>JABYQG010000003.1:1360298-2720596 GCA_022606255.1 Trametes meyenii | reverse complement strand
CCCTAACCCTAACCTAACCTAAACCCTAACCCTAACCCTAACCCTAACCCTAACCCTAACCCTAACCCTAACCCTAACCCTAACCCTAACCCTAACCCTAACCCTAACCCTAACCCTAACTCTACAACAAGCGATTCTCATCCCTGTCCCCTCACCATTACCATTCCCACCACCATGGCCTCCACCTCCCAGACCATCCACTTCGCTTCCGCCACCGCGAGGGCCTTAAGCCCGAGCTTGGCCGCCGTCGCTGACTCTCGCTACAACGAGACAGACGGTGCTATCATTCGCCGCCAGGCTTATGATAAGGCCACCTCTATTAACGAGCTCGTGGGCTGTGTCCCGAGCGCGTATAGAGAAGCCCTTGGCGCAGAGATCCGGCGGATCTATGAGCAGGCTGAAAAGCTGGTCAACGCCAAGAAGTCGCTCGCCTCCCTGGAGGCAGCGACGGTGCAACCCCAACCCCTTAAAGTTAAGGGCCCTACTCTCCAAGCGAGCAAGGAGTTTAGGGAAGGAGACTCGAGCGCGCAGTTCGCTGCCGCTCAAGCGAAGGTCGACTCGGCGGTCACTGCAGCCGAGAAAGCCTTCCTCGACGCCGCCATCGAGGCTAAGAAGGCGGAGGTCGAGTTCCTTGGAAGGGGACTCAACTTCAACATCCTCTGGGCACGTGTCGCTGACATCGTGTCCACGACGTGGCAGCAGGTTCGCCTGTCTCGCCAGGTTGCGTCCTTCCGTTACAAGAAGGGCGACACCATCGTCGAGCAGCTCGGTGAGGGCTGCAAAGTAGAGATGATGGGGCTTGAGGACGACCCAGCCGCCGTCAAGGAGATGGAGAACTTGATCTCCGACGCTCTCCCCTTGGTCGCCCGCGTGCAACACCTCGTCGAAGGTAAAGCCCGGGCGATGGCGAAGAAGGTCGAGAAGAAGAAGGAGGCCGTTAAAGCCTCCGAAGACGCCATGCAGGTGGATGAGACGAAGCCTGGACCCTCAGTCCAATCCGCCATCGACAAGGCTGTCAACGCCAAAATCAAGCCGATCACGGCCCAAATGAATAAGGTAAGCATGTATCCAAGCTCGCGACGTGCCTTATCTAATGCCCTTAAAGCTGCAGGTCTCAGCCAAGGGCAAGGGTCGTGCCGGACCATCAGCCGCCGGCCAAAAACAGGCGAAAGCCAACGTCAAGAAGAAGGCGAGTCCTTCTTCGAACACGCAGAAGCCGGCCGCCAAGGCCAAAGGCCCCAAGCCCGCCAAGGGCAAAGGGCAACAGTCCAAGAAGTCGGACCCGAAGGGCAAGGGAAAGGCAAAGGCGTAAGTAATTACACCTATGGTCGTCCTTCTACATTACCCGACAAAATACTTACTATGACCGCCTCCCAGGCAATAGAATATGTACTGCTTCAAACGCCTCTTAGAGTAGTAGAAGCCGCCCAATATAAAAGCTTTGTACATCTTTCTCCCGGCGTGTCAATTCCAGATAAAATAGCCTATGAATTAAGTGTTGGACTTAAATATATGTTCCGTCCGCGTCATCGAAGAGAGGTAATCTCAGAGGCATGGGAAGATTTTGAACGCCGCCTTAAGTGGCGTATCTTCTTTTCGTTTAAAGATGGCCCGGACCGTCCATTTGATCCAGACTATGAGGTAAAAAAGCCAAAAAGTGACCGGCTTCCTACCCTACCGCTATGGATAGAACGTGGCATCCAAAGGGGCAAGCGCTTCGTGTTAGACACGATCGCTAAAATCCCTGAGGACGTGAAGGAAAGCGTACCAAGTAAAGCGCTCGCGCCGAACCCTTCTGCCATATTATCCTATCTGAAGGATAACGATTATGTCGTGACTCTCACAGATAAAAACCTTGGGCTTGCGGTGTCGGAGCGCACCTGGATCATTGCACAAACTAAGAAAATGCTTTCTAACCCCATAGATTACACGCCGATCACAAGGCGCGAAGCAGATTTAATCTTAGATAAGAAGCAAGCGGAGATTTCGGAAATAGCCCAGCTAGTGGAGCTGCAACCGGAACTGTCCGAACTCGGACTCGATGACTTTCTGAGAAGCAAGTTCATCGATAAGAGTGCAGGCGAAGAACACGAATACCCCCAGTTCTACGGGATCCCAAAAATCCACAAGAACCCACCGGGGTTTAGACCCATCGTCCCGTGTCACAGCGTCTTAATGGGACCTGCCGCTAAATATGCTTCAAAAGAACTTAAAAGCTTAATAAAAGCCTCGCCAACCGTTATCCACGGTACCAAAGACTTGGTGTTAAAATTAAGCCGACTATCACTGCCCGTACCCCCACACGACGAGACCTGGTTCTTCGTCACCGGGGACGTAGTAGCATTCTACCCGAACGTTCCACTAGAACAATGTGTAGACATTGTCGACCAAATGTGGCTAGACCACACGTTCGGCGACAGAATGATGCAATACAGCTGGACAGAAGCCGAGCATGGCGCTTATAACGGGATTATAGGCATGCAAATGCGAGCGCGACATTTGGCGTTCAGACGTGCAATGATAGTGAGCAGCAAAGAGCTGGTCTGCCAGTACGATGGACAGCACTACCTTCAAAACCGAGGCCTCGCTATGGGCGTGGCAGAAGCGCCAGACATGGCTAACTTGTTCGGATGTCATTTTGAAAACCGCGCGAAAGTCCTAGATCACCCATCCATTGCTTTTTATGGGCGATACATCGATGATTGCTTCGGAATAGTCCGGGCCCGAAATAGCGAAAGGGCCCTCGCTATTCTTAACGATTTAATTAAATTCGATGGCTGTCAGATCCTGTGGGAAGTATCTAAATGGCGATGCAATTTCCTAGACGCTACCTTCTTCTTCGACGAGAACAGGAAGCTTCAATGGAAACCATTCCGTAAAGAGAAAAACCACATGGAAAGAATTCCATGGATATCTGGTCATCCCCTCGACGTAAAGCGAGGCACCTTCATAGGTGAGATGTCACGGTTAGCTACGCTTAATAGCCTTTATCCGGGTTATGTGGAGAGCATACAGGACCTGGTAGCCCTGTATGTAAAGCGCGGTTATCCGCAATCACTGATTAATCAGTGGGTCAAGAAATACTTCGTCGAACGCTGGGAAAAGCGGCTGGCGGAAAAAGCCGCACCTCGGGAAACCGAGGGCGAAAGCGAGGGCGTTCTCGTCTTGAAAACCCACTATAATACAGCATGGAATTACTTCTCCGCTACAGAACTTGGAGAACAAATCCTAGGATATTGGAAGGAATGGCACTCGCGTGCCGACCTTGGCCTTAATACCGGAATTGACGGGAACTGGCCACGCCCATCGCGGTTGATAGGCTCACTCGACGTCCGTCCGGAGCTGGCTAGCCCAGTTCCGGACGGAGCCGGCGGGGAAGTCTGGATTCCCGATATGCGTAAAATCAATATCCTTAATCGTCGAATGATTGTGAGTCGCAAACGCACTCGCAACCTTTTCGACCTCACAAATCTTTGGAAAAAACTTGTTCTCCAAAAGCTTGATGAGAAAATCTCGCAACCGCCAGAAGCAATGGCAGTTGACGCCGCCGACGACACTCCGAAAGGGTGGCACTCCGTCGGCGGCGAGTTCGGCGATCCAGCGCTACTCAGCGACGACGACGCAGATCTCGAGAATAATGCAGCTATCGACGACTTATTTGATCGCGCTTTCACCGACCCACACAGGCAGTACGTGACAGATCACCGCGAAAACATTCATCGTCGCTCACCAAGCCCAGATAAACCACTGTTCTAGGCACCGAACAGGTGCCGATAAAGGTATTCGAACAGGTCTTCAGATTCGTGTCTGAGATACGTGTAAAACGCAATCCGGTTCCCCGCTGATGTAGTCGCGGGTCTAAGCGATCGTACGGCCGAAAGGCTAAGGGTTTCGCGGCAGGGTGTAAGCGATAACCAATGGGTTTCTGCCCGCCAACGGTATGCCGTCTGTATTGGGAGTAGATTGTTGACGCTATTATGGCGCTCGACGTTTACGTCCGTTGAAATAACCAAACAGCGAAACAAACCTGAGGTCGCTCAGCGGTACGATATGTCGACCTCTGGACTTACCCAAGTCGAACTCACTGACCTGTCGGCTCTTATTAGGTACCCTAAAGTACTCTTATTAGGCACCAAGAACACGAAGTTTACAAGTTCTGTAACACCGATTAATGCTTAGGGACCCCACCGCCCCCCGGGGTCCCGCTAAACCTAACCCTAACCGTTAGTAAATTATAACTATTTATAAGCATTACGGACGCTAACTGGTACATGGCTTAGCTAACCCGAACCCTAAGCCCTAACCCGAACCCTAACCCTACCCTAACCCTAACGGTACGCCGTGCGACTTTCATCTTATTATGCTAAGGTCCCGGTCACGTGCTCGTGCGAAAACATTGCCTTAAAGGGTAGAGGCTGATAAGATAAGATAGCAGTCATCTCATCTATCATCATCTAGATAAGATAAGCGTACACAGCGCTTATCGCTAGAGTTGGGGATCTCGGGGATGCCAGCGCTTAGCTGATGATGACACATATGCCGGTCGCCGGATTTAAGCATCAGTCAGCTCACCCGGGCCGCCTACCGGCGGCGCCCCGGGGTCCGATATCGGACTTAAGCATTAGTCAACAAGGGTTCTCCGAGATCTCGGAGTTCGCGTGCCCTTGTCGTGTGATCAATGGATTACCGAAATGAGCCCTGATGAGCCGTATAAAGGCGAAATGGGCTGGGTGGGGATTGATCCTCACCCCCATAGGCACATTTCGCCCCTCACACCGTCGCATCGTCGCAAACGCTCGCTTCGCTCGCGTTTGCTCCCCTCCCTAACCCTAACCCTAAGGTCCCTGCACGTGACCGTGCGAACCTTAATGGTTAGGCGCTCTCGAAAGATAAGCAGTTTATCTCCGAGATCACCTTGTTATCTAAGCGCGCGCTTAGACCAAGGGGTGGGAACAACTTCGGCGTTTAGAAGCTAGCGCTTGCGACGATGCTATTTTTAAGTATATGCCGGTCCACCGGACTTAAGGGCATCAGTCAGCAACCGGGCCGCCTACCGGCGGCGGCCCGGATCCGATATCGGACTTAAGCATTAGTCACAAGGGCAATATCCCGAGTCATCGGGGTCTGCGCCCTTGCCGCGTGATCAACGGAAGTCACCGAAATGAGCCCTGATGAGCCGTATAAAGGCGAAATGGGCTGGGGCTGAGGAAGTCCTCACCCCCCATAGGCCATTTCGCCCGTACCATCACAATCGCACCATCGCAACTGCTCGCTTCGCTCGCAGTTGCTCCCCTCCCTAACCCTAACCCCCCATAGGCCATTTCGCCCATACCATCACTTTCGCATCGTCGCAACTGCTCGCTTCGCTCGCAGTTGCTCCCCTCCCTAACGCCCTGTGACTTTCTCTTATTATGCTAAGGTCCCGGTCACGTGCTCGTGCGAAAATATTACCTTAAGGGGTAGAGGCTGATAAGATAAGATAGCAGTCATCTCATCTATCATCATCTAGATAAGATAAGCGTACACAGCGCTTATCGCTAGAGTTAGGGATCACGAGAACACCAGCGCTTAGCTGATGATGACATATATGCCAGTCGCCGGACTTAAGCATCAGTCAGCTAACCCGGGCCGCCTACCGGCGGCGCCCTGGGGTCCGATATCGGACTTAAGCATTAGTCAACAAGGGATTCCCGAGATCTCGGGATTCGTAAGCCCTTGTCGTGTGATCAATGGATTACCGAAATGAGCCCTGATGAGCCGTATAAAGGTGAAATGGGCTGGGTGGGGATTAGTTCCTCACCCCCATAGGCACATTTCGCCCACTCTCACCGTTGCATCGTCGCAATCCTCGCTTCGCTCGGATTGCTCCTCCTCCCTAACCCTAACATTTCAATTTTCAGATTTGTGAAAGTGCGAACCAGCACCGGGGTGCTCGTTCGCACATTTCGTTTTCGCATTTTCGAATGCACGAACCAGCACCCCCGTGCTCGTTCGCAGACCCCATTTTCATTTTCATCTGGGCGCTTAGCCATAGCGCCCACTCGTGGACGGGCGCTTAGCCCTAGCCCCGGCGCTTAAGCCATAGGCCTAACCCCAACCGAGACTTCTTTTGCCCTAGTGTATCGCTGCGGAAGCGGCGGCGTGTGCAGTAGTAGTAGTAGTTAGCGGGCTGCTCGCTGCGTATGTTGACGTCGCGCACGGGCTCGGAGACGGTCATGGGAGGCCGAAGAGTAATGTAATGCTGAGCGGGAATAGACGATGTGTTTTCTGCTCTCGGACGTCGTCGTTCTTGTCGTTCGCCTTCGTCTGCTTTGCTCGCCCCGCGCCAAGCTCGCTGTCTGCCTTGACGACGACCTTCTCTTTCTGTTCATCCCGATCGCTGTGCTCTATCTCTCGACGCTGCCCGACACGTCGGCCAAGGCATGGCCTCCGTCCATTCGCCCGCTGTGAATTGGGCGCGCCTCTGACACCGGTCTGCTCTTGCTTAGCGACTCCTGTCACACGCTCCTTTCTTTGTACCCCAGCTTCCTCTGCTTCCCCCCGCTATTTTTCAACGTCAAGTAGCTCGACGCACACTCGCTAACGCTCATACAGGAAAGAGGTGCCCCCGCGAGAATTGAGTTTGCCTGATTCCCACCTCTGAGTTTGTGAATGAGCAGTGCGGGAAACGACCCTTATTTTCCAGCGTATCGTTCATTCCGCTTTGAACACAAATGTATACAAGAAGTCCGTATTACGCCTCCATCACTTTACACTACTTCGTGAGGTATCTACACAATGTACAACAGGGCTTGCGAGTTGTCCTACGAGTACATAGCACACATTCATGCCGTAAATCTAGTATCAACTAAGCGTTACCATCCGTGAGCGGCTTACGTTTGCCCCGCCCGATGCCCATCCCAACCCGTACGAGGGTCTCGAGGCATGCACGCCCGTTGATTAGCAAATCTTCGTCCCACTCCACCGCGCCCTTCTCAAACAGCACGACGATCGTCGAGCCTCCTGCACCCCCGTGTCAGGATAGAGTTTGAGATGGACGTACGAAACATAACTTACCGAACGCGAAGTACCCGAACTCCTGGCCACGCTTGACCTGCTGGCCTTCCTCGACCGTCGTGTGGATACTCCCGACCATCATCGCGCCGATGCATACGCACATGACGCGCCCGAACTGCGGGCTGTCGATGGGCACAATCTTGCGCACGTTCTCACCGTACACGTCGAGCGCAGTCCGGATTGCTTGCGGCTGAACCAAAAAGGACATGTCAGATACAGACAACACTATACGACACGCGACACGGGACAGAACGATCGCTCACGTTGACTGTGTAGTATTCACCCGAGATATCCGTCATCGGCCCAACCGTTCCGTCCACCGGAGAGTGGAAGCGGTGGTAATCCTGTGGCGCGAGACGAAAAATGCACAACGCGCCGCCAATGTACTTGTCCGCCTCGGCACGGTGCGCGTCGCCGAGCAGCCGACCGACCGAGAAGTCGCGGCCCTTGATCCACAACCTTGTCGCCTCCGAAACCGTCTCGAACACCATGAGACGGCAGTCGGCGCCGCTGACGAGGCGGTAAGGATCCTCGGGCGATTCGACCGGTCGGGCGGAGGGCTTGAGTTTCCTGTTAAACGATATTAGCACTGACGCGTGAACCGAAGAGACCCGCGCGCACCGGTAAAAGAACTCGTTGAAAGTTTCTACAAGCAGGGACAATAAGCGAACGGATTTCAAGTACTGCGAATAGACGTACTGAAATTGTTGAGAGGTTCCAAGATCTCATCGACATTAAGCCGGTGGAACGCGATGAACGACGGGATGTCGCGCGCGGACTCGGGCGCGTCGTATTTGATGCCCTGCTTGATGGACAACGACTTCAAGAGCCGTCGCGCTGCGGCACATAAAACGAGTCAGCCTTGCGGTACCCCAATGCGATAGATAAGATCACGTACCCCGCGCGCCTTCCATGCGGCTCTTCCATCCCTTGTACAACAGCCGAATCCCCAACCGCACATAAACCTGCATCTTCTCTTCTTCGAGCTGCCCCGTCACTCGGTTCTGCACGATAATATTCGCCGAGTTCTACACGCACACCCCATCTAATTAGCACACACCTAGATTCTCGAGACAGCCAAACACTCACCGCGCCGAGCTTGTAATTCCCGGACGAGACCTTCGAAATTACCTTCGTGTACCACTTCCTCTGCGCCTGGCTCGCCGTCACGTAATTCCCAACGACGATTTTATCCACGCGTGCCCAGTCCTGGCTCGCGCACAACGCCAGATGCGTCACAATGTCGACCTCACCCTTGGAGCTCAGCCGCGGCCGGTGACACATCGGGCAGTTCTTCACATTGATGACGCGCTCGAACGCGCTCTCAGGCGACGACGACCCGCTCCCGCTCCCGTTCGACCCGGACGAGTCGTCCGCGTCAACGTCCGACGACGACGTCGAGTTCATGCGCTTGAACTGGCCAGGTACGGGTGATGACGATACCGCCAGGCGGGCGCTGTCCGCCAGCGACTGTTGATTCGGCTCCGTAAGATACGCCGGGGGTGCATTCGGAAGCCGCGTCGCATCCTCGACGCTATGCTCGCGCGCCGACCCGTTCGCGTTCGCAGGCGCACCCGAGAAGTCGAGCTTATCAAAGTTGAGCGCCTGCTGACTCTCAAATCCACTAGTAATGGCCGGCGTGACGGGCGCGCTGGTGTCCATCGCACTGTCCTCTGGGTCGATCCGCTTCTTCTCGCTCGGGGGCCTGCAGAGCTCAGTCTCGAGGCACTGAATCGCCTCGTTAATCGTAAGCACCTCGTCGTGCGCGCGCTTGCCAAAGCGGGCCCAGAACGAGTTGACTGTTTCGTGCGAGAGCGTCGAGCCGAGCGAGTCGAGCAGTGACGTCAGCTCGAGGTGCGAGATCGTACCCGTGTCATCCGTGTCGTACTGCTTTAGGTACTCCCGCCAGAACTTCTGTCGGAGCGCGTCGTACGGCTGGTACTTGGCCCTGTGTGCGCATGAGCACGCGTGTCGACCACGAGAAGGGTTAGCGTTCTTACCTGAAAGAAATCACCGGGTTGTGCTTGGACTCCCACGGGACTTCCTTGGCGGTCTGCAGCGGGAGCGTAAAGCTCTCCATCGCGCGCTGGCCATCCTCATCGTCTGGGTACAGCCCGGTCTTCTCATCCTTGGTCGGCGCGTTCTCCAGGAGCTTTGCGACGTCAAACGACGCTTCACCAACGTGGTCGTTCGACGAAAGTTTGTCCCAGTCGAGCACCGTAAGCTGCACCTTGAACGCGACCTCGTACCGGCGCACGTGGAAGAGCATCTTCTCGTCCCACTGCGGGTTGAGCGAATGCCGGATGACGCGCGTCCGGAACACCTTCTTGCCGAACGACACGACCACGAACGGGTCCATGTCCCACCCGGTGCGCGTCACTGCGGAGAGAAGGGGAGGGCCAAGCCCCCGTCAGTCAGCGTCCGGCGTTCATCCGACGGCAACGGGAGACAACGCACTGTTCTTGAGCCTCGGGAGGTCCTGCGCACCCTGGATCTCGAGCATAACGATGCCCATGATATCGTTCGCCGCGTTGAAGTTGAAGTCCTTCGTCTTCGCGCCCCACGATTTTCTGAACTTGCTCTTGCGCTGATCAGGTTGTGGGCGCGCGGCGGGCGTCGGTGTCAACCCGCCCGAGGGCGATGGCGAGAGAGGGAGAGGTGTATTGACAGCCGTCGAGCCTGCGTTTGCAGACGCGCCTCCAATGCTCCCGGTAGTCGAGTCGACCGAGAGAGAGCGCGGCGTGCTCCCGCGCTTCGGGAACATCTTGGGAATGCTGAAGCCAGGCGAGGGCGGCTTACTCGCCACTGGCGTCTTCGCGACCGCGGCCGGGGTGGGTGTGACGGGCGTCTCCACCGCGGGTCGCGGCGACGGCTGCTCAATGACGCGCGGGGGCTCGGATATGTCGATGTAGCCCTGGCTGGGGCTTGGGGGGATGTACAAGTTGGCGAGCTGGCTGGGGCTCGCGCCCTGAGGGCCGGCCCCCGTGCCGTCTTCGTCCTCCTCCTCGCTGTTCGTGCCGCCCTCGTCCGAGCTCAGACCATCATCTTCGTACTGAGGACCCTCCTGGTTGGAGCGGATGGTGCCGATGCCCTCGGTCTGCGCGCGCCGAAGTGAAAAGAGCGAGTAAGCACGCGCGGCTCATACAGGATCAAAGAAGGGGTAATGAACAGGCGGAGATGAAAAGAAACGCACCGGGGGCGCGGACACGAGGCTGGGCCGTGTGCGCTTGACGAGCTCCGAGTATATTTCGGCGAAGTCCATGAGGGAGGTCGTGTTCGGGGGCGTCGCGAAGCCGAGCTTGATCTGGATGCTGCCCGTCGCAGGCGTTGAGTTCCGTGTAGATACCAAGTTGCGCGAGATCACCTGGAGGAATGACAAACACGTTGGGGTCAGCCAGTGTCCGGCGCGATGGAGTCCCCGAGTGGGCGCGCGGAGGGAGAAGTGGTGAACACACCCTATTAGCGGCGTCGTCGAACGCGAAGGCGTTGCCATCGCGGAACCAGTCCTCCAGGGGAATGGCGGCCTCGCCGAGATAGTCTTTCTTGAGCATGTCCTTGTCCCATACGACGAGCTCGACGACGCCGAGCCTGTCGGCGAGAGAGAGAAAGATGGGGAAATCGAAGGTTGCGTCACGCGGGTTGAAGGTGGGATTGACAGTGCGCTTCGCCACGGGTGTCTGCTGGCGATTCGCGAGGAGGGATGTGACGACGAACCTGCCAGGCGAGCGGGGGAGAGAATGGGAAGGCGCGGATGAGCACACCGGACACATGCAACCCAGGATACGATGGCCAGCACTCACGGGTCGCTAAAGCCGTTCCTGTCCTTAGAGAGGAGATTCATGCAGCTGAGGACCTGAACTCTCAGGATGACGACGGGCTGCTCGCCGGGGATGGGGGCAAACGCATTGCCGCTGCTGCCTCTGCCGACAGAGACGCGGGCGGGGAGCCGTTTGAGGGCGCGGCCGATCTTGAGGGCCTTCTTCTTTGGTGCGGGGGCCATCGTGCACTCGAGCGGTTGAATATGCGGCCAACGACGACAGGCGTCGTGGAGGCAACTGAGACGAGGGAGAGTGTAGGGAAGAAAGAAAGACAGAGGAAAGGAGGAGGAGCGGTGGACTTGGAGTCGGGTGCAGTGATCGCTCCCAGAATGGCAATTACCAATGTTCGTCGGCTGCTCCTCCCCATCTCTCCCGTCTCCCCCGTCCTCTCCTCCCCGCCCCGAGCATCGCAACGTCGGTTTAGTTTCCGCCCACCTTCCCCGTCTTTTCCCTCGCAAAACATACGCTCACATAGACGGAAACGCACATCAACACATATGCCAGGACCCTGGAATGACGGAATACTAATTAGCCTCCGACGCAGTGCCACCCTCACGGCCCCGTCGCACCCACAGGCATGACACACGAGACCGATGCTGTGCCGCAGCGACCGACTCACAGACAACGAGGCAACATGGGAAAATAAAACAGCGAACACTGGTATTAAACGCAGCAATGGGTATGATTCGGAAGAGTCAGGGCGGTATAACAGCCCAAGGCATTGCGATACTAGGTAGTCCGACGCTACAGTGAGTGAGGTATGGTGGTGATTGTAGTTCAACGCATCGCGCTGCTACCGCATAAGTCCGTGCATTTCACCCGCCCGCCCATGCCGGTTCCTCCCATTCCGCTCGTGAGCATCGTCAATGAGGAATCAGTCCAGGACATCAGGCGAGGAACGCAACAGCGACCATCACACCGACAACGGTGGAGATCGCGGAAACGCCCATCGCGCCCGCGCCGTTGTTGCCAGAGCCGCCCGTCGCAGACGCACTCGCAGCAGCACCGGAGCGTGTCGCCGACCCAGCAGCGCTCTTGCCAGAGCCACTGGCTGCAGAGCCCGTAGCAGCAGCAGATGAGCCGGAGCCAGAGGCAGTCGCGCCGCCAGTGGGAGCAGCGAGGTCGGTGAAGAGAGCGCTCGACTGGAACGTCACGCAGTTCGAGGACGCGGGAACCTTCGGGTCGTAGGGCATCGTCGAGATGGGGCCGAGCGACTCAGGGGGCTGAGTATAGGTCATGACCTGGCCGTTCGAAGTGTAGATACCAGGGGGGTCCATGTTCTCGCCTTGGCAAACCTCGAACGTGCCGTTCTGGGCCGCGTTCGGGCAGTTGTATGACACACCAATACGATCGTAGATGTGTTGGCAGAGCTCCGCCGCGTTAGGGCCAGAGGGGTCGCACGCCTTGATGCAGAACGAGTTGCTACCCATGAAGCTGTTTCAAGCATGTCAATAACCGCGCCAAAGTGCAAAAGCACTTGAACTCACTTCGTCCACTCGATGATCTGAGTGTAGCTGCTGTTGTCGGTACCGAACCCATTCGAGTAAAGGAGACCACCGAGCGGGTTACCACGCTGCCGGAGATGTGTCAGGCCTCAGACTGACGCACGGAAAATACTACCCACAAGATCAGCACCGTGAGGATCGAGCTCTCCTCCACCGTCGTCCGAAGCAATGTTGATCTTGCTCTGGTCGATGAAGCCGACGATCTGGATGTAACCAGGAGTCTTGATGTACTGCACACCGGTAAGGGCGTTCCCAGGAATCAAGCGGGTGCCGTGACCCTTCTTAGTGCACCAGGCGACCTCCTCGCCCTCGGTATCACCAATGGTGGAGTCAGGCTTGGGCGGGGCCCAGAGACAGAAGTCATCAATG
This sequence comes from Trametes meyenii, assembly GCA_022606255.1. Lineage (NCBI taxonomy): Eukaryota > Fungi > Basidiomycota > Agaricomycetes > Polyporales > Polyporaceae > Trametes > Trametes meyenii. The sequence goes on along the minus strand of JABYQG010000003.1, from coordinate 2,707,848 downwards.
TGGTTGACGAACGAAGTCTGGCATAGCGAGTTCTGGTTCTCCGTGGTGGAATTGCACAGGTTGTAGCCGGACTGGGTGCCACGGACACCATTATCGGGGTCGGCTTGGTAGGGCTGCAGAGAACTGTCGCGTAAGGCACCGAGGACCATTCCAGTTCACGTTCGTCACTCACGATTTGGTCGGGATAGCTGAAGTGCTTGGAGGCGAGGGGGACGAAGGCGGACGAGGAGGCGTCCTGGGCGAGGACGCCGGAAGTTGCGGCCGCGAAGGCGATGAGAGCTGAAAGAGCGACAGGAGACATGATTTCTCAAGAGAGGCGGCTGAGAGAGGACCGCGGGAGGAAGGACGAAAAGGACGAGGAGGGAGGAGAAAGAAGGGATCGTTGCCAGCAGCCGACGCCGGGCGACTCTTCATATACGCAGCATTCGCACTCCGAAAATAGCCGGCCCCCTTCCCAACAGCCTCCCCCGCCTATTTTGGGGCGGTGCACGGACCAGTCGCACGTGCCCCTCTCCAGATAACTGCCCTGCCACCGCCCAGCCGGCCCAAGTCTTCGCCCAGGCCCAAGTCGCTCAGGTCGACGTCCATCATTCATCGACGACGACAGCCAGCGTCGTGTAAAACATCGTGTTAACGTTGTACATACAACACCAGTCACCACCTCACCGACGCCTTTTCCCCAACACGCTCCCCGCCGCGCACAACTGTCCCCGCTCGACCGTCGCGTGTTCCGGCGTATCGACCTCGATACCCAAGTCCTCCGCCAGCTCCGTGGCCTCATGTGGAGTGAGTGCGTCCGTCGCAAGGGACCAAAACCTGTGCGTCGGGCCCCGAACGCCGTAGCCGCGGAGGAGGCGTTTATGCCAGCGTGCATGCGTGCGTACAATTGGACAAGTCCCTGATCAGCAACCGTCCAAGAAGGATCAAGCACCCCGTCGCCGCACTCGCACACGGCGCTCCGAGACCTACGTATTGAATACCTTTCGCCTCCGGACCCATTCGTTTCGCCAGCGCATCCATTCCGCGTCCAACTGCGTCGTCTCCTCTGCTGAGATTAGGCGTGTGCCTGACCGGAGCGGCTCGAGGTGCGCGCGTGCTTTGTGGACCTACAACGCGCGGCAGGCGGCGTGGGCCGTCAAAACGTAAGGTCGCGGTGGATCAACAAACAAGTCAAGTTAGTCGATCTCATTCAAAAGCCAGGACTCAGGAGACGTGCGCACAGCAGCTTCCGCGTTTTCGACCTCGACGGCAAGTTCCTTGTCCGTGGGAGTGTTCTTAAGCTTCCCCAGTTCTGGAGCGTCGACCCATATATACGGGGCGAAGGTGAGGGATATCCTCGGCGTTCTGCTGTGCTGTGCTAACGTACCTGCACCGATCGACTTGACCTCCGCGCCGAGCACTTTATTCTCGTCGTCGATGCGCTTGACCTCGGCCTCGAGCGCGGCGAGCTTCTCCGAAGGCATGTCCTCGAGGTTGGCTTGGTTCGCGACGAAGAAGGTTGTCTTGCCTGCCAAGCGTACCGTCAAGCGTGCTATCGGGCAAGTAAAGTGCGACTATATGCGCACCGTACGTCTTCTGAACGAGATCGCCCTTCTCTGCGAGAGCAACCATAATCTTTTGAGTAGCCGCCTTGGGGACGGCGCCTTTGAGGTTCGCGGAGACGTCGACGGCACCGAAGGGACGGTTCATCTACAGGTTTACTAGGCTTGGATGCCTGTTTCTCGTTCTGTATGCTACCTTCCACGTACCTTTCTAATGTATTCGAGTACCCTGTCCTCAGCTGCTCGACCGATCGCAGAGTGAGTGATTTGTATGCGCATATATGGACGAGAACTCCAGGCACGTACCTTCCTTTCCTTTGAGAATGGCGACCTTGGCCTCGGTTTGCTTTGTCTTGGACATTACCGTCGTACTTTTGTGTCTAGCTCGGTGTTTGAACTTCTCTAAAGCAACAGCCACGCAAGGGAAGAGGAAAGACGGCGGAGGACATTGATTGACGACGCGCGACGCGTTCAGACGCGCAGGTCACGTGGACGGCACGCCGGGGCGGAACCCGGACGTCACCCGGCGCTAGGGTGTCGCGGAACCCGGAAAGCAGAAACTCCTCGTCCTCGACTGGGGCCCCGCATTCCTCGCTACACCCAACGTCACCCACCACAGCGCATACACCCACCCCACGCAACCCTCTTCCTCTCTTATACAACGTCCTCGTTGTCCCAGGCGGCCTCCACGTTCCCGGACTCGTCCCACTCCGCATGCGCTGACGCCCCACACCCTCTCGGATGCCCGCTTATGAATCACAAGACAGGCAGAGCCTACACTACATCGTCCGCTCCGGCATTGCTGGAGGCACGGCAGGCTGTGTTGTACGTCTTCACGCTGTATACGCGTTCGAATTTCTGCATGTGCTCACTACCGGCCAGGCCAAGACCGCCGTTGCGCCGCTCGACAGGGTTAAGATCCTCTTCCAGGCATCCAACCCCGACTTCCAGAAGTATGCCGGTACGCGCGCCATCGTTTTAGGCTCCTGCGCTTGCCCTCATGTTTTCAATGTATCCGTGCAGGAACATGGAGCGGGACCTTCCGCGCCGTGGCAAAGATCTACGGCGAGAACGGCTTCCGCGGCCTCCTCCAGGGCCACTCTGCCACCCTCTTCCGAATATTTCCCTACGCCGCCATCAAGTTTATGGCATACGACCAGATCGAAGGCGTATGTTCCAACATCGTCCCTCGTTTTACCTCTCTGACCCCCTCTCTAGGTGCTAATGCCCACCCGAGAAAGTCAGACCAACCTTCGCCGCTTTACCGCCGGCGCGCTCTCCGGTACACCCCCAGTCCTGCTTATATGCCTCCCCCAATCTCACTAACGACGAACAGGAATGATCTCCGTTTTGTTTACATACCCTCTCGAACTTATCCGCGTCCGCATGGCCTACTACACTCGCGCTGCTTCCCACAGCCCCGAGACCTACCACCGTCCCTCCATCCGCTCCGTCATGCAACACATCTACAACGAAGGCGCTGTCCGCCCTCCTCCCCCTTCGGGCTCCACATTAGTTCGGACCGCCGTGCAAACGCAGCAGTCGCTCTTCATGCGCTTCCCCCTGCTTAAGTTCTACCGAGGCTTCACTGTCACCATAGCTGGTATAATCCCCTACGCCGGCACCTCCTTTCTCGCGTGGGGCTTCCTCCGTGCACGCTTCCTCCCTCCCAATAACTCCAGCTCAAAAGCAAAATCGCACCCCATGGCTGACCTCTCCTTCGGTGCCGTCTCAGGCGCGCTCGCCCAAACTGTCTCGTACCCGTTCGAGGTCGTCCGGCGACGGATGCAGGTCGGCGGCTTGACGCGGCCCGACCGTTGGCTGCGTTGGGGTGAGACTGTGCGCACGATCTGGAGCGCCGGCGGTTGGCGCGGGTTCTACATTGGTCTTAGCATCGGGTACCTCAAGGTCGTGCCCATGACCGCGATCAGCTATGCAGTCTGGCAGTGGGAACGGCGGATACTTGGATTATAGGGTGTGAGCGTGTTGGCGTTGTCGGTCGATCGGAGGGTAGAGTAGGACGGCCAATGTATTACTACCGCACACAAACACACGCTAACCCACTTCACGGATGGATCAGGATCAGTCGGATTACCTGACAACGGACGTGCGCGATTCATGGGCATACAACATATATTCACAACCAACAATGACGACACAACAGATCACACAACATCTACGCGCGAGAGTCCAGCGTCCATGAGCGCGACAGTCAGAGCAAGAAAGATACAGGCATAACGAGGGGACAGCGAGGCAGATTCGACTCGGAACGCAAGATGAACACCCGGCTTGGCAAGGGCACTCATCTTACAACGCACAGGAAACTAACTTGTTCACCTATGATAAAACACCTGAGATCAGCATCGGCCTCCGAATAACCAGACCTGCCCAACGGAGGAGCTCACCTAGTAACCATTAGACCTAGCAGTTGCGCAAGCCATCCAAAATTCACACCCGCCCTCAAAACCACGAACGGGGTCGCAGCTCGAGAGCGTCGTGACCACAGCACCGATGATGCACGGGATGAACGGCACTGTCACACCCCACACACCCACCGCAACCGCATGCCACATCGACCACCCCGCCTCCGCCGCGACGTCTGCGAGTCCGGGCACGACCACGAGCCCGACCGCGAGCCCAAACGCGCCCAGCAGCGCCGCGACGCCCATTCCGCCCCACAGCTCCCAGGGCTCCTCCATGCGCCACTCCTCAGAACCGACCCACTCGCGCCTCGCGCGCTTGGCATCGACCCGTGTCTCCTCCTTCAGCTCATCCAGCGTCATGCGCACTCGTCGCACGCACAATGCAACGAATGCCGCAGCTCCTGCGGCCGCGCCGAGGATGGGCCCGCCGGCGGCGCATGCGGTGAACGCGGCGAGGCCGGGGATGCCGCTGAAGGGCGCGTACCAGCCGAGGACGGCAAGCATGCCGAGGCAGAAGGCGACCACGCTCGTTAAGAGCGCCACACCGGCGCCGGAGATGATGAGCAGGAGACCCATGCGTGCGAGCCAGAGTGCGTTAGCGAAAGTGAGCCTGGAGGGCGTGGCGGGCGTAGAGGGGACTAGGCCTGGAGGAGTGGCGGGGACCTGGGTGGTGGCGAGGACGGGGCTGTCGGGCAAGGAGACGTCGGCGGGGGCTAGAAGACCCTTCTCGAGGTCGACCTCGGAGCCTGACGTTGGGATCCGGACGTACTGCGGCGCTGCAGGCCCACCAAGGACGAGGAAGAAGCGAGAACCCTGGGAGACCGGGGCGTCCTTGAGGTCGTCCTGCGGGAAAGTGCTGTAGAGCGAGAGAGCGTCTTGAGACATATTTGCGGCGGATTGAGTAGCGTCGGGAATCGAAAGTCGAGGGTACGTTAAGCGTTTGAAAGAGATGGTGCTGAGCGAACGAAGGGCGAAAGAACGGTGCGTTGTGCGGTCCCGCTTTTCTTCCAGCGTCGCAGGTCTCCCTTATAAACCGTGCAGTGGCTCCGCGCCACAGCCCGGAGCCGATAGCGATACCAGAACCCAGGTGAGGAACTTCAGTCAGACAGAATGCAGCACGAGGCATCTCAGAAGTAGGACACAAAAAAAGCTAGCGCGAGGACAAGCGTTGGTTGCGCGAAGCATGCGGCGTTGGGGCGGTGCCGCAGAGCATGACAACGCCCGTAGTAGTCGGGCGGGTGTGGGTGCTCCCAGGGTGCGTGTGCTCGCGATAATCTGTCGTCCCAGATAATAGCACAGCCGAAGCGAAGGGTGAGAGCGCGGAGGCCTTAGCTACGCTGAAAACGAGGACGGCAGAAGCCTGCGGAGATATTTGTTTGGCAAGACAGCACGTACCACTCAGGTCCTTGGGCGACAGCGATTGTCGACTGCTGCTGATTCTTCTGATTCTGCTGTCTTGATCTCCATAACTCCATTATCCGGTGCCGAGCACTGGAATTTTCTACCGCTAATTCTCCTACACGCGGGAGAGCAGAAACAAAAGATATCGCAAAAGGCAGGAGTCTCGGACCTGCGTTGCGCCTTAAAAGCGCACAGCGCTTGTGGCCTCGTGGCTGTTGACCTTTGCTCCTGATTAGGCAGGTGTAGTTGGAGCGTGGCAGTGCATGCACCGCCGGCTCGCCGACCTCAAGGCTCCGAGCAGCGACACAGTCTCATGTATCGTTCAATCTAGAAGCACAGTGGATCACACTCCATTTTCTCACAGTACAGATTCACGTGAAGAAAAATGCAGAGTTACTCAGTGATGCGTACACCCATAGTACGGGAGTCTGACTAGTTACCGTGAGTCCTCTCTGCCAATTAGAATTGACGTAGAATTGAATTGCTGGCTATAGTGCGATCTAATTAGAAGGGAGCGTAGTATAATAATGCTGAGATGTTGATAGAGGGACCAAAACGTAATTACTATCATCTATACACCCTTCTTCGTTCGACTTGATAAAGTTAGTAAGAAGATACATCACTAGCGTCTACTAGTAGTGGAAGATGGTTTCGAACGGAACTTCTGAACTACTTTATTTATCTCAGGAGCCAGACACCAGAGCCCAGCGAGAAGACCAATAACTAGAAATTGAACCCCAAAGTCGTATCCGAAAGGCTGAGAAAAGATGATTGCACCGAGGCCTTGCGCGAGAACTCCGAATATCATGCTGAGACTTACGGCCGAAGCGTAGAGACCGCCGGACCCAGGCAATTGCGGAGGGATTTCAGGTCGTGTCGAAAGGGAAGCGGCATCGGCGGTCCACCCAATGTAGATTATCACAGCTAGGCCGCTGGATACGATGATGGTACCGACGAGGATCGTCTCGAAGCCGGGGAGGCCAAGGAGCAGCTTCGAGTCCAAAGCACCATGGCTCGACGAAATAGAGAGGAGTAGTACGATGTAGGCCATGAGGAAACAGACCACGAAACCGATGGCCGCCGCGAAGAGAAGGTGGCGGAAGTAGCGAACAACATTGTGGACGAAGGTCCGCAAGAAACCCGGGGTGCGTGTTTCCCTTTCCCTAAGGGTCGTGTTGTTGTTGTTGTTGTTGTTGTCCCAGTTGGATTCGTTGAATGTGACTGGTCGATCGATCCCTCGTTCGAGATCCCAAAGCGGAATCTCAAAGTTATTGCGACCATAAGAGGGTGCGGCAGGCATGACGGGTGGTGGGTGGAATTGAAGTCGCAGACTTCAGTCGGATGTAACGGAGAATGGAGAGAGATAGTAGTACCCTAAAAGGAAGGAGTGGATGCACCGAGTGCGATAGAGTAATAGCGTTGAGTGGCTTGATAGCGGTTGTAGAAGACGGGACACCGAGTTGGATCTAGTTTATATAGTACCGTGGACATAGTAGGAATGCGGCGTCGCCGCTACATGGCAAAGCTAGAAGTCCTGATCATTGGTGTAGCCATTATACTTCCCCCAAATCCAATTTTTGGCCAATCACGGTCCAAGCGTCGCAAAGCAATCAACCTCGACGAGGCTATGCTCTGCACGTCCTCAAAAAGCATGATGGCATGAGTGGCTCAGGGATTACTAAGTGGCTAACACATGGAAGGGGACAACGTTGAGAGCGAGTGGTGTTAACCCTCGTCCAGCTCATATGCTAGCCTAATTGGACACACCAGTGAGGCCTTCTGCCCTTAAATCAATGAAGCCGTATTCCTACCGTATCGAGATAGCATCGAGGAGTGTGCGCTCCGGAGTCCTGCGCAAGAGAATATCACAGGTTACGATCTACATTATAAGGAGGATGAGGAACGATTGAGAGAAAGTACACAAGATTGGGGTCTTTAGTTGGCTGAAACTCTGTTTACTACTGTCCCGCCACAGATCCTTACCCCCCACAGACCGTCAGACCAAGCATGACAATCCCGACGATAAACACCACCAGCCCTACTACAAAGCCGAGTCCGATCCCAAATAGTTGTAACGCAATAGCAGTCGTGTACCCGAGCGGCAAAACGTGCTTTGAGTACACGACAATACCCAACGTCGGGGCGAACCCGCCAGCGACGACGGCGAGCAAGCTAGCAGGTGCGATAAGTGGGTGTCCCCGCCGGCTCCCGACCTTGACTGGCTCCTCTTGCAGATGGGTAACGGCCCAGAGCACGTGTGCGCACACGCCGATGGCGACGGAGAGGATAAGGCACCCGATGATGAGGACCGATAAGCCCTGCCCAGAGAATATGGGGATGTGCGGGTGCGATTTCTTGACGAAGCTGAGGCCGATGGAGCCAAATACGCAGGAGGCGATGATTGAGAGAACCGCACACCATAGCGTTAGGCACAGCGCGGTGAGGGACTCAATACCTGCGCGGCGTAGAAAGCCGGTTGCCAGTGTGGGGCGAGGTTCAGCGGGCGCTGCCGGACATTCGGATGGTCGCAGGACGGGGCGCCACTGGGGAGACCGTGGGGGTGACGGCGAAAGATCGTCACTCGCCAAAGGAAGCAGAGGCGACACGGAACGAGGGGAGCTCTTGTGTTCGGTGAACATGGTAGTAAGCGTGTCGAGGGTGGTGAATGGCGGGTGGCACGGGTCGATGCCGCCGAAGACTGGTGAGTGTGGTCTTTATATCGCGCAGGAAAGCCGGTCAAGCAGCGCTGAGGCAGTGTACACTAGTACGCTAGAGGGGCAACCGGGAGTACTTGCGCAAGGGTCGAGGAAGCCCAGACACAGCCGCGTGTAGTACTTCTTTGAGAGGTGGTCAAAGCGTTGAGTCCGACATATCAATCGGGCGTCTGGCCTATGCGTCTGCTTGCAAAAGTTCAGCCGCCAAAGACATGTCATAGGTACACCCGCGGCCGAAGTTACGACAGCATTCGCGTGGCGTGGAATGCATTAGAGGCGCAATACATACTGGTATTTGAAATTTTGCGAACATATTGCGGCGAGTGAGAGACTTCGAGGCGGTGTGCCTATGGGGACAGTGAACGGTAGCTCAGGCAGAAGGGGGCGATGCAATACATCGGAGTACGCACAAGTGACATTCGTACATGAACCGATATGTCTGTACCTGTGATTAGATTCGCGAAGACTCTCGCATGGGACTTACCATAGCACACGATGAACATACGAAGACGGACTTAGAGGGGCCATCACGGCGGTGGCCAAGGACAAGGACAATAGGGCGCAAGCGCTCGGAATTTGCCAATTGGGCGCCTCTTGGATTCCAATCGTGCACGCGTGAACCCTCAACTTGGCCGGTCTCCAGCATTTCGAGTTCATTGTGGCCCACGGTCTTTTGTATCTCGCTTAAAGTTCGTTATCCTTCAAGTCGCTTACCGCATTAATTCTCTCGAATCTGATCCAACGACCGCAAATATCGAAGTTATGCTACAAGACACTTCGCACCTCTGGGAATCGTCATCTGGGTCCCTGCACTCACAATTGAGCGACCGTGTGATACAGTCGAAGTGCACCACTGCCCTTACGACCTGAGCATGTCGGTGTAATTGTGTTCTCAGTCACCTCTTGTTCTTGTGTAACTGACTAAATCCCCTCGTCTTCCTAGGAGAGGCTGTGAATGCCTGTACGCTCCCACTACTATAAGGCAACTTACTGTGAAAACAGAGATAAACCAGATCTTAGCAACTCGTCCACCGCTCGGTGCCACCGCCGTGTGTGTACTCCGTATCGCTCCAGTTCTCAGTCTACCAGTGCGAACTACAGCATCTAGACACTACTCGTAGATTGCCTCATGCCTCTCGTACCACACCGCTACCAACCTGTCGCGCAGGACGACAAGTCCTCCGAAGCGACGCTCGAAGTCGAAGAGCCCGCCGCGACCGCCAAGGGTACTCCAGACAATAGCACCACCATCATCGGGCTTCCCAGTCTTAAAACCGCGCTCATCGTCCTCGCTCTCGTTCCCGCCAGCACCATCGTCGCCGCGACCGCGAACGCCCTCGCGGTGCTCCTCAGCCGAGGCGTCTTCCTATCATCAGATGAACTCTACTTCCTTCCATCGGGCGGGGCCATCTTCGCGCTCTCCTTTCTCGGCGCTCTCATCCAGTGCGCCCCCAGCGTGCCCCTCGTCGCATTCCTCGTGCATCTCATCGGGGAGAGGCACGAGCGCGCACAGTGGTTGCTGGCTATTTTCTGCGGGTCAGTGCTGTCGCTCCTCCCGTTCGCCATGGGAGTCGCAGTGCTGCCGCACGCCGTGCCGGAGGGCTTTGCGGTGGCGCACGTGCTGCAGCTGTGCGGATGGGCCTTGATGCCGCTTGCAGTTGTCGTCGGGTTCTTGGGTGCACTCGGGGCAGGGTGCACGTCCATCCTTTACTGCTGTAAGTTGTTCGGTCCGGATTGTTAGGGGGATGGTTTCTATAGTTGGACTCGGGCTCGGTTTCTATGTCCTGTTATGTCATGATTGCGATACTGGTTCTAGTTCTTGTATCTACATATCGAGGTAGTACAACCATGATGACTGGCGGGATACTTGAAATGTTTAGTGATGTAAAAATTGTGGTCGCTGTACCGAACATAACCAGCTGAGATGTCCTAGAGATACAAGATATAACGTACAACTCGAGACCATACTGTACCTACAAAAACCGAGACTTGATCATCGCTCCGAACGCACGCACCAACGCAGAAGGCGTAGTAGGCGTCGGCGTCGGCGTCACTGCCTCGGCATCTGCATGCTGAGAGACTTCCACAGATTGTGCAGGCTGCAGCGGCGACGGCCTCTTCTTCGCGAGTCGGGTTAAAGTACGAGGCAAAGAAGGCGATGGAGAACACGGCGTGCTCTCGACGAGAAGCGCTGCCGACTCATCCATGGTGCCCACCCTAGACGAGCATGGACTCTCAAGCATAGGTCCGCCAAATACAGCTGCAACGCTCGGTAACTTGGTTCCCGCTACAACGGGTATGCAATGAGAAAAGCGGATTTCCAGAGTATGGGCACAGATGCCGACGCTTACCCTTGATGGGAGAATTGTTTCCCCCATCGACGCTATTGAAAGTGCTTCGTGACGGTCGCAGCAGCGGCTCAAACGTGTTGTAATCTTCGGCGCTGACTTCGGAGACGTTCTCTAGAAATGAGAATGTGCCCGCGCGAGATCCAGGGAAGGTGTCCATGGTTTCCGTCTCAAAAAGCACCGTGCTCACGGAGGCCCGGACATGTGGCGTTTTACGGACGTCCTTACGATCACCTAGTGTATCACGAGTGAGTGGACGCGGACGTGGACACATAAGTACGGACGACATACCTTTCTTCTGCTACAGAGGGTCACAGGTGGACAGGCTGTATTGGCTCATGCTGCTTGGGTGTTAGGCTAAAGTGGGGCGCGGCCTATCATCTGCGATCGCGAAGCGTAGTTATACTCTAGGAAGCATATCTTGTTATCCATTCTGTCGTCAGGACGCTGGGAAGATGCGTATGTCATAGACACCATGCAGTGCACTAGCACGCATGCAAGCCGCGTTGCACGTCCCTTCGCCTCGCCTGCAACCATGAGTCACTGCGAGAACTTGATGGAATACAATAGACATACCGGCGCCGGGAGTATGTAGCGCGTGACCAATTTCGCGAGCCTACGCCGGGTTACAACGCCTGTTCCTGCCTGGTATCGATGAAGATTAAGAAGGCGCGTTCTGCTAGAACGACGCCAGAGAACAATATCAACCGGATCGTGCTGTACTACAAGAACAACGGACCTTTCACTGTGGGCAGCTCCGCTCCCGGAATTTGGGGAGCGCGCCCAGGAACCTCAGAACAAACTACCAGAAAGATCAGAGCGTTCAACACAGCCCGGCGACTACTCACGGAAAAGGCGTACGACGTGGGTCAGTGAGCGTTCCCAGGTTCGTGGAATGACCCACAAAACGCAGCGCACGCGCCACCTGGCCCGAGCGTACCGGTATCGGTCATGCCATGACACCGGCGACCTACAAGGATACGCCACCAGGCGCCACCACACCTGCGCCTTAGGCGGCTCCAAACGAGTTACTAAAGATGATCGTCTCTGTTCGTGAAGGAGTATAAGAGTCATTCATAACACAAATGGCGCAGTAATAGAATGAGGTTAAAGAGTGGCGTCAACGAGCGTCCCTTCGTCCGAAACAGAAACAGAATCTGGGTCGGAACTGTCCGTGTGATCTTCGTCCACAATGACGCCCTGGTATTCGTTACGGGTTGATGCCGTTGGTCGTATTTCAGAATGTGATTCAAGCAACCCGTCGCCGGCACCGTCTTCTTTCGAGTCAGCGCCTTTAGATGAAGACGTCGCTGTACCTGAAGAGCCAATCCCAACTTTACCCAGATCATTCGAAACCTGAACCGGAGCCGTTGAACTGGATCCGCCACAGTCGACACTCTTGCTTGAGTCCTCTGTGGGGGCGATCGTCTTCGTTTGACCAGGCCCGGACGGCGTATTCTGCGCAGTTTCGGTGTTCCAATCCGTCGCATCTGCTCCATCTTGGGCCCAAGCCGGGGCCCGTGGGGGAAGTAGAAACCCAGGCAGTGTGAACGTCACAGTATATACCGGAAGCGGCGCCTCGCGCCACGCCCAGTACGCGCTCACGAGAAACCACACCGCCTGTGGAACGTACAGCACCGCCGCACCTAGTGTACTTGCGCGGACTGCGTGTGAGACGTCCATCGACTCCGGGTCGGCGCTGTGGAGGACACATGCGCCCACGGCACCGGCGGCCGCTGCACCCCCGACTTCCGTGACACCATTAAACATCGCGCTTGCAATATGTAGAAGGGCGGATCTTTTGCTCATCGGTTTCGGTTCCTCCTCTTTCGGTTGGGGGAGACGGGTCCAGAAAAGTCGTATGCGGAGAAAGAGGACGGCGCAGAGTTGGACGGCGTAGAGGATCGCGCCACCAACCGCCCCCGCCTGCATCACCACGACTGAGGAGGTGGCGTATCCGGGATCCGACGGGAACGCCACGTATAGGATGGCCCAACCAACAGAGAGGTATGCGAATTGGAGTAAAGCCTCCCATCCAGCTTGTACAACGGGCCAGAGGAAGAAGAGGTAGAAGGCGGTGTCGTCGATGTGTCGCTCGTGGACGAAGGAGACGATGCGTGGCGTCTCAGGAAAGAGCTCAAAGCATCGTAGAGTTGGTTGTTCGTACCAAACGGCTAGCGTAGAAAGCTTAACGCAGTTGGCAGGGCGAACACGAGGATAACAAAGAGAAATCGGGCCTCTGCCAGACTGGAACTTCAGCTCGAAAGACACGTTGATTTCCCAGGATTTCATAGCGACAAGGGACGGCAGTTCCTGGAAAAGTGGCGCTGGTATTGGTTCAGGTGTAGTGGCTAGGAGTATAACTTGAACAGTAGTTCATCAAAAGCAGACACAATTGAATGGCTACTTACCGGCGAGAACTTTGGGGTTCTATACGCCACACGAGGAGAAGGGCTGGGGCGCAAAGAGCCCTCGGGACTCGGAGCACGTCTTTTATAGGCAAAAGATATGCTGGGTCTAAGAATGATAGGGTCAGGGCCCGTGACTCAACGATCGTAGCAGTAATGTCACAGTCATCCTCACTTAGCTTTGCTGTGTAATACGGCGGTGCATCATACACTTGTCGGATAGACACTCTTGAGTGCTCCCGAGCGCGGGCCTGCGGGGTGCTTAGCACGGAGGGGCCCGCGGATGTATGGCCGGCTACCTGTATTCCCCGGCATTCCAGATACAAAGCAGAGAGCCAAAAGGAAAACTTGACGGCATCTGCAATTACGACTACCGATGAATATATGTGCGCGCTCCGAAAAGTTAGGAAGTACGAGTTCAGCGGGACGACCGGGATCATCAGGGTGCTCAGGCTATACGGAGGGGGTGCCGCGCATGGATACACTAGCGGCTACGGTGTCTCAATTCGCACACGATCATGAGGCTAAGGTGGGTCTACAAGTCTCATGGACGATCAGTTTAGAATAAGAGAATAATAAATCAGTGCCGTACCATGGTACAAAGCAAGGTGGAGTCGCCATTTCTCACGAGTAGGAGTACTTAGTGCCTACCACAAAAGACGTAGTAGTAGTAGTTTTGGCTTGAACACCCAGCACCTGTGGACAGTCGTTGCGGATCGGGGACAATTAGTACGGTAGTAGTCAGCCCACTGGGGAGCATTAAAGCTATGCGCCCACCGTGAAGGTTTGAAAAGCGATCAGCGGGCTAGTAGTAGAGCAGTTGCATGAGGCCGCGCGGTATCTGAATCGTTGAAGCAGTGCCACTCGCGAGTGTACAGTGTCGCCAATCCGAGTTGTACTGTAACGGTGTACACCAACGAGTCGAACTTCGCGCGGGGCCTGGGCGCCGGGCGGCACAATCAACTTACACAATCAAGCGCCCGCGATCGGCTTGTTGCGGCGTTTAACTTTCCTACCAGTCTCAGTTTCCGAGTGTCACTCGATATGGATCGCCCACGTCGGAAGAGTCCCCTTTTCACCTGCAGCCTGTCAACCGAACTTCCCTCAGGTCTACTACATCTGTGGCATTTGGTATATCTGTCATGAATATTAACAACGACGCCCTTACTCTCATGCTTCACTTAGAGACTTGAATGTTCAATTGTGGGGTTTCGCCGGCCTTGGCAAGAGGTGCGCATTCGATATCCAAACTTCACGGGTTTCGAGGCGCCGGCGGGCGGAACACACCATTACTGGGTTGTGTCGTCGGCTTTTTATTGACTGCTATTTTCATGGTATATATATAAAGACATATTCATCGATGACGGAGACGGTAGTTCTCTGGCCGAGTTAGCGGCTCAGTACGTAGTAGTGACGGTCCTCTTTTTCTTAAAAGTAGAAGGCATGACATGGTAATAGCATTCAATACACAAGAATATATAGATGCCCTATGGTCCGGAACGTCTCCCCATCTTTCGCCGAACCTCTCATCCGCCATATTCTCATTCAGTATACGCCACAATGAGCCCATCGCTAAGCGTCTCATCTCAGGACCTCCAGGAACAACCTGTCACTCTCGGTGAGTCTCTCACGTCGCTCAGACCCCATGGCGTCCTGTATCTATTGACGCATAGAAGGCTCAGAAACTCCCATTGGGCAAACTGATATACATACTACCCACACATCCACAGAAAGCCCTCAGCCGGAAGTCGACGGCACGGCCCTTTCGTCCCAAGCGATCAACGATGGTCTTGGAGACTCCACCTGTGAAGGGGGCGCCGACACAGACTCTTCCTAACCTAAGTCCACGGAACCCCGTGTTTTGGGTGAGTCTTCCATAGAGCTGCACTCTACGGTGGCGATACCGACTGACCATCCCGTATCCCAATAGAACGCCCATCTTTGTCCCGCCAAGATACTGTTATAATCTCAAGCAGTGTCACGTTCCTTCCGCCCACACCACAAGGCACCAAGCGGGCCCTCAGACGGCAACATGCTTTCCAGCATGAGGATGCAGTACGCTAGTGTAAATAATTGCGCATGCGGGACGAACACCGACACTTCGGCCTGCGCGTACTCTATGTATAATACAGTTTGAAACATATCATGTTTGTTGTCAACTTGTGTGACTCTGCCGAGTACTATAACGCCTAATCGAAAACGTTGCTTTGCCCCGAACCCCGTTCATACCGCTGATGGTCATTTATAGCTTTCTGCTTCCGGTAGCAACCCTTGGGCCTGGTCGGTGGATTAGATGAATAGTAACCCCACGCAAAACAGTGTTTTCATCGAAGGGTTTTATGTGAACCGCGCTGCCAGTCCCTAACCAAAGGTTTACTTCCACGCCCAGCGCCGGCTGACGGACAGGAGCTTCTGAGTGGCACTGCCGGCGGTTGGGGAGATTTTTCTTTAAATCTTGGGTATACTACTGTACATCGTCTATATTGCACGCAGTGCTTGAACAGCCGTCTGCCGAGGGGTGCGGGGCTTGAGGTTGGCCCCCGCGAACCAGTGCGAATTACAGGGAGTCCGTTCGACGCCCGGTTGTGATAGCTGCTTAGTAGGTGCGCCGTGGTGGCGGGTGTGGCGGGCTCGCAATAGTCGCGAGCTCACGGGAGGTCTGCAAAGGTCATAGCTGAGGGATTATCCTCAAGGAACTTCTGGATGTCGTAGAAGGGGTCGAGGGAGGTGAGGTCTTCGATGGAGGAATACCGGTACCGACGTGTGTAGTGACTGTGGCTGGGGGAATCGAAGCCCAACGGCAACGGGCGCGTCAAATATCGCTAACCTGTGCTTGCGAAGTCCGATGTAGACTCGATGTATGTGTACATCCGTAGAGATAGCCCCGTAACGTGTATTTGTCCAACCGAATCTGTCTCAAGTGCAACTCAGCTGAGTCTTCACACGTTCAGTGCGCTCCGCCAGCGCGCCCCGCCGACCTCACCCAACACCCGCTCGACCTCGGCATACTCCAGGTTGAGCGCGACGCGCCGCTCGCCCTCAGCCTTCCGCGCGACCGCGGGCCCGTCCTCGCAGATGAGCGCATGTGCCGCGAGGAGCGCATCGAGCACGAGCACAAGCTCGTCCGCGCTCGGGCGGCGCGACGGGTCGGGGTCTGCACCGGCATCGTTCCCCGCCCCGGCGAGAAGGTTGAGGTAGATGAGGTGCTGGTGCTGGATCTGCCGCCAGAGGAGGTTACTGTCAGTTTACGAACGCAGTGACCGGAGAACAAAACGGCAAAAAGAGAAATTTTAACGTACGTCAGCCCACTTGATCTCCTCGACGCCCTCCTTGCGGACGCACTTGACGAGCGCGGCGAGCATAAGGCGCTCGTGGAACGACAGCTCTCGCAGGAACGCCGCCGTCGGGCTGTTCTGCATCTCCTTGATAACAGCCTTGACATCCTCGGTGCGCGCCGTGCGTCGCCGCGGCTGCACCAGTTCCACCGTGCGTCTGTCTCCACGTCAACACCAGAACGTGTGATGCAGAAAGTGGAAAGTGGGAAGGGTGAGTGAAACGGGACGCACCGGCAGATATCGAGCACGCGCCGCGCGTCGCCGCTGATCGACGACACCTTCATCGCCGCGAACTTCAGCGCGTCGGGCGCGAGGACGTCCGGGACGGGGTCGTCCTTGGGGAGCCCGCGCCGCGCCGCCTCGAGACGCGCGCGCACGATCTGCTCCAGCTGGGGCGTCGTGTATGGCTGGAAGTTGATCCGCACCATTCCTGAGCACGAGAAGCGAGAGTCAGCATCCTACCAGTGCTGGTCGAAGGCGGGGAAGAAAAAAAGAAGGAAGCTCGGGCGCAAGGACAGCTACACGCACCGAGGCGGCTGCGCACACGGCCGGACATGACGCGCTCAGGAAGGTCCATTGTGTTCGCAACGGCTAGGACGACAAGCTTGGAGCGCGCTAGCGTCGGCCAGTTGAAGAAATTATACACCACGTCTTGCTTGCTCGTCATCAGCTGGTCGAGTTCGTCCATCAATACCACGCTACGAGCGTGCCGTCAGCGTTCCTGCATGTATGAGGCGAGAGAGGAGGACCCGAGAAGGGGGAAGGGGGAGGACATACCAGGCGTGCCCGCCTGCGGGCCCGACGCGCGCCGCGCCGCTAAAGTGCTGCGAGAGCCGGCGGAGCGCCTCCTTGGCGCCGATCTTCATGTGCCCATCGCGCGCGGCGTCATGCCCACAGACGGCTTCCCAGAGGAGGCCGTACGCGGCCGCGGGCTCGGGGATCTTCAGCCCGTTAATCTCGACGTACGCAAACGGGTTCGCCTCCTGCGGGCGGAAGAACGCACGGAACGGTGAGCGAAAAGAGGAAGTAGATTGATTCTAAAGATGGGACGCACGTTTTGCTCGGCCATACGTTTGAGCTCGCGCACGACAGCGTGCACAGTCGCGGTCTTTCCCGTCCCAGGCACTCCGGAGATATCTACACGCGCACTCGGTCGTTCAGCTCGCGACTACGAGGACAAAAAAAGCGGACGCATGCAACTCACAAATACACCCGCCGCTGCCCTCCTCGAGAAGCTCTTCGACCGCGCGCAGCACCCGCGCGTACTCGGCCTCCCGACAGGGCAGCGCCCCCGGGCGCGCCGCGACGTGCAGCACGTGCATCGCGCGCAACCACGGGTCCGCGCTCAGCCCGCGCGCCGCGTCCTCGTCGAGCTTCAGATCGAGCATGCCCTCCGCGGGCGGCGGCGGACGAACAGCGAGCGCGGTCCGTTTACGCCGCCGGAGCGCGGCTTTCGAGTGGGGGGTCGGCTGCGTGAGCGCGGCCCCGTCCTCGTCTTCGCCCTTGGCTTTCCGTCGGCGAGGTGTTGTGGTGGCCGAGCGACGGGGTGTACGCGAACTCGGGGTGCGGGGCGTGGACGTCCCTGCGCGCTTGCGTTTGCGGGAGGGCGTGCGGGGCGCGAGTTCAGCGACGACGTCGCCTTCCTCGTCCTCGTCTACTCGAGTGTCGGCGTCTACGTCTACGTCGCTGTGCTCGCCGTCCGGTGGAGCTTCGAACTCGTCCCCGGAGCCGCCGTCGGAGGACTCGGAGCGCACGTCCGAGTCCTCTGGCTCGCGCGCAATGCGGCGCCGTTTTCGTGGGCTCTCGCGCCCGCTCGTGGTACTGGTCTTGCGGGGCGCTGGGACGGCAGGTTTGACTGCCCAGACATCGTCGTCGGGCCACTCACTTTGGGCGGCGTCTTGTGAAGAAGGCTGCGTAGCGAGGGCCTTGAGGCGGAAGACGTCCCAGTCGTGTTCAAAGTAGAGGCCACGCATGGGGTCGACGGCGAGGCGGCAGAAGAGATCGTCATGGGAGGCATCTTGGGGGACCTTGACGGTCTTGGAGGGAGAGGAGGAGATGGAGCAGTGAGCGAGGATGGCGGAGGGGGCGATGGTGTCGCATGCGGAGATGTTGTAGAGGATTTCGTTCTGTGGTGAGGGAGATTAGTACGTGCTGGTAATGTCGGGGTGAATGGTCCCGTAACCGGCCGCGGTAGCAGGCGTAGGGCCGTGGTTACTGTGCGCATGGACAACACAACGCAGGTTATCCTCTGCGATGCCCAGCAATTCCCCACAGGAACTATAGCACAACTGCATAATAGAGTTTGGCACCTATTAATATGGGCATGCAGATAGGGAGAAGCGCGGAGCATTTTGGTTGGTCACTCGGGTTGCAAACATTCGCTTCGAGAGCGGAGATGATACATAGAACACTGAATACAGCGAAGAACACACCTCGTAGAAGTCTCTCCTTGCACGAATCTTGGGCAGCTCCGCCGGACGGACGAACCAGTGGACACGGATGTGAAGGGGAGCTTTAGGTCGGAAGTCGTTGGCGTGGATGTTCCAAATGGCAGTTATGACGGCTACGCTAGGAACCTTGGAGGCGGTCTTTACGAGAACGGCGTCGCCTACGCTGAAGGGAGTGGAGGGGTCGACGTCGCTCTTGCGAGGACGGGAGACCTTGCCGTACGTCCTGATGGGGGCACGTGCAGCGGCAGCCTTGGTGGAGCGGGAGTAGGAGAGATAGAAAGAAGTCTGTGGGGGTTCGAGGGCGTCGAGGTCGGGGGACTCGTCCTCGAACAGGTCGTGAGCGCGGGTGGGCCGGGAGAAGAGTGGGTCGGAGGAGACGACGACGGAGGACGAGCCAGGGCCGGGCGGGGAGTCGGGGGCGGCGTAGGCGAGGGCGGGCTGGCCGCGTTTGGAACGGCGGAGAGGTGTGTTCGGCTCAGACATCGTCCTCGAGCGAACGGCGAATGTGTGAGCGAAGGAGCGAGAGGACAAGAGTCGTCGATCGTGCTCTAGCCACCCGCTGTCGTGACCCTCGGTCTCGTGATCGTGACAGACCGCGTTAATAGCTGGTGCTGGCTTGTGATTCTTTCTATCTTTCTCTTACTCTCTTCGCTTCTTGCAGTCTGCCTACACACTTGTATACTAGTTCTGCAAGGCGACTATGCAGGCCCTCCTGCCCTTGCGATTGTTATCCCGCCTCAGAATCGAAACCTTGGCATCCGGTCGACCCCGAGGTAGACGCTCCAGTTCTAGGTCTCCGCTTCCATCTCTGCCCTTTTACCCCATCTCCACTTCTCTCAGTGAGTAGTATCTTACTCCAATCTCTCGGCCTGGGCCGGTCAATACTACCGTGGACAAATCTAGTCGCAGTTCTTTTCTCTAACTTGCCATTTCCCGGCCCATCTCGTGCCCTCTCCGTCTCTTTGCTAAATATCCCCGATTTACTATCGTCTTGTTCGCATGGCTCGCTTTCATTTCAGCCCGATGGTAATACTCTTCGCCCCACACGCTGCCCGTCAGCTCGTACGGTTGCTCTACATCGTGCCTTCTGGCTCGAGCCCGGGCATCTCCAACATCACTGTTTCCTCTGCTCTTCCTGCCACCTCATGGCCTTGGCCAATACTCTCCTACAGACGCTTGTACTTTGTCTCTTCTCCGGCTGTGTGCCTTCCGGCGATAACACCTTCTCCCGTCTTCAGCGTTGTCGCTCGGCCTCTCACGCTCAGCGTCTCCGTCGGCTTAGGAGCATTCACTCGCCTTGATTCCTTCTCTGTAAAGTCCCGCTGGCTCTCGGCCGTTACTGCGCCACGACAAACTCTTCGGCGCGACTGCCTTCCTACCATCGAAGACTTCCGTTTACTTGCTGTCCTAGTGCAAGCGTCCTACCTAATGCGAATCCTCCGCAGCCACCCCGCATTCCAAGACTGGTTGCTCGCCTGCATTTCACTGTTACGGCGCACTTCAAACGCCCCGCCCTGCTCGTTATCGGCAGGCCTGGAAAATCTTCCCAGCTCAGCTTTGAAGCCCGAGGCTCGGCGCTTGAGCTTCGTGGACCGTCTCTAACACCGGGCGTGTGCCCTCCGATGACGCCTCGTTTTTCTCCGCGTCTCGTGTGCTTCATGTCCTTCCGGTAACCCCGGAGGCTTGCCCTGCATCCATGAGGTCCTACTCATGCTCCTTACTTCACTACCAAGCTCTTCTTTCACCTGCAGCAGACGCCTTGTGTGCTTGCCGTCGGTGCTATCCTAGTCAGTAACTATCGTTTTTCGACCCCATTTTGCCCTCGGTCTCTACGTCATCTGGTTTTTCGCATTGCCCCCGCTTTCGGCCTCTATTCTGCGCTCGAAACCGTTTACCGACATGCCGAACTTTGCACAGGCTCCGCCCGACCCGCAGGGCAGTGCCGAGCTTCCCACGTGGTGCAGTGGCGCCCGCGAGCGTTAAGTATCCACGGCCCCGAGCGCCAGATCCCAACCACACTCACTTTGCTTTCGCCCTCGACTCGCTTATCCACCCCTGCTCGCGAATGTCCAACGTCGTCAACGCGGTCGACAGCGGCGAGCCCACTCTCTCCGAGGCCTATGTCCAGGAATGCTTCCACTCGTACCTCAAGTCGTCTCTGGCGCACGCCAAGGTGGAGGGGTTGCTTGACACCGACACGCTCTCGAGCGCAGAGGCCGATCTCATGATTACTGGTACGTCCATACACTCTACAACGTCCACGCATACCCTTAATCTTCAAGCAAGGCCCCGCGCTGTGTCTTTACTTTGCCGCACTTCGCTCTACCACGAACCCACCCTCCGTGCCCCTCCCCCGCCGCTCAAAGACCGGCGGGACCGCCCTCGCACCCGCCGACCTTTCGCTGACGAACTGTCCACCCGCGTTCCGGCCATTTCTCCTCGTCTGGTCTCAGCTCGTACCTCAGATCCAGGCGCTCGCGCCCGAGCACCAGCACGACCTCGCGCGGGTCATCTGCGGGCTGCCCCCGCGCGCGACGCCGCTCAATCCGCGCCTGAACGGAATCGCCGCAGACATGCGCGCCGTCGCGATCGAAATCAGCATGCGCCGCACGTTCCAAGAGAAATACGCGGACGACCTCCAGGCCGCTCTCGACACCGGCACTGGAGGGGCGGGGCGCAGCGATCGCCGCCTCAAGGCGAGCTTCATGCCGCCCCCGAGCTATGACGATAACAGCACAGCGGGCCCCCCACCGACGTCCCCACACGCCTCCGCGCACTCCCTCCAGCCACCCTCCTCCCCCTCTTCCTCCCGCCACACGCACTCCCGCAACTCCTCCCGCACCTCTATCTCCTCTCCCCCCGTCTCACCCTCTCCGCTCCCGCCCTCCGCACACGCCGTCGGCCCGCCCACCCCGACAATCCTCGCCGAAGAGACGCCCGGATTGGAGTTCATCCGTGAGACACTCTACGCAGCCCTCGCAGACGTCCTCGCGCGCAAACCCCAGCTCCGCGCGCTCCTCCTCCGTCCCGCAGCCGCCCCACGCGCCTACTTCGCCGCCGTCGCGTTCGCTATCCTCGACGTCGCCGCGTCGTCCGCGACGCGCCCCGACCCCACGCTCAAGACGCTCGCGGACATCCTCCCCTCGCCTTCCCCAATCGCCGCCGCGGACGAGCCGGTGATTCGCGGCGTGCTCGGGCAGACGCTCGCGCTGCACGACTGCCCCGCCGCGCTGCGCCCGTTCATGGCGGAGCTGTGTGCTATCGGCACGGCGGCGCACGCGATGGAAGAGGAGGACTCGGAGGCGGCCGTGCGCGCGCTGCAGCGGGGCGAGGAGCCGCCCGTGCCGCGGCTTGAGCGTGCGCGGGAGATTATTGAGGGCGGCGTGGGGCATGTGTACAACAACACCGTGCACGGTGATGTGGCTGTGGGTGCGGGCGCGGCGGCCGGGGGCGATTTGCGGAGGCGGCGGACGAGCACGGAGGGGCGGGCCGTCGCTTTCGCGAACCGCGTGAATGGGCTCGCGCTTGCGATGACGAAGCTCAGGGCGTTCAGGGAGCGGCAGGATATGGTGTTCAAGGTGCTTGCGGGTGTGGAGGGGTAGGAGTGGGTGGGATGCAGCACCGTGCGCGGTCTGGGAGCAGACCTATTTAGTTGTTAATTATGTTGATGCCGTGCTGTCGTATCTAACTGGCTCGTTGCGTCATGTGTTGTAGGATTATCGTCAGCCTTCACATATCTACCTAGCGTACTGCGTACAGATAATCTCACCCTCCGCATTCACCAACTTGTAGTTCTCGATAAACGAACCTGATCGGGGGAAACATAAAGGGAGGCTGTTAGACCCGGGCCCGAAGGCCAGTTTTCTTCCACAAACCTTTACCATACACGTACAGCTGACGCTTCTAATAGGCTGCCTTGTCGTAGACGGGCGGTTGCGACTGCTATGGCAGGACGTACGTCGTAGAACACGCACACGAGTCTTTGGGTGTGCGGCGACCACAGGTTCTCCGTCCGCCTCGGCGCGGGCTGGCACTAGCTATACTAGGAGCCCCAGCGTACCGCCCTTTACCTACAATGCAGTATGACAGCCCCGCGCTCATGTACCCCGCTGGCCCAACGAGAACCCAAACTTCAACCTACATCGTCCTGCGGGCCGTCTCGAAGACTTATAAGTTTCAAGACCCCCGTCCCTAGATATTTCTTTTGACTGATAATCATTTCACCCTATGAACGTATATAGCAAGGGAAAAAGTCCATGAATCATTCTCAGGCCGACGCACGGCCGCTAGATGTGCTCGCGCTCGAAACCAATACTCTACCAATACATCGACTATGGGGTAGACACCGTCTAGAAGACTGGCTCACCGGGAGATAGACTGCCAATCCGGGCTTTCAATGAGCCTTTGCGCAGAGTCGCTCTCCGCCTGGGAGATCTCCTCGAGTGTCCTGCCCGCCCGATCGTCCACGACGCACCAATACTTCCGGCTCCTGATGCGGTCCGTCCGCCGCAGCTCGTCCCACTCGCCCTCCTCGCTGTATTCGGCGTCGTTTGTCGGTACGTGAGAAGCCGGGCCACGTCTTGGATAGAGCAGAAAGGCTTTGTTCCGCCCACCGTCGAGGAGGACAAGGTACTGGAGGGCCGGCAGGGCGTCCACAAGACGCTGCGGGAGCAGCACCATCGACGCGACCCGGCGGTCCTCCATCTCGCGAGCCGCGTCCACCGCGTCCTCGTCCACATTCCCGTACACGTCGTGCGCGATTTCATGTAGGAACAAGTGCTCGGCCCCTCCCAGCTGGGGGACGAAGATGCGCAAGAACGACAGCGATGAGCGGAACGGCTGGAGGCCAACGGCGAGGTCCTCCTGTGTAATAGCAACAAGCGTCCGCGATGGTAAGCGGGTGCAACGTAAAGCGGGGATAACTGGAAGAATGACTTACGAGCCAAGTTGAGAACTCGAGCGCGGGCCTCGATAGCGCGATTTTGAGATCTAAAACGCGCAGCCTTGGCGCCGCGTAGACAACGCGATCCCAGAAGGTCATTGGCGTGCAGCTAAGCACGACGGACAGGTAGAGTGACACTGGCGACGCCACGCCCAGGAGGTCGAGAAAGCGGGAAAGCTGGGGGCTCTCTGTGTCTCCTATTTCCAGGTCGCCGGATATCTGGAGTTGGTCGACTACGCCCAGCCTTTCCAACATGCTCTCTCCGTCATTGTGCTCGCCAAGCATCAATTGGCGGAGCGGTGCCCAACGAGGACGTCCAGGAGGCGGTATCGCAAAAGTTACACCTGGGGGTTCGGGCCTCCTCCACTGCGTAAAGAACCTTAGTGCAGAGAGACGGGGGACGAGGGGGACGAGCTCGACCGACACGGCGGATGATCCCCCCATACGGAGGTCGGTGACGGAAGGAAACTGGATGTGAGAGCATGGTTCGTTGTGAGGGAACGTACGAGGATAGAAGTTCCAAATCACCAGCGATCGGAGTCGCTGCAGAGAGGCGAGTGCTGCGAGGAGGGGCTCGAACTCGTGCTGTTGGAACACCGAGTAAAAGTCATCGTCGTAGATCAGGGTGAGGTGCTCGACAGTTGTGGGGCTGCCCTGAGTGGCCAGGATGTGCAAAGCGGCGTCCGTTAGTTCTGAGAGCCGCATGTGGCGGAGGCGGACCAGGGAAGACAGCGCAGCGCCAATGCGGGGTTCTCTGCGCGCATACCTATCAAAACTGCTCATATATAGATCCGATATGTTACACGCTTGGAAGAGCAGGTCGGCCACGAGGTGGGGGATAGGTAACGGCTGAGACTGGCCGTCGGCATCCTGCGCGGGAGCCTCCTCCGGACAGACATCGACAGTCAGAGAGCGAAGATGAAGTGCGCGCTGCGGTGGACCGGCGGATAAGAATTGGTGCACGCCATAGAGTGTCTCCGGGGCTTCACAGGCAACTACGGCAACGATTTGATCGAGAGCGGGTCCAGAGAGGTGCTTGGATGTGAGTGCGACGTTGAGTGCGTCCGTCCCGTGGATATAGTTGAGAATAAGATGCAGGACGTCGTCTGGCAAACTTAGTAAATCCATCATTTTTGGAGGGAAGAGATGAAAGAGACAACGGGAGGCCGCAGCGTGTGAGGTCGTGGTTGTGGTCATATGTTGAGGAGAGGTTGCGCTTACTTGGAAGCGCCCATCTGACGTTGTCAACGTTGTCTACACCTAGGCCGATCATCGCCAAAAATCAAAGAACTGGCCGCGACGCATGGTACTACTTAGCGATCTTGGACAGTCTTGGACAGAGATCGGTTCGAGTAGTACATCTGTAGCGAGTGGACGTGGTCTAGGTCTTCTCGTACGATATCCATGTCCTCGAATTCTTCGAGCAGCAACCGTCTTAGAGGAGGCCAGCGTGGTCCGCTGCTGGCTCTCTGGGTGTGCGCCCCTCCCAGCATTGTAGATCAGCGTGTGGAGGTTGGGACATAGCTCGACCATGTCAAGAGCAAGGGGTGATGACATCTAGAGCTGATTTTAGGTTATGGTAGGGAGTTGAGGAAGTGAGAAGTGAGAAGTTAAACTGCCTAAGCGGCACAGGCGGAGTAGAGTCCCAAAGTTCAACTTTATGAAGATGACGAAACGACGCAATAGCCGGAAGGAGAGCGTGCAGGCTGTACGTCTCGCCAACCAACGGACCACCATGTTCTCCGTAGTAACTCAGCATAAGATGTGTAAGATCCGTACTGCGCGCGTGCTGAAGTGGGGCCAACCGTTCGTTCCCAAGTAGGGATAATCCGAGGTACGTGAAACGGGTCATATTCGACATCGCAACGCCTGTGAGCAGATAGTAAAACAGGCACGGCCGAAAGCAGGATCCAAGAGCAGGTCAATGGGTTGTGCGCCTGCGAAAGAACTTGAATGTCGCCGAGAAGGTAGACTAAAGTCATGGCGCGACCGGGGGTGTTAGAAGGGAAACCGAAGAGCTCTGAAGCTTCCGGCTCGAAAGTGGGTTCCCCAGATCGCGAGTTGTTCCGCATACTATAACACACGCTTGTGCGGTCCTGCCAGAAGGTATGCATACAGACGGCGTAGGGTGGTGGGCGCGGAGCATCCGAGTTCGGCGGCGACGCGGGGTAAAGCGAGAGCAGAAAGACGCCTCGAGGTGAGGGAGACACTGCGAGTGTCTTGGCCATGTATATGGCTACAGTCGACACCCTCCTAACCCATACCTGTCGGGGAGGGCCCCGGGCTATGGGTTATGACGGGTTATGCCACTAACGCGTGGTCGGAGTTTCAATCATACCACATTCTCGATCGCGTTGAGCTCGCGTAGATGTTCGGCACGGAGCGGCATGGGAGATTATCTACCAAGATAAGTGGTATCTACGGGCGCTAGCCTAGTAGACGCCGGACATTTTTGTTGGCAGGGTTGCCGGTCCCCAGTTATGGGGTACACTGCTAGACAATCGCCAATTGGAATCCAAATGGCCACGGAGAAGGTTGGATACCAGGTTGCTGCGCGGATGGAAACCAAACAGATACCACTTGGAATCCAACCGCGACGCAGCCACTTGGAAACCAAGGTTCACGCGTGTGGCCATCAAAGAGTGCACTGCTGGCGCAGTCTGGCGCCGCGCGACCAGCTTGAAACCAAGTGGCCCGGCGCCTTCACGCACGCCTAATTCGGAACAGACACTTGGGCACGACAGCCTGTAGCTACTAGCCTTCCGCCTCTTCACTCAGCCTGTGTCGATCTCGTTGCACCACTCATTCTCCCTCACTCGCGTGTCCCCCTTGGTTATTACCCCTGGCTTATCACTCGTCTACCCCATTGGTCCTCTCGGTGGCTACCGCCCGTGCTGTCAACATCCTCATGTAGTAGTACATCTTAGGCCCTTAGTGACTCGACAACTTCTCTCTTAGCCCCTCAGTGAGCCAAATTTCTTTGTACCAGTGGCCTTCGGAGGCTACACGGGTGGTAGCTCGACCCCCAGTTCCCACATTCTCTGGCACCAGATGGCATCGAGATGCAGGACGGCAGTCACAGTGGTGACAACAACAATGATGGTGACGTGGACGTGTCCATGATACGAGACATGGCTAGCAGTGTCATTTACTCACTTACTGTTAGATGCCTCACCCTGTTTTAGTGAGTTCCTTCATCTACTAGCATTCTTAGTGCTTCGACAACCTCTTCGCTCGATACTCTTCCACTGACCATGTTGTACATGCTTTTGATTGTGACCTTCTCTTCCTACCTTGCCCTTCGGTAGTCTTGATTCTCTTAACTCTCTGTCATGTTAGTAAATGTCCTACTATGAAATGTAGTCATTTTAATGCTATACGTCCGAGAAACCGTCATTGTGATACGCTCTGATCCCGGGTCAGTGCTCGAATATCCTGACCATAACTGCCTGCCATTTTAGGCATTGTTCGGGGCGCCCAATGCCACTTGGCAGATCGTTGGCCGTCAATTGGTGTGACTTTGGAAACCAATTAGCTGCGCCGCGGTTGGTTTTCAACTGGCATCACCCTTGGAATCCATCAGCAATCAAGCCACTTGGATTCCAATTGGCGATTGTCCAGTGGTGTACTGGGGGTGAGCAAAGTAGACGCCCGTGGGCGCCAGCATTCATGTATATAGGTGCCCGTGCATGTGCAGTGCGGGGCACAAGTCAGACTGTCAGTACCAGTACCAGTACGGATCGGAACGTGGACAAACAAATAATAAGTATGTAGCTATTGATAATAGTGTCCTTCATATTATGCTGTCTATCAAGGGAGACCTGGCAAGAGAATGTAGCAAGAATACCTTCTAAATTTCTTTGTCAGAGGCTTGGGTGACAAGCTCTGTCTCGATGACAGGATTCAGAAGAGACTCGAGGTCCATGCGATTCGTCGTTTGGAGAACACCGGTGACATGTGCATAATGATACGGTAAACGGTAGAGGAGAGAGTTCGAATTCAGATAGAAGCGTGGAAACATCAACAAATCTACCATATATGGGTACCTTAGTAAGCCTAACCTATGGGTTAATATCAGCAATAAATATTACATTTATTCAGCCATAAGCAGGGGCCGTTCGATACTACACCGTCTTCTCCCTATACCTGTACCCAATGACAATAGAAGGGTCGGGGTCTGAGGATCCACGTACATTCGTTTTGGGCATGGTACACCGAGTCTCTGCATGACGCTTGATCCCGCGTGCCCATTTCAGAGTGCCTTGAACGCACTTCTTCGTGTGGCTCAACTGCTGTTGGTCGCTGCGCTCGCGTAGTGCTTGAATATGATCGATGGCCTGTGTGAGACCTTGAATAACAGTGTTGTGTGACCAGCTGTCCTCGCCGCCTAGTGCAGTGATTGAGGCCGAAGATGCTTGAGCCCGCAGGACTGGATTGGTCGTCTTGTCGAGTCCGTACGCCCAACGAATTGTGGCCGACATCCGTGCTTTTGCACGGTCGAAAAAACCTTCTTCGGGGTTGTCGTGCTGGCCGTCAAGGGTGTCTGTTGCGTAACGAAGAAGCTCGATAGTGTTGTCTGTATCGCGCTCGTCCTCGTCGTCAAGCTGTGTAAAATACAAGTTGAATTTATTGTGTAGACCGATCAAGGCAACAATTCATTTACATCGAATCCCACGCCGCCACCTGCGCGGGTGTACATTAGGCCGTTTGGCCCTGTGTGGGGAGCCTTACCAGGCGAAGACATAATCTAGATATATATTTTAGCAATTATGTGTCAGATCCACAAAGAGGACGCTCACTGGAGAAGACGGGCGCTCCGAAAGATACCCTGCATCTGAACTGGTGGGAGTAGACATACGTTCCAACCATGCGTGATCATGTATAGACTCCAGTGCATCCGGAATTGTCTTGTCTATGGGAATGGTGTAAAACAGGCGTATGTTACGAAGGTTCCTCTACCGATCACGGGGTTTCGGAGTCCCGGGACGAGGGAAGAGGGATCGGGGTCTTCGCACACTAAGTCTGAGAGACGTCGGTCTGGGGGTTCCAGTAGAGGGAGATAGATAACCAGGTCAAGCTGAGGATCGTCCTCAGCTTGCAAGTGCTAATATACATACAAGAACAATAGCGATCGAGAACAATAGCAAACGAGACAATGGCCATAGGACAATAGCAGCATAGGACAATGGTGACGAGAATAACTGAGGGAACAATAGAGCTGGGGAACAATAAGGAAACCGAGACAGTGGTAAGTCCAGTATGGTGACGTAGCACCGGGGCTGGGGTACAGTATGCGTGAGAGAAAGAAAAGAAACACGTGCCGTGCGCTAGTAACCCATCGTCGTAACACTACCCCCTTCGTATGGCTGAGCGACGCCTCGTCGTTCAACTATCCTCCATGCGCCTGCGGTCGCGGTTGAGTTCGAATCGTATGGCGGCGCAGTTCCAAGTCCCTAGCGAAGGCGATGACACAAGTGCCTGCCGCTCTGGAGTGACCCAGGCGATCTGCCTAGTTGGGGGTGGAGGTACTCCCTTGGGGAGGATCGATGCCAGAGACATTGGCGAGGGGGGCGCGACGACCACCGCGGCTCGGGCAGTTAATAGTATAATGACCGGGTGCGTGGATGTGACACTCCGGACATACCCATTGGGGACAGTGAATCCCTTGATGCCCAGGCTCCAGGCATGCGACGCAGACAGTAGTCTCGTCCTGTAGAGTCGCTTGGCTCCCGCTGGTCCTGAGCCTCCCTGCAGTGACTGTTGGAATAGGCGGGAGTGGGCTGGCGTTGGCAGGTAGTCGATAAGGGATTGGGTGAATAGGACGGAGGGGGACCGGAGCCGGAAGTGGCCCTTCAACGCGATGTCCGTCTTCCCGTGCGGTGCCTTGAACAGGCGGAATGGGGATCGGTGGGTGATTCTCGTCATGAACGGCGTCTTGGCTGGGTTGAACTGGAACCATGACGACGGACGGCTGCGCCTGTTGTTCCACCCTTCGACGGTTGCTCGGGCGCTCTGATGGGCGGCTCGGATTCGTACTGTCGCGGGGCCTACGGGTTCCGCGAGGTTGTCGAACTTCAGCCGTAGGGCGAGGGTTGGAGGGACCGGCGCCGCCACTGCTCGAGTCGGCTGACGGGGTTGAAGAGGGCTGCCGAGGACGAGTGGGAGTAGGTCGGAGGACATATAGGGCGGTGTCGAGGAACTGTGGGCGGAATTCTGGGGAGGAGAGATAGCGGACGGTGTCGCGGTGGAGGAGGTTGAGGTTGCGGTAGAGGTCACGACCATACCCATTTGTACTGCTCAGGATGTGTCGCGCGTGTGTGAGAGCGCTTTCAACCGCTTCCAATCCGTTTTCGAGGTCTTCGATCCGGCTGGTCAGGCGGTGGGCCTGCCGAAGCATGCGGTGGTAGGTTCCATAGATCCGGGCCGTGTTTGCCGCCGCGAATTGCCCACGAGATTCGAGTCGTGCGACTACTTCTCGTTTGCGGTGGACGAGGAGGTCGATAGCCCTGTTGAAGACATGGTCGTCTTCGCAGTAGTTCCTGTGCTCTTCTTCGAGTTCGTCGGGAGAGTCTTCTTCGGGCGTCAGTGGATAGTCGCGGTCAGGATTGGGGGAACCAGATGGGGGGATAAGGTATTCGCCGATGATTGGGGTTTGTCTAGTCGGCAACGGAATCGTGTTCGGACCGGAGCGAATGGTACTCGGTGGCTGCATGTTGGTCGAGTCGGTCATTTTTGGGTTGGCGGGGATCGCGGTGTTCTACGAGGAGTTCGAGAAGAGTGATTGAATGTAAGACGGCAGTGGTGATAACGAGGAGGGAAAAGAGGAAGGTGACGGCGAAGAGTGTGAGAGAGATGATGAGGGCGACGGTCATTTACCACCCGGACTTGTAGGGGGCTGGTGCGTCACGGGTGTGCAGGGTCCTTTCGACAATTCGGTCGACAATGTTTCGATGGATGGCGAGTATGGTGTAGAGGGCGGCGACGAGGAGGAGAAGGCAGTAGATGGCGAAGGTGAACTCGAAGGAGGTCATGGTGGGCTAGGTAATCTTCTTGGAGGTTTTATACGCGTCGAGGATTTCTTGTGCGTTGGGGACAAGGGACTCTTCGGGCTCCCAGGTGTTTTCAGCGGTTGAATATCCTGCCCACTTGACGAGGAAGCGCCATTGTCCTCGTACCCGTTTATGAGCTACAATGGCCTCTACTTCGTATTGTTCTTCGCCGTCCACTAGGTCGGGAGCGGGTTGAGGGTAGTTCGGCCCGTGGGTGTCGTTCTCACGGTAGGGTGTTAAGAAACATGCGTGGAACACGGGGTGGATCTTCCATGAGGCCGGGAGTTTTAGTCGGTAGGTGAGGGGTCCGAGGACTTCGATGATTTCAAAGGGTCCTTCGCGCTTTGGGGCTAGTTTCCGTGAGGCATAGGTGATGTTGAGGTTCTTGCCTTCTAGCCAAACCTTCTGTCCTCGGGTAAACGGTTCGAACTTTCCTTTGTTGCGATCGATCATGACATTGCGGGCAAGTTCATGTGCGGCGAGTGCTTCGTCTCTTGCCTTCTGAAGTTCTTGTAGCCGTTGCTGTACGGCGGGTACGGTGGTTTTTGGGTATACGGTGGGGATTAGCGTGGGTTCGTACCCCATCATGAGGTAGAATGGAGATGCATTGCGTGCGGAGTGGATGCGTTGGTTGTGCGCTACTTCGGCATCCACGAGGTGTTCTACCCATGTGTCGGGTCTTCCTTGGCAGAAGATGCAGAGATAGACTTCCAGTTCTTGATTGGTTCGTTCGGTTTGACCATCGGTCTGTGGATGATAGGCAGTGGACGGGGCGAGATTGATCCGTAGGATCCGTCCGAGTTCTTTGGTGACGTGGGAGACGAATTGGGGTCCTCGGTCGGAAATGACTTTTGTGGGAAGTCCAAATCTTCGGTAGACGTGGCGGTGGTATAATTCCGCGGTTTCCATGGCGTCGATCGTTTTCTTGCAAGGTGCAAAAATTACCCCCTTCGTAAGGCCCTGGTCGACCACGACCTGGATTCCTGTGAACCCATGGGATTCGGGGAGGTCGGTGATGTGATCGATAGTGACATGTTGGAACGGTGCGGTGACTCCGTCGGCGGGGATCGGCATCAGTGAGGGTTTCGTGGGGTGTGTGTTCGGCTTTGCTTGCTGACAAGTTCCACAGCCTTGGACGTATCGTGTGACCATGGTATACATTCCGGGCCACCAATAGGATCGGCGGAGGAGTTCGAGGGTTTTGAACGTTCCAGGGTGCCCGGCTGCTGGGGTGTCATGATGTAGTGCGATGATCCTTCGTCGCAGGTCTTCATCGGCCGGGACATAGCATCGGTCCTTGTAGAAGATCATTCCGTCTTCCATTTTCCAGTCTGAGAACGCCGATCGTATGGGGGGAATGGTCCCTTTCTGAAGGGATGACGTGAGAATGTTGAACACGCTGTCGGACTTTGCGAAGTTGAGGAAGTCCCGCGCGAGTTCAGTATCAATCATTTTAACGAAGAGGTTGTCGGGGAGCATGGTACGGTCTGTGTTGTCGTCTTCAGTTCCGGTTCGGTGATCGGGACGTCGTGATAGTGCATCGGATTGTATCATTGCCGTTCCAGGGGTGTGTTCTAGGTGCATGTCGAATTGAGATAGGAAGAGAGCCCATCGGGCTTGTCGGTGGTTCAGTTGGTGGGGCTGCTTCCAATACGTCAGGTTCTTGTGGTCCGACAGGATTGTTACCGGGAGTCCGGATCCTTCGAGGTAGTGTCTCCATGCTTTCAGGGCGCGGACGATCCCTAGGAGCTCGCGGTCGTAGATTTCGTAGTTTCGTTCGGCTGGCGCTAGTCCTTCTGATAGGTATGCACAGGGGTGGAGGTCGCCGTTCTCATCGCGTTGTCGAAGGACCGCTCCGGTTGCCCATTGCGAAGCGTCGGATTCTATGAGGAATGGTTTGCTCTGGTCGGGCATTCGGAGTACCGGTGCGGTGGCAAATCGTGTTTTCAATGTGTCGAAGGCCTTCTGGCACTCGGGTGTCCAGTCCCACTTGGTGTCCTTCTTTGTCAGGTCGTTCAGGGGCTTTGCTACGTCGGAGAAGTGGTCGATAAATCGTCGATAGAAGTTACCGAACCCCAGGAACGATCGAACGTCTTTGACGGTGTTCGGTTCGGGCCACTCGAGTATGCCTTTGACCTTTACAGGGTCCATGGCGATGCGGTTTTCTCCGATGATCATCCCAAGATATTCGACCTCAGGGGCTTCGAAGATGCATTTCTCCAGTTTGAGGTAGAGGTCATGTTCTTTGAGTCGTTCGAGGACTCGCCGTGTTCATCGTCTGTGTTCTTCGAGATCTTCGGAGAAGATGAGGATGTCGTCCATGTAGATGATGAGCCATCCTTCGTCGATCATGTCACGGAAGATCGCGTTCATCATTGCCTGAAACGCCGAAGGTGAGTTTCTTAGTCCGAAGAACATTACCATTGGTTCAAATAATCCTCGGTGCGTCTTGAACGCAGCCTTCCATTGATCGCCGTCTTTGATGCGAACGTTGTTGTACCCAGAGCGAAGGTCCAGCTTAGAAAATACCTTGGCTCCCTTCAGTTTGTCCACGAGTTCAGAGACGAGGGGCAGCGGATATCGGTTGGGGATCGTTCCTTCATTCAGGTATCGGTAGTCTTGGCAGGGGCGCAGTGATCCGTCTTTCTTGCCAACGAAGAAGAAGGGCGACGCCATGGGTGATTTTGATTCACGGATATACCCTTTGCGTAGGTTTTCTTGAATGAATTCTTCTTCGGCTTCGAGTTCTTTCGGGGTGAGTGGGTACATCTTGAAATCTCGAGGGACGAAATCCGGTTTCAGGTCAATTGCCAGGTCCCAGGGTCGGCTCGGGGGGAATCGTTCCGACGCCTTCTTCTCGAACACGCTAGCGAGATCTTGATAGTGTTCTGGGAGCATTTCTTCGAAGGTCTTGGGCTTCTCTTGCTTGTGCTGTTCTTGCGCCATCGCCATGGCTGGGTTTACCTTAGCTCGGATCCACAGGTTCCGAATAGTGAAGAATCATGTTCCAATAATGGCGCGCTGGATTCTGCCTGTAAGTGGCCTCCCAGCCGTTTCCTTCGTCCGGTGTTCGTCGGTCAGCGGTGCTCCAGCCTTCAGTTTGTCTCCTATATGTTCGACAACGTGGGGGCGCGCCATGGCTTCATGCTCGTTTCGTAGGTAGGCGATGATTGCCTCCTGATCGTCGGGTTCTTGTTCTGGTCGTATGTCGGAGTCGGTGACATACCCAGGTTCTTCGAATAAGGGTTCGGGTTCTTCGTCCTCTTCTTCGACGGTGGTCGGGAGAGTTCGCACAGGCGTCGCTTCTTCGGGTACTGGTTCCTTTAGTCGTCCGGTGAACGGGTTCTGTTCGGGGAACCATATGGCTCGCAGGTTCTCGACCAAGGTACGTACGACTCTTTCGGGTCGAATGTCCAGGGTGCCATTGGTGAAGTTGATCTGCGCGTTTACCCTCTTTAGCCAGGGGAGTCCTAAGATGATCGGTTCTTTTCCGAGAGACGTGACGAGTAGTCGGACGATATGTCGGTGTCCGCCGGCTTCTATCTCGGTGAGCACGAACTTCTTGATATCTCCGGCTTCGTTTCGTGTTCCATCGGCATTGTACACGCGGATGGGTCGTGGCAGCTCTTCGAGGGGTAGTTCTTGTTCTTTCGCGAAGCGATGATCAATGAAGAGTTCTCCCGCCCCAGAGTCGATCAGGGCACGGGTTTCGACGGTTCGGTCCGAATGGATAGTAAGCGGAATCCTCATAGATTGACTAGTGGTTTGCGCTACAATCACATTCCGGACCTGGATACGCGGTCGTGACGTCGAGACACGCCGGTTCATCAAAAACCCTTCTTGGAGAACATAGAGAGGAGCTGCTTTCGATCGTCGAGACTCATCTTGTCAATGTGCATTTTGAGGAGTGGGGTTGCATCCTCGTCTTCTTCGGCATCTTTTTCCTCCGTGTCTTCTTCGACTTCGGTGATCCTGGCCCGGGTCTTCATCGGCTGCTTGCCCTTGTCCTTCTTCCTAGGGCATTCTCGGGACAGATGCCCGATCTGGTGGCAGTTGAAGCACCTTCCTTCGCGGATGTGCTTGTTGCGGTCTTCGGTAGTCATCGCGTCGACGTCCATCGCGTCAGGGTCGCGCTGCTGGGTCCGCTCTCGGGGTTGATAGGGCTTGTAGTTGCTTCTCCCCTGAGAGGGTTTCTGGCTCGGGTTGCCGTATGTCTTGCTCATACGCCATTGCTGCTCGAATCGCGAGGCGACGGCGTAGAGGTTCTTCGCGGTTGTTGGCATTTCAGCGAGATTGAAGATGCGTTCGCGGATCTTCGGGTGCAGCCCTTGGAGGAAGAAGTTTTCAATGACTTCGTATTTGGTGATTCCGCAACGTTGGATGGTGAGGCGGAACTCCGAGAGGTATTCTTCCACCGATCGTTTCCCTTGCTTGAGATCGCGAAGAGAGACGTAGGCTGTTCGGGTCGGATCAACGTCTTCGAAAGACTCCTTGATCTGCGCTTCGAATTCGGCCCAGGTTCCGTACTGGGGTGTAGGGGCTTCTCCGCCCGCTTGAGCCTGTGCCCTTGCTTGGGTTTCGGCATCGTCCACGAATGCATTGGCCCACAGTTTGGCTGCTCCTCCGGTCATGAGCATTAGAGCGAAGACCACCTTCTTCTGGTCGTCATCGAAGGTTTTCGAGTTGAAGGCGAAGTACAGCTTGCATTTCTGCAGCCAGTCCATGGCTTCGCCGTGTTCCCCAGTGAAGTCAGGGGGCATTTTCAACTTGAGGGTGGTTCCTTCGGGAGCGCATTCTTCGGCCATAGTACGTGCGGGAGAAGGTGGGGGAGATGGGGATGGGCTCGGTGGTGGAGGTGTCGGGGCACAGTTCGGTTCGGGGTTTGATTCTTCGGGGGTCGGAGCACGGCTTGGCTCACGATTCGGTTCTTCTGGTTCGTTCGGTGCTTTCCCTGGATCTGCTTCGGACTCGCTGGAAAGGGGAGTAGTTGGTCTAGGTGCCGAACTCTCCGCTGCTATAAGCTCGACTGGTTTCGGATTCGGGGTGACCCTAGCTGGTGCTGGCGGTGCCCGTCCAGTAGCTTCTAAATATCGTTGGTCGTAGTCTTTCGAGGCTGCTCTGAGCTGCTTGAGTGTTGCCGGTTGGGCAAGGCGTTCCCACCACTCTGTTTCAGGGTTCCACCAAAGTTGCTGCTTCTGGTAGTAATAGAAGCCTTGGTTCGGATCGAACTCCCAACCTTCGCTGTCGGTTGGTTCCGTGGTGGTTCTTCTGCACCGCTATTGGAGCGGTGCGTTCGGGGTAGATCTAGACCTCAGCGGGTCGATCGGTCGTTGGTGAGCTTGACCTAATGTTACGAAGGTTCCTCTACCAATCACAGGGTTTTGGAGTCCCGGGACGAGGGAAGAGGGATCGGGGTCTTCGCACACTAAGTCTGAGAGACATCAGTCTGGGGGTTCCAGTAGAGGGAGATAGATAACCAGGTCAAGCTGAGGATCGTCCTCAGCTTGCAAGTGCTAATATACATACAAGAACAATAGCGATCGAGAACAATAGCAAACGAGACAATGGCCATAGGACAATAGCAGCATAGGACAATGGCGACGAGAATAACTGAGGGAACAATAGAGCTGGGGAACAATAAGGAAACCGAGACAGTGGTAAGTCCAGTATGGTGACGTAGCACCGGGGCTGGGGTACAGTATGCGTGAGAGAAAGAAAAGAAACACGTGCCGTGCGCTAGTAACCCATCGTCGTAACAGCGTACATGATACCGAACCACCGTTGGCCACCAGTTTGGATCCTGTTCCCCTGCAGCGTGAACGAGATGCTTGCACATAAGATGCGCATGGTACTTCTGTGCGCCACAGTTGCAGATCCACTCTGTAACGTCAGTAGAGTAGGCACCTTTGATGGGAACTGTGGAGAGACGGTCCCATCCATGTTTGATGTACTTCTGCGCGTGAGTGAGAGAGGCGGCGCGGGCAGAGTTTGCCTTCTCAGAGATGATCTTGCTGAGAGTGACCCGGTATTTCGGTAGTCCGCGCCTGACAATGGCATAAACCGCGAGATCAAGAGGAGGCCGATTGTATTTGTGGAGCACGTTGCGCTTCAGATTCTTCCATAGCGCCTTGACGATCATTGTTGTACGCTTGCAGGGAATACTCTGCGCATACGCAGCATGCGCCCAGAGAGGCCATCGTTCCGGACAGTACCAGTTATTCCATAAGTACGCCCAGACCTCGCTCAGGTTGTTGCGAGAACAATGAGCGTACATCTCATTCACTGCGTCCCGATAGATCTGCTCAGCTGTGCGTGCCTTGCCATGTCATTCCGGAAGGAGGGGATGCTGAGACGTGTGCTTGGCGAATATCCGCATGATGGGCAGGCGATGAGGAGGTGGGCAGAATTGGTAGGACGTGCCCGTGGCACGGCTGTTAGTCGCCGAAGGACGCGCCGCCTCCTCAGATTCTTTGCGGCGTGCGATACGATCTACAAGATGTCTGATGTCATTGGGGTCGTCGAGCCCCTCCCACTCATCATATTCCCACATTTCTTCGGACTCCCAGATTTCTTTGGGATCACGGGTGCGCGACCCAAAGTAGGTGTCACCGTCACTCTCTGACTCGGTGTCTGAAGCGTCCGAGTCCGGCAGAGCTTGAAGGGCACGCTCGACATCCTGCGGCTGGAATACGAGTTTGGGGAGCATTTGCGGGGAGCCTGAGGGCACACTTGTCTCGGGCACGGTCCGTGGGGAGGGCGGGCAGCTCTGCGCTGCGAACTGCGGGGAAGGTGGGCGGGTCTCCGGCTCTGGTGATGGGGTAGAAGGGGGTGCAGGCGGACGGCCCGCGACAAGTAAGCGCATGCGCGGAATTGGGCGATCGGGTGGGTCTTCAATCTGAACGGCGGCCCGAAAGGTATTAGATGAATTCGGAGGCCGGCGCGTGAGAGAACTCACAGGGTTCTTTACGAGATCCCGCTGCGCGATAGGCAGGAAGCTTGGGCTGATGCATTTGAACGCCCAGTGGGCTTCTTCGGCATCATATGGGCCGGGGGCTTCTTTGCTTCGGCTGAGTTGCTTTTTCAAGGCCCGGAGCGCATGCCAAAAGCAAAGTTGGTGCTTGCAGCAGCTCCAGGTCGCCTTCATGGCGTTAATCTCGGACCAGTCTTTGTCCGAGAGCGTGAACTCGGGGTCCACTCCGAGATTTTTGAGCTTTTCTAAGAAGCGCTTCAAGATCGCTTCTTTGGCGCCTGCGGCAGCGTCCCTCGTGGTTGAGATGAACAGAAACGTGAGTGGAAGGTCGCAGCCTTCTGCGTCGGCAATGGCGGCGAAAAGCTCGAAGTTCCCGCAGTTGGTATTCCCTGAGAGAGAGCGTCAGATTCAGGGTCGCAAAGACACGATCAC
This sequence comes from Trametes meyenii, assembly GCA_022606255.1. Taxonomy (NCBI): domain Eukaryota; kingdom Fungi; phylum Basidiomycota; class Agaricomycetes; order Polyporales; family Polyporaceae; genus Trametes; species Trametes meyenii. The sequence goes on along the minus strand of JABYQG010000003.1, from coordinate 2,669,835 downwards.
ATGGGCGCGTAACACAAAACGCGCGCATGCCACTCACATGTCGAGTCCATGGCAAGTTCTTGAGTATGCGGGCCCCACTCTTCCATAAAATCCATGACATAGAAGCTGAATGTCTCTGTCCCGGGTTCTGGATCCACTTTCAATTCTTTTATTTGATACCGAGCACCATTCCTGCGGACAAACTCATGCGCTGAGTCAAGCGGGTTGTCCACCAGCCTCCACTCCTCCCGGCCGACCAATGACCAGTAGTAGTAGACGCTCTTCTCATTGAATGCAAGATTGAGGTCCCGCACTGAAACACCCTCGGTCTCCTCGGACACAATGTGATTCCATATCTGCCAAGCTCATTAAATTAGTTTATGGCTGTCATTCGACTTAGCAAGCGAGCCTGTTTTCCACGCACATCACCAGCCGTCTGCGAGCGCGCGTGCTCGCGTATATATGCTTTCCATTTATCGGGAAGCTGCTTGTCCAGGTAACGTACATGATCTATGTCATGCTTAATCCGGACTTCTACAATATTAGAGTCGGGTTGGACAGCGATGCGCAGCCAGCCATGGCACTCAAACCGTGTCATGCGCCGGGTAGCCCGAGGCTTCCCTTTCGGAACCTTGGCTTTGTGCTCACGGTCGGTGGATTGTGCACAGCTGTATGAGAATAGCTCGCCGCCGGTCTGTACACGGGGCTCTCGCTTCTCATACCTAGGGTATGATGATTGGTTATCTTACGCTCTTTCGATGTACTAATAACCACTCACGTCCAATGTAAACCCATCCATTCTTCTATGAAATCACAGAGTGCATTCGCGCGCTTCCCTGCCCCTGCATCCAATGGCACAACACCTTCGAGATCCACCCGCGCGCGCACCTTAACCGACGTGTGAACCTCGGGAATCTTCTCAAGGAAATCACCTATAGCCATCGGCTCTCCTCCATCCAGAACCATCCACCCATCGCCGCCATCTTCTCCGTCGCCTTCCGAGTGATCAGGACCCTTGCACTTGCGATTCTCGGTATGTTTGGCTTTCTCTCTGTTCTCGCGGGTTTTTTTCCTTTGATTAGCGCAGTGTCGACAATCCGCGCTCGGCTGGCCCTTTTTGGGACTGCGGTGATGCGCATGCCTCGCGGCCAGCCCATGCACGCGTCTGCGACGTGACACGGCGTGACCGCGACGCCCTAGGACAACCCCCGTGACCACGTCGACACTCAACCGCCACCACCTCGTCCTCCCCCCTAGCCGACACTCGCGATGGCTGACGCCGACGTCTCCCGCTGCGCCCTTGCTCGCAGAGCCAACCCACACGCGACCCACGTCAATGTCCGACTCGCGCTCACCCGCCTGAACGCTCACGTACGGTTCAAAAGGTCTCGCGGACCGCCAAGGCTCCCCCCCGACACGTCGTGATCGTACATGCCGTGCCGCATGCTCAAGATACGCCCCCCTCATTCCTAGCTAGGCCCCCGCGACCCGACCGACGTACCGTGCACGCGGCCTCGCTACGTACCATCTGCCTCCATTTCCGCCCGCATATTAGAAGTACTACTTACCTTTCATCTTGCCCTACGATGTAGACATTCACCCGAGCACTCTACAACACCTCCCACACCCCCGACGAGCAGCCAGACGTCCTCCACACCGCCGCACCCGCACAGCCACCCCCCCTACGTATCTGCTCGGACTTATCGCCCATCGATCCCCGGTCGCGCCACCACCCCCCCGTAGACTCGATCCCAGGCCGTATTTCATATTCTACGTTTTTCCGTTTATCTACACGCTTGCTGCGCACGCCTTAGACCGACTCACGACATGTATTTAGCGTACTGACGGCTCTCGCCGCAATGCAGCTTCGCTCACCCCTCATACCTTGCGCCTGACGTCCCTCGCTCTGGCCTTTAGCTTTCCGACTTCGAACTTTGACCTCGACAACGTCCCACTCGACAGACAATCGCTTCAATTGTCCCGCGTTCGTATCTACACCACTAGTGGCGGCCCTAGTCCCGTCTTACTCGCCCTCGATCCTCCTCGCTCTCGGCATACCCCTGCTCTGAGTCGTCCTCACCACCCTCGCTCCTCGTCCTCCTCTCCCGGGTCGACATCTCAACAGCGGATCATGAGATTGAACTCTCTTAGATCTTTGAGAACACCACACGTCCGACAGTTCTGAGAAGCCATAGTTTTAGGCAAGCGAGAGCCCTCGGGGAGTAGAGATGTAGTGAGTTTGCATCTCTCTGAAAAGTTTGAGAACATTCAGCTCTCATTTCTGCACGTGACATTATTTTACAGCTCCCAGATATTGCGTGACAAGTTTTGTTAGCTATTTAGTGCGCGCGCGCGCGAGGTCCGCGTGGGGGCTCGCGAGGGGAGCGGGCTCGCGAGGGGGTGCGCGCGAGCTGTTCTGCAGGCGCCGGCGGGTGGCTGTGTTTACGAGGCGCCGGCGGGTGACGGCCGGGGCGGCGCGCCACAGCGGAGTTTCAAACCTGAACAAGCCAGGTGGGACTTTAGAGTCGAGTGGTATGGCCCGGGTCTTATGGGTTATGGGGTCGATTTTCCCCTTCCCCAACTCGGGAAACCCAAAATCCTATGGGGTATGATGGTTTATGGGTTATCAGAGGTATGGGTTAAGAGGGTGTCAACTGTATATGGAGCAGTGCGTCGTCGGACAAACCAGACAGCTCTATTTCCAATGTTAAAGTCACGCAGTCGAGACGGATCGTCGTCGGAGGCAAGACGCTAGCGCAGATAGGCGCCCGCCCATAATACTTGAGGGTGAGCGCGGCTTCGCCCACTCTGACCGATTCCACGTCGTCACGTCCAGGCCACTCGATCTCCCTCGCACCTTCACGTGCCCCCCAACGCATACCGCGTTCGAACACCCAGCGGAGGAATGTTCGCTAAGACGGCAAGAGAAGGGAGAAGTTGAACAGGAGGAGGAATGACATAACGGGAGAACACGGAGAAAATGGAAGGACCCGGGTGGCATGCATGGGTCAAGTCACGTGTGCCCACCAAAATCTCCAGGCTGTTAACCGACTTGGCAGGTGCTGCGGTACAAGCCCACAACGTCCGATTCCACCAACTCAGGTTGAACAGACAAGCACGTATTATGACACAATTTATACACAGCATATTACACATGTATCAGCCCATTTCTTTGGGCTTTGGCTTCTCTCTACCGGGGGCTAGACAATGCTTTGAACCTTGGTGTCGATAATCCTAACCACCACCGGGCCACCCTTGGGCTCCCATTCAATATAGGTACCATAATCAGCCAAGTTATTATTTTATTCGCTAGCCTGACCTAGTCGATCTACGTAGGCCAGGTTTCAAAAATTTAGTCCGGCCCATCTACTGACCCTATATAGAACTTAGAGCTATTGCATCAGGCCCAGATGCTATCCCACTAGTTGCATGGTCCCCGGACTACTAGGGGCCCCAACCAGCTGGGATTGGGGTGTTGAATTCCAATGTATCATCCGGCTTGCACAGAGTGCCAAACCGTGTACATGAAGGCTTTCGCTTCCGATGCAAACGAGGCTCAAGCCCTGCGGTGGGCAGAAACCGAGGACCTTGCGAGTCTCAGACATGACTGCGTCACGTAGCACTCCCGCCGATAAATATCTGGTTGGCCACCGGCCCCCAAATTCGGCAAGCGTAGAAAGTCAAGGTATAGAGCCAAAGAAGGGATAAGAGGGGAGGTCCAAGTGTGACACACCACTATATTTCCTATAGAAACCTGCTTAGGAGGGGGAAAGCTAGAAAGACTCGAACTCAAGGAGAGGGGCCATTCGGACTCGTCACGGCAGCCATGTTTGGGACCCCGAAAAAGTCTTTGAATAGTCCGGGCAGTTGTATAACTTTTCCGCTTATGGCCGAAATGGCGTAAAAAGTCCGGAAAAGTGTCCACAAAGGCGACAAAAAGCCCGACAAGGAAACCTTTGCCGGCCATTTCACCAGAAAAGTTCACCGGATTTTTCTGGAGTCAAGAGAAGTTTACCACGCACCTGGACTTTTCAGTGCCTTTTTTGAGGGCACAAATAAGTATCGAATCCTCGTCGTGCATCGAAGGAGAGCAGAACCTCACTGTACTGACCAACCTGATGTCATAGTGTCACAAAACTGTACAGGTTTACCCATTTACAGTAATTTTTAAGCGAGATCTGCCATCACGATGTCCAGCAGAATGCTTAGCTAATCCCTGCGACCGTCCTCTGAGATTGTTAACCGATTCCAAGGTGGAATCGGAATTCTTTGTGGAATCGGAACAACGCTCTCAGTAATCAGTAAGTAGTCAGTAGTCAGTAAGGAGTACTGATCAACACTCATCCGGAACCGTTGCGAAGTTGAACTCTACGCCCTCGACAACTTTTCACTCTGATCATTGAGAGTTTCGACCGTCCGCTTGTAGGCACGGTCGTGCTGACGGCAGTGAATGGAATTGATCTTGCTGGACGACGACGTTCTGCTGTGTATATTCTCTTATTTATACGGAAGAGATCTTGCGCTGACTCTGTCCCTCGCCTGTAGACGCGTTCACGATTCGGTCGTCTACCGTGTAGCCGCGCGGTTGCTATCTACGAGAACGCGCGGCAGCTCGGTCTCCTCCATAAATACCTGTTCTTTGGAGAGCGACCGCGCGCGCAATACCTCGAAAGCCTCACTCGGACCATCTGGGACCCCCTTGACTATGATGTGTACAATGGCATACAACAAACCCCAGTACCTCGCAACCAATCCAACGACTAGCCTCTGTTCAACCTAGTCGTCAACATTCTCGCGAACGCCCCCAATATTGGCTAACTTACCCTTCCACTCCTTCATCCCGCCATAGGATACCACCCACGCTTAGGCGGTGCGTTGCGTGCGCTTCCGCTACTCTCCTCAGCCGACTTTGAGGATGTCGGAGCCACCACTGTGGTGACGTTTTTGCGAAACCTACCTTGCAGCCTGAAGAAGCTAAGGCTCAAGTACCACTCAGATGAAGTCGCGTTCGCCTATTTTATAGAAGGAGAGACTGTTACCTCGCCTCCTCTTGGAGACTTGCTCGTCGCTTCCCTATCGCTGCACACGCTACACCTCGATAACTTCCGCCCTCCTGCATCCTTCGGATCCACCCTTCAAGAGTAACTCGCGATCTCGTCCCTACCTGCACTACTGCGCACCCTTCAACTCTCATGCACCGAACCACCGGCGCTCGATCCCGTCGATCTCTGCCCCAACCTGGAGAATCTTGAGTACTCCCTCTCCGACATATCTCCGACACACCAGGCGTCCCCGTCGGGCGGGCTGAAGTTCAAGTCCTTATAGAAGGCACCCAATGATATCATCTGCGCTCCCTCAGTGTCAAACTTGATCATTACGCGATCTCGCACGCGCGAAAAATATGCGGGCTTCCCATCGTTGCGCCTCGTGGGAGTCTGCGAATCAAAACGAAGCGAAGTCTATAATTCCAGGCTCCTCGAGGACGGGCTTGATGAAGGCGCCAGCGACGATGAGGTTTCTGAGTCCAGCTCGGAGCCCGAGACGGACTCCCGAACAGGGTCGGAGCGCGAGGGAGAGGGCATTGAGTGGACATAGCGCCACTTCGAGTAGATGGGGAAAGTCAAATACTCGCGGCGGTGGTGAGTCACAGAGGGCGGCTTGCTGGAGGAACTATGCGGTCCAGAAAGCAGGGGCGTGCATGCCTTTCTCAACAATCCCGACTGGGCTATATTTCACATCGAAGGCAAGTGTTTGGACTCTTGTGTTTCAAGTTGATGTTGACTCGCCCTTTGCTATAGAGCTCTTTCCGCCATGAGGGTCGGGCTTCATTTTATCGTTTAAGCGCCATGGGACGGATCCATTGGCCATCCTCTGTAGACATCAGATCAAAAAGGTATCGCAACGAGAAGGCACACGAAAACATGGGGTATTGGGACCTGCGCTAAGAGCAAGGGCGAATTCACTGGCTCAGCACATTGGATATGTAAGATATGGTATCGCTGGTGTTCGAGAACTGAGCCTGGAACTATTTTCCCCGACAGAACATATGTACTGAGCAACTTCAAAATGTATCCTATGGCATAATTGAAACGCATTGGTGTAGATCTGTGGAAACGGTGTGACAAATATCATACACCCTGTGGTATTAGGACTTGGAGAGACGGGGAAAGCTCTTGCAATACACAACGACGATCAGTTCCGCATCTATACGAAACATCGACCGGAGCAGACTCACCTTAGACTTCCAACGGCACAGTTGGTTTCTCCTTCTCTCTACATTCAAACTCGATTCGGCGGTACATCTCCTCTCCTTTGCACGCATCGACTTTCACAGGCTCCCCGTCTCTATCCGCAGGGCGACACCACCAATGCATCCGGAACCTCCTTTCATTTAGTCCGTCCCATTCTGCGCTACGCATCTGCTCCCGCCCCGTAGACGGATATTCCGGCTGAGGGGGCTCCTCGGCGTTCATACTCGTACTTCCCCTCACAGCGTGCTGCGATGGCGCCCCCCGACTGCGCTTCTTCCTCCGCAATAGCCACGATGCGGAGCGTCGGGATCACTTTGAAGAGCTGCCGGGGTAGCGTATTGACGATCTCAGGGCGGCGGTATGTCGCGCGCATAAGGCGGACGCGGTCGCCCACGATCATGGCCCACTCTTCCTCATGCCGGGCCTGGTTCGAATACACTGGAGCGTGCATGATCAGACGGAAGCCAAGGAGCGGGAGCGTGCGTACGCATCCGGCGACGCAGCCCTATGAGCGAACATGAAAGCCCGAAGTTAATCTAGGCGGATGTAGGCGAAGAGAAATGAAGGCACTCACCGGCCATATGTCAGACCACGGGTTTACACCCGGGGGATGTACCGCCAAGTCCAACAAACGGAGTGTAGGCGCGTACGAAGGGAGATCCTGCCACAATTTCCACGACTCCTCATCTAGGGTCGATGTCACTGCCAGCAAGGTTGGCGCGAGGGTATGGAATGCGCGAGTTAAGGGTGCGCGGGCCACTTCCAAGATTCTTTCGAACGAAGGGTCTAATAAGTTCACGCGCTGAGCTGTTTTGAAGCGATCGAGTGCTATGCACTCGAGATCGAACTTTGAGAGAGATAGGTTGGTTAGAGGAGGCCACCTCGGCCACCCGTTGTGACGGGCAGAAACGCCGGTCACCGCGGTGTCAGTATGCCCGGCCGGCGGGAAGCTACGACTGGCAACCTTGGAGATCGTGAGTGAGGAGATGTTGGGACATAGTGCAACAAGCATCAGCGCGCTCTCAGAGGTCTTGCAGAACACAAGACCCGCTATAGAACGGAGTCGGGGTGGTGAAGTGCTACGAAAACCATCTAGGCTCCATGTCAGGTTCGCATCAGATGGTGTGAATAGGAATAGTTCAAGGTTATGGAGGCGGGGCAGGCGGCACAACGTGATAATCAAAGTCCGTAAGGTGTGTTTTGGCTTCGGGGTCGCGCCGCCAGTCATACTGCGTTCGGGAATGTGGTAGTGAAGAGTGAGAGAGGTGAGGGTGGTGATGGACGCCAAGACGGAGACAGCATTGTCGTTAACCGCACTAAGCTCCAGAACACTTAAGCAGCATAACGACGGCAATGCGCGGAGTAGGATCGTGTCTGCAGGGTCGTTGGACAACAAGAAGCATTGCAACTCTCGAAGACCGCGCGACTTCGAGAGCAACTTGGCCATGCGGACGCTTTGTTGAACTATGATCGAGTCATCGCCGCCGGAGAACCCTCGCTTATTGATGACCAACATCTGTAGGTGGGCCGCTCTGAGCTCGTTGCTCTGTGATTCCTGTGGTTCTAGCATATATCTGCACAGACGATCCAAGAATCCGCTTTCCGAGCATTTCGCCCTCGCCGCCACGCGACGTAGTGCGAAGGGTCGGAGACGTCTGCATGTGAGGGCAGCGTTGAGGGCAGCTTCTCCATGGATATATGAGAATATTGCGAAAAGGGCGTCGTCATCGAGTAGAAGGATGGGCGTCGTTTTCACGAAACCTACGCCCAGCACTATGTCAGACGGGATGCGCCGAGGGCCTTCTTCGGCAACCTGGTGTGTACCAGAATCAGCCTGATTAAATAGCAGGGACTCACCCGGAGACATTCTTGGGGACTCGTAGGTGTTGGTGGCGGTCTTGGAGAAAACGACCAGTGCAATCAGCGCCACAACGAGGGAGACACCAACACCCGGTGCCACTCACCTGTGGCGACACGATGAACACGCGTGGCGTTTCCCACATCCCCAGGATATGCCGCCGCGCGAGACCGTTAATCTCGCAAGTCCTTTGCGACGATCCAAACTACAACCGTGACTTCGTACCTCACAAGATCACGATAGTCCAGTGGTCTTTCCATTCACTCGCTATGCGTTTAGGGGATGATGGCCATTGTATTCGTCAGATAGACATAGACGATACTAGTTCTGCACAGCAAACGCAACAATGGTACAATGAATTCAGAATGGACGAAATCAGCAAGTGAAGAAGAGACTCACGCATGAGATCCGAGGGAGGGGTTGAACCGCTGGAACACACATCCTCTACACATCGATACGCCCGCTCACCCTCCTTCTCCGTCACACGCGTAGGTGTTCCCAGGTTCACAGAGCGACACCACCAATGCGGCTGGAACCTCGTCCAGTCGAGCGCGTCCCATCTCACCTGTCTAGGACGTGCGTTGGGACCAACGGCTGGGATTTCGGCGTTCATGTATTCACGATCGGCCTTCGCGCCTAGTCCAACGCCGGTGAGATGCTGCAAAGACTTGCCTACTGAGACTTCCTCCGCGATTGCGAAGACACGAAGGGTGGAAAGAACGTTGAAGAGCCTTAGCGGCAACGTCGACAATATTTTCTTGCGACGCTGGGCCGCACGCATCGAGTTCGACTCGTCTCCACCAAGCGCTACCTCTCGCATGCCAGTGTCTTCGACTCTAGCTCTCCACGAGTAAGCAGGTATATAGATAGCCATTCGCAGACCAAGAAGAGGGAGGTGAGAAAGCGATGGTGCAACGTGATCCTAAGCCCGCCGAGATGCCATGTCGTGGACAAGGTAAGTACGACATCAAGGTCTTCCAACGAGGGCGACTCGGCTTACCGGCCACTGCTCAGACCACGGTTTGTATCCAGGAGGGTTGACTGTGATGTCCATAAGGCGCACCCCGGACCAGTCTGGGGTGTTCGAAGAGAGCGTTTTCCATGCCAGTGATACTCCTACGGAGAAGCGTGAGGTAACAGACAGCACAAGGGGTGCCAAAATAGGGAGCGCGCGGGATAATGGAGCCGGGGCAAGCCTATTCTCGAACGGTTCATCCTCTATGTAAAGTTCTCGCGCCGTTCCGAAACGATCAATTCCACAAAGCTCGAGATCCCAGGTGGATATCGAAAACCTGCGGAGGGCAGGCCAGCGTGTATGCGAAGTGCTTGGAGATCCGTTCGTGTGGTCCGGGGATGCCTGATGAAGGCTATGTGAGATGGCGGAGATCGCGAGAGTCGCCAGGCTAGGACAGTGTTGCACGATGGGGAGAACATTCGGAGAAATACCGATGAGGGAAATGTCTGTGATGGATTCGAATTGAGACAACAAAGGCGGTACGCCATTTAGTTGCGGCCGATATGGCATTGGGGGTGGATCGAAGGAATGTACCTCCAATTTGGTGAGCTGCCGTAGGTTAGAGAGCGTCTTGAATAGCACGAAGAGAGTGGTTGCCTGGCGTTCTTGGACAAGAGTGTTTTCGGGGTTTGCTGCGGCTCGGTAATGTAACACTAAGGTTTTTATAGTGACAAGTTCGCACAGAGCCGAAACGGTGTCGTCTGACACCCCCGTCAGTTCCAAAGTGGTTAAGCAGTTCAAGGACAGGAGTGCATCTCGTATTTGGTGGTAACACTGGCGGTTTTCCAACGGCACAAAACACCTCAGTTCCCGAAGGCCCCTAGCTTCCGATAGAACGTTGGCAAGTCGCCCGAAATCGTCATCGAGGTCTTCGTCCTCTTCCACCACCGAGCTCGTAATGATCAAGACCTGCACGTACTTCGCTCGGACAGAAGATGTTCCCGAGTAAGGCATCAGCATGTAGTCACATAGCCGAAGGAACGTCTTCGGTTGTGAGCATTTGGCTCTAGAGGCTACGCGTGGGGTGGCCAAGTTGTGTAATCGTTTGCACGTTAGGGCAATGTTGAGGGCGTTTTCTCCATAGGTATACGAGAGTATCAAGAGAAGAGCATCGTCATCGAGTCGAAGTAAGCTCCCTTCCATCTTCCTGAAGTGAGCTAGGCTCGAGATCAGCTCGTTAACGACGGCTGCAGTCACTGCTGCAGCAAGACAGTCATGCAATTTGTAGACTTACCGATGATGAGAGAAGGGCTGACAGAGACTTGGGGATGCCTAGTGCCCCCAAATGAGGCCAGTAGGAGTCGAAATAGTTGAAAAGGTCAAAGGGCTGGTATACGTTCTGGATGCACCATGTCAAGTCATTCATCTGAGTCGGAGAGGGATCTACAGAATCGACTTCGTCGGCGCTTAAATCGGCGGAGTGTTGCATGCAGTGTTGTCTACATATGGAATGTATAGTATTCGCCGGTCAATATTTGCGCCTACTTATCCAAATCGCGTCTCTTGAAAGCCACTGAAATATCAACTGAGGCGCACTCCATATAAACCGCGTGATATAAAGTACTACCTCTCAGAGAAAAACGGAAGTTTCACAATGGGTAGTAACATCTCCAACTACATGCCATGGCCCGCTATGCTATCTTTTCGATTGGAATAGGAAGCGATTTGCCAATTTGCCAAATCCATTCAGAGGGGAGAATTTGCTTGTATACGATATACCTGCTCCCCTTCTCTCGACGATAACGCATTCAAAACGCGCCCAGCACCCTCAATACTCCAATACCGTACTTGTAAAAGCTCCTCCTTCGGCGGCCACTGGCCCATGACGTGCATCCTCTCGAAAATGCGAGGCGTGCCGTACGGTGGGCCCTGTCCATGCAAATTGCTTTTGTTGGGCTCTGCTGCAGCAATAGAAAGGAAACGCAGGGTGGGGATTGTCGAGGCAAGTCGTTCCGGCAGGGCGGCAATCGACTCGCTCCGGTGCTCTTCGAGTCGCTTGACCTCGGCCCAATGCTTGCGAGTGAGCTCCAGCCCTTCGAGCGCGTCTTCAGCCGTTCTCTGAGGCCCTTGCGCCGTTGGTGTTCTCTTGATCACAAGGGACAGGAACACAATTGGCAGTGCGCATAGCGCGTCCGGGACGTTATCCTACGAATCCCAACATTCAACAAATCTTATGTCCTTAAAGGCGAGTGGTGGACTCACAAGCCAATGCTCATTTTCAGCCGTGAGCTCGGTTAACGACAGACTGAGCTCGAGGCTTTGCAGGAGCGGAGTAAGGGGAGGCACATGCGCGAAGAACTCCATCGGCACAGATCCGACGGTGACCACTAAAGAGAGTGAAACCGGAGACGCGGCCGCGAGAAGAGGGAATAGTGCCCCAACTTCATCCCCTCGTCCCGTCCGAATGACGACGTTCTCCGAAATCTCGAGCCGATCTGCCTTGCTGACCTGGTCGACGACGCAAGAGATCTCTCGGTATTTCGCCAACCTCAAACTGCGCAGCGGCGGCCACCGAGGACCCGGAGCCATGCGGCCCTCCACTTCACCTGAGCCGAGCGAGAAATCTAGACTGGTCAAACCAGGGCACATCCCCACAAGCTCCAGGGCGCCCACAGACGCGGTGGTAAGTCTGAGTTCGCGAATGGAGGGGAGCCGTGCCACCGCAGCGGAAGCTCCACCCAACGGCGGCGTGAAGTTCCACAAGTCGAGCGTGTGCAGTCTGTAAAGCGGAGTGAGAGCCGCAACCAGCGGCGGGAGGGTCTTCGTCTCGTCCTCGAGCACGTCTAGCGCGTCGTCCTCGTCCCACACGTACGACAGACGAAGGCAGCGCAGCGCCTTGCCTAGCTGCGGGAGACGCGCAAACGTCCCGTCCGCGACCGTCGCGAACTCGGCGTACACCAGCTGGTCCATCGCAGCGAGCGCGGGTCCGATACGCGGGTCCGCGTCGAGGCATGGGTGGAGCCGCTCGAAGGAGAGGCGGCGAATGCGCTGGGCGCGCGAGAGCAGGTCGCCGATGAGGTGGACTTGGGAGAAGTCCCAGTAGTCGCTGAAGTTGACGCGGGTCTGCCGTGGGTAGTCGAAAGTTGGCAGTGCTATTGTGAAGTCTTCAAGATACCGCGCGCGGGGTTCTGGACCGGAGGTCATGTACCGGTGAAGCCGCTGAAGGTCTTCTGGGCTTTGGCACGTCGCGACGGCGGGAATGCGTGGATGAGAGAGGTCGTAGAGTCGTTTCGAGCAAAGTGCGACTCGAAGAGCGTCGCGTCCGTGCAGGTACGAAAAGACCTGGCGCAAGACATCGTCATCCAGAACGGGGACGGCCATAGCGGCCTGCCTTGACCTCTTCGCTGTCAACGTGGCAGAGCTGGTAAAGTGAAGGTGTGGAGGGATCGCGAGGCTCGCTAGAACAACCTAGGGCAGACGGACCGGGGGGAGGGACGGTCAGCCTCAAACGTCAGCAAGCACGTCGACAGCGAATATAACCCGCCGCCTCCGCGCCGTACTCACTTTAATACCTTCTCCACTTTGCAAGAATGCAAACGCCGCCAAACGCCGCGCCTTGTCTCGCAAGAACCCACACCTCCTAAGTAGCAGGGACCGTCCGTGAACCCCTCTTGAACCTGAGAGCGGCGGCGCCCCTGAGACGGACCCGGACCCAGACCCGCCGCGCGGGGGAAACACGCAACGAGCTCAAGAGGGATACATGAAACCGTGAACGTCATGGATCGTGGGGAGATCTAAGCACGTATGAATACAGCGGAATCACGCGCACAGCTAGCAGTGGAACAGACGGGGAGAGAGACAATGCAGCGGAAAATTAGGCTGTGATACAAGTTTCGGAGCTGGAGGCAGGGGGCGGGAGCGAGACCGGTACAGGAGACCACGGAGTATCCCCCCGTCAAGGCGGGTATCTAACGCTACATATATACTAGGGTTCGCAAATTTCGGTGGGGGTGAGGGGGGACGATGGGGCAGAACTGAACAAGGGGAGCAGTGCGGAATCCGGAGACGAGCAGCCGTAACGGCAACACAACACAGCAAAACAAGAGAGTACCGTGCAGACAAAGCAAAGCGACCGACCTACGTTCCCGGCCCCGGCGGCTGCGACGCGCCCGAGGGGTGGCTCATCCCACTAACATTGTTGATGTACGTGCCCCAATCGGCCCACCTGCACAAACGCGCGCGCGCACGCAAACCAACAGGGTCAGCAACCACATTCCCCAACCACAGGCCAGCATCGGGATCCGCGCGACTCACTCGAATCCGCTGGGCGCCGAGGACCACATATCGATCGTATTATCCGCAAACGCCATCTCCTGGGGCGTCGGGCTAGGCCCTATACCGGGCATCGTCTGTAGCTCCGGAGGGTACGGCGCACCAAACGACGGAGCGTCCTGCGGGGCAGACGGTGACGCCCCGGGGAACATCTCGCCGTACGCAGACGTGCCGGGCATATTGAACATAGACAGCACGCGCGGGTCGAACTGAGCCCCTCCTCCCCCGGGGCCCTGGGCTTGCCGTGACGGCAGAGACGGCGGTTGTTGTTGTTGTTGCTCTGTAGCAGGCATCGGTTGTGATGCGTGCGCGTCCGAGCCGTGCGACCAGTCCGGCGGGAAGGTGACGCTGAAACTCGGGTGAAGCGGGAGACGACCCAGTTCCTCCGTATGCACGGGGAGCGCGAACGACGGGTCCCCGCCGGCACCGGCAACGCCATTGCCCGACGCCACGGCTGCCGCTGCCCGAGCAGCGGCAGTAGAAGCCAACTCAGACGCGGCCGAGGGCGTCGACACCTGCGACTGGGGCTGCGACTGCGGGCGCAACGGCTGCGCAAAGGTGGTCGCGGCGAGGGAAGGCCCGTCCTTGAGCGACGGCCCGTCTCGTGAGACGCGCCTGGAGCCCGCGATCGCGCGCGCGCACTCTGCCTGAGTGAGGGCGGCGCGGGGCGACTCGGCCGCGGAGGAGATTGGGCTGTCCGAGTCGCGGTCGCGTTTGTTGCTCGGGGCCGGCGACGCCTGGGGTAAGGGCAGGTCCCCGACCGACGCGAGCTCGTACAGGATGTCCCTGGGCGACGTCAGCAGATCCGCACGGCGACGCGTATACGCTCGAGGAAAGACGCTCACCATAATCGTCCGGCCGTGTGCCAACTTCAGCGGGAAACCACTATCAGCCTACGAACCAGACACGAGAGGGAGCGAGGGGGCGGGCACACGTACTGGGCTTCTAGCATCTTGAGCATTTTCATGCACTTATGCACGTCCGCCATTTCCTTTGCAGGGTCGGTCGAGAGGCCGGAGCGCTTCCCGCCCCATATATTGAGCAAGAGCACGATCCCCGCCGTGAACAGCGACATCTGGTTGAAGTACGTCGTCTCCCCCGCGCGCTTGTACTGCACGTCCAGGACGTGGATGCACGACCGGGCTGCGTTCGTGCAGATCGCGAGCGAGGGGAAGGACAACGGCGACGGCTTGCGCGGGGACGGGATGAACGGCCGGTGCACCGCGATCTGCAGCTGGTAGTAGTGCGCGTACAGGTTCGCGGACTGGTTCAGGAAGAGCAGGTTCTCGCGGTTAGGGTCCCACCGTACTGCGCACGGGTGCGAACATGAGACATGAGTTAGCGCGTCGCGCCAGACAGAGGACGAAACGCCCGTCGCGGGTTTGAGCACTCACGGTGATCAGGCACGGAGTCGATCCACTTGTTCAGTGCTGAGTCGAGTTCGGCAACGATGTGCTGCTCCCACTGCTGCCCCACGAACCCGAGGAGCGCCTTGGACTTGTTGATCGAGTACTACGCACCCCACATTGACGAGCGGCAGATGTGAGCCTTCTCCGGCGGGCTGACTCGACCATGACAGCCACTTACAATAGTCCGCAGCGCGAACGCGAGGATCTGATGCAGGCGGATATAGCAGTTGAAGAACGCCACTGCGGACGGCTTCCCAGGCGGCTGCTTGAACGCTTGGGCAGGGTCGGGGTGCGTCCAGTACTCGTCGTCGCATTCAGTCGGGAGGTCGAGATCGAAGCTGTTAGACCGGGCCACGGGGTGAGCACGCTGTCGCTTTGGAAGCACCGCCTATCCGATCGTGGGGGGAACATCTCCCTCAATTACTCACTCTTCGTCTTGGATGGCGCACGGCCGTCCGAGCGCAAAGCTCGCATGCCTGTCCATAGCGACTAGCGTCCTGAATAGCGGTAGCACGTTCAGTCTCACCCTCTCCAGCGGTTCCAAAGCGGGCGGGAGTTTACCAGAACGCACGCCTCCAAAGCTCCTCCTCCATCGTCGGCGTGGAGCTGTACACCTTCTTCCGATGGGCGCCTACGTCCTGCGCCATGCGGATACCGATGCCGATGATAGTCCAGCACGCCTGGGGCGCAGACGTCCCTTGCAGGAAGCTCGCCGTCAGCTGCACACGTGCATCGATACGTCAATGTCGGCAGAGGGGGGCGGAACAACCAGCGGGCGGGCAGACGGAAGAACGGGGGGATCGGATGGGCGAACAATAACCATAAACACCGCGCATGAACACAGACGAGCATGCGTTAGCCACGTACCGCGTATATTTGAAGGTCGTACAATCGCGGTGGCGCGAGGAGCGACTTGCGCACCATCTGGACCTGCTGGAACCACTTCCATCCGGACGACTGCGTGGTGTCGTAGCCCTCGAGGAGCACCTGCGGGTCGTCCGTGAAGCGCGCGCCGTTGGCGCACACGAGGAGCACCGTCGAGCCGAAGCCCTCGTCATGCAGGTGCAGGCCGTCCTTGAGGCCCTGCTCGAACGTCGGCCGGTGCAGGAGCGGCATGTACGCGTTCATGTTCGCAAAGTACAGGTCCACGAGCTTGTGCAGCAGCTCCGGCGCGGGAAAGTCCTTGTGCGGCGGGATCTCGCCGTGCATCGTCGCGGTGAGCCACTGCGCCGCGGGCTGTTCAGCGGACCGTCGCGCGCGGCGGAGGAATAGGTACCTACGGGGTGCAGACTCCAGTACTGCCGATGTCGCCTGAGGAGGACGCTCTGGTCCTCGGGCTCGACGCTCGCGGGGAGGTGGATGCCGGCGTACTCGTGCTTGAGCTCCATCGCGGTCTGTATGAAGAGCAGGCTGCTCGACTTGCCGTGGTAGCGCATCTGGCTCGGGTTGACGGACATTTTCTGAAGCTTCTGGACGATGTTCCGCTGCGCGATGACCTCGTCGTCGCTCGAATCGAGGTCGTCCGAGTCGATCTGGCCGGACGGCGGTGCAGGCGGGGACGCGATCGACGAGGACGATTGTGCGGTGGGGATCGCGTACCCCGCCCTGGCTGTACCGGACGGCTCGCCATTGCGTTCGGCGATCCAGGCGTCCCTGTCAAAGTGGCCGCCGAGCTCCTTCGTAAAGTCGGCATTCGGGCAGAGCTATCGTGGCGGTGCGAGCGAGAGCGTGTGAGGGATAGGCGTACGTGTACAGGGAGACGTCACCGCGCTGCGCCGGCGGAAGGGAAGAGGGAGGGGGAAGCGGTGCATACCTTGTTGAGCAACTTCTCCATCTTCTCGAGACGGGTCTCCAAACTTTCTACGTAACTGTTTCCGGGCAGCATGACTCATCGGGACCGTCAGAGGAGGACCGGGAGGCTTACTCACCCTTTGGGGGGGCCACGCTTCTACAGGAGAGACTCAGCACCAAGGTCCGAGAGGGTCGGGATATGTGCCCTAGGGGGCGCACCTTTGCGGCCTCGACGTAAGTGCAGTCGAGGCGATAGGAGACGCAATTGGAGCAGCGATTGTTGGGCATCTGCGCGCCGTCGCCTGCGCGCGGTGGGCGCGAGGTTCAGCACGGTGCAGCGAGGCGGGCAGACAAACCGGGGGGGACGTACATCGGACTGTGCGGGACGGAACGGCGGGTGGTGGGGCGGGGCGCGCGGTGTCGGTGAGCAGGGATACGGCGGGGGAGGGGCGGAGACGACCCACTTTTCTTCCGGCGGCACATATCGCACGCCCGCTGGATCCTGCGCTTCTTCGCGTTTTGGACGGAGTCGCCATCGTTGTAGTCTTCCTCGGGCGACGACATGGGTTCGCGGCTGCGTTGCAGAAAGCGGGCGCGCTGAGAAGGTCGGGGAGGCGCAGGGCGCGGCGGGGGAGAGCGGGGGAGTCGAGGGGAACGGGTGGTCGGGCGGACGAGCGAGGGCGGGGGGAGGAGGGAAGAGGAGTGAAAGGCGAAGACGGAGCGAGGGAGAGCAGGAGCCAGGCGAGCGCGCGAGAGTCCCAGGGCTGTATAGACGCGTTTCCCCGGCACGGCGCCTCCCATCCTTCTCCTTCTCCCTCCCTCATCTCCCGCATCCCGAGGCTCACGCTGGCCCCGAAGGCCGCACCGCGACTTGACTTGCACCGTCCTCCTCAGCTTGTCTTCCGAGGACCGACGGCTACTCAGGCGCTGGTGGTGCGGGCGAATGAGCGTCCGGCGAATATCTCCAAGTCGAGCCACCCCGGCCTAATTATCGACGGTTGCACTGCATGTGCGTCCACGTTCAAGATCTTCCAGGACTGCACAGTCGGAAGTCTCAAGGTAACGTACCCCAAAGAACCGAGGGCGGAGGACGGCGATCACTCACCTGATAGCGCTACCGACGTCCACGTCTACGAGCCATAGCTGCATAATAACAGCATGCATTGCTTGAATCCGACCGGTATTTACCTCATTGTCATCCAAGCAACCGTATATAAATTGCTGCCAGAAACAAGATGAGAAGCCGTCTCTGGCTGCGCACGCGTAAGTACGCTCGTCCCGAGCTCGGCTCGTGTGAACGCGACGGCCAGAATCACCTGCCTCGCACTCTACCACGGCCAACAGACCGCACCCACCAATCACATCGTGCCAAACGTCCGTTGGGGAAGGTACCGGTACTGATTCAATGATTGCATCGCACCAAGCCGTCCTCGAAGACAGCGCGTACATACGCTTACCAGCTGATGGCGCGTTAACGGCCAACGCTATCGTCCACCTATCGACTCCCTATCGCACCACACAGATCCCCAGAAGTTCTCGAAAGAACCCGAGCGCGGGACCAACAAGAACTCACACCCGGACGACCCCCAGCAACGTAAACGTAGAAACAAAAAGCAGCACCCGCGCAGCACCGACCGACCGACCGAGGTCTGGCGCACGGCGCACGGCGCCACACAGTGATATATCATTAGGCAGGGCGAATATATGTACTACCGGCGGACGGAGCGCAGGACGGATACCAGTACAGAATATATACACACTATGTAACGCGCCGACGTCGACGGTGCGCGCCCACGGAGCGCGAGCAGAAAGATGCAGAGAGGGAGAAAGCAAAAAAGGGGGGAAACGCATTCGGAGCACGTACGATGGAGATGGGCGTGAGCGGATGGCATGCGTGAAACGATGATTTGGCGTGCGTGAAGGGCGGGTGGTCATTGCGTTGACGATGGGGGATGCGGCGGTCGAGCATGGGCACGAGCACGAAAACCGAGACGGAGATATCGAAATGTCGCAGATAAACGGGAGGATCGCTGGTGAACGAGACAAGACGCGTCTGGGACAAACGCGCTCAGTCGCGAGCAACTACCGGCGGGGGGACAAAGTCGGCGACGAAGCGGCGAGAGAAAGCCCGGGCGACGGCCGAGGTAGGCGGGGGATGGTTAGAATACGTGGATAGAATAGATAAGAGTACAAGCCTGCAACGGCCCCAGACTGCATGCGATGATGACGGGACGACCGGACGGATGCGCGGGATGGGCTGAATGGGATGGACAGAGACCGATGACCGATGACCAAAACCGATGAATGGACGACGATGATGCCGATGATGATATGGTGCTGGAACGATGCGACGCCGAGGACCGAAGACCGAGGACTGGGGAAACACGATGATGACGATGATAATGACGGGATGAGGCGAACGAGCGAGGGGAGAGGGCACCGCAGGAAGCTGCCAAACGCCGGATGATGGGGGCGGAAGGCGGAACGACGAGCAGAGCAGAATGTGGATGATGGTACACCATGGACAGAGCAGAAAGAGAAAAAAACACCAGACTAAATACCGAGCGCAAAGCACGCCTGGCCCGGGACGGACGTCCCGTTGACAAACGCGGCTTGACACCAGTGCATAAGGCGACGACAACGCCCACGTACGCAGGGTGAGCTCACCACCCCGAATAGTGGTAATCGTCCGCCCAGCTGCGATTCCGGGCCATCGCACGCCGTCGCCGTTCTTCCCTATCGTCGCTGTTCCCTTGCGGGCCCTGGCCTTGCGGTCGCCCCTGGCCCGCGCTGGGAGCCGCCACCTGCTGCTGCTGTTGCGCTGCCACGGGACCGTCCCCGTTCATTGCGGTCAGCGGCCGGATCCCGCTCCCGAGCACACCCCCGCCGCGCCTGCCCGTCATGTTCACCCGGCTCACCTGCCGCTCCCACAGCAGATTCCGCCGGAGACTCTCCGACAGCTCCGTTTGCAGCATCTGGCGACGGGTGGTGCGGGGGGTCATGGGCGGTGCGGGCGCAGGCAGGTTGTACGGGTGATTGAGCGGGATTGGAGCGCTCGCGATCGTGGTGAGCCCTGGCCTGGGCCCGGCCTCCTGCATTTGTTGGTGGTGGAAATGCTGCTGTTGTTCCTTCTGCTGGGAGAGTAGCCCACGATCCGTAGGTCGCCGACGATTAGGGTTCGCCAAGGCAGCTAACTTCTGTTGGGCGAGGCTCCGAGAAACCTGGATGGTGTCATCTGGGTTATCGTCGTCGCTCTCCGTGTCCTCGAGCTCCTCTTCCTGCGGTCGGCCTTTTAGTCTGTAACCGCCAGGCCGGGTATTATCCACCGCGCTCGGAGGCGCCGGAGCGGTGACCTGGACCTGCGCGGCAAGCGGAACTGCAACAGAGCTCTTGCTCATCTGCAACATCGGCGTAGGCCCAGAACGTCCCAGTTGCGTCATATCCTGCGTTGACCGACTGCTTCGGTAGGGATGATTAGGCGGGAAGATGTTCGGATCGGGATTGAGCAGCTGCGAGAGCAGCCCAGAGCGTGTACGGTTTAGATTTGAGTACGACCGCTTCGGCACCTTGGCGAACATGTCGCGCTGGCGCTGGGCCTCCTCGACCGCTTCACGTATCCGTTTCTCCTCCGCCGTCTCTGCCTTCTTAGCTTTCTCGCGCTCCTCCGTGCTGTCGCCTTCCGATGCCCAGTCCGAGTCGTCGTCCGAGTCCGTCTCGTACTCGGATGACGTGCTGATCACGATCCCGCGCCGCTGCTGCGAAGGACCTGCGCCGTTCGCGCTAGCCTTCTGCGGCGGCGCGGCCTGCTTCGCGGGAGCAGTGGGACTCGGCGGCCGCGTCCGACTCGGGGCGTCTCCATTCTGGCTAGTCCCTTTCGTCGACGGACCCGCGCGGGAGCCGTTGGACGACAACGAGCCAATGTTGAAGGCCGCCTTTTTCGGTTCAGCGGCAGGCGCTTTCTTCTGCGACGTCTGTCGCAGTCCGTGCGAATGCAGTCGCTGTAGCGCTGGCCTGGTCGGGACATGCCGCTCCTTGCTCTTGCGTACCTGGACGCGCGGGCGTTTGGCTGCGGTGGGTCCCGTCACTTCCGACTTGATGTGACTTGATGTGCCGCTGCTCGGGCTCTGCGCCTTGGCCTCCGACACGTTTGAGCCGTTGGACGGGGGACGCTCGGGGGAATCAACGTCCGGAGAGCCAGAGTCCTGCAAGAAGAATCGGCGGTCGGATGCCTTCAGGGTCTCGTCATTGTACGTCTTCGACTTGGAAGCTGTCGGAGCTGTCGAGACAGCGCCAGGCGAACCCCGCTTGGACAACCCCGAAGAAGCTGCCGCTGCCGCCGGCTGCGGGTGAGACGCGGCGGAGGGCGGAACGGCAGACTGCGTCGAGGTCGGGGTAGAGGCGATAGTCGCCGAAGTGAGTGACCGCGCCGGTTGAGGCGGTAAAAGCATTGTTGATGCCAGTGTGGCGCCAGCCAGGGTCCGGGGATGGGAAACGCCAGGGGTGGCAGGAGGCGTTGGACGCGGGGTCGGAACTACGACCACAACGCGGGGGAACGAGGGGGCGTCAAGCTGCGGCGGGGTCGCAGGGAGTTGCACGGTGGGAATGGACGCGACGATGGGTCGCGGCTGAGCAATGCAGGGTCTGGCGGCCGGACGTGCGACTTTCTGGCTGCTCACGTCCAGCTTGCCGGGTAGGATGTCGAGAATCATTTTACCGACACCTACGGAAGAATGGGGCTTGCGGCGTTCCATAGGGGCGCTCACGGTACTGACGGTGCTTAGCCGGCGCCCTCCGGCAGAGAGAGATGGCTCGGGATGATTTCCGTGCCATGAATGCGCATGAGAGATATCGGGCGACGGAGTGAGGGTTTCACGACACAGGGGGACTGCTTGGAAGCAATGGGTAAGCATATTGACCGCTATTTCGTCTGCGGAAAATCGAGGGGATATTGGATGGGCGCACTCACCTTGCTGTGCAGCGAGGCCGTCCTCCGAGATAGGAGTGATGGGGGAGGGGCTCCTGCGGTCTGAGAGAGATGGGGAGAGGGAACCGGGGGAAGAGGCGGGAGAATATTGGGCAGACGCCATCTCCCGATACCAGAGACGCCAAGAGATGTTCTCGAGGCGGCGGCCGTCCTTTAGGGACTCTTTGCACTTTGTGAAGACTTTGTGGGGCACTCTAAGCACGGGAAATATGCGGAAGAGCGGGGATGTACGCACGCGCCCAGAGGCCGCAGAGGGCGTCCTCTCCCTCGATATCCCTGACTGCGTCTGCTGCGACGGATAAGATCGGGGACGGAAAGGTGGAAATCATTGTGTCGAGTAGCTCCAGGATGAAAAAAGCTAGTAGTACAGGTGAAAGGAGTGCGCGAGGAGGTCGGAAGCCGAGAGGGAGGAGATGATGTACAGCGGAGACGCGGCGATAACCCGAGGGGTGTGGAGGGGAGGATTGTCGCCCAGAGCGGTAGAGCCGGCCAGGGGAGCCGAAGGACGGCGTCCGGAGAGAAGAGAGGGGCTACAGAGCGACTGAAGCCTCGAGGAGAACGGACGGGAGGGCGGGCAGCGACCTCGAGCGAGGGCTGGGGATGGCGGGGGGAGGAGAGAGGGATGGACCCGGAGGAGGAGAGGAGCGGGAGGGAGAGAGGGAGAAGGAGAGGGATGGAGATGAAGCTCAGATTCGCCCGCGCTCGCTCGGGACAGGCGCCCGTACCTGGCCAGTCCAGCGGGCCGGCCTCCGCAACTGCCTCTTTGGGACATCGTCACCCAACGCCATTTTTCCGAAAACTGCTTCCGATCGTCCCGGCTGCACCCGACGATCACATGTCTCGCCTCCCTCTGCGCGCTCTCCCTCGGCCTCTCCCATGACCGCCACGTTGTCTGTAATAATGCGATCCCAAACATACATATCCCTCTCCCGTCCGTCAGTCTTCTGTACGTCCTGCCGTCCATTGACAGCCACAGACAAACGCCAGCCGTACGCGCTCGCAGCGAATACAACAACCAAACGCCCTGCTCCTTCGAACAAACGCTGTGTGATGCGCGGCGGCACGCCAACATTCGCCTCCAACGGCTCGTGCTCGTCACAGGAGCCGCGGGGCGCATCTCTGACATTGTGATTTGTATTTATTCGTGCTCCGCGCCAGCGTTCCACTCGCGATCCGACTCATCATGCTGTTGGTGTAACTGTTGCACATTGACGTCTTCTCTCCGTCTCCTCTCCGACGCCTCATCGTCTCCTCCAGCCGCCCGACGCCTTTCTAGATCGCCCACTCCGTCCGGGGTAAAGCACCCATGTTGCCTTTGCTCGGTGTTGCTCTCACTGTCCTGATACGAACCTTCCGTCCGCCATAGCCAATCAGCGCACCCGCAGAGCACAGCAACTACGGTCTAACCACGCTCTCGCCCAGTCCCACCTGATTGCGAGGGTCCGCGCAGGGCGCCGCAGGGAACGCCAGTCCGAGCTCTGACCGCAAGCCCTCCAGTTCTGTACTCCCGTCGCCCGCTCCCACCCTAGCGTCCGTCGTCGGCCAATCGGCTGCTACGCCTCGCAACGGCTCACCGAGCCCCTCTCGCCCGCGCGACGCGATAGCGCCAGCCCGCCTGCGCCTTACGTGCGTGATGAACCCGCTTTTGGCAGCCCCGCCCCCGCCCCCAGGCGCATCTGCCGTCCAAGCTCGGCGCCTCCGCTTGTCTCACCTTCTTTCCCTCCGCCACGGCCGTTGCTTCCGTCTCGACTCTCCTCTGTCGAACCCCGTCCCGCTCCAATGTCATTCTCCACCGACTTAGCACTCGTTGGCTCACCGTTAGTCTCTTTCTACGCCTCTCTCCACCCAATCCTGCGCTGCTCATCGATATCTCGCCCCGCGCCTGCTCCTCCACTCCCCCTTGACTCCCACCGCCGGGCGGCCGGGACAGGACATGTGAGCCAGGCGTCGCATATACCGAAGCCACGAGTCCGACCACGCCTTCACTTCGCTAATCGTGTGATCAGATCGCCCACCTCTGAGTTTGGCGCTGCAGCTTTGCGCCTTTTTGCACCGGGAACATGACACTAACAGGTGCCGTCCCCAGCCCCGATTGCGAGTTCTCTCTCTCCAGTCTCCTCTCGCCCCGCGCTTCCCTTCCCGACGATTCAGACGGTCGAAGAAGCCTAAATTTATTCACGCCGACCGCCAATCGCTGACACTCGCTTCGCGGCCTCGTTGAGCCGTTCCTTGCCCAGACCCCTTCCCCTTCACGCGTCGCTCATGAGCTGGTGAGTCGGCAGGCCCGACGTCGAATTACAATTGCTGCAAGTCGCCGATCACGACCCCGTCCTGGAAGAGTGGTGTATGTATTGATATGCTTAGCGTGCGGCGTGGCGCGTACGCAGGCCCGGGCCGTGCACATGCACGCACTGCCCAGCCAAGAGCTCGACCAGTACTGTAACTTCGTAAGTCCTACCACAAGTGCTTTCTTGAGCACGGCGACAGACCTCGGACTCGGGACTCGGAGAGAACTCGCGCTCGGCGCGACGCTGCTCCGGTGCGGATCGCGCGTGGCGCCGGCAAGCGAGCTTGTGGGTCCACCGTCGGTCCAGGTGACAGATCCGAAAGGACGTGACGGGGTCGCGTTCTGGGCAGCCCCGCGCGCGCGTGCGTGCGTAGGCGTGCGTGCGTGCTCGCCGCTGTCGTGGAGACCACAGTAACTGAGTAAGTTACGCGGTCGCCACCGTCGAGGCGTGCGCTGCTGCGGAGGGCAGATCGGGTGCCTGCCACTGCAGCTGGCCGGCGAGCATTCAGTGTTCACAGAGCGCTCAGACCGCCAGCGGCCAGTGATGGTCGACCCTGGCCTCCCCGCTTGCCGTCACCGCGGCGTTTCACCCTGACTGGCCCGTGTGGAGGCACGCCGAGGTGCCTGCTCGTGCGTCGGCCGGGATCGATCGTCGCGGGACGCAGCGTCGCACGGAAGAAGGTGTGAGTAACGGTCAAGACGGCTCAGGCTGCCCGGAGGCGTGCCTAGTGGGCTCGTGGCTCCATGCCCCGGACGTCATGGTCAGCTCAGGGCGAGGACTCTGGGCGGATCGAAGGTACGCCCCGACCTTGAACTCTCAATGTTAACAGTTGCGCATATTGAGCCCGTATGTAAACAGGGACATGGATATCGTGAAGGATTACCTGTCGGTGTCTTGGAGAGCCTCGGCATTGTTTTGACGCCTACGTCCAACTGAAGCTTGACGTTCATGCCAGCCTGCGTTTCAAACTCGCCCCGCGCGTCACAGTAGGTCAGCGGCGAGTGTTCTCTTTGCGACCCTGCACCCAGTACTAAACCAATGACTTCATCACTTGGCGCGGACCCTACCTACCTCCGCAGGAACCAGCGATAAGCACAAGCACCACACTCTACCTACATTATGCTCCTGCCTCCAGGCCAAGTTCGATTTCGAACGCACTTCCCTTGAGCACAAGTCCGAGTCCTCTCGAATCTCAACGAGAAACCTACCCCCGAAGATCTGTCGAACCCGCTCAAAATATACTTAACACCACTTCGCGACTTCCACTGCACACGCACCGGCGTCACACACCCGCTCGTCCCTGCCAGTGCCTCGTCAAACGCGCGTACCTACTACTCCAAGCGCGCGCGCTGCATCGGGCCCCAGCTCCCGCTCATTGGCCCCCACCTCTCCCCTCAGGTCCCCAGGTTCTCTCCACTGGGGCGGTATACGCGCGTGCCCCATGTCGTAAGCGCCGCCGTAAGTTTACAACACGGGCTGATCACCGCAACGACCGCCGCACGCCTTCGCGCTCCCCAACCCACCCAAGTACACGCGCGCTCGGGCTCTCGCAGGCTGCAGCGCGCCCCAATCCCCACCCTCCTCGCTCAGGCTGCACCGAGAACCTATCAGCACGAGCCCGTAGAAGCGCAGCGCAGATGCCGACTCGCGCGCCCGGCTTCGGAGGCGTGTACGGCATCTCTCGCGCTGCAGCCAGTCGCAAGCAAGTGCTGATCCCTGCTTCCCCGCGATAAGTGCCAGCACATCCCTGATCATCTCGCGCTCTTACTCACCTCCACACCCCGATTGGCGGTCTGCCCGGCTGTGTGGGTGTGTGGGGAGGTCGCCCCCGCTCGAAATCGCGTCGACGGTCGCGCTCAGTTCCTGCGCGACTCGGCTCGTGTACCCCAGACCCGTACCGCCGACAAGCCGTCTACTCACTTACGGTAATCTACCCCACACGCCCAGACCCCACTGCACCTCTTCGCGCCGTTCTCGCAAAGCCTAGGCCGTCTCCCCGCTGGA
This sequence comes from Trametes meyenii, assembly GCA_022606255.1. Lineage (NCBI taxonomy): Eukaryota > Fungi > Basidiomycota > Agaricomycetes > Polyporales > Polyporaceae > Trametes > Trametes meyenii. The sequence continues at coordinate 2,643,984 of JABYQG010000003.1, read as the reverse complement.
GCTCTTGGGTTGCCGCAAAAGGCCGGGTCCCCGTCCGGATCCTCTCAAGGCCCAGCGCTAGGGAAGCGCGAACGTCGAAGCGTGCCGGCGCGCGGCGAGCGACGATCCGAAAAGCTCGGAGTCGAAGCGTCGCGGGGCTTATCCCGGCTCGCGCAGCGTTCTGCGCTTCTCCGCCGCGAGGCCCGCGTTATATGGCTGAAGAGCCTGCTTGCTATGGTAGGTGCGCTGCAGAGCGGTGGTGCGCGCGAGTGCGTCCTGCTACCGGATTCGGTTGCGAGTGCGTCTTGAAGCTTCTCACAGTCATCTGTCCGAAAGGGGTTCGACGGGTATGCAAACCACTTGCCTGGCAGGGATTCAGGTCTCTGAGGTTGATCGTACGCTCAGTGTCGTCGTCATTTACCATGAGAGGCTCACTGACCATACAACGTCCGGCAACCATCACTAACAAACATCCACCGCACATGCATCCGAGCCTTCGCGACTACGTCGTTCAACGGCGCCCCCAACATACTTCAGCGCCACCACGCCAGGTGCCAGCCTTGCTTTATATATAAACTTGCGTACGTATCCCGTCTGCCGCATCACGCATCTGCGCATCGCTCACACAAGCTTTAAGCCTTCTCGATGGACGGCCTCCCCGGATCACGTCCGTCGCGCCGCGCTCGGCACGTCGTGCGTCCTCCATCGCGCCATGTCCACGTCCACGTCCGCATCCACGCCCACGACGTCCAACTATACACCCGTAAGTGCATACGCCCAATCAGACCAACCAACCACCGCACACATGGCCAGATCCTGGCACGCTCCAAGTTCCTCGTGTTGCGGTCCCGCCCGCTCTTCGCTTTCGTCTCGCGTCCGAGCACGACCTAACCAACTACGGCAGAAAGACACGACCAGTCTGGGCAGCACGCACACACACCAAGTGCGCCTCCTCGAGCTCGAGCTCGGGCCCGCACACACGCCTCAACGCCGCGCACGACGCCGGTAGACCCTGAGGCCTGAAGCTTAGGCCTCAGGCCCAACCAGATAGTATCAGCAACCCGGTCTCCAATCGTCCACGCTCCACTCGCCGGCACTCGAATCCGGTAACCCACCCACCCGGTTGACGCTCCTTGCTAGCAGCACTGTAGACCTGCCACCAGCCACAGCGCAGACGGCCCGTCTCCAGCTTCAAGTCGAGGCCTCGGCTCCCGCCGTCGTGCCCCAGCCCCAGTCTCGTGCCCACGCTCACTGGTTCCCCATTAGTGTACCACAATACATACAGCATTGGCAACGTCGTCCCGCTACGACTGCCTACCGCCCGCCCCTCGCATCCGGAGCAGCTGCAGACGTCGGCGACCCTGGCTCGAGTCTCGAACCCCCCCCGCCGCCGCCGCCGCCGCCGCCGCCGCCAGCCGCGCGTCGTTGCGCGTCCCTGCGTCGGCCTGGCATCTGCAGGCCTGTAGTAGCCACCCACGCCCAACACCCCGGCCCATCCTCCGAGTCTGAGTCCCCCCGCCGAAATTCACGCGCCTCCACGAGCCAGGTCCTCCGAGTCCCCGCACAAACGAGCCATGAGTCCGCCCTCCCATCCCGGACGACTCCGATCTCCAGCGCGTCTGTCCTCCGGCCGAGTCGTGATGCGGGGAACTTCCCCCTCGCGCTCCTCAAACCTCAAGCCTCAAGCCTCAGGGATCATCGTTCACCACCCGGCGTTGAGGATTTATCGTTCACCTCCGCACGTCCAGTGGTAGCACCCGTCCACGTGGCAAAGCGTTCATCACGAACCCGACGTCCCAAGATTAGATAAGTAAGTAAAGTATGCTCAGGGTCCTGACGTCCACCGCCCAACGCCCAACGCCCAACGCCCAACGTTCAATTCCGTCCGGCGTTCAACGGTCAACGTTCAAGACAAAAGCAAGCCCTAGCTCTCCGACACGCGCGCCCCGCGTAACTGGCTACTATCAACACATACAAGACCGGGTCCGATCCCGCTACGCGTGTGCTAGTCTCCAGCAGGTGGGGTCCCGACTCCCGGTCGTGCGTCGCGTATCGTGCGTAGACCGCCCCGCCCTGTCTCGCCGGGGTGCCAATACTCCGACACCCCACCGACCACGTCCCTCCCTGTCTCGGACGGACGCAGAACGCTAAACGCTGGGCGTACAACGTACAACGTTGAACCGCATACGACATGTGGAGTCCGTCATAATACGCACCTAGAAACGAACGTCATCCACCATCCACATCTGCGCGTAGGATGCTCGTTGGACATGCGCACCCATCCATGGCCAGCTTTTCGACGTACAGCGCGCTTCGTACCGCGGTCCGCGGTCCGCACGTACGATACGACAGAAGCAGAAAGCACGTACGCTACCGAGTACACGTATAATACACGCGCGCACAGGAACACATAATACACATAATACACGTATAAGTAGTGCACGCCCAGGCGGTCCGGCGCGTACACATAACATATAACACATAACGCGGTACCCCGCACCTGCCTGCAAGTTCGTGACGGCATTATACTTTTATGAACGGACCAACGGGCGGGCGTATTAAAGTCATATGATAGCCCCCACAATCGGATCAAGCAGCTGAAAGCTGGAGAGATGACGAGAGCAAAGACGATGCGGTGGGCCGGAGAAGCGTCGTCCTAGCGCGTACGAGATTAACTTCGCGTTTTGTTACCTACGGCCTCGCCTGCGTGATATCCCGGCGAGCCGAGTACGTAGGATAGCAGCGCCCTCTTGCCGCAGCGCTCACGTCCCGTCGTCAAAGGCGTCGTCCTCCGCCTCTGAGCTCGCAGCCGAATCGACTCCCGGCGACACGGAGGAGTGAGGCTCAGGCGTGGAGGACTCCGACACCGACGTGGGCGACGCGGCGTCCGCTTCTGTGCCTGTGCCTTCGGGGAATTCGAGGTGCCCGCGCGAGTGGGAATGGGGATGGACACGCGCGTCGACGTTCGTGCACGTCCCCTTTTCGAGGTGGTACTTTAGACCGTTCGGGTTAAGGTACGACTGCGCCGACGGACAACGTTAACGGGACGCGGCACACTGAACGATCGGTGGCACGAACTTTTGTGCATCCGGCGTGCTGTGGGCGGCGTGCGTAATGCGGGGTACGGAGCGAGTGCGCGGGGTGATTAGGTTACAGGCCCGCGGCGGAGATCAACGCGGGGAAGGGGGCACAGGCGTTCCGGAGCGGAGCGTCATCCAGGCACGAGCGCGGACATGACGGTTCGGCGGTGTGGGTGAATGTTGCAAAACCGGGGGCGTGCGTGTCGACAAGGATGGGATAAAACCATACGTCAGCATAGGTTCGTCTGCATGCACCGAAGCGTTGTAGGCCGGGCGTTGATGCACTGAGCCCGGATCGCGCCGCGCGCCATGTATAGGGAGCTGCGGGTGCGATCCGGCAGTCTCTTGAACAGATACGAACAACAGAGACCGAGCGCGCAGGGCTCACGGTGGTACGAATGGGAGAATTGCCGAACTCACCGGGCATTTGTACATCTTCTCGCGCCCGTCGCGTTTGCGCGAGGCGGATTGTGGCGGGGCGCGTTGGGGGGTCAGTGCGAGGGGACGATTCCGCGCGAGTGGATCCGGACGAGCATGAGATTTTGCGTTCCGCTGGGGTCCAACGAGCGGGCGCACAGGATTGGAGGAGATGTCAGAGTTGTAGCTGCTATCGGATTTTCGCTCTAGAGCCGTGCGACGGCGTTGGGGGGATGGTGTGGGTGGAGGTTGGCAGGAGAAGAGAGCGGGCGGAAGACAGAGCGGTTCGCCGAGGGTGGGAGAGGAGAGGCAGGACGAGGAGGCGGACGAGGATGGCAAGGAACTGGGAGAGTGGACGAGGTCGGGTATTTGGTTGGAGTCTGGAACCGGTCGAAGGGGCCCGTGAGCAGAGGACAGGAGGAGGGAAAGAGGGTGAAGAGGGGGATCTGGTTGGGGGTAGCTGAGGATATAGCTTGCGTGGGGGCCTGCGGGGCGAGCGTATACGGGGCTGGAGAAGGTGGGGCGGGAGTCGTGTGGAGGAAAGGGGAGAACATGATCTTCCTCAAAGTGATCGAGGAGGTGGTGGAGGTCGGGGAGGGACTGGCCGCAGCAAGAAAAGTTGGAGCACTGTGGGCGATTAGAGACGGCTGTGGGGGAAGAAGCACGGGGGCGTACGAAGGAGTGGTCGAGATAAGCGTTGGAGTCTATGTACGAGTCGAACAGCGGATCGCTGTCGGGAGGGGGCGGGGCGGGCGAGGACGACAGGAAGCTAGTAAGAAATGCGATGAGAGCGGGCGGGGAAAGAGACGTAAAGGACGTACTCGAGGGCGTCGTAGGAGGCCATGGCGGGAGAACGGCAGGGCGGCTCGCGTTGTGCGGGAGTGAGGAGATATGAGAGGGGGGAGACGGAGGGCAGCAGGGAGCGTGTCGGAGAGCGAAAGGGATCGTCGGCAGGCATGCCACTATAAGGGCGTAGCCGTTCGCGGCAGCTGACGGGGGCGGGGACATGACATACGCCTGTGGAGAACGCCCGTCGTCGTTTCCCCGCCAGATCCACACCCTCGTGCCCAATATGGCAAGCCACCTTCCATTCCTGAGCCAGTTCACGCGCCCCTCCCGATGGGCTTCGACGGTCGGACGCAGCCCGTCCCTGGCCAGCATCTTCCCTGCCCCCGCCGCGGCGGACTCCCGCTCTGCCCACCCTGCTCGCGCTCCCGCCGAGAGTGCGGCCGCCCCTTCCACCCCGACGCCCGCCCTCGATAAGCCTGCCCGACCCCCGCCCAGTGTCTTCCCTCTCCCGCTATGGCCCGCGCCCCTGGTCTCAGCGCTAGTATTTTCGTCCGCCACGCGCCCCTGTAGGCGTGCACGGTATCAGTCGTGCCACTATTAGTATCGGCACCTTTAGCATCCCAGCCCGCCTCCTCGTGAGCTAATCTCCAAGCTTGCCCTCGTCCCCTTACTCCTCGGGGCTAAACTGCCAGCCTGGCGGGCCCGCACCAAGACTCCCAAAACGAGAGCCACGTGTGGAGAGTTCGTCTTCCCGCGGGCATTGCCTTCCCTACGAAGACGATAAACGTGAGCTAGGGATGGGGAGAGACACTCACACACACGTCTGCTCGTCATGTCCCCGCTCAGTTGGGTTTAGACGCACTTACGACCGTCGACGCATCATCGATCGAAATTTTGGACGAGTAAGCATCCCCCCCCCGCGTACGCGTGCCAACTCGACGCTAGGAGATGTGCACGGAACGCCTCCAGTAGGCTGATCGAGGCACCAGGAAAGGAGGGGGACTCACTGCTCGTTGCCGAAACGGCCACAAAGGGTTCTCTGGTTGGGTTCTTGGTACGGGACGGAGGGGCGGCGGAACAGCGTCGACCAGTCTGCGGTATCCTTTTATTGGCTAGGACGTCTCACCTGCCTCCGACCAAGCCCTCTCGTAAACGCTAGCGCTACGACAGTCGGAGTCGTCCAAGGCCTCGTAGACCTGTAGATGGAGGAGACCCGTGCGCATGATCGCATGGAGCGCGTCCGGTACCTGGCTCGTCCGAGCGAAGCCACGAGCGCAGCGAAAGCAGAGCCTGATATGTGGAGGGGCTGGGAAGGACATATGTGGTATGATAACCCGCCTGAACGCTAGGCCGCGACGCTGCCCCCCCGTCCGAGAGGACACTCGGCAGCGTACCATGTAATGCAAAATCGTCGCAGAGAGCCAAGTAACGGTACCTTCGAAAAGCGACGCTACGAGCGTTCCGTTCGAGCGGGCCCACAGTCCGGAATACTCTTGTCGTGCAATCGTGCCGCCCGCTGTAGTGCGTGTCGCTCGCTATTGCCCATGTATAAGCTGATGATAGAGGGATCGTACAAGCTCGCGTTAGGTTCACAGTTCATCCGAAGTGAGTGTGGTCCAAGTCAAGAGCAAGAAAAACTGTGGCGAGGCGCCCAATATCGTCGATAGCGCTCGCGCCGGAGAGTCGGTGGCAGCGTGCCGCTCACAGGCGGAGTTCTAGACTCTAGCTATTCAAACGTATCAGCTGTAGGACTGTAACTCTAAGTACTTTCGTACATTTCTACCTGTGCCGTTCTCAGATCTCAGTCTGCCAGTGTCCTCGATGTAAGTACAAACATCTACGAAATCCCCTCACACACCTTCACACCACATGGATTTTTCACAATTTGAATTGGATGTCGACATACTGCACCAGTGACCACACTGTAGCCTCCAAACTCCCCGGGAAAGACGCATTGAACCTCGCGCTCAGCACATCCAGACGCGTCGGTGACGACCTCGCCGTCTACCGCCCCGCCGTGGTCGTCGTCTGCCACAAGACGCGCGAGCTGCCATGTGCGAGGCGATGCGGCTGTAGCCTATTGGAGACATCCGCAGCCACTATTACTCACGCTTGCCCACAAGGTCTATCTAGGGAAGACAACTACTCGCATACCAGCTGTGAATCTGCAGGGACTTGGGACTTCCGGACTCCATAGTAGGAGACCAGGAGCCAATGCTAGACCCACCCCTCCGATCGCCTCGGAGCGGGCCCTACTACCAGTCAATAGGCGGCACCGACGAGGACGGCCCAAGAAGCGCCCAAGATTCCGAGGGTGGCGGACTGCAGATGGTCCTTCCTGTGCCAGTGCCTCAGCCCGGGATTCATCATCGAAGGGCAAGGGGCTCAGCATGCCCCTGAAGCCGACAACTCGGCGAGAACTCTCGTAACGGTATTGGCATGACTCGCAGCGGGGGCGATGGGCCATGACCGAACGTTAGCAAGCTAGCTAATAGCCAGTGCGTCCGCAGCGGCGCCCGGATCCCAGCAGGTGGAACAAAGGCCCCTCGAGTCAATCGCAACATCCATCATCCAACTAACAGCGTTGGTACCCTGAGCCCCACGCCCCGATGGCGAGTCCGAGTCGGAGGTGTACGCGTACGTCTCGACTATAAAGGTTACCAAACGCCGCGGCTTCGCTACAACAACACCACGCTCTCGCATCGCAGCCGCCGCGCTTCTCACTACCAGTAACCACACTAGTACTTGCCCATTGCCACTTGCCACTCACCGCGCCGCGCACGTACTACGCGCCACTGCCACCGACACCGACACCGTCACCCACCCACTACACGCCAACCATGCCTCGCCGCCCGGTCTCATCGACATCCCTAACAGGCTCACCATCCACGGTGTCCGTAGCCACGACCTCGAGCGCGTCCTCATCCACGCCGCTCACACCGAGACTGGCATCAACTTCGCCCAAGGACTACGCCGCCGCGTTCGGCCTGCTGCAGTCCCAGTACGGCTGGGGCCCCGTTCCCGTTCCCGGTCCCGGTCCCGTGCCATCGCCATCGCCATCGCCGTCGCCGTCGCCATTATCGTTGCGCTCCGAGGCGCAGCTTGGGCCGCCAAAGGAGAAGAAGCGTAAGGAGCTCGAGAGGAGAAGGGAGACGCGGTCACCGACACCGGGGAAGGAGGGTGCGAGACGGTCACTGCTGTCGGAGGTTGAGGGGAGGGACTTTGAGGGAGCGTTTGGGTCGTTGGTGTCGAGGTTTGGGTTTGGCGGAGGGTCGCCGAGACTAAAGAGCCAACCGAGGGTGTTGAAGGATGAGCGGCGGTGACGCTGTGGGGACCTCGACTGGACAGTTTTTATCGGGCAATATTGTATGCGCTGCTGTAATCGCCACAAAAGCCCATTTAATCGCTTTCCCGTCATCACCGTCCAGACCAAGCGATGTACTTCTTTTTCCGGACGAATAGGGGAGGCTACAGGTATTCGGATGTCGCAGAATTCGAAGCGCTTCGTGCCACTTCGACTTTCCCAGCCGAGGACGCACCCGCGTAAGTTGCCGGTACCGACTCGCCTCACGACGCATGCCGCACGCCGCCCCAGATAGGAAGGATCAACTTTGGAAGGCGATCCGGAGGACAGGAATAAGGTGGTCTTTTCTGGTGGGTCCGTACTAGTGCCATTTGAACCGTGGTCACAGCGTGGGTTGGGATGATCAGACTCACCGGCGTACCCGGGTTCGACGACGGCCATCGCAGGCTGACTCCGAGGCGCTTTCGAGTGGCTCTTTAGGGCGCGCTAACGGTACATCTGTTGTAGGGAACACTCGTAATATACAGTGAGTTGTACGAGGAGCGGCGTATACGCGACTCGTGCGCTCGGAATGTTGCGGAGATGTTGCGGAGCCTCTGGCCACGTCATTGAATAATACGATCAAGTTCGAAATCGGGGCTGAAACGAGTCCCCTCTGTGTCTGCGATTTGCCCTAGTCATATCCTATTGCGCTTGCGTCACTAATCGGCGGCCCAACGGAAGTGAAGAGACGGCCGGTAGTATACGTTCGGCAGCATGGCGGGCCAGAAACAGCTGTTAGACAAGGGGATTCGAAGTCGTCCTTCCGTTCGAATTGTTGTAGATGGGCAATGAACCGAGTCGTCAGGATTGGGGTTAACCTGCCGACGCAGTGTTCAGGGGCACGAATGCCCAAAATTGTGTTTAAAAACGTACACCCTGCCGAACACTGAGTTGACCTGTATGTTAGACGGAACTCCCGGTACCTGGGCCGTAATTTAGAATTAGGGTGCAAGCGATCTCGATAAAAGCAGAAGGGGCAAGCACCAGAGCGCAAACGATATTTGCGGAAGAGAGCGCTGTCATCACTCTGAATACAGCTGGCGTGAGCTACGACTATTCAAACACGTCTGGCCGTATACGTACACGAAGTACAGAGAACCTACGAAAAAAGATGAGCAATGATCTACTATCTACATATAACGCATGACCAACAACGTACCATCGCGGAAAAGTAGCGAAGTCAGTGTTGCAGGATTATCGGATCGATGTTGCGAGCGATACGCCCCGAGGGTCTTCCAGGCTGTTAGGACGAGGCAAAGGAGCTCGTACACGATGTTGACCGCCGAGATGATGATAGGCACTGCGTTGTGACGTAGTCAGCTTCGTAAGCAGAAAAGGAACTAGGGTGGCTTACGGTCTTGTGATCTGAAGTTGTGTGAGTAGGTTAGGAGTGTGACGAAGGAGGATGACATACGCGAAAAAAATGAAGTTATCACTGTCATCCTGCATATACAGTTCGCACCCCCACACAGGCCATGGTGAGGCCTGCACCTTGAGACGATACAGCATAGTCTGTGAATACAAAATAACGTCAGCCTGTGCGTGTAACGAGGCAATTTCCCAGCGTACCGGGTTGATAGCGTTCGGGTTCAAAAGCCCCAGAAGGAAGATCCCAACGGCTATTGGCCAGTTACCGCCAAAGACCGCATACATGCGCATCGCTACGAAAGCTGGACAGTCCTTAGCGACCCGTACCGCACCCCCTCAGATTCCGTGCGAACGCTTACCAGAAACAGTAGCGAAGTTCAGCCAGTTTATGGATACAAATAAGTCATAGAAAATCCGGCAGCTGCGAGGCGCATCAAGTCGGCGGGGACTGAAGTGGGTAAGACGGCGTAATGTTCAACGACTCACCTTTCGTTGGTCATTGTCGGCCACGAGTGTGGAGACATCCGCACGTTCGATAAGAGGATGATGACGGCGTTGACGAGGAATCCATATCGTATGAAGAGGTAGAAGAAGCTAGCACGGCTCAGATGGCATCTCCAGAAGACCCGCACTTCCGTGGCAAGCGTGATGACGTAGTCGTAGTAAATAAGGCCTGAGGATCCTGTTTTGAGTGGATTTTCTTGTCCCGAGCAACTTCCCACTTACAAGACGACGCTAGAAGCATGTAATTCCCGACAACAAGGGAGGCATTCAAAGGCAGTAGTGTTCTATAGCGGGCTTTAGTGAATCGGCTTCGTTCCGTAGTAGAACGCGCACTCACTGCCAGTCAACCAGAACACTTTGTGACATCGGGTGGAATCCCTCAGGCTGTCCTTCGCGATATATAGAAAGCTAGATGAACGTCGTTAAATGGTCTCAAGGCCGCGTCACCCGACGCCGTAAGGCTTGAGCCTCCCGACAGATGTCTAGAACGATCGGACTGCCCCACAAATAGAGCGAGCGGAAAGGCGGATAGCAGAATCATCGACCTGACGGGAGGCGTCTCGCGTTGTATAAAGGTAGCGTAGGCGGGTAAAAAGTACAAGACCTGAGCGAGCCGACGGCGACGCATATTTCATATGCATGGGCTGGTGTTTGAGATCCCACCGATTGGCGCGGAGCGACAGCTGGTGGCCAGACCAGAGTGTCTTACGATGGCGGAGAGGCATTGGCCATTGAAAGATTGAAATACCCCAGCGCGTTCGCTCTAATCCGGCTTTCGTTGACCGCAGCATCGCCCAAGAAGTTGGGGGAGGTTCGAACTTGACCGGTCTCACGCGATGACTAAAAACATGTAGCGCTTTCTGAAAGTTCTTGTGTGAGCATAGGTATGTAAGAACCGTGTAGCAAAGCTGTATGCCTACGTATTAACTCGCTCCCGCGGCTGGGGGGCGAGAGACTATTACGCCAGCAGTGAGGGACGAGGTAGGCTACAAAGCGTATCGGACGCCTAAAACTCGAGTCTGCCAGCGGCGGTGGCGATGCGAAAGTGTAAGCACGTCCATATCGGGCGATCTTAGTAGGGCTCAGGTTCCGGCACTCTTCAAACGGTTGACCGGTGTATAACTTTCTTCTCATACCTCACTGCGAGTCCACCCAGTATTAACTCAATATTCAAAAAATGACCTTTTTAGTGTCACATATGTTTTCTCGGAAATACATACTCAGCGACTCGCCAACACCGCCGGAGCCACAGCATTATCCCCTTTCGGTCCGCGCCTCGGATTTCCGGATAGCCATGTACTATGAAACCAAGCACACCCACCGGATCTTAGCGTAACAGTTGGAGGGTAGCAAAGTCTATTCTTCGGCAATTTGCATTGGTGGCTCGCCAGCAGGTGATTGACGGAAGTATACGCAAGGCCGCGTGCCTCTCTCGGAATTAAACATCTCTGTGGCCTCACGTTGACGCAGCCGGTAAAGAGGTATTGGATTGTAAGTTGATCGAATACCTTTAAGATGGTGCTTTTGCATAGCAGGAAGACTTACGCCTGTATATGAAATGTCAAACCCCCACTAGAACAAACTGGCTTACCGTCGAAATCCCTCGATTAGCGCCAACACAACCGCCCATCGTGTCATCACCCCATGTCATTTCCGGCCCACGAGCTACAACACCTCCCGAGTCAATCGGGGAGGGACGCCGCCTATAATACATACACAGCAAGTTAAGGGTCGTCCGATAAGGTGCGGGATACGTCCACGCTAAATGTACAGTGCAAATAAAAGGAGCGCAAGAGGTCCGGCCGATGGCGGAAGGGGGTCTCACCGCCGCCAGAAAAGCCACACTTTGAGGATGTCCTAACGGAAAGGCGAGTGGGTTAGACGCCGATGCCAGAGGGCACAAAGCTTATGGATGCTTACCCGCTGCGTGCCGAAAACGAGGAACGCGATCAAAGGCACTGTCCAAGGATCAGCAGACGCGGTCTCCCTAGAAGAAGCACACGCACTTAAGGCAATGAGGGTGTTTCCCGCAAAGAACGAGACCTCCGACAGGAACACGAACGAGCAGCTGTCAATCACGAAGCACATTACGATCAGTGATCCAGGACGTATACAGCTTCTGCAAATCGACGCACCCAATGCCAACTACGCAGAAGAAGCTGAAGATCGCCACACGTAGGATGAGCGAGAACGGAATCTTGCCCGGGCGGTCGGAGCCCCTCAGCGCACGCCAGTTCTTGTAAAGCACTGCGCCGATGTAAACTGCGATGGTTTCGCGTTAGGTCGGCCCGCACATGAGTAATGCAAAAGGGGTCACCATCCAGGACGACCATGCAAAGAAGGATAGCCGCGACGGAGATGGCAGTCGCGTTCCCACTGCACCAGTTGTGTCAGCGGCACCGCAAGAAGCACGAATACGACCAGATGCACTCACGGTGCTCCAGTCTTGATGACGCAGTACACCAGTCCGCCTGCGCGCGCAACCGACCGAGGGTTCTTGGTCCCGATCTGCCACAGCTGTCAGAGAGATCGACAGTCTGATAGTGGCTTCACTTACCACAAGGATTGCGATGATGAAACCAAGCCACAGCACGTATGGTGCGAGCAGCAGCTATAAAGACCACGTTAGTACGATGCATACCTTCGAGACTGTCCAGAGAACGCACGAAAGCGTTGCGCAACGTCGCGCGCGGTGCTACAGAATCTTTCGGGGGTGGTCTCAACGCGCTGGAAAGCGTGAAAAAGAGCTGCAGGACGAGAGAGAATGTAGACATCGCGACACTAGAGCGCGAATACGTCAATATAGACATCAGATCCTTCAGTAAGTACAAGCTTACAGAACAGGGGCCGAGTAAACCAAGCTCGCTTGCGTTAAACAGAGAGGGTAAGCCGGGGGTTCCGGTCGCGTCTGTTGGCCGCTGAATGCACTACAGCCCCGCTGTCAATGAGGTTTTCTTGAGGGTCGCCCACAATCGAAGACATGACTTACAGTAACGTGTACGATATGCAGTAGATCAACCAGGTTATACAGAAGTTCAGCCACGTAAAGTGCCTGTACACCTTTGGCGCGAACAGCGCGGTGATCAGGACTGCGAGCAACCCTATGGCGCCCGTGAACTGGAACGCGAGAAAGACCTTGAGCTCGGCATGCTCCTGGTCCTTCGGGGGCGTCGCTTGGTATCCCGAAACAATGACTTGATATAGGATTGGAGTCAGGACGAAGCACAGAGGAGCCTACGCCAAAAAGGCAGAAAACGCACGCGTGTGGGCTGGCATCTCCGGATCAGTGTGTAAATCCTCCTACCCCGGGCGAGACAGCGTGTAGACTAGACTGGACGGGCGGCGCAGACACTCAAGCAAGCTCCTAGCCAGACCAGCCGGGCGTCGAAGGCAATAAAAAAGGGAGGCGAAAAGGCAAGCGAGCCAGAGCGCTGCCGCGGGCTGCGGGGAGAAGACGAAGGGGATGAGGGGAAGAAGACGAGCCGCGTCGGGAGCGGGGGCGCGCACCTGGAGGGCATACCAATATGATGTCGACAGGGGACCACTGCTCGGTGATCGCAACACCATCAAATGATATGTTGGGATGGCCCAGCTGAGTCTCCACCCGTCGCAGGGCAGGGTGAAGCGTGAGCACTGTGGGGGCGGTGTATACCAGGCCCTCGTAGGCGCCCGGTAACGCCGTGATGGAAAAGGTGGAAGGCCGGTAACCGCACCCCACCACGTTCGAAGATCGCGAATGAAGAGGCGCGGTTTTACTGACATACTATTCTCTGTAGTCTATACTGCGAGCGAGCCAACCAGGCAAGACATATCTTGACACAGCGCCTTGGTGATTGCGAAACCCCGAGGCCAGCGGGATAACGGAATAAGCTATACGCACGGGGCATCACTCACTGTAGCAGATGTTTTCGGTGGCCGTTCGAGGACTTGATCGCGGCCTCAGTTCTGCCGAGGACCCAAGGACCGAGCAATCTCGATGGGCGTCGTCGTGGCGCTGTCGGTACAATCAAGTCAATTCGCATTCGAACAAGGCAATTAGATCACTGCACGTAGAGTACGGCACTATGGAGATGACGTAGAATATGGGGAGCCGCTATCGAACCAAGCTATACTCAATTGAGGTCGGAGACACTTGTCGCCCTGTAACGTCCCTGGGTGGTTATACCATTACCATCTGTATGCTGCCGGGAAGGCGTTGCCAAGCAGCCGTCCGTGGTCGCCCACTTGAGCCAAATAAGAATGGAAACGCACGAGGACAGAACCACTGCAACGGACAGACTCTCAGTGGCACTCACACCAGAACACGGTGGTGGAGACCACTAGGCACCAGCGCTCGCCGCCAGAGTCGCGAACGGCCTAAGAAGATCGATAGCCCTTTACGTGGGCGGGATGGTAGTCAGCATACACATGCCAGCGTACAGATAGCAGACCGAACAGACCGACGACACACCACACCGACCAACGCACGAAGCTTCTGCCAGACCTGAGTCTCGTACATACCTGGCACATCCCGGACCACTCAAGTCAGCTCTACCCCTGCGCGTCCCTATCCAATCGAAAGACGACCAGCGGGACCAGGCTCCATATTTCGTTCATCCCCACGAGCATGAGCTTCAGTGTCATGAGCGCCGCGGCGAGCTGCCCGCCCCCGGCCGCCTCGAGCGACCTGTTTTCCACCGCGACGTGGTTGGAGCTACCGAGCGCCATGACGTACAACGGCGTGATGACGAGCGCGAGCTTGATGACGTTCGCGGCGTCGTGCATGAGCGAGCGCGCGAGTTCCAAATATGATGTTTGCGGGGTGGGCCCGACCCCCGGCGGCGGCATGCCCCCGACGCGGATGTCGGTTTCGAAGAGGATCTGGAAGCAGAGCACAGCGAGAACGGTGGGGAGGTAGCAAATGAACGCGCACACTCCGCCGACCAGCATCGCTGCCACGAGCGAGGGGTAGAGGGCATATATGGGGCGCGCGGAAACGATCGCGAAGTAGTTACTTCCATACGACGCGACCGTGCACAGGATGAAGAAGGACCCGATGAGGGTGACTGTGGTGAGGAGCGAGGCAGACATTCTAAAAGGGGGCTTTGCGGGTGCATTTGTGGGTTGACTCGCAGGTGGACTTGTAAGGGGGCTTGCGGGAGGACTTGCGGGGGAACTTGCAGGGATAGGGGGAGCCCGAGGGCGGTGGGCCCCACTGGAGCGTCCATGGCTGTTTCGCGCCCCTCGAGACTTACAGGGATGTGTGCTTCGAGAATCAGAGATCCTCGTGGGCCCTGCCCCTGTAGGCATACTCCGCAGACTTCACAAGTCTGCCTCCTCGTACGCAAGGTAGGTCAAACTACAAAGCGCACCAGAGTTTGTGTGAGCGCTCGGCCCTTGATTTAAGTACACAGTTGCTAGGTCTGTCATCTCACCGACACCGAATGATTGAATATCCTACTGCACCTCCAAGTATCCGTATAGTCGTTTTCTTTATACTTCTCGCGCCACTACTGAGATGAGTGAGGCTGTGAAGGCGCAGCAACGGACTCGCGCGTAACACTCACAATGCGGTAGGCTCGCTTAGCGGAAAGATACCACACGTGTAGAGCGGTATGCTGGGAGGAAGTTACTGCGGACTGAGGGAAGGAGAGAGCCTGAGACGTGGACACTGCACGATCGTCAAGAATGACGCAGGCGAAAGGCGCCCGTGAAAGAACCGTTGAAACGTAGATGTAAATCAGGTTTCATGCAATTGGCTGAACTGGGATGGAGCAGGCAGCATACGCAGTACACCACAGACAGACTGGTAGAAGAGAGCGAAAGCAGCGTAAACATAGCATAAGCGAGGGCATGGGGTGCTCATACTACAATTTTGCGACGGATGGCAGCAATATCATAACACATCTCCTACACAGCTAGCAGCCCCGCCAAACCCGCAGTTCAAGGCGCCATCCAGCCAGCTCCGAGACTACCCTCCGACGATGGCCCTCTTGACGTGATTGACATGAGAAAACAAATGTGCACGGTGGGCGGCGACTGCTCCTAGTGATCGTCGACATCCTGCGTCTACTCCCGGGGCGCACCACGCCCGACACCAGCGAATTGTGGCCGGAACTCGCCGGGCGCGCCTTCCTTCTTCCTGTAGTCCTCGCGGTCGCCGCGGGGAGCACGATAAGCACCCTCACCACCGGGACCACGGACCTGCGCAGGGCGGGGGGGACGGGCCGCCTTTTTGTGGGTAGCAGGAACGATCTCGCTAGGGAGGTTGAGCCTATTGGGTTATTACTTTAGCCTCGGCATAAGATAGCTATTGGTCTGGGCTGGGTACGCACCACTCGCGGAGGTAGTCGACGCCCTCGGGGGTGAGGACGTAGTAGTACCACTGCCAGGAGAACTGGGTCTTCACGAGGCCCTTAGAGGTAAGGCTTTGCATAGCCTTGATGACCTGAAGGTTAGGCACATCGAGTTCCTCATGCTTGGGGGCGTTGTAGTCCTTCTTGGCAACCAACACGCCCTCTAAATTGCCAGAAGATGTATAGCACCGATAATCAGGAGGGTACGATGTCGCCGTAGGAGAAGGAGTACAGACCCTTGAAGAGGGACTCGTAGATGATGCGCCTGTGGGGCTTCGAAATGATCATGCTGGGCGGGCTTGAGGGTAGGGGTCGGAAGCTGTACGAATGCGAGTGTCTAGGGGAGAGATCTTGCGCTCGTAAGATGTAGTACTCACTGCGAGACGTCTGTCGCACTTTCTCCGGCTATAGTGCAGGACATCAGCTCTAAATCCCAGCAGAGGCTCCCCCCACCCAAGTCCTGTTATCCGAAACCTGGCGTGCCCATCCAACCTCGTCCCGTTGCCCATTCGGCTCAAACATACTCCCAGACCATTCCAACGGCTCGCAGAAACAGTATAGGACACTCACATTGGCGTGTAGCGGCGGCGGGGCCTTGAGATCTGTCTTGAAGTCCGAGCGGGAGCGGTACGGTTGTTCAGCGGGCAGCCAGGTTTTCGCCCAGAATGGGCGCCAGAGCGCCCACGTGGGGAAGCGGGACCCCGGAAGTTGTGGTCCGGGGTCGTGACACCTGCACGCGTCAAACGCGCTCTCGGGCGTCTACGCGCCTTCGCATATTTGGCTGCAAGTACTTGGACTGCAGCTGTTGACTCTCTCTCTTTCTTGGCTTGTTTCCCTCTCTAGTGTCGACGTATGTCTCGTCTCCCCCAGCCCTCCTCCAGGACGGGCACCAGGTCTCCGCTCAAAACGCCCTCCTCACCTGCACCTTCCCCTACGACCACTACTCGCACTGTTCGTACTCCAGGAACGTTACTTACCACACCCGCGAAGCCTCGAATCCGGACACAATCTGCGGCACCCACTCCGAGTCCTCGCCAGCAGACGCTCCGCTCGCAACCCAGTCTGAAGAACATCAAACATGCCAAGTCCCCAACCAAATCTCCAGGTCGTCGGACCCAACCCCTCCCCGCTGAAGATGAAGTCCCTCTACCATCTCCCAAGCCACAACTGAGCATCCGCGAGCAAATTGCGCTCAGAAGAGCTGAGGCGAAGAAAGCGGCAGCTCAATCTTATGCGGCACCCACAGAACACTTCGAAGGTTTGGAAGACGCCTCTCCGGAGACCTTTAACCAGCCTACGCCAGTTGATGTCGATCTGGGAAGGTGGTCTGTCAAGGAAACAATTGAGCGTGCTCGCTCTTCAGGTAAGTCGTTTTTGTTGCGTGCAGCATGTCAAGCAGTGGCGTTTTATTCCATCTATCGCCTGCCAATGTGCACGAGCCAATTCCGAAAATCGCCAACGTAGGTTGTGGTTGAAGGGCATGCCATCTGGATATTTCGCGTGCTCTTTCATTGGTAAAAGTTTCCAAGTATGCGTAGGGCGAATATATGCGCCCTTGCTGGCCGTCTGTATCTTATCCTTTGAAGATGGTCTCGGTGGCCGGGTACAAGAATGGATCTGGTATTCGATTTATCGCTGTATGGACATGCTCGACAAACACAAAGATAGCAGGGCTGGAATGCTAGTGTACGCAGTTCCACGGAATTCGTGTACTCTTGTTACATGACCTACTGCTTGACATGGCTGTATAATTCGTTCATCATCCCTTAGCCGACATGGTACCTATCGTTCAAGGATTTTCTTATAAGGCGCGATCAACCTTTCGTCCCGCGATCTTCCCTGCTTGCCCTCTGCTCTTTTCGAAATCCACCTCGGTATCACGCCGGAGCCTTTGAAGTCCATCCCCGTCGAGCCGCCAATCTCCACCCACTCGTCTACGGAGCGACGGAAGGACGGCCAGAACGCTCCATCATGGTACGAAGCTCAAGATCTCGAAGTGCTCAAGGCCTGGTCGAATGAGATCATGGAGCTTCAACCCGAGATCTCCATGTTCGGCTCGCTGAAGACGGTCGATGTACGTTTAACATGTTCTCGATGACCGATTGCTTGCTCACCGCGTTCCCGCTTCAGTTGCATAATAACAAGCTAACCGCGCTACCAGACAGCTTTGCAGATTTGACCGCGCTCACCGCAGTCGATCTGTCTCACAACGAACTCACCTCCCTCCCTACGAACTTTTGGGCTCTTCCGAATCTCACGTCTCTCAACCTCTCCCACAATGGCCTCACTGCCTTACCCTTTAGCGCACCTTTTTCTGGCGAGGGCGCGAATCCTCTGGGACGGACACGAGACCCTCGTGGGGACTGGTTTGCTGAGAGCATCACTCGCGCGACGGAACCGCTGCCGCGCCTGACCGTTCTCGAAGTTTCGCACAATCATCTATCGGCTGCTTCAATCGACCATGCTGAGGGCCGACCTGGGCTGCCCGCACTGCTGTCGAAGTTAGATCTGTCGGAGAATCCTCTTGGAAAGAGTGATTCCCTCTTCCGTGCGCTCGGCCGGCTTCATCGACTTAAGGAGATCAACATGCAGCGCGCAGGCGTTGGCGACGAGAGCTTCCCTGTGTCTATATTCGCGTCGTCCGCCGGTTCACTGTTCCCTTCCCTTAAGGTCTTGGATTTGGAAGAAACGCATATCTCCCGACCTGCTATCGAGGCCGCCTTCACACCGAACACCGTCCAACAGATACTACAGTTCGACGTCACGAACCAGGAGCCCCCAGATGGCATTCTCCGTGTGGTTGTAGGGAAGCGGGTGATCAAAGAAGCCTGGGAGATCGAGGCCGAACGGAGGACTAAACTTCGTCGTCAGGCGGCCGCCACTCTAAACTCCAGTATAGGCTTCCCACCTTCAGAGCCGAAGCCAGAAGTACCCAAGGAAGCTTGGGAGATCGAGGCCGAGCAAGGGCTGCTTTCGGAAGGTGCTAAGCGGCGTGCACGAGCAGCAGCCGCTGCTACTGCTCACTCGTCAGTCGCGTTGACGTCCACGCCTGCAAATGTGCCTAGCCAGTCTGTGCTGCCTAGCCCTCAGAAGAAACCAGTAGTTGAGAAGGAAGCTTGGGAAATCGAGGCGGAATCGGGGTTGTTGAGCGCAGGTGCCCGGAGGCGCGCCAGGGCGGCGGCAGCGCTCGCCGCTGCCGAATCTTCTACTAACAACGGTGCCAGACCCAGCCCAAAAACCCCGTCCCCCGCCGCTTCGCCCGCACCCTCACACACGCCGACCACCGTCGCTTCTGCCCTGGCGAGCCCTCAGTACTACTCTGCATCTACTCAGATACTAACCCTACCAACCTCCGTGCCACCTTCCAAAGCAACCCACATGCGTTCCTTCTCACTTATATCTCCCGCAGCAAGAAAGGGCCTCTCCGAATCACCCTCCGACCTGGCGCTAGCCATCCCAACGCCCACTCTCCCTCTCGCCTCAATCGCCGCCCAGCCGCTCGCGCAAACGCTCAAGGTGCTCATCCTCGCGAATCGGCGGAACGACCCGTCCTTCAGCATATCCACGGCATCGGGGTTACACCTCCCGTGGCTCGAGGAGCTCAGTCTCGAGAACTGTAACCTCAGTGACACCGTCCCCGTCGCACACGCGTCCGAGGGCGGCGCCGATGACTTCACCGCGCGGATGAGCGAGCCGCTCCTCCCGCTTCTCGCGCGGCTCTTCCCTACGCTCCGCACGCTCGATCTGTCGTATAACGCGCTGACAGCTGCGGCGCTCACCAAGGACGCACTCTCAACGCTCATTTTCGCCGAACCCCCCGCGGAGGACGGGGCGGTGATTAGGAAGGGGCTGAGGCACCTGCGTTTACGCGGGAACAGGCTGAATGAGCTCGAGGGTTTCCAGCAGCTCGCGGAACGCTTCAAAGGGAACAGAGACGTGCCGGAATGGAGGCTTGAGGAGCTCGACTTAAGGGATAATGAGATTGGGAAATTACCTCCAGAACTAGGCATGCTCCCACTGGATGTGTTCTTGGTAGATGGTAATACGTGAGTGCACCCGGCTAGTTGTGGGGTGGCTATATGCTGACGGATGTCGGTAGGTTCCGTATACCCCCGAGGAGAGTGTGGGAGAGGGAAGGCACGAAGGGGTTGCTAAGCTGGTTGCGGGGACGGATGGAGTGAGATACCCCTTCCTGGATTTTGTGGGATTCGCACGAAAGAAGAGAAGTACCAACGAGCAACGTTCAGTTAACTAAGGCCCTCAAGGCCTCATGCCTGGCGACTGGGGAGCTGATGTAGTCTTAATTCATGATGTACATAACAGGTTACAGCTCGTCGGCGGAATACATCCATGCATACATAGCGATCGTCGAATGTCGAGCGATGCCTAAATACCAACGGTGATCCCGTCTCCTTCAATAAGGATATATATCCTCCCACACATCTATCGTCACGCTCAAACACCCGTCGGCGCACTGACAACCTTCGCCGGCTTCGCGGCGAAGTGCGCGGTGGGCACCGCCGCCGCGAAGCTGCTGCACGCACCGCTGTCGGTCCAGTCGCCCGCGGCACCTAACACAAGATGACAGCCAATGAGCCTCGGACTTGCAGACGGAGACGATGCGACCCGAGCGGGGAAGTTACCTCCGGGGACGTCGCCGTAGCTCCACCACTTCGCGGTCCACAGGTGGCCATTGTAGATCACGGTGTCGCCCCCGTTGTACTGCGTGTGGGTACAGCCCCGTCAGTGCGTAAGTGAAAAGGATGAAGCTTTCTAAACTCACAGCGACGTTCGAGACCCAAGCGTTAACCCCGGCGCAATTGCCCGCCTTCGCGGTCGTCGTTGGTTGAGCCGTCGTGCTGTGCGAGGTCGTCGTTGACGGGGCTGTTGTAGATACCGTCGAGACAGAACTCGTTGAGACGGTTACTGGCTGGGACGACGATGGTGCGCCGCCGCCCTGCTTAAGTGCACTCTTAATGGCTGCGTCGAACCTGTTGTTTGCTGGAGAGCACAACCAGTCAGTTTGGAGGCTGGAGATAGGCGAAGGACGCACCGAAGGCCTGGGACGCGTCCCAGAGCATAACGCCACCGAAAGATGAGTACTGGCTGCGCGCCTGCAGAGCAACGTTCGCGAGGGTAGATGCGTCGACGTAGCCTGAACCGGCCGCAGAGGATGAAGCGGGCGCGCCGATATAGATCTTAACGTCCTTGCTGATGGCGGTGTTCTTTGCCCAGTTGTCCCTGAACATGGTGTTAACGTTGGTGAATGGATCACGCAAGATGAGGCATCCTAGTACCAGAGATCAAAGTCCCAATCGTTGGGGTTGCTCTGGGACTCGGACAAGCCGCAGTAGTTGTTATCTGTGTGAGTTGTGAGCAAGTGATACGAGCCTAAGTTGACCTGTTGCCAGACGTACAGAATTGGACGTAGACGGCATCGAATGCGACCGCATTCAGAACCCTACACGAACCGTCATTAGTTTGTGAAGGCGCAGTACGATATATAAAGGCACCCACGTAGAAAGATAGGCGTCCGGGAACGGACACTGTGGTGCCGCAGTCACGTAGTACTTCTTGTTCGCCCCGCTGGCATGGGACCGGATCCTGTTGACGAAAGCATCGAAATGTACCGTCGAGCCACCCTCTATGTCGAGGTCGATACTGTGCATGAAGCGTGAGTATAATGGTCTTAGATAGACGACGCTTTGCTGTGTTTACATACCCGTCAAGCACAGCACCGCCGAATGGACGGGTTGAGCTGGATCCGCCGAGGAACGTGTTCCAGATGGTGTCACCGAAAGCCTCGGCTTGGCTGGCGTCGGTGAAGCTCGCCCCTCCTGTAGCGCCTCCCAGAGAAATCGTAACGATCTTGCCCTTGGATTGGCAAAATTCGATGTCGGATGCCATAAAGCTGCAGTCGGGCAAGCTAGTTCCCGGGAAGACAGGGTCATCCACAGTGCTGCAAATCTATAACCCAATCCGAGGTTAGCGGGAAACCAGCATGGCGGTAAAAATACTCACGTTGGAAAGGTCGATAGAAGGGAGACCACCGGTACTGAAGAACACGTTCAGGAACGCAATTGGAATGGCGTCTATGGAATCGTCCTGCACAAAGTCCGATCAGTGCGTGCGAAGGCTATTGCAACCCAATCTGCTACCTGACAGTACGTGGAGAGACTCTTCTGGAAGTTGGCAGTGTCGCTGTGCGTCGCGCCATATGAATTCTGTCCCCAGTACCTGGTCGCCGTGGACACATGTTAGTGCGGGGTCGAGCCCGTTCTCGGCGTGTGGTGCTTACACCGCAACCTGTCACGCCAATTGATTAGCTGAGGGCATACAACACGGACAAACTCGGGAACAGCAGGACATACATTGTCTGCTCTCGAGTTGTCGAAAGCTGCGGCGCGGATTGCTCCTAGAGAGAGCGCAGATAGGACCGAGGCGAACCAGAAGGACGACATCTTCGACTGTTTGATCGAGTTCCCTTGGGGAGGCCTGATCCTGGAGGGTGCAATGCTTGGACCTTATATCTTCCGTACCGCGCCAGAAGGCCCGCGAGGACCTGATGCGTTCCACACCGGGAGAGCGCCGCAGAAGGCGACCATGCAGGATCGCGCGCGGCGAACACATGAAGCTCTCTCCGTGTTGCTCAGAAGGACACCCCGGATGATGACTGTTCGCGTCCACATGGAAGAGAGGTCGCTACCCTGATAGAATACACCTTTCTGGGGCCGTAGTATGTTCGGCGGCTCGACGTCAGACCTATATCGGGCGTGTGTCAGACATATCGCTCTAGCGGAGGCTTGTACACGAAGGCGGGGGACATAGGAAGATGCGCACCATGCGGCGGCGTGGCTGGCAATCATACGCGCGCACAGTAAATCGTGGTCCAGGTGAGTATCGGGGCGGGTCGTGCTGGATCACGTTCCGCGAGGCTGCACACGATATTGCGAAGCTTAGGTGGCCTCCGCGGGATCAGAAGTGTGTCGGACTACCGGGATTAAGATACGCACTGCATGGGACTGAAAACTGCTGGGCGGCTGGACATTCGAAGTACGGAAGACATAGCACATGGGCTCAAGGCGCTCCCCGACTACTCCTAACTAGTCGCCGGTGCATGACGGCTACACGCTGCTGAATCCGCACGTCGTGTCCTTGGTGCCTTCATTTCGGGATCCGTAGAGAGCTTTTCGGATTCGTACTTCTATGACCATGCAGCGGTGGATGGCTCGAAGATGCTAGCGGTCGCAATGTCATCATGTCAGGAAATATCCTAGCGGATATCTTGTTATCGCCGCGGCGGAGACATATCGAGCATGTGGGATGCGCTATTCAGCAGCCGCGACTGCGCGAAAGAGGAAATGATGGTCAGCTGGTCATCCACGGCCCGAACGACATGAAAAACAACCAGTTGTCAGAAAGCAAGCCTGTGCGTGGTCGTTGTTGTGAGGAAAGGATCTAGCCGACCCGAGGCGCCCAGACCCCACGCACAGACGGCTCCCGCGACACGGCCATGACCGCTCTCCTCCGTCCTGGGCCATGTAGATGCAGACATTACCACGCAGATAATAGATTCACGCCACGCATGCAGCAGCGGCACGCTGAGACAACTACAGAGCGGTATGTCCCTCATGGGAAATGGAGGAGACCAGTATAGGCTGGTTGGCTCGAGATCATATGTTCATGTCATGAGTCGATGCAAAATGCAGTATGATCAATTTATCCCTCAGTAACAAAAGGCGGCCATGTGCATGGCGCGCGCTAAGCTGTCTGCAATCAGGTACATGATAGAGTTACATTGTCGGGGACAGTGGCTTCTTCGGCCCTCGCAACCGAGTATATGCCGTGAGCGTTCGTGAGGGTAACGATATCAGCACGCGCCGTTGTCAGCCCAGACACCAGCGAGCCCTACAGAGGCACAGTCAATGTCATACCCAGCGGCATTCCGAACGCAGAGTAACGTACCTCCAGGGACATCGTTGTAGCTCCACCACTTTGCCGTCCATCGGTGGCCGCTGAGGGAGCAGCGCAGGTCAGAAGACATAATGCGGCGCTCGGCGTCACGTCTACTTACTTGTAAGACACTTGATCTCCGCCGACGTACTATAAACGTGCTCCGTTAGACTCCAGACTCTTCACCGGATGAGGAAGGCGACATACCGCCTTATTCGTTGACCATGCACCGACGCCAGAGCACACGCCGGCCGTGGACGTGGGGCGGGTGGACGAAGTGGTGCTAGTAGCCGGACGCGAAGTGGACGTAGAGGTCCGAGAAGTCCTTGTGGCACGAGAAGAGCTTGTGGTGCGCGAGGTGCTTGTGGCGCGCGAAGTACTCCTGGTGCTGGTGGCTCGGGATGTACTGGTGGCGCGAGACGTGCTGGTGGCCCTGGACGTGCTGGACGACCTGGAAGTGCTGGACGACCTGGAAGTGCTACGGGAGGTGGTGGATGAGCGAACGATGGTCGTCGAAGTTCGAGTGACCGCGGTAGTTGACCTGGAAGTCGAGCTAGAAGCCCCCGAAGTGGACGTGGATGCTCTAGTGGACGAAGGCGAAGTAGAACTGCGCGAGGTAGACGTAGGGCTACTAGAGGTACGCGTTGAAGTGTTGGAGGTCGAGGCTCTGGATGTAGAAGTCGACGAGCGCGTCGAGGATGCAGACGACGATGTGGCACCGCATGTGTCGTCTTGGAGTGCTTCTTTGATTTGAGCATCGTAGCGGTTGTTCGCTGCGCGACGCGTTGAATATGAGCGGCGCGAGAAGTTGCTGGGAAGTGAGTGTGCGCTTACCGTAGGCCTGCGAAGCGTCCCAAAGCATGACGCCACCGAAGGATGAGTAGTCGTCACGGGTTTCGAGAGCTATGTTGGCAAGTGTCGGCGCGTCGACATAGCCCGAGCCAGCTGCCGTCGACGAGGCAGGGGCACCGATATAGATCTTGACATCTGGGTTGACCGCGACGGTCTTCGCCCAAGTGTCCCTAAACAGGATTTCAATAACCAACGATATGCATCGAAGAATGCGGACAACTCACCAAGACTCAAAGTCCCAAGCCCATTGGTTGTTGAAGTTCTGCAGACCGCACCAGTTATTATCTGGTAGGTGGTCAGCCGGTGGTCACATGAACGATATAGGAAGACACAGACAGAATTGCACGTAGACGGCATCGAACGCAACAGCGTTCAAGACACTATAGCTAGTCAGCACACGCGACTCACGTCGTTGACCTCGCTTTACTCACGTTCCGAGGTATGCATCTGGATACGGGCACTGCGGCGCAGCAGTAATATAATACTTCTTGTCCGCGCCGCTCGCAAGCTCGCGAATTCGGTTAACGAAAGAGTCGAAATAGGTCGTTGACCCGCCTTCGATGTCTAGATCGATGCTACGGCATGCCATGAGTACGAATCGACGCACCTCAACACGAAGTGGACATACCCATCGAGGACGGCATCGCCGAAAGGCCTGATATCGCTACTTCCGCCGAGAAACAGGTTCCATATGGTGTCGCCAAAGGCAGTCGCCTGCGCCGCAGAGGAGAAACTAGCCGCACCCGTCGCTCCGCCGAGGGAAAGCGTAACGATTTTGCCGCGCGACTGACAGTGCTCGATATCGGAAGCGAGAAACTGGCACTTTGCCAGAGACGTCCCAGGAAATATGCCGCTGTTGTCGGTGTTACAAATCTAGTGGGGAAATAGACCAGTCAGCTGGACTTCGTGATAACAGGAATGTTAGCTTACGTTGGCGATGTTGATACTAGGGTATCCGCCAGTGCTAGAAAACACGTTCAAAAAGGCAATTGGAATCGCGTCGATGGTATCGTCCTGGTCGACACCCGTCAACAATCTTACGAGAGAATGAGATATGTGCGTAAACTCACCTGGCAGTAGTAGCCGATGTTCTGCTGCCAGTTAGCCGAGTCGCTTAAGTGAGTCGCCCCATATGAGTTCTGGCCCCAGTACCTTAACAAATCAGAACATTAGGATGGGTCACAACAAAATAGTGTTGTAGATCCTACACAGCAAGCTGCGAGAAGTAGGTACATCAGTCAGCACACGTTCAGTAATGGCTAGAGACGTACATTGTCCGACCGCGAGTTGTCGAAAGCATCCACTTGCCACGTGCCAAATGCCAGAATAGAGAGTGTGGATGCAAGCCAGAGGAGCGACATGACGAGCGTTACGGTCAGCCAGGAAGAGCCCCCCGCTCCTTGCGCTTCTCTTCGTTGTGCTTATATCCCTCCGGTGGGAGACGTTCGAGACATTCGTCGCTGCCGGAACGCCATGAAATGTAGGCTTGCAGGTACCCGCACATAGCGGGACGAGAACACTGTCCGACTGCGGATACGTGCCGTAAAGCCGCATTACCGGGGTGACTGGGAGGCTGATAGACGAGGGAAGCATTGCGACCTGCATTGGCCGCTCCACCTGAAATGCAGCTCGAAGGTCAGCTTCGCGCCCGTCTTGCTTGCTTGTTGGCCTTGGAGAATGCAGGGAACCTATGCACCGATGTTAGTGAGAATACAGTAACTCCGGTCGCGACGAAATCTCACTGGTTCTCCAAACTTGCATTGCTGTTATCCCAACCCTTCCACGTAAGAACTTCCGTTGACTTAGTAGCCTGCCGATATTTCCTCGCTACCACCTTGCGTGAGGTTGTACGAAGGAATGAAGAGTGTGTATCCGGGGAATGGTTTCGGCCAGTCTTGCAGTGATGCGTTCCTGACCCGCACCCCCTCTAGGCCCGAAGGAGGCGCTCCCTGATATAACTAGGTTGAATATCGAGGCGTTGCGCGCGCGGGAGGGCCGGTGAATGTGCCGAGGTCCTGCGGAAGTGTTGTGCTGGGTGGGGCAGGTCGGGCACACTGCTACAGTTTTCATTTCACCATGGCATGTTTTTACCCACTTGGGGCAATCGAGTGCAAAATGGTGCGCACAAACCTCAGTGTGTCGCAAATCTGGACGCTCCACAACGTTCGTAGTATCCTGATGCCTGACTCGGAATTGATAGTTTTGTCTTGAAGCGGCCACTGACTAGATTCGTTGTTGCCAACTCAACGGCATGTCCCACCAGGCACCAGGGACGTTAGTATTGCGTTCGTGACCCCTCTCTGGTCGGTGACCTTTTCTCCCCCGTTCTACCTGCTTCAATGCAGAGGCATATGCCAAGCTCTTCGAAGGGTACATGGGCGATGATCGCATGACCAAGAGAGGCCAACGATAGCGAGAATTCGAACTTCTGTCACGTCTTATGATATCAGCAAGAATTGTTTACATGGTCAAACATACCTCCCAATGACGTCGGGGGCGGATAAAGAAGAATACCACATCTCGTTGAGCGGCCTATTAGTACCAATAAACGATGCATGCGCACGGTACTGGCATGAGAGAGAGTTGGAGGCATCTGACGTGGACGTAGTCAATGGCATGCACCCGGAGTGAGGGAACCATTCCAGGGTGATTTCGGATGTTCATGCACGGTATTCCCCCGAAGAAGGTTCGGGAGTAGCAGGCGGCCTAAAATATACATCATCAGCTGGTCGTAACTGGCCGTAAATAGAAGTTGCGACCTTAGCCCGGGTTCTCATGCGAAGTTATTTCGGAACACGACCAAGTACGACCCCATCGAATGTAAGTCATGATCCAACAGTATATCGATAATTCAGGGTTACAATCACAGCAACAGAAGGTGACACGAAGGACGAAGGAGAGAGCTTGGAACGGGGGACACGATAGCTACCACTTGCCCCGACCCCAGGGGTTATACGCAACGCCGCGCATATTCCACTTCCCCTCACGCGCTTGCATGTCTCCTTGGGCGTTAGTCGCGCGACTATACACGACGCCTGAGTTGGAGACGCCTTCCAGAAGCACCTCCCAGAGCGTCCAGCTCCATTTACCCTGCTGGTACGTGATGCGCGCATCGTGCCAGGTGGCGCCGTCGTCGGTCGAGACGTCAACCTTGGCTACTTGTATATCACCGCATCCGATGGCGTAGCCCTTCACAAGGATTGCGCCGTTTTCTTTGCGAGTAACGGAGCCAACGACCGAATTAAGCGGAAGTGTGGTCAAGGAAGGTATCTTTGGCCAGACAGGAGCCGCCTTTTCCTTTGTGTCGACCTAGGGGGCGTCGAGACGTCAGCAGCATCAAGAGCAACCAAAAACTCTGCGCACTTCTTCTGGCAACACCTTATAGTCGCGCTGTTGATAGAAGTTGGGTGATTCGTCTGGTGAGAGTGAAATAGTATCGATCCATTTGACCCAACGCGCTCCAAGGACGCCAGGGACAACAATTCGTAGCGGGTAGCCGTGGTCAGGAGAAAGGGGGTGGCCATTCATCTTGGAGAAAGCAGTCAGACGGTGCATATACGCGTGAATAAAAGGTAGTGGATACCTCATATGCAAGTAGAACATCGTTTTCTGCGTTCATTGCCCGTGAGAGCGGAATAGACCCGCCGTAGTACTCGTCGTCTTGACATTGAGTAACATGCGACGCGAAACAAACATGCCATCCGCTTAGAGCCTCGGCACCGATGCCCACGGTTTGGAGGACGTCACGAAGGCGAACGCCTGCCCACCGGCAGTTGCATATAACCCCGTCATTCCAGAGGACGCCATGTACTTTCTTGACCGCATTCATTTCCTTGCGCCTGTTTCCGGCGCACTGTGACGTTGTCAGTCCGTTTCCGCCAAGCATAAGTACGTCTATATACCTGTAGAGCCGCAACAACTTCAACCCTTGGAAACTCATCCTGCAACTCCCTCAAAGAGAACGTGCGAGTCCCCCGAGTACAACCCACTCGGACGGTGAATGTTTCGTCATATTCTAGAACAGGGCCGTGGTTTCGGCAATAGATGAGGTCCTCAGGAGTGATAGGGAACTCGACGAGAGCAGCAGCGGTAGGCTCGGCATTGAAGGGCTCCTCGGCACGTACGACGAGAAGGTGCGAATGGGGCACTTCGCACGAGTAGTCCATGGCTGTCGCAAAGTTCGGATGTGGGAGAAGACAGGATTTATGAGATATGAACAGTGCAGCGAGGCTTTGGCTTATGCCTCATGCTTGCAGCCTGTACGGCAGCAAGGTGTGTCCCGAGTTACATAACGGGTGGCTTCAGGTGGCACCAGGTGATCCAATTCCGAATTGAACTTGGGCTCACCGCTCCCTATCCATCTATTTCCATTCTATATGTATCTCGCAAATGGTAGCCACCGCCGACGAGTAAGGATCAGACATGCTTGACCGTCTTCGAGGATCAAGTTCCGTGGGGGACGTCGAGCTTGATAGACTGCGTGGTGGAATGACATCGCGGACGACGCAGCGTATTCTCGCTGGGGATAGACTTCGTACGGTTGAATCTGGTTGAATACGATTTGACGTAGACAAGAGAGCCCGGAACGCAGCATCACGGGCTCCATAAATAAGTCGGCGTCGCTGACAGTGCGATTAATCGATAGGGAAAAAAGCGACGTTCAGTGAAGGAGACAGAAAGATAACCAGTGCGGCCTCGATGCAAGTGAAGATGCAAAAGTATAGACTAACAAGGATGTTGTAACTCCGATAGGGGAGACCCTGATCAGGGCTTAAAGGTAGGGATAAGGCAGTAAATCCACGATAAGGGCTCGACAAGTATCCGGACTTCGGCAACGACTCTCCCAGGCCCTTGCCGTTAGTATGCGGAATCGCATCGGCACTCTGCCACCATCCACCAACAACGTTGTTCTCTACTCAGGTTCGCCACTCTTTTAAGTCTAACATCGCCGCCACCTCCACTGCCACCACCACTCTCGCGAACTAGAGTAAACAACGAGAATCATGCTCGGGAGGCTATTTCATCTCTCACTAGACGCCGCATTGGTGTCTACCGTCCTCGCGGGGGTGAGACGGTCTAGTGGATTCACGTACGTCTTCTTTTACCCTCGGATCCCAATCCGAGCTACGTTAATGCTGTACCAAGGGTGGAGACGGACAAGATCTCAGACGGCACGCTGCGCTCCGTTGCGGAGAAGTACCTCAGTGTCGGCGAGTCGATATTCGACATGATTCAGGGCACTGCCGTGAACAGCGAGTACTTCAAGCGCGATCCGCGGAGACGAGAGTAGAAGCATATCATACCCATAGACCTTGGGCTTGATTGGATTGTGTTGCATTATGTATGTGGGCTGGGTTATTCTGGATGGACTCCCCTCTCTCCGCACCCTTTGCACGCGACCCGCGCAAGGTTGAGATTTTGAGACAGCATCAGCACCAGGCAATCTACCGCGCTCACGCCCTGGAACGAGGTTACACTTGTCCCCTCCGAGCATTTGAAAGTAGATGGCTTGAGTGTTACAGCATGATAGCCATAACTTTGTGTATCTCGCTCTCGAGCAAGGTGATGCCTTGGCTCGGCAAGCTTCGCAATCGTAGGCCGCAAGCCGATAGGTAACGTACCACCAACGGTTGCCGGGGCGGTCGGCTTGATCATTCACGTACCACCCGGCGCCATAATTGGCCTGTATCGGATGATGCTCACAACTGCTGAATGGTGATTATTTGGTGGTAGCCCATATATCTACAGGTATGTAAGTGCTCCGAGCCAAATCAAGCTCCTCCGTCAAGTTTCTACAAGAATATCGAGGCTTACCCCACATCATGTCTACCCTCGAACTACAGGTCTTTCCCAAGTTCGTTGAACTCTCGACCGGTTCACGACTTTATACGGAACGTTGGCAAATTGGTGCCGTTAACCCGACCCGGACTCTCGTCTTTCTCCATGGTCTGGGGGCAAGCTCTGGTCTTTTCTTCCCCACTATCAAACCACTACTGTCCCTTCTCCCCGACACTCATGTCATCACCTACGATCATGCGGGTGCAGGCCTGTCGCCTCCCGTGGACCCCAGCGTGTCCCTCTCCGTGTCCCACATGCTCGCGGATCTCGAGGGGCTGCTGGCAGCTGAAGTCTCCAATGGCCAAATAGTCCTCATCGCTCATAGCGCGGGTACGATTCTTGCTGCCCGATGGCTCTTGAAGGCGTCCCCCGTGCTCCGGCGCGTCACCCACGTTATCTTTGTCGGTGGACCTATCGACGTGCCCGTGCCTCCGGAGCAGTCCGAAATGCGCCTCCGTGTGGCGGACATCCTCGAGACAGTCGGTCCGCACGCCAACACCGACGCATCGCTGCCTCTCCTGCTCGGCGAAACGTTTATGGCGTCCCGTCCGCTCGCCGTCGCTCTCGTCCGCACTATCACGATTTCTCAGAACGGCCCGTCGTTCGCTGCGGCCATTGAAAAATAAAATAAAATTGTCGGACTTTTCTTAAAGGTCATCGGCAGTGCTCCCGACGCGAATCAAATCTTCGCGAGGAATTTTTGCCCTCTGAATACCTCAGGAGGGCTTCTCGAGGCCTCCCGAGGACTCCAGATCAGCCCAAATTTGCCGCAAACTTCCCTCTAGATGGCCTCTGGATGCCATCTTGAAGCAGTTCCGAGAGAAAAGGCCTCCCGAGGACCCTTAGATTTTTCCGACATCTAATTTCGTGCCTTCGACGAAGACTTGTCCCCACAGAGCAGTAGCGCCGACTGGGACACAATCCAGGCGAAGTTCAAGGTGCTCTCTATCCTTGGCGAAGAGGATGTTCTAGTGGATGGCAACGTTAACAGTGTTGCAAGTTTTCTGAACGAAGCCGTTATCGAGCGTCTAGCTAGGGTCGGACAGTGAGTGCCCAAGTTCTCTGTATCGTACGGAAATTCAGTTCTCCAGGATTGGCAGTGCGCCCTTCCTGGAGGAACCGGAAGAGACTGCGCGTATAATTGGGGCTTTCGTTGGCGGCCAGTAGGGTGCATTTACACAGAATGCAGCGCGTCGTTGTGACGGTGTTCCAGGCTCGTTGGTCTTGTGATAGCTTGTCAGATGGTCAGTTTCATTTATTTACAAAATCCATGTCTTCTACGCCGAACCGGTATTTTTTCGAAGCTTCAACAAAACGTTTCGTTTTGCAGCGACTTTTTGGAGTACGGGATGTTGCCTGATGTTGCGCGCTCGCCGCTAGCCAGTCTTTCCGGAGAGCTCGGTCCGCCTAGCGTGGGAATTCAATGAAGAGAGTAGACGCTCGTCATTTACTGCGCCGCGGCAGCCGCCTACTTTACTCTCGACCGATTCTCAGTTGACTGACTCTTGAGCACCTCCTGCCCCACACATCTACTGCCACTGGGCTTGTATCTTTGACCCTCTGCGCTTGACCTCCTCCGTCTCTTGTTTCTGGATAGTCTCCTTACGATCAGGTCGCCCGCAGGATGGGCGTGCTCTTTTCCCTCCCTCTCGCTGGGGTCTTCGGCACGGTGGGCTCGTCATGTCTTGCAGGACTTGCGTTCTGCTTTACTTCGACGGCCGGTGAGTGATAAGGCTGTGCCTGCATACGACAGGATGTTCATCAGCTTGTAGCGTCGATGTTTTGCAAGTCTTGTAATTGCAATTCTTCCATTGCAACTCGTGTCGGCTTCGCAGTACGTGCGAGTATATCTGGGGCCCAAATGCCCAAGTGATTCACGTCCGCACAGATGATCTTCTGCCTCAATTCCATGTTAGCATGGCTCATGAAGTCGCCCCTGATTATCGAGCAAATCGAGAAGATGACTCATGGCTACTTGAAGATGGATTGCGAAGGAGACAAGTGTTATGGCGTTCTTGCAGTGCGTCTTCCTTCGTTCAACCTCTACGTTGTGCTTGACACTGTCACAGGTTCACCGCATTTGCTTTGCATTGGCACTCTTCCACTTCTTCCTCGGTGCTTCCCTTATTGGGGTGAAGGATACGAAAGACAAACGTGCTGCCGTTCAGAATGGGTGAGTATATGACATATGGTCTTGTGTTTCTCGCTAACACTACCACAGCTGGTGGGGCCCTAAGGTCCTTCTCTGGCTTGTCCTCATTGCAGTATCCTTCTTCATCCCGAATGGCTTCTTCATGTTCTGGGGCAACTACATTGCCCTGATTGGCGCATCCATCTTCATCCTCCTCGGCCTCGTCCTCCTTGTCGACTTCGCGCACTCCTGGTCCGAGACCTGCCTCGAGAACTGGGAGCAGTCCAACTCAAATCTCTGGCAGTGGATCCTGATCGGCTCCACCGCGGGCATGTACGCTGCGACAATCGCTCTCACAGGCGTATTGTACGCCTTCTTCGCCGGCTCCGGATGCACGCTTAACCGCTTCTTCATCTCGTTCAACCTCGCGCTTTGCATTCTCATCACGATCATGTGCGTGCACCCGACTGTGCAGGAGTACAACCCTCGCTCTGGCCTCGCGCAGTCGAGCATGGTCGCCGTGTACTGTACATATCTCATCATGTCCGCGGTTGGGAACCATGAGCACGAGACATGTAACCCACTCCGCCGTGGTGCAGGCACGCAGTACACGACGCTCGTACTGGGCGCGGTGTTCACGTTCCTTGCGATCGCGTACTCGACAAGCAGGGCCGCTACGCAAAGCAGGGCACTTGTTGGGAAGGACAGGAAGGGCTTGATCCAACTTCCCACGGAGGGTGAGCACCACGCGGAACTTGGTGTCGTCAATACACAACCCGGCAGGACGGAGTCCCCTCGCTACCAAGCACTTCTCGCTGCCGTTGAAGCTGGGTAAGTTTGCAATGGCACAAGTCTTGATACGTTGGTGGCTGACTTTCCATAGTGCTATCCCAGCATCTGCACTCAACGAAGAGATGGACGACGACGATGACGACGACGAAGTCACAGGCGACTCGCGAGATGACGAGCGTTCCGGTACCCGCTACAACGTAGGCCACTCCCTATTCTGCACTCTTTCCTCGTTATTCTAACGCCCGTCTACCTTTGCAGTACGCATGGTTCCACATTATATTCGCCATCGGTGCCATGTATGTCGCGATGTTATTGACCGATTGGTACGTCTGGTCTCCTGTTGGTCTTCCATTTCGCTGGCGCCAATATTGTTGTTGTAGGAATGTCATCAAGCCCGATTCGAACCCCAACCATGACCAGGACGTTTACATCGGACGCTCCGAAGTTGCGATGTGGATGAGGGTCGTTTCCAGTTGGCTTTGCATGCTCTTATACTCGTGGAGCTTGATTGCGCCCGTGTTGATGCCGGACCGGTGCGTTGCTCTCATACCTGGTTAAAATGAGGAACCCTCCTCGCTTACGTCCTCTCCA
This sequence comes from Trametes meyenii, assembly GCA_022606255.1. NCBI lineage: Eukaryota > Fungi > Basidiomycota > Agaricomycetes > Polyporales > Polyporaceae > Trametes > Trametes meyenii. The sequence goes on along the minus strand of JABYQG010000003.1, from coordinate 2,610,009 downwards.
TAGGTTCAGCGACTACTACTGAAGCGTAGTCGATATTGGGTATCTATAGCATACAGTATTGTACAATTGGTTACTAGTGATACAAAGGAATGCGTGGACAATGCCTTTGGTTGTATTGAATCTTGATTGAGCTGGAGATGCCAGGAGACATAAACTCCGGTGCGTGGGGGCTATACACCCACCAGCAGACCTTTGGTGATCTTGAAACGTGCCCACATTTTCGAGCGCTGCATCTCATCGTAAGCCACAGCGCATGTAAAGATAGGAACGGCGCACCGTCGTCCTGGATCGGAACACTTCGGCAACGTGCATGTTCGTTTCTTCGTCTCCCTCCCGTTCCTCACCGGAGCAACGCGAGAGCCAGAGTGTCTCGTCCGTCATAAACGTGAACGAAGGGCCCAGCGCCGGCTTTCGCGTTATGTCAAAGACGGCCTCTGGGTTACTATGCAGGATTCTCGTGGACGTGTTGATAACCTGGATAATGTGAGGAAATGAGTATAGCCGTATGCGCCTTAACAAGTGGTTACAGACAACTATGGTAAGAGAGAACGAATCTGCGAACGCCCGAAGCTGGCGCATGAACGTTGTCATGATCGCATGTCCTGTCAACGATGGATGCACGGCATAAGCGTTGTGAAGGGCGCAAAACATATCGAGTTGAGGACAGGCCTTGTGAGGATGTTGCGCTAAGCATGGGCCCGACGAGGGGTGTGATAGAGTCTATAACGATGAGGCGCGTCACCGGCGATCCGCCGTAACTTGACCTCGCGCCCATTGACTGTCGGAGAGTCTCGAGCACCTCGTGCACGGCTTCGATGTCGAACACCATCGATACCTGTAGCCGCTCCAGTATAGTCGAAGAAGGCTATGAACTTGGTGAGTTAGAGGGCGCTGTGGTAACCCGGAGCAGTGAATTTACATACCGCCCCATCCATTTGTTCCAGCATCAGCGACACTCGTTCTGGGGAGAAGTCGCCAGTACTGTCCACCCAGAGGACGCTGGAGTCGTCAACGCGAGACAGATGACGAAGTGCTAGCTGCAGGGCCAGACCCTATGAAAATGGAGATTCAGCTCTACAAAACCATTCGAACCTGAGCTGATTAGAGTACCGTCTTTCCGGAGCTCGATTCTCCCGAGAGCTCTATAATCCGCGGAGGACTAAAGTTACCCAATAGCGCATCGACTTCTGGAACTCCCAAGGTCATGTCATTGATGTAGATCTCCTCTTGACGTTGCTCTTCGGTCTCCAGGATTTTCTCCCCGTACTCTGGAGTAGCAGAAGCGAGTGCTACGGCCTCCGCAACTGCACGACGAAAGTCGAGCAAGTTGATGCCAACGTCCGAAGGAAGTCGCCTGAATATGTTCGTTGGGTCGTCGGAGAGAAGGAGGTCCGTATCTGTTTTGATGCCAATGGCTTGCAGTGCACCTACTATCTCAGGCTGAATCGGCGGTGAGAATTGCTGCAGGCGCATGGTCCTTGTCTCGGATAGACTAGAACGGTCTGTCAATATTTCCGACAAATTCAATGTGGTGTGGAGGTTGTCACAGTATTGTTATGAGAAGACAGGTGAAGAGTCGGAAGACCATCTGATCTGGCATACATAGCCACACTGGCGCTTGATCATACGTTCCCGGGCCCATTCACGTTTCTGTTCCAACCCTGGCTTGTGCCCCTCCCGTCACCCTCGGAACCGGTGGCTACACAGCCGGGACCCCGTTGCTACTCTTGTTTCTCTGTACACCGCTGAGAACTTCGTGCGGCGGTTCCTCGTGGTGGCCATTGACAAATCAAACGTGTCATTCGTCAGCATTTCAACACACTGCCAGCGCCTGTGACGAGTCCCAGCCTGCATCGCCTACATCGCACGAGCTCAAATGAATCGGTCCTATACACTTGCCACGCCTTACGATCGACGCTGAGTTGCTACATCACCGCCGTACTGCTGAGCGCACCGGCACTCCCGAACGCGCATGAACCTCTTGGGTGGGAAAACAAAGCAATGGTGGCGCTGTTATTCCCATACGGCTGAAAGCTGTATACCGCTCGTAGTTCGTTTTCTGTGCTTCTAGTTTGATGTCTCCTTTTATGGACCTTTTTCCCGGACTACAACGATGTTAGGCCTTACGTTTCTGTAGCGCCTTCTAGGCGAACTCGATCGAAAGACACGACCCAACGCTAAAGTGCAGAGCGGCAAGCATCATAATGTTGTGCGATTTAAGTAACGGTGCTTGGTTTCTGGCCGACGCATCCGCCCTTTCATCAAGGCTACCATGTCTTACGGTGCCTCCTTCGATAAAAGGTGAGTGCCGATGTATCAGCGTGACAAGTCAATCTATAATCAATTTTATTACAGCGCGTTTATTGAGGACACTATCTCACTCATGGACGCAGAATGCTTGCTCCTGTCCAGCCTATGTAAGCTTCGTGCTTTGAGCTCGTCGTGCGCCGACGTCTCACCTCTACGCACGTATAGGCCTATTCTATTACGACTACTTCATCACTCTTACCGCAGAAATACGCACATTTTGGGGCTTGCGCTTAAACTTTATGGGCATCTCATACTTCTTGATCCGTTATGGATTCCTCGTCCACGCTACAATCGACGCGTTTTTGAGTGCGCGATTCACGAATACCTCTGGTCCCTATATGACCCCCAATACGTAAGCTGATTATCTTGCTTCTCATAAGTTAAACACCGGCACAAACTGATCCGTTCAACAGTTGCTTAGCATTGAACTACATAGTAACAATACTTAACTTGCTGAACTTCGCAAGCGTTTCAGGTACGATACTTATCGCTCACTCGTTCCATCAAAGATTGGAGGTCTTACTATGCGCTCTACCCAGCTTTCGTCGCGACGCGCATGTATGCAATATCGGGAGGAAGCCGATCCCTCGCTGTGTGCCTTTTCATTCTGGGCCTTTTCAACCCAACGGCCGTCATGCCGGTAGGTTGAACCGAGTTGTCCCGCCGCCCGTGCAAGTGCTCATGATAGTATTCCCGTCTTGTGTACTCACAAGACATCTCTACTTGGTTTAAAAATCATACCTTCACTAGGGTCAGAAGGGCAGTGCAAAGGAGACATAGGTGCTACGGGCGCCTTTGTACAATTAATGTGCGTCGTGCGTTTGTCGAGAGACAGAATATGCTACTAACAGTCTACTTGGTACGGATAGAATAGAGAAATGTACGCGATTTCGAATGGAGATGTTTCTTCACGCTACTTAATTCTCCAAGTAGTACCGATAGCCGCATCATCGGTCAGCATCACGTATGAGCTCGTCTGTCTGCTCTTAACCGCTTGGAAGACTGTCGGCATTTATCGCACTCAGCGCCAGCTGGGTCACCCTGCGAAGTTGACGTCCTTGCTATTGCGCGATGGTACGTCTTCCAGGCCGCCCTTTAAGTATTTCATCTGATCTGATCGCTCTATTACGATGTAGGGTCTATATACTTCAGGTTAATCCGAGACACGATGTGTTCTCAGGGATTTTCCAGGACTAACTCGTCACTTTGGTAGTGTCATGGCCGCGCTGGCGATTTTGAACATCATCTCAGCCTCGGTATACAGGCTTTACCGATGACGTACATCCATTGCTTATTATTCACATTCTCACAGATCCCTGGGTCCCCGGAAAGCATACAAATTGATACTGTTTTGGGGAGAGCGTACGTCGACCCGTTTACCTACTGCTAATGATACAGTGTACTGAGCCAGACCGTAGCTTCACGCCCATTCTGACTACACGCTTCATGATCCATCTGCGTCAGCTCGACTCGGATAGTTATGCGGACACGTCAAATTGGCCCTCGAACTGTGGATCCCTCGACAGACGATGGGCTGCACAACTCATGGCGTCCGTGAATGGTTCTAAACTGGCTGATGACAGGCTCGCACATGAGGATCTCGAAGTTGTGCTGTCGCGTACGCGCTCCGATACAGCGGATACAGTTTGACGCATAAAATGTGTAAATTCAGCTAATTATATTAGTGCTTTATTAATTGTGCGTCTCGAACGCTAGGCGGGGGCTCCGTTGAGAGAGGCTATCCGGTCCAACGGACTCGTCTCCGAGTATCGAACAACTTGAACTTGAGTAGCTTCCTAATCTGGACCGATTCCATCACTATTTAGCACAGCCACCGCCCGACCGCGGAGAAGACGCTCGCGACGCGTCGACTCTTTCGTCTTCTCCCATGACGTTCCTTAAGGATCTTGGCAGCAGTGTTCTCCTCCCTCTAGGTCTAATTCTGTTGGGGCGCCGATCCTACCGCGGTGTTGATGTCCAACGACTCAGAGCGTTCGACCTTTGCGCTGCGATCGAGAATACGGAGCATCAACTTGCCTCGAGTCCGGGCTCCGCGGGATTTACGCCGACATGCCCGCAATGAGTAGCAAACACTGTGAGCCATGCCGTCTCTAATAGGCAACACGCATCGCCTTTCTCTCCCATGTGAACGGAGTTGTGTGAGACGGCCGCCGTAACTCGGTCTTTGCGAGTTCCCGGCCTCCCTCAATTTGGTGCGGTGCATGAAGCCGCCAGCACTTCCGAGGCGTACGGATCCCTGGTGGCTGCGCTCTCGACTGCATGGCGTCCCGCAACGAGACGCTCAAGATCTTTCGAGCCCGTGGTAGCTGTATGACTAGTCGCTCGCCGCGCTCTGGGGTGAGCCTCTCTCTGTGGTACGGGGTCTTGCTGTTACTGAGTCAACCATCGCTGTGAACAGTACTTTGTGCGAAGACGGGGGTGCAATGGATGTTACTGGCCCCGTTGATTGGAGGTTCGTTCCACTCTCGGGCATCTAATTATATCAGCCATTTCTGATCCTTTGAACAGCGCTCTGTTTCCTGTGAACGCCCCCCTGACTTTGGGAAACTATATGCTTCTCTCCAGCATCTGTGCGTTGGTTGCCATTGTCTCCTATTTTCCGGTGCTAGATCTTAATGCGAACAGGTATTTTCTACTACGACTACCTGCTCACGCTACCCACCGAAATCCGCGTCTTTTGGGGCACTCCTCTCCGCTTAGCTGGAGTGTTCTATTTTCTCATACGTTACGGATTCCTCGTCAATATCACGCTCGTTGCCATTTTCACCGTGCATTTCACTCAGACGTCAGGAGTTGTGCTGACGGTGGAAAGGTCGGTTCGATTCAGGGCATCGTAACATCGATTTACTTATGACGATGACGCAGATGTCGCCTGTTCTACGACTCTACAGTGATAATCAACTTCATCAACTTTGCCAGTGTCGCTGGTGAGAGTGCAGCCCTCACATGTACGCCTCACTTATTGATGATTCAGTGTCTTAAGCTTTTGTAGCCGCGCGTATGTTTGCTATCTGGGGTCGGAATCGGCTCATCGCAGCCATAGTTTTTCTTCTGGGCATCGTCAATCCGAGCGCGGTCTCGATGGTATGGCTTTTCCTCATGAGGCAGCGTTCACGTTGTTGACACATTTGATGTACTTTTCTCTGGGCAGGTATTGCTGTTCCGGCTTAAAACAAAACTCGTTCCTTGGCCTCTCTGGGGGTGCGAGGGTTACATCGAACCGGATGACCTTGCGCTTAATACCTTGGCGTATGTGTACCCTACTCTCCACCACATTCTTATTAATATCTACCGTAGAATGCGTAACCGTACGTCGCGTCGCATACATATCAGCAACCAATGCTCAGAAAATAAACGATCTTGGCAGTCCCTATCGTCACATCCACTCTTAGCATCGTTTACGAGCTACTCTGTCTATTGCTGACCGCAAAGAAGACGCTCTGGATTTACCGCTTCCAGCGAAAGACGGGCAATTCTTCGACGTTGACATCTCTGCTGTTGCGTGATGGTACGTGCCTACAGTACCGGAATCTAAACTTGGTGCTTAAAAAGCTTGTGCATCCTTATCTCTACAGGATCCCTCTACTTTGCGTATGTCTTTGTCATAGTTCTGTGGCACTAATTCGTGTGCGCTCATCATACCGCCGTCTCCAAGTGTCATGACTATGCTTTACATCGTCAATATTGTCTCTGGGCTGGTGAGGCAGCCTTAAGATCTCCGAAACAACGCGTTGTTGATCCACCCCCGTTAGATACCTCAGGGACCGTCCAATATCCAAATCAATACGGTGTTCGGCAGAGCGTATGTACGCATTCCCGGCCCGCTGAAGTCACGCTAATGACACTCATGTCAGCTTCACTCCGATACTTACAGCGCGCTTCATCGCCCATCTCCGCGGTACCGAGCCGGGATACGATGATCGCGCGACATTACCTCCACCTAGCATCCGCTTTCGCGGTACGCCCACCACTCGTTCCCTCATGTCCGTGGGCGACCCGATAAGTTTCAACGCGGACGGGGAGCGCGATGATGCCTTCTACTCAGATTACCCGATGAACATGGGGACTTCAGGCACCTAAGGACGGTCGCGCTGCGCCGGTATCCTCCCATATTCGCATAGCAGATCTCTCCGAAATCGATGCCTTGTAGTCTCGTTGATCCTTTCACGGAACCTACGTAGACCGGATCCCTAGGGGAAACGATCCTCGTGGCCTTAACTTCTGCGCGTTTCATGGCGGATGATACGATCATTGCCAATATATGTGGATTAGTACCTCTGCGCTGAGCCCTGTAAGCGCTCGACAGTGTACCGGTGAGTCCCGCATGGCGGCAAGCACATGCGTAGGCATACTGAATTTTGTTTCCTTCGAAAGCCGTTCCCCGCCGATTCGCGTGCACTCTTATTACCATAAAACGTAAAGCTACCAATCAATATTCTGCGAGGAAAGGTGGGGGAAATGGGATCGTGTCTCCCGGCTTCCACTACCTCCGGAGCCACTGAAGTCCCCCCGGAGTGGTCAATTCCCCTCCGCACTCGCTGTCCGCAGTATTCATTCTCATCTAATTAACTCTTGGCCTGGCGCGTTCATTTACAGAAAGGACTGTTCATGGTAGGAGCTAGGTGTGTGGAGATTCGTCGGACCATACCCGTGACGTGATCGGTCTCATGAAAGCGCCTCTAGTGAGCCGTGCTTTGTCTTCATGTGGTCGAACAACCCTTACTTATGTCTCTCTAAATAGTAGTGCTACCGCGATGTTATCCCCAAGGTTCGCCAAATGGAGGGGCCAAGACCGGAAGTGGAGGCATGCGCCCCTCGCTTATAGAATCCTGAGGTTCTCCAGGCCTGCGGTCTCATTAAGTGGAGTCGATGTAAACCGTATCCACAATTGAGCATGGGTCCATCGAATATTAACATGGACCTTCCGACGACTCATACTTACTTTCCCCTAGAGCCCCGGGCATGACCATGAACGACGGCAGTCAGGTTGTAGTTAGCAGGCGAGTGGTTGTCGTGAAACTTCCCATGCATTGCTGCTGATAGCTTCACCTCGCCAGCGCTACCTCGGTCGAGCGGCTTCTGGAGCCTAACTACACTCTGATGGCTAGCGCGTGTATGTCGTATGGCCTTTCAATCGCTGCAGAATTCGCTGACGTGGTTCATAGGCCTCTTGTACTACGAATACTTCCTTACCTTCTCAAGAGAAGTTCATCTCGTACGGGACCGTCCATTTAGCCTTAGGACAGCCTTTTATCTCTCCATTCGCTACGGAGCTATCCTCGTCATAACACTGTCCGTCATACGTAACTTGCGCCCAACACCTACATCTGGGCCTGTCATGACTGTGAAGAGGTAAGTCGCCTCGAAAAGTCCCTTCGTGATCGCCAACGTTGACTTTGCTAGCTGTGAGGTGCTTTTGAGTTTCACGATAATCTTAAACATGATGAATTACATCGTTATATCAGGTGAGTCGGAGTTCCTCATCCTGCGTTGGAAAGTACCTTACACAAAGTATGCGTAGCTTTCGTCGCCATCCGCATCTCGGCGCTACTATCGCGAAGTTGGCGCCTCGCGGTACTTCTGTTCATGATGGGACTGATCAACCCAGTGTGCACGACCCAGGTCAGTGGCCGAGGGCCGCGTCCAGCGTACAGGTCATAAATCGTTGATTATCGTTCACACATAGCTTCTTACTCTCGCATTCGAGACTACTGTCACACCATGGCCGTTACCTCCATGTCAAAACCACATCGATGACAAGAATATCATAATGCCACTCACGTGCGTATCGCATGCATGCGATCCGCGACCAAGCACACCTCACATCGAACTTCCAGACTAAGAATATGTACGGAATGCCAAACTATCCCATACCTGGTCTCTAACTGGAAAGATAGTTCCACTAGTCACATCTGCCACCAGCATTGTGTACGAACTTGTCTGCCTGCTTGCAACGCTCTCCAAGACGTTGTCCCTATGGCAAGAACAGCGGCGTATCGGGATGCCAACACGATTTACAGCAATGCTCCTATGTGACGGTAAGCAGTTGTACTCAAGCTGTTGGGTTTTGATTCTGGATCACGACACATGCCCTCAGGATCGCTATACTTCGGGTAGGAACTCCGCCACCTCGTCGTGAGCGTACCATTAACGCTGTGACGGTTAGCGTAATGTTCATCCTGGCTATCTTAAACATTGTAGCGGCTTCGGTAGGCTCCCCGACCTTTCCGTCCCTGTCTGGTTGATTTAGCAATCCCTAGCTTCCGCAAGATCTTGTATGGAGGCTTTTTCACAACGAATCTCACTGTCTCACTCTCGACCCCTGCAGCTTCCTGCCGACATCCAAGTTAATGCCGTTATACCTAGAGCGTAAGAACGCCCTGTGATGTCACGCGATTGCTGATGGTCACAAATCGCTCTCCGCGCAGGCTTACACCAATCCTTACCACTCGGTTCATTGCCCATCTCCAAACACTACGTTATCAAAGTTCGGACATTGAATTAATCGGCAACACGGAGGGTGCGGAGAGCCCAACCACGCTCCAGTTTTTTAACCGGGAGGCTTCCTGTTCTCATTCAGCGTTACCGTCATTGGCCATGCCACTCGAACTGCATAACGGAGGAGATTACACCTAACCCACCCGGGGTCATACTCTAGATACCATCCAGTAGAGCCTTGGTCTGTCCCCTATCCAGGGTCAAGGTTAAAATAGGTCACACTATACCTGTTTGTTTACGTCTTGTGTGTAGGCTTCGTACTACTATCGGGCCCGCCGGGTCACGCCATGTGTCAGATCCCAGTGAAGGTGCGCTTTTGTCGTCCGGAGAAGACCAGTACCCTTACGTTTATTAGTAGCACTGCCCTCTATCGCCTCACAAGCACAGATGCCCCAAATTTGAATATCAGAAACCCTTGTTTACATCAGCGCGGACAACTAGTTTCAACCGCAAGCGATGCACGCGGCGAACTGTATGAACGTCGGAGGAACAGAGCTCCACGGTCTCACGAGGAGCTGTCTATTCACTCAATCATTGTTAGACTGCGGCACCGCAAAAGGACGTTCAAGCACTGGTGTGCACGCCCAATGGTCTAATCACCATTATCAGGGCCCTAAACGGGCCCACGCGGCGGTGGCAATTGCGCTAGGACCGTTCTCTAAGAGTATATTTCTAGAATTACCCCTACACCTCTCCGCTCCACAGCTCATAAAGGATCGATGTCTTTCGGTATACACCCGTAACTTGAATCTCCAGTATCGCCTACTTGAAGTTCGCAAGGTGAGACACAGCACACTCAATCCATTGTCTTACTGGCAACTGCTGACGGTTCATTACTACGTAGGTTTGTCCGTTGCTCAAGGCGCTCGTATCTCGTTCAAACTTGTATCGATCGTTCGAATACTGGAAGTTATTATCCCAAGATGAATAGAGTCACTATTCAAACGAGGTACGCTCCAAAATCCACTAGATCATGATTGTCGCTGCTAATGTCCCGTGAGAAGTAATGATGTGGCGGAATTGCTTGTCGTACCCGTGTATACGGAGTTAGCTGGAGCATGTAAGCCTACCGGCAATAGTGACTAATCCCTTTTCATGTGTCTAAAATCTCAACTTCACCACGCAGGCGTTCTCTATTATGACTACCTGCTGACACTTCCTTCTGAAGTCCTCTTCGTCTGAAAGAAGCGCACAGGTCTTGCTACGACCTTTTACTTCCTAATCCGCTACGGATCAATTCTGGTTTCCGCGCTCACACTCGTCCACATCGTACCCCCACCATTTCCAGGCCTCGGTCTCCGACTGACCGAAAGCAGGTACGCAAGCAGAATCACTCGCATCGATGGTTCTTTCTCTAATATAATATGGCCGCTAATACAGCTGTCGAAGTTTGATTAGTCTCTCAGTCGTGTTAAATGCGTGCATATTTGCGGCCATATCTGGTAAGCCGTAGCTTCACCTCCTAGTATTGTCGTGAGTATTGTCCAATGACTCGGAACACCCGCAGCTTTCGTCGCGATTAGAATGTTCGCAATGTGGTCTCGGAACTGGTATCTTGGATCAATCTTGTTCTTGATGGGTCTCGTCAACCCTTCTTCGATCACCGTGGTATGTATGAACAGCTATGCTTGGGATACCCACTTTGATATTGTTGTCCGACCGCTGATCATGCTACTGTAGCTTAATGCCCTAGCCTATCGAGCAGTCCCGGGTCCCCCGAATCTGGTAGCGTGCGTAAGCTACCTCGGTGGGAGCTCTATCTCGCTATATCCGGTTATGTGAGTCCCTTTCCCTGCGACTGCATGCACCTTCGCCCATGTTTTCTCGCAGGGTTGAATACTGTAGGCATTTCAAATGCCATCATTATCGGAGGTCTTGCCTTAACGAATCGTAGTTCCGCTGATTAGCTCCGCTGTTAGCATTGTGTATGAGTTAACATGTCTTGCCTTAACCGCATTCAAGACCTTCTCGCTGTGGCGCGAGCAGCGGAGTACGGGAATGTCGACGCGGTTCACGTCCATGCTTCTGCGAGATGGTAAGCGCTAACGCAGTAACCATGAATTGCATCACGTACTCTGAGGCTGAGCACGTTGCCTTCAGGTTCTCTTTATTTCGCGTTAGTACTTAATGTGCCATGTATTATAGCCGCCCATGTCTACGTCCCTCTGACCCGGTTGAACAGGGTTATGAGCACGCTATCGCTCCTGAATATTATCTCGGTGTTGGTGAGTTTATCAAAAATTCTGTTGTGCACTCCTCCGCTGACGGATTACCAAGATCCCCCCTCATTTGGTACGGATTGTACTTTTTTCGTATCGTTATATCCTCACGCGCACGATACCGCATACAGATCCCGGTTGACGTACAAGTCAACGCTGTTTACTCTCGGGTGTAAGGAACACTTCGCCGCTCTGCCTAGACCAGTCCTACTGACATAGCGCTCCTCTAGGCTCACGCCCATCCTTACGACTCGTTTCATTGTCCACCTCAAGTCCCTTGACGATCCCGAAACTTCTTATTCGTTCATAAAATCGAACGGCCGCACACCGACGTTACGGTTTGGCCGAGGAGACCGAGACTCCTTAGAAACGGATGAGATCATGTCTAGACCCCTACTGTATGAGGAAGCTTGAATACAAGACTGAAGCAGATTAACGACCCTTCTGAGCCTAGCTTATGCGATTCACCGACTTTGTAGGTAGTAGCAACACTTGGAGTTTTGACCCCGGCCAGTTACTTAGTCAGTGATCGTTGTGTCGACTGATGGAAACTCGGGGCAATCGGACTTCATCCCATATTCGTCTTCCGGACTACGCGGATATGGTTTTATCATTTGACATGAACGTTTCCATGATGAAGCGGAGGATGAGCGCTTCGAATCAGGGCTATGGGAGCGAATGGGAGGAAGGTGTAGGTACATTAAGCGCTGATATCACGCTGCGGAGGCGTTACTGCGCATTTACTATAATCGGACAACGGTTCAACCCAGTGCCAGGGCTTCAACGGTTGAACTCAAGGCTAAGTTCGCAGACGTTCAACAGGCAGGCTTGAACTCGCTGTCTCATTCCCTCAGAACGCTCTCTCATTGCGCCGCCTTCCCATGTTCTCTGAGATATATCACCATAAAGCCCTTAGGTTAACATATATGTCCAAGTTCGACTCAAGGATTACCACGCCCTGTCCCCCATCGGAAGCCGGGTCCCACTAGGCCTTGGATGCGTACAGCAACCTCCTCAATACCGCGTGAGTCGCTGGCTACCTCCGACGCTCTACAGTGCCAGGGTAGAGCTCGTACACACGTGGAGGTAATGTTTTTCGTTGTCTAGGTCCGCGATGACTGTACTGACGTTTGAATTTCAGTTTATTGTGGACTCTGTGGTATTCGTTGACTTACGGGTTTAATGAGGAAGCTCAAGCTCTGGTGCGTGCCAACGATACATTTCCTCGATCGAGGGACCTCTCACGTCCGGTCTGCCGAGGCGCTCCCGGAGGATATCTAGCATGGCGGGTATGTCTGCGAGCATGTCGTTGTAGCCCGCTTGCGGGAGCACCATGGTGGCGTAGACCTGGGAAAGCAGCGATGCTTCTTCCCAGAACATAAGCGACGTGAATGTCTTCGGCATGAGCTCAAGGACGAGCGTATCTTTGCCGGCCCTGCAGTTGGCTGTGGTCAGCGGTTATGAAACGCGGGGTGCATCGCTCAGAGCGCTCACCAGCGGTGGTTGTACAGCCCACCTCCGTGAGGGCCGAGCACACCTCGGACATTCTGGTGGAACCATCGCATGAGGTCTGCCTGCGAGTGAAATCCAAGATCGTGGAAAAGCACGAGCTCCTCGCCCTGCCCTCGTTCGGCGAGGAGCTCGCGGATTTGGTCTAGCATCTGGTTTTCATTCAGTACCCGCCGCCCGCCGTTGGCTACATTCCCGTGCGAGCGGCTGAAGTACACGACCTATGATGCAATGCCGTCAGTGATCTACGCGTCGGGCGGCTTGCCTCGGGGTCGCGTACCTTCTTGCGTTTCTCCAGTGGGACGCTCGTTGGGTCGAGCCCAAACGTCTCGAGAGAACGCAACGACAACCAGGGGTGTACGAGCGGCGCCCGGCAGGAGAAGACGAGGGCTTTAGCGGCGACGCGCGGGCTGTTGTAGTGCACCTGTGGCGACGGGAATCCGAGCATTTCCCACATCTCGGACACTGCGGACCCAGGTGTACGGCCGGCGACGGCGTCAATGCGCTGTCCTAACGCAAGGTGGCTCCCTTGAGCGATTATGTGCCTGTGTGGCAGCGTGAGAGCCCGATACGCAGACGGAGAACGACCAAGGCGTACGTTACTCGGTCTAGAAAGTGTTGGAATGACCAGGAGTCAGGCGACGTCGCGACGAGGAGGGTGTCGACGGGGAATGCCTCGTCATACTGCGATTGTGTCTCGAAGTTGTTGTTGCTTGAGTTGGCCGACGTGGTCTCCAGCTTTGCGGTAGACACACCGTCGCTCATGCATGCGGCGTCACTCCAGCTGTCGGCTGGTGGGCTCCCTCTGTAAGTCGCATTGGCAAGGACCTAGGTAAGTGTCCGCACCCCTTCTTTCAATCTACGCCGGACAATATAGAAGGGAAGTACTGACAAGGTTTTGACCGTTCTGCCCGCGGTAGCACACCCACTCCTTATCACTGCACCTACTCCCACGTTCCCTGATCCCGTCGACCAGCTTCCACCACTCGAGCGTGTCATTCTCGACGCGAGTCCGTGAAAAAAATGGCTGCCTGAGGCGGAAGTCGGGGTAAACCAGTTCCTCACCATATATCGCACCCTCGCGGCGCTGGGCGAGACACGGCGCAAGATATGGATGCATCCCGGGCTGGCAGGTGCTGATGCTGACTGGTGCCCACCGAGTTGAAGGAAGCTCGGCTCCGCTGGCAACGAGAACGGGGAGGGCGGCCGAAAGCAGACGTTGCTTGTCCAATAGGTGTGGTGGAAGGGGAGGGAAAATGGGAGGGCCTCTACGGTAAGGATGTGGGATGTGCGCACTAAAGCTGAAGAGGATAACGAAGGCGCTGCCGATTGCGACGGTGAGGAGAACATAGAGGGGGGCGCGCTGCGTCCGGCGGGTGGAGAGGCAACTCGATGAGGTTGTCTGGGGTTCCGCTTGCACTTCGGTGTCGAGCCGCTGGTAAACGGGTAGCCGTGTCGAGGCGCGGCTGAGCCATGGAATTCTCATGGTGCGTCGGTGCAAGGCTTGTCGTCGGGGTCAGAGAGCGGGGTGTTTTGTTTCGAAGAGAGGATGTGTCTATTACTTTGAGATCGTACTCGCAGCTGCCGCGGCGAGGTCTCGCCGTCCTTCATCTTACATGAGAGGGGTAGAAAGATAATCCACGTATCCACCGGATGGTCGGTCTTGGCTCAGCCCTTTCAGAGGCCCTTTTCCCCAAGCCGCTCCTCTCTGATCATACAACTAGGTTGTGCGGCCTCCTCTGCAGAGAGCTCGTAGCTTATTTTCCGAGGCAGCCGCACGGGCCAATTTCTGCGCAGTCATCCTTGGCTTACGGGCTGCCCCGCGCGTCCCGGGGAAACTGTCTGGGAGCTTCGCCCAGTGCCAAAGAGACCCTTGCCGGCTCAACCTTTTCATCCCTCGCAGCAACTTCGACGTGAGGCGGCCCTTTCTGTCGCCGGGAGATACTCCATGTAAACTAGGTTCTCGCGCTCGTGGAGTAACCCTCCATCCCTATGGAACGCCAATTTCCAGGCCGTCGAGGGCAAGTTTCGAAACCGCGGTGGCGCAAGCCTGCGCATTCTGGGATAATTGACGGCTTTGGTCCCCGGAGGATCACGGTCGTTTCACGGAAGAGAGGAACGCACTTTGGCACGCCTTGTTTACCGGGCGTTTGTACCCCGGTTGGGCGGATACTACCGCCGATACAACCGCGCCCAACGAGCACTAGCACCAGTGCCATGCTACTACTACCCCAGTGCGCAAAACGTTCTGTACGTGGCGCGCAAGCTCCGAAAAAATTATATGGCTTTACCGCCTTTATATCTACGTTCTACGCATTTATTTTTGACTTTTTTGGATAAAGTGAGCAGCACTCTGAGAGCGGCTCACGGCATCCTCGAGATCTAGACTTAGGCGCCTATTGGACAACACCCATCAGGACCAACTGCGGGCGTCTAAAGTGACTGCGAGCGCCTTCCGGTTCAAGATGGATCCCTCCACCATAACGCCGACCGCCGACAATACTCATCGAGCCATCCAGATCGGCGTGGCGTGCGCAGTAAGACGCTTTGGTGAGTATCCTCGAATCCTTAAGTTCATGTCCATGTGGCACTCTACCGATCCGTACGGCGAGGCTATGTCCGCAACTACGCGCCGCATTCTACCCATCGAGCTGCGGATGCTGCGGAACGAGGCGTAGTGGCCTCCGTGGCCGTTGTGGAAGTTTGCGGCGCACATAACCGGGTTCCTGCGCCTGTTGATCCGGCAGAACGTGAACGAGGGCATTCAGGGGCGGTCAGAGAACTTCAGGAGTTGGTGACCGAGATTACAAATGACGTTTCTCTTGCCCAACGTAGATGGTTCATCGACAAGAGCGTACTTCGACGTAAACAGCTCACCGCAATTGGTAGGGCAATGTTTACAGATACCCACAGGCCCTCTCGGAAATGTTATGGTTTGATGACCCCGCTCGCGACGTTGCACGGTTTCATGACAGATGGTGCCAGACGGCATTCAAGTCAGCATTCCTGTAAGTACGTACCCCCAGAAACTCTCGAAAACTCTTCCAGTTGTTCTTCCCAAGTCTCACAATTCCTATACTCCCAAGCGTTAGCGCTAACCCAGCTCGCGCGATATAGTTAACATGAACTTTGGGAGTTTCCGTTTGCTACGTATACACTTCAACCGCCAATGTTTTACTCACACCCAGGGTTTCATACCTAATGTATTAACTCCTAAGTCCGAGTCCGACACAGTCCGACACCCACGCGCGGAGGCCGCCTATTACAATGAACGAGTAACTGGAAGCCCCCCCTCTATTTTTCCAGCATCCTTTTCAAGCTGTTTTACATTGGGGGCCACTTTGGCAGGAATTGTGTTCGCGCTTGAGACCACTAGCAGCTAAACGATACTCCGCAGTTACTCCGCCCGCGCGCATCTCAAGTCTGCCGCCACAGGCCCCTCAAGTACTTGTATCTTGCGCATGCGTAGGTACCTCTTAACGCTGTATTGCTCACGTACCCCATCCCATTGTTTTCCCGCGTTCAAGATGGGGAGGTAGTATTTCATCTGCGCTACCAGGCTAGTACTAGCCTCACCGAGCAAACGCAATTCTGCATTAGACCCTAGTCGTAAGTGCATACGTGAGATATGCTGCCATATATCGTCGGGAGCTTGTGGCGAAGACTTTCGATACTGGTTAAATGGTGGCGGGAGTCATGATAGACTCACTCGAGCTCCCGGCAGCCTCTTGCCAGTGAATGAATAGACATGGGGCAAGAGAACCTAAAACGTGGATTTTTCTCCAACTTATATGCATGTATGCATGTTCGCGCATTTGATATGTCATGTATATATACTGAACTTGTGTGACCGCCGGCAGCAAGGATGAGTTCCCAAAGCCGAGTCCGACTCGAAGGTCGGATTCCCATTTCGGGATGTCCGGGTATCTACGTCATGGGCGCTTTACGCCGCGCGGTCGCTGACGATTGCATTTTGACCAGTGCCGCCATCGCTACTGCTCCCATTCTGACTGCTTGCTCGTGCATCCACCATTATTTATGACACTTTTCACGCAAACGCTAGAATCATGAGTTCCTCATTGGATGCTATCATTTTCCTCACAAGTTGGACGTATGTCTCGCTGGCGCCGTACACCAAGGTCGAGGAGAGCTTCAACCTTCATGCGACTCACGATGTGCTCATGTACGGCGTCGGCCCACAAAGTCTCTCAAAAGTGCGCCTTCTGTACAGCTCAAGAATTTAAAGCCTAATCCTCGTAGTATGACCACTTCACGTTTCCGGGTGCCGTCCCGCGAACTTTCGTCGGCAGCGTTTTGCTCGCCTGGGTATCTCAAGTCGTGCTGCGACTAGTATCCTTCCTAGGGTATTTATCGGATAAGTCAGATATACAAATCATAGGTGAGTTGCATTCCAGTTGTGTGGATGTGGAGATTGACAATACCATAGTACGACTTGTCCTGGCAAGTGTCAATGCTCTTGAATTATGTCTTCTACGTCGTGCCATCTCCAGACGTTTCGGCGGCATTACCAGTGTCCTTTTTGTCATTCTGACATGCACACAATTTCACCTGCTGTTTTGGATGGGCCGCACACTTCCTAACATGTTTGCTCTAGTCCCCAGTGAGTGCATTCCCCAGTATCAGTATCTGTACACGCGTGTTGAGCGCCTCCAAGCAAACTTGGCCCTATATCTACTTGTTGATAGGGCCCCGAATTCTACTCGACCGTCACAGCAAAACCTTCATCCCATAATTGCATTGTTGATTTTCGCCGGGGTGGTCTTCCGTGGCGAATTGGCCTTGCTACTCGGTCCCCTTGTATTACAGTCGGTTGTCCGACGATATGTATCTGTGACCAGCCTGATCAAAGTTGGATTAATTTCCGGCGTACTATCTATTGGTAAGCATGTCGCACCCCACTTATCACGTATCAATCTACTCACCGCCGACAGCCCTCACAACATTGGTGGATTCGTACTTTTGGCAGAGATGGCCGCTATGGCCTGAGTTGTACGGGATTTACTTCAACGTAGTAGAAGGGAAAAGCGCCGACTGGGGTGTAAGTCTATCCGCACGTGGTCTATGGTCTGCAATTGAACATATCGATAGATATCCCCATTCCACACGTACTTCACTTCTCATCTTCCGAAGCTACTTCTCTCAGCCGCTCCCCTCTCGCTTCTTGGAGCCCTGCTCGATCACAGAGTCCGCGATTTGCTTTTGCCTTACGTCGGCTTCATCTTCCTCATCAGTGGCCTGGGGCATAAAGAATGGCGTTTTATCATCTATGTTGTGCCCGCATTCAACATCGCTGCAGCACGAGGTGCCAACTGGCTGTAGGTGTCGTACACTCTTCCTACCATCCACAAATACTCACACATGTTTACAGCATCACCAGGCCCAAGAGTACGCTTTTCGGCAGGCTCAGCTTCCTCTCCGTCGTGGCGTTGCTCATGGCCAACTGTGCCGCGACGTTCCTTCTGATGCGGTCGGCCTGTGCGAACTACCCGGGTGGCGCCGCGCTGTACGCCTTCAACCAAATATTAGCGTCAGAGCCAAACGGTATGCACACACAGCGGTTCGGTCTCGCGCGACGCATCGCTCTGACCCTCGTTTGGTACGATAGTGCACGTCCACATATCTAACCTCGCTGCACAGACCGGCGCCTCCTTATTCCTGCATTCGAACGCGCCGCCGTTCTTTCCGGGGCTCGAGACGGGTCATCCAACAGATTGGATATACGATAAGACGGAGAATCTCTCCTTCCGGGCGCTCACCGTTTCGCGAGAAATCACCCATCTCATTGCGGAAGTTAACTCCCTGCCCCACACAGGGGCTGGGTTGGAAGCCTGGACGCCTGTCGCCGTCGTCGATGGTTTCGACAGGTGGGAGCTCGACAAGGACGTCCTTAGGACATTCAAGACAGGTTTTTGGGAGGGTCTCGGTGCCCTTGGGAACGTGCTCAGCATGGAGAGAAGCGCGAAGTTAGTCATTCTACAAAGGGGATAATTGCTGGTATATCAATGTTACGTATATCCGCCTGTTATATCACATTCCTCTAGGTGATCCCGAGTAACGTTCCCTTTCGATTGCAGCTTAATGACATCCGCGTCGATTGCGTGCAGTTCTCCGCGTAAGAGGACGTAAGACATCATTTCGTACACCAATCCTCATACCCGCATAACGCAGGCCCCCTAATCTTCTATATCTTATAAGCAATAAGAGGAGGCCTGAAAAGCCCATCCCTCGATCTTTACGCGAGGTGTGCGGGGTGCCGGTGCTCGAGCGTCGCGACCGCGGGGTCGAGCGCCTCCGCGCTTGTGTCCTTCACCTTCTTGATGTCGCCGTCGATGTCGTCCTCGAGCACAATGTCGTCAGACACGTCGCTCCCAGCGGTACTCTCGCGGAGCTTCCGCGCGCGGCGCTCATCCCGACGCGAGAAGTAGAGTGTCGCCATCGCGAAGGACACTGCACAGAGGGGACGCCATCGGTCAGGGTACGAACGAAAGGGGAGGCGGTCCAAGGACGGTGGGAGGACGTACTCATTCCGAAGTTGATGCACGCCGTAGTGACGTTACCCTTGAACACGCGAGGTTGCTCGACCTGCGGGAAGATAACACTGAGGAGAGTGAGAAGGCTCAGGAATCATACGTGACAGATCGCAAGTGCACTTACATAGGCAACCACGCTTGCATCACGTATGCGAACATGTTGCAGCTGGCAACGATAAACGAACGTTCTGTTGTAGCGGGAGGAACGTTAAGGGGTGTGTGAGTAGGGGTACGAACTCGGGCGTACTTTCGTTGTCGTGGCTATTCAGCTCGTTCGCCCAAGCGAGGATGAGGCCTGACAGACCGCCATTGCATCCGGTCTATGGAGCTGTTAGCCATCGACCACTCCATCGGAACACCGCGAAACTCACGAAGTAGTAGAAGACCCAGCGCCTGCAGCCAAATCAGCGCATAAACCCTAGGCACGTTCATCACAACGCACCGCGTGATGTGTTCATATAGAGGCGTTGAAGCGAGGACAATACATGTTGTCATCATCCATGTCTGTGGCTAACTCAGCGAGGATCTACAATCAACATCTTGTCGTACGTACTCCAGCGAACAACATAGGCGGCCATCTGGCCCGAACGATGTCGGACCACCATGCATAAATCAGAGCTACCCCGAAAGATATATTAACGTCGTGCTGTGGTTGGAAAGAAACACGGTCCAGACGTACTGGTGACCACTTGGACGGTTTGGATACCCAAGGGGTACGTGTTGATTTGTCCCACGGTGTATACCTGATGACCCGGCTTGTTGAAGCTCTTCAGCCTGCAACACCATCCTGAGTAAATCCGTATCAAGGATGACGTAGGTGGGACGAACCAGAAGATCATGGAGTTCGCAGGTCCGCCTCCGTTGTTGAACTGCGGCCACTTTTAGCTCAAGGCACGCATGCATGTACCATGAAACTGAGCTCACGAGAATGTAAACTACATAAAATATAATATTAGACATCTGAAGCAACGCATGTTATCGAGAACTTCGACTTACGAGGTACAAGAGTGTAGATGTGCCAGGTCGTGAAGAAGCCGAGGATCTAGACAAGCCCTTGTCAACGCCACGCCCACTTAGCACTTAGGGACCTCCTTACCTTCTTGCGAGTAAAGGGCGCTGGGGGCTTCCTCCCGATTTCGGCCATACGCTTCTGACCGATCTCGATCTGTTCCTGTGTGTAAAAGATCGACGGCTTCGTGTTCGACGGGAGATCTTTAGGGATGCATTAAGGGGTGTGGAGCCGCAAGGGAGTGGGCTATGGGTGCTTACCGGGCATAATTAAGTATCCGAGGAGGGCAATGGGGATGGTGATGATGCCGTCGATGATGAACAGCCCTGAAACAATAAGGTGAGTCGAATTTTCGCATTCGAGCACAGCGGTACTTACATTTCCACCCTGCGAGCCCATGAACGCCGTTCAGACCGTTGTAGGCACCCTGCGAAAATGGTGTTAGAGTACGCATCGAAAAGTACGCGATTTCGGACTGACTGTCTGAAGGAATCCGCTAAACATCGGCCCTAACGCACTCGCAGTCTAACGCACGCAAAATCAGCCAACCAGTGCTTGAGTTGAGGTAGATTCGCCATACATGGAAGATGCACGCCCGCTTCCCGAGTTCGTCACCTTTGTACCAGCTTCCGATGACGTATTGAATGGCCGGGTAGAACGTCGACTCCGCAAGGCCTGTTGAAGTGGAATGGGAGCATTAGTCTGTCGGGTCTCAACGCTTACAAGAAACACATACGAACCCACAAAGAACCGAATCACGACGAGTGTCTCGAAGTTCTTGGAACTCGCAAGGATCATGGTAAGGGCACTCCAGATAACCTCCATAGTAGGGATCTACGGCGGTAGGCAAGGCGATGAGCGTATATGGGACAGCAATGAATGCAAGTACGCACCCATATTGACGGCCGGATCCTAGTGATCAGCATGCTAGGCAGTGGTGATAAGCATGGGCGGCATTCAAAGTAGTAGTGGTGGACGTACTTTGACGGAATCTGCCCCAGAACATAACCACAAGTCCACGCCGTCGTGATGTAGTTGAGCTGATTCCCGTGTCTACAGCCTAGTCAGTTGATATACGATGAGCACGCCGGTCATGCCCTACAGCCCGAGACTGAGAAACAGAGGGTTTAGTAGCGCTCATCGAATATGATGGAGACTGGACTCACTCCTCCTGCATGCCCGAGACATACGCATTCTGAGGGCAATGCGTCAGTCACATAGCGAGTAGGTAGGAGAGGAGTACATACCGTAATGTTTTGCTGATCGAGATACGTGGAAATAGTAAAATTAGTTTACACGCCCGGCACGATCATAGGGGGGATACTCATTTGCTGAAGTACGACAACGCAGCATACGTGAGCAGGCATGCGTCGAGCTTGAAGAGGAAGCGACGCTCAGCAGCGGGCTTGTCCCAAGTGTCCCTGTGCCGGCGGTAAGTTCTGTGTACGAGAAAAGACTTACAAGGTACGCACCAAATGTAAGTCGTCCAATGGCGCTTCTCGGTTTTGGATGACATCTTCGGAGGCGGTAGATCTTCGAACGGCACACTGGACGAGGGACCGGGAGGATACCCGAGTAAAGGCTCTAGCTGCGAGACCCCATGTATATCACCGTCGCCGAGTTCTAGCCGATACATCTCGCAAGGCACTGGAGCAGCATACAGCCGGAGAACCAGAACAGATAGACGGCCTTCAGATGATTACACCATGACGGCAGGTCTGTACATTAGAATGGTGCACTATGACCATCCGAGACGGGACTGGTCGCAGCATCAAGCCAGCATGCGAGATCGCGCAATTCAGAAGCGCCACCACGAAATCTCTGCCTCCGCGTAACGTTAGCTTTGCCGCTGGACTTGTCGTTATTCGCAGAGGCATTGCCTGCACAAAGGCGTCGCTAGCAGCTCTAGCGTGTACTTGGACGAGTTGCGTGCAATCAAGTTTGTCTGGGAATACGGCTCAAAAGAGCGAAGCGCCGTCGTTGTGGTCCCCGGTGTTTGCCGTGTTGCAAGTAAGTTCGTGCGCGCCTATATGCATCCGTGTCCTCTTTCCCCATACGTGAGCCGCACACCGAGTCTGAGCCATATACGGTCAAGCGCCTTGTTCTACAATAGCGCGTGTATATTGTTGGATCTCCAGGGCCTCCGAAGGCTTCAGCCTCTGCATTTGTTGACTCGAAGGCTCGGGCTCCCGTCTCGAGTGCCCCCGGGCGAGTTCTGTCATTCAGCTTCGTGCTAATCATGGCGTCGACATGCCGTATACCAGCTCCCAGCTCAACTTGTGTGGAAAAAGTGTGTCCCTTTGCCAAGTCTCTGATGTTTCACCGCTCACCGACCTTCGTACAGGCACAAGTCGGCCCCCGACCCATCGAGGTGACACTGGATTCGTAGAGTCAACGGCTGCCTGTTTCTTCCGCGTTGCTTCCTCCGCCTCCGCAGTGGCTCATGTAAGGTGATTAAGGCGGCCCGCAGAAAACTTATCTACAGATAAGCAACCTCCAACGCCACGCAGCCCTGGTCACAGGACGATTTCTCGTACTTCGTCAAGCTGTCACCATCGCCTTCGTCGATGAGGTGACCTGTTCCCATCCGGCGTGAGAGTAATACATCTGCAGGCCTCCTCCTGATGACGGTTCAGACGGTTGAAAAGAGGTGCTCGACTCGACGGTTCCCAGCACACGCCCATCTCCACGCTCATCCCTGATTTCGTTGCCTATCATGCCTGTTCCCGTCCCAGAACTCGGATCCTTCAATTTCGTCCCGGAGACGAAGGTGCGGATCACTCGTCCGTTCCTCGAGACTGAATTCGATAGTTAACGGTTGTTGTAGGAGAACCTTGATTGGGCGGACCTTGTGACGCTCGACTTCAGCAAGTATGGGACGCCCGAGGGCAAGCAGGAGCTTGCCAAGGAGCTCATCGAGGCCGTCCGCTACCACGGCTTCTTCTATGTGAAGAACTTCAACATTTCGCAGGAGCGCGTCAACCGCCAGTTCTCCCTCGGGAAGCAGTTCTACGAACTGCCCCTTGAGGAGAAGCTGGAGTACGTTCCTGACGGCCTCGGTGTGTATATTGAGTCCTCTCGCCATCGCCCGATGCATTCTTACCCTGTGCGTAGATGAGGGCAAGTTCAACGGCTACGTTCCTGCCGGTCGTCGTGTGTAAGTCATCTTCCTGCGTGCACTATAGTATTTTGCTAAACCGGGTACAGCCTCGACCCCGTTTCTGGCTTGAAGGATCGCGTTGAGATCTACAACATCCCCAGTAAGTTTGAGACATTGTCTTCACAGTATATATTTGACAGGCTTAACTTGGACGCAGAGTTCAATGGTGATTTCACCCACCAGCACCCTGGTGTCGTCGGACAGTTCCTCCCCGAAATCGAGGAGTTTGCCCGCGTAAGTACCACACGTTCTACCCCTCACAGACGAATGCTGATATAGGCGTAGTCTCTCCACACCGAGGTCCTGGACCGTCTGCACGTCCTGCTAGCCATCGCCCTCGAACTCCCCGAGGACTACTTCACGAACATCCACAAGTATGACGTGAAGAGCGAGGTACATATCTCAACACCCGTTCTCTGTCCCGCTATCTTACGCTCTGTGTGCTCGATAGGACCACCTCCGGTACATGAAGTACTCCAAGTACACTCCTGAGGAGAACAAGAAGATCGGCTCCCAATGGGTACAGGGCCACACCGACCTCGGCTCATGGACGCTCCTCTTCCGCCAGCCCGTTGCAGCGCTCCAGATTAAGAGCCACACCACCGGCGAGTGGAAGTGGGTCAAGCCCCAGGACGGCACGCTCACTGTGAACGCATGCGACGCGCTTTCGTTCCTTACCGGCGGTTACGTTCGCAGCACGATCCACCGGTGAGTCGTTCCGCCGTTCATGCACTGGTTACCGGAGATGCTCATGTTGCGTATCATAGCGTCGTCTCACCCCCAAAAGACCAGGAGCACGTCGACCGTCTCGGCCTCCTTTACTTCTCTCGGTACGCCATTGCTTTCTAAGGAGAACCCGGGCTCTTCGAACTGACCCCTTGATTTTTACAGGCCCCACAACGACGTCAAACTCGCGACGGTCAAGTCTCCCGTGCTCGAGCGCGAGGGCTTCACCCAGAACGACTTCGAGAAGTCCGGGAACCCCGTCCCCACCATGGAGGGTGAGTACTCCCTTCTCGCCCTCGCATCTATCTCCTCGTTTCCTGACAGATGCCGTGTGTTGTGTTGCGTCGTGCAGAGTGGACGTTCGCGAAACAAAAGTGGCAGCGCACGAAGAACATCGTCCGCGGTGACCCCAAGTACGAGAACGCGCAGATTCTGCCGGGGTTCAGCGAGAAGGTGCACGCGTGATGCGGGCCATGCGGGGCGTGCTCGATGGGCAAATGAGAATGTCGTGTATTTCAGATGTACTACACAGCTGTAACACAATGTATACCACACAGCAATGCACTTCGATCATATTAGAAAACTCAAAACCTGTCCTGATGATGTTGTTCGTAAAACCCAGCTATCGGCCCTCCTGGCGATAACGTTTTTGACACAGAAGCTACAAGGAGAATTAAGACCAACATAGGTATGGCCATGTATTGGTTCAACTCAACTTCCATTACCGATGGCCACGTTCTCACCATAGAGCGATGAAAATCTGCCAGTGTTCGCAGGCTTCATGTATCAATCGAGGTTCTAATGTGGTCATTATTCAAGACATCGTGGCTGCGGGTGGTGATACATGATACATCTGTAGTACAGAAACGAAGATGCGGGGTATAACTTAGGTGCATGAGGCGAAGCGGAGCCGAGGGAAGGGCCGGAAGTATGCACAGCGCGGAATAACCGGATTACGAAGGTACGAAAGCGACCGGAGGAGCAAACGCGCGACGAACAGAGCGACGGGAGGAGATGGAGGGAACGAAGGTCCAGCGAGCGGGGCAGGGAGAAGCGCGCAAAGGCACGCAGTGCACAGTCGCGCGAAGAGAGACCAAGGCGATCTACGCCCGAGGGTCTATACTAGGAGAGCGCTAGCGGCTCACCCGTAGACGATGCTGCGGATCATATGTCCGTCAGCGCCTGACATATAAACGAAGAAGAAATAAGCTTCAGACTTACCCCCTCGGCGTGGTCGATATGGGCTTGAAGTCCGTGCGGCCGGACTCAATGAAGTGCTGGAGCACCTGCATCCAGTCCTCGCGCGCGTCCCACGAGATGCGTGCGGGCGAGTCGACCTCGACGGGCATGACCTGGCTGATCTCCCCGCACTGGACGAGGATGACCGCGCAGCCGATACCACCGCTCTTGCGGCACCTTTCCTCACGGCGCAGGATGTCTTGGCCGACAAGGGGATCGTTGTCGGTAACGTATGTCCGCGGGACGATATGCGTGCCCTTGATCGAGAAGCTATTTACGCGCAGGAATGACGTCAGCGGCTGGATGAGGGCGGGCGTAGAGGGTTTAGGGCCACAACCACTCACCGACGCAAGGAGTCTAATGACGAGGGGCGGTAGTTGAGTTCGATCAGGAGGGCGTTTTGGCGGATGTTGGATGGCAGTCGCTTCAGCTGCAGCGCCTGGAAGCCCGCCCAACTGATGAGGGAAGCGTGTCCGGATACGAACTTCCGGAGGTCCTTGACGAGGCGTTCGTCAATTGGACTGGGCTGCTTCGCAGTGGAAATCTGCGACGCGGTGTGTTGGCAAATGGGCTTGTGGGATGGCCAGTGTGACTTCTGGCAGTCCTGAGACTGGAAACCATTGTAAGTTATAGGTACAGTGACTGAGGACGATGAGTGAAACTCACGCAGTATTGGGTAGTCATCTGGAGAGATATCCGAGAGGTTAGCGAAAGTGATCGACGCCCGAGCGTGCGTGCAGACTTACGCAGCCACCACAGAGCCTGAAACGTCCCAGATGAGGCTGCTCTACGGAGCCGCAGTTGTCGCAGATGCGATATCCGCGTTGTTTAGGGGCAGCATGTGCCGGGGCGGTGAAGTAGTTGGCGGCGGCGGGTTGAGCGTACACGGCGGCCATTTCGAGGAATAGGCAGATCGGGGCGGGTGGTGCAGATCGACGGCGAGTCGTGGTGACTCCGCCATCGCTGAAGGTTGGTTTTTATAGAGCAAAGCATGGCTGGTGGCTACTGAATATTCGCAGGTGTGTATGTGGACCGCGGGTTCTTGCAAAGTCGCGGGGGCGCTTGTGGCCAATTGTAATCCCCCGCCACCGGCCTTCCTTTTCGGGATGGGCCGATTGCCGATGCAGTCTTGTCTTTTTGTCTCGTCTGCTCACGCGTCGAGCCTCGCTCCGTCTCATCCCGTCCGCTATTGTCTCGGCTGTGTTCTCGAAAGTAATATACCGCCATACCGCCCCTCGACACAAAAGATCCATCGACAGCGTGTATGCATCCGCGCGCCCTCCAACAAAAAGCCCGGTCCGCTCACTTTTTGTCTTGTCTCTACGCTGGCAACCGAACGCGGTTCTCGAAGTTCTCACCTCCCGCCCGACCTCAAAATGATGCCTCGAGTCGGCATCTGTCAATGTTGTGGTCATGGCCCTTGGTTCGCGAAACTGCGGAGCGTCCCTCGCCACCGTCTAATCTTCGCGTGCGGGCGCGGAGGAGGTCTCGACCTGTGCGCTAAGCTTCGGTGGTCCGGAGAGCTGAAGCATGAGGCTTGATTCATTGCTCAAGAAGGAACGCATCTGCTTCGATAGGGCTCGATCTGACCAGCTCCTCGGCGAAAGCGCTATAGCAGCTACGCCGTGTCTCCGGAATGCTCAGGCAGGTCTCCTTGGACGTCGGTAGCTTCGGGCACCGAAAGATCGCCCGCTAACACGATGCATGAGCCGTCTACACGAGATTGCGGAACGTGTTGCAACGAGGCTGAAGGAAGTCTTCGGATTGCAGAGTCGCTCATCGCCCTGACGCTGATCTTTCAACAACAGCTGTTCCCGATGCCTAACGTAATGCCGAACTTTGAACTTGCCGCCCTACTTATGGCTTCCCTCGGGCATGCTGTGCCCCTTCTTTGGATGATTCATCATTCACGCAGTTTTAGCCCTAGTATGCCATCGAATGCAAAGTTCCACTTGAGTACAGGTGCTCGTTAAAAGTAGCCGGTACGCTCCACATCCCGTCTGCATCAGCATTCCATCTGATTTGACGCGTCAACAGGGGCCCACAGAATCGTAACACCACGTAGATGGTCTGTCCGACTGTTCGGGGCATGTCGCAGGTGCTTTGGGTCAGCGAATAGTTGCGGTGGCTTTCGGGTGTCTCATTCCGATCTACGCAAGTTCTTGCGGCAGCATGGTGCCGAAGGCCGCCTAAGGAAGGCGTCGACTGCTGTGTTGAGATACTCAGATGCCGTTCACCCTCTACTCCGCGGCGAAGCTATAATTATGATGCCTCGACGAATATGGCGGCGCGTACAGCTGCTGTAGTGGGTTTTCGGTCTAGACCTCTCGAGGAACGAGGAAGGCCGGAGAGCGGGAATACCCCTTGCGGAAACGCTCAGAGACTAGAGTCAATTCGGCGGTGCGAGCAGGAGGCTGCCCTTGATCCTACGACTCGTATTTCGAGACGCAGGGGGCGCGGGCATTGACAGATCACGCATGAGTCCTGCTTCACCTGAAAAGGTCTTGAAGTCTAGATCTTCGGCTTCCCTACTAGTTGCGAGGACGAACCTGTCCTTTCGTCAAGCTTCAAGGCTAGTTCATAGACCTGCTACCGTCGCGGCTTGTCTACAGTTTGACGCACGGTGATGAACACCGTATCGTGCAAAGTCAATCGCATAGCGCAGTACCGCCACAAATCGGGAACCTGGAGAGAGCGAGCAGTGGCCCGAAGCGTTGCAGGTTTACGTCATCGATGTCCCGCAGCCGGGCAAGGCTGATCAGAGCTGCCTGAGACTGCCAGTGAGACGCTTTCTCAGCTTTCACGTCTTGGATCTTCAAGCTTCAATCCCGTCCATCATCTCGTTATAGGACTCAACATCCATTTGACAAGGCTGCTAGCGACTAGGCATGCTCCTTCAGTCGACTCAATATCAATTTGATGCTACGCGCTCCGGAGTCCCAAGAGTACTTTGGTGAGGCGCGCGGCGTTTGCCTGGACTGGCCACTGGTGGTATATGTGCTGGGCGTCCATACAGGTCATTTGTTCGAGGCTACATAGCTATGATCATGTATACTGCCGACGTCATTGCAAGTGCTTCACACAAGAGGATCGCGAGAGCCGGAGCGTCTCCATTCAAAGTTAGTACAATCTTGCCGGTTTCACCTAACCTCGTTCTCTTACAACGCTTGTTCATCGTACTACATGGCAGAAGTACCAAGTTAACAGTAGTACGAAGACGCGCGGGTAGCCGTACTACGATGTGTGCGCTTGCCTCAGTCAAATATTGGTAGAACGCGGCCTGGGGCCTTGCGAAACGCTGCTAAACCTCGGCACATCACCAAGCCTGGAGCACATGCACGACTAGTCATCATCATTTCAAAATTTGTATCCCGCGCCAGGGCAGAGGACATATGAAGACACTCTCAAAGCATATGTTAATATTCAACTGGCGCTCTCATGACACAGCGATCGAGACGCCGCTACCCAAGATCCGTTCGCATCTGGTGCGTAGTTACGTCTGGGCACCTCGGTAAGCACCCAGGCGTGTGACTCATGCATTCATCCCGAGCCCCCCCGCAACGCGCACCCTCCCCTCCAAGATGAGCCAGGACTGACGATCTCTATGTTTCGCCTCGCATGCGGAGTATGAGGTCGTCGCCCCAATCAGCGTCTAATGAAGGCGCGGGGGCGGGGCCGGCGGTAGAACATGATCGCGAGGGAGGGGTCGGGATTGGCCCGATTGGGCGGCAGCGAGCCCCAGTGCCTGGTGCCAAGATTCGTCAGCCACAAGAAGATCTAGATGGGAGAAACAGTCAGAAACACTTTTTCGCGTCAACACATAGCTACATCGCGACCATCTCCCGCGTCAGCCCTCTGCAAAACGTCTAAAAGCCAGCCGCATCCCGCGCGGACACACACTCTGCATCGGACCATTACCATCCGCGTTTCATCGCTACCCGTGCCGCCCTCGGGCCTCCTGACTGCTTAGATCCGCTCAGCAGGTCCCCTGCGAGGCCGCCGACCGTCAATAAAATGGATAATCTACCACCAAACCACTTCCTTAACCTGCCCCGCCCCGACGTCTTTCTGCCGACACTTGCAGGCACGCCGGACACGTCTACGCTCGCCGCGCATGATTTCGACGTTGACACACGCACTGGTTTTATGCCCCCTGAGCCCCCTCTTACCCGTCTTCCAAGTGCTTGGGAATCATGGGAGGCTATCCTAGGAGACGCGATTCAGAGCAAGCTGCAGCTCGCGGATAAACCCGACTTGTCGGACGGCGAGAAGGACGAGTCTGAGCGGTGGCGTAACCGCGTTCGCGAGGTGAGCTTCTTTACTCCCACCCTCGGCGGCCTGAGGGGCAACTCACGCTGCTTTGTGATACAGCTCCCGATTCTCCCGATTACAGACTTGAAGACCTCCGAGGTACGGCTCCGGCGCGCGCACCATGTTCTCGCAT
The DNA here is from genome assembly GCA_022606255.1 of Trametes meyenii. Classification (NCBI taxonomy): domain Eukaryota; kingdom Fungi; phylum Basidiomycota; class Agaricomycetes; order Polyporales; family Polyporaceae; genus Trametes; species Trametes meyenii. The sequence continues at coordinate 2,580,323 of JABYQG010000003.1, read as the reverse complement.
GGATCATGCACTTCTACGTGCACACGACGCCGACGACCGTGCGCAACATTCATATACCCCCGCCCATCACTGTCCCCCACCTCCAAGTGTGCGCGCAGCTGCAGCTCCCGCCAGTTCTCACCTATTCAGACGATGTGCTCTATAACTGGGCATTCAAGACGCCGCCGGCTCCGAATACTTTGTTCGCGCCGAAGCAGGAGCTCCACAACCTCCGCTGCCTCACGCTCTTCACGGGTATGCGCGACGAAGAGGAGTTCTACCTCTCGTCGGCGCGCATCGAGCTTCGGGGTGTGGAGGCACTCACCGTCATGCGGGCGATCATGGACGAGGCATTCGTCGGCGACGTGATTGCCGTGCGACGTATTACATCCTACCTCCATGTCCTTGCTGGCGTCATTCGGGAGATGCGGCAGCTACTTGCAGGCGTGCGCAAGGGGTGCGACCCCCAGGTGTTCTACGACGAGATCCGCCCATGGTTCAAGGGTGCGGACTCGGACATGCAGGGCCGCAAGTGGGTGTTCGACGGCATCGAGCTCGACCCGACGCTCGAGGAGCCGACCGAGCTCTCAGGGCCTAGCGCAGGCCAGAGCTCTCTCATCCACGCACTGGACATCTTCCTAGGCGTGGACCAGTACTCGCACTCCCACTTCTCCGTTGGGGGCCGCAAGGCGTCCTCCCATCCAACCGGCTCTCCGGACGCGGTTTCCGCCACAGCCCCGAGCACCACCGCACTCAGCTCCGCCCCCTGTCCACCCAAGGTGCCCTTCCTGACGCGCATGCAGTCATACATGCCGCGGCACCACCGTGCGTTCCTGCGGCACCTGCAGGCGAACCCGCGCCCGCTGCGGCGGCTCGTCGAGCAGTCCACGGACGGCGCTCTGCGCGAAGCGTACGACGTCGCGGTGACGGCGTTGAAGGAGTTCCGCGACGAGCACGTGCGCATCGTCGCGCTGTACATCCTCATTCCCTCCCGCAAGGCTACTGCGGGGGCGAAGGGCGAGGACGGGGCGCCGAAGGGCACGGGTGGGACGGACGCGTTCCAGTTTGTGAAGGGCGTGAGGGACCAGACTGCTGGTGCACTCCTTGCACAACGGTGATAGACGTACATATTTAGAGCGTACCGTATATGCAGTGCCGTTTTGACTTGACAAAGCGTCGATGTACACATGAAGCGTGTTTACCGGGCATTTTGGCGTGCAAAGTAGGGAAATATTAGCTTACGTTTGTAGCACAGTAACGGATCCCGGTCGCGGACGTAACGTCAACAGCCCTCTACCGGAAACACGTGCTTCTTGACTTCGTCTTCCTTCTCGTCTTCGCCAATTCCTGTACACCACGGCACAGGCAGCTACAGCTTGCAAGGGCCAGCAGAAAAAAGGCAGATGGATGACATGCATGTGTAGGGATAAATATATGAGAGCTCGAGAAGATCAATCTGTTGGCTTTGGGGATCAAGCCAGTCCTACTTGGCAGTAACTGTTCACTCGGTACCGTGTATTTCCGACGCGCGTAGCTGAGCACTGCATGAGCACTGGTTGCAACATAACCAGGAGCACTCACATCATTAGTGGGACGACGCTTCTCTGGTCTCCCCTCTTCGTCTGGCATCGTACTATTGACATTGGAAGAGTCGCGCATGCGCTTGAGCGAGGTCACCTTGTGAGGGGATAGGATGACTCCTTCGCGGTCCTTAAGCTTGGCCTCTAAGCGGGCAGTTTTATGGTGACCATCATAGCCCGACTTTGGTGTAGTCCTCGGCGGAGGTGGGCGTACAAGGTGAATTTTGCCAGGAGAGGCGACGGAAGCGATGTGCTTCAGGGCTTGGCGAAAGACATCATAAAGAGGAGAATAGGTAGACATATCGTCATACCGGGACTCGCGATCAAGATAAGCATCATAGAGCGTAGCACGCATCATGTAGAGTCCCACGCAGAGGTCTTCAGGTAGATCGGATCGTAGACCTTGAAGCTTGGCTAAAAAAACGTCTTCGTCGATGAGGAACTGCCGACGATTGAGCTGGAAATGATCTGCTTTACTGCGAAAGAGTTGAGTTGCGACGTCTGCGTAATGGTGTCCTTCGATACGTGTGACGACGAGCCAGGTCGCGATCCAGAAGAAGGACTCCAGATCGTGTTGAAAATTGTGACGAACCCCGCGTCCAGACCGGGACGTCTTTACCTTCTTCACGATTTCCTCCAATCCCTTGTTAGGCGTAAAGCGCTTCCTCGCTATATGAATAGGATAACCGGATTGGACTTCCACGGCCATGAAGATCTGTGTGCCCTGAATATCATTCGAACCTCAGCTTACGCCGAAGTAACTAAAGACGCTTAGCCCACGCACAGTCTTGGGATCAGACGAACGCTTGCCCACGGCCAAATTAAATTCTTTCGCGTACTCCAGATCACCCAATTTGCCGTGACCTTCATGGAAGAGTAGGTTACCAGAGCTTATGTCGCGATGGATCCAACTGATTAAGAATAGTATCTGTACGGCTATAACGTAACACCTTTCAGTATCCGGGGCACGACCTTCTCGTTTGGAGCCACTCACCTAACAAGCAGTCGTACAAGGCCAACAAGACTGTATGGAGATCGTCGAGCTCGTGTAATGCATTGCACACCTCCTTGTATACGACGAAATTGCGCTGTTTCGGTCGATAATCGCGATGATCGGCAGCCTGCTGGACGCTGGGCGCATGATCGACGAGGTTGCTGCGAGAGGCGGAAGCCCGATGCAAATCAGCGCCCTGCCTTGTCGCATTCTTGTTCCAGTATTCAGGCGCCTCGAAGATGTCGGGCACCGCAATAAAGCCTTCCGCTGTAGGCTTCGAACTCGAGCCTCGATAGTCCGCCTCGATAGTGAGGAAGAGGTCCTTAAATGTACCCTGTGTAAGCCGACGACGCAATTCATCCCTTGTTTCTTCGTTCACGCCAGAAAGTCGAGGGTCGTTATCGGCAGGAAAATTGTTGGCTAAATCCTCGCAACGGCGGAATATCTTTTGCTGAATGGTACTCTCCGTATCGGTCCCATAATCAAGCCAGACGTCCCGCAACACCTTGCGCTCTGCACCCGGGATCGGTTGCGGATCGTCGAAACTGTGAACACGAACGACTTCCCAGACCCGGGTTGCACGACCGGTGATGATCAAGTCATCGTATTCGTCGACACACTTCGAAGTCTTGTAGAACGCATCGTCCATGCGATAGATGTAGCGAAGGTGTTTCTTGTTCTCCGCATCGACCTCGGCAATTCGTCTGATGTCTGCGTCGTAACCGAGTTCCTCAACGGTTGAGAATACTAAGGACGATAGGGCCCAAACAACCGCACGGACGTCCTGTGATACATTGAGAGACTTAGAGCACCTGCGATGAGAGAGGACATACGAGGAGATCAAAGGCCTCCGATTTGGCCGAGTGGGATCGGGAAAAATACCACATAGCCATCTTGTTGTCTTCTATGGTGACCTGCGCATCAATGTATCGGTGCGTTCGCGCCGTACTCAATAGGGTGACGCGACGCACGCTGTATGTATGTTTCCTCCTGCAGTCGCTGTGCAGATTGTGATATGCGGAGTAAAGAACTTTCCATCGATTCTGCAACCGGTGAGTTTTGTTGCTTTGGAAACGGATTGGACCTGACACTCACGTCGCACACGTTATCAACAGTGTCAGTTAGTTTGAACTCAAAATTTACGGCAACGTCCGATGTAGACATCCTTGAGGGTGAGGTTGAAGGAGGCGAGGTGGATTCGAGGAGCTGCAAACAGCCGTCGATTCGATGCTGAGACCCTGCTACCTCGGAGTCTGTATCATACGGCTCCATCTTATACTTGCACGACGGAGAGAGGCCGGGAAGAGGTGTACCAGCGATGACATCGATGATACGCCCAAGAGGTCGGAAGATCTGTCGTTCGGTCGAACCTCCCGTCTTGGCTGCCGTCGCCCTATTCTCGCGCGTTGTCGACGTTATGTTGTCCTCCCCAGGACTCGCTATGTCGCTCTGATCTGCTAACCCGCGATCGTTCCCGTTCTTCTCGTTTGGCCCTGGCTTATCTCCGGCCTTTCTCTGGTTATGAAGCTGCGACGGAGTAACGGGAAACGCATTCCAGTGCAGACATCCTTTATCGTCCTGTATGATCTCTCCAGATGCCTGGAGTGAGGTTACAAGCGTATCCACTTCCGCTTGGCCAATGTGATTCGAAGTATAGTGGCGTAGCCATTGATCCTTATCGCCGAGTAAAACGTCAGACATGATGACAGAAGCTAGTGTCTTCCGTATTTCTGCAAATGATCCCAACCCGTGTCGCGAGCCTGATCTATCTGTTCTCGGAGAGTCGTCAAGGGGGAAGCTAACAAAACGCTGTTTTATATGAATCTTTTGATATACTGCACAGCGCACCTGAATGTTGCTTTTTCTTGGGAATCGGGGGAGGTACTGGGCCTGGTAGGTGTCTTGGGCCTACAATCAGCGGTTATCAGTTGAAGGTGCCCATAGCACATGCAATGGGCGCACCGAGCCGCTATGGTAGGGTTAGAGGTGCAGTCTCTCGCCTCTGAGGACTTTTCAGATGAGAATAACGCTGTCTGCGACATAACGATGGTTCAGGTCAAGCAGATTTCATCGATAAGGAGAGTGTAATGGTCGTGCCTCACACCTTCTATACCTGATCGCCTCGTGTACAAGATGAGATGTTTTGGTTTTGGCGACACACTTTGCGTTGAAAAATCAAGCCAAAGTCTAGATCGAGTGATAACTCCAGCTGGTGTGGTATTTAGGGTACACAGTATCGAGCTGCTGCGAGCGACTTTATGTATTGCTGTTTGTAATGTTGATGCGCCATGTGCTTTCGAGGTAAATTAGGATAAATTTAAATAGTTAGAAATAAAATGACATTATAAGTCTAGTCTCGTGACCAGGCGTTCGGAGCGCGAGTCGGACGTGAAAATCAGAAGTTGCCGGGCTCCTTGAGTCCCATTACTTATGGGCGTTACATCTCGTTACATATTTACGTTATGCGGCAGCAAATATTCCACCGCCCTGCTGTGAGGAAATTTAGCTGAATACCAGTTTGCACTCAGCGTTCTCGTCCTCGTCATTATCTCTTGTCCCACCGTGATTTTCATCTTGCATCCTCTAAAACGCTCTAGATTGCTGTTCACTTATACTTGCCTGCCCTGGGCATTCACAAAATGGAGGACACAGTCATGGAAGAGGACACGAAGCGATTCGACGCCGTCCATGGTGCCGCTGACGATGACACCCAGCCCGACCCGGACGAGCAGCTCATGATGGACGCGGGGTTGGGGAAGGTGTGGCTTGTGAAGGTGCGCCCGGATGCCTGACCACAGCTCGCGCCCTCCCCACAACTGCCGCGCTTCGAAGATCCCTAGACACCTCATGGAACGCTGGTCTGCCATCGACGAGGAAGGCGTCCACCTCGCCAACATCCGCATCTATCACCACGCCGAATCGTCCCTTGGGCGCCGTCCGCGCATAGTTCTAACGCTACCGCCAGACCCGGCGCATCCGGGTGAGCCGGACGAGTACGAGATGGACATGGTCAACCATGACGTGGAGAACCAGATCGTCATTGCTGAGCGAGAAAAGGAGCCCGGCACGGGTAGCCGTGCCCGGACGACCATCCTCACTGGTTCAGTCAAGCACGAGTGCAATATGCGGCCAGCCATGACGGAGAGGTACCGCAAGCAGCTGAAAGAGCGGAACCGGGCCGCCAACGCGCCAAGAAGAACGACAAAACGCATCGAGGATGCTCACCCTGGTGGGCGGGGGGAGATCAACATGCTCACGAGTGGTGCGAAGAATCACGCAGGCTTCAACCTCGTCGTGCGTATTGTATCCGCATGCGCCCGTGTTCTTCTTTTAAGGGACATGTCCTTCGCAGAAAACGAAGCCGAAACCTCAAAAAGGCCAATTCGAGCGCATGGCGCGTATGCCGCGCGACCAGCTGCTGGACGAGCTGTTCCGTGCGTTCCAGGAACGCGAGCGGTGGCCCATCAGAGCCCTGCGGGAGCGTACGCAGCAGCCCGAGGCGTATCTCAAGGAGGTCCTCAGCGAGATCGCGTTCCTCCACCGAAGTGGCGAGTTCAATGGCTCGTGGGAGCTGATGGCCAATTACAAGGGGGAGGGAGTGCGTACTTTCGCCGTCAGCCATATTCGCGGTCTATTGATGTGGGTGCCAGATCAAAGCGGAGAATGTCCCCATCCCGGCTGGGTACGACGTCAAGCAGGAGGACGTCAGGATGGAGGGAGACGAAGACGAGGACGACGAGGACGACGACATGGAGGAGGTCTCATGACAGGGCATCGACGGCCACTCTGCTTTCTCGCACACGGACGCTTGTTGAGTGCCATTCTGCTCGTCTCGCATGTATGCATGTATTTCTACGTCGTTGCACAGTACATCCACATTACCATATACGCAATGCAATCTAGTTACCCCATCCGAGTGTGCGGAGAGTGGCAGGCGCCCATCGACGATGCTGTCATCCCCTGCGTAAGATCGTTTTCCCATCCCCGACCAGGTGGGTTGCAGCGTTGCGTCTTGCTTTCACACCACCACCACCACGGCACCCATGGCGTGGACGGTCGACATCCTCATCCTCGGCGCGGGCTGGACGTCGACGTTCCTCATCCCGCTCTGCGAGGCCCGCGACATCACGTACGCCGCGACCTCGCGCACCGGTCGCGACGGCACAATCGTGTTCGAGTTTGACCCGCACTCGACCAGCCCGCGCCCGTTCCAGCTGCTGCCGAGTGCGCAGACGGTGCTGATCACCTTCCCCATCAAAGTCGCAGGGGCATCGGAGAGGCTAGTTAAGTTGTACCAGCAGACGCACGGCGAGAGTCCCAAAACGGCGTTCGTTCAGCTCGGCTCGACCGGAATCTGGGACGTGAGTCCCAGTAGCCATCGTTTACATGGCCCTCGTATGGCTGTCTTACTTACGGATATGGGGTTCAGGGAGGACCCACATTGCGGCCCGAGGGCCATGTGTGGACGGACCGCCACTCAAAGTTCGACGAGACGAACGACCGAGCAAAGGCCGAGACGGAGCTCCTCGCGCTCGCACCCGAGGTGCCCACCACGGTGCTCGACCTGTGCGGGCTCTGGGGCGGCCCCAGACACTTCAAGAACTGGATCGGCCGCGTGGCGCCGTCCAAAGATGCGCTCAAGCAAAAGGTCAGAGCAGTGCCCCTCGCGCGATTCCTCCTCTTCAGCGCTGATTCGCCCTGGTGCTCGGGCACATGTAGGGCAGCATCCATCTGATCCACGGCCTTGACGTCTCGCGCGCCATCCTCGCCGTGCACGCAAATTTCAACCGCGCTTCGGGGCAGCGATGGTTGCTGACGGACTTGCGTGTGTATGACTGGTGGGACTTGGCGTCGGCGTGGGGCGAGGAGGGGAAGCAGGCGCGTTGGGTGAAAGAGCTGGTCCGAGAGGAGGGCATCCGAGCCCTTCCCCGCACCCCGGAAGTGATAGGACGTGCCATGGATAGTAGGGAGTTTTGGGAAACGTTCGAGCTTGAGCCGGTGAGGGGGAGGATAGGTGAGAATCCGTAACGGATAGAAGATGAGTTCTTGAAGGCATATAATTGCTCAGTATGGAGTCCGGGATTATATGATACAACGGCAAACGATATCAAGACAACAGGCACACAAACACATTGAATCTAAGCTGTAAGGGCAGATATCGTCAGACTTGTATTACATGACGTTGGTGGAACTGTACCGTGCTTACAGTCATTATTGGAAATATTCTTTGGCTTCTTAGGCTTCTTTCGAGGCTGCCTCTCGTACGCGTTCGCATTGTCTGAGTCTTCGCTTTCAAGTTCATGGATGGCGCCGGAACTCTGACCGTCCCTGCTAGCTGTTCCGTGGCTACTACCCTCCCCATGATCATCGTGGTCGTGGTCATGGTCATGGTCACGACGATGGCGAGGAGTTCGGCTATCGCACGACGAGTCCGAGTCGTCATCCGAGGACTCGTCTGATGAAGACTCGTCGAACCGCTTCGGCTTATGATAAATACAACAGACTGCAAAGGGGCGAACAAGACAAGTCAGAGCGGAGCGGTGTGACTGTGGCGAATACGGTACATACTTTTCGACTTCTTCTTGCCTGCACCCTCGTTGTCCACCACATCCTCGCGCCATACCACCCGCTGGCGATTCCGTGGCGCGCCGCGGAGGCGCAGGGTGCCTACGGCGGAAGACTCTGCCTCACTCTGCGTTTCCTCCTCTCTGGGTTGATTTTCCTCTACAGTGATCGTCCGTGATCCGTCAGACGGTTCTGCGCGGCGCATCTGCCTGGTAGCCATGGAGTGGTGTGTGCACTGCGATGAGATGGGCGAAGACTAGGTGGTAGAGGTGGTGGCGAATGCAGGTTTAAAGCAGGCTGGGGCTTGGGCTCCAGTCGGAACTAGCGCAGGTGAATAAGCGCCGCTATGCGCCTCGGCCACGACGTCACGGACCCCAACCGGGCCCCTTCCAGCCTGCTTGCTGTTGACCTCGATGACCTCCAAGCCTCCAACCTTTGGGATCATGCTCGTCCGGCGACGCCCCTGAGAGAGCACGTCGAACTTATATGCACATGCAATGTGTGTCCAACAAGGGTGAAGTTCTCCAGGCGACCAGGTCAACCACTACGCGGAAACGTCCGTCCATCCGTCTAATTCTCGCAGCTCATTGGCAATGTGACGAGGAGATGAGGCCCTCTGTAGGTTTGGAATCATTTCTTGATCACGAATAAGACATAACAAAGTTGTTCACCAAGGTGGCCAGGATAGAATCGTACCACTTGAACTACTGTTTCACTCTTGAGGTGTGGTTAGTACTAGTCAATTCGCATCGTCTCCAGTCCCTTGAGCTCATAAGTCAGAAAGATTCGCCACGCGCACGGCTCATGCACGATCGCTCATGGGCCGAGACGCAAACCACCCCGAGGCCGCATGCCCATTGACGGACATAGACGGCATCCGCGTTTCCAAGTCACCGCTGTCCGTTCGCACCGTGCGTAGCGTCGCATTCGCCGCTGGCCAGATACGCGGGTTATTCTCAGATATCATGTCGGCTTGCACGCGTCTTCAATACACGACGTCCTCATTCCCTGTGCTGGTGGAGTTCTTGTGAGTTTTTCTCACACACCGTTCCGTCCGGTCATTCCATCGGTTTGAGATTGCAAGGACTACTATTGGTATCTCTATCAGCTGGAGTTGATCCATCGCTGTTTGAGTTCTCGAATGACCCCTGTCTTCGACGTTGCGTCCTGTGCGCACTGGACCTCTCATATCATCACCAGGATCGCGGCGCATCGGAATGTCAAGCATGGCTGCATATTCACAACAATTGTTGCACAACCCAACACTGTTCGGCCTCTCCGCTACCCTGGGAGTCTTGCCATACTTTGTCTGAAGTGGTACACACGCCTCTATCCTTGCCACCTGGTTGCATCCCACCACTAACGTGCTTCAAACCACTTCCAGATGGTACTCCGTCCCGACTCCACCGCACGCCGTCCGGCGTCTCCCGGTTCCGCATCCACGCCATGTCAGGAACATCTGTCTCACACATCAAGTCCACCGGTCGAATGATGCGCCTAGCCCCTTCTACTATGTCTGTTTGTTTGTTCGTTCTACTGCGCTCGCCATCTCGGAGTCTATCTTCAGGGGTCCGTCTGGGATTCTGTCGGCTTTCCTAGGGTATCTTCGACTACGCCTCATGCCCTAATCCCAGTCATCTGTCGCGCCTTCTGTCAATGATCTTCCGCTGGTGCATGCGAGCCATGCTCGTCGTGACCCTGCGCCATATGAAGTGCTGCTATCTACAACGCCGAAAGACGCTGGATTTAAGCATCCTTCAGTCATCTGATCGAGGCATCATACTTCTTCCACGTCGAGGCCCGGAGACATGTACGCTACCCGGGCCTTTTCACCAGGCTTCTTCCCGCCCCGCTCCCGTTGGCGGCTCATGTCTACTGCCGCACTTTATTGGTCCCAGGTCAAACGTGCTGCACCAAGTCTCGCAGGCCATACCCCGCACTGATGGCACCCACGACGGCGCCCGCGTTTCATAAAGCAAAAGTAAAATTTCATGTGCAAACGAGCGCGGTCAGGGCAACGTTACGCCCGGACAGATATCAATAACTGCCTTCGACCTGCGGTCCTCTCGCGGTCAGCGGGCGGATGGCGACGGAGAAAGGGCGGGATGATTGCCGGAGGTCCTGCGAAGCATACGAGTGGTAGTATAAAGGACGTGAAGGGCGACTGGTCTAGTTTTCTGCGGGTGGTCTTCGTCCCCTCCCCTTTCTTTTAGCAGTTCCGACCTACGGGATGATGTCTATGTTCAACATGCGCGGTGTACTCTCTCTGGCATGCACCATCCTTGCGCTCGGACTGTTGAAACGCGTTGCAGCTTTCGATCTCTCAAGGAATGACAATGTATGTTGGAGCTCGCCACACCCCCTTACTACTTGTTACTAATGAACGTATCATAGCTTGCTGTGTACGTGCACCCGACAAATGGAGCTTCGGACACGAGTCTCTAATGTCTCCGCCGTAGTTACTGGGGCCAGGATTCTGCCGGTAACCAGCAACGCCTGTCCTACTATTGCAAGGACAGCACAATTGACGTCTTCCCGATCGCCTTCCTGTATATCTTCCGTGGCAAGGGCGGCGTGCCTGTCATCGACTTCGCCAACGTTTGTACTACATCCGCGCCTCTTCGGTGCGCCTGGAATCTGACTCGCGTCTTTCGTGCAGACCTGCAACCAATGGGACCAAGGGACGTACCCAGGCACCGACCTCGCAAACTGCTCGATCATGGCGCAGGACATTAAGACGTGCCAGGAGGCGGGCAAGCTCGTCACACTCTCGCTCGGCGGCGCGACGGGCCAGGTCGGCTTCTCTTCCGACTCGCAGGCGCAAAGTTTTGCGGATCAAGTCTGGAATCTTTTCCTTGGCGGCGAAAGTGATATTCGCCCCTTCGGCGACGCCGTGCTTGACGGGTACGTGTTGGATGGATCCTGCTGCCGCAGCTAGGCCCGTCCGGGCTGTACCTGGGTAGTCAGGCGGACACGGTATCGCCGTGAGCGTATGTGGCGGAATGCTGATGTGACACTATAGCGTCGACCTCGACATCGAGAGCGGCACTCCCGCTCATTATGCGGCATTCGTGAACCGGATCCGTGCTAACGCGGGCGAGACGAGCCTGAACGCGACGTCGTTCGCACTTAATATCACGGCGCATGCGAACAGCACGCACACTCATGCCACCCATGCACACGCCAACGCCACCACCCATGACACTAACAAGAAAAACACGACTACTGTTATAAATGTAACGAACAAGAACAAGTGAGCGCGACAGTCCACAGATGCCCCACACAGGTTGCTGATGGGGGCGTGATCATCCTGGACAGATACTACTACATTACTGCGGCCCCGCAATGTCCGTTCCCTGACGCCTACATCGGCGCTGCGCTCAACGACGCGCCATTTGATGCCGTCTACGTGCAGTTTTGTACGTACTTCGCTCTCACACGCAATATCTGCCCGGACCCGCTGACGCCCGAGATATCCTTCAGATAACAACTATTGCGGTCTCGACGCGCCTTCTGACTACAACTTCGCTACCTGGGACAACTGGGCGAAAACAAAGTCCGCAAACAAGAATGTGAAGGTCTATATCGGTGCCGCCGGCTCGTCCGACTCCGCGGGCGAGGGCTACGTCTCGGCCAGTAAGCTCGCCCAATACGCCTCGGATGCGCAGACGAAGTACTCTTCGTTCGGTGGCGTCATGCTCTGGGACGCGTCCACCGCGTACAGTATGTCACATCCCCCTTCCTATTACCGCGTGCGCTCCTACTGACCGGACCGCGCCCTCTCCGCGCGATCTGCAGCGAACGACCGATACGACCTCGGAATCAAGACGGCGATGGTCGCTAGCGCGCTCAAGATCACCCCCAAGCAAGCCCCGCGAAGCACTCAGACGGCAAGCGCGAGCACCTCCAAGCACGCTACGCAGGCGTCGACCGCCCACCATAGCACCACTACGTCCGCGAAGATTTTACCACGCGTGAACTCGCGAGCCTTCCGCCTGTAACTTGGCCTAGCTATATGCCTGTCTCGTTCTGCTCTCGGTCGCACGCGGTACAAGAACTCCCTGCCGTCGAATGGTGAGGGTGGGGAACATATTTATTCGCCATCCGCAGTTACAGTATCCGCGTAGAATGTACCATTACCTCTGGACTTGCTATAGCACTTCGAAGTGAATATATCAAATGAGATTGATGCATCGTTAATACACTCTGTGGATTGTCTAGTATCGCGCAGCGCGATGGTATAACTCTATTCCTCGCTCATTCCACCAACAGGATGCATGTACCGAGCGAGCGTCTAACCTATATAGGCCGTCGCCGCTAGGCTGAGCTCTAGCGCTTGAGCGTGCGATTCTACGAGAGAGCGGCGGCCCGCGTCGGCAAGGTGCCGCGTCTCGGTTGAACCTCCTTCGTCTCGTCTCTGGGTCTGCGCCTCCGTTCATCTCAACACTCTAGTGCTAGCGCCAGTGTCGATAACTCAAGTTGACCCTTTGAACCTGCCATGAAGACGGAAAACCCGTAAGCATACTAATATCATCTTAAGGTCGGGATGTGTCGGACTGGGATGTTCATCGCCATTACAAAGATTCCGTATACTCGACGACGACTGCTTAGTGCTAATCTATGAGCAGTTGGTCCTCCGAGGAGGGCTCAAAGAATTGTCATGCACTTGCAGATGGATACGCCAAAGCTGTCTAAATATCCTGTTTGAGCATTGCTACGCGTCGGCTACAGAACTCGGGCAGCCTGGGAGTTTGCCGCCTCCTCCACTATGGCCGCACATCAAGTTCGTACATTTCGTATAGTTCCCTTGTATACTTTGATAACACAACAATCACAGGCCGTTATCGTTTATAGGGTATTTCAAACGCCCCTTGTTGCAAGAGGAGTGGGATTCTTCGGACCCGTTAGACAACATGATCCACGCAAGGGACGAGAGTTGTCACGAAGTCTTCCTTACGAGTGCGTTGCGCTCAATGCCGCACCTTTTCAAAGTTCTATTTCTGGATCAACGAGAACTCGGGATCCCGTGGCCAATCATCGATGCCGTCCTGTCTACGCCGCATATACGCGTTGTCGAGGTTAGAGGGCGACTCTACCGACCTAAGAGCCTACCTCCCAAGAAACCTCGCTTTAAGCCTGCTCCGATCACCTCTTTTACATGTTCCCCAGACGACTTCCGCCTCCCGCCGCGCAGTCACTCGTCCGAGAAGCGCGTTCTTGCAATATTGCTCGAAAGGCTATCGGCGACTCTCGAAGTGCTTTCCATTCCTAGCGAGTGCGCACCGTTCACTGGCATGATCCGCTGGAACTGGCCTCGCCTCCGCGAGTTATACATCCGCGGCGACGCCCACCGCCTCTGTAGGACTCAGACTCCCCTGATTTCTATACTGTCTCGTATGCGCCTCCTGCGGGTCCTCTCACTGAAGGTTATGCATTCCTTCAAATACCAGCCGGGCCCTATCTGGCCTTCTGGGTACGATGTTGTTAGGTTCCCGTGGCCCGAGCTAGAATCCATCACGGTTACATGGGCGCATCCAGACGATCAAGTATTTGACCATCTTCCGCCGTCCCTACGTCACCTCTCAATACGCGCATGGCCGCGTCTCTATACACTCACACAGAAGCTTGAAGAACTGTCGATGAGAATCATAGTGCCCAATCTTCCCCCGTGGCTGTTGATCGCGCCCTTGTCGTCCGACACTCTACAAGTCTTGCGGAAGTGTCACAGAGTGCAGTTGGACCGGCTAGAATTAGAATATCTGGTGGACGAAGACGATATGGTGATGTTTCGATACATAGTAGCGACGTACCCGCTGCTCCGCACGCTTCAAGTCCATCGCTATCGTGACGAGGGTGACTATTCGAGCGTCCCGATGGTAAGCGTCACTCCCCTGGCATAGCCCGCAGTATATGACGTTGAATAGGTAAATATAATGAACGTGCTCACCTCCCTGGCCAACCTCCGTACCCTTCGACTATTCCTCGACTTCGAGCACAGTGCCGTCCCATCGGGTGACTATCAGATGTCAATGAAACAAGTCGCTCAAGACATAAAAGACGAGCGGGCTGTGCGGCCCGACACGATCGGTCCCTCGCTCCAATATCTATGTTTGCTCTGGCCGGAAAAAACTCCGCTGATTTGGCGAACATATCAAGTCCACCGCGAAAAAGACGGCGGCGTACACAGTGTAGATTGGAATGGGTCAGACTCGGTCGACGGTTATAGGTAAGCTTCTGTCTCTGCATGGATTTCAACACATTCATACATCTAGTTACAGTAATACCACGGACGATTGACAGTGTGGATTATAGGATCCGTTATCAGATATTCACGTATGTTGCCTCGATGACATTGCTATGCCGCTTCGTTCATGGTCGCTCGCATTGATGTGCTGGGATAACATACGTCTACCGCGGAGCGTGCATGGAGCCATAGCTTCCGTATGGTGCATCCCTACGTGCGTTGTTACTTCCCAAGAGTCTGGTGCGGGTACTAGTCTTTTCTCGTATATAGCGGGGGATCAATGTTGCAGAATTCAGATCGCGACCTTCGAACATCGTACCGAGTGCTACAATATGTCTCGTTCGATTAACTAGCATGACTTTTGGCGGCGACTGAATCAACGTCCGCTACTCAGGAACGTCCCAAGGATGGGGAAGCGAGTACTTCTTGCCTTCTCTATCCTGCTGTGCGAGCCGAACGAAATCCGACCTGGTGTCCGACGCTTGATGCAATGACACGAACATTGTTTGGAAGAAACCCTATAGGCCCAATATAAGCATAATCGGCGAAGTACTAGTGACAGACGGGACACGAACCAATCCGAAGACGGCATAACCATTAGAACCCTGTACTATCAGTCGCTCACGAGTGTCGCCAGCGAATCGAGGGTTGCGAGCCACAAGGAAGGGTCGCAATGATCCATATACCTCCACCGGCCTGCCATCGAAACCTTCGAACTCGTAACGCACGTAGGCCTTGCTGTACGGGAAGTCATTCGGAATGATATATGTGTCCTCGGATGACTCCGTGGCAGGTGTGGCCTCCTTCGCGGCAGGCGTAGCTTTCAGCTTGTCCGGTGTGGTAAGTGTATCAATGAGATAGGTTTCCTCCGAGTCCGGACTTGGATTATCATTCCTAGCTCGAGGGGCGGGCAGATCGCCGATAACGTTCCTCCGAATGTCGTCTAGAAGCCATTTCGGAACTCTTGATAGGCTAGAACCTAGATTGATACTTAGTCTAGTTAGAATGTCAAATTTGGCCCCTTGTAAGACATACCGGTGTCAAGAAGAACGGGAAGGGACTTGTAAACCACCTTGGGCTTCTGGCTTGTACTAGTGGTAGTCGACTGGGGAAGTGGCTTCTGTCACTCGACTCTAAAGTCCCACCTGGCTTGTTCAGGTTTTAAAACCCCCGAGCAGGCTCCGCGAAGTGCTTCAGTCAACGCCTCTAAACACGCCACGCATGCGTCGACGTCGACGGCCCACCAGGGCACTGCGACGTCTGCGAAGATCTTGCCGCGAGTGAACTCGCGTGCCTTCCGCCTTTAAATTGGCACAACTATATGCTTCCATCACTCGGTTTTTGGTTGCACGCAGTACAAGGTCCCCCCGCTATAGAATGGCAAGGATGGGAACATAACCATTTCATCATACGAGGTTCGCTCGAGGCTGACTGGATAGAATGTATCACTACATAGTAGGCACACCTGTGCCGGATTTGTTGTAGCACTTCAAAGCCAAATGACATTGATGCCTCGTTCACGCACCTTCCGGGCTATACGGCATCGCGTGGCGCGATGCTATCCCTTGCTCATCCATCATTCCACCAAGATGATGCTATTAGTAGCGCGCCGCGAGCGCCATCGCTAGGTGGTCGATGAAGCGTCGATGAGTGCTAGCGCTTGAGCGTGTGATTCTGCGAAGTCAAAGAGCATTGGCGCCGCCAGGCCCGCGGTGGGTTCCAGTGTAGCTCCGATCGAACGTCCTTCGTCTCGTTCACCTCTAGTGCTAGCGCCAGCATCAATAACTCCAATCGACCCTTTCAACCTATCATGGAAGCGCAAAACCCGTAAGCATACCAATAGTATAGCTTAAGGTCGGGACATTGAACTGAAATCTATCTCGCCGCCATTATATAGATTCCGTATACTCAACGACGACTGCTTAGTTCTGCTCTACGGGATTTTAATATTCCAAGGGGACCTCAAAGCATTATCGTGCACATGCAAATGGATACGTCAAAGCTGTCTAAACGTCCTATTTGAGCGTTGCTACGCATTGGCTACGGAACTGGGGAAGCCTCGCAGTTTGCCCCCTCCTTCAATATGGCCGCACATCAGGTTCGTACATTTCGTGGTTCGGGTCGGTTGTAGACCCTGACCAGGCGAGAATTCCAGGTCTTTGACCTTTCTAGGGTATTTCAAGCGCCCCTTGTTGCAAGAGGAATGGGATTCTTCGGACGCGTTAGACAACATGATTCACGCGAGCGACGAAAGTTGTCACGAAGTCTTCCTCGCGAGTGCGTTGGGCTCAATGCCGCGCCTTTACAAAGTGATATTTCTGGATAAACGAGAACTCGGAATCCCGTGGCCGATCCTTGATGCCGTCCTGTCTACGCCGCATCTTCGTGTTGTCGAAGTTAGAGGGCGACTCTACCGGCCCCAGAGTTTACCTCCAAAGAAACCCCGCTTTCAACCTGCTCCGATCACCACTTTTGCGTACTACCCCAACGACTTCCGCCTCTCGCCGCGCAGTCACTCATCCGAGAAGCGCGTCCTTGCCGTCTTGCTCGAGAGGCTATCAGCGACCCTCGAAGTGCTTTCCATTCCCAGCGAGTGCGCACCATTCGCTGGGATGGTCCGTTGGAACTGGCCCTGCCTCCGCGAGTTATACATCCGTGGCGATGCCCACCGTCTCTGTAGGGCTCACGCTCCCCTGATTTCTATACTGTCTCGGATGTGCCTCCTGCGGGTCCTCTCGCTGAAAATCATGCATTCCTTCAAATATCAGCCGGGTCCTATCTGGCCTTCCGGGTACAATTTTTCTAGGTTTCCGTGGCCCGAGCTAGAATCGTTCACTGTGACATGGGCGCATCCAGACGACCAGGTGTTCGGCCATCTTCCGTCGTCTCTGCGTCACCTCTCAATACGCGCTTGGCCGCGTCTATATACTCTCACACACAAGCTGGAAGAACTGTCGATGAAGGCCATAGTGTTCAATCTTCCCCCGTGGAAATTAACCGCGCCCTCGTCGTCAGACACTTTACAAGTTTTACGGAGGTACCATGGGGTGCAATTGGACCGCCTCGAACTGGAATACTTGGTGGACCAAGACGACATTACAATGTTTCGATATATCGTAACGACCTATCCCCTCCTCCGCACATTGCAAGTCCATCGCTATCGCAACGAGGGTGATCATTCGATCGTCCCTGCGGTGAGTGATATCTATCTTTTATAGCTTGCGGTCAATGACGTCGAACAGGTAGATATCATGGACGTGCTCTCTTCTCTGGCCAACCTCCGCCTCCTTCGACTATTCCTTGACTTCGAGCATGCCACTGTCCGATCGGACGACTACCGGGTCACGACGGAACAGGCTGCCGAGGATGTGGAGGACGAGCAGGCTGTGCGGTTCGACATGATCGGTACCTCGCTTCGATATTTATGCCTACTTTGCCCGGAAGAGACGCCATTGATTTGGCGAACATATCAAATCTATCGCGGGGAAGACGGCAGTGTAAGCGCCATGGACTGGAATGGGCTGGATTCTGTCGATGGATATAGGTGAGCTTCTGGCTCTGCACGAATGTCAATACGAGTCCTTATGTCGTCCCAGTAATACCGCAGACGATTGACGGCGAAGGGTGTAATATGGATTATTGAGAAATTATACACCGCTTTCAAACTGATGATGTAGCGAAAGGTACGGTTCATCATGTCCTCTTCATGTCACTCGCAATAATACATAATATCATTGCACCGCGTGTGGGCAACATTGTCGCAGTGGGAGGTCAACGTCGTACAGCACGTGTTGTAAACATCATGCATCATATTGTTGACTACAAAGTTACGCCGCGTTCGACTGACCAGTGAAGCTGTAGACAGTGACAATGGTCATCGTCGATACGCTACTCAGGGACGTCCCAAGGATGAGGCAACATATACTTCTTCCCTTCCCTATCCTGCCCTGCAAGTCGGACGAAGTCCTGCCTGCTACCCGACGCTTGATGTAATGACACCAACATTGTCTGGAAGAAACCCTACACGCCCAGTATGAGCACGATCATGGTAAGAAGGGACATTGCAAGATACGAACTAGTCCGAAGACAGCGTAATCATCAGGTCCTCGTACTATCAGTCGCTCTCGTATATCGCCGGCGAGTCGGGGATTGCAGGCCACAAGGACGGGTCTCAGGGACCCATATACGACCACTGGCTGGCCGTTAAGACCTTCGAATTCGTAACGAACGTATGCCTTGCTGCGCGGGAAATCCGCCGGAATCCGATAGGTGTCCTCGAGCGACGTAGCAGGTCTAGTCTTCTTAGAAAATCTGCCGACGAGAAAGGTTTTCTTCCTATTCGGAGTATCATTACTAGCCTGAGGACTAGGCAGATCCCCGATGACATTCCTACGGATGTCGTCCAGAAGCCATCCCGGGACTCTCGATAGACTAGGCGGCCACCTAGAATGATATTTAGGCTGGTTGGTGCGGTAAAACCTTCTTACGCAACTTACCGGTGTCAAGTACCACGGGAAGGGATTTATAGGGCACGTCAGATGTTTGGTGGCCGCTCGTGCTGGTAGTAGTCGACTGCACTTCCCTCCGTACGACGATTTCGTGTCTCTCGGGGAAGCCTTTGCGCTTACCGGCAAAGTCGTAGAAGGTCAACTTATTTAAGGGTAAGGCCCATGAATCGGAGAAAGATGTGTCAACCGGAATCGGGTTACTGAAGTCGGGGATGTCCGGACACGGCCATTCATTGTACGCCACCCAAGACTCCCCACTTAGAAACTGTCATAATCGTGTACACGGATTAACGTGATGACAATCGCTCACGGTTCATTCCCTAGCAGTTCCCCATCGATACGGTGACTCGGTACCGCGCCCGGGGCAGGCCGTATAGCAAATCACAATGTAAGATTTTCACTACACTGAATTGTTGAAACCACCGTTCTCAATCAGTTGCTTGATATCGTACACGAGAAGCTGGCTTACCTTTGGATGCATCTTCGGTAGCTTGTGCTGTAGGCCTTTGAGAAAGCTCTACAATTGTAATTGGCACAACCTAGTATCAAACGAGATAGATCCGATCATGGTCAACATACCAGAGCGCGAGCAGCACCATTGGGATATTGAAAGGTGTCTTGGTACCTGTATTGTCGAAAAGTTAAATGTGCACGTCCGAATTGGGAGCCAGATAGGCCGCATTTTGACACGTACTCTAACCTACCCATAGCCAGCAGTCCGTCGGGGTCGTCTTCAAGAAGCTTGCGATTGAGGGCCCATGTCACACCGAACTGGTGGTCCACTTCTACCTCGCTCCTTCGCTTTTCATTCCATGAGTAGCAATCTAGTTCTACACGGATTTGACCTGGCTCAGAGAGCGCCAAGTCTACAATAATATAGTGATATATCAGCGTAAAGCACGATACCGAATAATTACTAGGGATACGTGCAAGCTTGAGTTTCATCCTTGTAGTGAATGTTCCCGAGAATCACGCCGTCTTTCTGTAGGAGGAGACTGTCTTATCGAAGCCATGACCCTTGAGTTCCTCATGGACCACAGGGAGGTGGCGTAGAACACCTTCGTCCCATGGACCACATTCCGAGCCGAATGGCGATGCCCCGGTCGTATGATCAGATCGCACCTGCGTAAAGGGCTTTATTTCAAGGTGATTCTCTCCAAGCACCCACCTGTTACGCCAAACCAATCACCGTTGGTCGAATCGGCTTTCTGAAGGAGGACTTGACTCACGAAGTATTAGAACCTGCTCAGATAGAATCAATAGGTGTCATCGGAAAAAACATTGCAACTCCAAAGGCTATACCAGTATCTACTAGCAGCGAAAATGGTTGCATCGGCTTATCCTTGACCCCGATCATCTATTCGTAGGACGTGTCAATATTATACAACATATACACATGACCGCCACAGAGCATACCAGACCCGCTGTATACCCTTGACCTAGTTCTGCCATCAGAACCGATATGCAAGGCATAGCTGACTAAAAATGCATCACTAACATCGTATGTCGACGATATTCTTGTAGCCGTCGGCCTGCTTCAATTCCGTCAATTTCCCCACCGGTCTACGAGTCTTGGCAACGCTACTGCGCTCGCGCTAGAATAGCGTCTGCCAATTGGAATGGTGATCTGCGCTATATTCAGCACTCTTCGTATCAGAGCCTGACGAGACGGTATGTGCGTCGTCCTGTCAAACATTTCACGGGTGCGGGTCAGAAGGATCCGACGCATGACATGCGCTGATGCATACTTCTTTGGTAGATGTTGTTGAATGCTCGGAATCGGAATCGGAAGGCACCCCAGCAATTATTTCGGCCTCTGGGTTTGACGACGTCTCTTCGATCTCCGAAGAGATTACACTCATGCTTTCGATAGACTCAGTCTCGTAGGATCATTCATCATCGAGCTGGGACAGATCGATTTTCCTCCTCGCGGCGTCCCAAGCCAGCTGTAATAAAGCATAATAAATAAGGCACGAAATACTTTTCAGTCTATCGAACGACGTTATGATACGCAGTCTCTCTGCGACTCCGCCGGGAATTGACGGTGGCGTCAAGGGAATAAGTAACGTAAATGCTTTGTGTTGGAATTCCGGGCTGGTGCTTCTGCTTGCTTCCATATCGAGAGGCAGCGTTGCGTATCAAGCTGTAGGGAGAGACAGTGGACGGATCAGGGGGATCACTTCGTACGAGCACTGGGCATCTTTATAAATATGAGGCGTGAGAGATCGGAGCCACCTACGTACCGTGGATTTTGGTAACCGGCATATGCCCATAATAGTAGATGACCAGCCTGAGAACACAGGGACACCCGGACTATTCTCGAGATACCAGTCCACGTTAGCGGATATCACAAAAGGCCCAAATAACAACAATCGACGAAGAAGCCTTGAAAATAGGTGAAGAACTAGCATACGGTACTAACTTGAGTAGCGGCTCCTTGGCCGCTTGCTGGTAGCCCTCACTAAGTGGCAACGGAACCTCTTACCGGTGCTCGACTCAGGATGAGGGTGGGTTCCTACTAGAATGTGCACACCCGCCACGAGGAAGAAAGCCTCGTGTCCAGAGGGAGTGGGACAGTAGAGGAAGGGGTTGAAGATGCCCCGACTCAGGCGGAATGGCTGTCGTAGTAGTAGTAGTACGGTGTGCACATCACGATCAAGAAGCTCTGGCGCGCGCTCATGAACGATGTTAGACGCCACTCACAATAAGCCTCGTGTCCGTCGAGAAGTTATCGCGGCGCGGCCAAGAACAATCCCATTCAGATGGGATGGGGCGGTGTGTTGAATCATAGCCCGGGGTCAAAACTTTCATATGGAAGCCAGCGGGCGAAGAAGCCGCCTACTCCCGGATGCCAACCTTCGAACTTCACGATTTGCTACCGCGTCCCGGGTGTCACAGTGGGGCTGACCGATTTCCAGAGGCCCTTGTGACGCCATTAGAACCATTATTATTAACAGGAAAAGCTCGACATACGGCGATGATATATATATTTTACCCCACTGCTTTGCCTTCGAGCTTCAACGTTGAGGGACAACATTGACGTCATCGAGTCGCCCTTCACCAGGCCCCGTGAGGCCGAAGTGCCCTCATTTCCAGCTTTTTTATGAAGACCCTATATACCAGAATGTTCCTACCTTCACGACACAACGGCACATAACTTACGGACATAAATCGGCCGCGTAACGTCTTCCGCACATTCCAACTTGTGGTCACCAAGGTATCTATCCAATTGCTGAGCGGTGGCTATAATGCACGCGAAACGCAGCGGGCACGATGTTCCGGTCGTCTACATTACCATGACCAATAGAAGAATCGTGTACAGTAGTCGTAAATAGTAGTGTAATAGCCAGAAGATCATGCAGTCTAGAGGACCAAGGGTCAGGTTAAGTATAGGACTAGCTACAAGTGGTGACGTACCGCATCCTTGAGATACGTGACAAGGTCGTTACGATCCTTGTCCTTCTTGAGACCCGCGAACGCCATCTTCGTACCAGGGATGTACTGAACCACACCGTGAGCGAACGACAAGAGGTTACGTGGCACATAAGCACACCTTTTTCGGGTTCTCGAGGTAGTCGAAGAGGGTCTGCTCGTCCCAAGTGATACCCTTGTTCACATTGGCAGCGGTGTACGAATAACCCTCAGCCTGTCCGGTCTTCCGGCCGAAGACACTGGTCGTGCGTCGAAGGTAAGATCTCCTTGGCTCTCTGGAAGGATAGCGTGAGAAGCACTCACCCATGCAGGTTGGGGCCAACCTTGTGAGGCTCACCAGCACCGAGAGTGTGGCACTGAGCGCAACGGGTCTTGAAGAGGCCAGCACCCTTGGCAGCGTCACCTATAACAGAGAGTCAGTCAATTGTGGTCCACTTCAGTACGTTGAACGCGTCGCACCCTTCGCGTAAGGCATGTCTAGAGTCTAAGAGGGTTGGGGAGAGGGAGATTAAGGAAGTGGTGGTACAAGAGGCTACGAGAGCAGGTAATGGGGAGTTGTGACGAAAGCAAGGGCTCAAATTTCGATTATAAGTAGGCCGGGTGCCGGTTTTCCCCGGAGGCGGGGGGGCCAATCACCGGCCGACCATTCCATAGTTGGCCCAGACGCCCGCCTACCCCCCGCCGCCTTCCGATCGTGCCGCCTTTGCCGCTCAACCTCCGGGGCGCCCAACGTGGCTATCAAGCGCCCAACGTGCGTCTGCGCCCACAGGTCACGCTGTGGCCGTGGGAATGTTACGCGTGGACATGCACCAGTGTGGGAAGAATATTCGACCTCCGCCCGCCCGTTGTTTAACCTCGCGCCCTCACCACCGCGCGCGTCGGCGAGCGCGTCCCCGCCTTCCCCGCCGCCCGACATACGCGACGACGCCCGCCCGATACGCGTCCACAAAGCACGCACATGAACGGCTCGCGCACGACCACTATCGGACTAGAAGCACTCATGATACCCTCCCAGCCACAGACATCTAAACGGAAAGCCACCGACGATGCGAACCCCCTCACGACGACGACGGGCAAGAAACTCAAGCGAGAGGTGTGTTACACTCATATTTACAAATCAAGCGTGCTATAGGCTTTATCCTAGGGCTCCAAAGCCGGCCCCTCGAACAAGCGCAAGCGTGGGTCTCTGTGTGTGATCGACGCGTCTTCATACTCATCCTTCGCGCTTACAGTGAATGGCGAGGAACAACCGGGCGGTCTGGTGATAGTACGCGCACCCGCGCCAACCAACCACGCACTTCGCATTGAGCCCTTACCGGCAGAGTCGCGCGCGCCCTCTCGTCAGCCTTCTGTTCAGCCTCAAGCGCCGCAATTAACGAAGCCGCCAGCGAAGAAACTGCGCGCAGACGGCTCGTCGCGGTCAGTGGGCAAGGCGAAGGAACGAGACGTGTACGCCACGACGCGGACAGACCCTGAGGTCGACGAGGATGTGCGTCAGATGCAGTCAGAAACTGACACACTGAAGCGGCGCTCCCAGGCGGCTGAGCAGGCAGCTGGTTCGGCCCCTCGCGATTTTGAGTTCCCGGCGCGGCCGTCACGAACATTCGGCTCGTCCTCCCGTCGCGATGTGGACACGGTCATGCCCATCGCACAGCAGGAGACGCCTCAAATCGAGAAGAATAAGATCATGCGAGGGGAGACGGGCCACAGGAGGAGAAGCTCCGTTAGTCGCGGTAAGCGCATCAGTTCCAGTTTCGAGACCACCGGTGTAATCTGTGAGTTGGATGTTCCTCTTTGTCTGCATGGTAAACCGGGTTCTCAATGCGCTGTAGCCCACCCCCACACCTCTGTATCCGTATCGAGTTTTTTCAAACACATCGATCCCGAGCTGCCAGAGCCACAACGAGCGCGACAATTGCTAATGTGGTGCTCCAATCGGGCCATGAACGAACTCGCAGACCAAACACCTCAAGCAGGCTCATCTAGACGAAAGTCTGCCAACTCTGGGAAGGATCCACCACCCCTTTCGCCCACACAGGCAGAAATACTGAAGCGGACAGAAGATAGTCTGATTCGGATGATCGCGGAGAGAAAAGTGGATACGAACGTATACGGAGGAGCCGGGTCACAAAGCGGGGATGGGCGGCCACTAAGGGAGAACGAGCAGAACGTTAAGAATCGGGCACGCGAGGCGCGATTCAATGCCCATATACAGCAGTGCGTCTCCCACAATCCCCTCCCCCTGGGGACATTTCATTCAGCGTCCCAACGTACGATAGGTCGAAGCAAGAGGCGGAGGCATGGAAGGAACTATCGGACTCATACGATGCCCACCGAAAGTCTGTCCATGCGGATATGGAGAAGCGGAAACGTACTCTGGCGACGCGAAAGTCGAAGGGCAAGGAGCGGGCATCTGCGGAGGACTTAGACGATTGGGATGTGGAGAGACGAGACTTGCCAGAGGACTTCCTATCAAGCGGGAACGTCGACATTGCACGAGAGATCGTGTCAGGAGATATGTCTAAACGATCCCCGCTGAGCGGTCGAATAAAGGAGCTGGAGTACACGGTACGCCGCCGCATGGAGATCTTGGCGCGTTTCTGACCTCTTCATAGATGGATCGCGTGCACACCTTTGCCAACGCCGCCCTTCAAACATCACGGGTAGCTGAAGCCGACCTCGACCGTCGATTCGCTCTCCTCAACGTTTCCCTTACATCTCGCTCCCAACCGCAGCAACACGCCCACTCGGACCCTACTGCACTCTCTTCATACATTCCTCCCACACATTCCCGACCACCTGGAACGGACCCCCAAGAACTACTTCGCGCGCTTTCACGCATAGACGCGGAGCGCCCTCCGACGCAGGTTGGCGACGCAGCTCGCCGTGCCGTTCGCGAGGTGCAACGTGCCGCAGATGCGTCCGCAGGCATATCGGAGCGGCGGCTGACGGGCGTTCCACCGCCTACACCTCGCAAGCCCCCAGGTACCCCCCGTCGCGCCACCACTCCTGGCAAGGGCAGATGAGCCGCCCCTCCGTCCCTACATGTCATTTTTGCGCCCCATCCTACAGTAGCGTAGTAATTTTCCTCTTCGATCCTCCCACCCGTCTGATCCTCGTCTGATGCCGCTTCGTTTTGTTCTGCCTTTCGTCGCTGTGCCTGGCTGCTTCCATCTCGTTAGGTCTGCCCTTCCCGCCAAGACTCATTTGTGTCTGTAGTATTTCCACCTGGACATAACCGCCCTCTGCTCGTTAGGAACAGGGTGCGGGTGCCGTATGTATTCTGTATTGGATATTTGCTAGCGATCTCATTTCTCTGCTGAACTTACTCACTGCCTGTCTTGCTTTGCGAACTTATGAATTCTTGAAGTTGCAGCCGCCAGCCTCAGCGGCAACGATGGAATGTGGGGTTTCAGACGCCCGCGCGCATATGTGCCGGCCGCGGGGCGCCGTGTCATGACGCAGCCTTGGCTGTGCGCGTGAACGTTTGAACATTCAAATATTCAAACGCCAAGTTGCACTTACATAGATAACTCTGTACTACACCGTGTCTACCCAATACCTCACCTATTGCCTAGCATCTTAGGAGACAGCTTGCTCGTCACTCTGGCTCTGTTCGAGTTGCTATGCCGCAATGGTACACTAGACAGGTCTTTCGCTGCTTCAAATGGCTCGAACGGCTCGGAGACAGAATAACGGGCGCAGCGGGACCTTTCTTCGTCGCACTTGCAGTTATCCTTCTTTCGCTGGGCTTGGTCTGCTTTTGTGCGTATACTTTCCCTCTGGCTCGCATTTTAATTGACGAGACGCGACGACGGTACTAGTTGAGGTCATCGGGCCGACCTTACCCTGGCCATGGCTCACCACACCCCTCTGCCTCCTCATCGCGCTTAACCTCTTTATACACTACTACTACGTCTGCACCGTTCGTCCCGGCTTTGTCGGAGACCCCCCGCGCGCGCATGGCACAGGACTGCTGTGGGCACGCAAGCGGGACTACTCAAGTCGGCCGCTAACGGGCGTGCGGTGGTCCGAGGACGTGCACGTCACGAGGGCGGCGATGTCGAAGTGCAGAAAGTGCGGGGAGATGCGGCCTGAGGTACGTCGCTTTCTGTCTGTAGCTGGAGAGAGAGGAGATTGTGTGCTGAGATACGCCTGTGAGAGGTCCCATCACTGTCGGATATGCAACCGTTGCGTGCTGAAGTATGACCATCATTGCCCAGTAAGTGTTTGCGGTTGCGCGTGTATGATGTCCTCCCGTGCTGATTTACGCTCAGTGTGCGTTTCTCTCTTGTAATCTAAGGCAAGAGATTTGATCCAACGACGCATAGGGATCAACCAATGCGTTGGCGTTTACAACGAACGGCATTTCGTGCTATTCATGTGGGTGCACCCCTCACTCCTATTTCAGGTTATTCGAGATTGAGAATTTATGACATTATTATAGGGTTTATCTCATCATTGCGACGTTCTGCTATGCCGCCTTCGGCTGGAGACGCGTCATGTTAGCCCTGGGCTGGTTTAATGTGCATGTCTTGTCCTTTCGGAACCTTGCATTATCTCTAACGACTTTGCAACAGGAGCCATGGCCGTATTTTGCACCTCCCGTCGCTTTCCTTCTGACGTACATCCTCGCCGTCGTTCTATTCCTCGCAGTGTCTGCGATGGCAGGGTGGCATCTATACATGGTTGCGTCTGGAGAGACGTCTGTAGAGACACAGGACCATGAACACTACCGCAAAATTGCCGGTCACAGAGGAGAGGTCCGTCTATTTATCTACATGGTTATGGCGGTCTAGGGACTAACCTGGCGCTATAGGCGTTTGTAAATTGCTACGATCTCGGGTGAGTATAAATGCACCTCAGGGTGAGAAGTAACGTTGAACGTGCCCTGTTGCAGCTGGAAGAAAAATCTCGAGCTGTTCTTCAACGTGGGTCCAAACGGATAGTGCGTGATGAGGTTCATTTCCGCACTGTTGCACGTGTAACTGACCGAAAGTAGCCCACTATATACGCTCCTCGTACCTCTGCGTCTCGAACCCTACACAGACGGTCGGGCGTGGGCGCGAAAACCGGGCTTCGAGCAACACCTGGGTGTACGCCCTGGCGAGGAGCTCACCGACGAAGACGATGAGTAACTTCGGCGCGGGGCACGCGGACCTAATTGCTGTCATCGTTTTGCTACGTTATGTCAGGCGAGTGTCTTTACAATTTGTTTTTAAGGATGACATTCTGCCGGGGCCATACGACCCTTCGGAGGGCGCGCAGGCTTGGCCCTGCCTAGCACTCGGGAAGGAGAAGGACTTACGTCCGGCTTATTACTACGGGCAACGCGCTCTTATATCAACTGATCCTGCTCGTATTCTTAACGTTGAGGCAAAGCTGACCGCATTCGTAGGGAGTCTATACTGAAGAATACGTAGCCTAAGCTACGCATATTAGCATAACTTATTGGGGATTGAACATTGTTGTGTGGATTGTTCTAGTGATCGGTTTGACGTGAAAACAAGCATTAAATGTGCACATATCATACACCCTACAGCACGTATTCTGTAAAGTCTTGTTAAGGCACCTCGTGTGCACTAACAGTAATGTCTCGCCCGTTCGCCCGTACGGAACGTCGCATGGGATCTCGAGACAGTGGTTTTCGCATGTCTGTGTAGCCATAAGTTCGTCTCCAGCGACGTGATATAGGGTACAAAGGGACGCACCGAATCCATCTTCCTCGTCTCGTGGATTGAGGTCGAGCCCAAGATTACTATAGTACTCCTTCACGCGGCGGTACACGCTATATCCGAAGCCTTCGTACATTGCGATCGCGGCTGTGTTTACGCAGCGGACGTAGAGGTCGACGAAGAAGCCGCGGTAGTTTTCGTCTGACACCTGCTCGAGCCAGGTCATGAATTTGCGCGAGAGGCCGAGTCGGCGATACTCGGGCGCAACACTTAGTGCCGTGACATGCCCATGTCGTTCTGACCCAGCGCCTTCCGCCTTGCCGATGACTGTGCGAGGGGAGCAAACATATGAGTGAACGATGTTGAGGTATGGGGCCGGGGGGAAATACTTACCGTAACCCATAACCCGGCCCTGGGGGGTCTCCTGAATTGCACACATATCCGGCCAGCGCGAGAAGTAGCTCAAGTAGAAGTTGATTGCATACTGCGAGATCCTTGGTTCACGCACAACTGTCGGTGGTGATACGAGACAGACATACCGTTTCTGTCCAGAGGTCGAGGTTCCTAACCCAGCGCAGTGCGTTAACGTCATGAAGTTGGTGTCGTCTAGTGGCTGCACTTACACATGGTTGAACTTGAACATGTCAGTCGCGCGGAAAGATCTAAAAACACTCATTTTTACAGCAAGGATTCTAGCCGTTAGTTTGAGTGGACGGTGGTGGGAGGTGTTGGGCTGTCGGAACGCAGCTGCGTGCACACGCCACCCGGATCTGAGCGAGCTAACGAGCGCTCGTGTGGCCTTGGTTCATCTCGGCCCAGCAGAATTGAACTGAGTATACATAGAAGACGCTTATATCTAGGTCCAGATCCGAACCAACGTAGCCCATAGCCGGTCTAGACTCCGCCATGACCCCAGCTTAATGAACGCAACTCACCCTGGTTCTCTTCCCTCGTGCACTTCCTGTCTACTTCTGTGGGTTTGCTCTTTTGTTTAGTACTCGACAGCTTATTTTCATCGACTTTTTCATTGACGTTCACGTCCCGAGGATGCTGGCAATTGGCGTACTTGGGTTTCCAGGTAATCGGGCTTGTAATATTCGCTGACGCTATCTGGATCGTGCGCCACACTCGCGGTTTCACCCTCATGTTCCGCCCTTCGAGGCCGAGCTACTCTTGCCTCCCACCGTCCTTGATCTATGTTCTTTCCTTTTCTATCCGACCCCATCATGCCCAGAGTATCGTCGTCCACATCCGCCTACAGAGCTTTGCAAGTTGAAGAGGTCCTCAGCACGATATTCCGCCATCTTTCCCCCTACGTCTGGGATCGTCAAGTCGTCCTCACATTTCCCGATCGACTCGACATCGACCCTACAAAAGACTTCACCCATTTAGGCGTGGACGCTTCCCCATGTTCCGCAAATCAACAAACGCTCGTCCAATGTTCTCGAGTCTCGCGACTATTCGCCCCTCACGCCCTCAAGGTGCTCTGGAGGACGCTTCCCGATCTACGACCCCTACAGTACCTCCTGGAGGCGATGAAGTTTTCTTATGCAGATCTCGAGACCGGAACCCCCGTTCATGTGAGTACTAGAACCTCGGAGCGAGTCGCCAGGCCTGGTAGTTGGAATCTGGTAGTAGGAATCCGTAAGTAGGACAGGCGTCCGTATAAATCAGGAACAGTGTACACTGTCTTGGTTAATACAGCACAAGATACCCCGCGCATCTCCCACTACGACATTGAAGAACCCCACTGCTTTTCCTTGACGCGGCTATGGGACATTCATGTCTGCTTGTAACGGGAGGGCTCGCTGGGGCACAGGTGGTATTACGTCGGCAATGTCCTCGCGAGAACCTACCCGCAGTTAGTGGAGACATTGAAGCTGACCATAAGTACTCACAGACTTTGCCCGCAAATACCATCGACCCCTCCCATGCACGGGAATGGCGGCGATATCGTTGGTACGCAGCGTGCGTCATCGGTGTCCGCGACGTAATCGACTACAACACCCTGGAGGAATGGTCGGACAAAGGAGGTCCCCCACTCCTGTCTCGGCTACAATCTGCGCGTTTTCGGTTGGATCCTCGCTCTATCAACCGTACCCTCCGTTTGCTTGCACCTTCCATACGGGACCTCACCCTCAATTTCGATCCAGTGAGCAGTCATATCCTAGAGGGTTCTCGTCCAAGTGCGGAGGTTGTCCTCAAGGCGGTAGCAGAAAGAGCGCCTGAGGTAGAGGTACTTAACGTGATATTCAGGGCTCCCCCAAAGGACCCTTCCACGGTACTACCTCGATTTCCTCGACTCCGCGTATTGATCATCACTGGATGGATGACGCCGTCCCTCCACCAAGATATCGAAGCGTACGATGAGCTTGAGCTATTATACGTGAAGCTGTACTGGACGCGCAGGGCAGAGGCGAATCTGCAGAACCTCCAAATTCGACGCTTCCACCGTGTAAAGACGCTCGTCGCCCTCACGCTGTCGGAGCCAATAATTAGTGCACTCCAAGTGACCGACTTCCCTCTACTCGAGAATGCGCGGTTGGAGGTGTGGCCTCACTCAAGCGACGCCACCGAAGGGCTCACACACATTATGGAATACCTGCACACGCGCGCCCCGAAGATGCGTAGCTTCGTGATCAACACGCGTTCAGCAGCGAAACACGGCGACCGCCCCCCTCCCAGGCTGGTCACCGTCCTCGCACCCCTCCTCGCACATTCTGCGCTCGACACGTTATCGCTTACACTCGAGGACAACTACACATTCGCCATTTCCTGCGAGGACATCCTCTCATTTGCGTCCGCGTGGCCGAACCTCGTAACGTTAACCCTTGCGCACGCACCAACACGCAACACCGAAGCGCTCCCTCCCATCGTTTCCTTCCTCGCCCTCGCGAACGCATGCCCACGACTCGAAACACTTGTTCTATGCGCGCGGTTCGACTGCACGGCACGGGACTCATGGCGAGAGGCGCTGATCCCGCCTCATGGGTTACGCGAGTTATTTCTCGGGCTCGACGCGGAGACGGGCTCGTACCGTCCGGACAAGACTTGGCGCGCGCTCGCGGCGATGCTCGATCGTTGTTTCCCGCGTCTCCACGCAAAGTATGACCTCGTGCGCCCGGCGGTGGTGGGTGTGCAAACGGCGGAATTGTGGCAGACGGTGATGCAGCATCTGCGCGAGATACAAGCGGGAGGGCGAAGATCGCTTAGTCCTGAATTGTGAGTTGATGACGTATGTTATTCTAGCTGGTTTGGGTGTAGGAGTGAGCTGAATGGGTGGTTTTAGGTGACGGAGCGTCTTGAGAGTGGTGACGAGACTATGCTGATTCAACTACTTTGTATTTGAACTACGCTAAGTTATGCCATTATGCCGTCGAAAAAGCCGTCTCAAGGCGTTCCACGAATAACGCGCCATCTGTCCTGTCTCTTTCAGTACGAAACTAACGTGTCTCATGCTTGGTAGTGGTCGTCTCCTTCAGTTCGGAGTGGTGCAGTCGGCGGCACACGCCATCTGCCAATATTTGGATGACGTATAATTTGGATCATCATCATGACCATCGGATGGGGTAACGCATCTAACCTTCGATGCTGTTTGCCATATTACACTTACTACAATGATAGGGTCCGAGTTTCACTTACCGGCAAACGGTCGGTATATGTGAAACGCAAAGTGAAGCCACCTTTAATGGTCAGTGTTATTGCTTCTCACCCGCGTTGTTATCGCCCTCATCTCCTAGACACTAGGATGGCGATGGTGCGTATGGCGATGATACGACGGGATTCGAGCCACACCTTCCTTAGACTTCAGTGTTGTAATTGGAATTAGGTGAGTATGAATACGCCAGTGACTGCGGCAAGTTGCTCGATGGGGAATCCGGCTCATAATTAGCTTCAACCTCACCTCAAGGTCACACACTGAACGATAAATGCGGAGGTACAGCATGCGCATGGTCCTATGATTTACATAACACAATCTAGACCTTTCCGGAGCAGCGCTTTCAATGCTCGGAAGAGCATTCCAGCGTTGAGTTCTGTCATGACATGTGCAAACATCAGCACTGCTAAGGGGGAGCATATATAAAGTGGACATTCCGAATGTACGTGACTAGTGGTGGCGACCCGTACTACCAGCCAGGTACTTGAACATCTCAATCCATCTACCGCCGTCACCACGGAGAACCATACGCGTGAGTCCACCTAAACAACGACTTAGTGCGGTAAGCTAATAAACGGGCCTGCGTGGATCTTGAAGTGGATTACGCAACTGTTCAACTATTGCCAAAAGAATCGTTTGAACGTTATGATCGATCGATCGACGACGGGCCCTATGGACGCCCCTACGTGGACAGTAAAGGTTATAAGTAAGTTTTACATACCAGTGTTTTTGGATGCGATGCCCAAGTGACATCCGTGCACTGCCAATTTTTGTAGTTGACGGCTTAGAGCGCGGCAGCGGTTCTGCGACCACCTCACAAGGCGCGAAAGAAATTGCTGCAGAAACGGCGATCCGGAGCTTGTGGAGCGAGGAGTGAGCGGCGGGGACAGCTGGATGTCAGGCCTAGGAAGGTGACTGAACATGTAGGCTTGACTTCCGAAGTCCTGGGTTTGGAGTACGCGTGATGTACGTTTGTTGGAATATATTATGTGATGTGAGCTCTAGCTCAGACTGTACGCCGCCCAAAATGCCACCGTCGACTGTGTGCATTTTTTGAGCTCGTAGACGGGGTATTTGATGATTACATCACTAAACAGTGGACCTTTTCGATCACGACAACGCTGCAGAGAGACTATGAAGGGCGATTCTCCCCTTCGACTCATCAAATCACGTCTGTGCAGTAGGCCACCACTGAAACGAAAGGGTGGGTGGGTGGGGGGGATTTTTGACCGTGAGCGCAGTTCCAGTTTGAATCAACCCCAGATTTCATACTACACGGAGGCACATCTTACACCGCTTGTGCTCACTTCTACTATTCAATCATCAATCCCTAATTTCCGCCAGTGGACGGCCCCGAAGTCGCGTCATCACGGTACCACACATCCAGGCGCACGAAATTGTTGTACACCTCTCCAGACGCTAGGAGCGTATCTTCTCCGGTCGGCCCACGCGTCTGCGGGTGGATCCACGCCGCGAGCGGCGCGTGGAACTCCAAGAATGCTGCAGCTATATACACGCACAGCCGAGCCCCCGTCAGCATGTTTCGAAATAAACGAAGGAACGAGACGCACTACCGGGAGGGTAACCGTCACCGACGGCTCCCGAGCCCCCGTGGATCTTCTTCCGCGCTCCATTCTCCGAAACAGACAGATTGTTGGAGTAGAACTGCACGCCGGGTTCTGGGTGTACGCCAGAAGCGTCAGTAAGAACGGTTCAGTAAGCAGATGAGAGGGGCGCACGATTTGTAGCGAAGCCGACACGGAGGCCACTTTTCCCGCTCGTGAGAGAAGCTACTTCTTCGGAGGCGGGCCCGTCGCGCGACAGGGCTGCGCCGACGAGGTCTACCTCGGGCTTGAGCTGTGAAGCAGGCAGGACGGTCGGCGGAGGGGGAGCCGCGCGCCCAGAGAAGAGGTAGAACTCGTCTGAGGACGAAAGCAATTCAAAACGGACGAGATGTAGTTTGTTCGCAGTGCGAAAGGCACGACGTCAGTCCATGTCGATGGCGTTAATTACGGGGAGACGATGGGGGCTCTTACCGTATCCGCGTTCGGGGAAGTTCTCGCCGATGCGCCCAGTTGTCTTTTTCGCGTGAGCATGATGTGTGCCCGCGACTGGAAGCAGGGACCCAGTGGAGAGACCTTCAGAGTTCAGTTCGAGGGTGTTGTCAGCCTGTAAAGTATGAGATACATTGACCCCGGACAATCGCCACATGCTTGCAAAGTTTACCTTGATCGAGATCGTGTGATCCTTTATAGTGAGTGTGTCGTTGCCCTCTTGGAGAGACGCGTCAAGGTTGAATCCCCAGTGCTATAATCGAGGATGACATATATGACGCAAGGCGCACGAGCGTGCACGCAACAGAGAAACAAGGGCCGGTTCAGGCCTGTATGACGCAGGTGCTACGTCGGAACACGTACCTGCGTCAGATTGATGGGCGTGACCTTATCCTCTTCGAGGAGTTTCGCGCGGTATACGATGAGGACGCTCCCGAGGTTCCACTCCTTCTTGCCGTCAGTAGTCAAGTTCGCACCACCGTCAGGTTGCACGAGCCCGACGAGGACTTCAATGAGTAACCGGCCGGGGTAGCCCTCCTCCTCGTCCTCAGAGATTCGCTTGAAAATTAATGAAGTGGGAAGGTGAGTCTGAATAGTCGCGATTTCAGCAGGAGTAAAGAGCTCTGCAGCGCTCGGGTCAGGGATTGGCTCCCATGGGTATGCGTCGAAGCCCTTAGGGCCGCCGTGCAGAGAAACGGTAGGGGCCTCATTCGACTTGGGAGATACGACAGAGCGGGTACCGTTACGTTCTATTGCGAAGGCGCCAACTGGAAGACGGTTGGCATAACGCCCGATGATAGTGTTCGTGTACTTCTGGGTAATGTGACCGGTGGGGTCCTCGGGTCCGATCAGTATGTCGTGAGTCTACTGACATTTAGCGAAGGACTACAAGTGTGAGCACGGTACGGTTACCTTGCCATCGGCTTGCACAAAGAGGCGATGAAGGGTCAGGCCGGCTGGGAGGACCTAATGGAAAGGTCGGTGGCGTCGGTACAGCACTTGAATTCACGACGTGAGCGCAGCGTATACCTCTAGCGCGAGCGATGGGGTCAAAGACGGAAGGGTGAGAAGTATGGGGGTGAAAGAAGGGTCTAAAGGCGAGGCCATGGTAGCGGGCTGTGGTAGGCTGTGGTCGGAGGAAGAGAAAGGTGAGGACAAGGAAATGCGGGGTTCCTCGAGCATATCGACTTGCACTCCGAGATTGTCGGAGTCCCGGTCCGCGTCGAGTTCACGTGAGCGCATCTAATCTTATCTCCGAGGTTTCTGCTTGTCGTGCCTGTGTTGTGCTATCGCCGCCCCGTTCCCGCCGATCCGTCCTGCAAACGCCATCACCCACTCTTCCGTCCGTGTTCTGTGCTGTTCGGTGTCCACTCTGCTTCCCATACCCACCCCGAAGGCCCACACAACTTCCGACGAAACGCAGGCGGTGTTGAGCCGCATACAACAGGTTGAATGGTTGACCAGTCGACATGTGAAGCGCGCTGATTCATCCTCCCGCCCCTGCCCGCCCTCGTTATGGCGTCACCGGCACCCAGTCGGTGGCGAGACGGCCTGGATTAGAGCCACACCGGGACTAACCGCTGGCCGGTTCCCTGCCGCTGTGCTCGACGGCGACCGGCCAGGAATACGTCACGCTCTCGGGACTGCGATGGAAGCGAGGGGAAGCGATTATAAAACCCGTCTCCCAAGCTCTAATTTTCCCCACCACACCTCTCAGCTCCCAAAGTTCCTACACCCATTCCTCGCTCTCCTTCAGCATGCCCGCCCCGACTACTCAGAAGGCCCTCATCCTCCCCGCCAAGCTGGGACAGTGGACCGTCAGCAATGACTTCCCTGTTCCTACTCCCGGCCCGAAGGATGTCCTTGTGAAGATCACCGCCACCGCGCTCAATCCCGTCGATTGGAAAATACAGACACACGGCTACTTCGTCGAGAAATACCCTTTCGTAGGAGGCACAGACGCCGCCGGCATCGTCGAAGAGGTCGGAGCGGAGGTGACCAACGTCGCGAAAGGGGACAAGGTGTATGTCGGATTTGCACATAGTAGTGTTCGCATGGTTATTGATCAGCACTCCTCAGTGTCTACCAGGGTTGGTTTGACAATCCCAGGGCCACCTTCCAGCAATATGGCATTGTTCCCGCTGAGATCGTAGCCAAGGTGCGTGCACTCTCCGCATTCCTGCGAAAAACGCTGACGTGATATCACGCCTCAGATCCCGGACAACATCACGTTCGACCAAGCTGCGTCCGTCCCTCTCGGACTTGCCACTGTCGCGACTGGAATATACAACCACGATCCCAAAGCCAAGTCCGTAGGGTTTACCGCTCCTTGGGAAGAGGGCGGCTCGACCGCATTCGCAGGCAAACCCGCCTTCATCGTTGGTGGATCGTCCTCCGTCGGGCAGTATGGTGTGTACATCCCAGTTTCTGAAACCGCGAGCTAACCCAGAAATCGTGTCTTAGCTATCCAGCTGGCGAAGTTGTCGGGATTCTCTCCTATCATCGCGACCGCGTCTTTGCGCAACGAGGCGCTCCTCAAGTCTCTCGGCGCTACCCATGTCATCGATCGCAAGCTGTCTCACGACGAGATCGTAAGCGAAGTCTCCAAGATCGTCGCGGGAAAGCCCGTCGAGTACGTCTACGACGCAATCGCCCTCGCGGACACTCAGCCCGTCGCGTACGACGTCCTTGCGCCTGGCGGCTCTCTACTCATCGTGCTGCCCGATTCCATCCCCGCCGAGAAGAAGAAAGAAGGAGACAACAAGAAGATCGTGAACGTCTTCGGTAACGTGCACAGCCCGGAGAATAGGCAGCTCGGCGTGGACCTCTACCGTCACCTCACGGAGTACCTTGAAAAGGGCCTCATCGTGGTATGTTCTCCTTCAAACCCGCATACATTGATTGCCTTCTTACGCTCCATATGCAGCCAAACAGAGTCGAAATTGTGCCTAACGGCCTTGCTGGTATTCCCGAAGGACTGGAGCGTCTCAGGGCCGACAAGGTCAGCGGCACGAAGCTGATTAGTCGCCCTCAGGAGACCCCGTAAAGAAGTTCAAAAAGGAGATATGGACACACTAGCTTTTTCGAGGTATTTGAAGTTGTTGTAATTGTACTCGTTAATGCACACTGTAGAAGCATTACGGACATAGGCGCTCATCTGCACTTGAGCATGGCTGATGAGCGTCGTCCATCTGTTCGGGAACCATATCCGTAAGATGACATGTATGTTCGTCATTTCCATTTTGAATGATGCTTATGCTTCCTACTGTACACATTGCGTGGACCTTGCTAATTTGACTACAGGACTTGCGACGCCGTCTCTAAAACCTCTAAGATGGACGCAATACATAATACGGTTCGCAATCTATGTAGCATATGCTACTAGTATAGTACTAGCTGCCCAGTTTCACACCGGTAACCTGCCGGGTAGCTAGTCCTGGCTAATTTACGCCGGCTCTCTTTTTCGTGACCCGTGACTAATACCGGTAACCCCGATTCCAAAAGCCGGGAGGAAACGTCTTTATAATCATCATAGAGCCGTGGCAGGTGCGGGAAATCAGAAGTTGTACCGTGTAAGTTACTTACCTCGAAGGCTTGTCCTCGTTTGCCTGCGCGTCGACACCATTGAAGACAGATATATGTCAATCAGTATCCACTCAACCGGCGTAGTATCGTCAGCCATATCACCTTCACGTCATGTTCGATCTCTCAGCTACCCACAACGCCCTCATCCTGCCTACTAAATATGACCATGGCGAGTGGACCCTTCCCTATGTATATAATGCCCCCCGGGCCGGCCCCAAGCTCAAGGAGCGCCTTCGTCAAGATCATCGCCACCGCGCTTACCCTGGTAAATGATCCGTGGAAGGTGCAGAGGCTACTAGGCTACATCGTCAAGCACTTCTGAGTCTCTCACGTCGACGGTACGGACTGTCCTGAGAACATCGAACAAGTTGGCTCTGCCGCGCGCCACGTCGTCAAAGGAGACCAAGTGTGTGTAAGCGTTTGTGTTAAGCTAGATGGGCAATTTGAATGCGGAAACGCGCCTATTGATCCACTTGCAGCCTCTACTAGGGGTATTTTGAGAACTCCAAATTCACTTTCCAGCGATAAGGTGTCGTCCCGGCCGGCAAACGATTGGATATCGCATACGATTTGCATTCGATGCATTCACAACACCGGCATCACTCATCGTCCTTCAAATTCCTACGCATACACAGACAGACAAATTCAAAAACGAAATGAATCACTCCGGATACACTGTATACATACTGGGTACACACAACTTGCATGACCCCCGCCGAATTCTTGCGGGTAGTGTTGAATTGCCCCAAAACGGGTTGAATGGTTGACCAGTAGAATGTATGTCAAGCGCGCTGATTCATCCACTCACCTTCGTTATGGCGTCGCCCAGTCTTTAGTGAAACGATCTACAATAGAGCGGCATCGGGATTCAACCGCTCGCTGGTTCCCTGCAGTCATGCTCGACGGTGACAGGCCTGGAGTACGTCGCGACGACTTGGGGACCGCGAGTATAAAACGTACCTCGCGGACTGTAACTTCCCCCCGCCCGCCTCGCAACCCACTACACCTATACCTGGCACTCCTACAGCATGCCTGTCCCGACTACTCAGAAGGCCCTCTCGTCCTTCCCGCCAAGAAGGGAGAGTGGATCGTCAACAACGACTTCCCGGTTCCTACTCCCGGCCCGAAGGACGTCCTCGTAAAGATCGTCGCCACCGCGCTCAATCCCGTTGATCGGAAAATCCCAAAATATGGTATGATCATCGAGAACTTCCCTTACGTAGGCGGAACGTACGCCGCCGGCACCGTCGAAGAGGTCGGGGCAGAGGTGACCAACTTCGCAAGGGGAGACAAAATGTAAGTCGGGTTTGCACGTAGAAACATTCGTAGTAGTAGCCTTCACCGATCAGCATTCCGTAGTTTTTATCAAGGTTGGTTCGATAACCCCAGAGCGACCTTCCAGCAATATGGGATTGTGCCTGCTGAAGTCGTAGCCAAGGTATGTACGGTCTCCGTATAGCTAGGATAAATAATAAGTTGATATTCCCACTCAGATCCTGGACAATATTACCTTCGAACAGGCTGCGTCCGTCCCTCTCTCGCTCTCCACGGTGGCCACCGGGCTCTACAACCACGATCCCAAAGCCAGGTCCGTAGGCTTCACTGCTCCTTGGGAAGAGGCCGGCTCGACCTCATTCTCAGGAAAACCCGCCTTCATCATTGGTGGATCGTCCTCCGTCGGGCAGTACGGTGCGTATAAACCCCAACTTTTACGGCTGCGAGAGGCTGACCGGGACACCGTATGTTCAAAGCCATCCAGTTCGCGAAGCTATCGGGATTTTCCCCCATCATCGCGACCGCGTCTTTGCACAACGAGGCGCTCCTCAAGTCCCTCGGCGCGACCCACGTCATCGATCGCAAACTATCTCACGACGAGATCGTGCGCGAGGTCTCCAAGATCGTCGCAGGAAAGCCCGTCGAGTACGCTTACGACGCGATTTCTCTGGCAGATACCGAGCCCATCGCGTACGACGTCCTCGCGCCGGGCGGATCCCCTCTCCTCGTGCTGCCCGATGTCATCCCCGCGGAGAAGAAGAAGGAAGACGACAACAAGAAGATCGTGGTCGTATTCGGCAACGTGCAGACGCCAGAGAACAGACAACTTGGCGTCGACCTCTACCGTCATCTCACCGAGTACCTCGAGAAGGGCCTCATCGTAGTACGTGCCTCCCAACCCTACATGCCATCGAATGCGTCTTTACGCTTCAATTTCAGCCAAACAGGATCGAAGTTCTTCCCAACGGCCTTGCCGGTATTCCCGAAGGGCTCGAGCGTCTCAAGGCCGACAAGGTCAGCGCCGCGAAGCTGGTTGGTCGCCCCCACTGGGAGACCCCGTAAGAAAGTACAATAAGGGGGATATGGGCACGGAGTTGGCTCTACTGAGGTATTTGAAACCGTTGTAATTGTATTATTGTAATCATCAATGCATCCAACGAAACATCTCTGACCGCGGTGGGCTCGAACAAAACACCACTACTAGCTAGAGAGGCATTACGAACACACTGCTGTGCCCCGCTCATGTGTATCGAGTCGTCCTCACCAAAATCATCGCCACCGCGCTTATCCCGGTAGGTCCAGACGCTGAGGCCTGAGGTAGTAACCTCGCCGAGCACTCAACCTCGATATTCTCAAAAAACTAGGTCACACCCGGGATGTTTGAATGGGCCCCCCAGCGGCGCCCCGCAGAGTCCGCGTTGAGCCTTTTCCTTCTCGCCAACTACCGATCTTAGCGTGCCACTAGTGGTCTAGCTAGCTAGGAGCATACTACCCCCGGTCCGGGAGCAGCACAGGTTTAGTGCACCGTAACTTGCATATGGTGCTCACCTAGCATGTCGTTCGCTGCGCTGAGACCTAAGAAGCCCTTTTGATTACAACTAGACAACATATATATATGTACTGCCGCCTGCGGCTGATCAAACCGGACATAACCCGCATCGCCCTATGGCCCGAGGGTCAACGCCGCCAAATTCAAAAAAAGTGAACATCGAAACTATACGGTCCTACCCCGACATCACTACCGTCCCCGGTCTTCACTCAGCGCATCACCCAGCGCACGCGCATTATAGACAGACAGACAGAAAGATGGAACATGCATTACTCCAAACTCGTATACATACTGGGGTACACACAACGCGACGAGATGTAGGACGTAGACTACTAGAACGGGCGAGGTTCAATGGATGAGTATGCCGAGCCGAAACAGGTTCTGGGGCCGCGCCACAGGTTGAATGCGCTAAAAAGGCGTCGAATCGGGGGGTGCTCACTCGAGCAGCGAGAGAGAGCGGGAGAGAGAGAGACAAAGGTAGAGAAGGAGAAGGAGAAAGAGAAAAAAAGAGACGGAACGGAAGGTTGCGAGAGAGAGAATCCACGGACATGACAGACTGCGAGAAGGGAGGACGGATTGCGAAGACGGATGAGATGCTACATCGAACGTACAATAATTACAGCGTGATTGTACATGTGGAGATTGGAAAGTGAAAAAGCGAGGAGGAAGGTTCGGAGGTGGGGCGGGGTAGGTAACAGACAGCCGCGTGCGCGGTCGAGAGGGGGGTGGTAGGTGGTGCACCGAAAACACGGTGCAGTGCAGGAAAAACAGAAATGGAACAAGAGACGAGGAGGATCCCGGGAGGCAGCATCGCGCTCACAAGCAGGACCGCACGAGCGAGCGGCTCAGTGCAAGTACTTCTCGTTGAGCGCGTGCACCTCCTTGGCCAAATACGGCCAGTTGAGAGCGCGCGCGAGCTCGCTCTGCAGCCGGGTCTTCCGCCTCTCCTCCTTCTCCTGCTCGCTGAGCCCAGCAAGCTTGTCCTCGGGCAGCGCGGCCTCGGTCCGCTCGCGCGCTAGCTTCACCTCCCAGCCGAGGAGGTTGTACAGAAGCCGCATGTTTGGCTGGATGAGCACGGACAGCCGGCGCGAGCGGACGATGAGGTACGCGTCGACGAGCGGGAGCGAGAGGTGCTTCATCACGTACGCGATCGTGACCGTCGCGGAGCGCGACACGCCGACGCGGCAGTGCACGAGCACCTTCCCGCCCTCGGCGCGCGCCTTGTCTATCCACTCGCAAATCGGCTCCAGCTGCGGCTCGAGCGTGTCGATGCCGTCGTCGCAGACGCCTTTGATGTCGAGCACCTTGATGCGGCCCTCGCGTTCCTCGATCCAGAGCGAGCCCTGGCCTCCCGGACCCTTGCCCGGGACGAAGTGCCCGTTGGGGTTCGGGAGCGAACAGGACATCGCGCCGGCTGCGGCATTGGAGGAGTCGAGATGTGGCGGGGGCACCAGCGCACACTCGCCCACGGACACGACGTGCGTGATACCGAGCGCGTGGAGCATGAACGCATTCGAGGCGTGGTTCCTACGAACGGAAATAAGCGCGGGCACTCTCACTGCAGAGAACGTAGCACTTACAAGTTCCCTAGGTACAGGAACGGCAATACTCGACTGGGGAAGCTCCCGTCGAATCTGGGGTCGTTGAACCACGCCTGGTGGTCCCGCCATGGAGGCACCCGTGTGGGGGGCATAGTGTGGGCACGCGGGCGTCCGGGAGTAGGGGTTTGCATTCCTGCGTCCACATCCGACTCCGACCGAGTGCGCAACGGGTTCACGGCTGTGGGTGCGCTCACACCAGATGGAGCGTTCGCGGGATCGTCCAGCGTCGGAGGGTTTACGAACGACACGGACTTCGCAGCCACCCGCCCTAGAGACCGAACCCAGCCTTGCGGGATCTGAGCATGAGGCGTAGTCTCTGCGTCACACAGGCTCGGAGTCAGTGATTGTGTCGCGGAGGTCGCAACGGTCGTAGTCTGGTTCTGATTCTGGGCCGCGCGATCCTTCTCTAGCCGAGCCTCGACACGTCTCAGGACGCCGAGGTCGCTCTGGTAGACAAAGAAGCTACGGCGCTTCTCGACCTGGAGGGTGAGATATGCCTCTGGTAGCGAGATCCTTCGCATAGCCATCAGAATGCACAGAGCCAGCACGGAGGACTCCGTATAGCCGTCGGCAGAGTAGATCAGGATCTTCACAGGGCGCGTGCGCAAGGGAGTCGGAACACCGGAGGTTGGGCTGTTGGAAACAGGGGTTGAGGGTGACGAAGCAGGGAGGAACGTGGCGGAAGTCGAGCGCACACGCGTGTAGGCCGAGGGTGTTGAGGGAGATGAAGGGAAGAACGACGTGGGGAAGGAGCTAGGGGGAGGCAGTGAGCCGGGCGTGAACCCTGCACTCGTATTGCGCCGGCTATGCACGTCATACGAGTTCTGAGCGCGTGGAGGTGCTAGCTGTTCGCTCGCGGCTTCATAGCTTAGTGGAGAGCCAGAGAGGGGTTGTAGTAGTCGTTCAAGGAAGGAGATGAAGGGAAGAAGAGTATTGACGGTGACGAGCGAGGACGCTGGGGAGCTGGGGAAGGGTAGGTGCACGACGTACGATGCACTTGGTGGTGGTCGCGGCGGGACGGGGTTTTTGCTGTCAACGCCGT
The DNA here is from genome assembly GCA_022606255.1 of Trametes meyenii. Taxonomy (NCBI): domain Eukaryota; kingdom Fungi; phylum Basidiomycota; class Agaricomycetes; order Polyporales; family Polyporaceae; genus Trametes; species Trametes meyenii. Next base: position 2,537,582 of record JABYQG010000003.1, on the reverse strand, counting down.
CCGCATCCGCGAGACATCGCTCGACCCAGCGTTTTTCCAAGACACGCAGATGTTCCTCGGCGGCGCGAAGATGTGCAGATGTGGGGAACGGCGCGTAGTCGTGACACTCGATGCAGATGTCGTACCCATACCCATTACCGGGGTCGTTTGTCCGCCAGTCGAACGTATCCTCATCCTCCTCGTCGCCGCGCAGGGTGCGCATGCGGATGCGACGGTCGGGGGGAAGAGGCACGTCGTTGGAGTTGCCAAGGAAGATCTGACCCACGGATGGCTCCCAGTGAGTCGCCGTATTTGAGCCGGCCAGGGCGTTGAGGTCAATCCCAGCCTCAGGATCCGCCATAGACACGATCTCAGATGCCTGAGTGAGGTCGCGCATCTCGTCCTTCTCGCGCTGAGCAAAGTCTATGGTGTTCGCGCGCAGAAGGCGAAGAGCATCGTCGCCCTCGCCGTGAGTGTGAGCGTCGGTTCCGTCGGTATGCGCACCAGAGAGAAAGGCATCCTCTGTGCGAACGACCAGATGAGGTAGTTTCTCTGCGATCTCTGACGCGGAGGCGTCCAATACAAACACGTTGTACTGGACGAGAGCATCGGGATGGGGACAGCGCGCGCGACGCTCCTCGAGCTTGAGCTCTACGGCCTGCTTGAACCTGTCCGCGACGGCGAGGGCGGAGCGGGTGAGGCCGCGGGGGGAGTAGACGACGATGTCGGATATGGTGGCGTATATTGGCTGTAACGGACGGATGAGCGAGCGTTCTGGGACGGGATACGCACGACGCAGCGGTGTGTGCAAGCCAAGCTACACGCGGACACGGACGGGGCGCGATCGATGCGAGCAGGGAGCCGGGCAAGGGCGTCTGCCCGTTGCGGAGATCTGCGAGGCCTGTTCGGGAGCGGGTGGGGCCCACGACGTGCCAGGAGCCCTGCACGCCACTCCTTCTGTGAAAGGACGGCGGCCCTCGACGCGGCTTCCCCGCAGAGGAGATCGCGCTGGGACAGCTGCGAGCGCAAGCCGAGCACACGCTCTCCTTGGGCGGGCTTCGATGCCTCCCGCCTCCTCCGTCCACCGACGCCACCGAGAGAAGCGACACTCACCACCTGGATTCCAAAGTTCCTCAGGCTGATTCCGTCCGGGATCTTCGGCTCGACAAACACACTCGCCGTGCCCCGCTCGTCCGTCCGCGTCCGAAGCAGCTCGCGCGGCCGGAAGCTCGACGTGAGCAGCGACGGCTTCGTGTGTGTCGGCGCGGTCGAGGGCAGCGGCCCCGCCGTGATCGGCACCGGTGGCGGCGAGACGGGCATCTTGTCTAGGGGCTCCGGTGGGGGGCAGGAGTCGGTCATCATCGGTCCCTCGACGCTCGGGTCGAGCTGCATCGGCACGTCCTCGTCCAGATCCGTCGGTCCGAACGAGTCTAGGGAGGAGCTCGACGAGTAGTCGTCGTCGTCGTCTTCGTCGAGGTCGTCGACATCGCAGACGTCGTCCTCGTCCTCGTCGCACGCGACCCAGGTGAGCCCCCGGAAGCGCGGGACGTCGCCCTTGGGTCGCGCCGACGCAAAGAAGGAGTTCTGCTGCTCGTTGTCGCCCTCGAGACCATGCAGGAAGGGGAAGAGGACGCTGTCCGGTGCGTGGCTGGTGAGGTGCGCGTGGTGCAGCTCCGCGAATTGGGAGGTCGTCAAGGCGCGTATGGGCTGATGGGGCTCGGGGCGGGGTCGGAGGGCGGGGAGGGCGTCGAGGAAGGATGGGGGGTAGTCGAGTCCGTGGAGGGTGGGGGCGGGGTCGACCGAGGCGGAGTTCATGGTATGGCGTGGTGTGTGCGGCGGAGAGGAGGGGGGCGAACGCGGTCGATGGTGGAAGAGATGAGAGAGGCGGTGGACGGTTTCTTGATACGACGGCCAACAAGGGAGCGGCCGTAGCAGACGCCAGGCTTCTGGACCCACTTGGTGAGAGGCTCAGCCAGCCAGAGGCCGTTGTTGTCTCTCCTCCTCCGTCCCTCGCTAAGCGCCCATTCCCCTCATTTCGTATTCCAATCTCAGATCCCGATCGCCCCTTATCACCCGCCCTCCTCTCCGTCGCTGCCACCGCCTTCTCCCGCCGCGACCGTCCCGCCGCACTCCATTCCCCGCACACACACCCACACCACCCCTCGTCCCGCCCACTGCCTCCGACCCGTCCACTTCCCCCGCCGCGCAGCCGTGCGCCCGCGGGTGCAGACGTTCCCAAACTTTCCTCGCTCGCGCGGGCTCCCAGGGGGTGCTGGCGGTCTTCCTCCAGGGTGGCTTCTCTCTCGCACGGACGTGCACCCCATGATCATCCCCCTCTGCCGCTTTCGTCGCGACCCACTCCGCCGGGTGCGGGTCTAGACCTCTCCGTCCTGCCGGACCCTTCACGCCCCTTTCGGGTAGTGCGCGGGCGGTGTGTGTGTGTGCTCTCTGACGACCCATCACGCCACCCCCGCTTTACTCGTTCGGGCGGGCGCGCCTGCTCCCGGCCTCTCGTGTCCAGATTCGCCACCGACGCCGTCCGCGCCGGCGCGTCACCGCGCGTCATCCCGCCTCGCGGGCCCGGCCGCGCACTAGGCATCCGCCTTGGCTCGCCGGACGTCGTACTACGCCTCCGCAGGGGACGCGCTTGGAAGCAGCCAAGAAGCTCTCCCTATACATCGGCAGGGCGCACGGGCCCCTGATCACGCTGCCAGGCTGCAGGCCGCTCAGTACCGCAGGCCCTGCACGCGTACCATATGTGGTGGGCAGCAGCCGCTGCTGCAGTGCCCTGTGGACTTGGTCGACTCGCACGGGGGCCTGCTGATGCTCCTCCTTGCTCTCCACTTCGCCCGCGCCCGGGTATTTCGCGAGCACCGCTGCTCCAAGGTGCGCACCGCGGGCCCTGGCCTGCTGACGGCCGCCGGTCGCCAACGCTCGGCCTAGTCGACAGTCGCCCGTGGCCGGGGCTTCTCGCTCTTCATGACCCTGCGCACAGTCAATGTGCGACGCGGAGAGGTGTCGGCGTGTGTGCTTGACGACGAGGGAGGCGGCTAGAAGCCCCCTTCAGTGCGCCGCGGTAGCTCCAGAGCGATGTAAATGCGAATTGTATCAGTTGTTTATCACCCTCGGCGGCGTCGCCTCTGCACTCAGGAGGTTTGCTCGCTCCGGACGCGCGTCGTTCGCCCCGCCCTGAGGTTCCTTTTGCTGCGGACGAGATGCACGCTGTGGATGTGGATGTGGGTCGAAAGGATCAGCACCCCCGCCCTGCCGGCCGAGGTACTCGATGCACCGCATGACAAACGCATTCCAGCTCGACGTTCGGAGGCCTCCTGAGCTCCCGTTGAACCTGACCGACGCTCGCGATGACGAAAGACTGAGTGGCACTAGTAAATAGCGGAAGGCGTTGCGGTGCCAGCAAAAGGGGTGCCGAAATTGATGGCGAGAGCAAGTCTAATCCGCGTCGCCGGCAGCGCGGCGACAGTGCCTCAACATTAGGCCTACCGTCCGACCGGGCGCGCCAGTCCATTTTCGGGCTCGAGTCCGAATCGCTGCTGTTATTGGTGATGACCATCTCGACCGACGCGACCTCCTGAGCCGCGATCTCACAGCCATCTGCATCATGCGTGATGCTCACTGAGGCTCACGCATCCTCTCCAGCCACCAGCTTCGCCCTTCGGTCAATCGACGACGGGTTAACTTAGATACGCCCCGGGGCAACTGGCTTCAAGCCTTCAACATAGCCCGACTGCAGCGGTTGAATTCTGCGGCTGCGGTCTGCAAACGCTGTCGGACAGTTGGGAGATGTGCGGCGGAGGCTGGCGGAGGACAGCGCCGAGAGTCTCGGATCGAGTTTGCTGGCAGGTGCGCCATCTCGCGCCACGGCCAAGTACACAGCTGGTGCCCCATAATGATAATGCAAGCCGACGGCGCGGGGACCGCATCGGTCGCGACTCTGCGATATCCTCCAGCGCGAGCCTTCCCTCATCTAATAGCTCCAGCTCCCGCGCGCCCATCCGCCTGCTGCCATGACCATCCGCGATCAGCAGCCTTTCAACCTCGTCTGCTCCGCGCGCGCGAGCGCGACTGAATGCAAAGGTGCAATGCATCGCGCTCCCACCCTCCGCCGGCCCTGTGAGCAGCAGCGAGCCTCGAGGCCGCGCGGAAGCTTCGAACGGAGGCCGCTGCTGTGTACCGGGACCGGCGACGCCCGTCAACTCGCGTCCGCGTCCGCGTACGTATACGTATAAACATGAGCATGCAGTGTGCCCGCTCGCTCAGCAGCCAGCAACGCGGGTCTTCCCGCCGACAGGTGAACGCTGGGCGCTGAACGTAGAGCGGCGGCGACGTCGGATGATCTGGCCGGTACGGCGAATTCGAGAGCTCGAGGAAGGGCTCAGCAGCTGTCAGAGCACTCAGTACGCAGCCGCCTCGAGGCGGCGGTTCGCTGTGTTGCGGAGGGCTTCGCGCGAGCCTCGTGTCGGTGCGCGTGCTGGGACGTGCTTCTTTCAGCTGCCTTCTGACGTCGCTGCGTCGGCCAGGTGGTCGTGTCAGCACAGCTGGACGTGCGCGCGAGGCCCTGAGGCCCGAGGCACGGTTCGGAGACGTTGTCTACAAGCTTTGCGGACGCGCGCGCGAAGATGCTTGTTCTAACTTCTTGTAACTTGTTCCTTCAGGCCTCAGGCCTCAGGCTTCAGCCGCGCGGCTGGTGGCGGAGCTCTCGGCGTCCTCCGCTAACCTTGGCCGTTGCCGGTCACCGGCCGGCGAACTGTCCGGCCTCCGAAGTTCGAACAGTCTCAGTATACGTATGAGCCGCCAGATCTCGCGCGGACGCTATCTGGTGGACCCGCGGACGTCACGACTCACGACAATCTTGCCCTTGGCCGCTACGTTATACGCTTCGAAAGGCACGATGTTACAGGCAGCGACCACCCTCGGTTACTCGTCCCCGTACAATCAGGAACGGCTCGACCTCGACTCTGAAACTGTGGAACTGAAGACAACCCTGGTCTCACCAGCGTTAGCTCTGGGCTTGTCAGGATCAAGAGTACCCTCGTCGTTATGTTCTGTGTGACGCCTTGCTAAGATACGCTTGGAAGCCTCATGGTGTGTCTCGCTCAATTACACTTTCTGTTCCGCGGCTGGTTGGTTCTTTCGTCCACAATGCATCAAGGAAGTTCAACCTATGCATCACCAGGCTGCGCGGCAACAAGTTGGCTCGGCAACTCGTACGCTTCTCCTCGGAGCCTGGAACGGCCACTGGCAGGTCCGAACATACGGACGTACACCGCAATAAGACATTTATGATATCTCTCACCCAAACGGACTCCACCTGAGTGTATGTGGCTCCCATTTCCTGGATGGCTTCCTCGATCCGAGGAGACGACGGTCCCAAGAAGTGGACGAGACGGTAAATGAATGACTACAGTCGACTCCCTCTTAACCCATACCTGTCGGGAAGGGCCCCAGGCTATGGGTTTTCACAGGTTATGTGATACCTGAGTAAGCGCTCGTCGGGCGCCAAGAGGTACGGGAGTAAGCGCCCATCCAGAACGGACACTTCGCACGGGATGGGGGGTCGACGTGCGACCCTTGGAGTGCTTCGAGTTGTTGCACTGTCGGCCGAGGCTTGTTTTCTTCATTATCGTCGACCACCGCCTAGTCCATGTCCATCTCTTCATCAACAGTGTACTGCAAAGCAAGGAAGATGTACTCATTTCAACTGTTTGAGCGACAATCGATGCGAGGACATCGCGGAACAATGCAGGTGATGCCAATTGTAGTCATTGGATTACAATTAGGTAAGCAAAGTTATGGGTTTTACTTGGAAATCGGGCTATGGGTTATGTGATATCACAGGTTCATGGGTTATGGGGTCGATTTCCCCCTGTACCAACTCGGGAAAGCCGGAATTCTATGGGGTTTCACAGGTTATGGCTTTTCAGAGGCATGGTTTAGGAGGGTTTCGACTGTATCTTCGGGTCGCTCGCACCCGTACGTAGTCCACATCACGGAGCTCAGCGGCAAGCGACGAGTTATTTCCCGACACATTCCTAATACTACGAAACTCATCAACAAGCATTAGGGGAAGCATGCGGCGGGATTTTCTTGTCCCGCAGCGCCTCTGTATACAGGCTCCTTGGAACGAAGCAAGCGCACCGAACCTCCAGGCACGTCATCCGAGGTCATCCATCTTCGTTGCTGTTGCGCCGGAGCTGACCCTAATTGTCAGCACGACAGCCGCCTCGTCCGTCGTGCACACCTTGGCGCGAGCGCAGATCCTCCAAATCCGGCCGGAGATTGGTATACGGCGCTGCCCGCGTCGGATAGCTTGTGGCCTTCTGATGCAACCTTCCGCCGCACGGGCGCAGCGCTGCCGCATTCGCGAGCCGCATGTTTAGCGTGGGGACGAGGCGTCGAATCCCCGGATAGACAGACGATGATTCGCCGGCCCAGGCCGACTTTAGCCCACGGGACGGTTTTTGCGTTCTGGCGCGTGCGATCGCTCAAAGTAACTTGCCCTCTCGCTTAGGCTTGGGTAAGTATAGACAGACGTCGGTGAGTCGCGGGCCATCGCACAGAGCGATGCTGCGCGTCCTCTGCCTCTCTCACTCCACATCCTCCTTCAGGTTGCATGTCACGGTGCTCCGTGGAGCCACGATAACGCGGGGAATTCTATTGCGGGCCCACTTAATCCACAAAGCGGATGTTATGTGCCATGCCAGTCAACACTGTATGACCCACCTCCGCCATGCCATGATGCAAGTGCGCCCACTAGCTAGTGTTTAGCTAGTGTTGGTGACGTCGCGTCGAGCACAGTGTCGAAGCGCTTCTATTCAATAAACCCGATCTTCGCGGGCCATCCACGGTCTCCAGACGGTGCGCGAATCCTATCTCGGACATAGAGCCAGAAGCGCCGCGTTTCCTGTTGCACATCCCAGCCCGCGGTTCGCGAAGTCCACTGGGGATCCTCGAACTCCACGCTGCCCCACTCGCAGACACCCAGCTCGTGCGGTATATGAGAATGGTGCGTGTTCATGTGAGCTCGCGTTCTCCCCGGCGCCACATGAAGTCTGTTCGCAGCCGGACATGCACCTCCCTAATGCTAGTCACAATTGCGACGCCCGGCGAGACGAGGCTGACGCGGGAGCAGTCAGCCACCCAATCGCCTCTCGCTCTACTCTCCACTGCCACCCTGCGCGGTTCACTTCTCGGCCTGGATCCTCACGCTCTGGTAGCTATACCCTTTTCGCTGCGGTCTCGTGCCCGTCGCCGATGCCGGTCGCTTTTGTCGTCTGCACGCGCCGCTACGCCGGTCTAGTACGGCCGTACTCCTCCAGAAGCTTCAAGTGCGCCTCTCGCCAAGAATCCGATGGCTCTGCCTGCGTGCGCTCGTCGGCTCTCTGGCAGCGCCCGTGCACGTTCTAACTCTGTGGCGGCGTCTGCCGCGCATCCTCTCGGACTCCGGCCCAGCAATACGCTCTCAAGTTTGGATGCTTTGGCGCATAATGCCTCTGCGGCTTTCGTTTCCGCAAAGGGACACGCGCCGGACGCGTTGGGTTTCCTGGCTGGGGCGACTCCGCCTCACAACACCGCTAAACCAGTCGGGTTCATCTCCCTTGGTCGCCGCCCTCCCCCGCGTCGGGCTCCTAATGGTGCGTCATGGGCTTCGACGTCGCGCATACACAGAGAATATCCAACATTTTCGCGGGAGAATCTCCATGTGTTGTGATTTAAGGCCCTACTATATATCTTCTTACCTCATACTGCAGCCGTACCGCGACTCACGGCCTCCTTCAGAGAACGACGCTGGCCTCACGTTACCCGAACAGCCCCTATGGTGTTCGCCTGCGCCGTGCATGAGCACCGGTACGAACACCGTTGATAAAACGGCCTTTCATCTCCCTTCAACCGCGCGAATAAGCCAAGACCAGGGACCGGACCTTCCAGCAACGCGGCGGCTTCCGCCCATTTCGACAGATGACGGGCACGCTCTTGGGGCGGGAGGGGAGCAGACACAAGCTCGCCGCCCTCCCTGTGCTGGTGAATGCTCCGCCGTCGACGTGCAGTGGGCAAGTACCCTCGAACCCAATTCTCTACGAGGGATATATGTACGCGACGGCGACGGGTGGAAGACCGTATCCTTCCCGCCTTCTGGTTCTACATCGCATGCAATGTCTGCCCCAGCAAGCCCGCACTTCCACTCGAAAATACTACCCTCTCCAGCGCCCACGCTGCGCATCCCGAGCCGTACCAAAGGCCCCATGGCACCCCTGCCCTCGCCAAGCTCGTCGTTTCCCTCCCCGTCGTCCGAGTCGAGCCGCCTGACCCGAGCGCCCTGGCACACGGACTGCCCAAGTCCAATCCTTCCCGCCGCTCCTCCGCCGAGCCCTCTGCATCCCCGTCCGTCCTCGCCTACGGCCTCTGCATCCTCACGTGCATCGGGGTTCGTCCCGGAGTCCCCTATCGCGCACTCGCGACGCACCCCTTCGCCCGCGCGTACGCCGCCCATGCGACTACGCTCTATCGCGGCCGAGCACACGCTCGCTGTTCGACTTCCAGAGTGGCTCGCCCCGGAGATGGTCACGGTGTGCGCGAAGAAGGGCGCGCGTCTGTCCGTGGTCGCGGACCTGTGGCACCTAGAGCGTGACTGTGAGCGCCGTTGCTCTCGAAGTTTTTTTTCTCGAACGTGTATGCTGACTTCGTTTTTTTACTAGCACATTATGAGTGGGAAGTCGCCTTCGCGCCGTTGGACGTCGACATGCGGTCTGTGAAGGCGGTATTCGAGCCCGATGGGCAGCTCGTCATTCACATACGACGCAGGTCGGGAATGCCTGAGGGGTTAGAGTCTCCAAGAATATACGCCAGTTCTTGAGATATCCCGTACCCGTAATTTTCGCTGTCGCATCCTCACCATACGATGCAGTCCTTAATTTTCAGTGGGGATCGTGTATCACGCTGCAGTAGTCTCTAGAATCATACAAGTATCGCTGAGAAACCCGGATATGCCCACTTGGGTCCCGCGCATAATTTATCATCCGTCTTACACACAACGTTGTGGGGATATTTGATAGGTCGTACGCCGCACTGTGTCGTGCTGCCGCCGCCATCTAGTAGGCGCCTCGTAGCGGTTGTTTGGTTCCGAAGCTGTTGCCAAACAAACAGCCAAAACGGGATAAACCACTCATGCTCAACACCAACTTGAATAAGTTGGCATTCTTATTACGAGCCTCGTGCAAAAGGCTGTCCTTCTATTTTTTGGAGTTCGCGGTCTCCGCTCGTCCGGTGAACTGTAGGAATTTGCGCTCAACGTTTGCCACAGGTACGGTTTGAGGGTTCTCAAGTTTGCCGGTTCCAACTTCGAAATAGCGGCCTTCGCCGCAGCTCGCTTGGTCAGTCGATATCTGATTCTTAGTGCTCGTTTTGCTATCTAATGACGCCATATCTCACCGTATATACCAGATTCAAACCAAGCGCCTTGAACTAAATGTCCTACGGTTCACAGTACGATGCAAGGCAATATAAGTTGGGACCCTGACAAGCGCAGCGGTCCCCATCTCAAGTGCTGAGGGCAAATCCAACACGCCGAGTTCTCTGTCAATACATTTAGTAGGGGCGGCTTGGTTCACACGTTCTTCAACTTTGGATGGCGCATCCTTCCCTTGCTGAATCATCTCAACTCTTTAAGGTGTCGGCCTCAGATTAGCAGAGTACTTTCGAACACCGGACGACGAAGACTTACGACATCTGTCGCCACTCCCGCACACGCATCGCGTTCCCACCCTCTCGAGCTACATATAAAAAGAACTCTCGGATGTTATCAAACCTACTGCACAATAAGCACCATTATGGCCACTCCGACGCAGCAGAAGGCGCTCCTCCTTCAAGCGAAGCAAGGCGAGTTCGCCGTCGGGACGCGTCCAGTCCCGAAAGCGGGCCCCGGCGAGCTGCTCGTCAAGAATGGGGCGAGTGCGCTGAACCCCGTCGACTGGAAGATCCAGACGCACGGTATCTTCGTCGAGAAGTTCCCGGCGGTGTTGGGCATCGACGCTGCCGGCGTCGTTGAGGCAGTCGGCGAGGGAGTTACCAAGTTCCAGACTGGGGACAAAATGTGAGTTGGGCTTTACCAAGACCGGTGATACTGACTCTGACGGCCAGCCGCGTCCCAGTTTGTATGAGGGCATCCTTGACAACGACCATGCTACGTTCCAACAGTACACTTTAATCAGTGCGGACTTCGTGGCTGAGGTAAGCTCCTAGTTCCCGCAAAAGCGCGAAATACGCTGACATAGCTGTGTATCTTGTTGGAGCAAGCGAGGCGAGTCGTCGAACGCGTCGTTGTTCCGGGGTAGTAGGGAGCCCGCGTCGCAAACGCGCGTCGAACTCGATAGCACGCAAATGATTAAATACACAGGATCTTATCGCGCCGGCGAGTGCATAGGCTTGACTATCGCTGCCGCACCGACGCCATCAGACCGTATCGCGTCCTGAACCTCGCCCATCACACCATATCTCCGACACACCCCCACAAGCCAAGCACGAGCCCAGCATGTGTACGTGCACTGCACCCCCACAACCTTGCACGTGCCCTCCCACCATCTCCTACCAGGCGCAGTTCACCTCCTCGACAGCGCTGTAATCGTAGTCGTCCAAATGAGCATTCACATCTGATACCGTCGCTGCAATGGCCGTGTTCGCCTGTCTGCTACTTTTCTTCGCCTTGAATGCCTCCCAAGCCGCTCGATCCGGGCAGTCCGACTTGTAGTGGCCGATTTTCTCGCAGAAGAAACAAGTCACGTTCCCACCGCCTCTAGGCATATCCGAACGTATGGCTGCAGCAGCGACACTGTCGTCATGGGTGGGGGAAAAGTTGGACGTCTGCCGGACTTCTTCGTTGAGCAGCCGTGAGATAACGACTTCCAGCGTGAGTTGATCGGTCGGCATTGTGTCGAAAGAGATGATGACAGGGTCATATGTCGAGGGGAGGCCCATGGTGATCGCGAGAATCTTGTCTTGCTCACTGACAGTAATCCCGGCTTCTTCCATCCTAAAAGCCACACTCCGAACCTCTCCAATCCACGCCTGCATCGGCTGTTCTGCACGCTTCTTCGCTGTCAAGAATCGCCTCTTCATCGCTAGCTGCGTTGCGAAACCGCGCGCCTTGTGCACCTCGGCCAACGTCTCCCAGATCTCCATCGGGTCGCGGGAACGCATGTGGGACAACTGACCATCTTCAACCTGCATAATCATCTCTGCCCTCGCCTCCGACATCTTCTGCGCAGAGCGCTTCTTCTTCTTCTTCTCGTACTCCTCCTGCCACAGCGACGGATCTTGCTGATCAACATCGTCCATCGCGATCTGAACGACATCCCAGAGCTTGAGGCGCACAAGTTCGGCCTCCATGCGCATCGCCCACTCGTGATGATTGACGTCATTGAGTTTTGCGAAGCGACCACGGCGCTCAGAAGAAGGATTGTCGGACATGGTGGTGAAGGGGGATAGGGTGGGTCGTCGGCCCAAATATTGTCGTCGTCGTAATGTCTCGGTAAGTCGTCGTTCGTCGGTAAGACCCTAAAGGGAATGGCACGAAGCGGAGGGGAACAAGGGCTATACTGCGCGTTTGTGTTGGAGCAAGCGAGGCGAGTCGTCGAACGCGTCGTTGTTCCGGGGTAGTAGGGAGCCCGCGTCGCAAACGCGCGTCGAACTCGATAGCACGCAAATGATTAAATACACAGGATCTTATCGCGCCGGCGAGTGCATAGGCTTGACTATCGCTGCCGCACCGACGCCATCAGACCGTATCGCGTCCTGAACCTCGCCCATCACACCATATCTCCGACATATCTAGCTACCAACCTCGCTCACGGTTGACCATGGCGCATCCCTCCCCCTGGCCCTGACTACGGCTGCTGTAGGCCTATATAACCAAGCGGGTGGCCCTCTCTTCACCGCACCTTGGGTCGAAGGTGGCAAGGGGAAATATGCTAATACGCCGATAGTTGTCATCGGAGGATCTAGCGTTGTCGGGTCGCTTGGTATGCCGTCCGAACTTTTGAATGGGATTAGTCGGGGAAGCATTAAGCTCACATGTGTTCTTTACGTCAGCCATCCAACTCGCCAAACTGTCTGGTTTTTCCCCTATCATTACGACCGCGTCGCTTAAGAACGCAGCACTCCTGGAGGGATTTGGAGCTACAAACGTACTGGATCGTAACCTCTCAGCTACGGCTCTGCGAGCGGAGGTTGTCAGGATTGCCGGTGGACTGGTCTCTGCCGTTTACGATGCGATTTCGCTCCCGGAAACGCAGTCCGCCGCGTTCGACCTTCTCGCACCTGGTGGGAAGCTCTTGACGGTCCTTGCGCCTCATGAACCGAAGGAAGACCCGGAGGGGCGCACGGTTCAATCCATCTCTGGGATTATCCAACTGCCGCAGAATGCCGAGTTCGGTAAAACGTTGTATGCCAAGTTAACGGAGTTGCTTGAGGCGGGTGACATTAAGGTGAGTCTGCGAAAGCGTCAGGATATTACTCAGCCTTATCGGCACGCCTGGCAGCCTCTGGTCGTCGAAGTAATCCCCGGGGGGTTAGGCGGCATTACGACAGGCTTGGCTAAGTTGAAGAATGACCAAGTGAGCGCCACAAAGCTCGTTGTACGGCCAGGGGAGACAGCTTGAGGCAGGCGCAGATACTACCGCATGTATCATAGGGGTTGTTCGTAGGTCAGCGAAATGATCGAGGAAATGCTATATAAAATGATTAACTTCTTATCAAACCTGGGAGACGGAAGTGGAATTGCCAATGCTATGTAGTTAGCAGAGATACCATTCAGGTTCAACTCTATTAGTCGTCACCAGCTGATCCCCGGCAGGCTGTGCCAAACGTTCACAAGTTAACGATTGAGATGAACAACAATTTGTTTCGTACAAAATCTTTCGAGCACGGTACTAGTACACGGGCGATGATCCAATCGCATTTACGGAGTCTCGGGAGGGCGCACCACAAGCTTAGTGCCAGAGACCTTCTTGCCCTTGATACGCTCCAGACCTGCGCTCACTCCCGCCAGTCCACCGGGAAGCACCTCCACACGGTTCGGCTATTCAATACAATGTCAATTATGTGAGGTCACCTAGACCAACTTGAATGTATAAACGTACCTTGATCTGGCCACTCTCCAGCCAACTCGTGATGTGCTTGAACATACCCAGGCTCACCTCACGATGAGATGGCATGAATACACTCCCATAGACGTAGCCCACGCGCCTCCCGTCACCCAAGTTCGCAACTTCCTTTGGAACGTAGTCGGGGGCAGGCATGACGGTCTGAAGGAGGCCGCCCGGCGCGAGGGCGGCGACGGCGAGACGGTACCCATCCTCAGTCGCCACAGCAGTCAACACGAATTCGATCGGCTTTCCGCCCGTGAGCGTCGGAAGCTCTGCGACGATGGACTCGGTGGAACGAGCACGGTCAAGGACGTGCGTGGCGCCGATTGAGGTGAGGAAGGGCGCGTTGTGCGGAGACGCAGTGGTGATGATCGGGCTGTGACCGGCGAGCCGGGCAAGCTGAATAGCTGGGAAGTCTTTGGTAAAGACTTGATGGCAGCGTGTGAGTAGAGGGGAGCATACCGAACTGCCCAAGGGATGTTGCACCGCCGACAATAAGGGCGGGCTTTCCGACGAACGCAGCAGCGCCTTCAGGATCCCAGACTGGCTTCAAGCGGATGCTCAAGTTTTCCGGCGCGGGGCTCTGGTTGTAAAGCCCGAGGAACACGGTTGAGAGTGCAAGCGGCAACGTCGCAGCTTGCTCGAATGTGACGTTATCGGGAATCTGCATTGGATCACTCGAGGTAAGCTAACGACAGAATAAATAAGACAATGAGGACGCTTACGACGGAAGTAAACTCCGAAGGCACAATGGCGTACTGTTGAAACGCTGCCCCGTCGGGCTCGTTAGAAGCTTGGAACAGTCTACGGGGATGGTATATCATCAGTCTCTGTCGCTATGCCCTAGATGTAATTCTTCTCGCATGCTCACATCTTGTCTCCCTTCTTCAGGTTAATGACTTCCGCTCCAGCGTCAACGACGACACCCGCAGCGTCGACACCCGCGATGTACGGGTACGACGAGATGAAGCGTGTGGAGAACGGTGGAACGGCCACTGACCAGTCAAAAGGGTTGAGGGCGACGGCCATGAGTTTGACCAGGACATCCCGAGGACCGGGGCGAGGAACAGGTCTCTCTTCGAGAACGTATGGAGTACTCTCCTGGTGCAGGAGGAGGGCCTTTTGGTTGCTCGGGATCGACATAAAGACAAGAGAAGGTTGGTACTGGAGGTTTTCTGGAGCGTAACTTGTCGAATCCAAGGGCATGTTCCTCGGCCTTTATATTTCGCGAATGCGGACAGCTGAACGCTACCGTCGAACGTTAGCCGAATACGATCGATATGCACTCTCACGGGACGGCGGCCGTTGAAGTCGCGAGTGTACACTTCTGTAGTTTAATGTCGTAACTCGAGTGCACATATGGCAGGTATGACGAAGCGACTTCCGGTCGGGATTCAGGTAGCTTGTTCGTACTCTTGTTGCATTAGAGAAAATCTACGCTTCTTCTGGGGCGTGATATGTAATCCTGGCCAATCGTGGAAGATATGAGTCGACTTGCAAGTCAGTAGCTGCATCATGCCGGTTTAGCGAGCCCGCTTCGAGTGCCGAGAACCACATGATTCATAATGAACACAGCGACCCGAAGGCCACAAGTTGCAAATTCGCCGCTATGTACTACCTCGTGAACAACCTGGTCGCGCCTGGTGTTGGGTATGTTGCGTTGTGCTCGTCTTCATAACAACGACGGGTTTCGGCATAGATGTTGATCGAGAGTGCTTTGTCTATAGGTAAGACCGTGTAAGACCGCAAGAATGCAATAGTATGACAGCCGGAAGGGAGGGTAACAGTGGTGATAAAAAATCGAGACGAGTATTTGCACTGCCACTAGTCGGCGCCCGTTTCTCATCGGAATCCGCCGATGGGTGCGAGCGTGCTGTGCAAGCATCTCAGGAAAAATCTTTCGCCTCCGGCAGGACAAACAAGTCGGCCATCTACTTAGACTTCTTAGGTTGCCGGGACCATTTCTAGTTCATATATGGACGAGTTGTACCAAATGGACCCGTACGGTCGCCCCGCACACAGACTGAAGAGTCCAGATCGAGGCTTTGCGGGGGGCATCGTGGCATGCGAACGAATCTCAATAAGCGCAGCTAGCAACAACTACTACTTACATGCGATGTACGTACAATTCTACACTTTGGGAAGCCTGCTCAAGGTGTCTCCTGAGGGTGCGCCACGAGCTTTTGCCCAGACACCTCGTTAGCCCGCAGCCGCGCAAGGCCGTCGTTGATGCCAGCGAGCCCCTTAGGAATAACCTCAAGTAGATTCGGCTGGGTTTTCAATATAGGCATGAGCACTGAGGTAGGCGTTTGAAGAAGAAGTGGTTCGTAGCCGAGGCGCACCTTGAGAATGCCCTTCTCGAGCCACTTGCTGATTTGCTGGAACATTGCGATACCGGTTTCCCTCGTATGGGGGAGGTGTGCGCTCCCGAACACGTACCCGACACGTTTCCCTTCTCCCGGGTTTGCGACATCCTCTGGAATTCGCTGCGGTCCAGGCATCGCCGTCCCAAGCGCACCACCAGGAGCCAATGCGTCCCGCCCGAGGCGAAGCACCTCCGGTAGAGGCGGCGCAGTTACGAGGGCGAATTCGATGGGCTTGCCTCCTGTGAGTTTCGGGAGCTCCGCTAGAATGGATTCGTTGGAGCGCGAGCGGTCGATGACATGAGTAGCCCCGAGCGAAGTGAGGAGTTCGGCGTTGTGAGGCGATGCGGTTGTGATAATCGGGCTGTGTCCTGCGAGTCTAGCGAGCTGAATAGCTTTTGCGTCACGGAACGTCGGTTAGTAACAAGAAACGAGGCGTGGTGATGGGGTGATTTTGACATGCCGTACTGTCCAAGAGAGGTAGCGCCCCCCACAATGAAGGCAGGTTTGCCGGCGTATGCTGTTTGGCCTTCCGGCTCCCATACGGGCGTTAGACTGAGGCTGGCGTTCCCTGGGGCTGGGCTCTGGTTATAGAGCGCGAGCACCACGGTCGTGAGCGCCAGAGGAATCGTCGCTGCTTGGTCGAAAGTAACGGTATCCGGAATCTGTCAGTTCATGCTTAGCTCACGACTACCCAACACTATGGTAATGATAAAGCTGAATTCACGATAGCAGTGAGGTCCGAGGGCACAATGGCATACTGTTGGAATGCTGCTGCGTTGGGTTGCCAGTTGCTCTCGAAGAGTCTGAAATGAAATATGTTTAGCTGTCTTGTCAAGATCAAATTTAAAAGAGCCCACTTACATCCTATCTCCCTCTTTGAGATTGGTGACTCCGGCGCCAACGCCAATGACGACACCAGCTGCATCGAGTCCTGGGACAAAGGGGAAGGAAGGAATGAGGACCCTGGAAGCCGGAGGTTCCGTCATAGACCAGTCAACCGGGTTCAGTGCACAAGAAAAGATCTTGACCAAGACGTCCCCGGGACCGGGTTGAGAGACTGGCCTCTCTTCGATGACATACGGAGTGCTCTCTTTGTGCAAAACAAGAGCCTTCTGGACGGGTGGAATGGCCATCTTGGTAGATATTCGGTGAAGACAAGAAGGTGAGCTGAGGGAGAAGAGAGGGGCGTGCTGTACTACTATTCCGACAGAGCCTGCTCGCCTCCTTTATACGCTGCACTGAAACACACGAACTATCAAGTCGCTACGGAAACTGCAACACTTTGTAAGAGTTAAGATCGAACTGACTCAGCCGAGCAACACGACGGGCGAGCTGTCGTCCGACCGGATATGTTCGCGGACGGAATGAGTGGTGGGTTCAACTCTAGAACTGCGGAGGTCAATGAGACACTGAGCCTCTGGTGATCGACAAGTCACCCACGTTGAATCCGACGTCATCTGATCGATGCAGTTCCTCATCCGAAAGCAGGAGTGCAAAGTATGTGGGTCAACGGGAGCGGTCGGAACGTGAAACAAAGGTTGATGTCGCCGTGATGATCGTATGCCAGCGTGGGCCATAGGTCGGAGGTAGCGCATACAGTCGGCGAAACGGAGCACACATCTCTACTAACACTAGTGTCGAGGAAAATGGAGGCGTGCGGAGATGAAGATGGTAGGAGTTGAAAAAGACGAAAACCGGTCGTCAGCTCGGAGCTGCCTTTGGTTCTCTAGCTATAGCGCTACGCCACACTTAGCACTGGACGCTGAATGCGACTGCGCCGGGCGCTGGGCATTCATGGGCCTCTCAAACTTCGCGCGAGCGACGTGTAATGTGCACACTTCCATAATCAGGATCGATACACGAACCGGGCCAATTCGCATGCGTTCAAGGAGTCTCTTGAGGACGTACAATGAGTTTCTTCCCACTGACCTGGTTGTTCTCCAGTCGCTCAAGGCCGTCCGGAGCGCCTGCAAGCCCGTTGGGCAAAATTTCCACTTCGTTGGGCTACGCAATAAATTAGCCCAAGAGCAAATTAACACATAGGTATCGGGGGGATATAATCGCGACGCACCTTGATGATACCCTCCCGGAGCCATTGCGATAATCTCTTGTATATCTCCACGCCGCACGCATTAGTCTGCGGAGTCTGTACGTTCCCAAAAACATATGCAATGCGTTTCCCATCGTTCGGCGCCTTCAGCTCGTCCGGAATAACGTCGGGCAGGGTGAGCACCAGCGCACCTCCAGGCGCAAGTGCCTGATATGCTAGTGGTTCTGTCTCCGAAAGCGAGATAGCATCATACACCAATTCGACGGGCTTTCCTCCAGTAAGCTCTGGTAGCTTCGCCAGGACATCCGGAGTTGGGAGTGAGCGGTCGATGACATGGGTAGCGCCTAAGGAAGTGAGCAGGGCAGTATTGTGTAGCGACGCGGTGGTGATAATAGGGCTGAAGCCGGCGAATTTAACAACTTGAATGGCTGCACACAGAGGTTGAGAAGAAGGGCGCTGCAGAGCTAGGAGAACAATGCGAGACGTACCGTACTGTCCGACGGATGATGCGCCGCCGATAATGAATGCGGCCTTTCCAACAAATTCATCCGATCCGCCGGCTTCCCAAACGGGTTTCAGATGGAGTGTCTTGGGATAATCCGGGGTCTGGTTGTACAATGCGAGGAGGACGGTTGCAAGTGCGAGAGGAACAGAGGAAGCTTGGTCAAATGATATGTTTTCCGGAATCTGGTATTCATGGTGGTCGTGAGCTCTACTGTTCTTTGAGAGCGACGATAACTTCTTCGACGTACTAATGCTGTAAGATTGGCCGGAACGATGCAGAATTGTTGGCAGGTAGCTTGGGGATTTGCGTACCAGCCTTGAAAGACGCTAAGTTCCAAAGATCCCGTTAGTATTTTATATATCATCACTAGCTTTGAGTGACAGTCCCCACGTACATCTTATCGCCCTCTTTCCGATGGGAGACTTCCTCACCGACTTTGACAACGATACCAGCCCCGTCCGTCCCTGTGACGAAAGGATATTCGGGGATGAGGGTTGTAGAGAAAGGGGGGGTGGCGATCTTCCAGTCAATGGGGTTGAGCGCGGCAGATATGACCTTGACAAGCACGTCCTTTGGCCCAGGACGAGGAATGGGCGCCACCCCAACGCTGTATTTACCGCCTTCCGCGCGCAACAGAAGGGCTTTCTGCGTCTCAACAGAGGCCATATGGTGAGAAGGAATGTATGGGGATGTAAATAGAATGTACAGGGCGATTTGAGCCCTGATTTATATCGTTTCCCTGCTCACGACGGGCACGTCTGGGAACAGGGCGGTTTTTGCGGCCTTCCGGGGGAAGTGACATCGGGATCATCAGGCTGACCGTTCAGTATGTACCCACATTTTAGCCTCTAGTAAACTCACGCTTGAGAGAGTGATTCAAGGGATTCCGCAGGGTTATTTCGGGGTGTTCTTCTAACGACGAAGAAGATAGAATTGGCAGACAATGTCGAAACGTGCTGAGCGCAACGGCAAGACAGGTGAGAACAACCTCTTCAATCACTTGAGGTACCGTGGCCATTCTGCTGATCGGGGCCTAGATCGGAACGTCGTTATGTCGTTGAAATACAGAGTTTTTGTACGTCGGTGCAGCATTAATAGCGAGTCAGATACGAGGGCATGCGGTTTGACAATTCATGGTAAGCAAATTTCGGCCGATACGCATGCACCCCGGATAGCAAGTTCTGACGGTGAGAGCGTTCCGTGAGCGGCGGCGACCAGCAGTTCAAGTGACATCCATAGTATCCTCGGTATCCCCGATATTAAAGAACACGCCCAGGAGTTATCCCCGAAACAACGGCGTAGAGGTCAGAGTGTAAAAAGCTCACAGCTGGGTTTGGCAGCCAGGTACTTGTACTGGAACCATAGGCACTTGATTACACCTCTGAACTGCTTTTTAGCTGTTTATAGGCATGGCAAGATGGCCGAGCGGTCCAAGGCGTGTGACTCAAGCGAAAGCTTGCCTGCTTCAGCGGGTTTCTCATCTGGGTATCCAGGCGTGGGTTCAAATCCCACTCTTGTCATCTTTTTTGCCCTGTGAGCAACGAGCTCTCGGCTGCGGCGGGGCGGGACGGTTGACCGAGGACGGACCGGGACCTACCCGGGCACAGTGACGACATGACCTCGCCCGGTAACTTTCCCCCGACCACCATTTGCTCCGACGAGCTATGACCATCATCGAATCGATTGTCCTTCCTCTGTTTCTTCCTTCTAACCCTCACTCACCTTGCACTCGCTTTCGACAGCCACCTTGAACAGAATGGCCGCGGAACTACCCATCCCGATTTTCGACTCGCTCGACAAAGCCTTACCTGATCTCAAGACAGCGGCAGTACAGAGGTGAGTCTGGTATTTGTCGAAACAATCCAGTTGATTTCCCTAACGAGATCCTAGCGTTCGCTACGATGCTGTTGTCAAAGAGTACGAAAAGCGTTTTGGACACAAACCGTCCTATATCGCTCGAGCTTCCGGTCGGGTAAAGTACGTCTGTCTCGTGCGCTTCCATGAGGTTCATACGTACTCAACATGTTGACATGTCCTTCTCCGAAGTCTCATTGGAGAGCACATCGACTATGTCCTGTTCGGATGCTTCCCTGCAGCAATCGAGCGCGATATCCTCATCGCGTGCGGTCCCTCTCCTCCTGGGTCCGGCACAAGCACCCCAAGCGCTCACGTCCCTGGTGGCGTTAAGGCAGAGAATCTCAACCCGAAGTACAAACCCCAGCACTTCGTGCCGATGCTCAAACTTGCCCAAGGCCCATCTGCTGCGGAGCAGGCGGATGCCGCTAGCAATGTTCATGCGGAGGCGACTTGGCAATTAGATATAGACAAGCGCGAACTGCGTTGGGAGAGCTACGTCAAAGCAGGCTACTATGTGTGTGATGTATCTCGATTGCTAAATATCAGGGACACTGATGATATACTATATAGGGAGTCTTGAATCGCTACTTCTCATCGACGTCCGAGCACCCGGCTCCCGTTGATCTCCTTGTTACTGGATCCGTCCCTTCAGGTTCCGGCTTGTCATCAAGGTAAGCTGTTCGTGTGCCCCCGCGTAGCACCTTCCGATGGGCGCGCCACAGCGCCGCAATGGTGGTTGCCTCAACTCTCGCATTCTTGTCCGTCAACAATAAGCTCGATGGTATTACGAAGGGTCAACTTGTCGAGATGGCTATGGAGAACGAGAAACGAGTAGGGGTAAATAGTGGCGGGTGCGTTTTAATTTGTTGTTCAATAAGAACCCAAGTAT
Source organism: Trametes meyenii (assembly GCA_022606255.1). NCBI lineage: Eukaryota > Fungi > Basidiomycota > Agaricomycetes > Polyporales > Polyporaceae > Trametes > Trametes meyenii. The sequence goes on along the minus strand of JABYQG010000003.1, from coordinate 2,516,779 downwards.
TCTTACCCACTTCTTTATCCAGTCTTGACCAAGCAGCGTCAGTTATCTGCACCCCGCATTCGGCTATCTTCGTAGACTTCTTCCCTCGCCTCTCCGCCGAGCCTATCCCTCTTCCCACTCCTCGCACAATCCCGCGTGCTGTATTTGTCTGCGCCAATTCCCTGGTGGTGAGCGACAAAGTTGTCAGTGCGTACCCTTAGCGCGATAACTTGGTTAGAATGCGGACGCTTATCGGGATCCATACAGGTGCCAAGATCCACTACAATCTGCGTGTTGTCGAGACTCTTGTAGGAGCGCGTGTCCTTGCGCTGCGCCTCGGCCAGACACTTAGTCAATCGGAGCGCCCTAGGCTCCGTGAGGTGTTTTCGCGCTGGCTAGGATCGCCTGACCTAGAGTCCAGCCCGGAGAAGATCAAAGCAGCACTGGAACGTTTCCTCCCCGAGGTCGAGAAGCTGCGTCCGTCGGCCGAGGGTCGCAAGGAGGGCGAGCTGGGTGTCACTATGCAGGAGATGATCGAGTGGAGCGGGCTCTCAGCGGAACAGTTCCACGAAGTCTACCTCTCCTGGGTAGATGGTGCGTACCGCCTCCAGCGCTCACTGAACGTTTCGAGCATGCTCACTGCGTTTTTAGTCGAGGCTGAGTACTTCCAATTATACAAACGCGCCCGGCATGTCATCACGGAGGCGATCCGCGTTCTCGAATTCCGCGCAGTCTGTCTGCGTGCACAGGCCACCGAAGGCGACCTGCCCGACGACACGCTGCGCACGCTCGGCGCACTCATGGACGCATCGCACGAGAGCTGCGCCAAGCTGTGCGAGAGCTCGTGCCCAGAGGTGGACCAGCTCGCAGAGCTCGCCCGCGCTTCCGGCGCGTACGGCTCACGTACTACCGGCGCTGGCTGGGGCGGGTGCACTGTGTCGCTCGTCGCGGAGGACAAGGTGGACGAGTTCATTGCGAAGATTAAGGCCGGGTACGCGCCTTACAAGGATCTCGAAGGTGATGCGCTGCACGAGGTCATATTCGCGACGAAGCCGAGTTCTGGGGCGTTTGGTAAGTTATCATAGGACCCATCGTCTTGCATTGCTTTTCATGCTTTTTTTCAGTGCTGAAGTTGGACGAGTAAATCAATGGGAATGAAGTTATTCGTTTGTACGTGTATAACTGTAGTACAGCGGTGATGGTATTGTGATAGCTGATAAACTGGTATCGATCTGGGAATGGTACTGATGACCAAATGTATCGTGTGAGATGCATTTCTGTAGGTATGTCCGAAGTGTCGTTTCTATCAAATACAGGAGTGAATGCTTCGTAAGTGGCCGTCTCTGTCATGCTAAACTATTCACTTCTCGGTGGAATTCAGGGAAAGCAAGTCTGATGGGCGGTCCATTAAGCACCATCCTCGATAGGCTTCTTCAGCATCGGTGAAGAGGTCGTATAACAGCTCTGCGCTGTCAGAAAGATCTGGGACCTTCCAGTCCTCCTCCTTAAATCGTAGAGGCTCGTTATGTGTGATCCTACGTATGATAACGTCCTTCCATCGCCGCCACGCAGGGGTGTCATTGGGGAGGAGCTCGTCCAGTATCTTCCTGGGGCGGGGGCAATTCAGAGCGAGGAGCGTAAACACAGCTTGCGCCGTGCGCGTGCCCAGCGCAATCTTCTGGATGCTGGTCTTGTTGAGGCGCATCAGTTCTAAAAGAATGTCTGTCTGAATGTCCTCCTTGTCAAGCGCAGAGAGGTAGGCGTTGTAGAACCAAGAGACGCCAAGAGTCACGACGAACATGAGCTGCCCGAAAAGCGTGCCCTGCGGAATGAGGAGTAGCTGGATGAGGAATTGGATGGTCAGGAGGACAGAGCACACCCCGATGTTTTCGTAGCGGGGCTGGCTCGTGAACGTGAGGCAGAATCGCCCGCGCGTGAGCGCATTCACTGCACCCTCCTCGCCGCGGATCACGAGAATGTTGCCCTCATTGAGGAGAATGCCGTCCCCGGGCGGAGCGCCCTTGGCAGGCGCGGGATGCCGGAAGGTCAGCTTCCCAGAACCGATCACGAAGCACGCGAGCCCGCTGGCAAGTACCCCAAAGGCGATGCTCCCGCAGCACCACCAGTCCGCAACGAGACCGCAGAGCACCGACGCCGCGATGCTCACGGCGATAGGGATCAGCGCGAGGAGCGGGAGACGGCTTTTCTGTGGGCGCGGGAGCTCCTCCTGCTTCGGTGAGTAGGAGAGGTCGACGGTGGTGACAGTGTGCTCGAGGGTAGACCGCCGCTTGTTGACGATACTGCGAGCGATAGGTTCATTACGCGCCTTGCGCGCGATGAGGTGCGCAAGGTGGCCACTGGGGTTGATGGACGAACCCGAATGTGCGGCGAGGAAGCGGGGACCAGACTTGCCGTCGAGTCCGAAGAGCTGTGCGGGGTCGCGATTTACCCCGGGGAAGAGTCCGTCCCAGAAACGCGAGTTCGCGAGCTGGCCGTATTGCTTCGCGATCTCGTACGAGCCCGGGGTGTTGTACCATCCGAGCCAGCGCCGGCCCTGGAGGAGGTGGACCGTGGCCATGCCTTGGACCGCGCCTTCGCCGCCGAAGAAACCAGCGACTCCGGAGGAGTCGAGAGTGAAAGAGGAGTCTTCTAGGGGAGCCTGGAAAGTGGCAGCGTTCGAGTCGTCCAGCTGTCGCGCTGCGAGATGGAGAAGATGCGTGATGGGGGCCATCGCGTTAGCAGCCAATATTTGTCATCCAGTTGAGAGTGGTGTCTACTAGACTGCGCGAGCGAGAGGACAAGACTGAGGGCGAGTACGAGGGGCAGAGCTCGCGAGGGACCGCGTGGGTGGCGTCGCGAGGAATCTCGCTGCCGCACAGTCACAGCAGCAAGGATATATGGCAGGCTCACAGTCAGCGCTCTTCGATATCGCCATGTTGTCCGCGCGTACCGAAATGGGCGTCCTAGGTTTTCTGATGCCGGTCAACGTGTACATGGTGGGAATCTGTACAGGAGGCTACAAGGCCATCCCCGGTATACCGATTGTCCAGTTAGCCATGTCCTCACCCCAAGCTTGTGCTATATATCTTGTGCGCACTATTTGGTCCCACCGATTTTGAGAACATCTACAAGCACGGTGGCACAGCATCACCTCGGCGATGAGCCAGTTTACAAAATGAGGATGCCTGCTAATCTGTCAACTATAGCCCGACGACCATATTTGATTTAGAATGAGTCACGGGTCTAGAGGGGGTGGCTGCAGGGTCGAGCTGCAGGCTAGAGAGACATGAATCAGAACGGACGTACGACGAACACGTATCATGCTCGTATACTGGGTATCCCGAAGCAGCTCAGGCTCTTAGGAAAGCTTGTACTACGGGTGAGGCGGTGCGCACACGCAGAAGCTGGAAACCTGCAAGTGACCGTCGAGGCTGTGTCAGGACGCCGGCGCTGAGCAGTCAGAAGACGTTCGGACATCTCCTTGACGTAACGCTCATACGACACGCACACTCTGCGCACCATGTCGAGAGTCCTCCGTGATCATCCCCAGGCCCCTCACACAGCCCACGCATCGGCGAGCTCCATTGGACAAGAGGCTGTTCTCCAGAACCATCGAGTTCGCGGTCAACACCACCGGCGGAGAGAACAGCTTGGGCCGGATAATGTAGGGCTGGAATAGCAAGTGGCCTGTGAGTTTGCCAGCGTTCCCGCTAACGAGTAGGACGCTGCCGTCGCTGAGAAGTACAGTGCTGAAGACGGCAAGATTCGGCGCTTGCCAGATGAAGCTCATCGCGCTAGCGATGTCCTTCAGGGAGAGGGTGTTGCCAAGTAGGGGTTGCACGACGGCTCTCAAGTCACCCATAACAGGGTCAGGTTGCTGAGCGTAGTCCTCTGCGAAGAGGTACGCAAGGACGACACGAGCATGGTACGAGGCTTCTTCGCATATATGGCTGTCAACGGCTCCGGCTAGCGCGATCACAAGATCTCGCAGGTGTTTACCGTCAACATTCGAATTCCATGAAGGGTCAACACGGGGCCGGAAGTCGACAGCATGGGTACGGCCATCTATCGTCAAATGGACGGGGTCTAAAGGGTCGTAACGGACATTCCAAGTATGTTCGCGAACGATGTGAGCCAGACAGCCAAACGCGACCAGTCCGACTTGGTCAAGCGTCACCTTCGGATCCTTCGCGACCTGGAAGTCCTTCTCGTTCCAGCTTGCTGACGCTCTATCACCGTCAAGCGGCTCCCCCGCCCATCCAAAGCCGTGATATCCCCGAAGTGGGTTCTGTGTGCCGTGGTTTGTGAGCAACAGAGAGTAGTCGCGGCGTTTGAGCGCGATGACGTTCGCCATCATGAGTACGTTGAGACTAATGGCGGGGACGTGGGTACCAAAGGCGGTAGGACGGGAAGTAAAGCGGTGCACGAAACGGACGAGATTACAGATCAGGGAGACCCTGTCGTATTCATCGCTACATCCCAGCCGGTGGACGATGCTTAGAGCCCACGCACATGTGCTCTTGGCCATCGCGATGTCGGGGAGGTGACCGCGGGGTTGGGTAAATAGAGGCAGGGACGCATCGCGGGCCCGTGCGGCGTCCACGCAGTGCCAGAGTGTGTCGGATGAGAAACCGAAAGACTTTCCCGGGTGCGTCGTGTCGTGCACGTAGATGTGGGCGTGGTGGCTTAAAACGAGCTCTTGCGAGCACCAGGCTCGGGAGAACCATCGGGCGGAGAGGATTCGACGGACCAACGCGAGAGCGACTGGAGTAGCTTGGGGCTTTCCCAATAGTAAGCGGTCTTCTGAGGAGAGTGCTATGTCTTCAAGCATGACTAGGGTCAACTTGGCTTGCGTGTAGATGCGTTGCATGATCGCGACTTGGGCAGCCTTCTCCGCATCATCCGACTGATTAATGCAATGGAAGTCGATCCAAACCGCGAGGTTCGGGTCGTAAGACTCCGCGGCTTTGGAAATAAACTGGGAAAAGTGCGAGGAAGACATCTGTCTGTCTGGCGTAGCCACGACGGTTGGTTCATTGCTACTACCGAGCCGTTGGAAGCTTGGATCCCCAGGCCAGCAATAGCTTATGGCGACGTAGGGCTGATCCTGGTAAGGCATGATTTGGTATACGCCGTCGTCATCGCGTTCGAGCACGCGCAAGGGTCGATCATGGAAGGAGTCAGTGCCAACAGTACCGAGGCAGGCCTAGCAACACGTTAGGCTTATCGTTTACATAGTGTATTGGACGCACCGTCAACGCGTCTCCCACAGAGAAAGGGTGTAGGAGAAGCGGTCTATCATTCGCCGTAGACGTTGTTGGAGGCATGTGTGGGACGTGGCGGAGCTGAGCTGACGCTCGACGGCATCTGGCCAAAGTTCACGTCTGGTGGAGATAAAGTTCGACCGCAGTGCGACCATGGCCGTCAAACTCAATTCAAGCGAGTGCTCGTCTTCCCAATATTTGAATGGGGATGGCGTATACCCTCATTTCTTACGTATCTTGGTTTGCCGACTGACTCGGTTATGGTGTCGTAGACGACGTGACTTCACAGATGTGGAGCTGAGTACTATTCACTGGGTAGAGGTAGGGTGGCCTTACTGACGGCAGCAGACAGAATAGAATAGTCTTCCGCCAGGAGTTGGAACATGGTCACGGTCGCAGCTTGAAGAATTTTGACTAGCGCCTCGGCGTCAGGGCATCCATTGAAATTAGGACTCCGCTTCTACGGAATAATTACATCGATAATAATAAAACGATACCGTCTTAAAGTTCCTTCAATTCAAATACTTACCCAAACAACAAAACTCAACGACTCTTTTTGCAATACGAGACTACTAGTACTACCCTTGGGCTACTGCAAGCCCGGTGGGTGCGAAACGACTGTCACTAGAGTACGGTTTATCGGGCGGAGGCCCCTGCATCCACTGTCTGAGTATGGAAGGATGATAATCAAGGGGAATACAGGGTGATCAAACTCTGAAAGTACACACGATTCATGACCCCCTCATCTTATCATTTCCCGTAGCCACTGAGTGCATGTATCGTATAGGCTAAGGCCTGCCATAGGGCTCAGCCCTCAAGGGCAATAAACGAGGACGCGAAAAATCTGAGAGGACGAGGACCCATCAGCATAGCAAGCCGTTAGTACGTTGTCATACATTCAGTCGATAGCGAAGGTACTGACGAGTTTGAAAGTACTGGTGGGTTTCTTGTCTCGTGTTGAAAGATATGCGTGCTGAAAGACACGCGAGCGCGAAGCCATAGCCATGCACCGGTCTATTTAGTGGAACGTTTCTCCACTGGTTGTCTAGACGCTGTACGGGTGTTGAGGATAGGCCTGCACGACAGTGGAGGGAAGACTGGCACCGGCGCGACGGTAGGCACCGCCTTGCCTGCTTTTGCTGCCGACGTCGATGATGCCTTTTTTCGACTACTAGACGATGAGGCGCGTCGATGGAGTGTGCGACCCATCGAGGATGTTGAAGGGGGAGGGACGCGGGATCAAACCCCAGAGAATTTTATATCCAGTCGACGAACGGGGTAGTGCGTACAGTACGGCGGGTGATGATCAGCCGATACGCGTAGACTTCGCGATGGCGTAGTATCCGATAGGCATTACAGACGTTCACAGGCCCTCACCTGCATGAATATCTCACGGCATCCCGGCGCCGGCCAGTCCGCGGTTGAACGACTGCTTGGAGCCATACCGATCCGGGAATTCCGGGCAAGAGGCAAAGCAATACATAATGTACGCCACAGCCGAAACAGCCGTTTCATCAGTGACGTGCCAAGGCACAATATTAATGAGTACTATTCAATGAACCTCTTCAAGATCGCCTCGATCGTCCCCAGCGGGAGGGAGCACAGCACGCGAACGGTTCCGACTCCGTCTCAACTGGTTGAGGTATACTAGGATCTCACCCTCAAAGGCCCAGAGCCGAGCGTAATTGGATCGTACTCTGCCAACGCGCGGGACCGTGTGTCAAATGGTTTCGTTGGACCGCACCACTTATCGACGTACCTGCATGTTAGTTCGAGTACTGGTAGTCCGAGTAAGGGCCAAGGTCCCAGCGTAGGCTCGTGATCCATTGACCAATACCCCCATGGTACGGGAACATCTCCCGAAGACAGCAATGGTAATTGATGAAAATAAATTTGAGTGGGAAGTTCTGGAGGGACGTCAAGAAGACGTATGATTGATGTTAGGAAAGCCCCAGGGCGCATGTATAGAGTAGACTCTACCAGTTACTTGCAAAGGCAGCAGTGCCTCTTCGGGTGCATTTTTGGAGCCTTCCATGACGGCGTCGTAAATGATCGCCCCAGCATAGTGGAAACTCTCCTCAACTATTAAACCGTCGTTATTGTTGAAGGAATTCGTAGTGGACATATGCCAACTCACAAAGAATGACGTCGTGAACGTGTAAGCCGTGTTCACGGGCAATATCCTCGGCGCAATCCCAGAAGAATTCGTGATATTCGCAATCATCAGGCAACGTCCAGACCGCTGCGATTTCTTCAACCCTTTCTGGAGAGTCGTTGAGTTCGAAAACGTGCCTGCGCGTATTCCTTAGGGTTTCTCTGGTGCAATGCTGCTCACGTCCTTCCAGATTGCTCACCTTGCGCCGCCTTGCGACCAGAAGTAATCTACGGCTGGTTTCCAATCGCACCCCACAGATCGACGAAGGAGGAATGTAGACAACTTTCCGGTTGGCGTCACCACATCGTAAATATTCCCCAAGCGAATGAATGCTTCGTGAGACCCATTACGCTCGATGTAGCCGTAGTCTCCCCACTTTCCGTTTATCTCCCCTTGGAATTGATGTGAGGACCATATCTTGGCCAGGTCGGATTGCAGGAAGGGGTCCAAGTCAAGAACAATTGTTTTGTTTTTAGTACCGACATGAGACCGCAGCTGAGAAAGCAGCGCAGAGGCGGAGTGTGCTACGTCGTCGTCGGATGCATAGTCTAAATGGCATGCGATCAGTCATGCTCTATGAAGCACAACAACCCCAGAGTAGCGTGATATACGGCACGTACCTTTCCCAGGGGATAATGTTCCGTACTCCTTTCGGGATTGAATTGGATTAGTGGTGCAATACCGGGTCACGACCCATATAGGAAGTTATACCTCGTCGTACAGTGTCCGCAAACACGATTGAAAACACCCCAAGTTTGCGTTGCAAAAATCCACAGCGCCCACTATAAGTCTTCCTTCTTCGTTGAGCATCGCTGAGGGAAGGCATCTATCGTGGCTATGGCACTGTGAAGCAAAACCTGTTGTCATTATTTATCGCCGAGCGTCCAATCAAGCTTACCTCGTTCACAGGAAAGTTGCGATCCTTCAGGTAGTGAAATGCGTCCTACATCATAATAACACCAATATATTAAATTCATGACATTTGCGTTGTCATTATTGAGATCATGCATACACCTGGTAATCAACCACCTGTGATGGTAATCAGAAGTAATCAGGAGTCAACAGCTAAGACGGGAAAAATGAAAACAAATGTTAGGGCACTAACATGTTGCAGCCATTGAAAGAGGCGAGATAGGGTGTCCTTCCCACGAAACTGAGCCAGCAGTGGTATAACACCTAACAGTAGTTTAATCGGTTACGTTCTACCTTGGCCTCACGACATAGAACCTTTCCGATAAAGCCGGATGTGAATATCCAATGACTTGGGCAACATACGGATGATGTCTACATAACACCGATGAGCGCAATGCAAAAATGGATACTCGAATATGTCGTAAAGATCGTCATAACTTACATGTCCGGGTAATAGGTCACCATAGACTCGCTCTGATGAAATTACATGGTCAGTGTCCATGCTAATTTGAAGGTAAATTAGGTAGTCACCCATGGCTTTCCAGATCGCTCTCTGACAGTGCGGACTACGACAGCCCGCCCTTCCCATTTACCTTCTTATTCGTGCCCGACGACCCGGCCGCTGACAGAATATGCCCCTCGGACACGAAGACATCGAAGGTCGCTCCAACGAAACAGTCTCAGCTACACAAAACGGGACGTGAGCAGAGGTCATAGTTAAACAAAGGATTGTCCAGCAAGACGTACTTGGGAGCTATCGTCATAGAGCGCTTGTCGTTCCATTTTCGTACGCAAGGCTATCAGACACGCGGTCTGTGTATATAGATAGTGTGTAGTCAGACAGGACGTCATATAAAGAAGGACCTACATCGAACGCGCGCCAGACACTGTCGAGCTGATCCATGCGATCGTCTATCAGGTCGGCGATGGAGCTTTGTAGAAGGAAGCGACTGAGTGAGTTTCTACGACTGTATGCCTCGACATCCTCCCGGACGCGAATAAGCAACCTAGTGCAATTCGTTCAGTAAGTACACAAACAGGGACACGGAACGGTACATTGACTGACGTTTGCAACTCGATAAGATTGACTTTTAGGTTGTCGTCTATGGTTTCGGGGTCGGATGCAACAGACTCTTCAATGTGTCTGGACAACTCAGATGCACGTCTCGCCAGGCGCACGAACCGATCTCTATCGCCACGTATTTTCTGATTTGTAAAGTAAGCACCCTTAGCAAAAGTAGCCCGTGGGCGTGTGGCATACCTCTACGGTTCGAGCAATGCCGAGAGCAGCCCCGACTATGTTCCCTAGAAAGGGAACTACAGTGATAGCATCTGATGTCTCTTGTAAGACTTCCAATGCACATATCGCTGCCGCGAGGACATCGCTCGGAGCCACTTGGCGAATCAGACGAAGGGGGGGCATGGTGGACGCGCGAGGTCGAAGGTGATACAGATCCCAGAATAGCTACCGCAAGATTGTCTAGATATATACATAAGCGTGCGTGCCTTGCAACAGGAGCGCGTGAGATACGAGGACACAAGTTTCAACTTTTCACTCACTTGAGCCTCAGGGTGCCCGCTGCCGCCTGTAGCTATCGCGCATAGGGAGCTAGATAGAAAGCTAATATCTCTCTTGCAAGGTCCAAGTCACATTCAGGTATGATCGCATAGTGATGCTGCATCGCCTCAGGGGAATATGCGCGCCCTAAGCTTAGCGGCCAGCAGTTGGTTGGATGCCGGCATATGATGATCATAGGCGTCAAGTTCAACGAGGATATACTAGGCGCGCTCTACACACAGAAGTGAGCGCTAACGTTCAAACGTTCAAAGTGCAAGATCTGATGATCTCGTGCGAGTGTCAAACGCACTCTCCCTACTTGGGCCTCGGCCTACTATAATTTACAAACATCTCTGATCGTGGATTGTGCGCTCTCATAATCGGTTTGTTAATCTTACAACAGAGGATTTTGGTACAGCCTGCCCCGTAACAACATTACGCGTAAACCTTCTCGTTCCACCCAGGCAGAATCTGCGCATTCTCAAAGTTCTTGTCTCCCCGAGCGACGTTCTTGGTGCGCTGCCACTTCTGTTTCGCAAACGTCCAGGCTTATGGCAGGTTAGTATCATGTAACATGATCACCCTTGGAATGCGTTAGGCGACTCACTCTCCATGGTAGGTACGGGGTTTCCAGACTTCTCGAACTCGTTCTCGGTGAAGCCTTGCTCCCGGAGCACCGGCGACTCTTTAATGGTCCTGAGTTCGACGTCGTTATTGGGCCTATGGTGCGATGTTCGTTACTATGGGGAAGCCCGGAACATAACACAAAACGTACCGAGAGAAATAGAGCAATCCCAAACGGTCAACGTGCTGTTGGTCCTTGGGAGGGACCGCAACCCTGTATAATCGTCAGTTACTAGCCTAATCTATAGAACAGGAGTGCTGACCTGTGAATCGTGCTCTTGACGTATCCACCCGTAAGGAATGAGAGTGCGTCGCACGTGTTGACAGTGAGGGTGCCATCCTGAGGCTTTACCCAGCTCCATTCGCCGGTTGCGTGGTTCTTAATTTGCAGGGCGGCGACAGGCTGGCGGAACAGAAGAGTGAAAGAGCCCAAGTCTGTCACCCGACCGCTTGATTAACATACACTCCTTTCCAAGCAGATGTAATCCGTACCAGTGTGGCCGCGGCCCCAGAGTCCGTTCAGCTTCGCGTTCTCTTCGGGAGTGAACTTGGTGTATTTCATGTACCTCAGGTGATCCTTGTCATGAACATCAGTCCTCAGACGCAATAAAGCAACGAGAACTACACCGACCTCGCTCTTGACCTCGTACTTGTGGATGTTCTTCAGGTAGTCCTCGGGAAGACCCAACGCGATGGCAAGGATAGTATGGAGAGGGTCCAGGACCTCGGTGTGAAGAGACTGTAGCGATATGAGCATCTCAAGCAGGCGGCAGTATGAAAGTCGTCTACCCGAGCAAACTCCTCAATCTCGGCCAAGTGCTGCTGGATGAATTCCGGGTGCTGGTGCTTGAAGTCGCCATTGAACTCTGATGCGCACACTCAGCGGCATAGCTGGCAAAAACGAGATGGTAAACTCACTTGGGATGTTGTAAACCTCTACGCGGTCGCGAATCCCAGAGACAGGATCGATGCTACCACCATCCATCAGCGCGAGTTACGAACTCAGAGGTGAAAACTCACATGCGGCGTCCGGCAGGCACATAGCCGTTGAACTGCCCGTCGTCTACGAAGTAGCGTCGTGAGCATCACTTCTCGATCATCCTCAAAACTAGTCCGAACGCACCCAACCCTTCCGGAACGTACTTGAGCTTCTCCTCAAGCGGGATCTCGTATAGCTGCTTGCCAATCGCGAACTGGCGGTTCACGCGCTCCTGAGAGATGTTGAAGTTCTTCACGTAGAAGAACCCATCTTCCCGCACGGCTTTCACAAGGGTCTTCGCGAGCTGCTGGTTGCCCTCAGGTGTGCCATACAGACTGAAGTCAAGCGTGATGAGGTCTGCCCAGGGGAGGTCCTCCTATTTCCACCCCCCGACCTCGTCAGCGATATGCGGAGTCCAACAAACACGACAACTCACTTTCGTCTCCTGGACGAAGTTGTACGAACCGAGCTCGGGAACTGGGACGGGCATTGTGGCAGTGTCGAAGATGAGTCTATGACAGCTCGAGATCGCTTGGGATATGGTCCACTACGTACTTGCAAAGGCCCCTATTTATGGTGACGCTGTTATCGCAAAGGAAGCAAGCCGAGTCTGCTGAGATACACAGAACGCGCAACGACCGCGATATTTCCGCCTCATGAGGGGCTGTAATGGTGTAAGAGGGCATGCCTGATGGAGGTATGAGGGGACCGGGCCGGAAAGATGCGCAGTTGGCGCAAGAGCGTAGCTTGGTTGCGTGCTTTCGCGACAACGCCTTCGAATTCAGTCGTTCTCCAGGGCTTAAAGAGGCTGATAACACCCCAAGCCTCGTGACAGGTGAACCAGGTCAGCCAGGTCAGAAAGGGTCAGAAGCGCCGCAAGGAGGCCCCTGGAGGCCCCGGGGCCCGTACAAAGGTCTCAGACTGCCTCGGTAGACCGAAGGAACGTCTTAACATTCTTCCTATACGTCTAGCGTGAATATCGGTGAGTAAGAAAGTTGTTCACGATGATTGCTGATTCGGCGGCTCAGGGAGCGCCTGCTCTGCAGAGATATCCGACACCTGCTGTTGCCACATGCTGTAGTACAGACCGCCTGCCCGCATCAACTCTTCGTGTGTGCCTTGCTCGACAACCTGGCCGTCCTTCAGGACAATGATGAGGTCTACGCGAGATGGATGAGCCTGTCATGTCATCGCAATTGAAGCATTGACCGCACATACCGGACTCCACGACCGTGCGAAGACGATGGGCGATGAAGATGCTGGTGCGCGCCTTCTCGTGAAGCAAGTTGTTAATATTACGCATTAGTTCTGTCTCCGTATGTGCGTCGAGCGCGGATGTCTGGTCATCGCATCAGCTTAAGAGCCATGAACTTAGAAGCCTTGTGACTTACAGCCTCATCGAAGAACAGAATGGGAGGATCTTTCAGTAACACCCTCGCGACCGCTAGGCGCTGCTTCTCGCCCCCCGATAGCATCAGGCCTCGCTCCCCAACCTTAGTATGATACTTCTCAGGGAGTCTCATAATCGCCTGATGTACGTGCGCCTTCGCCGCCGCTTCAATGACTTCCTCATCGGACGCGTTCAAACGGCCGTAACGGATGTTTTGTAGGACGTCTGAATGAAAGAGCGGTGTATCCTGTGGCACCACGCCGATCGCACTTCGCAGCGATGAGATCTTCAAGTCGCGGATATCCTGCCCGTCGACAAGGATACGGCCAGAAGAAGGTTCATAGAAGCGGAAGAGCAGGCGGAATACAGTCGACTTTCCACAGCCTGAAGGACCGACGAGCGCAACCTTCTTGCCAGCGGGGATCGTGAAGGAAAGATTGCGGAAGATGGGACGGTCGGGATGGTAGCCGAAGTTGACATTCTCGAAGGTGATGGACCCCCCGCGAAGGTCGAGCGGACGTGCGTCGGGCTTGTCCTTCGGTGGCTGGTTTTGAGTCGTCAAGTTGAAGAGGACCTCCATGTCGAGAAGACTCTGCCGCATCTCGCGATAAATAGTGCCCAAGAAGTTCAGAGGCAACGAAAGCTGGAACACTAGCTGATTAACCATAACGAGATCGCCGACCGTCATCGTACCTATCAAACAAGTCAAACGTTGGACGGGCTAGCTCATGCACTACACACTAACCGTTAATCACCCCCTGTGCAGCGAGGAACATCATCATCGTGAGCGCGCTCGAGAAGATGACGTTCTGTCCTGAGTTCAAGTAGGCTAGTGAGGTGGCAATCTTGATGGAAGCCTTCTCATACGCTGATAAATGCTTGTCGTATTGCGCGACTTCGTATTTCTCGTTATTGAAGTGCTGCACCGGACCTATATAAGTGATGGCCAACCAAGACAACTCTCTCATACGTGCCTTCACGGCTTCATAGTTTATGAGTGAGTCAACCGCTACAGTGGCCGCTTTATTATCAGCGGAGTTCGCTTCGCGTCGGAAACGAGTTCTGGTACGAGGTGAGTGGCCAGCGATTCGTCACGGTCCTATTCGCACTCACCTCCATGATGTCGTTCGTACAGTGAACCAGGTGTACGCTGCCATAGTCGCCAATGTGATCGCAGCATAATCCCATCCGAATTTGTACGTCTAAGCATAGGCTCATTAGGTTTGAATGTGTCGCAGGGGGCCGAAGCATACCAATATGCCGCAAACAAGCGAGATTTCAAGAGCGGTCGGTACTATCCGGAAAATGATGGCCTGAAGAATAAAGGTGATACCCCTGCTCACCAAGTTAGAGCTCAGCTATAAGTGGTGCAGCGAATGACGCACTTGGTTCCTCGGTCTATAGCACGGGTAAGCCCCCCTGTATGGCGAGACAGATGGAATTTGAGGTCTAGGTGGAGGAGATGCTCAAATGTCTGTCGTGCGACTTTGCGCACTGCGCTTTGTCCTACACTGGCGAACGTCGCATTCAGCAGTTCTCCTGATAATGTAGCGCCGATCCGCGCAGCACCATCTACGCAATATAAAGCATCAAGACGTCTACTATGCATTACTAGAACAAACACCATACTTACAACCGAGAATCAGGGAGCCTCCGACTATCCAGACGGTCGAGCCCGCTGTGAGGTCAACGTTGAGCGCGTCAATAATCTGCTTGAACAGCAGCGGAACCTGCACATTCAAAAGCTGAAGCGTTTCTTGTAAGCTCAATCTCGCATACGACCGGAGCGTAATGATCGTACTTTGCCACCGACAAGCAAACCGAGACCGAATAGAACACGGCCACGCGTTTTCCAGTCACCTTTTGGCCATAGGTTCTCCGCTAGCTTCCGTACTATATTCCAATCCCTCTTCCGTTGCTCTGACTGGGATATATGCACCGCATCTCCTCCGAGGTCTTGTTTAGGCTTCGGCGTCGGAGATTGAGATGGCACAACCTCAGGCTTCTGTGGTTGTTGCGCAAGGTGCTGGTAATGTCGCGTCCAAGGCTTTCCGTCACGGTTACTGGCGAAACGTGGTCGCGGACGGCTAGAAGATGTGACGAAGGCTCGGGAAGACAAAGTGATGGGTTGCCTGCTCCAAAACGGGGGAGTTGCTTTGAAAGGTAGGGCCAAACAGTGACGAGAGACGAGTGCTGCCATGATCCTCGGCGAGGAACAGGGCTAGCTCATCGAGTAGGGTGATGAGGGAAGAGGTAGAGATGAGACGACTGGGGAGGTGGGAGCCATGATGCACCCAATTCCGCGCTGGGCAGATCGGTTGGCGTGCTCGCGCCTGCACTGCTAAAGCCGAAAATCTTATCAGATAGGATTGGCGCCTGTATCTATCAACCCGGCAAGGCTCGGCCGACTCGAATGCCTCCTCTTCAGTCCGCGGGCGGCGGAATGACGATTCCTCTCCGGAGTCCGTCGACCGTCCAAAAACGCGAGTCCCCAACGCCATCTCCAGAAAAAAAAAGCTCAAGGATATAGCAGAAGTCGCGGACACTATGTTTCAACATTCTCCCATCTTCAAGCTCTTTACTGCAAACGCAGTTCTGGCGTTAACCTAGGGTACTGGTCAGGTTTCAGTGCGTCATCAAGCCAACCCTCGACGAAAGCGCAAGACTTGGGGGGACCATGTAAGCACTCCTACGATACAGCAACATGATCATGGCTCGGGGAGCAGCCATAACACGACAATATACAGCCAGCACCACTCAAGTCAGGCGTAAAGAACAAGGTCATGTGTCGTGTGCGTATCATATTCCTATGCCATTGCAACATATCTGACCTGCTGCATCTCGTGTGACCGTCCACAGATGCATTTTATGGTACACCACCAAGAATATGGTCTTCCATCAGGTTACGCCGTAGGCTTGAGACCCCATCCAAGTGTGATCACTGGAGTCTTGCGGCTGAAGACAGATGCGTTCCCGGGCGACATACGCTCCGGTCGTGGATCCCCGCTACTGCGGACCACAGAATGCTGTACATCGTGGCTCTTACACACGTCTGAGCCGTTGTTTTTATGATGTCGTGAGGGCACTATGCCGTATAACATTCGCGTTTTCCCCACGAGCAGCTGCGTACACCGGCGTTATCGAATCCCTTGTGGATCCAGGGCGATCTCCCGCGCTACACGGGTCGCATATTAGCCCAGTACGCGTAGTAGTCCATCGCTTCCTTTTTTGAGGCGGGGGTCATGTCGTCCCATGATGGACGAATATCATAGATGGCTGTAAGTCGATTCCAACCCATGTACGGTGTCGACACTAAGACTACATTGCAGGCCGGTTTTTCAAGACCCTTCACAAGTTGTCACGTTTGTACAGTATCAGCAGTTGATGACTTCGGTCGCCTGTGCGCGCATTAGTATGATCTATCTCGGCATTGCAATGTTAACGCCATATCTGCACTAGGTCTCTTGTACTACGACTACATCATCACGCTGCACACTGAGATGCGCCTCGTTTGGCATTCTCCTCTTAGCTTCGGAAAAGTTTTCTTCCTTCTCATACGCTATGGCTTTATTGTCGACATGTCTCTGGTATTGTTCTATACCGTACGGCTGTCACCTGGCGCGGGCCCTGCGCTTACAGTTATGGGGTAAAGTCAACGGTAGCACGGAATCGCGTACTTCTAAGGCTGATATCTGTTCTTAGCTGTCAGGCTCTGTATACTTCGGCAACCGTAGTCCAGTTGATGAATTTTGCTTCGGTATCTGGTACGTGACTCCGCAATATCTATCCAGGAGCCGCTAATTATTGAGACCTGTTCGCAGCATTCGTAGCCCTGCGCATCGCGTCATTATGGTCGCACAGTTGGCCGCTAGGCATCTCCCTGTTCCTTTTCGGGCTCTTTAATCCCTCTACCATGTAACCGGTCAGAATGCACGCCATTCTTAGAGTACTAATAACGCCGTCGGCCTGACACCCCACCCACAGGCCATAGGCCTAGGATTCCAAATGAATCCCACTCCGTGGCCCATGTCAGCATGCGTTCAGACTCTCCGGTCTAACGCGGCGTCGTTTGCCCTCATCGCGTATGTGGTCAAGTTGTGCAGTGGTCTTCGGCTAATATCGTAAATGAATTCTGCAGAACGCAAAAAGGTTAGTTACGACCAGCCGCCTCTGCTTTTTGGTTATTGACAAATTCTAGTCCCGATAGCAGCATCGGCCGTCAGCATTACATATGAATTTCTGTGCCTAAGCCTGACTGTTTTCAAGACTCTCGGTGTCTATCGAGAACAATGCAAATGTGGAATGCGTCCAACACTTACCCGCTTGTTGTTGCGCGACGGTCAGTACTACACGTTCAGTTATAGTTATCGTCCGCATGACTTAATGCTCCCCGCACGACCTACTAGGTTCTCTATATTTCGGGCAAGTCTCTTGCGGCTAATGTGGCTGCGACGCTGACGAACTATGACCGTTTTAGAGTTATGACTGCCTTGGGTGTCTTCAATGTGGTATCTGCGTCTGTGAGTAAACGTTCTTCATTGTCGCATGGCGACACTTATGATCAATGAACACTTCTAGATCCTCGATAGTCCTGTGAGCACACTTCGCAGGTTTGCAGACCTTCGATCTTATCCCAGAGCGCATAGTTGCCCGATGATATCAACGCGGTTCTTGGCAGAGTGTAAGTTTACTACATGTAGCCTTACGGGTAGGAGATCGTCGTAGCGCTGACTGGTGGATGCATTTAGGCTGGTCCCTATCTTGACCACCCGCTTCATTGCCAATATTCGTCAGTCGGGGAGAGGGTGGTACGATACTATCTCATTCCCGAGAGTGAATACTTCCCTTCCTTCCCTCTCATTCCCATCTCGCTCAACGGGGTGGCGTGATCAATCAGGGGAGAACTCGACGAGCATGTAGATATTCTTTAAGTTGCGTCCGCCGCCGTATCCTAATATACTCCCACACAATCTCAGGTCGACCGTTGTCCAGCTTTGCATACGATGATTTTGCACCTTGAAGGTCCAACTAAATAGTCCGTGTAAAACTTGAGTGGGAGTTGCTTGTTCGTAGGGATTCCCGCGCAGGTTCCGTAGAATCCGTGTTTCGTATACTCCGAACCGGGGCCTCAGCTGCACCAGTGAGTGGGCCCGTTTGTCCTAATGTAACACCGAGGTATTACTTGGACATTAGTCGAAACCACTTGAATACGATACCGTGGCCGCGAGCGTAGTACAAATAATGTCTATCCGGACCCAATGCTACCCCCCCTAGAAACAAAACTTTGACATCATTGCATAGGGTAAAGAACAGGACGCGAGTTCGAACTGTGGTGGTAAGTTCCGAAGTCGCCCCGGTACCATCTTCCGTTCTAGATCTCTCGTAACGCCGAGATTATTTAGCATCATGGATTAATATTAGACGTAGGCCTGCGTCGCATTCCGTTGTACGACGCCAAGTGTCACACTGATACTTTACTGGTTTGTCACAGGGCATGTCAATCTCAGAGCCGTTGGAGTAGAGGGATATCAAGCGGCAAGCCGCCTAGGCAAATTCTGCGCCGCCTCTGCCAGAGGCATTTGGCTCTTATTGGAAAAGAGAAGTGCTGCGCTTGAGTACGATGTTAGTTTAATTCGAACGCGGCTACAAGTTATTCCCAAAGACTTGGCCAGGCCGCATGGAATGAAGAGTGCCTACGAGCTCGACAGGAGGCGGCTCGGAGACCGCAGGGTATGACGTCATAGGCTGTTGGATACGTTAGGAGTGCGAAGTGCAACCTAGACGTCATACCAAAATGGTTGGAAGGGCCGCCTGGACACAACTCCACCTTCGTCACCTTCTTATACTTCCGCCGCTCCCCAAATCGCTCTCAACATCCCCCCACCAACATCCAGCACTCAACGTCCCCGACCGCTCTCGTTTCTCGCCATGGCCAGCATTGTTCCCTCCGTGTCTCGTAACGCTTTCAAACGCGCACTTGTGCGCCCCTCTACCTCGGCGTTGACGGCGGCCCCCCGTTTTTACTCCAGTACAATGCACGACAATGACCCTGAGGTGCGTCGGTTCCAATCGTATGCGCCTAGCGTCGACCGATAATACTGCTAGGTTCCCGAGGAGGAGAAGCGACGCAACCTGAGCAAGTTGCAGCACGAGACTTCAACCCCTATCCCTGATCAAGCACCCGGCTGGAACCAGTACCTCGCCAGTGCGTCAGAGGCTGCAATTAAGGTATGCAATGCACGGTGTCCTGCCGGCAAATTGCGCCTGACGCGAAGTATTTTGCACCTAGGCAGACCAATCCACTGGTACCCCTTTAGAACTGCAAGAGAGGACAGTCAAATACGTCAAAGAGCGCCATCACAGAGGCGATTCGTCTGCGACATCTCAGTCCCCGGTCGAGCCTGGTGTGTCCACTTCGCACATGAAGCACGATGGGCCGACTGATCCTGAAGCGCCTTATTCGCGCGACGAGATCGACGGTCCCCTTAAGAGTGCTCATCCGGCGACGAGTCAGGAGAAGAAGACGTGAAGCAGCCATAGGTCCGGTCGCGCCCCGTTGGTCCCCGCGTAGATGTTGAGGCTCGATCTCGTAAACACTGTATTTGTATGAACCTAGCTGTACGCGTAGCCGAGTTAAACGTTAAACTTTCCTCTGGTCGTAGTTTCAACGTTGTCGAATTAGGAATATCCATTTGTGTTTGATTCAGATAAATGTCGAGTACCGTTGAACATCGCGCATATGGGTGAGATATAATTCAAAAGCAGTATTATAGAAAGAGTTGCATCCCGGGTATCGGTGGACAGTGAAAGAGTGATTTTAAGAGACGCAATGACAAAGGACAGAGAAATGAAATAGACGCCCACGGCGACCACGCACGTTGAACGCGGCGCGGTGAAGCGAGGTCGCCACTTTCCCTCACCTCGTCATCGTCCTCGACACCGGCCTGCTGCAGTGAGCCTACATTCTCTCGATAAGACAAGCGTATCCTGATCTCTTTGATAGACTTTCCAGGCCTCAGCTCTTTGACCCTTCTGCGACGATCGCGATCCCCACAACGCTGCTGGCATCCTATGCAATACACCACTCGTTCTGTACCTGCCGCTGCATCATAACGCACGCTTCGTGGCGTCGCCCCGCCGGATGATCTCACGTTCTTCCACAAGGCTTACATTCCACCCATCGCTACTCAAGCACCATGAACGCGTTCTGGGACATTGTTGATTGGCTTTTGCCACCTGTGCGCATCATCGACGACTTGGCGGACCCCGTCGAGTCGACACACCGCTCCCGCAGCAACCACCACCATAGCCACCAAAATCCCCAAGTGTCACGCCGCGCGTCGACGCGAGACTTTGACAAGGAGAAGGAGCGCGAACGCGAGCGGAAGCGTAATACTCGCGCTGCGGAGCAGGAGAGGGAGCGCGAGCACTATCGGCAGAGGATACAGCATCTTGAACGGGAGAACGAAGTGCTGCGCGACCAGCTGAAAGTAACGAGAGAGGAGCTGGCCAACCTCACCAGCGCTGTCTTTCCTCCAACCCCCGACCGCACTATGCCACCTTCTCCTTGCACGCCACAAGATGTGACCCACCATCCGCCGTTGATACACACTCCTCTTGAAGCGACTCCTGACTCCTCTCCAATTCCGATTCTCCCACCGATCGCCGATACTGTGCAAGTGCCCAACTCCCCTCCAGCGTCCAATGCTCTACAAGTGACCAATACCGCCTCCACCTCATACTCCCCGCAAACCTCCAAGATGCTTTCGGTACCCTATGTTCAGGCACCCCAGGGATCCTACTCCGCCGAAGCCGCTCTCTCGGACCCGAAACGCCTTCGGGTCTTGTACATAGCCCTTCGCGCAACATATGGAGATGCGCGCCAGACGATCATGTCACAGGCGGAGGAACTTGCCTCGCTGAAGTCCTTCCTCTCAAAGACCGACGACTGGTCTGGTGCGCAGCTCCTCCAGGCGCTCGCGGACCTCAACTCCGAGATTATCCAGCTCTCTGCGTCCGTGGCCGAGGAGTTCTCGAACGCGCTCCGCGCCCATGAGAACTCGCCGTCCGCCGCAAAGGAGCGCGACCGCGAGGTGGTGGAGCGCGCGCTTGGGCCGGATATGATCCGGCTGCTTGAAGACCGTATACATGCAGGCGACCCGACGCTCGTGCAGTACGCGCTGCAGGCCTGGGAGGTCTGGTGCGTCGCGCGCGTACTGGACTCGTTCTGCTATGGGCTCCCCATGGAGGTGGACGAGGCATTTAGGCTCATCTTCGAGCACATGCACCGCGAAGGTGAGTGTTGCGCTCAGTGAGTGCGCGCGCTCAGTGCTAACCGGCGGACGTAGAGCCGCAACCGACCACCTCACGCTGGCGCGCTCTTACATATAAGCATGCGCACACGCTGCTTGCGAAGCGTCGCCCACCGTCTTCCGACCCTTCCTCCCCAGACTCCGCCAATCCCTCCCCGTTTAACTCCGCACCAGCATCCATCGCGTCCTCTTCGTCGCTACCTCCGCCTCTCCTCAATCTCACCGAGAAGAACCTTCGTGGTATCATCGCTATCCTCGCGCTCGCAGGATGTACAGATGCGCGAGGCTTGCACCGTGATCCTTTGCGTGCACGATTTGGTGGTGCGCTCTCCAGAATAAGCGCGCGTGCGGAGCGCATCTCAAGCGTCGTCAAGACCGGAGTCATGAGCGGCTTTTTCGAGGCCGTATGGGTGCCCCCACATCGCGCAGTCTCCCAGAGCCGGCGAAACAGCGTCGGGGATAACCCCGTCCCGAACGGCACAGCGCAAGGCAAAGGCAAGGACCGCGAGCGCGAGAGGGAGTGGGTCAAGGAGGTCGAGCGGGAACGACAGCGGAGCCTCGAGCCAGAGGAAGAGGCCAGGGACGCACCGGGCGAACATTGGTTCGACTGGGAGACCATGGACAACATGTTCGCCGGGTTCGGGAACGAGCGCTGCAGGGTGCTCTGTACCGTCGAGCTCGGGCTCGCGTTCAAGCGTCGGCTGCCAGAGGAGGAGCGCGCGGAGGCGGACAGCGTCGATGGGGACGGCATGCCGACGTCGACCCTAGGCACGGCCAAGCCCGCTCTCGCCCGTACTCGGAGTGGAGAGGGCGCGGGTGGCCAGGCAGGGGCTGGACCGGAGGGGCAGGATGAGGGCGCGAAGACGGAGCGGACATTGTTGTTGAAGCCAAAAGTGCTGCTCGAGAGTGTGACGGATATCCTATGACCCGCGTGTTGTGCGCACGGCTCGGGGACGCTCCGGTAAGTGGGGAAAACACGCACTGGGGGCGCAGATTTACTGACTGCGTTCATTTCCGCGATGCAGATGACTACCTTCTACAGAGACTGCTGCTCATTTACGATTGCGAAATGACTGCTCGATGCCTTCCTTCCCGTCCCTTCTGCTGCCCTCTACCCTTAATGACCCTCCTTCTCATGTCTTCCTGACCCCCTGGAACCAAAACTGGCCCGAACGACCGCGACTCGGCAGCACCTGAACCACGACCACGTCTGATATATCTGTACACTCGCATCTTGCTCTCTCGTTGCAGGTTATTTTGCATCTTGTATTTTGACACACGTACCGTACCGGCGATACCCCTAATCATGGATGGATTGCATCTCTTGGACGACTCGTCAACGAATGGATGTGGGAGGAAAGGCAGTAAACTATGCGAAGCTCAGCAAAGGAGTCCCGTTGCAGTCGTCATACTTTCATCGCGACACCGCTGGTCTTGAATGTGGTGACTCTAAGCTCTTCGTATCCGACAATAATATACAGCGATGCACGTATTTAAGCAGCTACAACGACAAGACAGGCAATGAATGGGGAACCCTCAGCACCAGCGTGTTTACTTTCTCTGGCCAGTTGATCAACCCTACTCCGCTTCTTCCCAATCGTTGTCGAAGACAGCCAGAGACCCATCCATAGGATGCAAGAACCTCTCCGTTTTTGTCGCAAACCTCATCGTCGATCTACCCTGAGCAGAACTGAGGCCCGTGGTCCAGGTCTCCGTCCGACGCAGATTGGATATGAACCGAGTGGTCAAGACTACGACCAACCTTCATGACCAATAGTGTGAGAGGTTGTGGAAGAGAACAACAAGGGAACATACGTTCGGCCAAACGCTTCGTTAATGCCGCCCCCAGGAAACTTTCACGCTGGTTAGAACGATCTTTTATGGCCTGGAAGGAATATGCCCACAGTGCTACTCGGTACCTTCAAACGTAGTGCCAAGGTGAATGAGTACGTATATATAGGATCAGAGTGTTCGAGGATATTGCCTACCGTCACCGAGACAATGTTGACCACGCCGAGTATAATCATTACCCTGTTCGAGGAGGAATCAAACCGTCGGCGTGAGGATAGTCATGGCGTCTGTGCCGGCCCACCACGTGCACACTCACACGAAATAAAGTGAACCTGGAAAAGCAAATTCTCATCAGTGCTTTTGTTACGTGCTGCAGGTCGCACAACTCACCATCACGTAGTAATAGACCCGATAGGCGTGTCTGAGACCTGACGCTGAAGCTGAGGTGCCGGTATAAGTGGAAGGTCTTGATGACAGTCAACACGAGACAGATCACTTCGTAGGCCATGTTAACAGCCGAAGTAACTATCGGTGCTAAAAGTACGGATGAGGAAGGTACTTTGGTCTACGCTTCATAGGCCCGCATACCATAGAATCTAAGAGAATCAAACCCATAGACAATCAAGGTGAATATATGAATGGAATTCCCGAAAAACTAGCATGAAAGGCGACTTGCCCTGCGAGATCTATGAACATGTCGCTGTCGGTGATCTCCAGACACCCTGGCATTGGCCAGGGGGCGGGGACTGTTTGAAAGCCTGCCATATATATGACCTACGGAATTTTCGGGAGGTCAATGTAGTAGTTCATACGACTAAGAGGGGGTGTTTCAAACCTGCACTACCGGTGTGGAATTTAGTAAGCCTGCTACGAACAGAGAAACGCCAAGAGGCCAATTGCGAGACCACAGCGCCATGATACGAAGCGCAACAAAGGCTGTAGTGGAATGATATCCGGTTTACATTATGATGTAACGTCGAATTATTTCGAGAGAATATACTCACCAGAAACGGCAACAGTGTATATGACGTGCAACACCGTCGACGTATCGAAGAAAACTTGACACCCGTAGAGGGTGCGTTAAGCTAAGCAGGAGCGTTCTAGTGTGGTTACGTTCGCGGTATTCACCTGTTGTACCTCAAGAAGCCTGAATCAAGATTATACTGCGGGGCACTGCCAATGATCACCAAGGTGGCATCGGCAATGGAAGCGTAACGTATGGTGAGGTATAGTATGCCCGCCAAATTTGTGCGAGATTTCCAAACCAGTCGGATCTCGTCCGGGATGGTGAGAAGGTAGTCATAATACAGAAGGGCTAAAAATCAGAAGCGTTGAACATCAGAGAGGTAATCGTGGCGGCGAGTCCGCTTGGAAACTTACCAGCTCCGGCGAATTGGGCTAGGTTATCTCCTACTGCTCTGTAGACAAAGATGGTGTCTTGTAACAAGGGGCTGGTAATAAGGAAGATAGACCATCAGAGCGATAACTTCATGATACGCTGTGCTTACATTAAATCTTTTGCCGACATTGTCTGGACTCGCGAGGACGCCGTGGGATTTCTTGGTCTCCCTCTCTCTAGTACACCAGCCTGAGCACTTATAGCCTCCACAGCTGCTGTACACTTCAATCCCGCAGCTTCAGATACGGTTTCATCAGCAAATTGCTATGATGCTGCGAAGCTTCCTGAGTACTTACACCTCAGGCTCAAGCTTTTAGTATCTGTCGAGACTCCTCGAGGGCCGCCCCACAAACATCGGTGCTCTCTGTAATTGGTACCATATCCACACTCGTTTATAAGAGATGGCCCAATAAATACGGAGATATTGAGGGAAAGTAGAAGGCACAAGAGCCCGCGGCAATCTATCATACCGCAGTCCGTACAAAGAAGCTCAGAGTTGGACGTACGGGATGAGAAGTCTGAAGTTATCCTAACGAGCTCGAGCGTGCTGCGATCGCATGCGCACGACTGCACCCTCGATTCTTGCAGCGCCAGAGTCCATTTTTGTAGATTGTTCTTCTGTCCTGGGTTCTTCTCTTCTTGTCCCCAACCTATGCACCCCACTCGGCTGGCTTTTCGCTTCGCCCTTCTATTGCCGCTTCCCATGCCCGGATCCAATCCACGACTTCGTCATCGTGCATCAGAGAGCAGCTCGGGCTGTACAAGGTGAATAACACCTGCAGCCCACGAAGTGCGGTCTCGCCCCACCACATCGCCCGCCTCAGAACCGCGTTGGACGGCATGGTGCACGCAATCGACGTCTCAAGCGCGCCGGCATCGCCGAGCAGATACCGTCGCAACGGCGTCTCCGGTGTGTGACAACCCGCCAGCCAGTAGTCGTCGAACCCCCGGGCCATGCAGCAGAACAAGACGTCCGCTAGCCAGTAGCAATTGCGCCCAAGCACGCCGAAAGGACTTGCAGTCACCCGGGCGTCTGCGACCTCAAGGAGAAATGCGAAGGTGTCGAGGGTAGGTCCATCATATTTTGTGACGGCAGGATGCGGGATGGAGAGCTGTGCGATGAGCTCGCTGTCTCGGGTGATCGCGTCATAGTCGTAAGCTAGGATGATGCCGAGCCGCGAAGAGGTCCCGGGGATAGGCGTGATATAGTAGTCCGCTCGGATGTAGAGCGTCCTTCCGCCGGGAAGGAGGACACTAGAGACGTTATACCGATGGGCGCAGAAACCTAACGTGTTCTGTATGACAAGGCTATCACGAGCCACATCCCTGAGCATCCGGAAGCTAGTAACGGGAAAGTGTTTGGGACGAGCCTTCATGCCTGCGACGAAGGCCGCGAAGGTCACAGGATACAACCCAATCGAAAGCCCTAGGAACTCTGGCATGTCGCTAATGAGAGCCGACAATAATGGCGGATGGTTCCGAGGACAGATGGGTGGGACAAGTACTGAATATGTAGGCGTTATGCTGCTCCGTCCCGTAGGACTACGGGGTGTATATGCTGCCCAAATAGCTTCTTGATAAGTGGCGGGGTAACAAGTTTGATCGACGGTTGGTACGGACTTAAGGAGGTCGATGGAGAAGGCTTAGGTTGAGGGATCGCAACAAGGAGCTCGAGTCTCAGAGTGAGGTGTGAGTCTTAGAAGCAATGGTTCCTGTCTTCCAGGCCTTGCGCTGGCGGTGTTCATCGCATGGCAGTGCGCCGCGGTACACGCCTCTTCCACGCAACGTTGCCAGTGCCAGCCTGAGGCCCTGAGTCAAGTGACATACTTGGGTTGCGCTTGCGTTTGAAGGAGGCCCCGAAGCATTCAGATATGGCGGCCTAAGGTGACCTCTATACAGGGATAGGCTTATGTCGAGGAGGCTACGTACCGAGTTGTTGCCAACAGGACTGAGGAGACGGGAGTGGGCAGATGCATAGAGAGGTATTTACTATTCCTTCAACGTTCAACGCTCAGCGGCCTGGCCAGCGGAGAGATGACACCAAGGAGACAATGTCACATGATGGGAGTGAATAACACGGTCACCTGACATCTACTAGATCATCCCCTGCCTTTGCCTCCGTCACCGCCTCCGCATTTGCCTCTCAGGCCTCTGGGCTTTTTTTATACCTTTTGTTCTCTGGTGCATCTTTGACAGTTTCTCCATGATGACCTAATACTATACTTCACGCGTCCCTGTCGTCGCCCACAAACGACATCTTTGCTTCCCAAAAACAGCACATCAGTAGTAACAAGCAAATCTCTGAACTCTCTAGTCTTTGTCGTCTCTTCTCGTTTCTGACTGCTTGTTTCACAGTGTTGCCTGACACCCCTCTCGGCGTTGACAAGGTCTTCCTGTGCTCTTGAAAAGAGGTCTACGATAAGCGAGCCGTCGTGTATCCGAGTCTGGTCTCTCTGACCCCTCTCCCCCTCTCCCCCTTTCCCCAAATGCCAATAAGTTCGCGAAGATCGGACTCGTCGAGGACACACGCATATTTGATGCGGAACGCCTACCGCACTGCGGGAATGGAGTCTTTCACTCGCGTCCACAGAGAGCATGGTATGAAGGAGACGTCGATCGAAATCGTTCTCCGCTCTCGGCGACTCGGGCTCCATCGTCCTTGCTAGGGACGGCCGTATCCTTGGGATGCCCACGGGTGGTGCTGGCACAGTTGAGAGAATCGACGTTACCTATCTCATGCCGTACTTGTACGTTAAGGAAGAGGTTGAGATATTCCCGGAATCCCACCTCTACGAGATCGTCGAGCAGGCCTTCAAGTAGGTTGTTGAGATACACTCGCACGGACATCTTTCCCTCTTCCGTTTAGCCTTGCCCCCAATGCCCCATCTTTACTCTCATCGTCTTACGTTGTCTCTTCTTGTCCCGTCTCCCTTCGTCTCATCCCTCTTGTCCCATTTCACCTCCTCTCTTTTCGGCACGCTCGCTGTTTCCTCTTCCTCCGTTCATCTATCTATCCATTAGCTCGTTGTCAATGCCAACGCTGTGGATTGGTGTTCAGGTTAGCTCCAGTTCACATTCATGTCGCCGAAGGTCACACTAGTAAGTCTGGATCGAACTGCGCTCGTTCAGAACTCAGTAGGGAAAACAACACGATAAATTCAAATGAGCGATGAAAGACGTAAAGGGTCTCTGAGCCCGCAATATGCACTACTAGAGCGTACCCTATATGATCTGTGGAAGATACCTACCGATGCACGGCCCCTCCAGCGCCATACGGTGGCAGTGTGTGCCATGTATAATCCTACATGTCGTCCACCGTCAATACACATGCTCGGAACCGCAGGCGTGGAAGCATATAGCCGTGGGAGCACTGACCCAAGAACCAGCACGCAGTCATAAGACGCCGCAATGCCCGAGCGAACGTTGAACGGACCGTACTTTCTTCCCCGAGCACGAAATTGCCGAGAGTTATCCTCTCTACGGCCGATGTGGGCGAGGTTCTCAGGGCTGGACGCGTACTCGAGCGTCTTGGCACCGGTGTCGGAGCAGGTCTGGTGTCAAGCGTGCATATTTAGGTGCTCCTGTGTGGGCTGTGTGGGTTTGGCTCCCTAACTTTGAGTTGAAAGTTGCCGCATTGAGGCCGCTGTACATCGGGTGGTGTTATTAAATCTATCATAGGCCTCGGGCGGTATGATCTTTTGTCGTGACAACGAACTCTCGTTTGAGATAAGTAGAAAGGCTACTTACGACGGCAGGCAGGATGCGAAAGGAGCGACGTTGACGAACTCACGACAACGCTTTGTATACTCCAAAGGATGGTGGGTTTCGTGCGACGTCGGCTGTCTGGTGTCAGAGTGCGCAGTTCGGGGCAGTGGGGACGCAGCCCCAGGAACCAATTACCGGCGAAGAGCCTAAGCCGCCCAATTCGACAGCCCAACATGAGTGGAAGCGGAGGGAAGACGGGCTGAGAGGTGGCATCGGCGACTAGAAGAGCCAGGTACATCACGCGGGAGGCGCACGAAGACTCCCCGGAATCGAGCCTCCGCGAGGCGCGGGTGCAGATAATCGCGCCGACAATGAGCCTCACACCCGGGCCATCGTGGGTTGAGCGGGAATAAACACCTGAATCGCCTATTGATTGGGCGGGACGTGGGCGATACGAAGACGCAGAGCAGACGCATCGAGATGTGGTCCAGGCTGGAGGTATCAGGCTGGGGAACCTGTTCTGGTGCCAGAGGGCGATTCGGCGGAGGCTTGGAATAAGTGCATAAGAAAGCCTGGAGCTCCGAGTGGTAGAAACTGGCCAATACGAGCGTGGAGAGCACATTGCAGAGAAAGCGGATGCCTGACAGGACTACGTAAGAGCCATAAACTGATTGTTCGACGACTACTTGCGCGGGGAGGGAGGTACTTCATCTCTTCAGGTGTGAGTCAACACTCAACATTAAGATTCCGTACGCCACTTCAGGACGGCGGGATACGCACCGGTTCTGGGAGTCTGTAATTAACGAGATAGTGGGAATATCGATGAGTGGTTGGGCATCTTTATCGCCGCGCAACGTCCAGAACCTGGCAGCCTGAGGACCTGCG
Organism: Trametes meyenii; assembly: GCA_022606255.1. NCBI lineage: Eukaryota > Fungi > Basidiomycota > Agaricomycetes > Polyporales > Polyporaceae > Trametes > Trametes meyenii. The sequence continues at coordinate 2,487,826 of JABYQG010000003.1, read as the reverse complement.
GTCAGCCTCACCAAATCTTTCCGGGTTTTACTTCTTCTTGGTAACGTATTTCGTCGCGCCAAAAGTGGGGTGTGTCGACTTGTGCAGCAGCAGGATTACCCGATTTGAAGCAACAGATATCGACGTCAGAAAGAAAGGCGTAGATTGTGACTGCGGTCTACTAGATCATATCGTCACAATCGAATTAGGCGCCCTAACGCTCACCCAGGCGCTAATTCCCTTGGCAGCTTCGTGGCGCCCGTTTTCCCGGCCAACGAACGTAAGTCTGATACTCTCTCTTCTCCTACCATCGCGCTGAATTTCCTTAGCTTCATCCAATATCTATGAAAGACAGCATTTGCATAAACGCAAAGGATATTTCAAAATGCCTCGCGTAAACTAGCAAGATCTTTCCCTCGGCTCGAATACACTGGACGTCTGACCACAGTCACTGTGGCTACTGGTATCGGGGGATCGATGTAAAGACATTCCAGGCGCCGCTGGTCGTAGGAACCACACGTAGTTTCTAGTGATTATGGTATTAAAGGAGAGCTCTATAGCGGGAAATGGTCAGGTACGTGATACTCTTCGAATGCCACCCACGATAATCTAACGACTAGTCTGACAAAAGCGCGACGGGACAGCGACCATACCGGCGCTTTGAGGCCAGCCCACCGGGGATTCCCACCATAATATCGCCTCATCCTCGAGCATCGTACCAATGGCTAGGCCCGAACTACACCTCGCCTTGCCGGGAATCTAAGACGCGGCGTTATCGCCGCGCCTGCGTGTGCTCGACCTGCAGCGTGTACGGCAGCAGTAATTCGCCTGTCATCGGTGCGGCGTTCCCCAACGCCCTCCTGTCGCCGTTAGGCCTACCGCCCAGGCGTGCACCGACACCACTGGTCCGATCGCACTGATGCCGCGGCCGCTCGCCGTCATTCATGGATCACTGCCGGCGCAGATTGGTGATAACGAGGCGGGAAGCACACATCTGGCGCGGAGCAGTTGGGACGAAGTACTTCGGAACGCACGTCCTGAGCTAGACACGCGTCTTCGGACACGCCGCACAGCCGGCTATGCCATCCAGAACGTGCTAACGGCTCATCGTATAAATCCTCGGCTGCGGGGCCCTTTGTCCCCTTCTCCTCTAGGACGAGGTGCACATCTCAGTACCGCTCGTTTTCGCCTCCCTTGCGGCCGCCTGTACCACCCCCTCCTTTGTCAATATGAGGTCCACCATCGTTTTGGCCATCCTCGCGCTCATCGTTGCGACCGTCCAGGCGGTCTCGATCGGGACGAATGCAGAGCGCATGGCGCGCGGCCTCCCGCCCCGCGCGCCAGCCAAGCTGTTCAACCCCACCCCCGTGACAGGTATGTAACTATTCCACGACGGGACAAGTCGAGATGGCGCTGATGCTCATTCATTCTACTTTAGCCGCGAAACGGAACAAGCCGTCCCATGTACCTCCTCCGTCCAGCCCCTGCTCGACCGGCCCGGTTCAGTGCTGCGACAAGTTGACCAACTCCAAGGACCCGCTCGCCAAGCTTCTCATCCAGCTTCTGGGTATAGTAGTAAAGCCAGACGTAGGCGTTGGCTTGACCTGCTCTCCCTTGTCTATCATCGGTCTGGGGGGAGAGTTCTGGTGGGTGTTCTGATGTGATGCAGCGCTCCACATGTATTAACACGCCAGCGGCAGCAAGGCGAACACGGTGTGTTGCGAGAACAACTCCCTGGGGGGTCTCATCTCCATTGGATGCATCCCCAGTACGTGCCGTGCGGTTTGGACACAACATGGCCATGCAGAAACTAACTATTTCTCGTAGTCATCCTTTGAGCGACTGCCTCCCATGAAGGGATTAGACTTGCGGGAGTCTACAGTGCCGTTCCCATCACCTCTCCGTCCGCCGTCATATCCGTTCCACCTTGCGATGCCTCCCACCTTATGCCGTTTCGGTCGTGTCTTCGATGACTACTGTTGTAAACTATCTCGCTCCTGTAAGGTGGAAAACTACAACTGGCATTCCGGGGGTAGCACATGCACGCTATTCTGGCTACGCTTCTGGACTTCGAGCGAGAATTTGATGATCTTCAAGCTTCAGACGGCTCGGCCGTGGAGTCAGCTGTGCTCGTTGACTACTTGGCACCTTGCCATGCCGCAACTCTTCGGTCCGCAACGGGCCTCTCGTCTTTGGTACCCCCTTCCCACGTTATCGCGGATGTCAATACTGAACGTCCTGAGCTGCAGGCTTGACTGATAAATTGAAGTCGCTGTCTGCGCACCCACTTGGAGAAGTCCGTTCAAACCGCGAGTTTTCATGTGCCTATCCGGACCTGCTTTCCATGCGTTCAGGCGCCGCCTCCGTGTCGTGATGTACCGGCCTCATCCGCGCTGCCCGCGGTCCGTGCCTGGACCAGAACTAGCCATTGCGCCAAGCTCCAGGCCGAGTATCTCGGGCGAAATATGCTTACCTGGCTCCGAGAGCTCGCTCAGCATCGCTGGTTCGCCTGACCGCGACGACGGGTCCTACGAGACTCTCAAGGCCGACAATCTTGACAGGCTCGGCGACTGAAATTCAAGTTCGGCCCATGCGGATGTTGAGTCGCCAAGAGTCGACATCCAGCAAGTCCCGCCGTACTGCTCACGTAGGACGTGGGACGTGGTGTGGGACAAGCCTTGTGCATTGACATTCACATCGGCTAGAGCCCCGAGCTCATGGTTCGTTCCTTCTCTGTACGGCATACCCCTGACCTCCTCCAGCAAGCCGGGGTGGCCGGCCCACACCAGGGCGTTCGCGAGTTCCAGGCCGTGCCTGCGACAAGCCCACATCCTGTCTACTCAACGGCGTTCCGTCGATATGTGAGTCTCCTCTCCGACACCGCCGCAACGGACTTTTCGCATTAGAGATCCCGTTAGCTCCAAACGGCGGCCTAAGCTTCGCCTAGTACATCAGCAAACTGCTCGGAGATACTGTAGCTCAATGCAGAGTTAATAGATACTTATAGACATGGTAGGGGTAGACGCGAAACTGTGGTAGGTACGCGGACTCTACTAGGATTGAGTCAGATGCCATAGTATTTCTTCTTATGCTATAGGCCCACACGCCACCCCCTGACAAGTCCTTACAGAGTAGGCGCCCGGACCTGCTAAGTCCCTGCAGAGCACTCACCCGCTGCCTGACAATGCCCTGCAGGTACCTACAAGCTCTCACGCGTGCCGCTATATGACACCAGTCGTATGCTGTAGGTATATATCAGTACCCTGTCTATAGAAAAATTTCCTATACCCATCACACTACAGCACGCCTGAAGTAGTATAAAATCAACGGCTTTGATTGAGGTCACTATACTATGTACATGCGAGGTATGCATAGACGCGAGGAATAACCGGCCGAAGTACTAACGAGCAAAGTAATAGTGCAATAAAGGGTCCTACGGAGGTGCAGGCACCGTGGGAATGGCCGGCCAGCGCCGACAAAGTGGGGCACGCTGTTCGACGCACAGAACTCGATGCACAAAGCGTAAGATCTTCAGCGACGGTCTGAGTCGTGATTATGAATAATGCACCTGGGGGCGCGAGCACGCGCGCGAGAGAATGGCGTAGTATGCTGGTGCTTACCGATGATGAGCGCGCTCGTTCGAGATACTAGTGACTGGTCACCATGGTGGGAAGAGCCGTATCTGAAAGAAGATCGAGTAGTTGACTATATGCGCGGCGTACTTGGTAGAAAACCGGAAAACCGAGCTGGTTCGGTTCCGTGCACTTGGGTAGTAAAACCCCGACTTCGGACTCACCTTTGGAGTTATAAATGGCCCCTTGCCTAAGAGTCAGTCGAGGTCCGTGTTCGAGCTCCGTTAAGCGTGGTTATATGCGCATATAAATGGGAGATACCGGGAACAGCGAGGAAAATATACAGAAGAGGACTACTCACGGAAGGGGACTACTCACCATGGGCTAAGAGGGCGCCTGCTCCGGCGGCCGCAGGAAGAACAAAATGTCGCTGGGATGGTGAGAGTAGAAGACAAGCCGTTCTTTCGTGTTTTCAGGGCTGAGGGCATTTTATAGTCGCAGGGCACGCACGCTCCTCCCGAGGTTCGAAGTCAAGTCGCTGTCGCATTGCGTCATGGTCTGTCGCAGAGAAGGAGCTGTGGTGGACCGTGGTGACGTCACTCTCCAGGAATGGAAGGTTAGGACAGCACGATCTTTGCTAATGGCTCATCTTCGACAGCTCCTTACGCACGGACCGCAGTGATACATCTGCCCAGTAGATAATTATACCTTTCCCACAGCTTTTTTCTTTCTAAGCCTCTTTTTCGGCCGTACGTGAGTCTTGGTTTGACGATAGCGATTGATGTTAATAGGTTGGGCGCCTGTGACCAGCTGAATCCTGTAGCTCATTGTAGATCTTGCACGGCATTTCCGCAGGCGAATATATAGATAGGTATGTATTTCATCTAATAGACTAAAAAATAAATGGATCTGTAGAGTGATCGTAGTCGACGATGAAGGTCTAGTAGAGTACGTCGTCCGGGACGATGTACCACATCGTGGTGTAGCGCGTCTGCAGGCCGTTCATCAGGCGGGACGAGCGCTTACAGGGCACTGCCTTCTTCGTAGCATGCTGCGGCACGCTGCCTTAGAGTCGCGGTTTTGCTGATGTAGTGCACAGTGTGTGCATGTACCCAATTTGCCGCTGCCCCTTGGACGTCCTGCGGTTAATCGAGAGGTTGGATCTTTATTTGAACATGGCCAGTCCTGCAGCTGGTGTCTAGACACCTCCGAGCATGCTTGGCCCATTCCCGCCGAATTCAAAAGGGAAGCCCGAGTATGCGCACGCTGAGCGGGCGATAGTCCTCGCTTTTAAACTACGTACTATATCCATGCGCTCAGGCACGCATGTGTACCTCTCCGGCTTCCAAATGTAAATCTCCAAGGGCGCTGTATCAGTACAGCCATGAACCGCTAAATAGTGCGGGTATCCAGTTGGTCTTGCAAATATTACACAACACCTGTCGTATGGTATACAGAAAAACACGACGCCACGGCTCCGCCAGCTAGTACTATGCCCTCTTCACCTTAACGAACACGTTCCGCGTCCATCCGTCGGAGCCCCTGACGACCTGCTTCTCGAGCGCATAGTTTCCTAACCTTGGCAGGATCTGCGCCCAGACGACCCAGTAGAGCCCGCCGGCGGCGAAGATGCCCCAGCCGACAACGCCGTGCAGCCAGTACGGCAGGCTCTGGTACTGGTTCTGGTCCGGGGTGTCGGGCGGCGCGTACGGCGCGAAGACGAGGTACAGATTCGAGAGGAGGAAGAACAGCGTGACGGGGCGGGTCGCGCGCACGGGCGCGCGCCACGTGTAGTCGTCCGGGTGCGACTGCACCCAGAGCAGGCCCCCCGCGACGAAGACGTTGATGATCGAGAGCGGGTACGAGATGAGGTTGAGGATGAAGTTGTACGCGTCGCCGGGCGGCGGCGCGAGCATGATGATCACGGACACGAGCCAGTGCTCGAAGAGGCCCATGAACGGCGCGTTGAACGGCCGGTTGGACGCCCAGAGGCGCGAGAAGGGCAGGATGCCCTCGCGCCCGAGCTCCTGCACGAGCCGGCCCTGCGAGAAGATGACGGAAAGCACGTTCCCGAACGCGGAGAGCGCGACGAAGACGGAGAGGGCGCGCTCCGCGCGGGCGCCGAACACGTTGCGGAAGAAGGACGCGGCGAGGATGCGGCCGGACGACGCGATCTCCTCCTTGGGCACGGCGGCGAAGTAGGCGATGTTTGCGAGCATGTAGAGCACGCCGACGATGGCGATTGCGGTCGGCGCGGCGATTTTCAGCGTGCGCACGGGGTTGCGCATCTCGGACATGGCGTAGTTGGCGTTGCTGTACCCGATGTACGACCAGATGACGTTGTAGAGCGCGGTGACGACGCCGTATGCGGACGCGTTCTCCGTGCCCGCGAACGCGTTGGTGAAGTTGTGCGGCTTCTCGATCTTAAGGTGGCCGCCGAGCGCTGCGAACCCAGAAATAATGATGAGCAAGAGGATGAGGAGCTTGATGGTTCCGAGAACGTTCTGCAGGCGCAGGCCCCACTTGAGCGCCAGACCGTGAATGAGGAAAGCAGCGGTGATACAAGCAAGACCGATGCCGCGCTGGTTCCATCGGTTGACTTCGACCTGGGCAGCGTGCAGGATGTATTCGCCGAAGACGACGCTGTTGGAGCCCGCCCATCCGAGCAGAATAACGTAGCCGGTGTAGAGGCCGGTAACAAGGAACTTTGGCCTGCGGTAGACGAACTCAAGGTAGTTCTTCTCCCCTCCGTTACGCGGGAGGCCGGTTCCCCACTCGAGGTAGACGGCCATGCCCGCGGCAGCGATGAGCATGCCCGCGACCCAGATGAAGAGCGCGAGGCCGACGCTGCCGCTGAGCGCGTAGATGCTGCTTGGCGTGGCGAATATTCCGGTTCCGATCATCCGGTTAAAGATGCTGGAAGACCGAGAAGTCAGCATAGACGCCGGTGATGCAAAACGCAAAGAAAAGAGAACAGTGGAAGGGAGGACTCACAGGAAAATGGCACTGGTGAGGCCAATGGTCCGCCGACTGTCGCTGGTCTCGTAAACATCGCCTTGGACGTCAATGAAGGCGCCGTCGACGACGAGGTCGGGGTCGGCCACAACGGCCTTCTCCTCGCTGAAAGAAGAGGATTTTTTGGACATGGTGGTTCACCGGGCGGGCTACGGCACGTCTAGTGAAAGCTGCGACAGACGCTAGCTGGGACGGCTTCGCAGCGCTGAACAAGGACCGGACGGAACGATATACAGGTCGAGGGGATCCGAGCGGTGCGTGCGGGGGCGGCGCAGCGGGTATATACTCTGAAAAAGAGAGAGATGGCGTAACAACACCGCCACAATACGCCATCGGGGCGTCGACTCGGAACTTAGATGTTGCCCTGGGCTGGCTCGCTGGGCGACGCGGGTCGTCGAGCGGGATGGCAGTCTCCGATGATGTGCTCGGGCTTGGAGCCGCTGCGTGGAAAATTTTTTCCTCCCGCCGCGCGCTGCGGATGCGGGTGGGGATACAACACAATGGCTGGCACAGGTGAGCGTCGGTGGGCTAAACTCGGACAGTACGATGCGCTAGAAACGTGAAGAGCGGAAGGAAATGTGGGTGGAAGTTTGCAGCGAACCTTCTCCCGCGTCGGAGGTTTAGTGGTAGACTGTGCCTGGGCAGATCGGGTGTAGTTCTAGTTCAGTGGCTGCGCGGGGCTCCCAGGAACGCTTGGCCTTGCGTTTGCACCTGATGAGGGTCTTGCACCATCCAACCGTTCGTGGCATATATGGCTGCACAAGGCATAGGACGGTGATCTGTGTTTGACAAGTCTCGAATTCACAACTTGTGGCTTTGCAGTCGTCATCGTCATCGCCGCTTGTGATGTAGAGAAATGGCACATGGTTTTTCTAGTAGGACGCTGAGCCTCCTTTTGTTCTCTTCTACATCTGAACACCCTGAGGAGGCCACAGGCTGCATCACGACACGCTACTCACGAGTAATGGTTGAAACCGGGGGCAAATGACACGGCACTGACCTCGCTGTCCCGCCATTTTTGTTTTTACGTGCCTTCAAACCATGATGCACAGGAGCTGAATACGCTGGCACAAGCCTGAGGTCGTCTGGGGCCATGGTGATCGACCAGGATGCGTGTGGTGGCGTCGACGGAGCAGTCGATCGGCGTCGGAAAGCGGCGAAATGGTGGCGCCCCCGCGATCTCCCCGGCGTCTACTTTCGACCGGAACTGCGGCACCGGCGATCGCCTGTGGAGAAGCGTGAAGACTGGGAGAGACTGGGCCGGCGGCCTCGGTGGCCTCTGAGTCGCTTGAGTCTTCCGCCCTCGAGAGTCCAACTGTCTCTGGTAGCGTCGTCTGCCGATTTAGAAAGCAGTGTCCCTCTACAGCCCGGCAGGTTTCCTGGAACTTTGCGCTTGTGTTCGTGTACTGGAGAGGGACTTATCAGTGCACGGACTGCAAAATTTATCATTGAGATGGGCCCCACCTCACTGGCGTGGTACGCGATTTGCTCTATTCAACAAGTTGTTCTTTCGTCATGTTCGATTGGCTGACCTACACCTCAGATACATTGTTGACGATATGATAGAAACTATCGACGAACGGATACCCCTCGAGTCTCTGACGTCATGCGACACGATGCTTGGACGGCTACGGCACCTCCTTACAGCCTGGAAAGCATAAACCGTCGTTCACAACGCAGTCATCCGGGCTCCGGGCGGGCATTTCTTCCTGGATACACCCTCTCTGAGAACGCGATGCTCTACTGGACAGAGTTACTTCCGCTACCAATAGGCCCTGAGTATTGAATTTCGGCGTGTCTACCATCTGTGTTGAAAACACACCCTACGTTACGAAGAAGGCTTGCATCCATTTCGATGCTTGAGAAGTGGCCGCGAGGTGCGTCTCTAGCCTCAGGTTTCTATCAATAACCTCCGCGTACGGCGCTTAGTACTATAGCGTGCGGGGGGTGCTTCATTTTGCGACTCATCTCAGGCAGGAGCATACACGGACTCTCTGGACGGTGACCCACCTGTCGCACTCGAAGATGACAAGACGGCGACGAACAACGCTTTTTGACTACGAGCAATATTTCTGGTACGCCGGGGATGCGCGGGACGATGCGTCGCATGAGCATTCTGCCAAGTTCTATTTTTTTGCCGTGTAATACTCACTGACCTGGGATCACATCAGTGTTTTATTCTTTCAGAGAGGAAGCGGATACGACTGTCCTTTCGATGTATAAATCATAGACGATTCCCTATATGAAATGGGATGATCAGAGAACAAGCGACGTCCTCGGCGTCCACTGTGTTGTGTCTTGGGATAAAGAAAAATCAAACTTGTGCACTGAAGAACCAAGTTGGCGTCTTGAAATCGGAGACGCGCTCCTGGACGTCTGGCTGCCTCGGGTGAGCTCAAATGTGAACCGTTCAAGTTCGGCGGCATAATACCGTGTTGCATTCCGGGCACGTGCATGTAACCCCAGCGTCATGCCGACTTCATAATTAAGTTTCCTCAACATCACCAAACTCTCATTGACCGCAGCCCGAGCGGGCCGTGGCCCGTCGTCGGTAGTAACGAGTTCAAAGTTGTCGCCCACCTTCGTCGTTATCTCTCATCGCGTGGCTGTTTTATTGAAGCTTTAGGATGAGTGTAACCAGCACTCTTGCGGGAGACCTTCACCGCCGGGCACACCGACGGGAACGAAATGGGGGCCGTTCAGACCAGTCCCCGAGGGTACCCTATTTGGCATCCCCACCCACCCCTGCCCCGCATGGCCAGCCCCCGCCATACCTAGGCCTATATCACCACGATACACCACACTCGGCACTTCCGCCCACTCCTGTGCCCAACCACGAACAACTTCACGGATCGAGCCCTCCCGTGCAAGTCTCCCCGGATGCGACGTCGTATCCACCATCTCTACCCGCGCTACAGCGGCAATGGTTAGCAACGCAAGCACAGCAGCTCGCTCAGGACGCTAGGACGCTCGCCCACAGTTCGCAGTTAGTCGTGGGCGACGCCCGCTCGTTTGCAGACCGGGCGCAGTCTCTCGCTCGCCAGGCGGACGTTCTCATCGCCCGCGCTCAGCAGGCCGCGGCGCAATGGCTCGTTCCGGACGCCCATCTTCTGGCCCAGCAGTTCCGGAGAGTCGCTCAGGAAGCTCTCTCCCCACCGTTCCCCTCTCGAGAGCATTGGACTGGCGCTCAGAGGGCCGAGTATGTCGTTCGGCAAATGTCGCTGCTTGCAGACCAAGCTCAGTTGCTCGCTGAACGGGCGTCATCAACGAATTCGATCGCTCCTCTGGATCGGTTTCGTACCCCTGGTCCGACTGCAAATGGCCCATACTGGTAGTGGCAAATGGCGAAGAAGTCAAAGGCGACTGACTTGTATGCGAATTAATTGCACAGCATGGCAACGATGTGAGTCTGATCCTGCAGCTTCATTGAGCCCAGTCTTCTGCTCTACTCATTCACGAAATAAGGGCGATACGAAATGGGGGCGATTTCGGAGCAACGTATAAATCATATAAAGTAATGGATCCCACAGCAGGTTAGTAGAAGCCTTCGTCTTCCGGCATCGCCTGGCCATATTCCGGTAGCACAGTCGGATCGGGGTCCTCCTTGAATCGATATCGCACTGTTACAATCCACCAGGTGAGCAACGTTCTTACCATGCACCACGTATATGCCACACGACTTACGCAAAACATGGTCTCCCGCGTCGTAGGCGTAGCCGAAATGGTCTTCGCCGTGTTGTGCGTCGTCCGGCCAGTACCGATCACCGTTGTCGCTGTCATACTCTTCACCATCTTCATCGTTCTCATCGGCATCTTGATCCATATTCACATCCTCCTCGAGCGAGTGAAGTTCAGCCCATCGAGGGATTCGCGCGGGCCGGTAGTTGTGGTGGTAGCCCAAGCGGTCCATGTTGTCACACTCGGCCAGAGCGTAGAGCGTTGTGCGTTCCGCATCCCACGCGAGGGCGTGCACCCCGTCGTTCCCGGTCGCTAGCTCGTACACGCTCGCGCGGGCACGGACGTCCCACGCCTTGACGCTTTGGGAACGATCCCCACCGGTGAATATAACTGCACAGTGTGCTGTCAGAATAGCTTGCGCATAAACGTAGATGACGCTTACTAGGCAAGCCGTCAGGATGGACGAGTTCTACGGCCGGACAGAACTCGCTCGAATGTCCCGCGTTGAACGTCATCACGGGCAGCGGGTGGCGAATGTCGTATAGTCGTGCGTACCCATCTGTGCACGCAGTCGCGAAGACGTTCGGGTCTCCTGCGCTCGTGGAGAAGTTGCTCAGGCCGCCGCCATGTCCGAGGAACCGAACAACCTTTTTTCCATCGTCTTCCAGGTCGATCAGATAGCACCCGAAGCGCTCTTTGTTCTTTCCTTCTTCCCCAGAAAGTATCTTCCCGGTAGGCTCATAGAAGTGCCACCTCGAAGAGACGAAATCGGTCTGAGCGAAGTTGATAGTTGTGGTGGGCTTGCTTCCCACGGAAAGCTCAATGTCGTCACCGGTATCGTTCTCACGCCAAGAGTCTTCTATGTTGAACTTGCCCTTCCCAACGTGTCGCCCGCCCTTGTGCGTCTGCAGAGTGTCGAGGTTCCAAATGGCGGCCCCGCCCTTACCAGAACGGGCGATCCGCCCTCCGGGGAGGACAACGAGTGGGCCATTGTACTTGCCACTGTCCAAAGTGTGGACGTTGGCGCCGCGCGGAGGGGTCCAATCGCCAAACGAAACATCGCCACCCCACGAGAAGGTTTTGACGCGATACGAGTCGGCGACAATGGCAAGGTGGCGGGGAGTGTCGGTCGCGATGTGAAATGCGACTTCGGACAGGTGCGGATCGAGTGCCATGCTACGGAAGCCGCCGTACTCGTACACCTGCTCACCGTCATCATTGTCGCCGCCACCAGCGCTGCGGTCCGTGTCATCGAGGTAACAAAAGCTCAGAATCGGGTCACGGTTCTTGTATCCTCCCTGTCCGGCAATTGCGAGCACGGAGGAATCCGAAGCGATCACAGCGTTGACAGGGCACATTTCGTTTTTTGCACTGACTTCACAACGAGCCTGCAGAATAGTGCGCGCCAGCGGCGCGGTTTCTGTTGCGGTTATCGCGACTCCCTCGTAGAAGCGTGCGAGGCGCGTCGCCTTGGGATGTGGCCGGGGCGATCGTGTCCATGGCGTAGGTATCAGTGCCGATCGCTGAGCCTGACTCGAGAAGGGTGCTGATAGACCACAAAAAGGCCGTCAGCGTTAGTCTGATTCTTAATCTCGAGTCTGACGAGGTCTTGACCCACCTTGCCTGCTGAAAAAACCCAAACTTTGTATTAGAGTGACAAAATCGAGGGCGGTTCCATACCCTATAGTGCCCAGCAATGATGGGACTTTGTTAACCTTCAAACATTTATCAAATGGCGCACACGGTGTACCTGCGGAGGACAGCCCACGGGATGGGTCCTCAATCAGCGGGCTTTCGTCAGCGTGGGCGTAGAACGGTAAGAAGTGGAGGTCTCCGGCGCTATAAGTCCAGCTGGTACCACTATCAAAGATGTCTCCTGCCTTATCGATGATCTGTGCGAGGTCGGGGGCGCCGTTCTTTTCAGCATCGCGGACGACCGACGCGACACGCCGAAGTGTTTCCACGAGGGCCTGAGAGTTCTCCGAGTCGTCGAATTTGCTAACCTTCCTCTCGAGTGCGGCCAGACGCTGTAGATAAGAGTGTTCAGGCATGGTCGCCCCAAGCTGTCGGTTTTGCTTCCAATGGGATGAGATGCTGTGGCCAAAGGCGCATGCAAGCCAAGGCCACCGACGCAACCAAGTATGGGCCGTAGGCCATGTGGGCACCCTCGCGTGGCATGTGCTAGATTAGTGTAGTTGTAGACCAATCTAGAGGTTTTGAGTTCGAGTCCGGCGCTCCCCACAATATATGGGAGTCCGGGACGTAGAGAGACACGACAAAATCAGAGTAGCATTTACCACACAAGTCAGAGGCCGCGTAACGATACAAGAGGAAATATTGGTGGGGAAATGCGTGTTATTATACGCATATGTGAGCTGGTAGTTTCGAGCTCGAGGACGCTGGCATGAGTATTTATGAGACATAGGCGCATGTAGTGAGGGAGATTTAAGGCTGGTAAGTTGCATAACCCCATAAAGAGCAGGGGCATAAGCTCAATGATTCCCCGGGCCAGATAGGCTGGTAAGATCCAATTTCACATCCCCGCTCCGTCTGCTGACGTCCAATACTGGTAGTATTACTATGGCGGCGAGACGGCGCGGGGCGACCCGCGACGAGGATAATACTGGCATTGGCGGGGAGACTAGAGCAATGTATCGGATATGTGGTAGTAGACGGTGAAGAGACGATCGAATCGTATACTATATACTAAGCACGAAGCATCGGAGTAATCTGAGTGTTTGACCCTTTAAATTTGAGCCCACTTTTCCGCTCTAAACCATGGAATAAAGGTGTTCTCAGAAGGATGAGTGGACAGATGTACAGTAGTAACATACGAAACAAGTTAGAATCGCTGCATGTCATCTTGCATCGCTTAGCCATATTCTAGTAGCACAGCCAGATCAGGATCCTCCTTGAATCGATATCGCACTGTTGCAATTCTCCATGTAGTATGCCGGACTCACCCTTCCCAACGCGTCACCCGCCCTTGTGTGTCTGCAGGGTATTAGGCTTCCAAATGGCGGCCCCGCCTTTATAAGAACGTGCAACCCGTCCTCCAGGAAGGACGATGAGAGGACCCCTGTACCTACTGCCCTTCAACGTATGGACGTTGGCTCCACGCGGTGTGGTTCAATCCACGAGGAGAATATTGTCATCCCGCGAGAAGGTCTTGATGCGACACGAGTTGACGAACACGGCCAGATGACGGACAGTATCCATCGCGACAAGCGACACGAATTCGGACAGATGCGAGTCGAGCGTTATGCTACTCGGAAAGCTCCCATACTCGTGCGCTCACTTCCCGTACGGCCCTCGTTATCGTCGTCATTATCGTCAGCGCTGCGGGTCCTTTCGTCTAACTTGTAGTGAAAGCTTAGAGCAGGGACACGGTTCTCGAGCACGGAAGAATCCGTGGCGATTGCGACACCGACGGGGCACAGTGCACTCTTCACGCTGATCTCTCAACGCGTTCGCCGGTCACAGTTATTGTGACATCTTCAAGCAACTTCTGCAACATGGGATTACTGCTAGTTGCACGGCGCTTGTCGCAGGCGCGAAACGCGCGTTTTTTGCAGCACGCGCCCGTTTGGTAGGCTCCAGCGCAGAACGTCGATAGCTCACTCATTTCTTCGTCTTTCGCTTTGATTTTATCAGTTTCGGAATCTGCTGCTCAGCGCGCAGAGCATGGTACCTGTTTCGCGCTGATCCGTCAACTTTCAAAATCTACCTCTCCGAGACCCCCCTTCCCGGAGAGAATGAGTATAGCGGCCGCGCCCCTGGAGATATTCCGTCAGAATAAGGTAAAGCATGACCCAACGTAAAATGCGTGGGGCATGAATACATTTTGGGGGGCGTCGGGGGCTGCAGAGACCCTATCAAGGTTCCCCAAGGCTGGGGTAGTTCTTCAGGGGTCCACTGACGGCTCCACCAGTTGACCCAGGCCGCCCGCTCTCATGAAATCGACATATTCCACTACTGTTAGCATGCACTTAGTGTTCGAGAGAGTTAGAGCACCATACCGCCAGGGGAGAATGGATGGTACCGTAGCATACCCCGAGTGATGACGTGGCTATAAGACTACGGTACGCAGGCCTTCGGACAAACCAATTCTTCTCCCAAAGAGCTCGCGATATGTACACAGACTGTTTAGAGAAAGAATGTCAAGAAATGAGATCCGGATATGGATTACCGGGGACGTCAATTATAGCCACGACTACACCATGTCGCCCAGTGGGTATGTAACACCATAAATACCGCCCGTATTTACTCAGAGCGTCCCTCATGCCCTCAATGTCTCTATCTAGAGTGTATCACATCAAGTCTCTTCAGAAAATATAGGTGTGTGCGCAAGCTATACTCATTCTCCCCGGGAAGGGGGGTCTCGGAGAGGTAGATTTTGAAAGTTGACGGATCAGCGCGAAACAGGTACCATGCTCTGCGCGCTGAGCAGCAGATTCCGAAACTGATAAAATCAAAGCGAAAGACGAAGAAATGAGTGAGCTATCGGCGTTCTGCGCTGGAGCCTACCAAACGGGCGCGTGCTGCAAAAAACGCGCGTTTCGCGCCTGCGACAAGCGCCGTGCAACTAGCAGTAACGCGCGTTGGCCCGCTGGAGGCAAGGAGTCAAGGACAGACGGTAAGGTATATTCCGGGGGAGTCCGTGGCATTGAAGATATATGTGAGGATACATAAATTCGATACATGGGCGCAATGGGCGACACAAGTCACTCGTGTGAGTACGGTGCGAAACTCAGAGGGGCAGAAACCCTAAAATATAGAATGTTATAGTATGGGAGGAAATAGTATGCGTAGAGTAGAGATGTAAAGTAAAAATGTAGTGTAGAGTCAAAGACGTTCGGCAGCTCATCAGACGAGACTAGAAGTGGCCAGCTTCTAGTCCACCCTCAGATCGAGCAAGCCCAAGTGCACAGAAAATCGACGAGGGCCCTCGTCGACCTTCTGGCTACACAAGAGCCTACTCTACCGCTTACTACTCCACCTCAAGAACGGAGAACTTATTATAAGAAAGTATACTAGGAGGAGGACGAGGCTTAGTCCATGTGAAAGAAGACGAAGGCTTGGGTGGTAGGGATGTGGCGAATGAGGACCGCCTTGAGGAGGCAATGGATGTTGAAGCGGTGTATGCAGTGGAGGTGGTTGAGAAGAGCGAGTCGGAGGTGTATGAAGAGGAGAGGGTGGACGAGGACCGGGAGTGGGCGTGGCGCTGGGATCGAGAGGGGGGAGGGGGAGCGCGCTTGGATGGTCGCCGTTGTCGTTTGTTGGTCCAGGTCTTCCAGTCGCCGTCGTCGTCATTGTGGAGGGGGGTGGGAATGGAATCGCCGCTCGCATCGACGGGATGAAGAGATGTCGAACGCTCAGGGAGAGCGGTTGGGGAAGTGGGGGGAGGGGATGACGTGGGGAGGACGGTGACCTTGCTCTTCTTGCTCTTCCGAGGCTTGTTGGAACACACCGCGGATGCTACTTCATTCGAGGTCGCTGAAGCGGGGACCGTCGAGATTGTTGACGACGGCTCAAGGACACCCGCTAATTCATTCGATGCCTCGAATGCGTCGCCACCGTACGGGTTGCCAAAAGTAAGATCTTCCAAAGCCGGGCTGAGTTTGTTGTCGACCGCGAAGTCGGCGAGGTAGGTTGTTCGGAGGTGCCAGATGACGCAGAAGAGGCCGAATGTGGCCAGTAGTATGAAGATAAGCAGATAATATAGATGATAAGGGCGGCGGTCGTGAGAAGTACCAGAGGGGAGGGTAAGCAGGAGAGGAGGGGCGGGCAGAGACAAGACGAGAGGAAGCGAGTAAGAGAAATCGTTGCCGAGTGAAGCCCCAGTCAGAACAGATGCCTTATCGTCTAGGCTGTGGATATAATTAGTACCTGATATTTGGGAAGAAAACGGAGAAAACTTACAGAGGGACGAGGATGGCGCAGATAAACCAAGACTTGGCCTGCAAGCCGTTGCCGAGAGTGAGTACGCCAGCGTAGAGAGGAGAAGCGCGGAGGGCGCCGAGGGCAGTGAGGAAGAGGGTGATGAGTGCGGTGGACATGGCGTGCGAGGAGTGCGTGGTACGCGCGAGGGGAATGTGGGTCAGAACGAGAGGCAGTAATGGCCAAGTTATATACGTCGGGCGGGGTACTCAAGTCGCGATCGGACAGAACTCTATTTTGTTTAAACATAACTCACGTGACAACGCGAGCGCGTCGTTTGTGTTTGTATGTTCGAATGTGAAGAGAACCGAATGAACCGAGCGGGAGCCAGGCACATGTCCAAATCGGGACACAGGCAGCGTCCGGTAGCCTCGAGGCGTGCGGACGCTTGACTCACTCTCGTACTGACACTGTGGGCATCGGAACCCTTCGCCCCATAAGAGACATGTCTAGCAGGGAATACTGAGCTTACGCGTGCACGAGTCCTAGCAGGAATGTTCGTATACGATCAGCGTTCGCAAAGGTTAGGAGGCCGTCAGTAGACGTACCGGGCACTCGGATGTCAGCCCCCTGGGACTCCGCGGTTTACGGCTGACACCCACATAGACCAGCACAAAAAATCAAGGTGAGCTCTCTGCAGTGTCATCTTCCTCTTCCTGCTCCCCTTTCCCCCCTCCACTTCCTTCCATTATATCTCGTCTCGTCTTTAAGCGCTGCGCCAAAGCCATGCCTGACACCACTCCCTCTCTGCTTCAGCGCCTCGACCAGGACGATGGAGCGCGCGTCCTCCGAAGTTTCAACAGCGCACCAGTGCGCATACCCAGGATGAGTCTTATCGCGGCTCTCGCTGCATTGTGTAAATTCGTACGCGAGACAGACGCGGAGACCAACGAGGTTTCGGCTTTCGAGAAGGAGGAGTTCATAGCACGCGCCGACGACCTGCTGAACAAGGGTCTGATGCACGCGCATGCCCGGTCCATGTGGGAGTATATCCCGTCTTTTGCACATGACACGAGTGATATCGACGGGCAAGAAGGAAGACCATTGGCGGACCGTCTGCAGGACTATGGTAGGTCTTGCAAATCCGTTCACGCACGCGAGATTTCGATTGATGCTCACCGGCTATTCACTTACGTGCGTACCACTCCAGCCCACTATTGGGCGGTACACTTCAACCAACACTTTGCAGAGCGTCCTGACGAGGATTTCGAAGGTCGTAAGCTTTCATATTACGACGGCCGGTTTACGGGCTGACCTTATCCTACTCAGGTCCTCCAAAGCTCGCGGTCGCGGGACCATGGACCGAGACGCGCCCCCCGCACCGGAACACCGCCCGCCTCGCTCGCTTCCGCGACGACGTTTTCGACATCGCAGCGATACCTCCGTCGGCATCCCTGGCGCAAACAATCTACCAGGCCCTCTGCGAAGTGACCGCCACTCCGATTGACCGTCCCACGGACGCCGTTCTGGCCACCTCAGACGGACCCGGTTGCTTAGCCGTCACTGGACGTAGAGGCCAAGGAGGGCTCGAGCCCGTCCTGTGGTTGTGTCCTTTGGGGTCTCAAGGAGACGCGACGGACATGCCTGTAGTCTCGCTAGATCCCGGGCTCACCGAGCCGGCGTCCGCGCTCGGGATGGACGTTGAAAGGAAACTGGTCTTTGTCGCGGATCGGTTTCGCATAAAGTCGTTCTCGTGGGACCCCGCGGTTCCGCCTACCGCTGGTCCCTCCTCTGGGCCAAACGCGACGGGATTTTCCAGTACGCACACCCTATGCAGCAAGCGCTTCAATGGCCCACTTGCAATTCTTCCCGGGGGCAAGTTGATACGCGCCGGCATTGGCAAAATCGGAGTGTGGAATATCGACGACGACACCGGCTCGCACAAGAACGAGCGACCGTTGAGCGAGCACCTGTGCGCGCGTACCGACCACGAGAATATTGATATGACTGGAGGCGCACGCCCGGACGCAACGGTCCATTTCGAGGACAAGACGCTTCTGCCTACCGCGTGGCACTACCATGCCTCCACTGAACACATGCTTTGCGCCGAGGACGGCGCACGTTCTGGGCGGTATGGCTGCTCGCTCGTTGACCTCGAGGCGCGAGGGAGGAAGGTCGTGCGATTCCTCGGCATGGGGGGCGCGGCGCGGTCATTTTCAACGACCGATGCCGATGCCAACGTGTTCGCGGTCGCAGGCGGGGACGGGTACGCTCGGCTATATGACGTGCGCCACCCCTTGCCTGTGTTGACCATTAACACGGGCAAGGGATTGGAGCATTGCCCAGACGCACTGTACGTCCATCCAGATGGCATTCCCAGTGAGTTTCATAAGTAACCACGGCTAGGACAAGTACACTAACCTAAGACTTGGTAGCGCTGTTCACCGCTGGCTTCCGTTCACACAGCGTCAAGCTATGGGACCTACGCGCGGGAGCCTGTGTCTATGAGCTCAGCACAGGGAATAACGTCGTCGTGCGCATGGTGTGGGATGCGCCGCGCAACATCTTGTACGCCGCGACCAAGAACGAGTATCTTGACGCACAGGGCCGGCACGTCGACTACCGCAGAGCCGACATACCGCGATGGGCCGCACGGGAGGGCCAGGTCAACGATGAAAGCCGCAGCACACGGTGGTGCGATAGGGACGACGAGTGGGATGCGAATCAATTGTCGTGGCCAAATAGAGCGTTCCACGAGGAAGACTTTTTCGGATACGCGTATGACGCAGGGGGGCACGCATTGAGTAAGTGCGCGTTCGAACGCTCCATGATCTGTTGCTGATACTGTGCTTGTAGTGAGCTACAATTTCAAGGACAACGCAGACCCCACCGTGCTGCCGAGATTCGGCGGGGCATCATAGGAGTGCATCATCTAAGTGGTTTCGTGTATTCTTTGGGGTTTCGGGGTTATCTGTTTGGTGGTTCTGAATCTTCGAGGAGTTCTCGGGCATCAATGAGAAATAGAATTATTCTTATAAAGAACCTACGATAGATAGTCGGATAATCTGAAACCCGGGGAGTAACCGCCCCCAGGGTCTCACACGACACTTCCCGACTTTTGCGTGGTCATTTGTCGGACGAGCGCTGGAACATATGCATATCTAGTGCAAGCCGCGATGCCTAATCGTACACCTCGAGAAGATCCAGACCCAGATAGAGAAGGAAATAAGTCAAGGCAGCCTAGCGCCGAGCGTGGGTTATGGGAAGGGTTCGGCGGGGGACTCGTGTGGGTACATGCGCTTCAAATGGCGGTACTTGCGCAAAGAGTAGAGGGCGAGGGTTTCTGGAGGTGGAAAATTATAACTTCGATGTCGGAAAAGGGAATTATGGCTTACCGTTCCGAATATATTCTCCAAGCTTGATCGCCTTCTCAATCTCCTGCGGGTCGGTGAGGTTGCGGTTCTCTGGAGGAAAGGTTCGGTTCAGAGACAAGCAGTGCAGAAAGGGTTGATCCACGTACTTTCAAAAAGCCCACGAAGCTTCTTGTGAAAGTTATAGCTATGTTGACCAGGACGTTCAGCATCTTAAGTGGGTCGTGTGAGACCCAAAGACGGAGACGTACGCTGGGTCAGGGTATTCGCGGCCGAGTCGGTGTAACTCCTTGTAGAGCGAGATCACTCTCAGCCGTGTCTCCTTGCTCGCCATTGCCATCGCAGACTTGGGCTCATAAGGGCGGTCGTGGTGGTCACTGGCCAGGATGCAAGGCGGCGCTCGCCGTTGGGCCCGGATAAGTGCCCGGAGGGTGTGTACACGGCCACGTGCAAGAGACACGATCCGGGGGCGGGCGTCAACGCGCGGACGCCTCCGACCATCACCCGGCCCCCCCGCTTCCGTCAAGATGTCTTCTCCGCCTGCTGCTCTGTGCCACCACCACTTCGCTAGCCCTCTACGCGACGTATCATAGACTGCTCATAGTCGCCTCTGAAACATGGCTGGAGAAACGGTGAAGATTTACGAATCGCCAGCCCCTCCCCATATACCCGTTGACCCGGCCGTTCTGCCCCCACAACTACAACTCACGGAGGCACAGCAAAAGCTGTATGACGAGGTCCTCAAGCACTTTGATCGTGAGGACTACGTACTTCCGGGGGTGGAGGATGGAGCCTTAACGGAGAATGAGAAGTTTTGGCTGGTACGTCGATCCCTCTGTCGCCTCGGCGTGATACTAACGTGTCGACGGCGCCGGTAGTCCTGCGAATGCTTACTTAGGTGTGTGTCCAACAATATCAGCGTGTTCTCCCTTTGTATTTAACTTAACTCTTTTCAGGTTCATCCGTGCAATCAAGTGGGCCAGCGCGCATGCGGCGATCAAACGGTTAGAAGAGACCCTCAAATGGCGACGGGAATACGGCCTGTACGACGTCATTACTGCATCCCATGTTGAGCCTGAGGTACAGGGTCTTTTCTTCCAGCAGACGTCCTTCGTGCTTACGACCCGTGGCTCTGTTATCGTGCAGGCAGTCACTGGAAAGATGGTGATTTGGGGATACGACGCGGATCATAGGCCAGCACTCTACCTTCGCCCTAGCAAGCAGAACACGGAGGAGAGCATCCGTCAAGTACATTATGTTGTATGGGCATTGGAGAGGGTGACGGACCTAATGGGCCCAGGCGTAGAGTATGTGCTCAATGTCATATTTAAGACTGCAGTTCTAATCAACGGCTCTCCAGAACGCTTGCATTGATGGTCGACTTTGCCGACCGCGCGAAGAATCCGTCAATAGGACAATCACGAGCTGTAAGCCTCCTCGGCTTGCGGTCGCTACGCTCTCGAGACTGACGTTCGAATTAGGTGTTAAATATCCTTCAAACGCACTGTCAGTGGGTGCGGTCGCTACATGATTCCGCCACTTATTCTACCTTCTGTCCCACAGATCCTGAACGCCTCGGGCGTGCGCTCGTGGTCAACGTCCCATTCTTCGTGAACGCATTCTTTAAACTCATAACGCCTTTCATCGACCCTCTTACCCGACCTAAACTCCGGTTCAATCCCAACTGCCTCACTGAGGGCCTCTTCACAGAAGAACAGTTACTCTCCGAATGGGGCGGCTCGGCGCACTTCGAGTACTCACACGAACGCTACTGGAACCCACTCGTCCAATTGTGCGCGGAGCGGCGCGAGCTTCTTTGGGAACAATGGCGCGAGCGAGGGGCGAAGGTTGGCGTGCGCGAGTGGGATATCAAGTGCGCTGTTGAAACGAACAAGAAGACCGGAACGGTCACAACGCCCACGACACCCGATGAAGATGACAAGACGGCGCAACCCTCCACGACCGCTACCGCGGCGTCTTAGATATATGAGCGTGGAGATTAGCTTCTAGAGCCAATAAAGGTAACGTAACGCTTACTACGCAGTGCTGTGGGATTGAGCGTTTCTGACGGGATTTGTAGTACAGTTGCTCATGGGATTAATCGGATCACCTAGCACTCCTTTCAGTCTATCCGGCGGGCGATGGGACTAAGGAGAAGATGTAGAGAAGCTAGAGACATGCGGTATCAGAGAGCTCATATGACCACTATTACGGCATTGCATACCTAGTTGGATACGTACCTCGTCTAAGGTAGAGTATGTCCGGTGTCCTGCACACAATACTGACTTCACTGAGGGGAGCGAGGCAAAGAGTTTCTCTGAGCGTGAGCAAGCCAAGCCGCTGCGCCCAAGTTGAACGTGTATGAACCGCCACTATAGTACGTTTATTGAAAGAGCCTCACGGCCCATGGCATTATGTACTCACTGGCATATTTCCCAACTTGCGGTTGGGCCCGACACATGCTTTCCCGAGTTGATTCCCTTACCACATGGGTTTATTTTCCTCTAACATGTTGCTGCATATCAATTGCATGCATCTCGGGGGGCCATCGTGACGTGTATTGACAAGGTGAGTAGTGAATGGAATTTTATACTTATATGCGGCTGAGAGCCTACTGACGGAGAGCGACAAAGAGTGTGTGGCTGTGTTAGCAACCCCACGGGCCAGTACTTGATGACCAGTAATCCCTAATGATCGCTTTGCTGCTCTCCCACAACCCATAAGAATCGTTCGGGCCCACTCTGCGATACCTGGACCTCCGCGCTGCTGTTAACGAGTCGGT
The DNA here is from genome assembly GCA_022606255.1 of Trametes meyenii. Classification (NCBI taxonomy): domain Eukaryota; kingdom Fungi; phylum Basidiomycota; class Agaricomycetes; order Polyporales; family Polyporaceae; genus Trametes; species Trametes meyenii. The sequence continues at coordinate 2,465,549 of JABYQG010000003.1, read as the reverse complement.
AGGCCCCTCTCGTCCGTTAGCATCACCAGATCCGTATGCTCACCATTGATAATATGCGGTACTAACCCAACGGTACAGCAAGTATAATCCTACACCGAGTCACATAATCTGTCCTTTCGAGCCTGCGAACTGTGAAGCCCAAATCCATCGGTGAGCTCACTTCTTCTCTAAGATAGATACTACGTCTCTACGAGATACATAGCAACACCTGCAATGTCTCTCGCTCGAGATTACGAATACTACAGCGCATCGTTCTCAGTATTGGCAGGCTCGGAGGTCTGGGTTACTGACTACCCGCAGGTCTAAAGCAGAATGTCAGATATTATCTCTACGGGTAAGTCTCGTTCATTCTTTGCTAGACTCCAATGAGTGAGAATCAACAGCCGAGCAGTGAATTTGGTTGCTGATAACGGTCACCATGGGCTATTATAGAACTCTGGGAGGCCGTTCCCCTTGCGCCGCCGGATAGCATATTTAACTTGATCGCCTCCTATGAGGTTGATACACACCCGGACAAGATCAACCTCGGAGCAGGTGCTTATCGCGATGATGACAGCAAGCCATGGATCTTACCAGTCATTAAGAAGGTACGTCACCAGTACAAACCATCCAAGCGTGTCATACCTCCTTGAGCCTCGTAAGCCGTGCGAAGCTGTATTCTAATAGTATCTGTTAGGCGACAGAGATACTCCTGAACGATCCCACCATCGACCACGAATATCTCCCCATCACTGGCCTGCCCGAGTATACCTCGGCGGCAGCCCGCCTCGTCTTTGGCAAAGACTCACCTGTCATCAGGGAGGAGCGAGTAGCAAGTGTGCAGACCATCTCTGGGACAGGTGCAAACCATCTTGGTGCCTTGTTCCTGAGCAAATATTATCTCTGGAACGACAAGCGAGTCTACTTAAGTGATCTTACGTGGAGTGCGCACTCTCCCATTCCTCTGTGCCACCCCCGGCTGTGCTGAATCTCAGGAATTCGCTGATGCGTACGCAATATAGTCAACCATCATGCGATCTTCCCCCAGGTGGGCGTTCCGGTCTCCACATACCCTTACTACGACCCGCAAACGGTGGGGCTCGCATTCCCCGCATTCCTCAAAGCCCTCAAGGATGCGCCTGCTCGCTCAGTTTTCGTTTTGCACGCCTGTGCGCACAACCCGACAGGGATTGACCCGACACGGGAACAGTGGGGCGTAATCGCCGACGCGATGCTTGAGCAGGGTCACTTCGCCTTCTTCGACAGTGCTTACCAGGGCTTCGCAAGCGGAGACCTTGAAGGTGACGCGTGGGCCATACGAGAATTTGTACGGCGGGGCGTTCCTCTTCTGGTCTGTCAGGTACGTGTGTGTTAGCAGATCATGATTTGCACGGCGGGAATAACTTGCATGCATCTAACGGTGTAGAGTTTCGCGAAGAATGCAGGCCTATATGGTGAGCGCGTCGGAGCGTTGCATGTCGTCTCCCCATCCAAGGTGTCAGCGGAGCGGATCAAGAGCCAACTTTCCGTGTTGTCCCGTGCTGAAATTAGCAATCCCCCTGCTCATGGTGCACGCCTGGTAAGCCCCTGGCATTGGATATTCCACCATAAATGATGTGCATAGGGCGGCGGTTGTCTGATGCAATGTGGTGTACTATAGGTTTCACTCATCCTAAATAACGACGAGTTGTTTGAGGAGTGGAAGCGGGATATCAAGACAATGTCTGGGCGCATCATCAACATGCGGAGGGAGCTGCATAGGCTGTTGACCGAAGAACTCAAGACACCCGGAAATTGGGATTACATTGTGAAGCAGATCGGCATGTTCAGGTACGTACGATATGTCATTATATTCCTCTCTCATCAGCTAGTGTGCGCCGCACTTGGAATTTAGGCAACTTGCACACGGTGGACAATGGTCTCGCTCGAGGTGACGCTAACGCTGATGTGCGTTTTTATTTGAAGTTTCCTCGGGATCAGCCCTGCACAGAGCGAAACTCTGATCAAGAAGGCACATATTTACCTGACGGCAAACGGACGGATTTCGATGGCAGGACTGAACAGCCATAACATTCGCTACTTCGCGTTGCAATTGGACAGCGTTGTGCGAGGCGAGTTGTAGAGACTAAATAAGGCTATAGAGAGTTACGCAATGAAATCATTACTTATCAAGAACGATGCATGATGGAGTAGAGATTGTCTTACAAGGAGAGGATGAATCAAACAGACGCAAGGGTTCGGATGTGTACATACTAGTACTACCGTACATTACTATCTACCGTCTCCCCTTGCTACATTAGAGCTTCATCTGCGCGGAAAACTACCTACTCTCTATCTATATCTCCATTCGGTCTCATGTACCGACTTGGATATATATCAATAATTTTCTGTCTTTCTGTCGGCGCGTGCGATGTTCTGAGATAGGTGCGAGCACCGCCCGCGCGCCGATGTCTTCCAACTTCGAATTCAAGCAGTACGTCCACGCTCCTCATACTAGTAACTCACGTCTCCGTCCGCGCCAAATACTAGCCTTGCGGCCGGACTCAAATACGCCTGTACATATTTGACCCCACCGCCCTGGCACCCGCCATGATGGTGCACACAGGTGTATGCGACCGCCTCCGATTCTCTCGCTGAGCATTCACACATCCAGACCAAGATCGTCCATTAGATCACCGATATCCGTAAGGGACCATATGCACCACCGGTATAGGCACGCAACGCGCGCGCCGTAGTGCTACGAATACACCACACAGTCCAGACCATCATGTCCATCGAGGGGGGCTTACGTTACTACAGTCCGTATGATCGAGATTTCACCCTTTCCCCTCCGCGCGCGAGAGAGAATCGGAACACCAAACCGAAGCCAAATTGTATATCGGGGGAGGTGGGATAGTTGCAGTTGCAAAGGAGTGGACGCCAGGCCGCACGCGCCCCCAGAGCGGAGGCGGGTAGGCAAGGCATGTGGGGACGAGACGGGGAGAAAAGTGTACGAGCTGTAGCAGCGGCGAGAACAACACAAGACAGGAACGGGATGCTACATGAAGCGAGACGACGCGGGTAGAGAAGCTATAAAGAGAAGCGTCCGTGCGCAACAAAGCGAGAAATGGTGTCGTGAAGTGTCCGGTAAAAAGAAAGGCGGGATGCGGAGGGAGGTAGAGGTGTCGCAGGCGGAAGATCGCGGGGGAGGGCTCAGCAGGTGGGGATGGTGATGTCCTTGAGTGTGCGGCTGGGGGAGAAATACGGTCAATGATCGGGTCCCCAGGCTGGGTCGAGGCGGAAGCTTACTTGGAGTAGAACAAACCCCAGTGGCCCTGGCACACAACCGCGTAAACACCTGAAAATAATGTAGACAAAAGAAACACGCACCTCGACACCGCCGAACTGAGCATCCTTCCAGGTCTCGTCGAAGTACTGCGCAAGCCGTCAATACAGCATCTACATCCTAGGAAAAGTAGTAGACATACCTCAAAGAAGAAGTACCCGGTGCCGTTGGTGTTCGCCTGGCAGACGAACGTATCGAGGAAGGTCTACACACCGCATGAGGCCCAATACGACGCAGCAGACCGTCCCAAGCCACGACGCACCTGGAGGTTCGGCTCCGACGCCGTCGATGGCCCGTTGCTCTCATTTCCCTTGTCCTTGCTCGCCGACGGCCAGCCCGTCTCCGCGATGAACATCTTGGGCTGGTTCGCGAGCGCGTTCGCGGCCGCGACGTTCGTCTCCTGGAAAAAGTCGTTGACCCACCCCGCAGCCTGGTCGATCGACACGTTCGCGAACCACGCGTGGATGTTCGACATGCCGTAGTCGACCTTGGCGAGCACCTCGTTGTTGAAGAAGCTCCCCGCGTCCGCGGTCCCGATCGGGACCGTCTTGCCCAGGCTGAGCGCGTCGACCGCCGTGCGCGTGTCGGTGATGTTCGACAGCAGCAGCCGCGCACCGACGTTCCCGATCGCGCTGTTCGGGTCCGTGCCGCCGTTGGCGTTGAGGTAGCTGCGGGCGCAGGGCGTACGCGTTTAGCCTGGGGGGTTGATGCGCAGCGGGTGCGGTAGGAAACTCACTTTAGCATGTACTCGTTGCCCACGGTGATGCCCGCGACGTGGTCTGCGCCGTAGGTCTTCAGCGCGTCGATGATGGCGTCACGCTGCCTCTCGTACGGGGCCGGGTCTGTGGGAATGGGGTAGTTCCCGAGGTAGACCGTCATGTTGACCTTGGTCTGCTTGATAGCCTCAAGCTGCGCCGAAAGTGAACCCGACAGCCTGCAAAGCGAACACCACAAGACGTACCACAAGGGCGGTCTGGTTACAGTCCGCACCATACAGACGGATTTGCTATAGGGCACAGTTAACACGAAAGATCCGGCAAGTGGACGAGTGCGGCACGTACGTCAGTGAGCTGCGAAAGGAGCTGCGCGATGATGAAATATATTGAATCAGCCAAAGTCGCACAGCACAGCCGCGCGAACCGGAAATATACCTGGATGTCCGTAATCACGTCCGCTGCCGAGGGGGTTCAGCGCCTGGCACGCGGAGCAAGTAAGATCGAGGGGGAGAGCGCACCTAGCGAGTTGCCGCATTCGGGGTACTGCGAGCCCTCAGGGGTGTAGGCGATGCCGTAGAACGACTTCTTGAGGCGCGAGTCGGTCGTGAACGTGCTCGGGTCGTTCGGGTTCGTCTGGGTGACGACGCCGGCCGAGGACGAGGAGGACGAGGACTTGCTGCTCGACTTGTTGTTCTTCGCGACGGTCACACCGACGCCGACGCCGATGGCAATCACGCCGATGATGGCGACGAGTGAGCCGATGACCTGCAGAGGGCACCCACACCCGCCATTGACAATTCACATTCAGCCACACGCGCTCTCTACTGGTCTACTTTTCGCGACGACCGCACGCGCAGGCGAAGCCGAAAAGAAAAAAAGGGGGGAAGGGGACTCACGATCCACTTGGACCTGCGGCTGCGCGCCTGCTCCTTTTCGAGCCAGTGGCTGCTGCTGTACGCAGCGTTGCCGTAGGGGGACTCCATGTTGGAGTAGCCCTGTGCCTGGTTGTAGGTGTTGTTGAGCGGCATGCCGGGCGCGTCCGAGTACGAGTACGGGCGGGGGTCGTCGTGGACGAGGGACGCGCGGGGGGTGTCTGCGTCGGCGCCGGGGCTGTGGCGGGAGAGGGTGAGGGCGTAGGGGTCGTCGAAGCTGGAAAGACGGTGGGGGGGCTGCGCAGCAGGCGGGGGTGGTGGGGCGGGCGAGAAATTAGAGGCAGAACTTGAGGTGAGAATGCAGGGCTGGAGCCTGGGCGGGCAGCTGCAGCCGACGTACGGGTAAGGGGGAGTAGTCGGGGCTTGACCCCGTCACTCCCGTGCGCTCGTCACGGCTCCAGGACGGCATGATTCGTTCGTCGCTATTCTTGCGCTCGCTAGCAGTACAACAAACAGGGCGCGGCGTATGCGTATATCACAGAGTGGGGTCGTCAGGCGTCAGCGTCGTCGGCGCGCTCGTACGTGAGGGGGTCGTGGAACTGGAAGAACTCGAGAACAAAGTCCGCTTAGTTCTAGCTTCCCTGTGCGGGCCTTGCAGCTTACGGCCACCAAGCGGCAGGCGGTGAGAGTGGCAGGCCCATTTGCACCGGCCGCCTCCCCGGCACAGCTCCGCTCATTCAGCTCTCTCTCTCCGAGTCCGCGCCCCGGATCACCTCCGAACTGACACGCCTATTCCGTCGGGTTCCTGGCCGTCCATCCGCGGCGTGCCTACTACCAAACGGCGGCGCTCCAGCCTTCAAACATAACGATTCGGTGGACAGGACACTCGGGGGGGACTGCAAGAAACGTCTTTATATAAATCCCCCTCTCGCAGTGGCTGCCGTGTACGGCCCCCGGCCCAAAAACGTCCAAGACACAAGACGATGTTCCTCCGTTCCTGAATCCTTCGCGGCGCGGCAGTGCGCAGTCGACATGGCGATGCCGAGCCGTATCACCCTTCTATAACACACACATCATGACGATCTAGACACCGACAGAGAAGGGGTGTTAACGTTCATCCTTCGTGCATCAATACGCAGCGGTTTGAGCGACTATGGATATACTTAGCCCATAGCGCTATGTACAGCTATATTTATACCGTACGCCAGTGTATTTACGCCGTCGCAGCAGCCTGAGCGCGCGCCTTGCTTTGGAACCCGAGAAAAATCAATTCCAAGAACGAAAGGGTAAAGAGAAATCTTCGAGGGTGTCCAGAGTGAGCGGCCGCTTCCTAGAATACTGACGTCGACACGAACAGTTAACGCGTCAAGCTCGAGTCAACGACCCGCAAGGCCTATAGCGAAATCTACACGCATGTCAACGTCAATTGTCCGTACGCGCGTCGACGTCGACGTCGCGAACGTCAACGCTCCACCGCCAGCACGCGAGCAACGAGCGACAGTACTTTGCACCGCTCCCGGCGCGGTCAAAGGGAGCTCGAGACTCAGAGCATATGGTAATAGTCCATCGAGGCTATATGGACAGATGTGTACAAGTATATACGCGTGCGCGGCCGCAGATTCCGGACGTCGGAAGGGGTCGCTGCGAAGGGGCGAGGCGGGGAGGGGCGGGACAGGGGGCGGATGGGGAATCGAATACGTGATGAACTGTGGAGAGGTCCGGGGAGCGCGCGACGCAGCAGCGGTGGGTAATACTTGGCTGAATGGATGGGGGGGAAGAACAGAAAAAAAAGAGGGTGCTAGGTGACACAACAACAAACAACATCGACAGGGATGGAAAACAGCGGGCGGCGGCGGCGGCGGCATATATGTATCGTATCGTATCGTAACTGACAACAGCGTGGACGCCCCAAGGGGTCCACGACGGCCAGCAGCGGGGATCGAGGGCGGTGGGAAGGTGGGGACTCGGGAGGGCTGCCGCTCCCCGGCCCCAACCCGCACCTGCGTCTCCCCCTGCCGGCGACCTAAATAGCGAACGGGGAAGCAGACTGCAGGGACTCGACTTGTAGAGGTACAGTAGTAGTGGTAGTATTGCGGCGGAGGGGACAGGGAAGATGGGTTCCAGTGCAGTGTAGTACGAGGTGAGCGGACGGGCGGGTGGGAAGTATAACGACGAGGCGGGAGCAGGGGGAGGGCGGACGGTCAGCCCATCGTCCCGCCGCTGGGCGTGCGTCGTGTTTGCGGCTGCACCGACGCGCGCTTCTGCTTCTTGACGAGCTTCGCGTGCCGCTCCTCCTCGGGGAGCCGCCCCTGCTTGGACGATGGCAACGTCCGGCTGCGCGTCACGCCCACGGTCGAGCCCGTGCGTGATGGCGGCGTCTCCACCACCGGGGACAGTCCGCCTGGCTCTTCGTGTGGCGATTTCTCTGCGAAGACGCGCATCAGCACGCAGCGAACGGTGAGGGCGGAGGGGGTGGGGGAAAGCTAGAGGGAGAAGAAGAGGAAGAGGACACTCACCGCGGTCGGCGGAGCGTTCTGTCGTCGTCCGTCGCCGGCCGATCCGCTTCGGCACGTCGACTCTACTGATCAACTTCCAGCCGCCCGACTCCTCGTCCGAGCTCGCGAGGAGATCCGAGACGGGCTCCCCGATGGGCACCGTGACCGCGCTGTCGGAGGACTTCGTCGTGGGCGGGGGCGGGATGTCGAGCATGAACCAGTCCTGGTGCGCGATCAGGAACTCGAGCACGTCTTGGCTGAGCTGGTGCTCCTGCGGGGACATCTCGTGCGTGGGGTGCGCGATGAGCGCCGGCCGGAATATCACCGCCAGATCTGCACGGGGCAGGGTCAGCGCGAGGCGGGGTGCGAAGGTAAATCGTTGCGCACTCTTCGCGGTCATGAGGTTCTTGTCTGATTTCCGCGCGAAGACGGATAACAGATCGAGTACGTAGAGGAGGAGGTACTGGTTTGCGCGCGGCATCGAGCGGATGAGACGTTTGTACGTCGCGATCACTTCGTCTTGGTTATACGGTTTCTTGGCTGGACTGGACGTGTTAGTGCGTGTCTTCACCGTACGCGACCGGGCAAGCGGACTTCTCACCGAGCGCGTCTCGGAACTGCGGCGAATTAGTGATGAGTCGGGATAGCAGAAGGAGCACTGCTCACTAAGTGGTACATGTCGTGGGGTATCACGGGTTCCTGCTCGGCATGAGAGGTATAAACGGGTGCTCGAAGATGGGTCACGTACAGGCATCTGAGTGAGGTATCGTCGGAAGACGCTTGCGACGTCATGGGTTGTATAGTGTTCCTTATTCCATTCCAAGTTCTTCCCGTACTGGCGCAAACCCTAAGAACGTGCAGAACACAGGGACGCAGTAAACGCACCCTTGGAGGAGTCTCGAAGGCAGCTTGCAGCTCCCTCATACGCTTATTCGAACCGTTGACTCGGAATGTCCCCTCTACCTCCGTCGCTAGAGGTCTCCTCGGCATGGGAACGGCGCGGGCGATATAATAGGAACGCACCATTCTCCTTGAGATAGAGTCCGCTGTGGCAGACTAGCGTTCAGGGGAAGCTACTTGGAGGGTGTCACGGAAGAGAGGCGCACCACTTTGCGACGACGACGGGTATATAACCCCAGACGTAGAGTTCGCCGTTAGCGTTCGCGGTCGAGATCTGGACGCTGGCATACTTGAGGCTCTCCTTGAGCGGTGTCCCAAAGACATGGCTCTCGCCGTCTGCGCCGCAATCGAGTCAGTCACACGCCGGGAGACGTCGCCATCGGAGCGCGAACGATGGGGAGGGGAAGGACAAGGGCGAGGGAGGACGCACCCTTCTTCTCCTCTGCCTCGCGCTTGATCTTCTGTGCGAACGTGAAGTGGTTCCACCAGGTCTTGAGACTGGCCTTGGTGGGAGCGAGGCCGCTGTCCTGAGAGTTCTGGTGCTGTTGCTGTTGCTGTTGCTGCTGCTGCTGTTGCTGGCGCTGGAACTGCTCGTACTGGCGCTGGAGCTGGCGACGCTGCTCGTCCTGTGCACGCTGCCTGTGGTCGAGCTGGTTCTGAGATATGTGGGTGGTGGTCGTCATGAGGTCTGTGGGGGAGGCGCCCGCAGCGGGAGATGGCGACGGAGAGTGAGAGGGGTCGGGGGCGAGCGGGGAGCTCTGCGCTGGAAGTTGAGCGGGCGGGGCGGGGGATGGGCGGGGGGAGGGACAGGGGTCGAGGGTGTTGGAACGGCGGCGGGGGCCTCGGGGGAAGGGGAAGAGGCCAAGGAGGGGTCTGCGGCGGGGGCGGGCCTGAGACGCCAGCGCGGCGCACGTCGCTGCGGCTCGGACAAGAAAGAGGAAATAGGGAATAGAACAGAGACAGACCGAGATCGGGAGCGAGGACTGGTCGTGGTCGAGAGAGGGTGTGTGCAGTGGACAAAACACGGCCGGCCCCTCTCCCAGTTCCTCTTCGGGCGATCGCTCTCGCTCTCTCCTGCAAGTGGCGGAGCACGCGCGTGGGCGTGGGCGTCCCCGATTCGCCTCCAGATGGCTCTGATGATCTCGACGTCCCCGGCGCTGCGCTGAGTTCTCCTTCCTGCGACCGACCAGTATGCAGCTCTTCGTGTCGTGCGGGACCTCTCCTCGTCGTCTCTCTCTCGTCTGGGCGTGGGCTATGACCGGAAAGCCACCGACGTCAACGCCCTCCACGTTCCGCCGGATGTATGTTCCTTCCTTGACAGCTCTCGCGTGGCGTCCCCGATCGAGGCTCCAAAGTCTGGCTAACGGCGACAATGATGAGATATATCGACGAGTGCAGCTGTGGGCGTGCTCGAGCGACGACAAGAGGCAAGAAGAGCGGTGTGGGACTCTGCAGCGACTCCACCGCGCGGTAACGGTCTCGAAAGCCTCCGGAAAACGGGATAGTCCCGAGACCACTCCACACTACGCGCTAAAACCGGGACTCGAAAGCAATACGACGGCGGCGGAGAGGTCAAGCACGTACGGATCCGGACGGTGACCGAGCATATGACGACCCCCATGGCTTTTGTAAACCGCTACACGCGACTCGACCCGACCGCATAGTACGCTGTCCCTAGCTGGTGTTGCTTGACCGTCGGATCTCGCACGATGCTGTGTCCTCGGCGAACTCTGAGCGGGGTGTGAACCCACCCCAGACGGCGACAGATCCCATTTGGACGTACTTACCGCTTACTTTTAGATTGAGCTGAACACCACGCTTGTAGCACCACGGCACCGAAGACATGATGTTCGAACTTTGCGCGTTGGGCACCACGACGATACTTGGCATGCGCATACTCGGAGCAGCCGCTACAACTCGATTCGTTCCACACAATCTTTCCTCCCCGCAGGCCATAGACGTCTCTGTGTACAGCTTTCTACGCAGTCCCGGACGTCGGAAAGCCACCACGACGAATGCCAATCTACCACCCGAATCCCGACGATCCCCAACCGTCCGCAAATGGCGACTTGCCGTCTCGTACTCACAGCAGCCTGCGGGCATGTGTCCAAAGGTCTCAGCCCCGTCGAGCTGCTCCGGACCAATATTCCTCGCTCGCAGCGTCAGTGCCACCTGGCACCCGCGGCGCATTTCTCGCTACGCCGGCCGCACACGGGACCACGGCGAGTTCGCCGGTGGCGGTAACTCAGCGGTCCCTGCTGCTCTTCCCAATGGGACCTGCCTACGCACGCAGCGTCTTGGTACTTACGCACGTCTTGGCGAGGCGTCGAGGAAGTCGGCTGGCACCTGACGTATATATTTGTCCTTCGAGGAGGGCGGTCACACATGGACGACCACACCGTGGGTATACGAGCTTCATGCCACCATCCTGAGTAGACCCAAAAATACATTCCATACTGCGACGCTTGCGTGTACGCATGCATGGTCATTTGTTGTGTCAATGCATCCCGCACGGGTGAGTGTGCGTCAGGTAGGCCTGGCATGAAACTGTACAGCGGGCGGCCAATAAGAGTCGCGTACCGAACGAACCGGTCGCGACGGGACAATCCATCGCATTGACGGAACCGCATTCGCGAACCAACATGGTATACATCAGTCGGTACAAGCACACTACGTATCGCAAGCATAGCATCGAACGCAATCATAGTAAAATCACAACAGAAAGAGACTCAAAAAAACACACATCAACGCATGCGCATACTAAAAGAAAAAGTCGTCGGTCGAGCACAGGCCCCGCCCTCTACTCCGTCGCCGTCGTCGCAGCTCGTAGTCAAAATCGTAAACGTCCTCTGCCATCGTCGATATCGTCGTCCACACCACGAGGGCCCGACCGCCACCGCGCGCACCACCTCCGAACCTCCCCCCGACGCTCAGTTGAACATCGGCGTCACCTTCCTGCTCCCCGGGATGACCGGCCGCTGCTCCCCAGACGCGCCCAGCGCGGTCTGGCTCGCACGAGCGGGGTACGCCGCCGGGTGCGCAACGTACACCTGGTGCGGGTGCGGGTGCGGGTGCGGGCCCGGGTACGCCCCGAACCGCTGCTTCGTCGGCGTCGTGGGGGTGCTCCGCGAGGGGTGCACCGGGGGAGGGACGACGGCCACCTGCCGGCGCATGCCGGTCGGGGGCGGGCCGACCAGCCTGGAGAGGCTCCAGGGGATGTCGACTCCGGCGCGCCCGGCGGAGGCGACGAACCGCGCGATCTCGAGGTGGAGCGTCGGGTAGTACGTTGTCGACGCTTTCCTCGCGATCTGTGTAGAAGGAACTCGGTATTAGAGAGACAGCGCAAGGACGTGACGGAGTGCAGGGCGTACCGAGAGTATCCGCTCGATCCCTGACTGGAACATATCGCGGTGGAAGCGATATGCCGAGTGCTCGTGGTCCTTTGGCAGACTGAGGGCCTGCGCGTAGCTCGCGATGGCATTGACGAACTTGAAGTGCGTCGTCTGCGATCAAAGACTACTTCAGACCCTGCAGATCAGACCAATCGGGTGGAGCTTACCATGTAGCACATCGCTTCAAACTCGACACCGCCCGTCATACCACCAGGCGCGCGAGGCTTCTCGACCTTGGCCTCGTCCGTCTCCGAGAGGTCCCAGATCGTGTTTGTCGGGTGGCAAAACACCCAGAAATAATCCCTGCACACGTCGCTCATCTCTTGCAAATACGTCTTGTAGATGCGGGGCGTGTGCAGCTGCTCAATGAATTCGTGCGGCTCGATGGGCGTACCGGGTGCTTCGCTGGGTGGAGGGGCACGTGTGAGGAGAAGAGCCTTAAGGAGCGAGAATAGTGTTTGGTGGGGGCGGGGGAGGGTGATGAGATTACTGGAGGACGTGAGGGCCGAGGCGGAAAGCTCCCATGGTACCGAACGGGAGCGGGAGTGCGACATGAGCCCCGCTGCGGGGCTACCAGTCGACGGAAGCGCTCCGAGAGGGTATAGGTCGAACAGGGAGAGAAGCAGTTCGACAATGAGCTGCCGGGTGGCGACTTCTCCTGGCCGCTTGTCTGAATACAGGAGAATGACCAATTTGTCGAACGGCGCCGGGCACGCCGCTCGCAGGGCGTTGCACCCAACAGCAGACGTTGTAAGTGCTTTTACACAACGCAAAAGCTCGTGCAGCATCTGGTCGTCATGCTGCTCCTCTCTGTTATCAAGTGAGCGCTATGAACTGCGAAGCGTAAATATACGAATTTACCTCCATTCAACGTCGAGGATCTCGTTCAGACGTGTAAGGATGGCCTCGTACCCACCTGTGCGGACAAACGCGTCCGTCCAACTGTAATCTATAGCGTCAGCCTTCGTGGGCCACTCAAGAGCAACGATACCCACCTCGCGGCCTCGTTCCGGAGCAGCAACCGAAGCTTCTTGACCACCTCGATGTTAAGGCGGGTGCTCGATTGACTGAGAAGCATATCGACATGCTTCTCAGGCGAGAGAGCGCCGACCTTCTTCTTGTCCTTGTTCGTCTTGAGCGGCGCAATTGGCGCTGGTCTGGCATCGACCGGTAGCCGGCGCACGTCTATGGACGAACTGCGAGGGTGCGCCGTCGAGAATTGCCGGCTCGGCGCTGGAGATAGGTCGTATTGCTCGAGCGACGGCTTCTTTGGCCGTGGAGAGGCCATGGACGCGAGGGACTCGCTACTGTGGGCCTTGCGGAGCCCACGAGGCGTTAACGGCGGGTTAGAGGCAGCTGCTGGCCTCATTTGAGCGAGGACTTGGGAGGACTTGAGAAACGCAGCCTTGACGGTGGGGTCCATCGTGGCCAGCTTTGGCCGGATGGTTGATGGAATTTGAAGGTCATCCTGAGAAGAGGGTAGTTTGAGTTCGCAGCTCGTAGTTTTGGGGCGGTGACATGAAGCAAGCAAGCCGAACGATGCCAAGCAAGCGTAAATCATGTCGAGTATTGGCCCAGGACGCTTGGCCCTTTCTGTGGCGACTGCAAGGATTGCGGCATTGGGGCTCGCGTAGCAGATGCGAGAACGGGCGTCGGACATGGGGTGGCAAGAAAGAGTCAACTCACGAGCAGGCGGTCGAAGTCCTCGGTAGAAAGCGGCTCGTTTTCAGGTTGGGCCTTGCTCTTGGCCTTCTTTCTCTTCTCTGTTCTGGGTTTCGCATCGTGTGTGGCATCGTAGGTAAAGTAGTTCTCTTTGCCGTTTGGCTCCGATTCTGACGGGTCCGTTGGTGTCGTGAGCATCTGGAAATCAGTGGCAGGAAGACGGCGGGAAGGGAGGATGCTCTTAAACATGGTGTCGCCTTTATGTAATGCAAGTACAAGAAAGGAGAGAAAGGAGGGAGGAGACGGTAGAAGGGGGCGAGTGACAAAGGACGAACTGGGACAACGGAGGACTGCAAGACGCCCAAGTTGAACATCCCCCGCGTGGCTGAGAATGCACGCGTCAGATCACGTGCTCGCGTCTCATATTAATCGGCGTCTAATCCACCAAGGGCGTCAATGTGCTCCCTTTTTCGTTTCTACACCTTGGTGACTCTGGACTGTGCATATCTGGCTAGCTATCGCGAGCGTTCGCACTAGGGTCGTTGATTCCAAACATCCTACCTAATGGTACCGCAAGCACCTCACAATGCTCGTACACCGCGCTATACATACGCATTCCCTAGCGACAACTACTTTCTTTCCCGAAGCCTGGTAGATGTAAGCCCTGACAGATGTCATCAAAACTATCTCAAGTTGGCACCTCGGCGGCTTCTTCGAGAGACTTAAAGACGAGTCCCGCGTCCCTCGCCTTAGCGGCCTCCAGCAGTTGCCAACATGGACTCGGCACATCCCCCTCGAGCCAGCTTCGATGCGCTCAAGCCTTCTCTTCAGCGCATATACTTGGACAGTTCTACCGATGTTCCGCCTGACTGGACAGCATGCGCAGCTCGCATGAGGGACTACGATGAAGCCATGGTCCGTGGTTGGAAAGAGGAAATCGACACACTCCTCGTCTTTGTATGTTATCACTTTCTAGAACCATACAGCACTTCTAACAACCCGCAGGCCGGTCTGTTCTCGGCGGTGGTCACCGCTTTCAACATTGAGGCGTACCACTTGCTCCAGGAGGACCCGAGTGAAACGTCTGTCCGTATTTTACAACAGATCTCTCAGCAGCTTTCTGCTCCCACTTCAGGATGTTCGAATGCCTCTTGTACTACTCCAGGCAACCCAGTCTTTCGACCGACTAGCCAGAGCATACGGATCAATACTCTTTGGTTCTCAAGCTTGGTATTTTCTCTGTTTTCTGCCCTCATCGCCATCATGGCTAAGCAGTGGTTGCGCGAATACTTGGCTGTCGCGCCCCTCTCCCCGCGCGAGGCCGTCCGTCTCAGGCAATACCGTTTCGACTGTTTAGTCTCGTGGTATATCCCAGAAATCATGACATTACTCCCTCTCCTACTTCAACTGTCCCTTATTTTGTTCTTCATCGGCCTTGTTGACTTCCTCTTCATGCTGCACTTGACCGTGGCTGGCATTGTCACCGCCCTGGTAGCCCTTGCGCTTCTGTTCTACGCTGTGACCACCATTGCGCCAGTCTTCTGTGCCAACTGCCCCTTTAAATCACCTCAATCCTGGACCCTTGTGGGAGCGAAGGAGGGTCTTATATCCAAACTATCTAAATATCTGACATCTATGGCGACTGTCGGTTTCCGTTGGCGCCGAGTTTCCGAGGCTATCTTGCCAAAGTACTCTAGCTGGAGCGAGCGCGATCACGCTGCCACACAGCATCACGAAGAGACGCTGGACCTCAAGGCATTGACTTGGGTTTACTCGTCGTTTACAGACGACAATACGCAAGACTCCATAACCACCTTCATCCCTGAACTCAATTCCAGTAACGCCTCCACTCTCGCATTCACAATCCTCGCTGCCCACCTCCATACCCCTCCGTCCTCACTCATCAGTCAGGTCCGCTCTCGAGCCTGCTCCGCACTCCTGCAAGACGCTGGCGCACACCTCCCGAAGCATCCCCGCAGGCGGTGCGTGTACATGTTGCTCAAGCTGTTGTCGCATCTCCCGCGGGATCACGACCCACAACAGCTGGGCGTTCTTGACGTACTATGGACGCTCTGGGAGATATTCTTTGGGGCCTGTTCCGCAGATTCGCGCGTGCCTGTGTTCTATGTAGCGGTGTTGAACGCCATTGCGAAGCTCCTCAGTGAGCATGAACCGTTCCGCCTTCGTCGCGCAGCATTGAATCTGCTTTGGGAAACTCATCAAACCGTATACCTCCATTCTCTCCCAGGTATTTCATTCAATACTTCCAGTAGCCCATCGCCCAGACTGACATACCACCTGTAGCCGTTGGAGACGTCATCTCGTTCGCCCGCGCCTGCCTCCACCAGCCCCAACACCCCACGCTCTTCCTCAAATCCTGCGCGCTCGCGGTCCTTCTCTACACCAGCGATAACACGCTTTCCACCTCGCCTTGTCCCGGCCACCGTCGCGCCCTCAGTGCTCTCCTACATTCCCTCGCACGCGTCCTCCAACGGGCGAACGACGACGGTACCTCGCTTGATCCGCACTGTATGGCATGCATCACTCAGGGAGTCGGCACTCTCATGCAGCGGGATCCTGAAATCGTAGACGTGGAGCTGCGTGCATCGCTTGAGGAGAGCGTGAAGGTTGGGCTGGTAGATGTGGGGTTAGGAAGGCGCTCAGAACTGGCCTTGGGAGAACCTAGAGAAGGCCGGTACGAGGTGGGACGAGTCGTGTGAAGCTACGCTGAAAGATTGAGCGGAGGGTGGCCGTGGTTCAGCTGGTAGTTCAGGTGAACCGTGATAAGCGGGCGAAATGTTTACTACATGGCAGATCAAATTGAAGACAAGCACGGGTCCTAGTTGACAAGCTTCCATCATTTTTTCCCGGCGAAAAAGGCGAACTCAGGGATTTCAGAACGAAACCGTATTGATATTGATGGGTACATATGGATACATGGGCGCATGACAAGGTATGGCAGGAAAGATACACCGGGGGGCGGGAAATAGGATGTATACAGTAGTACGGGAGAGAAGGATGCGGGTGGAGATGTAAGGTAGAGTGTGTAAAAGGATTAAGGACGTTCGGCAGCTCATCAGACAAGACTAGAAGTGGCCAGCTTCTAATCCGCCCTCAGACCGAGCAAGCCCAAGTGCACAGAGAAATCGACGAGGGCCCTCGTCGACCTCCTAGCTACACAAGAGCTTACTCTACCGCTTACTACTCCACCTCAAGAACTGAGAATTTATTGTAAGAAAGTATACTAGGAGGCGGACGAGGCTTATTCCATGTGAGTGAAGACGAAGGCTTGAGCGGTAGGGATGTAGCGAACGAGGAGCGCCTCGAAGAGGCAACGGATGTTGGAGCGGTGGATGCGGTGGAGGTGGTTGAGAAGAGCGAGTCGGAGGTGTATGAAGAGGAGAGAGCGGACGAGGACCGGGAGTGGGCGCGGGGCTGGGATCGAGTGGTGGGAGGGGGAGCGCGCTTAGATGGTCGCCGTTGTTGTTTGTTGGTCCATGTCTTCCAGTCTCTGTCATCGTCATTGTTGAGGGGAGTGGGTACCGGGTCGTTGCTCGTGTCGACAGAGTGGGTGTATGTCGAAGGCTCGTTGAAACCGACCGGGAAGGTGGGCGAGGGGGATGACAGGGGGACCACGGTGACCTTGCTCTTCTTGCTCTTGCTCTTCCGAGGCTTGTTGGAACGCACCGCGGATGTTACTTCGTTCGAGGTCGTTGAAGCGGGGACTGTCGAGATTGTTGACGACGGTTCGAGAACGCCTGCCAATTCGTTCGATGCCTCGAATGTGTCGCCACAGTACGGGTTGCCAAAAATAAGATCTTCGAAAGCCGGGCTGAGTTTGTTGTCGACCGCGAAGTCGGCGAGGTAGGCTGTTCGGAGTTGCCAGATGACGCAGAAGAGACCAGATGCGACCAGTAGAATTAAGATGAGCAGATGGTATAAATAATTAGGGCGGTCGTCGTTAGAAGTGCCAGAGGGGAGGGTAAGCAGAATGGGCGGGGCGGGCAGAGACAAGACGAGAGGAAGCGAGTAAGAGAAACCGTTGCCGAGTGAAGTGCCAGTTAGAACAGATGCCTTGTCATCGAGACTGTGGATACAATTAGTAACCGGTGTGTGCAAGAAAATAGAGGATACTTACAGAGGGACGAGGATGGCGCAGATAAACCAAGACTTGACCTGCAAGCCGTTGCCGAGGGTGAGTATACCAGCGTAGAGAGGAGAAGCGCAGAGGGCGCCGAGGGCAGTGAGGAAGAGGGTGATGAGTGCGGTGAACATGGCGTGCGAGGAGTGCGTGGTTACGCGCGAGGGAAATGTGGGTCTGTACGAGCGGCAGGAATGGACAACTTATATATGTCAGGCGGGGTACGCAAGTTGCGATCGGACTGAACTTTATTTTGTTTAAACGTAGCTCACATGACAACGCGAGCGCGTCGTTTGTGTTTGTGTGTTCGAATGTGAAGACAAGCGAACGCGTCACGATCGTGGGGGAACCGAACAAGCCAAAATCGGGCACCTAGCAGCGGTCGGTAGCCTCATGTTGTGTAGGCGCTCATTGACATCCTTAATCTCAGGCCCGCCCTGAATTGTATGGAAATCATAGAGGCCTCGAAACCTGAGATGAGGATGTTTCAGAACAACTGACAAGATATATATATATTTTACTCAAAGGAGATTATTTCCGTAGTTATCCATAATATGCATGCAATAATGATAGTGCTATAAGTTTGGACCTAGTATTAATGACGTGAGGCTACAGAACGCTTGCACTTGGCGATAGAACAGACAGTGAATAGTGAGTGGATGGTCGGTTAACCCGCCCGAGCATGTACAATAGAAAATTTCGAATCACTCAATCACGATGATACGCATAATCGGGCATACTCTCTTCCCCGGTTTCGTACCCGTCCTCCCGTCTTCCCAGCTCATTGATGTAAGCCAGAGTCGGCTTCGCGTCACTCCAATCGGGGGAGTCATGGTGCGCGACG
The DNA here is from genome assembly GCA_022606255.1 of Trametes meyenii. Classification (NCBI taxonomy): domain Eukaryota; kingdom Fungi; phylum Basidiomycota; class Agaricomycetes; order Polyporales; family Polyporaceae; genus Trametes; species Trametes meyenii. The sequence goes on along the minus strand of JABYQG010000003.1, from coordinate 2,447,223 downwards.
TGAACGCGCGTTGAGTTGTGGTGCTTGCGGTGGTGTTCCCGCTCGTTGTCCTGGTCGCGATCGCGGTCCCTATCCCGGTGGTCGTACTGGTCATACTGGTCGTCCGGGTTTGAGACGTGGAGCCCAAGGACTTTCGACCCATGCCGCTCCTTAACAACGGCGTCCATCTTCTGCGCCGCGGCCTTGCGCTTCCGCTCTTTCTGCCGCTCCCGTGCCCGCCGCGCTAAGCGATCCATCTCGCGCTTCTCCTCGCTCGACGCCCAGCTTCCGTGAGGGCTGATGCTTCCGCTGTCGGTGTCGCTACCGTGGCTGTAGTCAAGTGCTGGCCCGTACGGCGCGCCAGAGCCCGGCCCATTTATGCGCCTCTTCTCGCGTTTGGCGCGCATCCGTGCCAGGCTGCGGCGCCGCTCTTCCATCCACGCTTCCTCCTCTTCCGGCGATAGAGTCGGCGCGCCATTGGTGGAGGTGGGAATAGAGAAGTGATGTCCCGCGGAAATGAGGACTTCGAAGATGGGCGCGTGTGAGCGAGTGTTGGTCATGCGATGCGCGTACGAGCAGTTCAGACTGGCACGGAAGAGTTAGAGTACGCTCACGCTGAGAGACGAAAGATCTCACCCCGGGCCAAAGACGAACTCTCCGCCGAGCTGTGCTGAGTTCCCGCCCCTCTCCCAGACAGGCATTCCGACACGGAGGGCATTGCGGACCACCATGGCGAGTCCTCCGATAGGACCGTGACGGATGTATTCGCCCTTCTCGTGATCTGGTCCCGGATCGGTAGTACGAAGAGTCATCCCTAACGCAGCGTGTAGTTTAAGTGAAGGGTCGGTATATACGGGGATCGGTGTACGGAAAATTCCTGAGGCGTATGTCAATATCCATGGGTAGTCGGAAAGTGATCATTGTGCTTACGGCGGTAGGAGCTGATCATACCGGGAGAGCCGTTGCCTATGACGATGAAGTCTATCTTGGCACGTTGAAGGCTCTCATAATCTACCTTCTGTGCGATGGAGTACATGTAGTCCTGGTCCATCGCACACCTGAACTTCAAATCAGCCTATATTAACATAACCCACACCCGCAAGGGACGCACCAGAAATTACGGATGAAGCACACGATAGTCTTTCGCTCTTTGACCAATTCTCCGAATGGCACCCTAAGACCGTTCTGAGCGATGACAGGTAACGGCGCAGCGCGCGCCATTTGCTCCCTCGTCAAGACCGCGTGCTCGTCGAACGTCATGGCCTCCTTATGCTCCGCCTTGCGCCTGGAGCGCCTGTACGGTTCTGCGGACCGTGGCGGCGCTGAGCTCCCGCGCGCCGCAGTAGCACGGCTGCGATGCCCCGCGCTCGCGGCAGTCTCGTTGGACCTATACGGGTGCGAGATCGTTGTCGACGGTGTGCGGGGCAGCGGCAATGGTGTCGACTCGGTCGATGTCGCATACTGCCGGTGCGCCTGCGGGGACGCCACCGTGCTCTGGCTCGCATTCTGCGTCGCCGTCTGGACGAACTCCTCCGTCCCGTTCTCGCCGTCGTGGCTCACCGTGGACGGCTGGGAGTGCATGTGCGCGTGCGCGTGGGTCTGCGTCTGAATGTGCGTGTGCGGATATGCCGACGGGGGCGGCGGGGAGTGGACGGGTACAGGCACGCGCGTCGGCGCAGGGGTAGGAATTGAGGTCGTATGAGGCGCAGGCACCGGCGCTGCGGCGAGCACGGGCGGAGACTGAACGCGAGCAGGTGGCAGCGGTGATTGCCCGCGGGTGGTGATTACAGCGGGCTGGGGCGATTGCGCGCGCACGGTTGGCACATGCATGGGCGATTGTGCACGGGGAGCGGAGGTCTGCTCTGGGGACTGGGCACGCGCCGGGCCGAGATGCGTGAGCGGCGGCGTCTCAGAGCGGAAGGGAAGATGCGAGTGCTGTCCCTGCGTGGTGGGTTGTGTAGCTCTTCGCGCGGAGGCGGGCTGGCGAACCGAGTTGTATGGCGTCCCCGAAGGCTTTATGCGCGAGCTCCCCGCAACTGGCACAGTCGGTTGCGCCTGTTGCACGGGCTGAACTTGTGTGTTGGGGCTGGCCAGAGTTACGGGAGCGAATGACGCGGTTGCCCGCTCCTGGCGGTCTTCCGAGTAACGTTGCTCTCTTGCTTCATGCCTGCTCTCGTGGGGAGTCCTTGAACGTGGCGGCTCAGGGGTAGGAGAATATGAGCGAGGCGCCTCTTGAGCATACGTCGGTGACGTGGCGCGCCTAGGAGCCGGAGGCTCTTGTGAACGCAGAGGTTCCGGTGCTCTAGGAGCCGAGAAACCACGAGGAAGTTCGTTCAGGTAGACAGGCATAGCAGCTCGGGGAGGTGGAGGTAAAGGGGGTTGCGGGAGCGGGGTAGGAAGGTCGTGCTCAGCGCGCCTAGGCGGTGACAGAGGAAGTGGCGCAGGTGTTGGAGGTTCGTCCTGGCGATGAGGTAGGGGAGAAGGCACTCGGCGCGGAGCGGGAGGAGTGGGCGTGTGCCGCGGCGGAGGCAGAGGAGATGGCGTGCGATGCGACTGAAGTATGGGCGAAGGCGCCCGTCTCTGCTGTACGACGCGTTGAGGAGAGGGTGCCCGGCGCTGCTGAACGGGAGGCGACGGCCGCGGCGGAGGAGGTAATGGCGAGGGCGCTCGACGAGGGGCCGTATCCGATCGCGGAGGGATGGGCGAGAAGCTGCTGTTCGATGGCGGGTATTGTGGCGGGATGGGTGATGGAGAGATGAGGGGTACAACTGTCGCCGGTGGGATGGGCGAGAACGCCGATGTAGGGCGCGAGAGCAGTGGGTTGGACGACAGCGGCGGCGATGGTGATGTTTGCTGGTAGTCAAGTTCACTGGAATCATATCGCACAGGGCGCAGCAGGACCACGTCGGGCGAGGGTGATGGCGGGAGGCTCTCGGGTGACAGAGAACCTGCGTATCCGCTCTCTACAGTACTTGATGCTCTCATATCATCCTCAACTATGGGTGGGCGCAGAGGCTCTGGAGACGGTGCTTGGCGGGATACACGTACCGACCTTTCATCACGAGGTGGTGTAGGCAGACGCGACTCTTTCCTGACAGGAGGTAGAGGCGAGCTCCTCTTGGGCAACGGCGTGAGCTCTAACGCCTGAGCAAGCGTCTGAGGGGGCTGCGGGGGAGGAGGGGGAGGCGGGCGTTGAGGCTGAGGCGCAGTCACCGGCATGGGGGGAAGCGGAGGCAAGAGGGCGTGCGCAGGCCGGCCAAACTCATCTGAGTCTGGATAACCGACAAGAGTACTTGCTATGCTCACGTTGTCTGCGGGAGAAGGCGACGGTCCGCCAAAAGGCAGGCCCGGGAGAGGTGTTACCCCAAGACTGACATGGCTCAAGCTCTTCCGATGCAACACCTTCGTCTTCTTCCTCCCCAGTGCGCGCTCTTCCGTTCCGGAGGCTCTAACGACTTGAGGGACCTCGCGCCACGTACTAGGGCCTATCTCGCGGTCCATCTCCGCCTGAGCCGCGGGTAGGGAGTCCTCGTAGACGGACGCTCGAGCATGTAGTGTCTTCGTCCGCATAGGAGGAGAGGGGTCAGATATTTTGCGGTCGCGCCCATACAGAGACGATCTGCGGAACCTCCGGGTCACGCTGTCCTTGCGGCCGCCGACGCGGCTGCGCCGTCTAGTGCTGAAATCTGGCTCCGGCTCTGACTCTGCTCGTGGAGGTAAGCGCGGACGAGGGGGAGGCACAGGAAGCGGTGCAGGGGAGTCTGGCTCCGTCTTACCCAGTAACGTTGGGAAGTCGGAAGTGAGAATTCTTGATAAGTTATGTCCTGCCAGCCCATTGGAGATCACGGTAACATCTGGGACGGCATGACCCACGTCGCTGTCCGATGTGGCGTGCTTGGAGGGAGGTCGAGGAGATGGCGGATCCTGTAGCATGACCCTAGGAGAGACAGAACCCGCGCGCTCGTGTAGGCTACCGCTGCTCGCAGTGAGGGTATCATCTGGCGTCATAGGGGGCGTCGACACCGATTGCACGGAAGTCATATGCTGGTGTGAGTGGGAGTCAAGCGTTGACGCAGCATGAGTCGTCCGGTCCTGCTGGCGACCCTGGCCGTAGACGTGGCCGTGCGACTGGCGATCATCATAGACGTACTGGTTTGACAGATGAGAATCCTGATGTTCCTCCACGATCTCTTGTGACGTCGGTTCCTGCAGCGCAGGTTGAGCAGGCGTAGCAGGGAAGGTTGATATGGTTTGGGAACGTCTGCGGTAATGATAATCCCGATCTGTGTGCTGCGAAGATACTGGCTCCTGTTGTTGCCTGCGCGTTGCATGCGATGGCACCGTATCCGCATCCGAAAAATAGGACGTTGATTCCCCTGTGGGACGCGCTCTAGCACGCGGAGGGCGAGGTGGCCTGGAAAAATCCGAGTGGTATCCATCGCGTAAATGGTCAATAGCCTCTATACTTCTGGCGGCATGAAGAACGGTGCGAGGGAGAGGAGGGAGGTCAGCCGATATGTTGGTGTGATGGCGGCCAATGTCCGCCGGCAGAGGCAACGGCGGCGTAGGAGGAAGCGAAGACGAGGAAGGATTATAGCCTCCATACCGTTGAGACGAATGCGCCCTGTCTCGAAGTACCTGAAGAGACACAAAAGGATCAGCGGGGTCTGGATGTGGGTATTTCAAAGAGTAAGGGAAGGCGGGAGGGGGTTTGCGCTTGACTCTCGAAGCAGAGCGGTTGTCGGTAGCAGCAGTACTCATGGCGTCCAGCGCTACCTGCCGGTGCAGAATGTTGGGATGGCTGTGGTGAACAGTAGCAACGTCTCTCTGAGTGGACATGCTTACCTTTATGTAAACGCGGAATGCTCGTGTTGGCGGTGCGGCTTGACATTAAACTTCTCGGTGGGACCGCACGGTGAGGTGGGCATTCAAAACAACGCTGTTTCCGCGCTGCGTTTCGTTAATGGGCTGGCATGACTAGCTTCGGGTTTGCAGTGACCCAATTCTAGGCAATCGAGCTTCGGGCTGATCTGTGGCCTGACCCTCGTGTTCTTAACTCAATCTCGTCGGGGAGCAAACTTCTCCGCCATCGCATTCCCGCGAAGAAAGTGCATACATGAATATACCACGGTCCTGTGTCTGCAACAGAGGTTGGAGTAAGAAGCCGTTACACGCATGCCGTTGTAAGTGGAATACCGACATAGACATATCTGAGCTGCTTGCTGGAGGTCCCGCTCGTCGTGGGCCAAGAACAAGGTGCGCGCGGCGACGGACAAGCGGCTCATGTGGCCTGTCGGATCGGAGCCGGCGGTAAGCGGGCGTCTGCGGAAGCGCCTGCCCCAGATACGTATGGGTGGGTGCGAGAGCGAGAGTCATTGCACCGCGCACTTGCACTCGGACCACGATGTCCTCGCCCTCGAAGCCCTTCGACATCCCCAGTCCGCGCCAGCAGCGTCCGGCAAACGTTGAGGGCACTCCGCCAAACTTTGGCACGCCCATATCTGCCTCTCCTAGTCCACGCTTTCTGCGGGCGCAATACACCGGCACACCACCTCCACCCAACATCCCCCTCAGGGCTGGTGGTACCCCAACAGGGACGCCACGGCCCACAGGGAGCTCGTCCTATCTGCCCCTACCTGCAGGTGAAGCGTCCTCCTCCAGTCCTCGGCTGGCTCTAGGTGACCTCCGCCGTCCCATATCGGGGACGCCTGGGAGCGGTCAGGGCGATAACCCTCTAGACGAGCTGACTGACGAGGATAAGGCGAGAATTGTGCGAAGACATCTCGTATCTCGTGAAGAGCGCGAGAACAACAGGCCCGGCACCCCGGACCAGCCTGCTCGCGGCTCCTTCAGCGCAGGCTCAGATGCGGGCAATGCAGGTGACGTCTCCAAGCGCTCCTCGACCTCTCACCTTCGTCTTGAGAGGGAAGAGGCCAATCCGTTCCCCGTGCCCTACGACGCTCCCGGTGCCGACGTTACGTGAGTACGAATGCGACGGTCCACGCAGTTCAGGAGTGCGTTATCTCGTGGTACGAACGTGTGCTGACTTCTCTTTCTCAGTCACAGCATCTATAAGTGGCAAGCAGATAGAAGGCGGCAGGCAGTCCGCCCTCGCTCTAATTCATATGCCGGGTCAACCAACACGGAGCCACCTCACCCCGCCTTCGAGCACTTGCACGAGCCTGGCGGTTTCCGCCGCAACTATGTGTTGCTTCGTGATCCGGAACGTGCTACGCAGCGCCCCATCGTTCGCAATTTCATCGAGTTCTTGTACATCTTCGGCCACTTCGTGAGTATCTCCGGCATGGTAATCCATCCGCTATTGGTCAGAATTAAACTCGATCGTTCAGGCGGGTGAAGATCTAGAAGAGATCGAGGAGGAGGATGAGGAATCTGCAGAAGACGAAGAGTCTCAAGCACAGACCCCTGAGTACCTAGAAGGGGCTTCATACTACGGGACTGGCGAGTCTCCCCCTCTGGCAACTGCACCGCCGATTCCCTCAACGAACGTTCACAAAGCCGACGAGCGTTCGCCTTTGCTACAGCGTCACAGCACGAGAGCTCGGTCAAAGTCGCAGCGCAGACGAGCATCCGTTGGGCCGCATGGTGACGCTACGGTTACCGATGCCGTTTTGATGGTATGTCTTCTCGCCTGTACTTTTTGACGACTTCTCTAATGTCGTCGTAGCTGCTGAAATCGTTCGTCGGGACCGGCATCCTATTCCTTGGCAAGGCGTAAGTAGCACAACGCGATAACTGGCTCGCATACTCTTCTGAGTTTCCTCCCAGATTTTTCAATGGCGGAATTCTATTTTCGAGTGCGATTCTGACCTTTATCGCCTTGATATCGTTGTATTCGTTCCTCCTTCTCGTGAAGGCCAAGTTTGTAGTGTCCGGCAGCTTTGGTGGTACGTATCATACAGAGTTGATACCTTACGACTCAATTACTAAATCGACCCACAGATATTGGCGGGGCATTATACGGACCGTGGATGCGTTACGCTATCCTGACTTCTATTACCGTGTCCCAGATCGGCTTCGTCTCTGCGTACATCATCTTCGTCTCAGAGAATCTGCAGTCATTCGTCCTGGCTATCACGAATTGCGCGAAGCACCTGGGTATCCAATACTTCATCTTGCTTCAGATGATCATCTTCTTGCCTCTTGCACTCATCCGGAACCTGGCGAAGCTCAGTACGACTGCCCTAGTAGCCGACGCATTCATCCTGGCTGGCTTGATCTACATCTTTGGAAGTGAAGCTGCTATAATGGCGAAGAATGGACACGCCCATGTCGAGTTGTTCAACGCCAAGGACTGGCCTTTGTTGATCGGGTCAGTCAAGTCATATGAAGTATCATCGTTGTAAAGGTGCTGATGCTGATGAACATAACTTATAGCACCGCTGTCTTCTCGTTCGAGGGAATTGGCCTGGTCATCCCTATTACCGACGCCATGAAGGAACCTCGCAAGTTCCCGAAAGTGTTAACCGGCGTAATGCTGTTCCTCATGGGTAGGTGTGCAACTTCGACCATCGATGATCATTGCTTACCCCTCTCCGACTGTGCAGTGCTGTTCTGCGGAGGCGGTGTCATGTCGTATCTGACATTTGGCGCTAACGTTCAGACGGTCGTCATCGTCAACCTCGACACCACAAGCAAGTTTACTCAAGCTGTAAAAAATTCTGCACTTTATGCCGCTGCTCTCTTGCTCACTACGTTCTCGGCTTCCAGGTTCAATTCTTGTACTCGCTGGCGATTTTACTCTCCGTCCCGCTTCAGCTCTTCCCAGCCGTCCGGATCATGGAGAACGGCATATTTGAGCGCAGCGGGAAGCAGAGCGTGCTGGTCAAATGGCAGAAGAACTTCTTCCGTTTCGTAGTTGTCGCCTTCTGTGCCGCGCTCAGCTACTTCGGCGCCGCGGATCTTGACAAGTTTGTCTCATTCGTCGGTAGTTTCGCTTGGTAAGTGTTGCACACAAACGGGTCGAGTCTTCGCGTTCATGCTGAGCTGATGTCATCCATCCAGTGTGCCCCTGTGTTACGTCTACCCTGCGATGCTGCACTACAAGGCCTGCGCCCGCACGCGTAAGGAGAAGCTCATCGATATCGCTCTTATGGTCTTCGGTATGATTGCTGCTATCTACACCACAGCCCAGACCATCAAAGTGAGCGCTCTTCCATTTTCCCGGCTACACTTCTACTCACAGTGCACCCGTAGCTGATGGTCGAGCCGCAACCTGCCGGTCCGCCGACGCTCGGCCAATGCGGTCAAGCACCCTGAACGTTTCCGCAACTCCGTTCCTTGCTTCTTGTGGTCGACGTGATAGTCATGGTAATCAGGTGATTACACGACACTCTTCCCCGTCATCGTTATACAGCCGACAGTCCCATCTACCTAGCATAGATCTGCACGACGCCTACAATCATTCATGCATATGCTGTACAACACCACACCATACCGCCGCACCTATTCACAGCGCATCTTGCAATACCATAACCTTCATATATACTACTTGTGCATAACCCCGACTGAATCGGACTGGACTTCCAGGTGCGTCAGATCGACCCACTCCATCGCAACATCATCCGCGTATGCTATTATTGCGATTGGGTAGTGTCTTCTACCTATTCACACGTCTCGACCACATTCCGTGGTTCAGTGCAGTGTTACACACAGCCGTATAGCCCCCATCAGGTTCCATGCCAGTAGTATGGTTACCGTCCAAGTTGCGTAGCACTTCTCTAACCACAATGGCGGTATAAACAGATATGCACCCTGCTATAGGTGCCAATCCCGCCAACTAGCATTCCCCGATATCAATACCCTTGCGTCTCCAGTACAGTCCGAGGTGTCTTGTGCCTACCATGACACGTAAGCACAGTTCGCTTGGAAAATGGATATCGTCCTTCTACTAAACGTCGCGATCAGGAGCAGACTTTGTGATGCAGCTTAATAACTATGCGCAGACCAACCGTCTTCGGGTGACGTGGGACGAGCGATCAAGGGGCCCGAGTGTTGCGCCGGTATGGATGTGTGCTGCTTACGGTACGAAACCGTGGAAGAAATACATACGCGGCTACTAACGGCACTTTTAATCAAGTCAATTGCGTAGAATACGGGAGAGGCAGTGGGATGAGCAAGAGCGCAGCGAGGGAAATTGCAGCAGAGGCGGCACTGAGGCGGTTATGGTCCGAGCAGCGCTGAGTGAAGGTTATACAGAATACAGCCTAAAGTTGGCGCTTTCAAGCACATTTTTACTCTAATGATGGAACTTCCACTCCGAGTGTCAATATCGCAGCATGAGTGAAGCGGAGTGTTAGCGAGTACGGAGTGTACTACTAGAACCAGAGGACTCCAAGCCGGCAGTATGGTGGGGGACGGCACTTCATGTCAACCCGCCACATTCACTTTTAGGGTCCCATATTGAAATTCTATATACCAAAGCACCCCTATTTAAGCCTAAATCTCGACGCACGAAAAAATCTGAGCACCTAACCCTAACCCTAGAAAAAGCGCCAAATTGGCCGGATGTCAACGACATTTTGGTGTTGGTCGATGGGTCCAACAAAGTATAAAATACTTCAAATAGCGTACAATAACAGCAATGGAACCACAAATACCCAATACATGCCTCACTTTGGAGTGTGCGGCTTCGGAAAAGGGAGGCTGCCACCGCCCCTACTTAACATAACCCTAACCTACCTCTACAGCCGTATTTTAAGCGCCTAGTTTACCGGATTGGGAAATGGCTTAGTCAGCATTTCGCGCCAAACTGGGGGGTCCGGGGCAAAAATTTTGGAATTTGCAGGAAGTCATCCGGGGGGGGTTGTTAGGGGGTCCATTGCGATCATTTATGTGCATTTTTGAGGTCGATTAAAGGTTGTGCTGGGGAACCTTAGCGACAATACCAAAAGGCACGGGCGCTCGTCACTAAGTTCCGTCCCCCACCATAAGTAATAAACTTTGCTCGGCGGGCGAAACAAAGCGCTGCTGCCAAGATATTGAAAAGAGAGTTGTCCCGGCGACATGTATCCGAGTACCGTATTATCTAATCCTGAGGCCCGGGCGGCCTGAGACTGCCGCAGACTTGGCTGGCCATGGGCCCGGGGCAGCAATGACTGGTAGTTCGGAGCTGAGAAACAAATAGACGCCAAGATGCAATGCCACGAGGCTACCAGCCACTGTCCGTCGTCCCGATTTGGACTTGTTCGGTTCCCCCACGACGCATCCACTTCTCTTCACATTCGAACACACAAACACAAACGACGCGCTCGCGTTGTCACGTGAGTTATGTTTAAACAAAATAGAGTTCTGTCCGATCGCGACTTGCGTACCCCGCCCGACGTATATAAGTTGGCCATTCCTGCCTCTCGTTCAGACCCACATTCCCCTCGCGCGTACCACGCACTCATCGCACGCCATGTTCACCACACTCATCACCCTCTTCCTCACTGTCCTCGGCGCCCTCCGCGCTTCTCCTCTCTACGCTAGCGTACTCACTCTCGGGAACGGCTTGCAGGTCAAGTCTTGGTTTATCTGCGCCATCCTCGTCCCTCTGTAAGTGTTCTTTGTTTTCTTACGCGCACAACCCACTAATTGAATGCACAGTCTAGACGACAAGGCATCTGTTCTGACTGGCACTTCACCTGGCAACGGTTTCTCTTACTCGCTTCCTCTCGTTCTGTCTCTGCCCGCCCCGCCTCTCCTACTTACCCTCCCCTCTGGCCCTTCTGACGACGACTGCCGTAATTATTTATACCACCTGCTTATCCTCGTCCTACTGGTTGCATCTGGCCTTTTCTGCGTCATCTGGCACCTCCGAACAGCCTACCTCGACGACTTTGCGGTCGGCGACCAACTCAGTCCAATTTTGGAGGGTCTCACTTTTGGCAACCCGTACACTGGCGACACATTCGAGGCATCGAGCGAATTGGCGGGCGTCCTCGAACCATCGTCAACAAACTCGACTGTCTCCGCTTCAACGACCTCGAACGAAGTAGCATCCGCGGTGCGTTCCAACAAACCTCGGAAGAGCAAGCGCAAGAAGAGCAAGGTCGCCGTCGTCCCCCTGTCATCCCCCTCGCCCACCTTCCCGGTCGCTTGCAACGAGCCTTCGACATACACCCACTCTGTCGACACGAACAGCGACCCGGTACCCACCCCCCTCAACGATGACGACGACGGCGACTGGAAGACCTGGACCAACAAGCAACAACGGCGATCATCTAAGCGCGCTCCCCCTCCAACCGCTCGATCTCAGCAATGCGCCCACTCTCGGTCCTCGTCCACCCTCTCCTCTTCATACACCTCCGACTCGCTCTTCTCAACCACCTCCACCGCATCCACCTCTCCAACATCCGTTGCCTCCTCAAGGCGGTCCTCGTTCGCTACATCCCTACCGCCCAAGCCTTCGTCTTCATTCACACGGACTAAGCCTCGTCCCCCAGCTAGTATAGTTTGTTACAATAAATTCTCAGTTCTTGAGGTGGAGTAGTAAGCGGTAGAGTAGGCTCTTGTGTAGCCAGGAGGTCGACGAGGGCCCTCGTCGATCTTCTGTGCACTTGGGCTTGCTCGATCTGAGGGCGGACTAGAAGCTGGCCACTTCTAGTCTTGTCTGATGAGCTGCTGAACGTCCTTGATCCTCACATCCTACCTTACAACGGTACCATACTTCTCTCACATACTACACCGCATACTATCAGTTTATGATATATTTGCTCAGGCTGCCTTGTATATTTTTATCTACTGTTCTTTCAATCCAATCTCTTTCCCACTACCCCTTGCTATGCTTAGCTCAATTTGGGATTGTTCGCGGTACTCAGCTACCCGTCGAATGCGACTCTTCAACCTTTTCCAGTATGTAGTACAGTGCTGAGCTTAAGTACTATCCCACCTCCCGATAAGCTTTGATCGACAAGTTAATTGATCTGAGCAGGTGTTTTTGGCAAATGTCGTTTATAGGCATCACGCAGTCCGGTCATTAACCAAATTGGTTTATACCTCGTTGCCCACACATTCGTCTCGCTTGACAGTATGTCAGAGCTGTTACATACCCAGGGAGCATGAAACAGTGGCATACGGTCTTAGGGATGTTGCTTACAGAGAAAAGCCTGGATGTTTATGCAGGGTCTGGATACACCGACATGTATATATGGAAAACAACAAGAGTGCAAGAAACGTATGAATAGACGAATCGTGACGGTCGTGACCTCTACACCAGCAGTGCCGATCGGAGGAGAATACAGGGGATAGAAATACACTGCTTCAGATCTCGTCGATGTCGACCTCCTCGTCTTCTCCGAACTCGAATGTGCACTCGCCCTCCTCCTCGCCGAAGGTCTCGGTCTCGTTGATCTTCGCATTTTCGGGAAGCTCGCCATACGCTTTCACTGAAGAATCGACGACGTAGTGAGATTGCACTGATGGGTGCTGATAGAACGGATGGTAGTGGACGGGCACGTACGACTACGCGCCTCGTCGGCGGTGTACTTTACGATGACATCCGCTTTGTCATCCTGGAACTCGCGCAGGGAGAGGAGGATAATATCGCCTTGGTTGATCCAGACCTAGTGTTACGGGGGGCGCCGCGCAGTTCAGCGTGAGGCTGGGGAGGACTCGGTAGTGCACTCGACGTACCTTCTTTCTCATCTTTCCACGGATGTGTGCGAGGCGCTTCTCGCCGTCGAAGCACTGAGCTTCGAGGCGGCCGTTGCCCAACATCTTCGTCACTTGGGCGTACTCTTGCCCGTCTTCGCGGAAGACCAGTTCGCGCTTGTCATCGTCGTTCTCGTTCTTTCCACGTCTCCGGTTCTTGCCACCCTGTTATACACATGCATTCAGATCGATCGTGAAGTGTGGCAGTTGACTGAGTGTTCGCTGACCTTTCCCTTGTTCTGTGCACAAAATGTCAGTGAACGGTGCGATCAGTCGAAGAATTGCGGTGCGTACCTTCGGCATGATGGAATCTGTTAAAGCTAGAGTTGCTGCTTCCTAGTAGATGGCAGGGCGGGATGACCGCAAGCAGCACACAGAGGAGAGAGAGGGATGAAGAGCAAGGAACCGAAGTCGATGAAGGGAGTCAAGTCCCAGGCGACTCTCCGGGGACCGAGGCAGTCCTTTTGTGACCGTGACGTCACAGAGCCACTTCAGTGCAAGGTTGTCACGTATGGGTCCCCGCTTACAGACTCCCTTGCACGCATCATCCACCACCCTCAGCCCAACTCTTCCTCTCCGACCCCTACGACGCTCACAAAACATCATGGAACACGAAGTAGACGGCTGGATTGCGCAGCTGAGCCAGTGCAAACAGCTCTCCGAGGCTGATGTCAAGAAACTCTGCGACAAGGTGTGTATTCGCTCCTGATGTTTGATAAGGCCAGGCGCCACCGGTGGGCTACCGCGGGTCCTGCCTCGGTGTACACCTTAGGTATATGCGGGGGCGCTGACAACTTCCTTTGTCTCTCGGCTTGCAGACGCGGGAGATCCTGATGGAGGAGTCAAACGTGCAGCCTGTAAGGTGTCCGGTGACTGTGTGCGGGGACATTCATGGTCAATTCGTACGTCCCTCGCCCTTATATACGTAACATCCTTCTCATTCTCACTCCTGAACTCGGACGTTGTTCTGCCTCCCGCACTTTCGGCTATTCCACGCGTATCCAGCACGATCTTTCGGAACTCTTCCGCATCGGTGGGAACTCGCCCGACACCAACTACCTTTTCATGGGCGACTATGTCGACCGGGGGTACTACTCCGTCGAGACCGTAACTCTACTCGTCGCGCTCAAGCTCCGCTACCGTGACCGTGTCACCATTCTTCGGGGCAACCACGAATCGCGACAGATTACGCAAGTATATGGCTTCTATGACGAGTGCCTTCGCAAGTACGGAAATGCAAACGTCTGGAGATACTTCACCGACCTTTTCGACTACCTCCCCCTCACCGCCCTTATTGAAAACCAAGTAAGTGATTCATTCGCTTACAATAATGAGAGAGAGCGCGCTAGGTCCTCCGTATGATGCGATGGTACATGGCACACGACGGACCGTGCTAGACCTTAAGGGTTAGCCTTTAACCACGACGTAACAAAGACAACAGTGTCAAGAAATCTTATTTCTGGCGGCCTTTTCTTTGCCGTAGGGTCACTCATGAAGACCGGTATTCGTTTCCATGTGTTGTGCAGCCTCTACACCATGTTCAAACGGATGAAAGTTCACACTTGTCGTTCTCATGTCGTGGGCGCCGATGAGTGCCAGATGTTGTACCATTGATTGCCTCGGATCACGGCGTCTTACCTCCGTACTAAAGCCTCAATTGTAACACAATTCTAACCATATTTTTTCAGATATTCTGCCTTCACGGCGGTCTCTCGCCCTCGATCGACACCCTCGACCACGTACGAAGCATCGACCGTGTCCAGGAGGTACCTCATGAAGGCCCCATGTGTGACCTTCTGTGGTCGGACCCCGACGACCGGTGCGGCTGGGGTATCTCACCCCGCGGTGCGGGTTACACGTTCGGCCAGGACATCAGTGAGGCTTTCAACCACAACAATGGCCTGACCCTCGTTGCGCGGGCGCACCAGCTGGTCATGGAAGGTACGAGATCAACGATAGAACTATCTTCTTTTTAGCACACCCTCACGCCCTTGCCCGACAGGCTACAACTGGGGCCAGGACAGGAACGTCGTCACGATCTTTTCCGCGCCCAACTACTGCTACCGCTGCGGCAACCAAGCAGCGATCATGGAGATTGACGAAAAATTATCGTATAGCTTGTACGCCTCGTCTTGCATGCTCCACATGGCCCGCCCATTCACCGATTTTTTTTTGCTTCTCAGCCTACAATTCGACCCTGCACCCCGGGCGGGAGAGCCGCTCGTCACACGGCGCGTGCCCGACTACTTCCTGGTATGACATCCCCCGCCTCACTCCCCCATTCATCGTGCTAACGCCGAAGCTTCCTTCCCAGTAATCATCGCCGCACGACTCGCCTCATTCGCCCGCCGCATCCGCACGCAGCACACACCCGCCCCGCCTCGCACGCATGCACGCAGCCCGCCCATCCGCCCGCTCATCGCATCGCTGTCTCCAGTACATACAGTACATAGCGTACCGCCGTACTTACTCTTTCCCCTGTAGCTCACCCCCAGACGCTCCGATCGCAAAGATGATACCTCATTCTCCCTCTCGCTCGCTCGCTCGTTCGTGTCCCCCGCCCGCTGTACATTCAGACCCATCCATCCCACTACGAACACCCGCAGACGTGCTTGTGTAAATGGCTAGAACAAAGAAGAACGGTGTAATACAGGGCGTTCGATCCCCGTCGCCGCACGAGCGTGCACGCGTTCCAGCTTTTGGTACCCGTTGGTATGCATCGGGGCAGGAAGTTGATATCATAAATTGGTGCGTCCCTGTCACCGAAATTTAGCTTGAGATCTGGAGCTCGTCATTTCGGCTCCCCTAAAAAGCTGAATCGATCGAAAGCGATCGAAAGCCGACTCGGAGGTATCCGTTTAGAAGCACGTATTTACGAAATATACCAACCACGTTGTGGTTGGCTGCGATGCATATACTCTATACTACTATGAACAGGCCCGCAAAGATACGCATGCTCCAGTGCAAATGTGCGCACTCCCCGACCCACATCCCGAAGCGCTACTATGAATACATCCAAGATTATACCCTCCTCCCCCTTCCCTTCCTCAGAATCTAGCACCCCCACTCCAATTGCACTAAGAATCCCCCTTATGCTTCTACGTCTCCCCCCCCCTACACACAGACCACCATCCTTCCGCCGCCGCCGTTCAGCGGACCCTCCGCGCCTCCGCCTCGACCGCGCAGATCTCCTGCACGCCCTCCCGGAAAAAGACGACGTTGTACTCGACGAGCCCGCGGCGCGCGGCGAACACGCCCGCGGGCACCAGCGCGAGCAGCGCGAGGCGCGGCGCGACGAGGTGGTACGTGAGCGTCGTGCCCGCCGCGGCGGCCGTCGGGGAGAGCGACGCCGCGGCGGAGGGGTAGAAGCGCGGGCGCGGCGCGGCGGCTGGTGCTGGGGAGGGGAGTGCGGTTGGGGTCGAGGTAGAGGTCGAGGCGGAGGTGGGGAGTGTGGGAGGAGTGAGAGGGGATGGGCTGGTGGTGGTGGATGCGGAAGCGGACGTGGGTGTGGGGGCAGGTGTGGGGAGGAGGGTGTTGTTGTCGGGATGTGGTGATTGGGTGGAGGAGAGCGGGGCGGAGGGCGAGGCGGGGGAGGCGAGAGCAGAGCTGGTCGTGCTGGGAGGGGCCCCGGCCGTTGGGGGGCGGGGAGAGGCGGGTGCAGAGAGTCCTGCTGGGGTCGGTGGGGCGGGCGGCTCTGGAGTGCTCGCTTGCATTCGGAAGGGGCTTGCGGATATCGACCTAAGTGGATGTGTTACAGTGAGATAATCGTGTAGTACAGGCCAAATGATGGGCGCACTTGTACAGGGGCCCGAAGGCGTTGAGGGTCTGCAGGTAGTCGCTGCAGAGGTTGTGTGTGGGCGGATCCACGGGCGAAGCGTCCGTTGCGACGTAGAGTCTGGACTCTGTGTCGAACAAGAACGCCTTCGTCGCTTGCGAATTCTACCTACAGCGTGAGCATCCACCAAGAAATCTGCATTGATACGAGCGCACCGAACAAAACACGTTCAGAAGGTCTTCCAGATACGGCAGCGAGTCGATAAGCTTGTGCAACACGCGCGAGAACGCATCGTGGAGTGAGTGGTCGTAGATGGACGTGAGCTGGAAGTTGATCGGGATCTGCTCGTACTCGATGTTGACGAAGCCAAGCTCGTATAGGACGCGCTCCTGGATGTGTCTGAAGTTCTCTGCAAAGCAAACAGGTGGGAGGGGTGAGCGATGCGTGCGGCATACTTACCGGAATGGGCTTCGCCGACCTATTTTGTATTCCTCGGTGAGCACATCCGCCTTGTGGACGAACACCTCAAGGTTGATGTTGGGGTTGTCCTGGTACGCGGTGATGGCGAAGTTGACGAGCTTCTGGATGGGTTGGTGATACAAGTCCTATTGCGGTGGGTTCGAGAAGTCAGCATAACGGTTCCGAGCGTATAGGATACACGCATATGCTTGTCGGTGGACGGAAGGAGTTCTGGACTTGTTCCGTGAAATCTCCTTTGTCCAAAGCCACCGAATTGACCTTGGCCCTGGCAGGTCTGTGGGCACGGCGGAGGGCCGGGCGGTGGCACGCACGAGGGTGAGGCGGGGCGCATGGACGGACGACCGTGCGCCTGCCAAATAGGGAGCGCATGCGCCTCCTCGCCATCCTCGGACCGCTGAGGACTGCGACGGCCGGCGTGGAGCGCAGCGCAAATGGCCGGTATGAATGCGCCCATTTCGGATGGTATAAGTTGCGATCGGTCTTCATTCGAACGCGATCGACGAGGGACTCAAGAGCGCAAACGGGAACCTCTTGTTGGTGAGAGGGTGCGGGACTGACCTGAATGTCAATGACGAAGATCATGGTCGCGAACTGGGATAGAGGCGCGCCGAGGGTCTCGGGGGTGGTGTCTCCGGGGCAATCCCATATTTCGAGAGGGATGACTGTGCTGGAGGAATGGTCAACGGGCGGTCGAGCGCGTGTGGAGGGAAGAGACGGACTCGAAGGTGTGTTTTGTCAGGTGGGTGGTGGTCTCGAGGTAGAGGGTCTCTCGTGGGGAGAGGTTGTTGAAGAGGACCTGGCGAATGGACGTCTTGCCGCTCCTGCATGCGAGTGAGTGAGTAGGTTGTGCGGTGCGGGGAAGCGGGCGGTGCGTGCCTGCGCATGCCGAGGAGGAGGATCTTTGTGCGGATGACATTGTCCTGCTCGCGGGCCTTTCCGTTGGAGTCTGGGGCGGGCGCTGGGGGCGGGCGGGACGAGGACGGGGTCCTGGACGGGGCCATCGCAGCCGACTCTCTCAGAGTCTCTGGGGAAAGCGGAGGGCGGGAGCACGGGACCTGGACGCGTCGATGCGTGCAGAGGATCGCGGAGTCTGAACCGGAAAAGGCAAGAGGGAAGAAGAGATGACGTCTGGAGAAAAGCGACACACGTTCGTCGAGAGCAGCCCGCTCACTGGTCCCCGGAGCGATTGGGCGTGGCCCTTGCGCCCGCTTTATTCACCGTCCCCTTGCTCTTCTTCGCCCCGCGCCGCCTCCTCGACGCCCGCCCTTCTCTCCTCCCAGCGTCCCTCGCCCCGCCCGCCATGAAGTTCGGCCGCAAGATCACTGTCCGTCTCTCTTCTCCTCTCCTCCTGCGCCGAGCTCACGCCGCTTCCCCAGAACGACCTCTACAACGAATGGAGACCCTTCTACATAGACTACAACCTCCTCAAGCGCGAGCTCAAGGTCTGCTTTCGAGCACACGACCTCCTTTTCCTCTCCCGCTCACATCCCTCTCCTAGGCGCGCACCACCGCGCGCTCGTGGACTGACCAGGACGAGCGCGATTTCACCCGCATGCTCGAGCAGGAGCTGGATAAAATTCACAATTTCCAGAAGACCAAGGTGCGCCCCCTAATCCACTATTACCCCCCTCGCTCCCTCAACGCACCACCCCCAGACCTACGAGCTCTCGCGCCGCATCAATGACGCCGAAAAGGCCGTCAAGCGCCTCGTCGCCTCTTCCCATTACCAGGACGGCCACCACCACGCCGAATCCAGCACCGGCTCCGCGAACGGAAACGGCAATGCAGGCCATGCTGACCCAGAGGCGCAGCAGCGCGAGGGCCTCACCCAAGACGCTGGCTCCGACGATGACGACGACGACATCGAGGACGACGACGATGCGCTCTCCGTAGACGCCCTCGAGGACCAGTTCATCCTCCTCGAGGAGGAGGTCGCTACCCTCGTCGCAGATGTCCACGACCTCGCGCTCTACACCAAGCTCAACATCACCGGCTTCATGAAGATCCTGAAGGTGCGCCTCTTTGCAGTATCCCCGTCCTCCAGGGGCTGATGCCAGCGGTCACACGACCTGTCTCCTTTACAGAAACATGACGTTAGTACTCGCATACGTTTCGCTTCTGTGACGCGTCGAACTCACCTTATCCGCCGCGCCCCGTCGTTGCCGCACGCAGAAACAAACGAACCGGCCTCTCAAGCCGACGTTCATCCAGGAGTACCTCGAGAAGCGGCCCTTCTACAAGTACAACTGGGACGGGCTCATCGTCAAGCTCTCGCGTCTATATGATCTCGTGCGCACGCGCGGACACCCGGTGCAGGGTGACTCTAGTGCCGGCGGGAATCAGAGCGCGTTCGTGCGGCAGACGACGAAGTACTGGGTGTGTGCTTCTTTCTTCTGGCGACGGCGCGCTCCAACTGAATGGGGCGGGGAACTTTGCCTAGGTTCACCCTGATAACCTGGTACACCTGAAGCTGGCGATTTTGAAGCACCTGCCCGTGCTAGGTGCGTGCGCGACCGTATATATGCGGTGGCCGCATTACTCAGTATATGCTAGTGTTTAATGCCGACAAGGAGTTTGAGCCCAAGGATGCTGGTACGTCCCCCAACGGCCTTGTCGTAACCCGTGCAGGGTAACTTAACGCGTCTTAGCTATCTCGTCTATCTACTTCGATAACGAGGACCTCGAGCTCTACCTCGGCCGCCTAGAGAAGACCGAAGGCGCAGAAGCCGTCCGTCTGCGGTGGTACGGCGACATGGAACAAAAGACTGTAGGACTCTACTCGTCTTTTCCCCGACGTGGGCCTTCCCGCTGAACGTCCCGCGTAGATCTTCGTTGAGCGCAAGACACATCGCGAGGACTGGACAGGCGAAAAGTCGGTCAAGGCGCGCTTCCCCATTAAGGAGCACCTCGTGAACGCGTTCCTACGCGGCGAGCACACGATGGACGCAGAGTTCCAGGAGCTCGTCACGCGCGGGAAGAAGACGCAGCAGGAGGTCGACGCGATGATCCAGCTCGCGAACGAAGTCCAGTACAGCGTTCTCACTAAGAAGCTCGGCCCTGGTGCGTAGCCCGCAGCCCTAGAGACACGCAGACGGTAGGCTAATCAATCTGCGTGCGCA
This sequence comes from Trametes meyenii, assembly GCA_022606255.1. NCBI lineage: Eukaryota > Fungi > Basidiomycota > Agaricomycetes > Polyporales > Polyporaceae > Trametes > Trametes meyenii. Next base: position 2,427,216 of record JABYQG010000003.1, on the reverse strand, counting down.
TAACAGTAATGCGCACGTTCTACAATCGGACGGCATTTCAGCTACCCGGCGACGCGCGCGTGCGTATCTCGCTCGATACGGAGCTCACGATGGTCCGCGAGGACAACTGGGACGGGCGGACGCGCGCGGGTGACAACTGGCGTCGCATGGATATCGGCATAGACTGGCCGTTCGAACAGCTCCCGCAGGAGGACAAGGAGCTCTTCAAGTGCGTGTCTCTTACTTGGTTGGGTGGTGTAAGTCGGTTTTCGGGTCACTAATATGTTCACGGCAGGTATGGCGTGCTCGAGGTAAAGCTCCAAACGCAGTTTGGACAGGAGCCACCGCAGTGGGTGACTGAACTCGTATCGTCGCATCTCGTCGAAGCGGTACCCAAGGTATGCACTGCTCAGAGTGACATCGAGAAAGTAGACTAACCCTCGTGAATAGTTCAGCAAGTTCATTCATGGCTGCGCGACTCTGTTGCCGAACCGTGTCGACCTGGTGCCCTTCTGGCTCCCCCAAAGTGAGTAGTGAACGAGGCAAGAACCCCTCCGCAACTGACAGTGCCGCAATACAGTGGAGGTCGATATCCTCAAGCCGGATACTGGCGCGCTCGTCATCGAGCGCCCCCTCCAATCTTCTTCCAAGGGTTCCTCCTCCCGCGCAGGTACCTCAGGGGACACGACCCCCGAGCACATCCACTACGCCGAACCCGTGTCCGAGGGCGAAGAGGACGAGGCGATGGATATGGCGCCCGCGCGCGACGAGGGCAAGCGTATCGGTCTCGCCGGCCACGACGTCGCAGCCGCCGTCGCGATCCGCGAGAAGAACCTCAAGGAGCGCGACACGCAGGCCGCGGCCGCCGGTGACGCGGACGTCGAGTCGGACGGCGAGGACGCGGACGAGCGCTCGCCGTTCCTCAAGCGAAATGCGCGGGCGGGCGGGGCCAACATCGTCGCCGCGGCGCTGTCGGGCACCGCGGCGGTGCGCGCGATGTCGATCGACCCGCTCGCGACGAGCTCGGCGTTCGACGAGACGTTGCGCGACCGGTTGCGGGAGGAGAACGCGCAGCGGCGTGCGGTGCGCGAGGGGAGCGCGGTGGATGAAGAGGACGATGAGGACGATGAGGAGCAGAGCAGGTCGAGAGCGAGAGAGGAGGGCGGCGTGGACGTACGGAGCGCGAGCGATAGGATCTTGGATAGGTCGTGGAGGGCGCCTCCCGGGAAGAGAATCGCGATACCGGTCAGGATCGAGCCTAAGGTGTATTTCGCGGCCGAGCGGACGTTCTTCGTGAGTGCCCCCTCTCTTCTCCCATCTCTCTGTAGCTCCCTCCACGGTGCTGACTTATTCGGCCACCCGCCCCTCCGCAGAAATGGCTGCACTTCGGGATCTACATCGGCACGATCGCGACGACGCTGCTCAACTTTGTGCCCGCGGGCGACACGCCGGGGCTCGTGAGCGCGTGGCTCTTCACGGCGGTCGCGCTCGTCGCGATCGCGTACTCGGCGCTCATCTTCGTCTACCGCGCGTTCCACCTCCGCCACCGCCGCGCGGAGGGCCTCTACTACGACCGCTTCGGGCCCACGGTGCTGTCCGTCGCGCTCGTTGGCGCGCTCGCGACGAATATCGCGCTGCGCGTGCGCGAGCTGTGAGCGGTGCGTGGTGTCTTTAAGTGGGCCTGAGGGTCACCAATTTTCGTTATGGGCGTATGGGTGGCTATGAGGGCCGGGGGAACTCTAGGCGGGGTCGGGGCGAGTCGTGCGGCATATGGGTGTCGGCGCGCAGGAGACCTATGGACCTTCGTATTTATGAACAGGGCCGTGTCCAGTCTATCTTAATAATGGCATATGTTCTTCACGGCACACTGCAACTGTATTCTCGTGGAGATGTGAGTTAATGATTCCGCGAGCGAACTATGAGTACGTCATACCGGAAAAAAAGCAAGGCCAAGGGTGCGGGATCCAAGCGCTGGAGAGTTGGTGTACATTGAGGAATTCGAGGGATGGAAACAAGGTAGGTGGCCTTCAAGTATGCACAGGAAAGAGGAGTTTCGCACGCATACATACATTCGTCAATTGGGAGAAAATATTGGATTGGGTGACGACTAATAGATAGAAATAAATATCCGGGAAGTAGATCGTGTAATAATACTAAGTAGACGCAGTGTGGTGTAGTGTGTGAGAGAATCAATGATGCGTAGGGTACCGTTGTAAGGTAGGGTGTGAGGATTAAGGACGTTCGGCAGCTCGTCAGACGAGACTAGAAGTGGCCAGCTTCTAATCCGCCCTCAGACCGAGCAAGCCCAAGTGCACAGAAAATCGACGAGGGCCCTCGTCGACCTCATGGCTACACAAGAGCCTACTCTACCGCTTATTACTCCACCTCAAGAACAGAGAACTTATTATAAGAAACTATACTAGGAGGAGGACGAGGCTTAGTCCATGTGAATGAAGACGAAGGCTTGAGCGGTAGGGATGTAGCGAACGAGGAGCGCCTCGAAGAGGCGACGGATGTTGGAGCGGTGGATGCGGTGGATGCGGTTGAGAAGAGCGAATTGGAGGTGCAAGAAGAGGAGAGGGTGGACGAGGACCGGGAGTGGGCGCAGCGCTGGGATTGAGTGAGGGGAGGGGGAGCGCGCTTGGACGACCGCCGTTGTTGTTTGTTGGTCCAGGTCTTCCAGTCGCCGTCGTCGTCATTGTGGAGGGGAGCGGGTACTGAGTCGCTGCTCGCGTCGACAGAGTGAAGGGATGTCGAAGACTCGAGGCGAGCGGCGGGGGAAATTGGGGAAGGGGATGACGTGGGGACGACGGCGACCTTGCTCTTCTTGCTTTTGCTCTTGCTCTTCCCAGGCTTGCTGGAACGCACCGCGGATGCTACTTCGTTTGAGGTCGTTGAAGCGGAGACAGTCGAGATTATCGACGACGGTTCGAGGACGCCCGCCAATTCGCTCGATGCCTCGAATGTGTCGCCAGTGTACGGGTTGCCAAAAGTGAGGTCTTTCAGAGTCGGGCTGACTCGTTGTTGGTCGACTGCGAAGTCGGCGAGGTAGGCTGTTCGAAGGTGCCAGATAGCACAGAAGAGGCCGGATGTTACCAGTAGTATGATGATAAGCAGATAGTATAGATGATGAGGGCAATCGTATCCAGAAGTGCCAGGTGGGAGGGTAAGCAGAATGGGCGGGGTAGGCAGAGACAAGACGAGAGGAAGCGAGTAAGAGAAACCGTTGCCAGGTGAAGTACCGGTTAGAACGGATGCCTTTTCGTCGAGACTGTGGTGAAAATCAGTAGCTGATAATTAGAAAGAAAACAAAGAACACTTACAGAGGGACGAGGATGGCGCAGATAAACCAAGACTTGACCTGCAAGCCGTTCCCGAGAGTGAGTACGCTAGCGTAGAGAGGAGAAGCGCGGAGGGCGCCGAGGGCAGTGAGGAAGAGGGTGATGAGTGCGGTGAACATGGCGTGCGAAGAGTGCGTGGTACGCGCGAGGGGAATGTGGGTCTGAACGAGAGGTAGGAATGGCTAGCTTATATACGTCCGGGGGGGTACGCAAGTCGCGATCGGACAGAACTCTATTTTGTTTGAACATAACTCACGTGAGTACGCGAGCGCGTCGTTTGTGTTTGTGTGTTCGAATGTGAAGAGAAGTGGATGCGTCGTGGGGGAACCGAACAAGTCCAAATCGGGACGACGGACAGTGGCTGGTAGCCTCGTGGCGCATAGGCGCTCGTGGATACCGTCAGACCTGAGAAGTTGTCGCTGTTTAAAATCGACACTGTCTTTCTCAAGTTTCAGTCACACTGCTCGCAGTCCCGCAAGACAATTCGATGGTGCCTTGGGTTTATTATCCTCGCATCAATACGGCGTCGTGTTCACTAGCAAGTACTCTCCAGGCCTCACGTCCATCCTGTCACCAGGGAATTGTCTGGGAATTCTCACGAACATCCGGAGGCATCCGGAGGCGTCTAGAGGGGCGGCTACACGGGCCACTCTCCGGAGGACTCCCGATCGAGGCGAAACTTTCGGGAGGCTCTCCAGATAGTCTCGACTCTCCGGACCGTGTGATCATCTCGGCAGTTGGGCGGTAATCGGGATGCAGTATATCGATCCCGAGAGCATCGGGATGTGGACCTACGATCTAGAGCTAGTGAGGTCTACCGATGGCTCTGGGACTCTCCCGAGGCCCGCGGAGGCTCTCGCGCGCCATCGGGCATCTCGGCATCTCCGGGTGACCTCTTTCACATTCGTTTACTAGTCTTGTTGCTTCGTTCGCTTACGATCGTTACTTTTTTTGTTATCCCACTTGTTTTCTTGCAGCTCTTACATATTCTTCTAACCCGACTCTTGTTACGGGACATTGCTTCATTACACTTTTCTTGTTATAGGGTCCTTCTTTTAGTTACAAGCACGTCCCAATCTTATTACTACAAGGTACATTTCAACCAGCGATCTAAGGGTACTATCTAATCTCTAATCTAAGCTTAGCTCTCTCATCTTATCTATCTAACCTGATCGTTCTAATCTGCGTAAATGGGTCAGACTGGGATTCGAACCCGCGACTACAAGTCAGAGGAGATGCTTACCTGGCGACAAAACCACTACGCCACAGGTCCTTTTCTAGCTTAGTTTTGTGCATGGCTATAACCCATCTTTTCAGCGCCTTACTAACGACTTGAAGACGGTATGGCTCGCTATGCTAGTAGTAGCATCATCCAGCGACTGGTCAGGATCGAAACATGTATATTGGGTATACAACAAACAACTAAGACGATTTGACATACAGTGTGATTTCGAGGGCTTATCGGCAGTACAACAGCAGTTTCTTACACGGGAGCGACAATAAGAAGAGACCGACCACACTATTTGACGACCTTAGTACTACACTGGAGCCTGGCCTCGGCCGCGAGCCCTCAAACGAGTTGTACGAGAGCTGGACCTAACCTGGGAGCCTCTGCCGCCTCGACCGCGAGGAGCACTAGCAGAGTCGGTTGTGTTCTCAGACTCGGAGGGGGTGGGCGGCGTCTCGAGTGGGGGAGGATCTGACTGATCTCCGGGGGACTGCGATGGAGCTGCCGCTGGGCGGCGGATGGCTCGAGGGCGAGGCGGACGTCGGACTGCTGAGGAGGATGCCAAGGGAGGTCCCTGAAGCGGCTCATCGCCGGGGAACCCCAAGATCACTGCGTTTACGGGCTGATTTTCGACTTGGCCCACTGGCAGGATGGCTGTAGCTGTGTCAGCATCGAGAGCGATATTTTGCAGGTTCACTATCAGTGCCTCCGGAGTGAACGGCAAGTCCGACGGAGCAGAGGGGGGTGTCGAGCCAGAGTGAGAAACTGGCCCCGCCGAAGCCGGTACCGGCTGGGGCCGCCGACTCGAAGACCTCGAGGTGGATTGCTGGGCAGCCGCTGTCGCGCCGCTCGAAAGATGCGATGAAGAAATGGATGCCGGTAAAGGAAGAGCATGTGGAGCAGGTAGAGCAGCGGGGACCGTTGGGGCCGGCCGGAAGTTGGTGGTTCCGTTTGCGATAGTGCTAGGGGCCGTCGGCGTGATTACAATGGAAGTGGAGGAAGTAGCAGCAGGGGGGTGGCCTAAACAGGGCGCTGCGAGCTCCTGGTCGAGCGGCTCATCGAGCTCGTCGTCAGAGTTGTCAATGTTTACTGCTACAACTATAGCCATAGGCGTCGGAACAGGCATTGCGCTGGAAACTCCGCTGAAAACGATGCCCTCCAGCCACCGAATGATGAGCGGGATTCGTGGACCAGCCGAGTTTTTGATGAGAGTTTCCATGTGCTTCTCCCAAAGCAGGACGTAATTCGTTTTCGTGTTGATACCAATGGAATCGAAGTCCTTGTTGGGTGAGAGGTAAAAGCGAAGCTAGGAGAGATCTGATAAGTCAACAGAGACGGGACGTCCGGTCTAGGAATGCTCACTGAGACGGATCCAAATGCGATTGTACCATAGGGAAGATAATAGAGTCCCCATTGACAACCTGACGACCTGGAGTCGACAGGCCCGTAAAGGGCGCTCAAACCGAAGAGCGTACCCCGGCACCACTAGAGGGCGAAATCAGTCAGCAAGTGATGCAAAGGAGTGACGATGACGACTGTACCTTTGCCAGGGCCTCACTTTTGAATGGGAGCCGGTGGTCCCCTGCTTCTGAAGGGGGAGCGATAGGAAGGAGGACGGGTATGGTCTTCTGGTCAGGTTGACCCCGGTAGTACGCACACCCGGGATTGTCTGCGATGGCATCGGGTTGAGACAGAACGGCGACGGAGAAGTTCGGTAAATGGCTAAAAATGGTTGCTAGACCGCCCTTAGCGGTGCTCAGCGCCTTGCTCTTGCGGTCGTTTACTTGCTTCGAGAACTAGAGGATGGTGTCAGCTTGAAGGCTGACGAGGCAGTGAAACGAGATTCAGAATACGAATACTTACCAACGAGATCAGGCTCGGGTTACTTGTATGATCACGAGCGACCTCTGGGAGAATGCTGTACAGCTCAGCGGCGTACGCTTTGTTGAGAGCGAGAGCCTGGTCCTCCTTGGACACCCCCACCGGGTAGCGAGTCTTGGGATCGAATGGGTTGATAGACTCCTGTAGAGGAAGCAGATCCCAAACCGCCTTCGGAGGGGGCCAGGGCCTAGCCACGATGGCGTACTTTCGGGCCGCCTCTTTGACCTCCTTCTCGAAGGAGGCGATTGAACCGAGGGCGGAGGCAGTGGCCGGCGGGACGCCGACGCATGCAGCGGGAGGTTGGACTACAGGGGGAGACTGCGCTGCTACGGGAGTTACCTGCGGGACCGCCGTTGACGGACGGGGCAGACCGCCAGGCGCGTTCCCGACGTTGTCGCGGGATGTGGACCGCGGGGCCCGGACTCGAGAGTTTTGTACCTGTGCGAGCTGTACTTGCAGCTTTCGTAGAGTCTCCTTGTATTCTTCGACTTGCGCTTGAAGGTCGAAGATGACCTAAAGCATGAATAAGTGGTCGAGCACAGGTACTTCGCAAGAAACCAGCACTCATACCTCCTGGTTAGACGACGACGACTGACCATTCCCTCTGGGGGGGATGGGGGCTGAGCCGAAGCCGTCGGGATGCTCGTAGGGCCCGTCCTCATCGTCGGGGTACTCGTCATCGCCGAAAGACAGCTCTATGTACTCGCGGCTGGTGTCAGCGCGGGGAGGAATGTTCGGAGGCATCGCGAGCTAACAGAGATGTTTTAGTATGGGAGAGATGTTCGTTGAGTCTGGTAGCGAGCTCACAGGAGTGATAGGTGCGGGGAGGAGCCTGGTACAAAGGTGTTGACCGCCGACCCGTATATATAAGCTGCTGCCGCCCTCAGAGGGTGTTTCCGCCTTGAAGTTCGCCCTGTGGTCAGCCGTGTGTGCGTGACTCTGACATGTACGAGAACATCTTGTGAGCAGGACTTGCGTGCACCAGGTAAGGAGACCGGCACTCACCGATTGAATGATGCCTGAACGAAAATGAGTACAGTCATGCCGAGAGAGAAGTCGACAGTGCCGCGCTGTCGAAGTTGCCCCATTTGCTCTTCTAAGACGTAGGTCCAAGTAGAGGGCGGCGAGACGTAGTGCTTCATTGCCTGCTTGAGCCCCATCTGGATGAGCTTACCGAGTCATCCGAATGGTTGTCGCGCTTCGGATGGGCCCGATCAGAGCTGTTGAGGTAAAAGGACATGCTCACCGTATTCCTTCGGGATCATCGTATCGGTTCTAGTAGGTAGCTGGATAATAGCAAGATTCTATCTGAGGGCGCTTCGAAAAGGGTAGACGGGCATGAATCTGCTGCTATTCTAGTGGGCGATGCCCTGCATTACTCCATTTGTTGGCTGCAGTATGGCGACGACACCCCAATTCATTCTAGCTTCAGACGTCATGTTCAGCTGTCCGCTCACAAAATGGATACAGCCCGCATGACTCACCTCATGGTTCCAAGCTGTCGACCGAAGCTCTTCCCAAGTACTCTACATGTCAACTCCCCGAAACCACCGTTGGACGCCGGAATGATGGTGCGTCTTACCCGGACCAACGGCCGTGTTCGAATGTCGCAAGATGGCGGACGGGATGAGAATGAGAGCACCTGCAATTCGATAATCAGCTTGATATTCCACAATGTAATATGGCCACCTTTCTCATGGTTGAATCCACCGATCGAAGTGATTGTGCACCACCCCACGGGGAGGTCGAGATGATCGGTGGCGCATCGTCCGTGTCGTGTGCGTCCTTCGCGCCGTTCGCGCCATTCGCGTCCTTCGCGCTGTTCGCGCTGTTCGCGCTGTTCGCGCTGTTCGCGCTGTTCGCGCTGTTCGCGCTGTTCGCGCTGTTCGCGCTGTTCGCGCTGTTCGCGCTGTTCGCGCTGTTCGCGCTGTTCGCGCTGTTTGCGCTGTTTGCGCTGTTTGCGCTGTTTGCGCTGTTTGCGCTGTTCGCACCGTTCGCGCTGTTCGCACCGTTCGCGTCCTTCGCGCCGTTCGCGCCATTCACGCCGTTCGCGCCGTTCGTGCCGTTCGCGTCCTTCGCGCTGTTCGCACCGTTCGCGTCATTCACGCCGTCTGCGCCGTCTGCGCCGTTTGCGCCGTTCGCATCGTGTGCGTTATTCGCGCCGTTTGCGCCGTTCGCGTCGTCCACGCCATTCGCGTCGTCCGTGCCATTCGCGTTGTTCGCGTTGTTCGCGTCGTGTGCGTTGTTCGTGCCATTCGCATCGTCACGTTGTTGCGTCGTCGCGCCGTCGTCGTGCACGATATTGTACTCGTCCTCTTCGATGAAAACGTGCGAAGAACCGTAGTCGGGCGGCAGGAGCGAGAACCTACCCTCGTACTTGCGTGGGCTTGAATTCAATCTCGGCCGCCCAAGGCCGCTCTGGCGGAGCTGATGGGAGCCGAATGGGAAGAGGGGCCCCGGGACGCAAAGGGGGCTTCGATGGTCCGAGCGAAGTAGGGCGAGGGGAGCGGCGCAAGAGAACAAAAGAGCCTTGTGCGGAGCGAGCCAGGCGTCTGGCCCTCGGAAAAGTGGCCCGGGGTCGCAAGAGCCGAACATGACATTCGCGCAGGCGGACACTTTACGCAGCTTGAGCTAGTCGAGCTCGGTGAATGCACATACCGTGCGGGTAAACCTTGTGCTGGACGATAGTCTTGTTTTCTTCGACGCGCGATGTCGATGCCGAATTCCGAAGGGCACGGCGTGGTGAAAACCGTTTGATAGCCAGGGCCTGTCCTAGCCAAAGGCCGTTCGAGCCAAGATCTACAAGGTTTCAAGGGGGAGATGGGGGTTTGATGCAGGTCTGACCCAGCGATTCATCATGCATGCCTCTGGCAGGCTGTGGTGAGTGGGGTCGCGCACGGAGGTCAGTAATGGTCTGTTTTCGATACCGTTGCTGATCGTACTCCTGGTTGTCCTCGTCCTCCTCGATGCCCATGCCCGTAGGCTCAGGCGTACATAGTCGGCCGAGCTCATCTCCCCACATCCGCCGTTCTTCCTCCTCTTTGGCGGCGACCTGCTCCTCATCGACCTCATCGACGGGCTCCGATTCGCGGGGAACAACCGTAGGGATGCTTCTGGCATCGTCATCGTCGTCGTCGGAGGCATCGTGCTCGTCGCGATGCTGTGATCGCCGGCCTGCACCCTGAGTCCTGAAGCGGAGCAACTCCATATCCTGCTTTCGCTCCTCCATTACATCTCAAAGTGAGCTTACCTCCCGTTTACTAATGGCCTTATGCTCGGCAAGGATGCACTCCAAAGTGCGGACCTTGTCAACGTGATCCACCAGCGATCGCTGTGCGTCCTGCAGCTCGGACACGGTGACGGAAGGCTCCGGCTGCGCCGGCTCGAGATGAGGATCCTCTGATGGGCGGCCTGGTTGCAGCAGTACTACAGGCAGTAGAGTGGAAGGGTATGGTGGCAGATTGGGTGGTTGAAGACACGGTTATGGGCTTTAGTCAGATAGATGCAAACGCGACTTACCAGGTTCCCTCCAAAAGCACATGAATCTCAGTGACTCGGAGGTCGTTGTTCAATGAATTTAGCTTAGTACCCGTCTCGTAGCTCTTCTGCAGCTCACCCTGCAGTTGGCTTAAAATGTGGTCGAAGGTGAGACCACTTTTGACTCACCTGGAGCTCGGACATTGCTGCCCATACCGCCCATGCCAACGAGACCCTGTGGTTGCAAGGTTGGTCTCCGCTGGGGGCCCGCGGCGCCGTTCGAGAGGTGCGGCTTGTGCTGCAGCGCGGGACACAGGCGGATCTCAAACTGTATACCGCGATGGGCAGTGGGGCTGTCTGCTCAACGAGCGTGCATTTTGGGGCAGGGCACGCACGGGCGCACCTCTACGTCGTTCTCCTTGTGCGTGTGTACGGTGGAGGGGAAGAAGAGCAGATCTCCCGACGTCCGCGCCTTCTCGAACACGTCGGGCAGCTTGGTGAGGATCTCCTGGTGTGCGGCCATCGCCGATCGCGCAGTACCAGAGTGGGTGTGCAAAGGAGATATAGGGGGCGAATATGCGAAGCGAGACGAGAGAGCAGTCGAGGGTGGCAGAGTACACACAAGGACCGCAGCAGAAGTATCGCTCCTGGCCGAGGACGCTCGGGGCGCGAGTGCAGCAGCAGCGTGCGATGGTCTGGCGGCGGAAGTAAAGCGGGAGAGCGTGGAGTAGCCTGTACGAGAGAGAGCTTTACAGAGCCCAGGATGAGGCAGATTGGACTGACGGAAACGCGATCGGGCAACTGGCTGCATGTGCTCTTTGGGCAAGGCGCGACTCACGCCTCGAGCGCGCGCGCATCCCTCGCGTACCCGCGCGCGTTGCACCTACAAGCCTCCGGATGTTCATCATCACAATTGCCATTCGTGCGTCAAGTACATGACACTCTATTAACGTTGTACGAGCCGCCCCCGCCGCCTACGTAGGTACATAAGAAGAGCGTCGCGCGTGCTTTTCATTCCTATTACAACAAGATAAAATGGAGAAGCGAGTCCGGCAGAGGCAGCAGTAGCAGCGGGGGGCAAGTGTTCCTCAGGTCTTCAGTATGTCAGTGCGGCACCGGCTCTGGGGCGCGTGCACTTGCGTAAGTTATGTGGCGAGCAGGCAGGCAGGCAAAAGTTACAGGCTTTGCTCGATGAGCTGCGTGGCCTAGGCTTCGAGCTTGGTGAATACGCGAACGAAATGCGCAGCGACCTTGTGATGGAGAGTGGTTTTGTTGTCTTCGCCGACGATTTCGATGCCGAATTCCTGTAGGCACATGGTGAGATACAAAGAGTGGCGCGTGAGCATGGGAACCAGAAGTGTGCAGGTCGTTCGACGGCTGTCCATCCCGGCCAAAGGCCGTTCGAACTGAGGTCAACGACGTGTCGATGGCCAGGGAAGGAAAATGGGAAATATACTACACGTCTGACCCGGTAATTCACCGTGCACACCTCTGGCGGGAGAAGCGCAGGGAATGAGACTTACAACGATATCGTCGGTCTTGAGCTCGTACGGGTCCAACTCGAGGCCTTCGGGACTGAATCGCTCACCGTTGACGAATGTACCGTTAAAACTTTTAACGTCCTTGATGAAGGTCTGTGGGAAGACAACAGGTGGTCCGAGTTAGAACGATGCGCCGCTGGCCTGCCTCCCGGGACTCTCTGTGCCTAGCCACATACCTTGTTATTCTTCTCCTACACCTCAGCGTGCTGCCTACCGAGGACTTTGGAGTTGAAGTAGCCATGCCGCCGCTGGGAGACGGTCTTTGCGTTCGCTTGGCGACCAGCCTGAACGCGCTGGTTGTTGACAAGAGAGATGTGCTTGGGCACGAACGAGTCCGGATTGAGCGGTAGAGGTAGAGTGCACGGAGAGTGCAGTACATTAACTGTAAGCAAAGCGATACTTTTTAAGTCCTGTACTAGACATGGACAATGGCTGGAATGGCACCTCGTAGCGGCACTTCCAGTGCGTTGACGTGCGGCGGGACAAGAGAGCTCGAGCCCGCTAGAGTTTGTTATCTTGGCGCGCACGAGATCGGATCGCTACGAGACATCGATAATAGGCGCCCATTCGTGCCGCAGGGTGATTGAAGTGCACTCGAGCTCTACAGACAGTATCATCCACTAGGAAAAAGCACAAAATAAATTTCTTGAGGAATTGGATGCTGTGGAATACACTATCTACGTGTCCCAGATGGGAAAGTCCCTTCGAAATCGCATGAACATATCTTCATCCACAGTATCAAGGGCGAGAAAGTCCCCATCTTTACCAAAGTCCTTCGTGATCAGGGCAGCCCGAGTGATAGAATCTGCTGGAATGAGTGAGGTTCCTTGTTTTTTCCGTAGTCGACAAAGTCCGAGATCTTGATCAGTCCTTGAGCGGACCAATCGGGGCAGCTGAACAACTTCGAATGGCCGGATCAGAGCAATGGGATAGTGGATACCTCGAAATTCGAAGGTGAAAACACATTTGAGCTGCGCAAACCCGTAGGTGTTGTCGTCAACCCAGTAGATGACAGAGTCATATCGGGGGGCTCCCTGGAAAAGAGGACTGCATCGGATGTGGTCGGTGTCTTGTTTCCATGTGACTACAGATTCATAGTCCACTCGGAGATATCTAGATTCGATCACCTGCCAAGATTATTAATGAGATTATTCTACCAAAAATATAATACTGTGTTTACCAGCTGCTGAGGTTTGAGCCTAAGGTATGCATGATGAGATCTAGTACTGGAATACCGGTTGTTGAGATATTCCTCGAGATTGAGGCGGAATCGGGTGAAATCCTTGTCCTGTGTTTGCCTTTGTTCTATCTTCTCAAGGGTGGCTGGATGAAGTCGAGCCCCAAGATGAATTTGGTTGAACTGGAAAGGATCCTCCTTGGCAGGTTTCTCTCCCTTGGGCGAAGAGTCCTCATAGGCTTCAATTCGGGCCCGAGTAATTTTGGCAATGGATCTGTGATGCTCTATACGGGAGATCTGTGAACTAATAAGTGAAATTTATATCTCTCCAAAATTGAGAAACCTAACCTGAGCAACTACATCCTTGAAGTTAGTTTGATCTGAATATATGTCCTTCAAAATCCCATGCATCTTCTCTGAGTTCTTGGAGTTGTAGCCTTTGGAAGCACCCTTTCCAACTATATCAGAAGGGAGATGTTGATGAGAATGATTCTTTGGGAAGTTCCATGATTTCTCAGGGTGAACTTCTGAATATTCCTAACAATAATATGATTATATGGCCATACTACCAGATAATCTTGGACCAACCTGAATGGCCTCCTTGTACCTTACTAACCCAGAGCTGAACATCCTAATTGTGACTTCCAGGTGGACTTTCAAGCCAGAAAGCATGTCCAGGATGACATATCGTCTGATGCATTTCAGGAGTAGATATCCCCGTTTGGTTGTTGCCAGAGACAGAAGGTTATAGATGGCTTGAACAATGATCTGTACCCTTGTTAGTAGCTGCCTTTGATTAAATCAGTCAAGAGCACCTTTGCTATATGTTGATATTTTTTGCCATCAGCAAATTTGACAGAGCCTGCTGCAGAAAAATGGTTGAGGCCAGAAAAAGAGGGCATAGCATCAATTCTAGAAGAATTGAAGTCAGTAAGTATAAAGTATAAGTGAATATTGACCATACTGGGCATTGATTTGTAAAAGAATATCTCTTCCTAACTCCTGGACAATTTCTTGGAATTCATCAAACAGATGATCACTGAAGAGACCTCCATGGTATGCATGTAGCCTGTCCCATGAAAGGGCTCTATAAACATCACATCCAGGGATTTTCCAGAAAACGTTCTATAGAGATTAACCAATATAATCAAGATCACAAGAAATGTAATGGACCTACTTCTAGAGGTCTTAGCCCAAGAGACTTGAATTTCTTCTCCCTTTCCTCTCCCTTCAAGGTAGGATCCTCCACTAATGCTTGAGCAACTGCAGGGTCCCTATAGGGATATAATGGAACCTCTCCAAGATTTGTCTGCTGATCCTGGGGTACCAAACATACTGGGCAGGGGCATTTTCCTTTAGGTCCCCTGATAAGGGACATCATGGCTCTAATGGTAGAAAAAGGATGTTTAGTATAAACCAGTTAGTATAACCAAATGGCTTACTGTTCTTCATAGTCAGCTACCAGTATTAGAATCATGGGAAACAATATTCGCCAGACTCCATCACCACATTGGAAATTATACCCGTCTTTAGCCCATTTTGCAACACTCTCCAGTAAAATCCAGAAGGCTTTGTGCCAAACAGCCCGCTTGAAGGTGGTAAAGCCTTTTTTGCCCTCTTCATTCTCATCCTCCACCTGGGATCAAATTTAAATCAGTTCTGAACAAAAACTGGTAATAAAAAGGTCCTAGTCACAATAGGCAAAAACCCAACAACTTGTCCCCCACCATACCCATCACCATTTCGTACATTGGATGGGAGGTTCAAGATTCAAGCAATTATGGGGTACCCCTTCTGGCTGCCAAAGGATGAAAGCCTTGTCTTGTCCGCATAGACAGAGTAGGCCAAAGGACTAGCATAATTGGGGAGATGTGACTATGTTTGTAGTGAATATTTGTTAACAGATATATACAAGTACAAGAAGTTGATACCACACCTCAGCATCCCACCAGTTATCAGCTGTGTATGGCTCATCCACAAACCTCTCCCATGTCTGGGTCTCACCATTGAGCTTGAATAGACGTTGAGCATGCCAGGTGAACTTAGGGGCTAGTATTGGATCTGCAACTAGACTCAGACTCCATTCGAACAGTGGTCGGCAGAACATCTTGAAAGTCCGAGTTTCATTTTTGTATCCCACTTTCAGTTCATGCTCATCATACTATATAAACTTTAGTACAAGTACATATGATTAGAAAAATCTACAGACGTCAGGCGACATATGAGAAGCAGCCTCCCATGCTCCCTTCACGTCACCATACGACCTAAAGCTGAAGTCCGTCCGATTCACCGCAATGCGATCAACAAGCTTCAGGAGGATGTCGATCTGGCCCTGGTTGAGCGCGGCGTTGAGCGTGAACTCCGCGAACTCGAAGTCGAGCTGTGATTGGAAGGGTTCCCAGGGACGGTCGCTCAGCTTGGATGGGTCCGGTTTCGGAGGCTCACGAGAGAAATCTTCGAAGTGATGGGTAGTTGGAGGCTGCTCAGAATGCGGGTGATGGACGGCAAGGAAGTCATCAGCACGCAGGTCGGCCGGCGGATTTTGGAGGACTGGCTGCTTGAAAGTAGGGAGGGGTAGTGTGCTCCGGGGCTGGGTGTGGACAGTCGTAGAGAACTCGAACACAGCCTCCAGAAGCCCATCGTCGGAGGACTCTGGAGACTCAGGCCGATCGTCCGTTCGGACGCCATGCTCGACCTCGCGAGGAGGTTCGTCGAGGGAGGACTCCGACGCCGCATCATCCGGAGGTGGCGCTGCGGAGAAAGAGCGCTGTTAGAACGTCGCCGGTCGAAGGCTAAGTTGGCGATGCCTGGTGAACATACCATTGTCGGCGAGGTGGACGTCGGGGAACCCAGTCGCAAATGCAGATGGCATTTGTTGAGCTATAAGGTGGACTAGTCAATAACAATTCGCCGAAAAACCTTCACAGCGACGTACGATGTATAGGGACCGGTACATATGGTCGGGCCCAAGGGAGGGTTGCGACTGGTGGTGCGACTCCCGCACGTTGGGAAGTGGAAGTACTGGCCGCCACAGCGACTGAGAGGGACATCAATGAGAAAATAACAACAGTTAGTAACAGTCATCCAGACACTGACTTACCGGACTGCGCTAATCAAGCTCTGCCCTCCGCGATCTCAGCTTTCTTGGCACATGCGCAGGTATGTGCAGCGAGACCCGCTGGTTTGAATTCCAAGCCACAGACGGAGCAAGGTACCTTGGCTTCCCCGGCCCTTCTTCCTCTACGTGTCGCCGGCATTGAACACAAAGGCTACCGATGTTCTCAGCAATGGGTTGAAGCTTAACGGTCTGTGAAAGTTAAGTGAGTCGTAACCGAAGTCTCTAGCTGGCACAATCCTTGCCAGGTTGGGAGTAAAGGACAAACTGATCACGATACAGGAACAACTAGATAAGCACAAGTCCTATTCAGAGAGAGGTAGTACAGAGACGACAGCGAGGCGAGGCTACAGGTAGGATTGCAGTTGAACATCCAGCTACCTCGCGATACGATCGCGAGACGCTCCCGCGACTGTCTGATCGTCCGGATAGGCAATCGAGGATCGGGATCTCGTACCGATCTCTCAAGACCCATCAAGCTCCGTCTAGATGGCGCCCAGATGTTTGGGCGTCTCTTCGGGATGCATCCGGAGAGCCTCGGGACGACCTCTCGAGACGGTCCGGCGAAGAGCGCCTTCCGGAGGCGCCTTAGAATTCTCCGACAGAGTCGTCGTACCCTCTAATGATATCACTAGCTACGTGATGGGACCCTACTTCTACGGTAGTCGAGGATTATCCCATGAAGACTCCTCGGCAATCAACCCCTCTGCCTTTTTGCAGTTATCTCTACGAGACGTCTTCGTGGCTTGCATAGGTGATGACTCGAAGTGAAGTATGAGTGAGCGGTAGTAGTAGCTATGATTACATATTTTCAGAGCTAATCGTCACTTACAGAGCAAGAATATGAGTTGCAACAATGACGGAAAACAAGGGTATGTGTGTTGTGTCGGTGCCCAGCCAACACTAATAAACGCTAACACGTGTCCTTTCTTGAAGAATTCGTGATCCAGTGAATGAAGTCCAACGCCAACGTATAAACGTATAAGAGCCTTATGGCATGCCCTCGCCTCTTCCGTGTACGGAAGGGGTGGATGAGACCCCTCCATTCCCAGCATGCGCTGACCCACCGGCACAGTTCCCTGCATTCCCGCCCTGTGCGTCTCCACCGCTGAGGGACGTCCCTCCGTTCCCGCCGTTTGCGGTCCCGCCGCTGATACACGTCCCTCCGCTTCCC
The DNA here is from genome assembly GCA_022606255.1 of Trametes meyenii. Taxonomy (NCBI): domain Eukaryota; kingdom Fungi; phylum Basidiomycota; class Agaricomycetes; order Polyporales; family Polyporaceae; genus Trametes; species Trametes meyenii. Next base: position 2,410,303 of record JABYQG010000003.1, on the reverse strand, counting down.
CCATCCGCATTTCCATCGGATGTCGTGCCGCCGCTACCACCGTCAGCATGCCCGTCGCCTATGGTTCCGCCGCTGCCGCCGTCGGCGTCACCCTGAGTGGCCGTTCCCCCATTACCGCCATCGGCGGTACCGTGACCGAAGACCGTCCCACCCTCCCCACCGCTTGCGGTGCCGTTACCGAAGTTGGTTCCGCCCTCTCCGCCATCGGCGGTTCCGTTTCCGAATACAACGCCCCCTTCCCCTCCGTTCGCGGTTCCGTTAACGAAGACGACCCCGCCGCTACCACCGTCGGCTGTACCGTTTCCGAGGACGACTCCAGCGGCGCCTCCGTTGGCGGTGCCATTGTTCAGAACGACGCCGCCCGTCCCTCCGTTGGCGGTTCCATTGTCGACGGTCCCGCCGCTTCCGCCGTTTGCGTTACCGTTCGTCACAGTCCCGCCTTCACCGCCGTTTGCGCACTCCTGACCGTGCGGGCACACGAATTCTGGTCCGAGTGCTTCCTTCTGCGCGGCGGCGATATGGTTGTCTTGACCGGCAACGGAAGAAACACTATGAGTGTTCTGCGGGAAAGGCACCCGGGCGATAGGTAGCTCTCCATGCTGGGCTTCGGAGGCTAGGGTGGGGCGGTGCTCATATCGTTCGCACTCTGGCTACAACGCAGGACGTCTGTGAAGATGCAACTGCATTGGGTATGAAATACCGCCACTCACCCGCTTAGAAATAGATCCATCGCGCCCCACGCATTCGGCCGGAGTGGGATGTCCAGCTATCGGGACAGGGAACGAGAACGCGAGTGCGGCTATAAAGACTGTGATGGCTTTCAGCATAGCTGACGCGTTATTGAGTAAACAAAAAGAGCCGCGAGTGGAGGTGAGAAAGAGTGGATCGTTGTGCTTTTCGAGTTCGATTTCCCCTGGGTGGGGATGTAGACTCAAGTTTTTATACCTACGCCCCTCAGGCATCCCCGTAACCGAGGGCTCTGTGGGTGCCTGAGACCTTGCCCCGACCGCCGTTGACGAGATACAAGACAAGAATACGCGAACGAACGGCCAACATCGCTCGCCTGCTGTGTGTCTGTTCGGCCCCCACAAGATCCGAGGACAAGGACATAGAAGTTTACACACGCCTGTCTTGCGGAGCGTTCCGGGATCATGGATTGGAAGGGCAGTCCGCCTGCTTTATCCTTCCGCCGGCGGAGAGAATGCAGCCATGAGCTACTTTGGCAGCTCACGCTGTTGGTCGACAGGGTGCAGTGGAAGCGCAGTGGACATGCCATGTGCGGACCAACAAAACTCGCGGAGCGTCATCTTGTTCGTTCCCGGGAAGGCCAATTGCAACAGCTCGAATTCCCTGTCAGTGGCTGTCAAAGATACAACGGTCATCAGAATACAGTGAAGGGGAAACTCATGCGCCGCATCGAGTATTGACGTCGCATCATGAACTGCCTGCGAAATTAATGTCAATTATAACTCATTGACCTCCAGGGCACGGGTTCGACACATATACGTACAATAGCATACGGTTCGGGACCCCTTGTTTTCTGTAACTTAGAGTTTGACGGGCCCGTCTCTACCGGACTCTCCAATTTACCTTTCTCAGTAAGAGACCCATTGTGTTGCGAGGAGGTAAAGCGGACATTGTCTCTTGCCATACAATTATTCATTACACAGGAGTGAAACGAACGTCTGTCCGTGCTCGCCAGGAGCAATAGGGTAGCGCTACCTCGAGCTGCTTCTGATCACCGATATCAATCGCCCCTCAGAGTGCCAACGTACTTAGAAGCCTGCCCCCGCCTACCTGACGTTGGCGGAACCACTACTGATCACGACGCCCGGCTTTCCAGGGACGGCTACCCCGTCGCTCCCTCCAGTAGTCGCAGACCCCCCATTCGCGGAGCCGCTGCCAACGGCCACCCCGCCGTCTCCTCCTTTCGCAGAACCGCCTGAGCCGATGGAAATGCCGCCATTCCCGCCATTCGCAGACCCGCCGTCGATAGACGTCCCTCCGTTGCCGCCGTTCGCAGAACCCCCGAAGGAGACTCCGCCGTTCTGGCCGTTCGCATTGCCGTGGACGCCGACCGCGATTCCGCCATCGCGGCCGTTGGCGTTGCCGCCTACGACGGTACCGGGGTTGCCAGGGCTTGCTGTGCCGTCTTGACCATCCTGGCCGTCCTGACCGTTTTGACCGTTTTGGCCGTTTTGGCCGTCTTGGCCGTTTTGACCATTCTGTCCATCCTGTCCGTTCTGGCCATCCTGTCCGAACGAGATATGCCCGCCCGGGCCATCGACAGAGACCACATGGCCATTCTCGAGAGTAACAGTGTCCCCGTTGCTTGCCTGGAACGTGCCCGAGGTGTTGGGCGGGAAGGACACGCCGTCGATCATGATCCCGCCCGGCTGGCCGATCGCGTCCTGACCGTCCTGGTTCAGCCCGCCGTTTCCCCCGACGGCATTCTGCCCGTTAGCGTCCACGCGTCGGTCGACTCGAGGACCACAGGCGTACTGTAGTGCGGCGCGCGTGTTGAACACGACCAACGTAATTCAAGTGGAAGCGTTTGGACTTACAACGTTGATGCAGTCCTGGATAGGGGTAGGGCGGGCCGCCGCAAAGAGGGGCGCAGTGAAGGTAAGTGCGAAGAAGAGCAGGCCGGCTGCGAGCATGTTTGGTATGATTTTGAAGAGGAAAAAGTAGGTGAAATGAGTGAAGGCTGAACGAGTGTCACTCGGGCGGGTTTGTTGCTCATCCCGACAAGAAAGCGAGAGCCTTTATATACCTTCGCCTTATTGTAACACTCTTCCTTACCGCGTCGGGCTCGATGCGCCACATTAGACCGGGGACCAACGAGCCTGCCGTATCCCGTGCCCTGTGCGTGAGCCGCCGCCCCCTGACAGTTGCTTATGGGCCCATGCACTCCCTAAACCTGCCGTACGAGGCCGCAAGAGCTCGTTTCGCGGCAAGCCTTTTTGACGTTGGCCGATGCATCACGGATGAGAGGGGCGCCGTTTGTGCTTCTTCTCTTCAGTGAGGTGCATAAGACGGGGGGCGCCCACCGTCGACAGTGGGGTCAGAGGCGCAGTGAGAACTCGCGGTGAGGCCGGTCGAAGATGCGGAAAAACAAACCGCGCGTAAGAATAAGACTGTTCAGAACGTTTGCTGTGTAGCAGTGACGACTGGCGGCTTCATTGACTTACGATGATCACTAGTGGAGGGATATGGTACGTCAGGAGTCGGTAATGGTAGCCTTGCCAACTGTTTATAAGACTTTGAACGTTTCACATACGCCAGTCGCCATGGGCTTCCAAACGTGATCCAACGGCTCTGATCTGTACTAGGGTAGACAGGATATATTCCTGGCTACACCAGAACAGAACTATCACGACGCTCTGCTCGCACGGGTTTTATTGTCCGTAATTCATGAGACATGTCGTATATGTCCCACGTAACCTTGATAACATTGACACTGGTGGAAGCTGACTTCACGGGACGACATCTCCTTGTAGTGGCATAAAAACCACGGTGTATGTCAAGACAGCTCTGAGCACTTCCAGAGCTTGTTGGAGAGAATATAGCGCACCTGATGTCCGCCAGGGTATCGAGAACCGCTTGACACGGAAGCCTGACAAAAGACCATTGGAATATCAATACGGGAGACAGATCGATGCGCCCACTGCGATGAGAACCAACCCCTCTATCACATGCTCCAAATTACCTCGTGTGCCTTGCCCGAGCTCATCTACTCATCATGAGCACCGTCTGCATGTCCGGGACGCAACCCTTCTCCCGCATCAAGTATTCCACGATATCGCGTGCATTGCACTTGACGGCAGCCTTGAGCATCTCCGGGTTCACCACCACCCTGTCGCCGAGCTTCCGCCGCTTTGCGTTGTTACTCGTCTTCCCCTGGCTCTCGCCCTCATCCGAACGTTTCCGCTTCCTCCTTCCACTCGAGAGGGAGGACTCACTTGATGCGCCTGGACCATCTCGCTCAATGAGCATCCGAACGAGAGAGAGGCTCTTTCGACGGATTGCGACGACCACCGCAAGGTGGTTCTTGCAATCTGGCGACGCGCCGTGTTTGAGCAGGAAACGGACTAATTCAGTAGAACCCGCGTAGACGGCCTTCGTTAGGGCGTATCCTTCGTGCGAGTCCGCGTCTGGAGAAGGAATGCGTGGGTCGTCATAGAGGAAGTGGAGGAAGGACAGCAAGCCCTCGTCCGATTGGATAGGCGAATCTGAGGGAGTAAGGTGTCGGAAGAGTCGTTTCGGTAGAACAGTAGGTCTCCTTTCCCGATGTCCAGCAGGGGGTATATAGGGACAATGGGGGCTCCGAAGGATTGCCTCAAGGACTTGCCGGGTACACAGAGGGTATCGAAGGACTTTGGATACAAGACCATAAGCACGATCGCTCCCAGAGTTCCTGGAGAACTCTTCGTAGCAACCTATGAGATATTCGGCGTGAAGGGTCGTTGGAGCGGCCTTGAAAACGCCGCAGAGGTATTTGCAGGTCAAGGGGAGCGTAGGAGACAGAGCGATAGTGTAGATGTCGTAAAGCAGCTATGGCGCAGCGAGATAAGATATTGTATTTTTTGAAGTGCGAGGGTCACACACCTCAACGGGAAGATGATCAAGAGCAGGCATCCCACCTGTGACCTGGACGACGGAGTCGTCCTCGGTAGTTGGCGTCAAAAGATTAAGGCCTTGTGACGAAGCGCCCATACTGAAGGAAAGGTCTGGTCATGTGATTGAGGCTGAAATATATTTGGACCACGGGCGCTAATAAAAGTCCCTCAGCCGCGACCGGTCATCGCGGCCGCCGCCGTTCATCGTCGCTGACCTCGCAGCCTTTTAATCCTGCATTTGCTCTTGGGTGACTTTCTGGCCGTCTCTGTGTCTTGGTGCTAGGTGTAAGGGCCAGTAAACTGCGCGTCATGTCCGCGCACGCGATGGATGAAGAACAGTCTCGGAGTCTTCTCATTCCAACCTCGGAGAACTTGGCTGCAATCAAAGTGTTCCCTCTTATTCCAAGCTTGAAGAGGGATGTGGTTGTGAGTGAATCTCAGGTGCTCCTCGTGACTTAAGGAACTAAGTCTTGTATATTGGGGACAGAGAGACATAGGTATGCCCGTTGCACAAGCTTTCTATAGCAGCCGCCTATTCACGCCATGCAACTGCAGACACGGCATTAACATGGGAGTACGTCTTCGCGGCCTCGGCATCTATCGCACGTCCCTATTCTGAACTTTCCTTAGTCAACTGACCGCGTCCGACATAAACTTCGCCATCGTTCGTCCATTGGTCTTCAAGTATGCTCGCCTGGAGAACTTGGCGGTTGTCTACGCTTGTTTTGTCGTACGCTCCCATTTTCTGTCCGAGGCCGAGGACAACTTGGCATACTCTGGTGTCCTACTTTCGCGAGCGAGTCTTTGCGAAATTCTTGCTATGAAGTTACTCGGCACTTTCGCGTCTAGCCAGCTACGCGTCGCCACTGTTTTGACGGCAAGCTGGAACCCTCTTGCGGGCGCTCCGGAAGAGATCGTCAATGACGTCAAGGGCATGGTAGGCGACGATGGCATGTACGACCCACAATGTGCTCTTGAGGTTAGATTCGAGCTCCTTCCCGGCTGTAAAATACGTTGCTAACGGATACGTCCTCGTGGTGTAGATGGCCATTGCTACAGAATCCAAGGCGTTTCTAGCATCGCCGCTCGTGCAAACTGTGGTGAATGATATTTATGCAGGCCGCATGGTTTTTTCCATGACTTCGAATCGTTCCGTGCTGGCCGACAATTATAAGCCGAAGAGCATCGAAGTTTATGATGTCCGAAAGGCCCCTTTTCTAGACCACTACAGGTTGCGTGTGCCGAAATATGGGGCTATCCTCGAATTCCTCAACTTCGCTCTACTTTTGACGACATTCCTGCTGTGCTTGTCTAGTTCGTCCTTCAGCCATCGGGGGATCATTCCCAGTACTGAAGCATACGCTTAGAGAAGGACGTGAACACTATGAACACCTTCGAGATTGTATTCATCATCTTCGCCTCGGCATTCGCCTTGGAAGAATACACTGCTTCTAAAGAACATGGCTGGACAAGTAAGTACATAACTAGTACTCGAGGCGATGCTTGACAGTAACGGGTAATGTGCTATAGTCTATATTGCTAATGTGAGCACTTCCACGCTGCCGCAGGGCTACTCCTAACGACTTACAGCTGTGGAACGTATTCGACTCTTCATTTATCGTCATATTCTTGGTGTATCTCGGGTATAGGATAAGTGGTCTCGTAAACAGTGATCGTGAGTACCTTCCCGAATCCAAAGTACACTGCGATTTAGAGCGGCTTACATCCCTTAGCCGCCGCCTCCGATTTTGCGTTCGACGTTCTCGCGTGCGGAGCATGTATCCTGTTTCCTCGGTATATATCAGCGTCTCCGTATCTTCTGCAGCCACCACTGACCCTCTGATAGTCTCGCCTTCTTCGCAGTCTCGAACAATGTAATCGTCTTGTAAGCGGTCTCAGTAAACAACTCGAATATTACTAACGGGCGTCCGCAGAGCTCTGCGTGCCATGATTGCAGATTTCCTGTTCTTCATCGCTATTGCTGCGATCTGCTTCTCCGGCCTGCTCTTCACTTTGCACAACCTTGGTACACTCAGCCTACTCTGCTCCCATACACACAATAACGGAAGATTCATCAATTACAGCGGCAGACACTGGCAGGTGGTCCATGAAGAGCATCGCATGGCTCATGGTACAGATTTGGTTCGGGAATACGTACCTGAGTTTTGCGCAGGCGGAGAGCTTCCACCCGCTCTTTGGACCCGTGCTCATGACCATGTTCGCTGCGTTATCGAACACGCTACTACTTACAAGTGAGCATCATCAAATGTCGTGAGGATACACTTCTCACGTTATTGATTATCTGCAGTCTTGATTTCAATCCTGTCGAACACTTTCGCAAGGATAGATGCGGTGGGTAATTAATCTTCGACATTTTCAAGACGGCAGGATGCTGACCTACCTGGGTTCTGTAGAACGCTAAGCAAGAGGTATGACGCGCTTTGATCATTGGTCTCCAAATTGCTCAGCGCTGCCGTAGTATTTGTTCCAATACGCAATTACCACAATCGAAGGGTACGTTTAGAAAGGTGTATGTTGCAGCTTGACTCCACTGCTCACCGCCCGCATCACTTCAGGGTCAAAGACACGCTGTTCAGCTATCAGCCTCCTTTCAATCTGTTAGCCTTCTTGGTGCTGTGGCCACTGAGTTTTGTCCTCTCACCTCGCTCTTTGCACTCCGCGAATGTCTTCCTTATAAAGCTCACAGTAAGTCCTCGCTTTTTCTATACTCCACTTAGCATTGAAGTGCGTTTAGTCATTTCCGCAACTCATTGTGATAGCGGTATACGAACGCTTCCTCGCCCAAGGTCAGAGGTGGCGTGAAGCGAGCGCAGAACGCGCACACAACCTTTATGCAAGTCTCTCACGCAGGGTGAAGCACATGCCGATCCTTGACTTGCTCGGCTCGAGCTCCATGGATGTACACGAAGCCATTTTTGATGTCGATTTGCGTGACGACGTCGATCTCTTCGGCGACTCTGACGTCGAAGACCTCCCGGAACCCCTCCAGCCGTCGTCCGCGCCTCCGGTCATACGTACCTCCAAATCGCATGAAAACCTCCCACAGTCTAGCTCCGCCGTGACGCCCCAACTCGGTCTGCGACCCTCCGGTTCGCGTACACCCACACCCTCGCAGATGAGGCGCACAACCAGTCTTTCGCTTTCCCCGCGCAAAAGCCAACGGACGCGCACGCGTAGCGCCGTTTCACCCGTTTCACCGACGTCGTCCCCGCGCCTCTCCCCGCGCCCGCGCGTGGGCGGCCTCCCCTCTATAACGCCGTCGATCACGGGTGAGATCCAGACCCTTGGGCCGCACAGCCCGCTGGGGAAGCTGTTTGGTGCAAGACGGGATAATGCGCTCCCGACGGCGGCGAGCATGGAGGCGGGGATGAAGCGCGTGGAAGCGCTTGTAGATGAGGTGCGGCAGCTGCCGGTGAACCGGCTGAAAGATGAGATGAAGGAGTTGCAGGTACGTTATGGTCGTGCGCTGATGAGCCCATTTGCGCGGTGAGCTGAATGGGTTGATATAGAATCGGCAGGCGAGGATAGAGAACCTCCTACTAATGCTGACGCGTGGAATGCGCAACGATACTGGCCCTCATTCTACCATTCGCCACGACTCTTTGTAGCGGCTCAACGTTGGTCAGTCTAGGTCTGCTTGAAGAGCTATTATGTTTTAGCTGGTCTGTTGTTCTCACGTTGTTGTATCACTCAGCACATCACTGATGCTCATTCTGTTCTGACGCCAATGGCACTTGCGATACGGCCTGTATTGCGGTTCAAGAAGCGCGGCAATAGTGCGTTAGCATTCGGTGAATGTAGGTATTGCTCGGCGGCGAACGTCGTTCATTTTGAATCGAGGCCTGCGTTCTTCCCTACATCATCAAAGGTGGAAATAGGCAGATCTTACGTTCCCGGGCTCAGTGATCCACAGCCATGAACCACTACGCTATCGCACGAAGAGCACATTTGCACACGCTCCGCGTCGCGAATGGCAAGATGTACAACAACGATTCGTGCGAGGATATACACTATTATGTAGGACTTCGCAAGCCCAAATGCATACACATGAACGTCGGAAGCCAGCAGGTGGCATCCCGGAACCGTGCCTGCGGGCCCGAGAGCAGCCGCTGAGCGGTACAGCGACGATACCAAGCAAGATGGGAACGGCGAAAAGGTGGTGCGGTGGTGGTACACGAATTAGGCGATGACGATAAGTAGCGATGCGTGCATGCGAGGCGGGATGGTCGGATATGCGCAGTCCACATGAGATGAGGCGATGAGAACGAAAAGTAAGCACTTAAGAATAAAAAGAGGGGGACCATTCCTGGATCCAATGAAAGCAGAAGGTATGCGGCAGGTGGGGGTAATCACGGGCGTACATATGGAGATATGGTAGGTGCACGAAGGGCAGCGGTGGAGGCGCGTCATGACTCCTCCGAGTCGTGATCCGCGAGTGAAGGTATAGGTGGGTGGGTATGCCGGCCGACATCCTCGTTGATCGGCGAGCCGGCTTGCGAGCGGTCGATCATCGTCGACGTCGGGAGGAGGGTGTTCGTCGCGGACTGGATGACCTCGCCCGGCTCCGCCTCGTCCTGGTGTCCCAGTGTGGTGATTGGCTGATTATGTGGGTAGTAGGACATCCGCCGGTTCTTCGAGAAGTCGTAAAGCGTGAACCTAAGCACCGAACACCGGAACGTAAACATGAGAACAGCACGATGCCCAGACATTACGCACTGCTCTTCGAGCTGACGTAGCTCGGGCTTCATCTTCTCGAGATCGGGGTGCTGTTGTTTCCGCTTCGAATGGGTGAGCGGCTTCTCGACCATGAGGAATTCATCGAGCTCATGCGAGACGTCGAAGTTTGCTTTTTTCATCTACAGCACACTGACAGTCAACGATCGCATCGTAGATGCGCAGACGCGGAGAGCTCACATCAGGGACGAACGGTGGCTGTGCATCCTTATTCTCAAGGTTGTCCCAGTCGATCTTTGCCATCCATGGATGGTTGCGAACGTCGTCGATCCCCTGTTCTCTATCTCTGCAAGCTAGACGCGTCTTCGGATTGCGGTCAAGCAACTGCAACAACCCCCTGAGTTACCCCGAGCATCCCGAAAAGGCGGAGAACTCACGCCGAGGAGGAATTGCTGTCCCTCTTTGCTACACTTGTCCTTCGCGCTCGATGGAAACCGGATCGAGTCCTTTAGGATGGAGTGCTTCATCTTGTCCGCGGACCGTCCATCGAATGGCCGCCGGTGGAACAGCAGCTCCCATGCAACAACGCCGAGACTCCACCAATCCGCACACCATGTGTACCCCTGGCGTCCGATGACCTCTGGGGCCATATAGGCCATACTTCCAGCGACGCTCGTGTGCAATCGCCGATCCGAATAATGAATGGCAACGTTGAAGTCGGTGATATGGGCATGCCCTCGCGCGTCCAGAAGGATATTGTCGGGTTTTAGGTCGCTAAGCACTAGCTCAAAGTCTGTGACATGCTGGAAGCTGAAAACAAGACATACCGATGCATGATGCGCTGCCGGTGTAAGTATTCCAGCGCACAAGATAGCTCCGCTGTCCAAAATTTAACGACATCCTCGGGAATGTATCGTAGTCGTTCTAGGTGGACTGTTTACAGTTAGACCCGACGATCGGCGAGACAGGCAAAGTTCCACTCACATCGCAAATCGCCTCCTAGCATGAGGTCGAGCACGAAGAAACAATTCTCATCGTCCTGAAACGCGTAGCGCAAGTTGACGACGAATGGATGGTCGACCTGCACGGAAAATGTCAGAACGACTTGCTATGATACCGGACTGGATATATTGCGAGCATCCCTCCTGGGGCAGGGAGATATAGAATAGCCGAGAAGGCCGGAGGTACGCCGGTATGGAGGGGGTCCTAGTGTATATGGGGCGCCCCCTGCTTGATGGGCCACCGGCTGTCATGTCACGGCGGAGCGCCTCGGCGGGCGCAACTCACAGGGTGCACAGGCTTAGGACTCACAAAGTGAGGGAGGGCATCGGGGGTACAACGAGGGTGCGGGGGTACGGCCGAGGTGTGTGGAGAGGACGTGCAGAGGGGAGATTCCTGTACACGAAAAAGCGAAAGCGACGGACCTCCTCGAGTAGCCGACGCTCCTGGATAATGTTCGCGATAGCCTTCTGCTTGATGCACTTGGCTTTGTCGATATATTTCAGAGCGTACAGCTGCTTGGTCTTCTTGTGTTCAACGACTCTGACCTGGACGTGGCAGACGCGTGAGCGAGGTCGGTGAGCGAGGTGGGGGGGACGTACCTTGCCGAAAGCGCCTTTGCCGACGGCGCGGTGTAGATCGAAGTGGTAGAGGTCGACGTCGCCGTCGAAGTTGATGGGCTCAGAGCAGCAGCAGGCGACATTACCCATGAGACGGATGGCGAGGAGCGGGCGGGGGCAGGAGGACCAGGGACGAGATATTGGCGTCGAGGAACAAAACACTCCAAATCCACCTCTGACAACCAGACAATGCACGACAGACGCCCATCTCTCTCTCCGGCACTCTGATCCTCAGGAGGCGGTGCCGGCTCCTGCCTAATGCGGCTAGGCCATCTTTCGTGCACGCTCCCCGCCTCGACTCGCTCTCGAACTTTGCAACGCAACCATGTCAGTTGGCCTCGCCAAAATTCCGACCTTGCGCGAGCTCTACAAGGCCGGCGTGCTCAAGGCCACGGAGGTTACGAAAGCTCGTTATCCCCCCAAACCGGCCTTGCTCGACAGAGTCTCGCTGTAGTAAGTAGTATGCCTCGTTCCGGCTGGTAGATCTCAGCCTGCCATCAACTCTACCGCGCGGTGGCGTCCTTGTGCCATAACTGTCCCGCTCACACACAACCGTCGCTAGCCAAGGAGACATCACCAGATTAGATGTCGATTCCATCGTCAACGCCGCTAATCGAAGTCTCCTCGGTGCGTGCTCTTCATTTACGCACTGCCGTTTGAAGGACATTGACCATATGTGCCCCCGGTAGGCGGGGGCGGGGGTAAGCGTTTGCGTTTGCAGTATTGAGATGATCACGGAATATCGTTGTAGTCGATGGAGCGATACACGCTGCTGCCGGCCCGTCGCTGCTCGATGAATGTAAGTGGTCGCCGTCCCTTGTGCTGAAGAAGCTCCGTACCAACAACAACAGGCCGTAAACTTAACGGCTGCGAAACGGGAGACGCCAAGATCACGAAGGGCTACGACCTTCCTGCGTGAGTACTAACGGTCGGCCTCCGCTCCGAGAAGCTTCATAACAGACCATGTCCTAAAGACGTCACATCATTCACACCGTCGGCCCCGTCTATTCATCATCCAATGTGGACGTGAAGGCGCAACAACTTGCTTCGTGCTATAAGACCAGTCTCCAGAGAGCTGTTGACAGCCAGTTGAAACATATCGTCAGTGTACACGACTGAATATTTGGATGCCGCTGAACATCTTAATAGGCGTTTCCCTCAATATCGACCGGCATCTACGGCTACCCTATTAAAGATGCTACGCACATCGCACTCGATGTCGTAAGGCAATTCTTGGATTCCCAAGATGGGGACAAGGTACGCGAAAGCTTCTCCGCACGCGACTCTCAGCTGCGATGTCCATACCCTCTAAACTTAGCTCGAGCGCGCAATATTTGTCGTTTGGAGTGACACCGATAAACACGTATACGAGTAGGTGTTCGTTTGGCGTATCGTGGCTGAATATGCGGTATAACGGTGAAAATTCTTTAGGGCTCTTATTTCGTTGTACTTCCCACCTGACCCGGTAGAAGGGAACGCAGACGCTGCGGAGTAAGAAACTTGCAGAGACGCGGGCGGAGAAGTTCTCCAGACATTGTACAGTAAGATGGCCGTGGTACATTCCACCGTCCGCTCCGTGGCATATCCGCGGGATGCCGCCAAATCTCAACACTCGTGCACTTCTCTCAGTAGCGCCTCCTTTGTGTTTCGTGGCGGCAGCTGATAAACACCAGAACAAGCCCACCTTCTTAGCAGTATCTAAATGTGATCTCGAACTTTACCCAGCGCTTCGACGTGTCCTCAACCACCGCGGCTGAAGCGACAAGGCCGCCCCGACGCAACTGCTCCTATACTTCTAAAGGAATCCACCACAGGAATACTTTCAGCGCTCGCAAGGCCTCCGAACCTTCCCCGACAAGTACGCCCGGCCCGTCCCCGTCCCCTCCTCGAGCCGGAGCACACACGACCTAGATGCACACCGCCACAACGGTTGAGAAGCGAGGTCTCCTGACCGCCTCACCGACCCATGTCGCGTCCTCTCGTGCCCTCGTCCGAACTTTACCCAGCTGCTTGACGAGACTTTTGATGGGCCTGGTGCGGCGTACGTTGCAGATGCGGTACCGGTGACCTCCCCTGGTCGTCTGTATTTAAAGCGTCCGACGGAGGACGGGCAAGCCTGGGACTCGGTCTACTTCAGTGCACTCGCATATTGGAGGCTACGGATTGACTTACAGTCTACCCCGGCCAGTTGGAGACCCACCATTGCAAGCCGGCATGGGGCGCCCGTACAATATTGGGATCGCCGTTTTCTGCGCGATAGGTGAGCAGCGCACTACTTCTTCCGACCTCCGCACCCCGTTTGTTATTGTCTCCGTCCGGGGGATGTTCGCGAAGAGAACTCAGGACACGGCGAGCTCATGTTATCTGCTTCGACGGCTAGGATCCTTTTTGTTCGGGTGAGTCCGTGTGCTTCTAGGTGCGGCGGAGAGCGCTACATGACAACTTCGCCGGTGTTTCAACCCACGTAGTTACGATAGGTGCGTTCCGTCGAACGTATGCAAAAATGGACAACGCCCACTGATGCTGTACACCATTCGATAGCGGTATCATTTCCTCTGTGATCACTTTCTCGTTCTTCAAGAGTTTTGTGAACAATCCTGGGAATTATGATAGCCTTTCAGGCGCAGTGGTGTCTACCTTCACAGGTGCGCCGATGGTTTATGCAGTCAAACGTTCCAATTTTAATTATTTGAAATAACACAGGAGGCTGTTTCTTCGGTGCTGCTGGGGCGGGATGGTCAGTAATCTGCCGCAGATGCGGAGTTTGATGACGTCCTGACGTATCTGTTCACCGCAGGGCGAATGACAGGTTCGGGCGTAAACGCACAGTCCAGGTGCGTACATTTATACAAGATGAACAGATCATGATTCATCTGCCACCTGTAAGTTCGGCGCGTTGGTCGCGTTATGGGGATGCGCAATGCAGGCTGGGGCGAACAACTTTGCGTGCATGCTTGTGGGTCGTATAGTGGCTGGCTTCGCCGTAGGGTAAGCCTTCCAGTTTTATCCCCGGGTTTCACCTCTAGCTAACAGGTAGGTATAGGATCTTATCGATGACTGTCCCTTTGTACAATGTAAGCATGGGCGCGAACATCCGTTGAGATTAAACAGCTAATAGTAGTCCCCGTAGACGGAAATCGCCCCACCTAAACATCGTGGATTCGTAGTAGGACTCACTCAGCAGATGATTGGCATTGGGTTCATTGTTGCGAACTGGGTAAGTTCGCTATACTCTTCCTGTAACGCAAATGTAGAATGTAACTATCATTTTAGGTAGGATACGGTTGCCAGTTTCTCGATGGAGACAAGCAATGGAGGTTACCCCTCGGTCTTCAGGTAAGCTGCCGTTGCAGAGTCGAAGTGACGGACTCCAAATAATTTACCATCCTTGGCCGCAGCTCGCACCGGCGTTTCTCCTACTTGCTGGGGCACAGTTTATGCCCCGCTCTCCGCGATGGCTTCTCGAGAAAGGCCGGGACGACGAGGCCCTCGCGGTCGTGCGCACGCTACACAGCAACTCCCCGTCCGAACAAGAAGCAGCCGAACGCGAGTTCGCCGAGATGCAAGAGACCATTCACGCTGAGAAGGCGGTGCGCTCGCGCTCTTTGAGCGACCTTTGGGCGACGCGGGGTATGCTCCGCCGCACCCTCGTCGCGGTTGGCGTGCAAGTGTTCGGCCAGTTTTCGGGCATCAACGTGATCAACTACTTTGGGCCGTCCATGTACAGGGCGCTGGGCCTTAGTGCGGGGCAATCACTTCTAGTGCAGGGGATTTATGGAGCTGTCGGCCCTATCACAAATTTCTTGTGAGTCCTCGTGATGTACTGCGACCGATCATACAATGACCACAGTTGTGTAGCTTCATCACTGTCATCCTCGATACGGTCGGCCGCAAGAAACCTCTCATGTTCGGTGCGGGGAGCTTTGTCGTGACGTACTCCGTCTTGACCGCCATAGTGGCCTCCTTCCCGCCCGACCAGTCCACCAACCTCGCCGCGCAGCGAGCGGGGATCGCCATGATATTCATGACCAGTATATTCTTTTCCTTGAGTTTTGGGCCTGTTAGTTGGGTTCTGGCGTCTGAGGCAAGATCTTTCAATAAGGGTAACCTACAATGTATGATTGACCTTATCGAAGGTCTTCCCTACGAGGACGCGGTCTATCGGCACCAGCGTCGCTACATGCGCCAATTGGGCATTCAATGTACTCTTCTCTCAGGTGAGTATGCGCAAACGAAGAGGGCTGGACCCGCTCACGTCGCCTTTTGTAGGTCTCAAATTTGGCAATCAACAACATTAGTTGGAGGTATTACCTTGTTTTTATTTGCCTGAACGCCGTCGACTTCGTCATCATCGCCCTGTTCTTCCCCGAGACAAAAGGCAAGTCGTCCCCACAATGCTCTAAATTTAGACAATTCGTCTCACCTCGCTATGCAGGGAAGACGCTCGAACAGATGGCAGAAGTGTTTGGGGACGAGGTCGATGCGCGAGATGTATTTGACTCTGGTTTGCACGGAAACTCGGAGAAGATGGATCATCATGCGTCAGATGTAGAGAAGTCTTAAGGGCTCGCTCACTTCTTGGGTTATGCTTTTGCTAATCTATGATTCTGTGGAGCAGTGTAGTGATACTACGTGCAGTGTTTTAACTTGCAACCTGGTCCGTACCTTGAACGTGTCGTTACACCTTTACACCTGCCCATGGTTTCGCATTCACATCCTGTGGGCCACAACCGCACTCTTTCTTTCTACCATTTCGACGGTCATAATTCAGGTAGATGCGGTTGCGGACCCCGCTCGGACCTCGCGATGCGTCTACGGAGCAGGGTATTGAAATTCCATCCTAATATTGTACAATCGAGTAACACATCCGGGATTCGCGCTCATGTAAACCTACGCCTGTTGCTTCTTGATCCACGCCTCAACCTCGGGCCTAATGCTCTTCAGCATATCTTCTGTAGTGTACCTAGGCTTCCACCCGAGCGCCCGCCCACGGTCCGCCCGGGCGCGCGAGTTCGTGCCGCTGTAGTAGCCCCACGCCTCGCTCGTGAAGTACTTGATGAGCTCCGGGACAGTGAACGTCGTCGGCTCGGGGTCCTGCGCGATGCCGAGCGCGACGAGCGCGTCACCGATCGCACGCGAGATCTGGTACCAGCTGTGCTCGCCGTTCTCGCCAAAGTAGAGGCCCTCCCATCCATGCCCGGTCTGCTCGGGCTTGCTCACGATTGCGTCGAAGAGGACAATGTACAGGTCAGCCACTGCGACAGGGCGGGGAAGAAAGTGTTAGTCTCGGCATGTGGACGCGACGGGGATGGATGGGACGTACCATCGTGGATGTGGACGTCGGGCCACAGGGGCTTTCCCTTCCCGACGACCCCGGCGCGCTTGCGGTCGAGCGCGGCCTTGATCAGCAAGGGGATCTGGATCGAGTAAGGGTTCGAAACGCCGGCGTCGAAGAGCGCGCCTTCTGCTATGGCGTAGATTGTAGACGGGAAGATGATGTGGGTGCGCGCGTAGCCTTCGGTGTCAGCGGCGATGACTAGAAGGTCGACATTGCGGTGGACGGCGGTGGGCGAGATGGACTTGAGCTGCTCAATGTTGGTGTCCGAGTAGATCGTGTCCGTTATGTACTCGCCCCGCGCGTCGTCGGTGAGCACACCGGTGCCAGACTAGGGATGATGAGGGGATTAATATCCTCATAGCAATAGTTGAATGTGGACCGACTCACAGTATGAATGAGAATGGGGAGATCACCGAGCTTGGCGTGCCTCTTCTTGAGGCCACTCAGGATGGCCTTCGCAGCAGGCTCATCGTCCGCATCCGCCTGATAGGAACGACAGTCGTTAGTACGCGTGCCACTGCTGCCTCCGGGATACTGCTTACCGTGTGGAAGATAACGTGAGCGTTCTCCGCGAGGGATTCGAGCTTGTCTAGCTCCTGGTGGTTGCCAACGATGGCCTTGACGCCGAACTTGGATTCGAGGATTTTGGCCTTGTCGGCGTTGCGGACGAGGGCGGTGATATCGAACGTGCTCGCGCTGGGATGCTTCAGGAGACGCTCAAGGACAGAGCCGCCGATGTAACCTGCGTGCAGCGGGGTGAGTGGACATGACGTCACCGGACAAGTTGGGCTGCACCTGTGGCGCCGGTGATGAAGATAGGTGTTTTGTTTGCAGACATGTCGAGACAGTATTGAGGGTATGGGATGGCTGAGGAAAGCTTGAGAGAACGTTATGGATACGCTGCTTGAGCCGCATCGACTCGCGTTATATCGCATTCGACAAGTGTCTTACAAAGCAGAAGGGCGGACTCCTTACTCAGTGGTTCTGCTCACACAAGTCTATTGAATCCCGACGTCATCGCACATCGCGAGATTTGCTATAGTCCAGCCGCGCTCTCCTTTAGCGCCTTCCGAACGTTTCTTCCGGCACCCGTCCCCCATGCGCTCCCAGTGTGTCCACCAGCAACGGTAGTAAATTTCAGTAAAAAGGTCATCGTTCCGGGACGCGTTCCTTGGATTGACCTCAGGGCACGCTAGTTCACAGAAAAGGCTAGCCCGCCTCGTGCACGTTAAACGACACGACTCGTCGCGACGCTCCTTCGCTCAACTTTTTCGCCACACTATATTTTCTCGACTGTCTTCACCGCATCGCCATTCACCTATGTCATATCAAGGACCATGGCTCAGCCATCTCGACTCGCTCGCTATTCAGCTCGATGCGCATCAAGCAGCTCAGGCGGAGATAGAAGAGCGTGCCGATCAAGAATTCAGCAGGATCCTCCACGAAACTTGCGATGTCGTGCGCGACGCCGAAAAGGATGCTTCCCCGGAGCTGCCTGAGATCATCGAGAAGGCCCACGCAGTCCTGAGCACTGCTCTTAGGTGGGCGTACGGAGATAAGTACTATTGGTACGTCCCGTGCTTTTCCGACTCGAAAGACTGTCCGGAGATAGCAGATGGTATGAAAATGCGTGGTACGTCAGTTGCGGGTTCGGGATAACACTATACGACGATGACCTTTGACATCGTGAACAGGTACAGACATCACAGAGTTATTCATGGAGTTCTACACCCAATACTTGTATCCTGACGCGCGTAAGTTATCGCTCTTAGTATTATCCGCCCGAGTGAGGTTTTGTATTTATTAGACCGCCTCAACGTCCTTGAATACTGGCGATAAGCTGTGTGCCCGAATTGTGGAGCTTCCTGGGTGAGGGACACTTGGTGCAAACTGATGAAGTTGCCTCTCTAAATGCTAAAATGATATGCTGCTGAGTTTGCGTTGGCTCACTGTACGTACTTGCTAGCATGACCCAAGCTTCACGATTTTGCTCGAACAACCCCATGGACGAAGTCGCCGCGACCTCATTCCCTCTCGACGCGGCTTTCCCGCTTCCGCGAAGGCGTGCCTTCGTCTGCGTCGGACGCGACTCCCGCCGCCCAGCTCATCTATCAAGCCCGCGCACAACTCACAATCGACCATGTGAGCAACCCGTATGACATGTCGCTTTCTTCGGGCGGCTCCATCCTGGCCATGGCCGGTGCGAGCGGATGGAAAGAGCGCGACCCGGTCCTACGTTACTACCTCTTCGATCAGTAGGACGATGAAGACCTAGAGAGCGCACGCATGGATCCAGGACTCTCGAACGTCGCGCGGTACACTCAGACTGATGAGGAGCGCAAGTTGGTCTTCCTCGCCGACGACGACCGCGTCAAGTCCTTCTCCTGGGCGCGGAATGCGCAGGACAAGGTGCCTAAGCGCCTGCCAAACGTCCATACCATAGATTCTCAGCGCGAGTTCTGCGGGCCGCTCGTTGTCCTACCGAACGGCTGCATCGCGAATGGGCAAAGGCAAGGTTGCGGTGTGGGCGCTGGATGCCCTCGAGACCCACCAGGACAACCCCGGGAAGCTCATTGGCGGCGGCGAGGCGAACAGGGACAACAGTTGGCGAGAGGATGACTGCCCGCGGATCGAGCTCTCGCGCGGGAGCGCGCCCACCGCCATCGTCGCGTTCACCGATGACCCCGCATTCGAGCCACTCACGCTGCACCTGCACACGCCGAGCGGGCGCCTGATATGCGGGGAGCAGGGGAATGCGCGGGACACGCATCGCTACTCGTGCGTCGCGATTGACATCGAGCACGGCGGGCGTCGCGTCGCGCGGTACCTGGGCCACGGGCAGGACGTGGACCGGATCACGGCGAGCCCTGGGGATCCGAACGTGTTCGTCACGGCGGGGAGCGACGGATATGCGCGGATCTTCGACGTGCGCAGGCCCCTCCCCGTGCTGACGTTCAACACGGGGCACTAGAGCGAGGCGTGCGCGGATGTGGTCTTTGTGCATCCGGACAGTATCCCAAGTACGTGGTGTATTCCTCCCGTTGTTCTCGTGACGACGGGTTAAGTGCTATGTGCTGCAGCACTCTTCACCGGGGGCGAGCGGACGGAGCAAGTCAAAGTGTGGGACGTCCGCGGAAAATCTGTCGTCTACGAGCTCTCGACGGGCAACAATGCAGTCGCGGGCATGGCGTGGAACTCGCGTCGCTCGTCGTTGTACGTATCAACGGAGTGCCGGCGCATGAACAGGATGGGCGAGTGGGGTGATTATCGCAAGGCGCGCATCCCGCGGTGGGCGACGTGGTGGGCGGTAGAGCGCGCCGCAAAGGAACTGAAAGAAGGGAAAGGGAAGGGACCCGAAGGAGTTGAAGTCGGATCACTTGCCGTTGGAGCGTCTGACGACTTGTCCGTTGAAAGCCAAGACAAAAGTTCGGCGGAGAAAGGCACTGGGGAAGCATGTGTAGATGACTCTGGACACGCTCGGAAGACAGACCCAGGGCTTTCATCTGCGCCAGCCCCCGCTCAAGCCGCCGAAGCGTCCCAAGAAGATGAAGAGATGACGGACGCAGAGGAGGAGGATGGAAACGAAGATGGCGATGGCGATGATGATGCGAATGACGATATCATGGACTATGGTGGCGCCTTCTCGGACTCGGACAACGACATAGACAAAGACGCGGGCCTTTACGAGGACGACGACGCTAGCAGTGCTACTAGTAGCAGCGGTGAGGAAGAAGAGCCTGAAGACATCGACGAACAATATTCCGCCGGCAAACGGTGGCCTCAGCGCCCCTACCACAAGGAGGACTTCTTCTGATACGCGTACGATGGGGGACGGCACGTTCTCAGTGAGTTTGCCTTCCGGTTTGGGTGCTTTGACGGCGGCTCACCAGCAGCTAGTGCGGTGGCACTTCACTCCCGAGCCCGACTTGACGCAGCTCCCTCCAACGACGGGAGGTAGCATATTCTGATTGCGTATTAACCGGCGGATCCCTTGCGTATAGCTCAGTTACATCTGCAGAGGGGTCGTAATTCGACTTCAAACTTCTTCCTCAAGCTACTCAGCTTTTAGGATGCCGAACAGACATCTACGCCAACCCACCCTTCTTTCACGTGACTACTTTAGCAGAATCCAGCTTCAAGCTGAGCTTGATACGAGTCGGACATCGCTGTGGTATTACCCGGCTCATAGGAGAATGACTTTGGCGATGATCAGTCTCGGAAACGCGAGTAAAACTCGGATGTGTCGAGGGTGTGAGGTTTCGTACTTATATGGTCAAGGCGGCGCTGCGGTTATTGCGTGCGGCCCCTGTCGGGCTCGGTGCGCTGCAGGTGCTTGCGAAGCTGAGTCGCTCGGGTTTCCCGACCTCCAACGCGTTTATATCCCGACTTCCCCGATCGTACGGTTATGTTTCGGATATGGCTGGGTCGGTGAGCTTGGTCAGGAAGCATCGGGCTATAGATGTATACACGTTGAGTACTTATAAGGGTGCGCAACCGCGAGTCTGTGTAGGATACAGAAACGCGATCGCACACCAAAGGAGCTCAATAGCAATACACAGCAAGTATGTCCACCAAGGTGACCATATTCCTCACCGGAGCTACAGGCAAGCTTTCCAGCTACCTTGGTCTAAATTTTCTCCACTTACCGGACCGCGGTTCTTTAGGGTATATCGGCGGGTCTGTTCTTCAGCGTCTCGTCCAGCACCCGAACAGGCAGGACTTCGAAATATCTGCATTCGTCCGGAACGCGGACAAGGCGAAGCAGCTCGAGGCCCAATTCGGCGTGAAGACCGTGGTTGGGTCGCTTCAGGATCTCGACAAACTTTCTAGCCTTTCCGAGAACGCCCACATTGTCATTCATACCGTATGCACAGTTTATCTCAAACAGATTCGAGACATGTCTAACTTCACTTCAGGCTGACTGCGACGACGTAAATGCGATCAATGCAATCCTGGGTGGCCTCAAAGCCCGGCACGAGAAGACTGGCGACCTGCCAGCTTTGATCCACACTGTACGCTATTCATTACTACCCAGCCCCTCGCCTAGGTGCTAACCGGTCCGTCCCCGATACCCTCTTAACAGTCCGGACTGGCCGAGATTGTGGATGACGCGCGCGGCGAGTACGTTTCTGACAAAGTGTACTCTGACTTGGACATCGCGTCTATCGAGGCTCTCCCCCCGACCGCGCTCCACCGCCCGGTTGACCTACTTATCGTCGCTGCGGATGTGGCCGGCTACGTCCGCACTCATATCGTCCTGCCATCCGTCATTTTCGGCCCGGCCACAGGCCCGCTCTTCGACGCGGGCATTGCCAACCCTCACACGATCTCCATCCCGTTGCTCGTACGCATCGCCCTCACCCGTGGCTCCCTTGGTATCATCGGTAAAGGCGCATGCGTTTGGGGAGCCGTGCACATTGAAGACAGTAAGCTTTACCCATGCACGCACGATCCAGCACGCGTCCGCTGACAGTTTCCGTGGCAAGCCGCGGACCTGTACCTCGGTATCTTCAATAGTGTTCTCAGTAACCCGGACAAGATCTCGCACGGCCGTGAGGGGTATTTCTTTGTTGAGAACGGGGAGTTCCCCATGGTCGAGCCGAGCCGGATTATCGTGGAAACCCTGTTCGAACACGGACGCGTGCGTACTCGTGAGCTGGTTCCGTTCAGCAAGGAAGAGCTGCCCAAATACTTCGGACACGAGGCGTGTTTTTCAGCCTTGCATTATTTGATTTTCTCGTATTCTTCGTCCTACTAACTCGGGGGAATAGATCATCGCCTATCTGCTCTACGCCAATTCTCGGGGAAGGGCCGAAAGGGCGCGCAAAGAGTTCAGTTGGACGCCGAAGTATAGCGTTAAGGACTTCTTGGAGGGACTCAAATCGGAGGTAGAGCTCATTCTGAAGAGAGAAGACGCCAAAAACTCCTGAGCCACTACAAGGGGAATGGTACAAGTGATAGTATGGTATCCGCGGTGACGATGCACGCATAGCAATACTATGTAGTACGTGGCTCGGAGACGACGTTTGATCGTTTTCAGCAGTGCATTCGTATCCACCAATTTATTTCCCAGGCCTCCCTTGTGAATTCGTATGTGTGCACCGCCTATGCCCAATGACGGAAACGAGAACCAGAACCAAGCGGTACTACTTAATGTATAATCACCAACTTTGCTACTAGGTACAGCCGCACTGGCAGCAACTTCGGGACCTCCAGCAGGTTAAGGAACTTTCGGATTGAATCGATACCACTGCCCCCCCCGCAACTCATGTCGTTCAAGTACCGCCGACCAATCTGCGCATGCACAAAATTCAACCAGCCATACCGCAGCTGGCCGGTAGCTGGCCAGCCCACAAAGTAGATGTCCTGCAAACGGCAGCAGTAGGTGAGTCAGCCTGCTTACTTCGACAACGCTCAGAAGTGATGCATTGTCCCGTAGGGCGGTATGATTAAGATTCCACACCACCGCCAGGCCTAGTCTGTGCTTGGACTAGGTTCTCAGAGGTCCCTGGAAAACTTTGAATCCTGGCTGAGAACTATCACATCACCGCAACCCGCACGGTTGGGGTAGGCTGCTAATGGGGATAAGGCCCTCACACTGTAAGGCTAAAGGTGGCGTCTACAGACAGTCCACATCACTAGTTTGGAGACACTCTAACCTGTTACCACCACTGTACTGCCACTCCCTCACATCAGGAAAGTGAGCGCGGATTTTATAGCGGGCTATAATGGACTATAGAACTCGTAGTATGCTATAGATTAGGTAGCCGGCGATCAACAGCTGTATGGGAGCTATGGAGTCTAGTAGCTTGCGTCGCGCTCAATAAAAATTCGTTGCATACTACATTACCACAGGCCCGGTTCCGTAGCATGCTATAGTATCGCACGTGAAAGCAAATAGCTCTCTATAAGTTCTCGCACGATGTCAAATAGGTTGCTGTGAACATTTGTAATCGCTCGCGCGAGCATTCGTAAAAAGTTGTAGAAGGTCGCGCGAGGTGCTGCAAATAGTGATCATCACTTACACAACATTCATCGCGCGACATAGGAGCTACGTGGTACTGCTACTATGTAGGACTGGTCACAGCTCCTTGAGTGCGTAGGCATTAAAATCGAATTATTGGCAATAATTAGCTAGATAATACATGGGTACTGGACCACGGGGCTGCAGCGGGTCTGGCTGGCCGCAAAAAACAAGTTGAGGAGGCCGCCGGTGGAGGGGCGAGTTCTAGATGCACATGGCAAGTCACGAGAGAGACAAGATTAGGCGATCCCGAGAGCAGCCAGAGCAAGAAAATCGAAGAACAAAGCCGCAGAGCCCGGCCCACAACAGAAGGATGGCATAGTTATAGGTACTGTTGCGCCGCACTCTATCGAGCATCTAGGTCACTGGTGGTCCACGCACGGAAATCGACGACCTACCGGATGGTCTGAACTGCATCATGGCAGTATTTAACCCTCTCGGAAGCTCGATCTGATTGTTTACCGGGGTTTAGAGACGCATATAGCAAGCTATCTCGGCCCACTTACTATGTCTGCAGACAACCCACCCCAGTCTTAAAGCCTGTGGTAGACTACCGTCTGGGCTCCGTGACTTGTGTGAGAGGCCCCGGTTACGACATCTGGGATACCAGAGGAACGTGGGAGGACGAGCATGAGGACCGGAACAACCACAGAAGGGTAGCGGAGGGTGTGGATGAGAACCCCGGTGTTGGGGGCTGCTGTGATTGTCGCATAGGACCTTGGAGGACGGCATCAGAGGCTGGAGAAGGTACTGAGATGGTTTGAAGGTTGAGAAAAAGGAGACACAGGGGGTGCAGAAGACGGTGGGACACAAGACGAGCTCGAGTGGGCGCCAGCAGTGAAAGATGTTGGCAGTAGAAGGGCAAGGTGTGAAAGTCAAAGGTTCACAGATGAAGACCATAAATACACGCACACTGGGCGAAGGGCATAGGGCATAGGGCAGAAAGTGAATGCAGGAGAAGTGACACGAAACTTTGAAAGACGTAGTAGGAGCTCAAGCCGAAGACCAAAGAGGGCTAGGTATATGCGCTCACGTGTTTGACGTGTCCCAATGCACTGGGGTGAATTGACGCCCATGGAGGACTCAGTCGAGGAGGTAAGTGTAGGGCGTGCGGGGATGGAAAACACACCAGCAAGGGTTGTCAGACATGCGCGATGTTCGTGTCCGGGGTTGTATGCTGCCTTAGTAATAAAAAATTTACCGGCTTTATCTCTGGCAGTCGCAAGCTAGCATCCCTGTAGTGTACCCTAGCTCGACCTCCGTGGATTTGTCAAGCGACCGCTATAGATTATAGTTTACTGCAAAACTTGGTTGCGCGATATCATGGACAATATGCTATCGTGTTCGGTGACTAATTTATATAGGCTTCGTAGTGCACGGCCCAAGTTGATTGCAGACCATGTCCCACCATAGCTCTCTGTAGCCTCCCGTGTCGCCAACTACTGGCACTTATATTTGTCTACAGCCGCCGTCGCCGTCTCTAGCGCTCTACAATACAATTGCACCTTCGCTGATGCAGCAAAGTGGCAGCCTTCCTAGCTGATGGCAACGGCATCCATCCTTCGCTGCACGTTATAGGCCGACCTGGCGGCATAGCTTCTAACGCTGTCGGAGTAGCAAAATATGAGTAGCAGCACCCAGCGGCCTGCACCCCGCCCGAAGGACTTTTGATTACGCAGTGCCAACATATTCATTAATTCTGTTCGCCACCTCTTCCACAATCGACACAAACACCGACATCGGCACTCCAAATCAGCGCGAAGACTTCTCCTTTCACAAGCTCGCACGTCGATATACCCTTGGTAACGAGGTGCTGGTAATTCTGCGTCTTATGAGGCCCTGCGTTAGGCGAGCCAGCGCGCTTCTCCTACAACGGGCATATTTTTTGAAGGGGTGATTGTATCCCTCGAAGAAGAAGTATATTGCTTGTCGAAGCACTCTGATTCGTAAACACTTTGGACTAGCACATATCCGGTGATAGAACATATTTCCGGATTCGAAGCAGGGCTGGCATCCTGAGCCTGACAGTCTATGGCACTTGCCAGTGTACGTTTCATGCCGTAATCGCCGCGTTACACCGAAGTTACCCAATTCTTTACCCCGGTTGTGTCTAAAGCTCCTGAGTCCTGAGCTCAGGCTCGAGGACATGATTATAACAAACGTTCGCACAGGTTACCCGATGATATCCCGCGCACGTATTTCCCGGCTTCCCCGATTGTACTGCGGCGAAGCTGACGGTCAGTCCAGGTGCGTTTTCTTGGTAAGACAAGTTCACACAGAACGCGGCGCGAGCCCGACACCACCTCGAACCCTGTCAAAGAAATCGTATATAAAAGAGAATGAGAACGAAACCGGCTGACCGAAAGAAACACGGCGCGACGCCCTAAACCAACAGCATCGACTTATAGTAATGGTCACAACGACGAAAGTCTCTATCTTCATCACGGGCGCGACAGGTAGGAGCTCTACAATGAAGTGAACGCCGCCAATATTTCACTCACACCAACTTGACGTCTTACAGGATACATTGGCGGCTCTATCTTGCAACGCCTTCTCTGGCATCCCAACTTCGAGATCACCGCTCTTGTCAGGAATGCGGACAAGGCGAAGCAGCTCGAGACCCAGTTCAGCGTTAAGAGCGTGGTGGGGTCGCTGCAGGACCTCGACAAACTGGCCAGCGCGGCCGAGAGCTCCCACCTCGTCATTCACATGGTATGTATGCGCGGCACATCGATGTCGCCAGGATCTTATGGGGCTCATAGGCCAGCTCCGACGACGTCGAGGCGATCAATGCCATCCTGCGCGGTCTCAAGGCTCGACACGACAAGACCGGCGATCTCCCGCTGCTGATTCACACCGTAAGCCCCTTCAAGTTTCAGCGCGCTTGCTCATTCATCATAAGTACTTACCGGCCATCCCCCTTGACCTTGACCCAGTCCGGACTGGGCGTAATAGCTGACGAGGCGCGAGGCGCGTACGCCTCGGACAAGGTATACTCGGACCTCGACCTCGCGACGATCGAGGCACTGCCCCCGACCGCGCTGCACCGCCCGGTCGACCTGCTCGTCGTCGCCGCGGACGAGGCGGGGTACGCGCGCACGCATATCGTCCTGCCCTCCGCCGTCCTCGGCTCGGCCTCGGGCCCACTCTACGACGCGGGCATCTCGAACCCGCACACGATCGTCATGCCCGTCTTTGTGCGCGTCGCGCTGGCGCGAGGCGCGGTTGGTGTGATGGGCACGGCGGCGTCCGTGTGGGGCGGGGTGCACGTCGACGACGGTATGGTGCCGTTTGGGCTTCCATGGGTGGTTTAGACCGCTCGATTGAACCGCATTGGCTGATACTAGGGCCTCTGCAGCGGCGGACTTTTACACCAACTTGCTCGACACGTTGTTGAGCACACCGGAGAAGGTGTCGCACGGCCGCGCTGGCTACTTCTTCCTCGAGAACGGGGAGTTCATTATGAGGGAGCTCATGAGCGCCATTGCGGACCCGCTCTTCGACGCCGGGCGCGTGCCCACGCGTGAGCTGGTTCCGTTCACGCAGGAGGAGTTGCCCAAGGTGTTCGGAGCCGAGGTACACCGATTCCTTTGCGTCCGCCAGAGGAGGTTGCCGTGCTGACGGGAGCCTGGGCTATGTGCCATGTGCAGGTCGTGTGCGTTGCGGTCTTCTCGAACGCACGGTCCAAGGCCGAACGCGCGCGCAAGGAACTTGGCTGGGCGCCGAAGTATGTCCCTAAGGACCTGCTTGATAGCGTCAAACATGAAGTGGAGATCCTGTTGAAGAAAGAAGACGCGAAAAAGTAGTGATGGTGCCGTGGAGACTGCTCATAATCCGGGGCGAAGAAATTCGCGGAGACTTACGACGCCGATGATCAACGTAGGGACAGTAGACAGAAAGGCTGGACTGATTCGTGTGCATACAAGAGCAATGAAGATTTGTATCCCTGAGAACAAGCCAAAGAGTGGATACTGGAGTGCACGCGCATCTGGAGAACGGATATGCGTTCCCCATGCGACTGCACACGTAAAATAAGCGAACATACTATATATCCAAGATTAGACATGAAGACGAAACACACGCGCCCGGTAGATATCCAAGAACATCGACGCACCAGCGCAGCCCAAATACACCTACACCAACCCCCGCCCCGCCATCCTGACCGTATCCAATACAGCTCGTGCGACCTCCTGCCATACCCTACCCGCAACCCCACCCTGAGCCTCTGCGCCCCTCAACCGCCGCCTCACCGCATCTACTGTCGGCCCCGATCCCGCTCCTTGCGCCACCCGTCGCCTTCGCAGCCGCAGCGCAAAAGACACGAGGGGAAGCACGACGAACAACACCGCACACGCTAGCACCTTCGTGCGCGAAAGTTCCTTCAGCAGGCTCCGCACCGACGCGCTTAGGAGCGCTAATGTCGAGGGCGCGCGAGCGGGTACCACGGGGTCCGTGAAGGACGCGCGTCGAATGAGCGCGTCACGCACGGACGCGGAAGATGTAGATGCGGAGGAGGCCGCGGCGGGCGTCGCTGCGCGCGGCCGGGACCGAGATGCCAAGGGAGCAGCTGAGTCGCCCTCGACAGGCAGCGCCCGCTCAGTCTTCTTGCCCTTCGCACGCGCTCGTTCTCGCTCGCGCGACGCGGATTGAGGGGTAACGGTGCGTGAGGTCGCGGTGCTAGAGATACTCTGCGAAGACGCCGAGTGCGTGGAACGGTAGCGCTGACTGTCTGGGTCGCTATCCGGTTCGCGCGGCTTGGGTGTGGGCGACTGCGAGGGTGTAAAGGGCGTGAGCGAGCGCACGCGGCCGTTCGCGGAGGCCCGCGGAGCGCGTGGCGTTGCGGTGTGAGTGGAAGACGAGGAGGCGGAGGAGTCCGACGGAACGGGGGACACCGAACGAGAGGATGCCGATGACGAGGGTGTCGAGTCCAGAGGGAGAGAAGCTCGTGCGTGGGCGTTCGCAGCGGCTTCAGCGCGCAGTTGGCGCAAGGACGTGGTGTATTGCTGTGTGTGCGGCGTTAGTGGAACGACCAAGGAGAAGAAAAGGAAGACTTCATGCATTCAGATTGCGGATTTGGCAGAGCGGAGAGCCGCGACGTGGGATGAATCACTCGCCCCTGCGTAACGGCGCTTCGCCGCAAACTGTATCTTTGTCTGGCAGCCAGCGCCGACGCGCGCCCATAGCAAACTCACACCACTATATGGCGTCGTTTCATAGGTTTCGGAGACATGGGAGCAAAGATCATCATAGCTCTCGGAATTCAGCTGCCCGCTTGTAATGCAGCACGGTCTGTGCGTCCTGAGGCACTGGAGTGGGCGGAGGCACCATTCTGCGGCACTTGTACGCGGGGAAATCAGAGAATAGCACCACGTACCTGGCGCACATCCGGAGGAAGCTCCCTTTCGTACGTCAAGAAATCCTCCGCATAGTCCCAGTCCTCCAATCTGGGCAGGATATGGAGGCAGTAGAGCTCAAGGACCTTAGCATATCCCTTGGGGTCGTCCGGAATCTCTTCCTGGCCATGCTTTGCAAGCCAATCTTCGATCATGCCTCGACCGACATCGGTGCAGTCGAGCTTGAGACTGGCGAGGACAAGGGTGACTAGGATCTGAGACGGGAGGAAAGCAGACGAAGATTTTTGAGGGGAGTCGAGAGGCGTGAAGAGGACGAGAGAGCGGTTGTGGATGGTGGCAATGAGGGGTTCTGGAGAGAGCATGAGGTTAGCACGGAGAGCAGCGGGAAGGTGCTCCGGATCCTGTGCAGAGGGTGGGGAGGCGTAGAGGGTGGTCTCGAATGTGACTCTGAGTATGTCCCATTTCCGTCGCTGCGACGCGAACGCATCGTTGACAGACACCACTGAGGCGGGTGGGCCGAGGAGCGTGAACGCGGAGTTGAGCAGAGAGTGAGTAAGAGGTACGTCGCGCTGGAGGAAGGCGCGAGCTGCGCGGGGGTAGAGCGAGCGGAGGGTAGTCGCTGTCGACGAGGACGAGGAGGCTTTGAGTGAGAGCACGGAGGCGGGTGTCGTAGTGGTAGTGGTCGCAGTCGGCATGCCTGTAGTACGGCCAACGCAGGTCGCCCGCGTGCTATTGTCGTGGAGGTGGGGGAGCTGGAGAAGGTTAAGAGTAGTATCCAGGGCGCGGTGATTGGCCGGGGTGCGGGGGTGGAGGAGTACTTGACCAGAGTGGCCACGGCCCAGAGCCAGACGCGGGGCACTTGCCTCGAAACAGCGACTCGGACTGGGCAAACCCGGCTATTTCCTCAGTCCCGCTCTCCCGGTTTTCACACGCCTTCCATACTAGGTGTCCATCCCCTTTTTTGGATCTTAGGCACTTATATGCTACTTACTAGGGCCTGTAGGAAGTACCACCGACTAACGTATTCCTCAAGGATGGCCTGCTAAACTGCCCACCTTGACTGAATTGTACGAGATATCGTCCAAAAGGAAAATGAGCGAAACTCTACTGTGTATCCTTCTCGTCACCTCATCTGCAAAGGGCTCAAACCTAGTCTACCACTGGCCCCCCTCACCAACAATTGTTTCTCGCCTCGCGCGCCCCCTACCCACGAACGACTTCCCTGGCGCGCTCACAGACAACCCATGGCGCGCAGCGAATAGTCCAGACAATCCCGCCGAAGATTCTCAGCGGGACTTCTCGCAACTCACGTTGGACGATGATGAAGAATACTACTGGCAGCGCCCTCGTCTCCGGCGCGACAGGTCAGTCTCGTTTACGCAACCGTCTTCGCATCCCACCTCCCGCCGAGCCTCGCCGTCAAAGGACGCCAAAGACATGTACGATTTTGATGGAGCCCGCGGCGCGAGCGCGTCTAGTGCCGGGCAGCATGCTGGCGGCACACCTGGGAGCACCGGCGACGAATACAACTCCTTGCTCGGTTATTCCACCGAGTTTCTCGCCCAAATTCTGTGCCCACCCTCATCTATGTGTCACCAGAAGTTTGAGCTGATTGTGGACGACCTTGCGTTCATCGGGCACCCCGTGTGCGCAGACCCCGACGGCGGCTGGCGATTCGCCCCCGAAAAGCGTCCCGCGCGGGGGCGCGGCTCGAAGAAGGGGCAGTCTCCGCAGGATGAGGAGCGCCTCCTGACCCCTGAGCGCGCGGCCTCGACGCCCTCGATGCTGCGGACGGACGATGTAGGCATGCAGAGGTTCCATTTCGTGGTTGTGCTGGATCTGCCGGACCCAAGTTCGTCGGCCTCGGGAAACCTCGCGAAATATTTCGACACAATCTACGAACAGATTGCGTTCAACATTACTGCGGTGTTGTACCAGGAGCAGATCTTGAGCAAGTATGTGGAGGCCCAATCGGAACTGTTGGGCACATTGAGAGAGGATTTCGCGAATAGAGGTATAGGGTATCGGTCGTGGGGTCGCCAAAACGGGATATGGCTGATGTCTTTCTAGGGGAATCGTTCCCAGATTTCATGTACGAGGCTCTGAAGGTCTCGACCATCGCTCCCGCCATGAAAACGTTGTACGATGCTATCAAGGAAAAGAGCATCGCACGTGTGACGATCAACGAACTGCCCATCGAGCTCCAGCTTCCGCCCTACATAGACACCCTCCTACATGCGGACGAGGAAATTGAGCCAGAAGATGAACACGAAGACGAGGACAGCGAACCAAGTGCCTGGGGCCCCGAGATGAGCTTCGCGTGGCGGCTCCCTGCGCTTACTCCGTGGAAAGCGCTTCTTAGACTCGATGAAGAGGGGGAGCAGGGTTATCAGCTTTACATGCAACTCCGTGCAGCTCAGCTGAACCCTGCCGAGCGAGAGCTTGCGGAGCAGCTCATTCGGTTCCTGGACATTGCCTCCGTATCGCTCACTTTGGCCGAGATGGCGAGCTTGCTCGACTGGGATCTAAAGTCTCAAGTATACCCGGCCGTGCGCTGGCTAGTGCTCCATCGCAGGGCAAAAATCGTCGATGTGGTCCATTCCGGCCTCAAAACAGTCTTCTCCGTGCCCCAAAAATTTCCAGCGCCGTACGTATGCTCCTCATAACTTGTACGTACCGTCTCACTTTTAGCGTAGGCTTGCCAAGCTATCCAGCGACTTCGCAGAGGCGTTCGTAGATGCAGACGTACCCCCTCTCCCCCGACTTCTCGCCATGATCTCGACGGCAACACACAAACAGACTGCAAATCACTTTTTCGCTACCGTCGTGGGCTCAAAAGAGCGTATCCAGCTCTACTTCGACGTCGTTCTCTGGATGCTCAAACGAGACCTCCTTATCAGACTGCACCTTCGCATCCGAATCATCGCCACAGAAGAGCTGAAGAAACTCGTCCGCAAGCGATGGGAAGAACGCGTTGCGCGCCGTCGGTCCCGTTCGCGCGCGCGGAGTATCTCACGCGGCCGGGCTAGCTCCAAGGGTGGGAGCTACGATGGCGAACTACGGGGAATCTCCAATGAACGCGTGGGCCCCTCATTAGAGACCGTCACGGAGTCCAGCCCCGTGGAATACTGGGTCTCTCTGTCGCCAAAGACCGCACGCAAACAGGCGCGACAGATGTCCTCAGAGCCCCCTGCCGACCGAAAGGTGGATGGCGAAGAAGAAAAGGCCGACGAGTACGACGAGGAGCTGTTGTCGAGTAGCGCGGACGAAGCAAAGTGGGAGGAATATTACCAAAATGGTGGGGACGACAATATTCCATCCATGATCAGCGACCCGGCACGCGCGACCCCGTTGGAAAGACGGTGGTTAGCAGCAATGTCCGAGGGGAAGGATCCCCATATCGTGAGGCGGTTTGAGCAGTAAGTTCCCGGGCGCAGATCCTTTTTGGTGCCCTTCAACGTGGATCTAATCATGGGGCCCCAGCATCCACCAGTACTTCGACGGCAAATGCTCTGACGACGAAATACTCTACACAGCGGAGATATCACGCAAGCAGCTGCGCGAGGTACTGCATCATTATGAGGAATACGTACGTCTCAGCGGACCCTCCAGAACAATAACAAGCACTGACACATAATGGGAAGTTGCAAACGTTCCTTCATCCTTCATAACTCATCTATGCAACGAGGTCACCGCCTACTCTCCCGAATTCCTATGCACCCACCCTAGCAACCTCTCCGCTTTCGAACAATCAAAAAACCCTTTTCGCCCAGCCAGGTCCTTCCCCTCCTTCAGCGGCACGTTACGCCAGTACGTCTGCCACAGCTCCACAGACTCCTCGTTCGCAGACGTGTCCGGGGCGACGATGAAAAACCGCTCGTGCCCGCTCCACCGTTCATTCTCCCCAGCGACGGCGAGGAGGAACGCTTCGGCGGCGGAGTCTTCTTGGACATACCCCCAGAGGTCGTTCCTCCGTCGTGCAGGATCGTCGCGCAGGGCATCTTCGCGGGTCGGCAGCGACCAGCTCAGGCGCAGACTTGCAACGCGCATCGATGGGTAGCGCCTCACGATGGTGTCTGCTTGGAGCTCGCATATCCTGCGGGACGGAGAATGCTCAGCGACGCGGCGGATGAGCCTGTGAGCAGGAGACATACACTTTCGAGAGGCCGTATGGCTCGTCCGGTCGGCATGGATGCTCTTCGTCGAGCGGGAAGTACTCGAAGTCGTGGTGCTCTGTCCACACGAGTGGGATCACGTTCACCGAGGACGCTTGCGCTATACGGTTTATTCCCAATTCCGCGGCCGCACGTAGGATGTTCCACGAGATGACGACGTTCCTATATAGCACAGGATCACAATCCACAACGAACAGTGCAGGCATCTGGGCTGTATATGACGCTTACGTATTGTGTGTCTGTACCTTGTAGTCTGCAGGTGTCCGCACCGCCGCGAGCTGGACGATCGCCTCCGACCCCTCCAATGCAACGAGTGCCGCATCAAAGTTCGCCAGGTCGACGCGCTTGAATACAAATCGTGGTGCCTTGTCATCAGCCTTGCGCAAGAGGAGCGTCGCGAGCGGCTCCGAGCAGGGCACGGTGTCGAGCCCGAGCACAGTGTGGCCTTGTTGCAGCGCGGCGAGCACGACGCGTGTCCCTACGGAGCCGTTGCATCCGGTAACGGCGAGCTTCATGTTGTGTTGTGGACGCACGGTATCGGCGGTCGACAAGATATTTGTACGACTTGCTCAGGTTCTGTAGGCTTCGGGAACGTAACGGGTTAAGCAGTATCGGGCAACGTCTGCTCTGGTGACGCGTCCCGTGTCCCGACGAGCGTAGTCCTTGTACCACGGTCCCTTCGAGATGGTAGTATGGTTTCAGGAGTAGTCTGGCAACCTTCAGCGGTTCGCCCGAGGTTGATCCTCCCATGAGTCTCGGTATGGCAGATAAACGCATGAGGTCATGGTCAACGCCCTTCAGGCGAGGCATGCTAGTACGTTCTACATGACGTGCGCACTACGGTCGGCGGCACCATGAAGTACCCCGCGTCCCTTCCCAGGGAGGACGTTCTCCAAGCTTCGAATTCTCGAAGCATCCTTTGTACAAAAGAACACCAAGAAATTGTACATGCATTGCGTACAGCCGTGGGTTCTGATATCGATACAATGGTTTACACTACCTATTTTGCGAAACGGATCTACATAGGTACCCCTATACCAGGTGGTACCTAGATCAAGGTCTACGCGCGTCCTCCATCGACTCTAGTCCCTCATACCCGCGGAGGGTCGACGTCCTCGGGCGTGGGCTTGCGCCTCCCCAGTCCCGACTTCTCGTATATAGCGTCGATGGTCTCCATCTGCGCGACGCTGCTCTCGAGCGTGACCCAGTGCGGCGGCTCGCGGCCGCGTACCTTGTCGACGAACGCCTCGAGCTGATATCGATACGTACTCCACCATGCCTCGCCGCGAGAGCCCCACTGCGGCCCGCCCGAGTAGTGTTTCTCGATATGCGTCCGGCCTGTGCGCTTGTCGTAGATCTGTATGTAGTGGTACAGATGCGGCATCATGAAGCTGCGTGTTCGCGTGGAGCTCGTTCAGTCGATTTTGTCACAGTGGCATAGATATCAGGTACCCACTTGTAGAAATAAACGATGGCGTGTTCCGTCTCGATTTCGATACTAGGCGTCTCCCAAGCGCGAGGGACGATCCCGAGGAAGTTCGCGCGGTCCATGTCCGTGTAGATCTTGCTCTCGACCATGCGCCCACCAATGTCGTACCGGAGCGTCGCTTCAACCGCCTCGTCCACACGCGGGTCCTCCCGCGTTGGGCGCGCCTTCGCCTCTACGACCTCGCGAGGGGTGCCCACGCCGAGGAAGTAGCGCGTCGACGAGACGACGTACGTCATATCCATGAGGGACCCGCCCGCGAGGGCGTACTCCCAGCGGATATCCGAGCGCGGGATCGAGCCCTTCGGAGTGGTCATGCGCGCGTACGTGCGCAGGATCTGGCCGTACTTGTCGCTGTCGAGGAGGGCCTTGACGGCGTGTGCCGCGGGCTGTAGTACGAGTTGAGATGGGCAGGCTTCGGGCAGAGGAGACATAGGAGACGGCGCACGTGGAACTGCCAATGGAACGCTTCGACGAGGACGAGGTTCTTCTCCTGCGCGAGTTTCGCGAGCATGCGCGCCTCGTCGGCGTTCGCGGTGAACGGCTTCTCGAGCAAGACGTGTTTCCCAGCTTCGAGCGACTTCCTAGCCCACGCTGCGAGCAACGGCCCCTAGGTGAGCCATAGATAACACGAGATAGAAGACGCGGAACTCACTCCCGTGCATGCCATTTGGCAAAGAGATGTACACCGCGTCGATCCCTGGTTCTTTAAGGAGGTCTTCGTACGAGCCATACGCCTGAGGGATGCCGTACTTCTTCGCGTTTTCCTGCGCCTGCTTCAGATTCCGCGACGCGATGGCGGAGATGATGACACCGCCGTGGCTCGTCGCGGGGCGGATGATCGCCGCAGCGTTGATCATGGCCGTGGAGATGACACCGACGCGGAGGGCCCCGGGGGCTTTGGGCTGCTCATGGCCCTTTTCGAACAGGTATTGCTGTAGGAACGTCGTGATCTGGAAAAGGGCTTTAGGGTTCCCGCAGACCTAGACAATGAGGTGCGAGGCAATATTCGCACCTGGAGGAGCATAGCCATTTTGAGTCGTAAGCAGCTGCCGGCGGGGTTCAGCGGGAAAAAGTACTAGAACTAGGAAATTTCAGAGACGATATCATACCACTGCGGTCCATCTCGGCCTTTGGGAGTGCAGAGTATATATGTATATCTGGTGGAGGAGTCTATACCAGAGACGAGGAAATGACCTCATCGTGATCCACGTCGCTCGGGCTGCAGGTCCACGGCACTACATGCCGAGCCGCAATAATAGCAAGCGCGCCACGCCCTATAACCGTCTTTAAAGTCCTAGAGGATCCTTTAAATACATGCTCATGTGGCCAATGTTCTTCGCGATAGGAATACTCGTTCAGAGACAGTGGTGGTATACGGTCCAGACTGAGGCGCCAGTCAGCCACCCAGTTCGTAAGTGGACTGCTCTTCAACCCGTCCCCACTTAAAGCCCTGCGGGGGTCCATTCCTAACTCGTCCAATTATGCCAACTAGCTACTCTACGTTACAGACAGACAACACCTGATACAAATCCAAAAAAGAGGGAGCGTGGTGGTATAAGGATTATGGAATAAATGCAAGAGAGCGTGGGGGTATGATACTGTCCGCGGGTGGGGGAGGTCTCGCCTGAAGAGGAGAAGGAAACTATCCTGAAGTCCGAGTCCGGTTGTGCGAGTCCAATGCCAAGTCATAATCCGTGGGGGGGTATCGGTGGATGCAAAAGAGAGGGGGGAAGTCCAGCCGAGTTGCATTACTACCAGTCACTTGTCGTGCCCGCAGGGAGCTGCGTGATGTCCGGCGCATCCTTGAACTGCCATCGGACTGCGAGAATGAACGCAAAAATGAGCATTTCAGAGCAATGGATACCAGTAGAGACAGCACAAACTCACACAACATGTTCTCCCCCGCGTCATACGCGTACCCAAAGTAGTCCTCCTTATGGAAGCACTTCTCGGGCCACCGCATGTCCGCCGAGTACGCCTCGTCAATCTCGTCCTCCCCATCGACCTCGTCCTCGCTATCCGTCTCATAATACCCCCTCCCGCCGCCCTCCCCCTCCTCATCCTCGTCGCTAGGCACGTACGGCACAATGATCGGGGGCGGAATCCGCGGGCCGCTCCCGTGCGCCCTGTGCGCCTTGTAGTCGCGCTCGACGCTCGCCCACGTTGCCCATGCGGGGACGCGCGCGCGGCGGTACCCCGCGCGCTCGCCGAAGCGGTCGACGTGCGGGCAGCACGTCGCGACGTAGAGGGCCGACCGCGCGGCGTCCCACGCCATCGCGCCGACCGCGTTGTTACCCGTCGCGAGCTCGTACACGCACTCTTGCTCGCGTAGGTCCCACATCTTGATCTGTTGCGTGCGGTCGCCGCCTGTGAAGAGCGCTGTGTGGAAGAAGGCGGGCGCCGTTGAGCTTCTGCGTGATCCAGGGAAGAGGTTACGCACTCGGGATGCCGTTGGGGTGGACAAGCACGACGTCCGCGCAGCCTTCGCGTTGGATGCTTGTCTCGACGGTGAGGACCGGGAGCGGCCGCCGCGCGTCGAACAGTCTCGCGTACCCGTCGCTCGCAGCCGTCGCGAACATATTCGGGTCGCCTGGGCTGGTGGCGATTCGCACGACGTCGCCTCCATGACCGAGATACCGCGCTGCTCGTCGTCCGCCGTGCTCGAGGTCGAGGGAGATACATGAGTACCCCCCTGAGCGCGCGGCCTGTTCTCCGCAGAGTACATGTCCGGTCGAGCTGTGGAGGTGCCACGTCGAGGGAGCGTAGGTGGGGTCATCGGCGAACGGAACGACGGAGTGCGGTTTGCTCCCGCCGGGGGTTCCGTCCGACATAGAGACGTCCCAGACTGCAGCCCGGCCCTTTCCCGCACGAGCCACTCGTCCATCCGCGAAGATGGCGATAGGCCCATCGTATGAGTTTCCCGAACTCAGACTATGCACGTTTGAAAGGTGTTTGGGCACTTTCCCATTTTCACCTGGGGCAAAAGAGAAGGACTTGATGCTCTCGTCGTCCGCGAGGAATACGAGCTTGCGTTCTTCGTCCGCCGAGACGAAGCGGGGGACGCTCGACATCCCGGGATCCATGCTCACTCCCCGGAGCTCGTTGTCAGATTGGTTCCCTGAAAGGTAGTATTGTAAGACGGGTTCGCGCGCTTGCCAACCACCCCCGCAGGCTATCGCGAGAATGGAACTACCTGCGGAGACAGCCATGGCATGCGCCGTCGGTATGAGGTCCGTGGTAAGTTGCGCGCGGGCCTCCGCAACAATGCGTGCAAGCGGTGTTTGAGCGGTGGCAGTAGGGACTATGTCGGGGCGGAAGCGAGAGAGGCGGGTGGTGAGAGGGTGAGGGCGTGGAGACCGCGTCCAAGGGCGGATTCGTGCAAAAGCGGGGAGCTGAGGGGCGGCTGAGGAACACCAGGTCAGCTGAGCGCTGTGGAACTAGAAAGCGGCTGAACACGAGCTTGAGGGTGTGTCCGCACACATATGGCCGAAGCTACTCACGACTTCCTGGCTTCACCGTCTTGGCGTATAGGCGGACGAACTCGTCGACGATATCGGAACCTGAGGCAAACCGCGTCAGAGGCAATAAGAGGCAACAAGCGCGCGCAGTAAACAGAGGGCGTACCCGCATTTTCCATGATGTCGTCTATCCAAGGCTCGTCTTCAGAATGAGCAAAGGTATTGAGAGCCTTGAATCCCCCGCGGTCGCTATATGCGTACAGAAGACATGTCTCCAATAGTTTGTTGGCCTCTTCGACAGTCTCCCGCAGCTGCGACACCCCCGCATTCTCTGCGTCACGCACTACGGCGCATACACCCTCGAGGATCCTTTGGAACTGGGCGCTCCTGGTCTTGCGGTCCGGTTCCTGGAAGGCATTGGACTTGAAGGCGTCGAGGCGTGCAGCGAGACAGTCCAGCCGAGCGGGGGACGGGAGCTGGCCGGCCATGTCAGGGGCCTATAGTCTGTGGAGACAGGGCTGGAGATGAGGGGAAGAGCAGGGACGGTCGAATCGAGAGGCTGATATGTTCGATGGAAGTAGACCTGGGCGCTTACGGGAGTTAGTATCCAGGGCATGATCCAGGGCAGAAGAGCCTGGCCAGGGATCACCGGCGCCTTCCCGATGCTGCCGTCGCTGGCGAGCGAGCGATGCGCCTACGTAGGTCGGCCGTACGACCATTCTGCAGCGCTGCCCTCGCAGTGTGGAGGACCGACGGTGGGAGCGGGCGAGTGGCTGGGAAATGAAGACGCCTCCGCCACTGACGCGAGGGGCGTGACCGCGGCGCGTCTCTGTGCCTGATTGGCTCGCGTTCTCCCCGCAGAGTGCCGAGTTTGGCAGGCGGTGATCGTCATAGAACGTCCCCGGCTCGGACTCGGACTGCTCGGACGGCCTCTCTCCGTCTCCCAGAGCTGCGCACAACCACGCCCAGCCGCATCTTTCATGTCGACCACGACGCTCTCCGCCGTGTACGACGTCCATCACCGCCCAGAGTACACCTCTCTCCAGCAGGTCTGATCATCGACTCCAGCATCGCGAGTCTGTGCACAGCAAGTGCACAGACATCTTGACGTCGTTGATCATCGACACCACTTCATTTCAATACTCGCCATCTACCGCGGTCCAACCCTTGTCAACGTCGCCCGCCTTTAAAGCCTCTGGCGAAACGGCGGTCTGCAGCGTCACCCGCGTTTACCATGACAAACGACTACAAACGCCTCACGTTCGTGTACTATTGCTCGGGGCACGGTAAGTAGTGCTGAACCCGCCTTCATCGCGCACATGCGCTCCGAGCTCATCTCGACGGTTATCTATAGGGTATGGCCATGCCACCCGCGTCTCCGCCTTCGCTTCTCACCTTCTTAATCACGACCCTCGACCCATCGTCCATATTGTATCTTCCGCTCCCAGACATGTATTCTCTGACAGTGTAGCCCTAGGAGGTGTGACAGCCCCGCGTTTCTTCATGCGAACACCGCGCTTATAACCCGAGCAGCATTGTATCGTAACACCAACATAGACCCTGTAATCGTACAGCCCCTCGCGTCAGTCCCTCCCTGCCTACACGTTACGCTGCGTTGACCATCTCTTAGTTACCGCGTAGACCGCCAAAAGAGCGTCCAAGTCCTCCACAATTTCCTGCGTGACAAGGATGGCAAAGTTGCTGACGAGTCGCAGTGGCTCCGAACCGTCCGTGCCGACTGCGTCCTCAGCGATGCTGCATTCCTGGGCTGGTGGGTTCGATTTGTCATGACGCATATGAACAAGCGTTGATACTCACGGGGTGGAACGTAGCCTCGCTGCTAACGATGCAGGCATTCCCTCGATACTGATAACAAACTTTTCGTTCGACTCCGTCTACAGCTATCTCTCGACGCCGTTCATCGATGAGTCCCCCAAGCAAGACCCGACACTAGACGCGCTTGTACCTCCCACTGCCAGCAGCCAGGAAGAGCTTGCACCTGATGTACCCATCCCCCTGGAAGAATTGCGCCCTCTTGTGGATGAAATCATATCGGGATACAGATGTGCAGACCTGCTCTTGCGGCTTCCGGGAGCAATCCCTTTACCATCTTTTACCGTCAATCCGCCACTTCCTTCACCTGAATGGGTAGATGTCGAGACACGAACCTTCAAGCACTCCATTATCGACCATCTCAGTCAGCCACCGTCAACCTACAAGCTGCATCCGCAAGTACCATTCTCGCGCTCGTTTTTACCGAAGCCATTACCCCGAGAAGTCCGGCAAGCTCCACTCCTAGTACGCCCCACCGACCCGGAGGTCTACACGCCTGAGGGTCGTAGCCGACTGCTGAGCTCTATCGGCGTCCCCGCGCACCTACACAACCCAGACCAGACGAAAATTCTCATCGTCTCGTTCGGCGGGCAGGTATTTCACAAGCCACACAGCCGGTCGCACAGTCGCAATCCATCCAAGTCCGCGACGCCCACCGCCTCGCATGGTTCCCCCAATGGGTCCATACACCCATCCGACCACCCCCTGCCGCTCACGGAAACGCAAGACTCTGCTACCGACCCAGAAGGGCACGCGCTCGCGCTTAGTGACGCCTTGAAAAACGCCTCGCTGAGCCACCCCGACGATCCCTACCCGAAGTCCGAGGGCCTCCTACGCGTTCTCCCCACGCACCTCACGCTCGAGCCAGAGCACCACACCATACGTCCGCGCGGCCACTCCCAGCTCCGCGTCGCAGGCGCCCCGCCCGCCGCCGTGCCTACCTCCCCGCGTCTCCCCTCACAAGCGCAGATGCCCGCGTTGGTGACGATTCCACCCACGCCGCGCCCCGCGGACGGGTTCGACGCGCCCGAGCCGGGCTGGAACCCCGCCGAAGCTGAAGAGACAGGTGAGGGGGAGGAGGCAAGCATCCTCCCGGACGCGTCGTGGATCGCGATTGTGTGTGGGGTTCCGAAGGACTGGGGCCGGGAAGACGGCGAGGAGCTCCCGGAGGGCTTCTTCGTCGCGCCGCGCGACGTGTACATGCCAGATCTCACCGCCGCGGCGGACGTCCTCCTCGGCAAACTCGTGCGTCTCCCGTCATTTCCCTCCCTCCCTCCCCTCTGCTGACTACATGCGCGTGTCTAGGGCTACGGCACGGTGTCCGAGTGCGTCGACGCGTGCACGCCGTTCGTGTACGTCCCGCGCCCGCTCTTCATCGAGGAGCACGGGCTGCGCCTCTTCCTGCAGTGCGCAGGCGTCGGCGTCGAGCTCGCGCGCGCGCAGTACGAGCAGGGCGAGTGGGCCGCCGCCGTCGAGGCGGCGTGGCTCGCCGGGCGAGAGGCTAAGGCGCGCAAGCGGCGCGAGGGTGAGACCGGCGCGCGCGCGCGCGAGGGCGCGAAGATGGCGGCGGAGGTCGTGGAGTGGGTCGCGAGGTGGCAGGAAGGGGTGCGGAGGGAGGGTGGTGGGTGTGTGCCGGCAAAGGCGGAGAGGGTGGGGAGTAGCGATGGGATGGGAGCGCTGAATTGAGGGATAGTAGATGTCGTTGGACAAGAGGCTTGGTAGGACCTTTACTTTTGAGCTTGA
Organism: Trametes meyenii; assembly: GCA_022606255.1. NCBI lineage: Eukaryota > Fungi > Basidiomycota > Agaricomycetes > Polyporales > Polyporaceae > Trametes > Trametes meyenii. Next base: position 2,368,956 of record JABYQG010000003.1, on the reverse strand, counting down.
CGTTAGTTACGTCTCGAGCCCCATTGTGTTTGAGCGTTTGACTGCATGGACAATCTAAGACAGCTTACGGACGTTGCAAGGTGACAGTCGTCCACCTAACGAAACTTCGGCCAACAACGAGGGACTCTTCGGCTTCGAAAGAAGGTCAGGTAGGACTCTGGTGCGCACTTTGCTGTATTCGACACCCAGGGCACAATTACATTGTATTTCGTAGCACGAGAAAATGCTGATGTAGAAAAGAAACCATGTGCGTATCTAGAATGCTAGGCTGTTTGCAGATCGACAGCGTCGGCCCCTATGCGGAGCCCTTGACCTCCTTCAGGATCGCCTCCACTTCAGGCTTGATGCTCGCGATGAGCTCCTTGTTGCCGTACTTGGGCTTCCAGCCGAGCTTCAAAGCCTGGCGACCGCGTCCCCGCGCGTTCGAGCCGAGCGACAGGTAGCCCATGTGCTATTCGCCGCCACCATCTCATCAGCGTCCTCGCGCATTTCATACCAGTTGTTTTGGGGCTTACCACAGAGCCGATATACTTCAGGAGCTCGTCCTCGGTGAGAGGCGTAGGCTCTGGTGACTTGCCAGCGCCGGCCTCGTAGAGCGCCGTCGCGACCGCCTTGGCAATGTCGTACCAGGTGTGCTCGCCCGTCTCGGTGATGTAGAAGCCCTCGCGGCCGTGCGGGACGGCCTCGGGGTCCTTTGCGACGGCCTCGATAAGGAGCACGTAGAAGTCCGCGACTGGGGAGCAACCGTTCAGCATGCGTGCACCGTGAGAGGGGTCAATGGGCGGGTGGAGGGGACTCACGATCGTCGATGCTGACGCTGTTCCAGATGGGGAGGCCCTTGCCGACGATACCGCCCTGGCCGCGCGCGATGGAGGTGCGGATGAGCGTCGGGATCTGCTGCGAATGCTTGTGCGCGATGCCGGCGTCGAAGAGAGGGCCGTGGCCGAGGCCAAAGATCGTTGGGGGCGTGACGAGGTAACCGCGGAGGAAGCCTGTTGGGCAGCAGTGTCAAAATCGCTCATAAGGGGCGGAAGGAGGGCATGAAGGGGGGCACGTACCCTCAGCGTCGGCCTTGACGATAGGAAGGTCGACGTTGCGGTGGAAGGCATCGTCGGGGAGAGAGTCGATGTCCTCGGGGCGCGAGTCGTCGTAGATCTTGTCAGTCACCCACATGCCCTTGGCCTGGTCCGTAAGGAGGCCGGTACCGGACTAGCGTTTCCAGGGTCAGTCGTAGTCGCCGAAGGGTCGAATTGCGATAGGAAGGTGGGACTCACAGTGTGAATGAGCCGGCCGCGAACGCCGGTCTTCTCGTACTTGGCCCTGAGCCCACGGAAGACAGCCTCAATGGCAGCCAAGTCATCTGAGTCCGCCTGCACGCCCCGTTAAATCCAGATAGCACATGCAAACGACAGGAACTAAGTCCTACCAAGGAGAGTACGATGTCTGCTTGCTCGGAGAGCGTAGCGAGCTTGTCGAACTCGGCAGTGTGCCCGACGACGGTGTTGAGGCCGTAGTTTTCTTTCAGGTACTTGGCCTTGTCCGCATTGCGGACCAGGGCGGTAATCTCGAAGCTATCCCTCTTAGGATGCTCGAAGATGCGCTGCAGCACGGAGCCGCCGATATAGCCTGCGAAGCGCGGGAGGTAAGCGGCGCGGTTCATTAAGAGCAGGCAGATCAGATACGGACCGGTGGCGCCGAGAATGAAAAGCTTGGTAGTGGAGGAGGCCATTGGAGTTCGGTTGAGTGGAGGAAGGGTTTGCAGGAGTGAGGTCGTTGTGTGTTGAGTGTGGATTGGTGCTCTGCCCCGAGCATGATCCTCTCCTTTTTATTCTCCTCCCGTGTCGCCATTGAGCGTACCAGTTAGAGGATGGACACTCGAAAATCAAAGTCCAAGCTGCCACCAGGATCGGTCAGCGATCCGCCTGAGTGAGCTGCAGGTTCAGCTCGACCATCTGGCGAGGGACAGTCATCACGGAGGCTGTGCTGGTGCTTAGTGAGCGACAGATGACAGCGACTCCTTGTTAAGCCTGCATGGCAGGGATAAGCGCGCATCCCCGTTTGGTCCCAGAAGGTCTCACCATCTGGTATCATCTAGTTCAAATTCGACATTCGCGATGGCGGCCAGAAGGCGGCGAATCTGCGAATAGGACATGTCTTGCATTTACGGCGTAGGCAGTTAGGAAGCAGCTAGGATTCGCATGAGTAAGCGTCCCGCGACGGAGGAACATTAAAGAGCTTACCTGCCGATTAGAGAACAAAGAACTTGAGACATGATCATAAGACTTCCGGCAATACCCCCGCAAGTAGAACTTAAGAGTAGACCGCTCCCTGAGTCCATCACTGTCAGTCTGCGTTGAATCTCACTTACTTAGACCACTACCTATATCATTACGGACGAACAGTACAAGTTACCAGACTCTGACTTCAAGCGCTAACCCTGGTCAGCACGCTTCGCGGATCCATCGTCAGCGGGGGCGCATACAGTGGAGACCTCCTTCAATAGACCGTATCTGAGTTCCTAAACGCCGGGATGGGGCACACTGCTACAGTTAATATTCTAATCATATAACTCGCCGTTAGCAAAGCCCGAGCAATTGAACACCGACAGCGTACGCAAAATTGAAGTTGTCTTACCAATGTGGCCAGCAGTACTTATCCAAGTGGCGTGCCTTGTACGGTACGACCAAACAGATAAGAACGCACATAAAAGAAGACGGTAAGGTTCTTTCCAACGCGCCACATGGATTGTCGTTCTCCTAATCGTGCCGCGCATCCCTTCCGTCTCGCACTCTGAAAACCAGGGAACTAGGGGAAGTCAGTGCCGCTGAACGTTTTAAGTTATGTTGTGAGTGGTTGGTTAAACTCGAGACTGTCGAAGGCAGGAGAGAGTACGCACCGGTATCACGACTCAGGAGAGGGTAAAACACCCGTAGCCGGGTAAAGCGTGGCAATACCCGCCAAGGGAAGTGGACCGCAGGTAATAATACTTTTAAGGACCGTTGAACCGTCAGCGGGCGAACGGCCGGGGTCTCCCGCAAGGGGCCGCAGCATATGTCTTGCACTTGTTAACCGAAGAATGGGGTGTGGTGCGATGTACTGTCGATGCCACCGCCGACGAGAGTCTTTCAGTGATGTTCCTGATTCTTCAAAGGTGTTTTACGGAAGTTTAGACCACGCGTCAAACGTGACATAGGAGGTTAGGCCGTTGTCAGGTTGCCTTCCATACCTACCGGTGAGGATGCCATCCCAAGCTATACGGAACACGCCGCAGTTACTGCACGGAGAAAGAGTAAGCAATCTGGGTGAGGCATACCTATCCCCTCGGAATCGGGGGCATGCCACCAGCACGGGGGCAACACCCCGCGTATGGTACAGCCCAGAGAACAGAGGAGACGGGAAGGGCTAGCGGGGACGGATGAAGCGAGGGTTTGGGTAGGTGACGGGCCATTAAAGATCAAAGGGTATAGCAGAGTGGCGATTACCAGCAGCCAGGGCATGCGTTAACCGGTTACTCGACGAGAGCTACGGCTTCAGGGGTTGACTGCACGACGAACGTCTAGAACCACAGAAATCGGTCAGTGCGTATCGAGCATGCATGAGACATGGTGGAAGGAAAGTGTCAGCATTATGCGGCGTGTTTTTCATGCAATAAACTTGACGAAGGGTCCTCTCTGCAACAAAGTGTGAGACAGCGGATGCCATTTTCCGGCGGAGAGATGAAAAGTGGATTGAAAGAAGGACATAGCAGCCAGTCCTCGCGGAAACCGCGCTCTATGAATAACACATGGAATGCAACATACTGACGACGCCGAGGCTATGTTGAGAAGCCAGTAGGATTGCCAGCAGCACGGAATGGGACTCCCTAGTACATGGGAAAAGACTGAGAGCAGTCTGAGTCTAAACAACGACAGAGCTGAGCACAACGGCGAGAAGTATGAAATTTGCACGCACGGTCTATTTGCGTCCCCCGGGTGTAGCCATCAATCAAACTGCAACCACGCCTCGGTGCTCCATTTACGTTTGAAGGTAGAAACAGCGCTCCCATTGTTTTGTAGCGTGGACAAACCGAGTCTCTAGTAAGCGTGAGACTGAACCAAGTTTTACCTAGTAGGCCCCTCATAGCTGTAGGAAGATACCTGCTGACCTGCATGTGAGCAAAGGCTCAGCCAGGGGCAGGGCAACTTGGGCTTGGTTACCCCACTGGTGGTCGTCAACAACAGTGTATGCCAAAAGCGGCCCTCGGCTCGCAGTCTTTCGGAACACTCCGTCCGCACTCACATGGGCGCCTACGCGAGTTCGTCGTCGACTGCCATCTTGGGCGGAGACCCAAGCAGCGATCTCAACAGGATCACCTCTTCCCCCTCTTCGTATGCCCGTATCATGTTCGCATTATGTTCGGAAGCCTGAAACGCAACGGAGCGCCCTCCAAATTGATACGAAATCTGTTGCCTGAAAACAAGAGGTATCCCAGCAAAATGCCTGGTTCGGTGCCATTGTTCGCGCAAGCCCTGGAGTAAACAGCTGCGCTCGCCGAATATTCTGCCGCTTCGTAGGTCATATATAACCCGCAAGCGTCCATCTCGTGTTGACTGCCCTTCACGGTTTCGGCACCGCTTAGAGGGCGCATGCCCGCCAGCAGGCCCATCACAGCTGCCAGCAGGCGGGCAGGATGCTCGCCTAACAACGACATTCGGGCTGGAAAAGCTTCAGGTCTTTCCGCATCTCGGTGACTTTCGAACTGGATCACTTCGGGACCAAACATTGGCCCGGTGGCCAGCTTTGTATGCTCGGCACTGGCGGGATCATCGTCTCCGCTGTGGGTTGAGCGCGCTTCATCGTGCATGCCTGGCACGAGGCCGCCCCGCGAAGGGTCGCATTGCTTCTTATATCCGTAGTCACTCGTAATCTTCAACGTTTTGCGCAGAGGAGATCCGAAGGCGCCTCTTTGGAACCGCGCCTCGTTTTCTTTTACTTCACGCCATATAACCGACGCTGAGGTGGTCGAGACACTTCTCCCTAGCCGATCCTATTGCTTTTCCTCCGTCTTTTCGCTGCATTTTCTGCCTCTCCACCACCGCTCATACCGTTTGCTACTATACCCTCGCAATGCCCGTAGCTACGACAGATGTGGTGGACAAGCACCTTGAGACGCTGGGTCTCACGTCCGAAGATCTCAACGAAGAGGCCGTGAGGACGACCTATAAGAAGCTTGTGAGTTCTTTATATTGTTTAGACTCCTTTGCGTGACCACTCACGGGTATGTAGGCCCTCAAGTGGCATCCTGATCGCCATACCACTGATCCTGAGGAGGCCAAGCAGAAATTCATTGAAGTACGTGCTTCCTGACAGACAAGTTGAACTGTATCTGTGCCATAACATTCGCACGACAGGTGAATGAAGCCTACAAAGCGTTGGTGGAGGAGTGCAAGAAACGGAACAAACGCAAGAAGCCGTGCAAGGGCACAGACGCATCCCCTCGCCGGCCTTTTTGGTCCGGCTCCGCTCCGAGCGCATCTTCGTCAACATCTAAAACCTCCACTGCGACCGAAGCAACCGCGTCTACAGCGAAGCAGGCCGATTCGCACACGCACAAACGCGATGACGCACCTCCTGCCCACTCAGATAGCAAGCCCCCCCGATCCAGCAATCGCAAGCCTAATGCTACGCCCAAACCCTCGTCATCGCGCACAAAGTCATCGAATCGTCACCACCATCGAGATACGGACTCGGACTCATCTTCTGACGCAGGGTGCGCACCTAGTCTAGTCCAAGATCATCCGCCATTACGCTTAGGTACTCACATGACAACGAATCGGGCTCCGCAGGTCCATTCATACTCATACCCACGATCATTCCAAGTCTAGTCATGGGAAGGGGAAGAAGGCGGCGCTCGGGGAGGATGATTACGAGTTCATCGACCTCGGTACGCCTCTCAAGCCGCTGCGCTCACCACGCTCCCTCTCCGCGAGCACGAAAGACTGGATCTTCCCGTTGCATCTATCGCTTGAGGACCTTTACTTCGGCGCGGTACACCGCTATCGCATTACGCGCACCCTCGTTCCTACCGCAGTCACGCCTCATTCCAAATCCCAGTCACCCCCCTCGAGCGGTGGAGCACGGAGACAGACGGTGCAGATAGACGTGTACGTATCACCCGGATGGACGACAGGAACCCGTATCCGCGTACCGCATGTGGGGAACCAGCGTCCGGACGGCTCGTTTCAGGACATCGTCTTCGTGGTCGCGGAGGCGCCACACCCGCGGTTCATGCGCAAAGGCGACGACCTTGTATTGCCGGTGCGTGTTCCGTGGGTCGACACGCAGTCGCGGCCATATCCTCCCGGCGAGCTCTATGGTGAGGCGGAAAGCGAGTCGGGGCACGGGCATGAGGACAGGGACGGCGGGGGTCGGTACCGGCTTGGGCGCGGGGCATTCAAGGCCATGCGTCACGGCCCGGGGCACGGGCATGGGCATGGACATGCTGGCGGGCTGCCGAGGGAAGAGGAAGACGAGGTGTATGTGCGGGGCATCAACGGGGAGGAGTACACGATTCCCATCCCGCGCACGCTCGTCGAGGCCGCAGACGGGACGCGGATATTCGGTGCGGGGATGCCTATGCGCAAGAACGGGTGTGTGGTTGGCATGGGCGACATGGTCATTCGGTGCGTCCCTTTGGCTCTTCTTACCCCCCTTCACCCTGCCTCCCGCGCAGTTACGTTCCCTTGCTTCTCCCGCGGTCGTTCGTTAGCCGCCACTCTCAGGGCTGCTCCCGGGTCGCGTTTGGGGTCCGGACGCATAACAACCCGACATGCGTATTGACGGTCATGCGACAGATGGGAATTTGTATTCCCCGACTCCGACAGGTTACAGCGGTCACGATGGCAGACCCTCAAGGACGCGATGCACCTCAAGCTTCCTCTATAAGCGCACTCGAGGTCCTTAACGAAGGCTTCAGGGTCCGGATACGACGACATACGACGGACAGGGCACTTGGTTCCGTGTTCGCTTCGACTACGACTCGTTTCACTGGTCCATATCATTGTGAGGCTCGATACGTATGCCCCTGCTCCTGCCCCAAAACTATGAGTATGCATTAGTTATGCTCGGACATGCTTCCCCCACCATTCGCTTACATAGTGCTTCTCGAATTTGGTTGGACTCTTTGAGGATGTATTTGTACTGTGTTATATCGATGGCCGACTACCACCTTCTCCAAATTAATCTACTGCTCGAATGAATGGTGGCTTTGAGACGCAAAATTTTATGGCTTTACACTCATAAATTAACTGAGGAGCGGTGCGTGTCGGTTCCGTGGTCTAATGGTTATGACGTCTGCTTCACATTCCTGGTGTCCGCTGAAGGTTCCCGGTTCGATCCCGGGCGGAGCCATTCAATAATTTTTTTCTATTTATGTATCGACATTACTGTGGCCCGATCATTCGACGTTCTACTCTACGTATTTGATGAAGCTACAGGATATCAATATAGATGCTACAAAAATGTCCATTGGCACGAATCAGTGTCAAACTCCTTAGAGTACTCGGTATGACACGCTGGTCCTAAGCATTGGCCGCTGATGCATTCGTCGGGTATGCTAGGTGAGCGCCTCCTCGTCCAAACGTCACCGGGCCGTTGGCGAGACTCGTCTGCATGTAACTGTCCGGATTCCCTGATGTGGCTGAATAGTCGTTCCCGAGGTACGCGTGAGCGCCATAGCCATTACTTGGTGCAGTGGCGGTATTGTTGGGGCCATTGCCGGCTTCGTTGGCCTCGCGAGTGGCGGTAAGGCCTTGCCCATGCTGTTGCATTGCGAGGAGTCGCTCTCGGGAAAGCTCGCCCTTGTGTACGCCCTTGGCCATGCGGAGGTCGAAGAAGAACGTAAGCAGGTAGAAGGTGAACCCGAAGGCGATGAGCCATTCGAGGATGGCTGCGGGATATCAGTATTGAAAGTAATGAGTGACTGCTCCTAAGACGATAAACAGGGAAATGTGCACCTCCTGGATCTGTGGCTTGGAATAGCGTGATGGCGAACGCTATCGCTAGGACTATGAGGATGCCAGCAATGATGCCCTTCGCAACGTACGCAATCTTGAGTTTGCGGATCTCCACAAAGTCGTGGCTAATCCATCGGTACTGGCAGAGGTTGCGTTACATGGATTTACTTCTAGCTCATGACGTTGTACTTCCGGCGGCTTACCTCGACTACGGTGAAGATGGCGCTGAGGCCTACTCCAACGATAAACACAAGCAGAAAGACGCGGTGCAAGCTCGCAAAACGCTTGGTATCGAAGATGGAGAGAAGGATGAGCCCACACATCCCCATAAAGGCGAAGAGGATAGCAAGCGTGGCCAGGGCGCGCTCCCGCCGACGCATGTTGGCTACCAGCCTGCGCCAATTATGTCAACCAACATCCAGTACGGACTGGGTTGAAGTAACATACCGCCCTTGGTGCCTCAGCAACCTCTCAATGGCGGATGAGAGAAAGAACGAAAGACCAGTGATGACGCAGCCGACAATAAACAGTGGCTTTAGGATATCTGCTCCGACGTCCGAAATGTAGGCTATGCTACCATCCTGTGAGACGTAGTGCGGCCTGCCGCTCGCGAGCCAGGTTATGAGAAGCGCCCAAAGGGTGGCTGGTGTCGGAAGATCAGCATGAAGACGAACACATGAGCATCCGCGCCCCATAAAAACTCACCGAACCACATGAAAGCACCAAAAAGAGGTATCCATACATATAGCCAATGTTGGTGCTGATGTGGGATAAACCTCATGACTGGTATCGTTCGTAAGCTTGTTCGTACTGGACGTCGGGTCGTGCCAGTGTACGCGTGTCGTGTGAGATGAGACTGGTCAAAAAGTGGAGTAAGGAGGTTAAGATAAGCCGCGATAGCGGCTGCCGAATGATCGACGGAAAGCCTGCAGGAGGCTGAGCGAGAAGAAACTCGAGGGAGCTGGCATCGAGTGTGGAGGCGGGGCTGGAGGGTCTTATGAAGCCCAGCGTTTGAAGCTCGCCCGAGTGCGCAGCCGCCTTTGCTATGCTCACAATGACGTCACGCGCTGTGCGCCACCTGGGATTCCGGCACTCCGGCACAGGCCTGAGGTAGACGCTCGGCAGAAAACATACGCACCTTGGCAATTGCGGGCCGAGCTGGAAAGCCCAAGCTAAAGCCACAAAAAATGTCTAGCGGAGTCAGCGAAAATGCATGCGATAATATCTCTTGGAAGGTGACTTCCTACACGGCGGCCCTACGCAGAATGAGGTCCAGGAGAAACATACCGGGCTAGCGGAAATAATAGTATACAACAGCGCAGGAAACGACGCAAATAATGGTAGGTATATCGCGGATAGAGGGAGGGAGTCGTTACCGACACACATCAGAGTTGGGGTGTGTCGAAGGTAAGCTCGGGGTGTACGTTGCCGCACGTCACGACTTGGCGGCGGCGGCAGCAGCGGCTGCCCGAGCAATGGGGCAGCCTGCAGAGTCGTCGCAGCTAGGAGCCGCAGGGATGGTATGAAGGGGCCCCTTACCGGCCAGCTTACGGAAAATCTGGCAGTTGCACTTTTTAAGCAAACGACAAACCGCTTGTGAAGATCGGCACACCTGCGTGTAGACATCGGACGTCTGGCCACCACTGACGGCCCACCGGCCATTGATGACGGTGAAGGGTACCCCAGTAATGCCCTTCTTCCGCGCCTCGTTGGCCATCTGCTCAACTTCCGCACGGTACTCGTCGCTCTTCAAAAAATCGACAACCTATGGGGAGTAAGGTGTCACCCGCTCTCACGCGGTTATCAAGAGGCGCGCACGACAGACCTGGTCCTTGGTCAAAACACCCGCGGTGTCCGCGAGCTCGGCGAGGAAGTCGATGTCGGCAACGTTCTTGCCTTCGGTGAAGTACGCGTAGTACAGCGCGTCCAAGAATTTCTCTTGCAGTTCCTGTCCCCCCTTCACGTAAGCTTTGCGGAGGAGACGGTGCGCGCGGATAGTCTGGCAATTCCAGCCTTCGAAATAACTGCAATGTAAGCTCAATAGTCAGCCAACATGCCAAATTGCCTATGCCGCGGGAGCTTACATTTCGACCCCAACATCCTTCGCGCGCGAACCAACCATCTCCTTAATCACCTTCAACTTCTCCTCCCCGAACTTTTGGAGGTAGAACGTTGCCTTGTCCATGGCCTCATCCTCCTGCATGGAGGGGTTGAGGAGGAACGGACGGTGTTCAACCTTGATGTTCAAGCCTAGATCCTCGACATCTTTGATTGCTTTCTGCAGTTCGCGCTGCCCGATGTAGCACCATGGGCAGACCTGCGGAACGAACGAGCGTTTCCGTGTTTAACGCGCGCTTGCGGGACGCACGATGTAGTGCGAGAACATAGGGGAGGACGTACGACGTCAGATACGACCACTAACGATATCACTCCAGGCTGCATGGCGTGCGCGCGATGACTAGACAGTCAGGTCCTAGATGCCGGTGCGGGCGCGAGGGGCGCGAGAGCGTGCGCGAGGGTCCTGTAGGTTGTGCGAAAGTGAGAAGAGGGCTGAGGAGCGTAGACGATGCGTTAGACGGCGCGCAGAAGCAGAGAGGACGAGTGCAGCAGAGGCGTATGTCAGCAGAGGATCGCGCGCGGACTGGACGAGCGCCGGGGCGTATATATGAGATGAAGGGGCCCGTTACAAATAGCGGGGAGGAGGATTGGTGAGCAGCCCCCCTTGGGCGCCGCCCGGGAGATCTCTCGCTGGTATGTCACACGCAGTGACGATGGCGTGACCCGGACTCACCTCCCGTCATCCCCCGCCGGAGTGCTCCCCCTTCCGTGCCTTTGCCTCCATCTCTCCGTCGTGCATCCTACAGTCATCCACCATCGCACGCGGGTGCCCACCAATTGAGTGCTCTCGCTGCAGAAACACGGAAGGGGCCCGATAGACACGATCGTCGCTGTGACCCACTTCAAATGTCTGAGCTGTGTCATCGTTCGCGGGAGGCCCAGCCGGTGAGAAAGGCTAGCCATGATGGGCATCCCGGGCACCCCTCCGCCGTCGCGGACAGCTGCTATCCGACTTTTCCGGACTAATGCACTGCGCTCGGTATGTCTCGTAAGCTGCATTAAGCCGCTATCTAAGTATGTCTCAATGAATACGTTTCCCCAGGTTGATATCGATATTGAGTCGTGTCATAAGAGTGCCCCGCAACGCCCATCGTCGCGCCAATGTGCCATAGCCATCGTGGGTTTCGTAATGCGGCCGTTTATTATGCCATCGCAGACGCGCGGGTCTCGGGGCGGAACTCACGATCGTGAGTACACTTGCTTTTATGTATCCGGTGTTCAAACATCGTCAAGCTCATTCGACGTCATCTATAATTTGCTGTGTCCTGATACCTCCGTATCACTGGCCTGCAGACCAAATGCGCCTAGCCGCTGTACGACTATAGCGGATGAGCGTTGGGGGCCCGCCCGCCTTTGAGCATCCTAGACGTGCCGATTCGGCCTTGGAGCGCGTTCCGCCGAAGCGACCTGTTGCAATGTTGCTGTAACACACCTCTCGGCTATGCTTCGGTCTTTGTCCCATCCTGCAGAGCGCTGTTTACGCGATCCAATTGTGCTCCGCAGCTGAGCGGTGAGGGCTCGGGGTCTTTCAGCTCATCCCCTGATCTCTCGGAAGGCGCATTAGGGTTTACTGCCAGCGAGATCCGTGCAGCAGCCCAGGTAGGCGCATATCCGGCGTTGTTGCAGCCATTCACATGCCTTCTGTGGCTCGAGAAGAGTTGAGTGTGCTTCCGCGAACGCGAGACTTTCACTTGCGTGACGCATTTCCGTGCATTACGGCGGCGGACTGCGTGCATTTAGCAGCGAAGCACAGATATTGCCCGCCGGTACGCGTGCCAGGGGTGAGTCGCCGTTCGAAGCCTCCAGGCGCTACTCTCCCACAGGAGTAAGGACAAGGTTGTATCCCGTTCGAAAGGCGCGAAGTTAGGAGAACTCTTCAGGAAAAGGAACCGAAAAGGCTCCACGCCTAGTCTCTAGTTATAGCAGTAAGCACAACCTTTACTTCACCAAAAATACCCCGGGCCAGTAGTGTTGATGTTCCACGCTGTAGATCCTCCTTGTTGCTTCTCCTACGCATCAAGATCGACGCATACTACAGGTACATACGGTCATTGGCCACGATGTTACTCAGCGGGCGACTAACGCATCAAGCATACAACCTCTTTGATCAGCTCCTTCAACCCAATTTCCAACGTCTCCTCGCATGCTACCAACCGAAAACCCCACTTCTCGTAAGATCAGATCGCGCGCACGTTCTTCTTGAAGGCGTGAAGCTGCAGCCAAACCCACTCCCTCTGGAGAGCAGCCATGAGGAGCCCACCGTATCCGCGCCCGCCCATTCCGGCCTTGACGAAGAACATATCCAATTCGTCCTGACCGCCGCTTGTTTTATACCCCGTGATTGCGTCCACTTCCCCACCGCCGTTATCGACCTTAGTGGTGAGCCTGACAATGGCATAAGCGACAATTTCCCCTGAAGGGAGCTCGACATAGGCCCTAGTCAAGTCGAGCGGGGAGAGCCGGGTTTGAAGCTTGGCGTGTACCCTATCCGGAGCATATGTAGAGGGCGTCCACAGAGAACGTTACGCCCGGGAGGCTCGTGCCCACGGAATAAATGAACAGCGGAACGAGTTATGAGGTCGGCGGATGTTGCTTCACGCACGAAAGGTGCTTCGGTCATGTACATGTCGAGCGCCTGTAGGTTGGCCGCGGACCGTCAGGAGATCTGTAAGCGTGCAGTTAGCGGGCGAGAACATTGTTGAAGGTCTACTGTTGCGGTCCACGTAGTACCTCGATTGTGGAATTTGGTGCTCACAATTCGTCGCAGCGTTGTCGAGACGCTGCGTGCACGCAGCCTTATACAAGCCACAATCAGATTCATTTGCGTCCCCGGCGGGACCGGGGTGTTCTATGTTGGCATTTGTACGTTCGAATTCTTAGCTGCGCAACGAAGCACGTTCAAGGGGTGAACCGTTTGAACATGTTACAGCATACATACAGGGGAAGAGCGCAGTATGTACAGACGAGCTACCGCGCAGCTACTACTCGGAAATAATGTATTGGATAGGAAAGGATTCCGAACGCTGCGGACTCTGCCGGACGGATGCTTACGGCCGCATTACGAATTTTCGCACATACGGGTGATCCCCAAAATGTAGTAAGTACATGGAGTGTGCAATGAATCCACACGCAGACCTGATCATGGCAGTTCCTTTGCTCACGATACGAGTACGGTTTGCATGCGTTTTATGGAGAGGCTCGCGCGCCGAAGCGGCCGTAAATGAAGCCCCTGTGAACGCGGCTTCGTTGCGCTAGGTCCGAGGGCTGGCGAGGTTAGGTTCGTTCATAAGTGCTCTCGTCCGTCCATCCGTCCGTTCGCCCGTGCCATTCTCAGCAGACGATCCCATGGTCTCTCTCCGAGGTGCGTCCAGACTCTGGCATGTTTACCAGGATTGAGAGCGCTCCGCGGCCGCCCCGCGCGTATTTCGGGTGTTGCGGTGTTGCGGTGGTCGGGACGGAGGAGGCAAGCTCAGACGGGGTCCCTGAGACTGGCAGGAGGCGCCGTGGCGGCGTGGGGACCGAAAGCGGCAGGACGCCCGGCGGGCAGGGGGCAGTTGAGACTCCGCCGTTGCTTGATCCTCCGCCGGCCCAGTCTTTGCTGGATGCTCTCCTCCTCGTCCCCGTCCTCCTTTGCCCCCTTTCCTTTTCTTTCCCCCCTCCCCCTCCTCGCCAACATGGCCACCCCTCATGTGATTGCCTCATCCTCAGGTCACCATTCCCAGTCTGCTACTTCCAATGGCGTCGTTGGCAATCACTTCAGGGTTGGAAAGAAGATCGGAGAGGGCTCTTTTGGTGTTGTCTTTGAAGGTGCGACAGCACAGTAAAGCACGGAAGCACAGTGTGATGAACTCGGAGTCGCTCCGCGCAGGCACGAACATGCTCAACAACCAGCCTGTCGCTATCAAATTTGTATGTGACGCAGTGTCATTGGAAAGGTCCAGAGCAGGGTCGCTGACCCTCGCTTTGTGTGTAGGAACCCCGCAAGTCTGAAGCTCCCCAGCTGAGAGACGAATACCGGTCGTACAGGACATTAAACGGCACTTGTACGTCGCCGCTTGGTATCCGCCTATGCCGGGATGACTCTCCGTACTCACCGGGGCTTTCTTATAAAATGTAGCGGGCGTACCCCAGGTCCACTACTTTGGTCAGGAGGGTCTGCACAATGTCCTTGTCATTGACCTTCTCGGTCCCAACCTCGAGGACCTCTTTGACATGTGCGGCCGCAAGTTTAGCATCAAGACCGTTTGCATGGCCGCCAAACAAATGGTAAGCATGCCGTCCGGCTTTTACCATCAACAAAGGCCCAATGCGATACGCACGGGTCGGGGACCATGTCCGCAAGGCCTCTGTCATGCCTGCAACCATACAGGTTTCATCCTACATTATCTGTGCTTGTAATCGGTAGACGGCGCCTAAACCGTTAATGCCGACGTAAAGCGCTTCCCAGCGTTGGTGGCGTGCGTGCCAACAATGTTGTGGGGCTTGGTCTTGATGCGGCACTTACTCCATCGTGTTGTCACACTTCCCTTTTTGTGTTTCCTAACTAACTACTTGGCATTATTGTAGGTCACGCGTGTACAGGCCATTCACGAGAAGTCCCTCATTTACCGCGACATCAAGCCAGACAACTTCCTCATCGGTGTACCAGGTACCAAGACCGCCAATACCATCCACATTATTGGTAAGTGTATCTTCGGAGTGCAAATACCCTAAAACATGCCACCGTGAGGCGAGCAATGTCGGGGGTTGCTGTGTAATCTAGCGTAAAAGTGGGTTTATGCCTCAGACCTCATGATCTGACTGGTCTACTCTCTAGACTTCGGTATGGCGAAGCACTATCGCGATCCGAAAACGAAGGTCCATATTCCTTACCGAGAACGGAAGTCATTATCCGGGACTGCTCGATACATGTCCATCAATACTCACTTGGGGCGCGAGCAGTCCCGACGCGATGATCTGGAGTCCTTGGGCCACGTCTTTATGTACTTCCTGCGTGGCGGGTTGCCCTGGCAGGGGCTTCGTGCTGCGACGAACAAGCAGAAGTACGAGAAGATCGGTGAAAAGAAGCAGAGCACCCCGATCGAAGAGCTCTGCGAGGGTTTCCCAGGTGAGCAAAGACTTGCGGTTGTTTCCCTCATCTTCACTGAATAGGGCGGCTATGCAGAGGAATTCGCCATTTACATGAACTATGTCCGTAAGCTCGGGTTTGAAGAGACCCCGGACTACGATTTCTTGCGGGAGCTTTTCACGAAGGTTTTGAAGACGCTCGGCGAACCCGAGGACGGCATCTTCGACTGGATGCTTCTGAACGGTGGCAAGGGCTGGGAAGCGGGACACGTAAGGGCTTTTTGGAGCACATTCAGGCACTTCACTTAACACTCGGACAGACTTCGGCCCTCCTGGCGTCTGCCCACGGTGGTACTCCTCATACCCCACGCGACCGTCATCGCGACCGCGAACGGGCGCATCGGTCATCCCGGAACGCACTCCAGGAAGGCGCGCCATCCCCCTCCTCTCCTCTTGTTATAGCGCCCACGCCTGCGCATGTCAAGAGCAGCAGCCGTCGTCCACACGATGCATCGCGTGGCGGTTCGCGTGAGCATGTTAGCGTACAGCCTCTTGCTCCCCAGAGCAGACGGCAGAGCCAGAACCATGTGTCGCGTGGCGAGCGCGACAGTGGTCTGGTGGCCCCACACCCATATGCCGCGGCGCCCACCTCGGCAGGATACCGTACAAATGCATATGGGCGGCAGTCGCCCATACCTGGAGCCGGGGCAGGCGCCAATGGCGCCAGCCCTCTCCAACAGCACCCGAACAACTCGGAGTCGTTCATGTATGGTCAGGGCCAAGGCAAGAACGGCACCGCCAGCCGAGACGGCACTACGACGGGCGGCACTGGTGCAAGGCAGGACCAGATGAACGGCCCGGGTACTCGCGGCATGGCGGTGTACGATCGCGAACAGATGGAGCGAGTTGGGGAGCAGGGCGAGCACGGTGGTGGCAGGAAGAAAGGGTTCTGGGCTGCGTTCTGCTGTCGGGCATAAGGACTTGCGTTGCCTCGATGCGCACCGGCTGCGCGGATCAATCTGTACGTTGTTTCGGACTCGAGGGTGCGCGGCTCGCTGATTCTACTTATGTATGATTCGGATTGTACCTATAGGCTTGCAAACGTTTCCACTTGTGACGGCTCTGACGACTCGACCACGACCTAACTTACCGCAATAACACCTAGTGCCCGCACTGCTCTGAGCGTTCTCTGCATACCACGCGCCCGGCTGCCCTACTTGCAAACTGATGACGGCCGGCTGACGACCCCGCGACGTCTATATATACACACCTCCGCATAACATCTGCACCACCTGCATACCCCTTCATTCGCCTGTGTATATTCGCTATCGCTATCCTGGGTTGGCTCCCCCTAATTGCACGTTCGGACTTCTGGTACTCGTGGTCTCCTTCTCCCCAAATATCGCGCATGCGCGCCTGCTCTGGTTCCGGCCCAAAGGACACCGCCGCTCGTTCCCTCCATACAGTTACCCCGCATACTTTCCGCAATACGCGGCACTGGTCCCCGCGCCTCGCGGCCGCCGGAGCAGGTAGTGCTGCCGGCCGTCGCGAGAGTCCTTTGTATTCTGCCGTCGCCGGCTGCGGGTGTTGAACGCCCGAATCTCCCATTTCCGCTCTCTTCCTCTCGCATAGCTCCGTCTCCGTCTCTATATCCCAAGTTGGTTTCACTTATTTCACCTCTGTCCGTGCATTAGCTGCATGTCCGGTAGCCATCTTATCAATAACTAGCCTGGTTGCATGCGCTCCGTGAACATCTCGACCCCCGCAGCAAGGTCGTGCGTTATGATCACGCTTCTATACACTTAGAAAGCAGTTCAACGACAGGCCTAGGTCAATCCAAAGCACCGTAATCAAGCGGCTTACGCCGCACGGTACGTGTCAACTTCTTGTTCTAGTGACGAACACAAAACTCACGTCTCGCGTGTAAGTGAACCATTATTGCCATTGCCGTGGCTCCTCGCTGAGGCTCGACCTCCAAAAGCTGTTAAATCTTAACATTGGCATTGCGGCTCATTCGTCGATACGCAAGCTCGTAACAACATATGACGACGAGAGTCGAGAAGTGCATAGCCTTGTAATTTACGAATCTGCGGGCAAGTGCGGACTTCCATCACCATCCTCCGCTTGATCGTTGCATAGGCTATGCGGAATATCTGCTCCGGGGAAGACCTGCATCTAGATGGCGAAACATGGTCAATCGAAACCTACGATGCAGCCATACAAGAAGAAAACATCTCGTGGTCTAGGAGGTCGACGGTCGAGAGTGATTGATATAGGCACAGCACACAAGCGACCGGTGCGTGATACAGTCGAATGTATACATACCCGGACTCCGACCAGGTCTATGGCACCATTCCTTGATTCTTGAAAGTCTTGTGCTCCCTGCTTGCGTTTGGCGAATGGGCGGACGCCGTGGTCCACGCGAGACGATACTTGCGCTTGCGTTCGTGGTTCCTCGCAGCGCCTCTACATCCTTGTCAGGGCTTTGCTTGACGTCCCTAGTTACTGCTCTCGCCGCCCACTGTGGTACGTCCCGGACCCGACACATCCTTATCGCCATTCTGGCTATGTTCCTGACGTGTGCAGCGTGTGCAGTGAATTAGCCACTTGCCGAACAATGAGCGCTGTGCTCTTCAGGAACATGTGCTACTGGTGAGCGGATCAGAGTTTTTCCCGGCGTTACTGGAGACTCGTTTGTTGACCTCTTCTCAGGCCCTTGCCCCGACTCGGCCGCCGCGACCACAGCCAACCTGTGTGGGCATTGCAAGCGTTGTATCGCTTTGGTCTGTTCGACTTTGTTCGACTTCACTTTTTGAGAGAGGACGTACCGCCATCCAACGCACTACACGGTCAAGACTCAATACCATTTGATTGAGCGTGCATGTGTGCGCCGAAGCTATGCGCTGATACCGGGATTTTGTAGTTCGGTCGCTTTCGACATCAGACAGACCATCCTCGGTAAAGACGACTCGTGACCCACGATCCCATCCTCGTCGACCGTCGCATTCAAATTATGGCAGGCGCTGGACGACTTGGACTTCTGTCAGAACCTCTTTCGGCGTGCTTACGGCATGAAATCATAGCCTTGACAGATCATGGGAACTTGGAAACGCGGACGAGGTAAGGTAGATCGCAGCCGCGCACTAGACGCCTACACGAAGAGCCTCGGTCTGCATCTGATCCCCCGTATGGGGAAGGTTTGCAAGAAGTACAACCTTGAAAACACAGCCGTTCCGGCAAGCCATCACCGTCTTGGCGGCTCGCATTCTTCTCCACACAAGACTGGCCTATCAGCCCGATCTTCGACGCCGGGGGGAATTGCAGCAAAACGCCCATCTGCCGCCTAAGCTACCACCGGTCCCGGCCGGCCGTGCCAGCGCACACTGGACACAGTGTGGCTTGCTGAATGTCCGCAGTGCATCGTGCGGGCGGAACTGGGCGCTGCTATAAGAACTCCGGCCGAGCGAAACCGGCGCACGTCGCTACTCCGTCTTCGCACCATGCCCCCTTACCGTGCCAGGTCCACTCGCTTCCGTACGATTATCCAAAGGCTCCGTCAGCCAGCTACATGGTTACAACTGCTGTTCTGCTTATCTTTGACATGGAACGTCGTACTAAGTCGCAAGAAAGCGAAAGTGATCACGATAAAAGAAGAAATTAGGACACCCCTGGATAATTACCAGCACCTGTGAGTGTGAAGGTTCATTCAAATTCGAACGTGGCCTTTGACGTATACCTTGTGTCAAGACATCATCATTCGCTCATCAACGAGGCGTATTTGCAGTCATTACCACAGCATCCCTCGGAAAATGCAATCGTGACTAGCATGTACAACGACGCGTTCGCGGTCCCTATCGCCACGCTCGGGCATTCTCTAAATAAGGCAAACAGCACGGCGCGCCGAATCGTGTTCTACTTGCCGGGGAGCGTCTCCCAGCGGGCGCTTTGCATCGCATCTATGTCTGGGTTCGAGCCGTACGCTGTCGACCGCGTCGAGCCTCCATCCGACGGCGGCGTGCACTCGCACTTCATCGACCAGTTCACGAAGCTGCGGATATGGACGTTCGCGGACCTGGGCCTCAAGGCAGTCGTGTACCTCGACGCGGACACGCTCGTGCGGCGCAACTTCGACGAGCTCTTCGCGCTCCCGTTCAACTTTGCCGCGGTCCCGGACGTGTACGTCGGCGACCCAGGCTTCACGATCGGGTTCAACGCGGGCGTGCTCTTCGTCCGGCCAGACTCGGCCAAGTTCCGCGACCTTGTCGCGCACATCAACACGGCGGGGTACTCGCATTGGGAGGCGGAACAGGCGTTCCTGAACGTGTTTTACGGCGCGGACACGGTGCGGCTCCCGTACGCGTACAACGGAAACATCGCGATCAAGAAGCGCAACCCGCGGCTGTGGCAGGGCCTGCAGGACGAGCTCCGGCTCGTCCATTTCTCGCTCGTGAAGCCGTTCTGGCGCGAGGTGTACGACGAGATTGGGATCGACTACATGCACGACAACGTGAAGCTCCGCGCGGGTGACTGGGATGGCGTGTTCCGGGAGGAGATTCTCGAGTGGGGCCAGGTGTGGGGGGAGACCGAGCGCAAGTACGCGCACGAGATCATGAAGTGCGGCTGGAAGCACGGTGTCGAAAAGCCCAGGACGACAAAAGTCCAGCAAGACCGACGGTAGATTTCTTGGGCCTTACAGGTATCGTACATAGTAGCTATATTGTTGCAGACTTTCTGGGTGTATCCTTACGGAATTATCTAATGGACCGGCACGAGTCTGGGGACAGGAACTGTCATGGTGTGCATTGGTGTCGGGCGCCCCGACGTCTTGTCAATTAGAAACATGTCTAGGAACGTGGAGGCGCCGGCTGTTGATGGCTGCGCCGTTGTAAAATTTGTTGTCGACTTATGGACATTGTTAAGAGAGCGACTCTCCAAGGATGGCAGTTCACGTAGTTTATATCCTATCGGCTCGGGGAGACAAGTACAAGCCTAGTAGTTAAACGTTAAGCATTAAACACTATAAGAGAACCGACGTAACTCAAGGATATTACAAGGAAAGCATATGCGTGCTGTAGTATAACGCCATGGAAAGTGGTGCGAATTGAACCGCAACTGTATTTATATGCAGCAGTAACGTGCCGCCGAAGTGCCACTGCCACTGCCACTGAACCCGGACGGCGCGGTGAATTTTTATTTGCTGCTGATTGCGTTGTCAGACGTTCAGCACCGACTTGTCAACGCCCAGTAGCTCCGTGGACCTATTTTCATACAGAGACATAGGGTCGGCTTCATGTGTGAACAGTAGACGGCGCCATGGTGAGACACCGCCCGAAATGCCACATATGGGCCACGATAGGGCCACATCAATGCCCGTGTCGGCGCAACGCCATGGCCGGGATTTTCAGACATAACTGGTACTTCGATCATGGATCGCAGCGACATATCTGGAACAGGAGTACTACAGCGTGTTACAGGTATCATGGACGGCGTCCGCGATTTTTACCGGGTACCGATGGTTAGAGGATAGGGTCTCGGGTATGATGCGGAGCAGACGGCCACCGTGATATTTTTAAACGTATGCAGATGAGGCACCTCATTGCGGCAGAACGAGTTCTAATTTGGAGTATCCGCGAGGCACAGTACTCCACCCTAGGGACGGCCATAGCCTGAGATTGAATATCCGAGGTCTGTAGTGAACCGCGTATATGCGTCTCTTTCATGGAGCTTTGATACTCAACGTTCGATAGTACCGAATCTCAAGTTTTGGCTTGTCGGAAGCTATGCTTGAAGTCGTTTTTAAAGCCTCTTGAACTACTCTTAATTCCTCTCCTAAGTCTAACCAAGCCTATCGCCGCGCTCCGTCAGAATGAAACCCGAGGGTGGAAGGCAGAACACTCACCCAGCGAATGGAGTGGCAGGAACGGCCCAATGCGGAGGACACTGCGCCAACCAGGTCCAGGCAGGGCGCGTTCCGCGCGGGCCGGTGGAGATTGGGCGCGCGTGCCTTGACGCTTCTGTGACGTCGACGAACGCATTACGTCCGCGACGCGTTCTTCCGCGGTTGACCGTCGCATCTCGACACTGTCTCGACGCTGGTCGCGGAAGGCCGCGCCATCCGTCCATGCAGTCTCGGAGGGTCGACGGCGAAACGATGCAGGCACGCAGCACGAAGGGCAGGGGTAGTCTCTGGTGGCAAGAATGTACAGTCTATGCATTATGGGCAGTGCAGTGGAACATGGTCGTGACAGCGTACTCGTACAACGAACGCTTCTTCTCGGCATATACAGACACAGTGCAAACAACGAAGCCAGGCGACCTGCGATTATGAACGTCCTTTTCCTGTGACCCCTCCTTCCCAGAGCCCTCTCCTAGCAACGGCACGAATCGAGACTGCGAGCGCGCGACGCGCTCACTTGCGTTGCTTCCAAGCATGGTCGACCCCGGCCTTGGCGAACTGCTCGGCGTGCTCGAACAGGGGCGGCGGGTTGACATCGGGGAGCTCGTTGCGCTGCGCCTTCTGGGTAATCGGGTGCGCATATCCCGGGGCGGTCGACGCGTATTGCACGCCTTCAGAGGGGATCGCCTCCGTGCGGGCGTAGTTCTGGTAAGGGGCGGATGTAGGGTATGCGCCAGAGGGGACCTGGTAGGGCGTGTTGGCCGGGTCGGGCTCAGACACGACGTACGTGCGATGTCCAGCAGAGGAGATGAAAGGGTCCGATGAGTAATCGAGTTGCTTCTCGTAGAAGCCGCCAGCGGTGGACGAGGTCGCGGGAGGAGTGGTCAGGGGTGACTGCGACGTGGAGAGGACCGCGAAGGGCGAGTGGAAGGCGCGGGACGTGCTGGGCACGCTGCGAGACGCGCTGGACACGGTGCGGGCGTGCTTGGAGAGTGCGCGAAGGACGGTAGACATGGTCGTTTGAGTATGGGGCACGGACGTCGGGAGCGGCGGCGCGGGCGGTTGCGGCGGGAGTGTGGTGGGTGGTTCTGGGAGAAGAGGGAAGGGCAGGTGCGATAAAGAGCGAGAGGGGCTCAGCTGAGGGTTTTTGGGGAACTCCGTGGGCTGGCGTTCTCACGAAATTAGCATTCGCGGTCTGGGTGGGGTCACCTCTATCTTGGGCTCGGCAACTGCCACCTCAATTCACTCTCGTACCATCGCCTCCGCAACCGTAGCCGATTATTGGGCCCATCTTCTCATGTTTCACTCATCATGGGGATCCCCAAACATTTCTCGTTGCGCTCAGGCAGCTGTGTCTTGCCAGGCGTGGGCGTGCTGGAGAGCGTGGTATACAGTTGAGTGAGCCCACTTACTTCGAACGACTTACCCCGCATTACGCTTTATACTGCTAGCTGCTAATGACGCACAGCCGATCATCCTGCGCAGAATGTTCTGCCGGGGAGCTTCGCACGCACGTTCTGACGTGTGAGGCATGTTCTTATCTCCTTATATAGAATCAAAAGGTCCATAGTTTCAACCTTCGATAGCTCAGTTGGAAGAGCGCAAGACTGTAATGGGTATCCAACCTAGGGTTCTAGGGCATCTTGAGGTCACTGGTTCGATCCCGGTTCGAAGGATTTTTTGGCTGTTTACCCGTTCCCGTTCAATCACTGCCCAGGCGCCAGTCTGGACGGAGAGTCGGAGACAAGACTCTAAATAAGTAAGGCGACCAGTTTAGTAGTCACGATAAGGACGACTCTTAGTGGCGGCCTTTGCTTCCTTGCCTACTTAGCATCTCTGATCGTTTATTATATGCTTTGGCAGCTTGACTGGTGCTACTTCAGCCGTGGTTATTGCAGCACTGACAGCTCCATTGGGCCGTCATCGTGGGTGCCAGGCATATGTGGCCATTGTGCGCCGTTATGTCTGACTAGTACTGCAGCGTCGGAGCCTCCAACGAGCTAGTGCCTGAAGCCTGAAGCACCTTTCATGGCCTATTGGGCATCTACATACCAGAGGAACGTTTTGACTTGCCGGACAGAACCAGTTACCACACAGTACAACTTCAAGGTCGAGCTAGGATCCGGAATCAATCGAGCGCGATCGACGGGCCCCGAGGCCTGACTCCAGGATCTGTGAGCCGCCTGACCCCTGGCATGACCACGGCACCGACTGGTGGCGTCCGCAGCACGTCGTTGGCACACATCGCGCTTCTGCAATGCTGACTAGCTCAAGCATGCGCTTTATACGGGCACATTGCAGGGACTAATAGAACGGTATAAAGAGGGCGGCTCGGAGGCTGCTTAGTGCACTAGTACGGCGTTACTTCCCCAGAGCACCCCTTGCATTCTGCGATCATCACCATGTCTGCTTCCGTTGCTGTGACCCTAACGCTTGCACCCGACAACCCGTCGAACGCGGCTGTCCTTGACCCGGACGGCAAAGAGTTATACGTTGTTTACACCGAGCACGGCAAATCAGCCACCACGACCCACGTCAAGAATGCGGACGAGCAGATTCTCGCGTCTCTCGAATGGAGGGACGTTCTCCCAGACAAGGTCACCCTCGGCACAAAGGGTCCCATGTCGCTACGCGACTGGCTCCATACCAGCCTCATCCCGTTCTATCTCAAAGAGTACGTCTTCGGGTTGTTTATGTCCGTCGGAGCATACACTAACCAGCGCCTGCCTACACAGCGACGTAAGCTTCCAGGACGATGCCGGGCGCAAGTACAAATGGCGAGGCAACGCCCCCGGCCGCCCTCTCGAGGTACATGACGCCGCGGGGACCCAGCCCGACTATTCTGGCTGACACGCTGCGGTCTTGCCTAGCTTTTCTCCCAGGACGACGGCTTCAAGGAGCCCATCGCACGCTTTCTCAGATCCCGCACTGATCGTGCCGCCGGCACGTCGACGCCTGCGACCCTCGTGCTGACCGCGCGGGCGGCGGAGATCCGGGACACCGTCGTCATTTCGTTCCTGTTCCTCGAGAAGACCCGGCGCACAAACGAGACGGCGTCCCAGAGCCGCGCGGATGTCCTTGCCGTGCCTCCCCTGTCGGGCGTCGTCGGCTCGGATTATAACGTTCGGGATGGAGGGGTTCGAGGGTGATTGGCGGTGGCTGCCAGCTACTGGCCGGATATAACGAGGGCTCGAACCTTAGTTGTATGATAGCGGTGATTATTAGGTTTGGAAGGGATTGGAAGATAGTCGATCGGCTATGTGTATTCCAGATACAAGTATGCGAGTCCGTCAAACGTGCGGCAGTGTATATGCGGATATGAGTGCTTCGAGCACCGCGATCTGAGAATGCTACCGCCCCGCAGACCGCCGCGAAGCGTATACGCAGAAACCGCAATAAGTATATCCAGATATCCATTGACCTTCGGAACGCGTGATTGACGTCCCGTCCACGTGTGAGACGCGACGCGTGCGACCACGCGCGTTGTCCTGCCATTAATACCCAGGCGGGGGTACGCCCAAGCATCGAGCGTCGTCGCCTTAGGTGGAGGCGGCTCAAAGCTCCAGCGCTGCGCGAGAGGCTGACCTCTTGAATATGTGGACGACGCCGTAGTCGAAGTTAGTCGCTTGGAAGAGGGATAAATTGAAAACATTTGTGTGGTGGCGGCTGTGCGAGAGGGGGCAGCCACTTGTTTCCTGGCCGTTGCAGTTAGACAGGTTTGGATATCCATAGAAGCCACGACCTTCGCGAAGCCAGCCTCATCCGGTGTACGGGGTCGAAATTGCCCGGTCACTAGTATCACTGGACCGGTCGAAATCGCAATGAGGCAGGCCGGGAAACCGCGGCGGAGCGCGAACCCGGGACAGCCTCCCTGGTTATAAGAGCGACAGGATCGAAGCAGGGCCCCTCGTCTCCCCGGACCCCCGCCCACCGACCCATGTACTGGTCTAGCACCATTGCCCTTCGTAGCGGATCAGGAGCCCCGCACCGTAGGTCAACTGTCTCCCATTGACGCCGACGCCGCCGTGGATAGCCTCATCTAGAACAGTCACTTATGCACCTTTGTCGGTCAGATGCCTCGCGGAGACGTATCACAAGCAATCCGCCAATCCTCCCGTATAAGTGCGCGCTTGCCTCCTCTGCAAGGTAGAGTACGGCCCACCACCAATGACAGCCCCGAGGACGCAACCGCAGAGAGGCCGGGTAGCTCACTCTCAATTCTCGAGAACGAGACCGTGCACAATACACGACACCGACATGCAAGTCCGCTACTCCACAACGCCGCCGTCGATGCCTCGAACGTACGGGCGGGCGGAATCAACGCCTCGTAACTCCAAGGCACCGTGCACGGGATTCTACACTAGGGCACGCGCTCGGGGCCTCGAGCTCAGTCCGGGTTCCTCCGGATTCCTCACGGAATTGATCATGGCTCCGTTTCTTCCAGACGTCAACCTCAAAAGGGGCCCCAGCATATGTTATCACTAGCCCAGGGGTGGTCACTGGCACGGTAACATGGGATTACCAAACGGATGCCGGCGGGAAACCGCCTAGAACGCCCATGCCAAGTGAAAGGCTCCATGATTCGCCCGCACCCAAAAGACTGCCATGGTTATTACGCAGACGAACGAAGTCCCGTATACGTCTTTCCCGCGACGAAGAACAGCAAACGAAGATAGACCAAAGGGCAAAAGAAACATCAACGGTTGTACTCACCTTACAGCAACCGCCAACACGACCGAGGGCCGTATCCGAGGTTTACGATTCCGGAGCCATATCGTAGCGCGAACGAAGGTCGTACGTGGGTGACTACCGTGACTTCTGCAAATTCGTGGGGACGCCGTAACTTATGCTTTGAAAGGGCGTCCGGAAATACGCAGGATGCCACTGGTCAATTTCGAGGCTCAAGTTGAAGAACGCACAGTACGAAACCTGGCAAATTCGTAGGGAAAGAAGGACAGTATGGCGGGAGCTAGATCATCCAGGACTCATGCAACAAGCAAGCCCAAAAACGAGCAGACCACATTGCAAGCCGCGGAAACACTGGGCCTAAAAGGCATCCTCAAAGCGGTACATTTGCTGCCATTGGATTGGCTCGCTCTGGAAGGCGTCACCAATCACGAGGGTGTGACAGGCATTAAGACGCCCGCCAAGTTCGAGACCGACTCTCAGCGCGGGAGCACCTCACTAACAACCATGAAAATACACTACGGACGGATAATTAACACGTACCTTGAAACACTCCAATTTTCACTTCCACCGACGGTACCTTCAAGATAAGGCCGAAGCGACAAAATCATTAATGAACGTCACGCTCCCAAGTGTCCTGGGCTCGGTATCACTCGAGCCGAATACACATCGTTACATTGACTTCTGACGAGGGCATCGTACACGGAGCGTCCGGTGGAATACAGGGTACAAGGTATACTCTAATCGGTTGCATCTTGCGGTTCCTCGGTATGATCACTCTTCCCAGAATTTCGGATCCATGGCGCATTCCTTTGCCATCTCAAGCTGGAGTGGAGCCGCGTATCAGTCACCACACACTATACGTACGACCAGAGCACGCCTGGGCCAACTCACCTGTTCATCCGTCCTGCACACAAGCACGCGCCGCAGGTCCTTCAGCTTGCTGACGTCGACGACGGCACCCTCGTGCTTGTCCACTTCCAGGTTCGCCTGCGGGTCGAGCGCAAAGCCGAGGCACTTCACCCTCTCGACTACTGCGTCCCGGAGCTCGATGCTCCGCTCTCCAATACCGCCCGCAAACACAAGCGCGTCGACCTCCCCGCCGAGCTTCACATAGTACGCACCCAAGTACCCGAGGATGCGGTCCAAGAACAGGTCGAACGCGATCTTCCACTTGCTCTCCTCCTCCTTGACCTCCTCGCCTTTAGCCCTGCGCGCCTCGACGGCGTTCATCTCGCGCACGATCGTGCCAAAGTCTGTCGTGCCCGTGAGCGCGGCCCAGCCGGCGCGCTTGTTGAGGATGTCCTCCGCCTGCGTGACGTGCACGTCCACGGCGGCGGCGCGGTCGTGCGTGATGCGGCCCGCGCGGTTCGTGTAGTGGAAGATGAGCGAGGGGTCGATCGCGCCGCTGCGCGTGGCGCCGGGCAGGCCGGAAACCGGCGTGAGCCCCATCGTTGTATCGAGCGACTTGCCGTGCTGGATCGCGCACATGGATGCGCCGGAGCCCAGGTGCATGACGATCAGGTTGACGTCGGTGGGGTCCTGCGGAGGCGTTAGAATGGGGTGCTTCGGCGGGAATGAGGGAAGGACGAACCTTTTCTAGGAATGAGGCGACAGCGCGCAGGATGAAGGCGTCTGTGGAGCGGTATCAGTGGCTGCAGTGGAGGCCAGAAGTCCGCCCTTGGCACAAAGCCAATCAGACCGTCCCCGGGAAGAGGCAACGGGCGGTGACAAGTAGCGGTGGAACGAGCTCAATGCTGGAAGCACACACTACTGTCGCTCATAGCCGAGTCGCAGCTCGATTTGACCTCGATGGCGACCAAAACTCAGGGTTACGTACGGTCGGGCCTTGAGCGGACACCTGGCAGAAGGAAAAGTGCAAGAGTGCACTCACAACTTAGTCCGTGGAAGCCATATTTCTTCAGACCGCGCTTCTTGGCGATATCTTGCCGGATGGCGTACATCGCTATATGCTGCGGCATTGTGCGATGGAATGAAGTGTCAAAATATGCGATCGAATTCGCGTTTGGCAGCTCGCTGATGCAAGCCTTCATAACGGACAGTGCACCGCCGTTATGCCTACCCCAAGGAAACCGATCAACACAGGCTCCAGAATACAAAAACAAAACACTTGCAAAGGAGCAAGATCAGAGAGCCGCTCGATATAGTGGTAGCTCTCGTCCGTGATGACCACGGGCTCGAAGTAGTCGCCGCCATGGACGACACGGTGGCATATGTGCACGATCTCGCTGCGGTCGATGCTGGCCTCGCGCTTGAGGTAGTCGAGGAAATGCTGGAACGCGGTCGCGTGGTCCTTTATGCTCTGCACA
Source organism: Trametes meyenii (assembly GCA_022606255.1). Taxonomy (NCBI): domain Eukaryota; kingdom Fungi; phylum Basidiomycota; class Agaricomycetes; order Polyporales; family Polyporaceae; genus Trametes; species Trametes meyenii. The sequence goes on along the minus strand of JABYQG010000003.1, from coordinate 2,340,865 downwards.
GGCTCCTTCTTCGCCTCACGGCCCTCGGAGTGGGCAACAGGCTGGAACGAGAACGATGCGGGAGGTTGCGAGATGTTGGTGATAGTCGAGGTGAGCAGGAGCTCGACGATGTCGTGCGGGGACTCGGGCGACACGCCGTCCCGCTTGAAGAGCGAGATCTTGAGCGAGGACGAGCCTGCGTTGACCGCGAGGATGAGCCCGTGTTTCGGTCCTTTCTCGGCGGACATGCGGATCCGGGCCGGGCAGGGGGTGGATGATAGTTAGAAGGAACGGGTGCGGCAGAAGAGGGGGTGAGCCTTGAGGTGATGGGGGCGCGGTGTGCCGACGCGAGGGGGGGAAATATGCTTTGGGCGGGCGCGGGTGAGGTCCGTGCTGAAGGCAGATATCGCGTCCGTCAGCACAACATCCGCCCGGACGAGCAGTCAGCCAGTGAACGTGCGAGGTGCTAGAGAGGACCCAGGCGGATGCTAGGACGCGGGCGGTGGGCGTCGGACGCGTTCCTGTCCGACTTGTGCGGGGGAAGCTCACCGCCGGGTCTGGCCCGCGGGCCGACCTGGTTGGAACCCATTGCCAATCCAGACCGAGAAAAGATGTCCTCTATCCCGGATGCCGAGCGTGCCATGCCAGAACTTACCGTCCGAGTCGCGAGTTTTATAGCGGCTGTACTTTCCAGCGCCGTGTTGGGCTAGACAAACGGCGGGAGGGAGCTCGTTGGCGGATGTGTTGTGCGGGGGAGGCGGAGGCGCGCGTGATAGAGAAGCCTGGACCTATAAACGCGCGGGTGGCTGACGTCCTCTATGACGTCGTTGGTTACACAACTCTAATCTACACGTTCGCCTGCTCAGGTCTCGTTGTGAACATGTCCGCAAAACCTTTTCTGCGCACGCTGTATCGTCTGCAGGACGCGTCTTATCGGATGGTAAACGGCGGCATGGCCGCCGCTGGAATTCGTCGGGATGGCAGCTATTGGTACACCCGACTTCGATCGTCCAATGGCAACGAACGTGTGAACAGATGCGGGAACGGTCAAACGCAGAGTCCGCGAAAGGCTTGAGTGGCATGTGAAAGAAGGGCATATGATCCTTTGTTCCTGACCCAGCAGCCGGGTGTTTTTGAAAGGAGAATAGCCGCAGCACAGAGGAAGGCAAGGGTGAGGACGAGAACGACTCGTTTAACGCGGTGAACCAACAAAAAACAACCTACGTGGTTGGTGAATCTGGACATGTCCCACCTTAGGTCCTGGACCCTTGTTTAGAGGCGTAGGCGGGCGTAAGGCGGGCAGACACAAAGGAGCGGATAGTCCGAAAGAGTACCGGAAGAGTACCTTGCTGGTCATGTTACTTTAGTCAGAGGTAACGGAATAGCGGGAGAGTGTCGGCATAGCGCACCTGGTCAGAAAAGGGGTACGCCCCGATGAACAGATAAGCACTGCTTGTAGCGCAAGGCGGGTCTGCGTGAGACGGCATGTGGCGACGCTCTCCACGGCGTCGAATCAGCAGACTAGGTATTCTCGGAGTGGAGGGTCTGGGCAGCCGGCATGTTGACAGATGCGAGGCTCAGGTTGGCTCAGGACGACCCAAGTTTCTACAAGGGAGTACTAGCTTGGTGTGCTTCGTAAGGGCGAGGCCAGAGAGAAGACGGTCTGATGGCCTATGGGGGAGTAGATCCGGGGAGAGCTGGCGGAGAGTGCACTGAGAGCGCACGGCGGCAGCTCTGGACCTGGCTTGGGCTGAGCACGGTCCCCGACGCGTCTCGTCCGGTCCACCGCAGGGCCCGTCACGCGTGACACTCGCGGCTTCGTCCCGCGCGGCTGATTGGCCAGGGGAGGGCAAGGGGCGTGACATGCGCGTATATGGAGCTGTCTGGACCAAATCGGGCGGAAGGATGGGCGACTGACGCAGGAATGCCCTCAGATGATGGCCGGCTTGAGCTACTCACCTCCGCCCTCCATTCTCCTATAAATATGTGCCCCCCTTTCCGTTCCCATCCCCCAACGCCCCCTTCCGCACACACATCTCCTCTTCCTCTCCCACAACCCCCCATCCAGAATGCCTGGACAACTCCTCTACCAACCCAACCCCCCTCCGGATCCGTCCCAGCTCCCGGACTCGATCCTCGAGTACGGTATCAAGCTTAACACTCAGGGCGTTCTGACCAAGGATGAGCTCACCGCCATCAAGCAATTCCGTAGAGCCGCAGACTACATCGCCGCCGGTTCGTCGCTTCTCTTCTCTTCTCGCTACCCGTCGCTACCATGAGCTCATATAATACCCTTATCTAGCTATGATCTTCCTCAAGGACAACGCCCTTGTCGAGCGAGATATCACGGCCGACGACATCAAGCCTCGTCTTCTCGGTCACTGGGGTACCTGCCCCGGCCTTGCGCTCGTCTACGCGCACATCAACCGTCTGGTCACCAAGACCGGCATCGACGCCCTCTACATCGTCGGCCCCGGCCATGGTGCCCCGGCCATCCTCTCCTGCCTCTGGCTCGAGAGCTCCCTCGGGAGCTTCTACCCCAAGTACACCCGAGATAAGGAGGGTCTCTCCGCACTCGTGCGGTCCTTCAGTTCTCCCGGGGGCTTCCCCAGGTACGCATCGCCTTGATCGCCCCGCGCGAGCTTAAGCTAATCTCGATTTCCCCAGTCACGTCAACGCCGAGACTCCGGGGTCGATTCACGAAGGTGGTGAACTCGGCTACGCGCTCGGTGTCTCCTTCGGTGCCGTTATGGACAAGCCCGACCTTGTCGCTGTATGCGTGGTCGGCGACGGTGAGGCCGAGACCGGCCCTACGGCTACGTAAGTGCATTCATCTGGCGAAGCCCTGGAATGTCCCTGATACGATTATATTTTTGCAGTGCGTGGCACGGTTACAAGTACCTTGACCCCGCCGAGTCTGGTGCGGTCCTCCCCATCGTTCATGTGAACGGTTTCAAGATCTCCGAGCGTACCATCTACGGTACCATGGATGACAAGGAGATCACTGCTCTTTTCACCGGCTACGGCTACCAGGCCCGTATCGTCGAGGACCTCGAGCACATCGACGAAGATCTCGCAGCGAGCATGGAGTGGGCTCTTGGTGAGATCAAGAAGATCCAGACTGCCGCGCGTACCGGCAAGCCCATCGTAAAGCCTCGCTGGCCAGTGCTGATTCTGCGCACGCCCAAGGTATGTGCTTGATTACCAGCTTTTCTTCTAGCTCGCTAACTCCTATGGTGCAGGGTTGGTCCGGCCCTAAGGAACTCCACGGCGAGTACATTGAGGGTTCCTTCAAGGCCCACCAGGTCCCTTTGCCGGAGGCCAAGACCGACGCAAACGAACGCAAGATGCTCCAGGAGTGGCTCCTGTCCTACGGGCCAAAGGAGCTCTTCGGCGAGAATGGTGTACCCAACGACGCCATCTTGTCCGTCATTCCCCAAGAAGAGAGCAAGCGTCTTGGCATGCGCGAGGAGGCCTACAAGGCTTACCAGCCGCTCGATGTCCCTGAGTGGAGGCAATTCTCAGTTGAGAAGGGCACTGCTCAGAGCTGCATGAAGATCACTGGCGAGCTCCTCGACGCCGTAGTCCAGCAGTAAGTCCCACGGTGCGCAAGACGTAGGATAGGCATTGACGCTATTTGCGCAGGAACGCGAAGTCCTTCCGTATCTTCTCCCCCGACGAGCTTGTCTCGAACAAGCTCGACGCTGTCCTCCGCCACAGCGGCCGTAACTTCCAATGGGACATTGCCTCCCGCGCGAACGGCGGCCGTGTGGTCGAGATCCTGTCTGAGCACACCTGCCAGGGCATGCTCCAGGGCTACACTCTCACTGGCCGTACCGGTCTCTTCCCGAGTTACGAGGCTTTCCTTGGCATCGTCCACACGATGATGGTCCAATACTCGAAGTTCGTCAAGACCGCGCACGAGGTGCCGTGGCGTCAGCCCATGGGCTCTCTCAACTATGTTGAAACGAGTACTTGGACGAGGCAGTGAGTACATGTGTTTTCATTACAAGCGAATTCGTTGCTGACGGCGCACCACAGGGAGCACAACGGTTTCTCGCATCAGAACCCGTCGTTCATCGGAGCTGTGCTGAACCTCAAGCCCGCTTCCGCCCGTGTCTACCTCCCCCCTGATGCCAACTGCTTCCTTTCGACGATGGCGCATTGTCTTCGTGCGAAGAACTACGTCAACCTCATGGTCGGCAGCAAGCAACCCACACCTGTGTGGTTGAGCCCCGAGGAGGCTGACAAGGTATGCGACGCATTCAATACTTCTCGCCAACATACGAGACTCACCCTCATATTCATAGCACTGCATCGCTGGTGCTTCCATCTGGAAGTTTGCCTCCACCGACGAGGGCATGACCCCCGATGTTGTTCTCGTTGGTCTTGGTGTCGAGATGACGTTCGAGGTCATCGCCGCTGCCGCCCTGCTCCGCAAGGAGATCCCGGCGCTGCGTGTCCGTGTCGTCAACGTCACAGACCTGATGATCCTCGGGCCCTACGGCTCGCACCCACACGCTCTCAGTGATGAGGGCTTCGACTCGCTCTTCACGCGTAACAAGCCCGTCATCTTCAACTACCACGGATACCCCGTCGAGCTCAAGGTATGTCTTCAAACGCGCCTTTCTTCAATGAACTCAGGCTGACATGATTTGCTATAGGGATTGCTCTTCGGTCGCCCGAACCTGGACCGTATGTCGATCCACGGATACATCGAGGAGGGTACCACGACGTCGCCCTTCATGATGATGGTCCTCAACAAGACCTCGCGGTACCACATCGCGGCGGAGGCGGTGCGGTCTGCCGCGCTGCTCAACCCGCGCGTGGAGATCGACGCGCACAAGACGATCGCGAGCATCATGCACTTGTGCGAGAAGGACAAGGAGTACATCGTCGAGCACGGTGCGGACCCCTTGGACACCTTCGACGTGCCCAAGTTCGAGTAAACGGCCGCGCATACCCACTTCCCCCGCGCGTTCTTTGCCATTTGCTCCTGCCGCCGCCACCCCCGCCGCTACTATTACTGCCACACGCTGGCCCACGAAGATGGATGACGACTGAGAAGAAGACGGAATGACGGACCAACGTAAAATGTACTTCTACTACTTGACGACGGCGACGGCGGACTCGAGTGTATCGTCCATGCATTGTTTGGTTTGTTGTATCACGGTCATGCTACTGTAGATCCACTGCGCACGCACGCATGTTGTACTTTGCCACACCACGTCTCTGGTCGCTAGACATAGTTTTCTTGCTGACATCGCAATCAATTAATTTCTTTCGCTCTCTAATTGCGCGTGTCTTCTCTGCCTGGTGAAGGTCAATGGCACGAGCCCAGTGCTGATACTATTCCTACATTTCGTGTGTGATCCAGCTAGCTTCAACTTCGAGGGCGACGGACGACTCGCACCCTGTTCTCACACCTGCGCTAATCTAATCATACCGGATACCCTAGCAAGAAGATGAAATCCCTTGATAAACACTAGTCCATACCCCAACGTGGTGTATTACATTGACTGATTTACCTCACCTGGAAAGCCGCGAATGTTAGTACAGCGTCTTTCTCCTTCAAGAAAATGAGATCTCACCGCCCTTGCAGCTATCTTCGTAGCCCATCCATGAATGAAGTTATTCGTGTCCGCGGGCCTCTCTACCGCCGGACTATGTCCCGTTCCTTCAAGAAGCCGCACCTCCACGTCCTCATAAACCGCCTTCACCAAACGAATCATCGTCTCAGGTACGCAGTGCTGGTCCTCCGCACCCTGCACGACAAGGACAGGCAGCTCGCGCGCGCGCTGCTCCCACACCTCGACCGGCTGGGGACGGCCGATGCTGTGCCCCCGCGCGGTTGCGGGCAGAGCGACGTACGCTCCCATCCACCGCAATTTATCCGCATACGGGAGGGTGTGCCCGGGCGCAGTGCACGAGTCGACGAACGCCTCCGCCGCGCGGGACACGTCGTCCGGCTCGGAAGAGTAGAGAAGGGGGATGATGCCTCCCAGGGACGGGTGCATGCATGCAGGTTGGTACTTCGGGAAAGCGAGCACGGGCCCGCCGATGTAGAGGACGCCGGAGAGGTAGGACGGGCCGTACGCGGCGACGAGGTCGACGACTACGGCAGCTGCGGAGGTGCCAGCCTGTTAGCGTGAACGGACGCGTTGGAGGGAGCAGACTGGTGCAATATCCGTACCTCCTGCGCTCCAACCTGCGATGAAGGGCTTCTCGACGTCGTAGCTATCGCATACCGCCTTGAAGTCTTGCGCGAAGCGGATGGACTCGTACGCGGCCTTCTCCAGCGGCTTGCCGCTGCGCCCGTGTCCCCGCACATCGTACCGCACGAGGTAGAAGTCGCGCAGCAGGCGTGAGTCGGCGAACTGGTTGTCCCAGCCGAACCCGGTGCTTGCTAAACCATGGACAAAGACAATGGTGGGTTTAAACGAGTGCCCAGCCGACTCCACGAATATCTTGGTGCCGTCTTCCGAGATTACGGTGCGTTCTTCGATGGTTGACATGTTATACCAAGAGTGGCAGATGGCCGGGGAGGGGTTAGCTCTGGAGGACATCGCATAACTAACCAACCCAGTTCTTATACCAGCTGGGCGGGGGTATGTTTCAGCCACTTGGCGGCACAGCGTAAATAGATCGCCATATCTGCATCGGGGGTCGGAGCAGTTTGAGTCGACTGTGAACAGCCGTGATCAGCGTGGGTTTTGGTGACCCCTGGACTTGCAGCTGGTCGCTAAACGACAGAGCGCGTCAAAGGACCCGCGGGACTCTCCAAACAGTGGGCTCCGGTCGAACTCGTCCGGATAGCCATGGCGCTGGTTGCTCCACTGTTGAAGCACTGGTACCGCGGGTCGAGAAGAGTGGCTTCGATGTGTCCGAACCAGTCTTCCACATACCTCATCGAATCCCGGTCTACGTCGGACCTTGAGGAGCTCGAATACATAGTTCTTTTCGATGTGGGCCTATCTTTCTGCGATGAGCACAAGCCAAGCCCTCACAGTAGCGTGAGCGGAGAGTCGAAAAAGTCACGGTTCGCCGGAATTGGTCAGTGGGGGAGTCGGCGCCGGTCCACCCGCCAACACCAAATGCCGAGTTTACCGGGGCAAGGACGTCGACCCCTATGCATGTAACGTAAAGCTCGGATGATCAAGATAGTGCGGTATGAGTAGATTTTCGACGAATGCCTCTCCCGGGTACTGGCACTCCCAATAATTTAATTTGAGTAAAAGAGCTGATACTAGAGCTTGAGTTAAATGGAATCTGCATGAGGCCGCACGACAACGCCGCATAAAATGTGCTACTTACACCTATGACGCATGCGTAAGCTACGTTAAATCTCAACGCAATTCGACATTGAGATGTAGTCGAAGAGCCCCCGGGCTACGTTTGACCCCATCTGTGATAGTGTCGGAAAGCTTGCTTGGCAGACGACCACGTCTGAGAACAAGAGAATAGCTAAGTGCGTCGCGTCTAGTTTACATTGAATTATTCTGCGTCAAGCTCCCCCGCCGTAATCACGTCATCTAGGTTACGACATAAATATTAATCCTGAACTCTTCAAACATATAACGAACGCACCAATCTTGAGCACTGCCCGCACGAGCTGTGTCGCTAGCAGGTACTGCTGCCTCTTCGAGATGAGCGGGTCATATACATTTTGCTTCTTCATATCTGTAAACAAACGTCCCCCGTCAGCGTCTCGTCCGATGGCTTGTCGTATCGTATACCGCGCACCATTCTCGCCTTTACTCAAGCAGTCGATGCCGAGAGTAGGGTCGCCCTCCTTTACCTGTCTGCTCTTCACCTCCGCTAGCGTCTCGATGGGCGAAAGACCGCTGTTCTCTGCCAATGCAAGAGGAATTGCGTCGAGCGCCGACGCGAATGCGCGCATCGCGTATTGCTCAATTGATGGAATCTCGTCCGCAGCTTTGCTGACGGCCAGTGAGCAGCTGATATCCGCTGCACCGCCACCATACACAACCCGGTCATCGACGATGAGGTTGCGGACCGCACAGATCGCATCGTGCAGCGCGCGCTTCGCCTCGTCCACGATCTACAAAGCCGTAGGATTACCACGTGTGCATAGAGTATGAAAGGGAAGCAATCAGTACGTACCATCTTGTTGGACCCCCGGACAAAGACGGTGACGGTTCGCGCATTGGCACATTCCTCGATAACCAACATCTTGTCGCGCGTCGTGCCAAAAGTGATTTCTCGCACAACACCTGCACGGCCAAGCTTCTCGGCTGTAAGGTCCTCGAATCGGGGGACGATGCGGCCATTAGTAGCAATGGCGATCAGCTATACTGAGTTAGAGAATAGAATGCGAACGGATGCTTCCCTAACGCACCTCAATCTCGGGTCCGCCAACCCAACGCACGGCAGGGAGATCGTTCTGCATGAGCAAGTGGTTCGCCTCATCGTCGAAGCCCCACTGGCAAATGACAAGATTCGCGCCAGTATCCTTGACGCGCTTGATCATGTCCGCAAACTTCTCCTTCTCGTACGCGCGGAGCTTGTTGTACTCCTCCACGCTCGTAATATCGAGCTTGTGCTTGGTCTTGGGACGCGGAGGCTCGAACGGGCACGTGAGGATTGCCAGCCGCGCGTCGCGCACACTGCTTGGCATCTGTGGGTGCGACATGTCCTTGTCGATAAGAACACCGCGGATGAGCTTCGTGTCTGCAAGCGAGCCGCCGACTTTGCCGTCGACCTTGATCATGTCGAAGGGAACGTCCTTCCGCTCGAGATCTGCTACCGCCATCACCGCCTCAACCGCAATCTCAGCAAACTGACGGTGCTCCTTCGATACGCTACAAGCTTGGTCAGTATCGCAAATCATTTCCTTTCCAATGCACTACCGCAAACCACACATGTGTAAAGAAAAAATGCGACGTACATTTTGCTGCCCAAACTGGTCATAGCGGTCTTAAGCAAATTTGACGTATCCTCCTTGGAGAAGCGCACGCGGTCTGAAATACGATCCAGTTGCTCGACTGCAACCGTGCAGGCCCGGTCAAAGCCGTCTGCTATCCGGATGGGGTGAATGCCTCGATCCAAAAGTTCCTCGCTTTGTTCCAACAGGGCACCGGCGAGAACTGAGGGTTCATTTAGTTTTAAGGGAAATGCGTACCGCATGCAGCACCTACCAACTACACCCGTTGTCCCGTCTCCGATCTCATCGTCCTGGCTTTTTGATAGCTGCACTAACAGCTTGGCGATCTGGTGGTCCACCTCCATCTGCGACAGGATTGTCGCGCCATCGTTTGTGACAGTGATTTCGCCATCGGGAGAAATAAGGATCTTGTCGAGACCTGCGCGGAGTCGATTGAGGAGAAAGCGCTAAAATAAGGTATATGGGTACGCGTACCTCTTGGTCCAAGGGAAGTACGGATAATGTTTGCTACGGTGCGCGCGGCGAGAATATGCGACTGATCTCCCATGAGCGAGAGAATATCCCGTATGAATAAATGGGTAAGTACCTTGATTGCCTCCGTGCCATGAGTCCTCGTCTTCCTGGCCTGCTCGCGCAAGATGATGAACGGTCGACCGTACTAAGACTGACTTTTAGCATATTCCTAAAGCAAACAACCCACATACTTACCTCGTCGGTCGCATACATCGCTTGCGGCTCGTTAGACATAATGAAGACGGAAGGGCAAGGACGACCGAAGTGAAGAGACTAGAAACCTTGCACCTACAAGCGCTGGGCATAATCCAAATGGACGCGTGACACGGTATGCGCTTAGCGTGACTAATACGTGACTGTTTGTCACTATCGCGTCAGTCACGCTTCAGCGTTCCTTGGCCGCCACTGCCTAGTAGACCAGACGTCTTTAGGACCGTCATCCAGCCGCAGACCCGAATACTTGCAGTATTCGAAAACTATTCAGTATCGCCGTCATACCACTACGCACGGAAAAGTCGCTTGATAACACGGATTTTTCAACTTTGAAGCAATCAACTAATGGCTCTAGTCCACTCGAAAGGGGCCGGCTCCTCAACTGCATTGCATGCAGGTACCTCCGAGTTTGAGATACTCAAAAGTAGTCACCGGTAAGGTTGCCATACACAAGCTATAACGTCAATTGCTCCTACATCTTTACATTTGTTATATTTCCCAGGTTTCTCCGCGAGGATGATGAAGTAGAGGAACGTCAACTCTCGTGGGATGAAAGACTAGCTAAGAAGTACTACTCGTCACTATACCGGGAGTACGCTGTATGCGATCTAAAGCATTACAAGTCTGGAAATGTCAGTGTACATGTTTACCCTCTTTTGCCAGTGCCTAACTAACACCAATTGCCGCAGTTTGCCTTACGATGGCGCACAGAGGCCGAGGTTCTTTCCGGAGCAGGAGAAACAACCTGCGGCAACACCCGTTGTCCCCTCCACAGAGAACACCCAGAAGAAGGCAGCGACATACGACCCTCATTTAGTACTCTCGAGCTCCCATTCTCGTACGTCGAGCAAGGTGAAAGCAAGTTCGCACTCGTGAAAGTCGTACTGTGCCCCAAATGCGTCAAGAAGCTGATGTATAAACGGAACAAGGAGAAGGAGGAGGCCAGTAGGAGAGAAGAACGTGCCAGTGGTAGTGGCCATGGAAATATCCACCGAGAACAAGATGACGAACGCCGGACGAAGCAGAAGTCACCCAAGAGGCGTCCTAGAACACACTACCACGACGGAGTGCGTGAAGAGGACGACGAATCAGCCCAGGGCTCCAGAAGTAGGCGCCACTCACGTTCCCGATCTCCTTACCGTAGGAGGGATCGCAGACGAGACGACCACGCTTCGCCGTAAAGCGATCCCACATCCTGGCTAGGTTGAACATACTCTGTTCCGTTTTCCAGTACGTCGCCTAATTTTTTCTGTGCTAATGTCTATGTTGTTTTCAATGTGGTTGACCACGAGACAGAGAATCTCGATGGCGTTCGAAGCGAATGCTTTGCCGACACCGCGACGCTTTCATCAGTATGACGATTTTAGACAGCTCTGCGTTGTCCGGCATCGAATTCATGGGATGTAGTACCGCTCCTTCCATTGCCTTTTCTGTTGGTTATTATGGCAGTACATTGTGTGTCCCTCATCATCTTTCTCTGGACGCGGCCGATCCCGGGACCCGGGGGGAGTTATGGCCGTCGTTGGGGCAACCGACGGCATGCATTCCTGGAACCTCCCAAGACCGTAAGGCAGGGCGGACATAGTTAACTATGACGCACCAGAGGCCAGGTTGTACCCCGCGCTCCTCTCTTAAATGGGCAGAAGATGCTAGTTGTACAGACTGATTTCGACCGCCGCCACTCTCATGTAGTATCGAGTAGTGGCCACATAAGCCGTAAACGGCCTGGGCGCCACTATAAGCCCGAGAATCTATCTATCTATTTATCTATCTCTGGACGCATAGTGGGGGAGTAATGATCTGACTACGTAGTCCGGTTGCAGAAATATCTGAATTGTGGTTATTAGTTCTGTACGGACGATTGATAGTGACCACAAGATGGCCGACAAGTACAGCCAACGCATAGGACCGCGTATAATCTACTACTAGTTTAACCGCCGATTCCACAATGCAATGATACTAAGGTTTCGCACATTCGCGCTCTGCAATACGTATACTACCGTGTACAAGTTAGATTCCGGTAGCACGGTTCGCTCATGCGGATTTCGCATGCGACGGTAGCGAGGACAACAGTAACAAAAACCCAACCTACTGTCCATGTTTGGTACCACTACCGGCATCTTACGGCTCCCTGGACATGCCCTCAATGAAAGGCCACCGTTCCTCCATTGATAACTTGTCCGCATCCGCCTTCTTGCCAGACATGCCCATGATCTGGTACTGTGAGCCCATGCCCGACGGGTCAACCAGCCTCAACGCCGCCTGGTCGATATGCTTCCTGTGCTCTTCGTCCTTCGCCGCGGCCTTGAGAGCATCAACACGCGATTGCAAAGCCATGCGGATCAAGAAAGCCTGTTGGGATAGGGGACCGTGGTTCATGACTGCACACCCCGAACATTAGAGGGTGAGGCAAAGAAGACGCGAACTAAGCGTACCCAGGTCGGCGGTAGCCTCTTTCAAATAGGCGAAGTCGACGTTCACAGTGAGGTCACACTGGCCAGGAAGTTGAAAAGGGTCCACGATTTTGTGATTTTTAAATGCCTGAAAATATACGGAACTGGGTCAGAGAATGCATGGCGAGGACACCAGAACCAAGATTAACCCTAAAAGAATTTCCGTAGACCTTTTCCCCTCCGTAGTCTATGATGAGTGCATTGCCTGCAGACTGAGTACCTCCAGTCTCGGCATCGTACAGTAACTCAGCTATCCGGCGTGCGATTTTGAACGATGCGGGAGAGACTTCGATGCGGGACCCGACAGGGAGCTTCTGGTATCTTGGGGATGACAAGCCCAACAACGTCGAAGACGGCGTGGGCGCCGGTGACAGAACCTGTCGAAACCTTGACACATTACTCGAAATGGTGGGCGAGGACGAGAAATCAAGAGACGGGCTATTTCCCCCGGGTCTCAAAACGGTAGGCACTGCGGGGTCAGGACCAGACGCGAGAAGCACCTCCTGCCAGCCCCGATGCGTTTTCTACAAGTAGCTGTGAGTGAATTTGCATGACGCATGTTAATATTATGCGTACCTGCAAAAGATGGAAAGGTAGCGCATCGAAGAATTCATGTGCTAGGACCAGGGTGTACTCGCTAGCGTCAGGCCGGATGTCGTCGATAGAATCGTTCCAATGCAGCTTCCATCCGTGTGTCTGAGCCATGGATGACAGTTTCTCCTTTTGGGTTGCTCGCATCGTCAAGCTAGTTTCGACAAGGTGGATATCCGATGTCGCTATGCGAGTGGACGGGAATTGGGAAAGTGTCTGGTTTTGAGTTTGCATGAGGATCAGCCATTATTATGTTTAGCGGCAAGATCTACTCACTCTGAGTACGTCATGCATGAGCGTACCGCGCCCAGGACCGAGTTCAATGAGACGTATCTTTCGCCGGGAGCCCAATGACTGCCACTGTGACAGAAGCCATATGGCTAGCAACTAAACACAAAACTACAAGGTTGTTATCGCTGACGTCCTTGAAGTTGAACATAGTCCCTCACCTCGCCGAATACTTGACTGATCTCTGGGCTGGTGATGAAGTCACCTTCTCGGCCTATGACGGGTTTTGACGCCTGCATATAGTATCCGGCTGTTGGATGTGACAGACACATTTGCATATACGTAGCGAAAGATATTGGCCCTGTAGCCTGCAAGTTAATTCAATGGTGTGTTCCTCAAGCGTGTCTGCATAGGGGCTCAAACAGATAATATGACGAATCCACATGACCGGTGTTGCCGGTGGGCGTTGGGAAACCGCTAACGTATTCATCGTCGAGGCAGGTCATGGTACACGATAAAACCGGGGCATATTGACAAGGAAAATTTGATGGGATTTTAACAGCAGTGTACGCTCTTTATGGCTGCGCACATCGATACGTAGAGCCTATCATCGAGACCCGAGGAGGCACATACCTTGATAGTATCCAGCAATATTTTCTCCACCTCAGTAGACCGTTCGGACCCGCTCGCGTAGCATCTTTTTAACAAGGGCACTGCTCGTACACACGTCACGCCTGTGTTGCGGCCAGTTTGAAGAGCCACAAGGCCATGCGGTCGCAGAGCATTCACTAGCTTTCGGCACCGTGTCCAAGTCATGCTGCCTCACAGCGTCCTCAAGATACAGGATTCCGTGTTTCGGTGGACCTCGCCGATATTACGTCCGGAAGACAGTCAGATGGCACAAACGAGTCAGAGAGAAAACCTTGAGAAGCCAGACAAGAGCAATACGCGAAGGACCAGGACTCCGGAGGTGAGCAAGCCAGGGCGGGAGTGCGGTGCGCGCTAGTCCGCGCTCGGAGCCGGGCGTGACTTGCTTTTGCACCTTTATAGCGTGCATCTTTCGTCCGTCCATCCACAACAAAACCATTGCACATACTCCATTACTCTCTGCACCTTTCTTTTAACTACTCACGCCAACCTAAAACTCCCGGAAACAAAAGTCCTCTTGTAAAAATGGCGACCCGTGCGTGTTCCCGGCTCGCACGCAAATTAGCGAAAACCTGCCGCCCAAGATGCTGATCTTTCGCTTCAGGCATCCAGTTCGAAAACAGCAGCGACATCGGCGTGTTCTCAAAGCTGACGAACAGCTACTGCCTGTGCGCCATTCAGGGCAGCACAAACTTTTATTCCGCGTTCGAGAGCGAACTCGGAGAAGTCATCCCGATCGTGCACACGAGCATTGGCGGTACCCGGATCGTTGGTAGGCTAACAGCAGGTACGACCGCTTCCTTTGCGTCGCGTATGGGCCGATCTAACCTCCGAAGGCAGGCAATCGCCATGGTCTGCTTGTTCCTTCCACGACTACCGACCAAGAGCTCCAACACCTCCGTAACTCCTTGCCCGATGCCGTTGCGATCCAGCGAGTCGAGGAGAGGCTATCTGCACTTGGGAATGTGATTGCATGCAACGACTACGTTGCGCTCGTGCACCCCGACATTGACCGCGAGACGGAAGAAATCATCGCGGACGTGCTGAAGGTGGAGGTTTTCCGGCAGACAATTGCGGACAACGTGCTCGTTGGGAGCTATGCGGTTATCTCGAATCAGGGTGGCATCGTACACCCCAAGACGAGTATACAGGACCAGGACGAGCTGAGTAGCTTGTTGCAGGTGCCTCTGGTGGTGCGTGCAGTTTGACGGTACGCCTGGGATGCGTGATCTGATCAACCGTCTCGTTCAGGCGGGTACCGTTAACCGTGGTTCCGATGTACTGGGAGCAGGCCTCGTGGTCAACGACTGGTGTGCATTCACGGGGCTCGACACGACGGCGACCGAAATCAGCGTTATTGAAGCAGCGTTCAGTGCGTCTTTTTTACGTCCTATCCCTTATCTGCGGAGGAGAGTAACGTCATGCGTGCAGAGCTGCAGGGACAGAGTTCGGCAGCAGTCATTGGGGAGATGCGGGATTCGCTCATCGACAGCTGGGCGTGAACGTGAACGGGCGGCACGTTCGCTCGGCGTATTTGTGTTCGCGGTTTCCTCTCGCGCTGTATCGATTCGTCTGTATTGTGTTGCTATCCGGGACCAAGGTCAGACGCAGTCTAGTCACAATGTATCTTTACCACGAATTCTACGACACGAAATGTAGACATATGTTGTGTGTACATCGAGTCGCGTCGACGACTCGACTAAATATTTTTTCTGGGGAAAGTGGCTGGGGTGATCGGAGCGTGACTGGCGCGAGACACGCGCGAGGCACGCGCTACGGTCATGGTCCCTGCGACTTGACGCGGTGCGCGACTTCGAGCGCTGACTCCGATTTGACGGCACTCCCCTTGTCGTCCTACCTCTCCCATATCTGCTCGCCGTCGTTCTCCGCGTCCCTGCTCTTCCCATCCTGCCGTCTATTCGCGCAAGTCCTCGGAGAAACAAGATCCGGATATTCCAATGTCGTTAGACCCCAGCGCCCCGAACGGCGCGGCCCACCAGAATGGACATCGCCCGGCTTCTGCTCCTCCACAGGTTCCCCCCGGAGCGACCGCGCAACGTCGGCCGGTTGAAGGCGATCTACGCCACCGTCTATTAAGTAGCTCCGTAGTCGACAGTATGGCCCTCCCGGATACCCCTCCTCTAGACCTCATGCCTCAGCTGCACCGCTCCGGTCCGTCCATCGTGAAGACGCGAACGGGCAGCGTCCTCTCGCGGGGCTTCATTTTGAAGACCGATCATTATCCTTCAGGTACACCACATTGTAAGCGAGGTAGCGCGTCGATATCTTCATTGATGCGTCTGCGCAGGCCGAGCCCTCGACCTTGATATCAACGTCCACGGTGCTCCCAACTTTAGGGCCCCGAGACAGGGCAATCTAAATGTCTACGGTGTCGCACAGCCACGTACACAAGGATTACGGGCCATTTTATCAGTGCTTCGTTGTCGCCCCGATATACCCGATCCTACACGAGTGGTCTGGTTCTGCACTCGAGAGGAGCCTCTAGGTACGTTTTTCTACTTAGACGCTGGACAACGGTAGTCGCGAAGCAATAAGATGCTAGCAGCCTGTCTTCCTATCTCTATAATTCTCGAATATATGTTGATTTATACCACCCATTCCCGAAGTGTACATATCCGGCCGTCCTTTCGTCTTGCGCGATGCATCAGAACCCAGGAGGACTTTGAAGTTGTCTGATCGGGCCGAGAACCTTGAAGACATCGAGAAGCGTCTCAAGAACGATATTCTCGCCGAGGCCAGCAAGTGAGTACTGACGTGCCTCCAACATACACTAGAAGTGACGTGCGTGTCCAGGTATGGAGGCTTGGTACTCACGCACAACGAAGTTGGTAAGGAATTATGACCACACAGTGCCGATGCAAGTGAATGCTAAGGCGTTTGATTGCTACAGCTACAGATGCAGGAGAAGGAGAGGGAGCTATTCTACCTACGTGGACTGCCGTGGATACAGGTAACGTTAGGACCCAACGCGAATTAATGGAGAATATGCGCAAGGACGGCTGGAATGTCGAGGTAGGTCTTAGATCTGTTCAAGTTCCCCTGTCTGCTACGGATACTAATTTAACTCCCCAGTACTACCGGTAAGCAAAGGATGTATATCCGATGCCTAATGCTAATTCGCAATAGTATTCCCATCTCTCCCGAACGACCCATCGAGGTCCGTACCAGTAGGATATCGTGCTCACATTGACACTGGTACTAAATACCCAAGGCAGGAAAACTATCTTGACGCATACGTACGAGTAATCGTGGAAACGGACCCTCTGTCTACCGCTTTGGTCTTCAACTGCGGTATGGGTGCAGTGCGGACAACGTTCGCAATGGTCGCCGCGTGCATAGTCCGCCGGAAGCAGCTCCTTGACCGAGGGCTGGAGGACCCGTACGCGACTCGATCGGTGGGATCAAGGTCTGGTCTCAGCACGGTATGTGTGGCCCTACTCGAGTTCTAAAACAGACTAAGTGGACCACTTTGCAGCCTTCCGGCCTTGCCCAAGCTGTATGCTGTCGCTGAACTCCGAGTCCATGACCAGGCTACTGATCACTCGTTCCGGTAGCCGACGAATGCAAAGATCCTGCAAGCCCTGGAGCAGGCCAGCGTACAACAGGACATGAATCGATCACTCCTGCGAATTACGTACATCCTTCAACAGCGTAAGTTTTCTCCTCTAGCTTCGTGGCCGTGGCTAACCCTTGTGCCGGTTAGAGCTGCATACCAAGAACTCACAATCAGCCATCGAGCTACTGCTAACTCACTCGTCGCTCTTAGAAGCACTTCGAAAGGCGCACATGGGCAATTATGGTGTCATATTGAGTCTTCTCGGGTGCTTGGAGCATGGGCTAAAGGCCAAGAAACTCGTCGACAAAGTTATCGATGTTTGTGAGTGATAACATGGGTCTATGCGCACGTAGGGTTCACGAAATACAGGTGACCACGTGGTGAACCTACGAGAGGACATCTTTACAAATCGCATACGGTACTCGCTTACCACTGCCGTGGAGGACGACGAGCGAGACAAGTACTTGAACAAGGCCGTAAAGTCGCTTGAAAAATAGTAAGAGGAATCCGTTTGGGCAAAGAGAACCGCCCAGGCTCTGATGTGCTCCGACTCTAGCTTTTTCGCAATTGCCTTCGCCAACTACGTGGAGATGCAGGATGACTTCACGCAGGGCTTTTCCGATTGGTTGAAGGTACTTCTGTAGTGTGTTCAGTTCACCCCGGTACGTAACGGTACTGATGCCGAGCAACTCGGAGCTAGCCTCGAACAGAAATTTGGACGTAAGTAGTAACCTTTGTACTTTTATCTACCTTTGAGCTTACATGGGTATAGCCAAGTTACCTTCCTGCGCAAGTCCCACGGTTCAAGGCTTAACGTCTTCGCCCCCATCAACGACCTTTCCGTATTGTCGAGGACTGGCGCAGCCGATCGTGCCCTCCTGCCTAGCCAGCAGGGTGATTTGACTATCGCAGGTGGTCAGATTTTGGGAGACGAGTACTCGGATCACGTCGTGAAGGTTAGCCTATGCATCACAGCCCTGGCTCCAGTACTAACCCGCCACTATTTGTAGAATCGTAGTGGCATCATACTCCGAGAGGGGTCGGTCCTAGGCACTGCTGTGAAATTCTTAAACTAATTATGTTTACTGGATAGGACCCTTCTCAAATCCGATCAGTGGCTGAGTCGCTCGACGCACGTCGCGCACGGCGTACGAGGCGCCATCAATTTCCGCAACATACCCGGCACGAACATCTATGCGCTCGGCCAGCCGACGCTGGAAGCCATCGACGAAGTGGTTCAACGCGTACACGCCGCTCACCCGGAGGCTTCCCGTATTATGTGGATCACTCTGCGTGAGGAGCCAATCGTGTACGTCAATGGCGCCCCTTATTGCTTGAGACGCGAACGCTTCTCTTTGCGTAATATGAAGGGTACGCGTATCCCAAGCCTTTAGCGTGCATGCTAGTGGTGGAAACTGATCCTATGGACACAGACTACGGCGGTATATCTGCCACCCGCCTGGAGATGCTCGAGGAAAGGCTTCGTGACGATGTCGTGAATGAAGTCAACGCCTTCGGCGGGCGGTAAGCGTACTGTACCATTATTTCCATCCATTCTCATGCCTTTCCTCAGCCTCCTTCTTCATACTGAGACCCCTGACGGCTCCGTTGTCCCAATTTGGGAGGAGGTCGGCAGCGACAACATTATGATCCTCAAGGATGTAATGGCAGAACGCAGACACTTCGCTGAAGGCGTCGAGCTAGGTTACGCACGTATACCCATCACAGCTGAGCGCCCACCAGACTTCTCTGACTTGAGCGAGCTCATCGAAGTTATGATTCGTTGCAACACATCCGAGGCTCCCATAGTTGTTAATTGCCAACTTGGTCGTGGGCGGAGTACACTCACTGCGGTATGTTGCCTTTTCTAGTTGCTTCTTAGCTAGCAAGGCCAACAACTTCGAACTAACGCGGCCTTATGCAGGTTATCTTATTGTTGATCCAAGAATGGCTTGCTCGGGCGACGCGTCTCAGGGATCCATCGACTCCGGGGCCAGTGAAGAGATCGCTAACAGCATCCTCGTCGATTGCGACCGTAGACAATTTGGTTCCTCACCACGCGCCCCGCCAGTCCTACCAAATCATCAATAGTACGTACCTATCGAATCATAGAGACGATTGTGCTAACACCGCGTAGACCTACTCCGTGTGATTCGCAAGGGCCCGAAGGTCAAGCAAGCGGTTGATGATGCGATCGATCGATGCTCCGAGGTGCTCAACTTGCGCGACTCTATCGAGGAAGCGCGTGCGCGTGCAGAGCAAGCAACGGACGAGCGGCAACGACGCCTCCAAGCGCATCGCGGGTTGCAGAACCTGCGGCGCTACTTCGAACTTATTATCTTCCAGGCGTACTTGCAGTCGACAGAACCGGATACCATGCAGACACACGAATCGTTCGAGTCGTTCGTGAAAGAACGCCCAGGTGGGACCCCGTCCTGCGCACAATCGGAACTCATATTGACTTGTGTTGCAGTCATCAAGACTTTCGAGAAGGAGTTAATCTCTGAGGATCTGAACACACTCAAACCGCTCGAGCGCGTCGACGTTGGCGACGGCGTTCCCTTGCCGGATGAAGTACGCAAGGTTGTCGCTAACCGTTCAGGCAGTATTCTCTCTGCATCCACGATCCTGAAAAGCGATTTCTTCTCGAACTTGCAGAAGATGAGCCTTCCTGAGTAAGCAGAAGATTTTATGACCAGATTACTACTGTTCTGATGGGCTCACAGACGGATCGATGGTTCACCCAACTTCCGCCGAGTACCGCTCGCACTGAAGCTAGTGTCTTCACCTGCATTGACTCCAGATTCAGAAGGAAAAGACAAGATCGACTTCTGCGAGAATAAATGGGTGTGCGGCAGGTAAGTGGTATGCACTACAGATCCCCAGCAGATCCTCATATCCATAATATAGCGGCATGCCGACCGTAGATGGGTAAGTAAACTGAAGACTCCCCAATTTCAGTGTCATTGACATTTTGTTAGGTTGAGGAGAGCACTGCAGCGAGTCAATGCACACCCAGACGGCGAAAACCGGGTGTTCTGGACCTCGTTAAGAGAGGTAAGGTCGGATGGGTCGTGCCTTCTTTATTGCGCTGATGTTTGCCCAGGAACCGGTGATTTACGTCGCTGGCCGCCCACACGTCCTTCGCCTCATCGACAAACCCCTTGAGAACGTCGAGTAAGTGGCCGATCCCGCCTGTCGCCGAGACTTTCTCACCATCCCCGCTGCAGGGCGACGGGCGTTACTACGGCCGTGGTCGAAGCCATGGAAGAGAGCTTGAAGCGCGACGTCCTCCACGAGGTCCGGGAGGGTGAAGGTCGTATATTGCTCCACGACGAAGTCGAGGAGCGGCCTGGGGTGTTTTCAATTATCCCGATCTGGGAGGAGGTAAGCGAGGAAGACATCATGACACCGCGAGACGTCTACAACCTCATGGCCAAGGAGGGATACAAGGTCGATTTTTCTGTCGCCTCGTGTGGAGTTTGATACTGACACAATCAATTTCTTAGGTGGATTATGACCGGGTTGCTGTGGTACGTACACCCACCACAGCTGCTCCTTACACTCGCCTGACATTTTCACGATTTTCCAGACCGATGAACAGGCACCCCTGCCCGGAGCGCTCTCGCAGCTGCTGGCGCGCGTCCGTTCAGGCATGCAGATTGGCGAGGCTGCGGACTTCGTGTTTAATTGCCAGATGGGCCGAGGCCGCACGACCACCGGCATGGTCACCGCCTGCCTGATCGCGACGACCACGACTTGGGCACACGAGCGCGAGAGCATGTTCCAAGATGAAGAGGTGGGCGGGAGCGTACTGGACCAGTACGACTCGATTGATGGGCCGTCAGAGGAAGAAGCATACCTGCAGGGTAAATGGGC
This sequence comes from Trametes meyenii, assembly GCA_022606255.1. NCBI lineage: Eukaryota > Fungi > Basidiomycota > Agaricomycetes > Polyporales > Polyporaceae > Trametes > Trametes meyenii. Next base: position 2,319,879 of record JABYQG010000003.1, on the reverse strand, counting down.
GTGGTCGAATGGTGCTGAACTGTACTCATGCATCGTTGGCAGGGGAGTACAAGGTCATCCTGCAGCTTGTCAGCGTGCTCTCGCACGGGAAGCTTGCGAAGCGTTTGACAGATCGCGCCATCGACCAGATGCAGGACGTCCAGAACTTGCGGAAGGCCATCTACGAGTGCGTACCAGGCGTCTCGTGCGCCTTATTAACACCTTGCATGCTGACGGCGATGGTCGGTTCTGTTCAGCTACAAGCTGAAGGTCGAGGCATGCGAGAAAGGCAGCGCAAAGCATCGCAAGCTGATGGACATCGGCGTGAACTACCTGTAAGACCGCTCTCGTGCCATCTAAAGCCGGTTTGATTGCTGACCTTTGTTGGCGGCGGTGGATGCCGGTCCACACCAGGTACCGCTATGGTACATTGATTGTATTCGCCAACTACCTCATCGAGATGCGGGAGGGCCCCTCAGACGAGACGAGCTTCCCTGCGTGGCTGCAAGAACGGCGGGAGATTACGATGCTGTTGGGGCGGCGCTCTCTTGATTAGGTTGGGGTGCTTATTACAGTTGTTTTTTGGACACCAATTTGTACTATGATAAACATGTGCACCCCTCTCTGTGCTCTTAATTATACCTTACCGTCGATATCAGCATCATGATGCATGTGGACCGAAACTTATCTAGACCGAGCCGGGCGGTAGAGGTGGACGAGAGGAAGACAGGAAGCGCCGGCGCTGAAGGATAAATATCAGTCGCCGTGGCAGCTGCACGTGATGCTGCGAGCTGGCTCACCGCCTTTTGGGTTCTGAACTGTTTCCCGTCCCCGCCACCGCCAACTGCGCTTCCCTCGTCGTCCTCTCCCGCCATCTCACTCAAGGCCCTCTTTTCTTTTCTGTCCTTCACCATCTCCTACCTCGCCCTCATCGCGCACGACGTCCTCAACGACTCCGACACGAAGCCGTCTTCGTTTACCTATACCGCCGGCTGGTTAATTCCTTTTCACACCCCAACCACCCCCTTCCTCCCGCCCTATGTTAACCTCGCGAACACTCGCGCGAGGCCTCCTTTGCCTATCGGTCAACGCCGTTCTCCTCTCTGCTGCTAATGCACGCCAAGATCTCGATATCGCCTTTGCTCACCCCACCCCGGTCCCGGCTATAGTAGCCCGCCAACTCTTCCCACAGCCTGGCAAGAACACCGACACTAGCACTGCGACATCGACCGACACAGCAGCCGCAACCAGTAATACCGCGACTGGTACGAATACTGCGACTGGTACGGGTGCCGGTACTGGCACGGGTACGGGTACGGGGACCGGGCAAGCAACGGGTGCCCCGACAGCGACCGACACATCGACGGGCGGAAACACCGGTACGGCGGGCGGGACGCAAACGGCGGGTAATACGGACACCAACACGGCGACCCAGACCGGCACACAAACTGGTACTGCAGCCACGGGGACCAACACTGGCACCGCGACGAGCGGCACCAATACGGCCACACAAGGCACGGGTACCCAGACGAACACCACACCTACTCAAACCCCGACTCCCACTGTCAGCCAGCAGACTACAACAAACTCAGCTGGCCAGGAGATTACGGTCGAAGTCACGGTTACTCCTTCGTTGACCAATGGTGGTTCGTCGGCTTCCTCGTCTCAGACTGCAGGTGCGGACCAGGACGACAACAAGAAGCCGAAAGACGATGGGGTCAGCACGTCGACCATCATCGGACTCTCTGTTGCTGGAGGGGTGGCGCTCATTGGTATTGTTTCGTTCGTCATCTGGAAGTTCACCCGCAAGCGGTTCAACGACGACGACTTCGACAGTGAGTGGCATTCATTTTCCTCGCTACGGATGTCTCGGACGCTGCACTGGTCTACGAAGTCGTCGCTTCTTCGCCTCGGTGGTTGCAGACGGCCTTCATGACCGCAATACCGTTTTGCCGCCAGCGGTGATAAGCGAGATGTCATCCGGACCCGAATTTACGGGTCGTGTATCCGTGACGACTCGATGCATCTATCCCACCCCAGCAATACTTTATTCGAGTGCTTGAATCATGTACTGATTATCTTTTCCAGACGAGGCTATCAAATGGCCGGACCTCAACGCCCATGGCGACGAGCCTTCGCATGCCCTTCCCACTAACAGGACCGGAGGTGCAGGCTTCGAAACGTCTTCCCAGGTTAATTTGACGCGGCCCGACTCCCGCGCTGGCAGCATCGCTCCTTCTGCTGCAGGATCCACCGCCGAGCTCTATGCCTCCCGGGATCCATATGCTGTCCCGCCGCTTCCTCATCTTAACCCGAACGTCACGCAGCCGTATCGAGACGACCCCAGCACTGCATACTACGACAACGACCCTTACGCACCTGCCCCTCCCACAGAGGCAATCCCCATGACACAGATCAACCGCACTCGCTCTCCTGCGCCCCAAATGGCGTATGGATACGCCGACGGTCGGGTGAGCCCCGGACCGCAGCAAGCGCTAGGTGTCGACCCTCGAGCAAGGAGTCCAGGGCCTGGTGCATTGTACGGTGGCCACATGTCACCAGCGCCGCCAGCCGCCGGGCGTATGTCACCAGGTCCTCAGGCAGCGTACGGCCCTGGACCTGGATACTGAGCGTGGCGCCAGAAGGGCGATTGAACGCGCGCGGAGGCAGAGTGGGTGGCTGGACCATGCCCGGGTGCAGGGGATCGGAGAAGTGTTTGGGAGGAAGGCTGTTAAAGACTGCGGCCGAAGGGTCGGCGCAGAGCCCGCTTGCGCGGTCGCTCACCGAGCTTGGGTCTCGGACACGTATCGCACGTATTGATTCACGTATCGATTACCTTTTGCAGGACATCGCTCCAATCTCAGGTCTTCGGGTCAAGATGGAGTTCGTGCGCGCCTACCCGCCGTGTGTCGTTGGGACTTTCGAGCGCCGGCTCCAGCTGCGTCAGGCGTGGCTAGAGGGGCTGGACTAGATGTTGTGCGCACATTGTCACTGTCGTTCCGTGTCGTTACGTCTAATGCAAGCTGCCGGATTTGCGCCGTTTGGTGTATGCCAGGTTCCGACTGGTCGATGACCGCTTTGTCTCCGGCCTCTCTTACCTCTCCTGGCGCGCTTCCTTGTCCCCATCCGCGGCTGCAGTCGCCTTCACCTTGTTCCGTCTACGTTATCCTTATCTCGCTGTCGCCGTCTCCCCGTACCCGTGCCGCCAGGGCACCTGTTCTTATATTGCATACTTAGCCACTGCGCACGGACTGTTTGCGTCCGACCTGGACGCGTCCCCTCCTTTGTGGACCTTCGACTCGTACCATATTACAGTATACCATCCATCGTCGGGACGCTCGCTCTTCTTTCTTCTTGCTTCTCTCCGGATCTAGACGAGGTACTTTCCACAACACAGATATTTGTTCTATTCCGCTACTGCCCCCTCCCCTCATACGAACACACCATCCCCCTTCATCTCCATCCGACCCCTCCCTCGCTCGGTTTATTAGGAGCGCTAATCCTTCGCGGACCTGTATATATTACTATAAGCTTGCACGCGTGCGACCACTCTACGCTGCCGCGTTGACCGCACCAACCTATAGCCCGCGGACGAAGCTGAGACGACAACGTTGCCATCACCAACGTTTTCCTGCCTCATTCATGTTATGGACGTCACGCGTTAACTTTGAACTAGGTTGGCCCTCTAGCTCCAGCCTGCGCACAACCCGGCGCAGCGTGGGTTGCGATCGCCGGGTGGAATTTAAGTATCCGTGCAGGCTTAGATCTACACATCCGCTCGATCGCCGGGTGTGACGCGTTGGGTCCACCGAGGGCGGAAGCGCAGCCGTCCGCAGTGGTGAGGGTGCTGCGTGGTGTACGTAGTCGCCGCCGCGTACGGTGTGGCCTCGCGGCCCCGGGTTCCGCGGAGAAGGCTTGTGGGAGTATCTGGGAGTATCATCTTCTCCACATTTCTCGTCCGGTTTCCGGCCTCACGGGCTTCGATGCACCCACAAATAATTTCCTGTACGACGCTTGATGCTTCTGTTCTTTGCTGATAATGGGATACCTATCGAAGTCGGTACCACTAGCTATTAGCGAACGACGTTACATACCCGTTTTGGCGCCGGGGCACACTACATGATCAACAGAACATCGCGGCCGCCGATACGCTTCCAGCTCCAGAACATGTGTAGCGGGCTCAAGGCCGCTCGTTCAGTTCCCATCTCACGTACACGCGCGCGATCCCAGTATAAACAGTAACATTAATGCGATCATTCCACATCACAGCGCGCGGGCCCTCGAGGTAAGTAATTGACATCTATGATACACATATATGGTCCAGACGCAGGCGAAAAAATTAAAGGAAACATGCCTGCGGAAGATTACGACGAGGCCCGCCAAGATGCAGTTGCAGGTGCAGGGGGGCGCCACGAGCGGTGGGTACGCATAAATACCGTCGGCGGAGTAGATGAAGGGGGTGAGTGGGTGGGACACGAGGGGAGGGGAGGGGAGTGTGCAAGACGGAGGGCGGGGGTGGAGTATGGAAACGGGGACGGGGACGGAGAGACGGAGAGAGAGCGTGAGCGAGTGTTAGTTTTGGCGAGGGATACACGGAAATGTACAGTATATGCGTGCTGCGACGTATGTCACCTGGTGGGGCCGGGCCATGCGAGTGCAAGTGCGAATGCGAATGCGAGTGCGAGTGAGAGTGCGAGAGAGGGGCGGCGGACGAAGGCAGAGAGGAGTGAGAAAAGGGGGAGAGCAGCATGGGAACGAATGTGCGAGTGACAGTAAGCGGGGGAAGCGGCCAGAGACGTCTGTGTGTGGAGGTTCAAACTTCACCCATTGTCCAGAGAGGGATCCAACCCGGAGGGGTCGAGAGCGAGGGGCGCCAAGACAGGCGAGCTATGTCAAGAACGCCATCTCGCTCAGCCGCCGACTCTCGTCGTCCTCGATCGCGAACGCCTGGTGCAGAATACTGCCCCGACTATGCATCGTCGGCGCGACCGCCTGCCGCGGACGCAGCCCCACGCCCGTCGTGCGGCCCTGCAGCGGCACCGCCGCCGCACCCACGCCGAGGTACGCGGAGGGCGGCACGGAGGTGGACGTGGGGAACGTCGGCGACGCGGGGAGGTGCGACGGGTCGAAGGGCTTCGAGCGCTTGCGCCCGACGGCGGGCGCGGAGGCGGAGGTGTCGATGGACGAGCGCGGGCGCGACTGGAGCTTGTGCGCGAGTCCGCCCGAGAAGGCGCGCCGGAGGTTGGACATGGAGGACGAGGAGCGGGCGGCGCCCGTCGTCGCGCTCTGCAGAGGTGGAATGAACACTCGCAATCAGCAACGGCGCTTCACGGAGGATAGAACGAAAGAGCGACGGGAACTCACGTCCAACGATTTCTTCCCGAAGAGGCTGAACGACTTGCGGTTGACCTGTACCTGCGCGGCTTGCTCCGCCGCCTTCTGCGGCCTCGACCTCGCCACGTTCGCAGGAGCAGGCCCACTCTGCGCAGGCCCGCCTTCCCCGAACTCGCCCTCCTCGGACGAATCCGTCTCCTCGATGGGCGACTGCGTCAACACGCCCGCGCCCGCGCCCACGAGCACGCCCGTCTTCACCTGAGCAGGCTGCACGTCCACCGCGAGGAGCGCCGGCCCGGACCCAGACCCGGACCCCGTGCCCCTGCGGCGCGGGCGCCTGCTCGCGTGGCTCTGGTCGGACGAGTGCGAGATCGAGCCGCGCGAGATGGACACGTCGCGCTGGCAGGACGTCGTCGTCGGCGTGTGCAGCGTCGAGTCCGCGCCCGAGGACGATACGGTGCGCGTCGGCGACAGCGCGGGAAGCGTCGTTGTGGTCGTTGTGGTGGTGCCGCGCGACGCGGAACTCGTTGTGTGCGCGAGGCGCGGCGGTTGAGCGGCGGCGCCTAGGGTGGCCTGGCGGCCGCGCGCTTCGAGCGAGGGCCGCGAGGATGAGGACGTGCTCGCTTCCGAGTCGGAGAGCGCCGCAGCGGCGGCCGCGACGGTGATGATGGCGGGCGGCGGGGGCGGGGGCGCATGCTCCTTGGACGCGCGGTGGTGCGTGATCACCACGATCGGGGGCGGCTTCTCTTTACGTGGTTTCGCACGGAGCGTCCCGTCTGGAGATGCAGTGGACGGTGCCTGGGCCTCCGCGTCCAGATCTGCGACCGCGTCTTCTGCGGGTGACGGGCGTGTGAGGTCGGTGGGCGTGTCGGTGGAGGAGCGGAGCCAGCGCGAGACCTTCTCCGTGACGACGCTCGAGTGGCTCGACGGGCTCCCGGGTGGGTCGCGCGGCGCCCCCGGGTGAGCGGCGGCGGCGTCCGCGGGGGTGTTGGGCGCGGTGCGGAAGTCCTCGACGGTCGCTTCTTGGGGGCTCGCAATCTCCGCCGCCGCCACGGGAGAAATAACGGGCGCGTCCACAAACGTCGCGCGCACGGGGCTCCTGTCGCCCACGACGCCGTCCCTGCTCGCGAGACTCGCCGCATCGTCCCGCCGCGAATGCGAGTCCGCGTCCAACAAGCTCGGGGTGCTCTCAGAAGGGTCGACCGCGTCCTTGTTTCGCGCGAGCCACGCCTCGCGGATCTTGCGCGCCTCGCTCTCCGCCTTTTCCTCCTCCGCCGACTTCTCCTCGACGACGACGGCGTAGCGCCGGTCGAGCTCGGCCTCCTGCTCGCTCAAAGGGACCATGAATCCATTCGCGTCGCGGTAGGCGCTCGAGGTGGGCGGAAGCAGGCCGCGTGCGCGGAGGGCGGCGCGCCGCTGCTCGAGGGACGTGAAGTCGTTGACCGGCGGCGCAGGCACGGGCGCCTTGGGCATCGACGGCATGCGCAGGGGGATCCGTCTCTTCTGGGTGGGATCGTGAGGGGTGCGCTCGTGTGCGCTCGACGAACGGAGCTTGTTCGTGAAGCGCCGAAAGAGGTTGGGGCCGGAATGGGCTTGCTGTCCTTGTGACCGCGGCGGTGGCATGGACGCACTGAAGGGAAGAAAAAGCAAGGGCTTGTGAGCATGCGCGTCCGAGGGGGGAGAGAGCTATATGGTGCAGGAGAGCGGAGAGCAGGGCGCTAAATGGTTTAGGGAATGCATGAATGCGGGTAGGCCGAATATGGCGATCGAGTGGAGGGCGGAAGTAGATACAGGCCTGTGCCTGACAAAAACCACAGAAATGGAGTGACGTACGTTGCAGCTGGCGGCCTGGAGGGTCCCGATTTGGGCGGGGTAGGGGGTGCGCGAGGAGAGGTAGGCGAGGTGGGTTGCCATCCGTCCCGAGGTGGACGGGCGGGGGATGCACTGCTAAAAGAGGAATATAAGTACTTATAATGGGAAACGCGTTGCGAGTCGCATGCAAAAATTAGGTGGTATTGAGGGTAACATCCAGGCATCGCACGACACGCAGCTGAATAGCAGTGGCAGGCAGGGCCTTGGTATGGTAGTGCGATCGAAGCAGCACTTACCTGGTGCCAGCCAACGGGGCTCGATCTGTGGGGATAGGCGGTAAAGCAGTATCCTTCATGTCTGCTGCGGGTATCTCGCTATTGTCCTCGGACAGGGTATGCGGCGAGGTGCTGGGAAGACAGGTCAGTCTGTATCCTTCAAACAGCCGCACAGCGGTGAAGGAGGTCGCTTAAGCTCAAGAAGTAGCGGGGGGAATGGGAGATGGTGGGGGTGTAGAAAAGAGAGGGCAGTGGGCATGAGCTCCGCGGAGTCGGGTAAGATGAAGGGAGTGGGAGCGGAACGCATGATCGTTACGGTCCACATTGCCTGTAAAAGGGACAGTAATAGGAATTTACCCCAAAGATGGGCGTGGGTACGGATGCGAAAACAAGGTATAACTTCGGGTAGGGTTCTGTTCGCGCAGTCTGGGCTTTGAACGGATGGACTGGCTTACCTATTTTCCCCACCCTGAACGCGCTCCGGGTGTGGTTCGCTCGCGTCTAGCCCATCGGCGTCTGGCAGAGCGAGGTGAGGAGGAAGCCTGAGAGCTTCTGTGCGCAGAGCACTCTGGCGAAGACTCGCACGTTTTGAGCTGGCTGCACGAGCTGGGCTGGCCTTGTTCCTACCCACAGTGAAGAGCTCAAAACGCGACTTTGGACGTGTGGCGGGAGACGGCATCGTCGGGAAGGGTATCCACGGGTATAGACGACGAGGGGGGACGAAATACGCGTCGGAGATGGGGGCGGAAAGGCGTCGGTGGTTTTATGGCGGATGGAGTAGTGCTAGGGACGGTCAGGTGGTATGTCGGGACGGGCGACGCGGGTCTGGTGCAGATGGCACGGCAGGCAATCACGCGAGAGGCGAGGGCAGGAGGAGCGAGAGCGGTGCCGCGTCCAGGTAAGAGCGTGGACGGGGGAGGGCGGAGGAGAGGGGCGAGAGAAGAAGGACGCATGATGGGAGGTGGATATGTTTTATGGCGAGTGCGAAGCGAGCGAGGAAGCAGAGCGCGATGTGACGGACGGCGGACAAGCGTGCTCGCCCTCGGGCGCTCTCAGCGGCTCTGGCACGCGCCTCTCCCTCTCCCCCGATCGCGCTCCCCATCACCCCCGCACGGCAACGCCCGGCGCCCGCACGCGCCTCCCCCGGTCCCCCGCATCCGCAGCCGTGCCTGTAACAGCCCTCTCTCTTCAAGTGCGCGACGCTGCAGCTGCATGGCTCACCAGGTCGCCCTTCTGTCAGAAGTCCCGTCGCCTGCCCAGCAGACTACATGTCCCCGACGACCCCTCTTTCATGTCCTCCTCTGGCCGACCCTGTTGACGACGTCTGCGCAGCAATGCCCTCACTCCATCACTGATCCGCGCTCTTGGATCAGCGAGACACGCATAACTCTTACATATGTACCCCACTCCCAACACAGCTTGTTGCCTGACTCTCCCGGTGGCCTCCATTGCGTTCTGCATTCTCTCTCCACACCACCAGAATGTATTGTCGCACGGAATGCCCTCCTCGGAGACAACTTCTGACAGGGAAGCGTGATGAACTCTACGGCTATCCGCATGCTCCCACATACGCTTAAGTGTCATAGAACCCGCCCAAGCTCGAGAGGCATCCTCCGAGTTACACCGACACAGCCAATGATTTCAAATGACACAACCCTGCTTTCGTGGCATCTCCGAGGCCTGTATTGTCTATGATTCTAGGCGAGTAAACATTTTACGCCCGGATCCTATTGTACTCACAGCACTTTATCCGAACAGCAGTTTGCCAGCGCCGCAACAGCATTGTACGACAACTACCAGCGCACGTCTATGCAACCCGTTCAATCTGACTTGCGCTGAACGACTCGGCGACGCCGCTTCCAGGTTGGACGGCTTCCGGTCGCGAGCTACACAATGACACGCTATAGCATGCAGCATGGACGACTACGCATCGCGCGCGCAAGAGGAGTTCGCATCCCGTCCATTCCCCCGCACGATGTCGGCGGCGGACGGATCACGTACATTCTCGAGACACCCTGCGCACCTACGCCTTGGACCCGACGCTCGCTGCTATTTTCTTCACTCCGAGTCTCGCGAGAGATCTCCGGGTCCCGAATTGAGGAGGCGCGTTCTGGTCTTCGCCCTGTCCGAGGACCCCCACCGAATGGCAGCTCACCACATTTCACATTTGATCTCCGTTACGCAGCGCCGGTGCCTCCGCCCCATCTGTCGCGGCCAATACGCGTACCGAACTATCAACCAAATACCGCTCGTAGTACCTGCCCCGAGCTCCGACTCCCGACACCGGGTCTAGACCGCTGCGCTGAGCGAACGCTCGTCCCGGAGGCTTCGTGGCGTTGTTGAACAAACTCAAACTCGACCTTCTTACGGCCTGAGGCCCGGACGCTGGATGGCTTGGCGATGGCCTCCGACCATACTACATACAAGGAACCCGCGGCTCCCACCCTGCTCGGCGCCGCTCTCACGGGTTTCTTGCAGGCCATCGTCCACGCGCCCTCATAGCAACCCCCCTCCCCCTCGACTGCTCGCACAAGGGAAGGTTATTGCTCTATCTCGCTTCACGGTCCCGCGCTGCGAGGTGTGCACGCGGGACCGCGCACGCTCCACGAGTGACCGTGCCGATTTGGCAGTGGCATGGGCGTTCTGGTTACTTGCGCGCGCGGGGCTGCAGGCTGCGGACAACGGGGCGGCGTTCATTGATATTGTGGGCACCGGCCCACGTCGCTTTCTCTGGGCTTTGCGTTGCCGATACGGTGCTGCCGTGTGCGTGCACAGTGCGGGACAGTCGATGACTATCTTCGAACAGCAAGCGTCCCCGGTAGAGTTCGAGCGCACAGCTCAAGTCCTCGAGCGCGTACTGTCACGTGGTGCTACGGCGGCTGGCATGGATCTCTTTCGTCGCGTTTCCTTCTCATTAGCAGGGCACAGGTGATGTGAAGTATACTAGCTGGCATAATGTGGATAAATCTTCTTGATCGATTCTGAGATTCTGGGCACGAGCCGCTATTTGGATGCATGCGTAGGTGCTAGTACACTGGGACAGGCTACTAGTACTGCAGGAGATTTGCTGTTGAGACGGCGAGGACTGGTAACGTACATACAGAGATAAGGAGAATATCGAGGCAGACAGGCAGACAGCTACTCGTGCATCGCCCACGCCGTTGTTGAAACGGCGAGGACAGGTAATATACATACAAGGATAGGGGAAACGTCGCCGAGGAAGTCGTAGAACTTGAAGCCACAGACTGTGTGGGGTGGATGGGAAGGATAGGATACTAGGGCCCGATTGACGCGCTTGCGGATGGAGGGCGTAGAATAATCTGAATGCTAGTGGATGGAATGTCAGAACTATAGAGTAGCAGCCTCGCGGGCGAGAACGCACCTCAATTCAACAAGCAAACCCGCGAGTCCTCGATGGGGCGAGGTTTGTGGGCACCCAGGGCACCCTGCCATTGATGGCCCCCCCATTGGACGGCCTCGTTCTCCAAAGCGAAGATGTCTGGGCAGCGAACATACTGCCTAGGATCGGCACTCAACGTGCGGATCATGTGCAACGTCCAGGTACGACAAGTGAGCTGAGGGAAGCCAGGGGGGTTTTGGTTCAGCGGCCACGATTGCATGATCCTGAACAGGTCCTGGGCGTTCTCCGGGGGGCAATACCCAATCCGCAGGACCCCCGCCAGAAGCATGGATCGCATAACGCCGCGGGTCAGTTTATGATCGGAAACCCAACCCGTCGATGAGCCCCGGCCCACGTTCTGGATGTGATACTTGTGACCACCCTGTGTGGGGTGTTCGTGGTGGTAAAGGCCCCAGTGGAAGGTCCGCTCTGTACCTGCATTGGGCGTGGAGGGGTTCGCACCAGGATGAAAGTCCATGCGTATGAAGAGGACGAGGTATATAGCACCGACCCTTAGACGGGGATCGATTCCTTCAGAACTACCGACCCGGCCCTGGTTCGGAGTCGGCGCTGTACCAGTAGCGTGCCCGGCACCCGAAGATGACCCGGACCGTGACGACTTGAAGGTGAACATGATGATGCACGAGGGATGAGGGATGAATGATGCTCTGTGTGGGATGTGCTGTACAAGGCGTTGCTGCGATGCAAAAAAAGAGGACGCGACAAGTTTAAATAGCGCAGTGAACACCTCCGAATATTTTCGATGATCCCTGGCTTGAGTCGCGGTTTACGACGAGAACGTGCCGATGTTCGTGTGATTGCCCCTTACCACCGTCCAAGTATGACATAACACCTCGGACCCTGGTCTATCGCAAACGGGGTGCTCTCAAAGATGCGGCGCCCATTACCCAAGGATGCGGGCGGTGTGCTCGTCCCCGACAGAATTGGTATGTTACTTACGTGAGTGACAGGCCAAGCCGTTGGTTCGTTCAAAGCTTGTGGAAGCGAAGCAGTGCGTGTGCTTTAGTCCAGCTGCTAAGGGCGCAGGGAGGGGCAATGACTCACAGCAACGTCCCAGCGCGCGTTCCCAAGTGGCAGAGAAGACCGAACCTAGGCCGAACCTTGGTCGGCGGGCTACCCACAGGCACAAATAACTCCAAACACCCCTCTGAACTTGTGACGCTGCGCCACACCACAGCTCGACTAGTCTTATCGTGAGGCGCAGCGGCATCTACGAACCCAAATGCTCGTACGGTGCCTAAGCTTCGAATTATGATCTCCGAGCTCACCGCGGGAGCCACCGCACTGTTGCCATTGAACTGTGTCAGCACTGCGCTTCTTGGGACCACACGAAGATGTTCAACGCCGCCCAATGACTCACCAGTACCAAGAACGAAGAACAGCTGATCACGACATCTGGAAAAGACGGGGAGCCGCATCGCACATATCGAATCTGAGAGAACAAGCGCGTCAGTTTCTCCTCACCGAAGAAGACGAGAACATACTATGGTATTAGGGCCCTGAAGTCGTTGCTACCTGAGCATCAGCAGGAGCCCTGGGACCGCTGATGAGAAAGCCGGGTGCTCCAAGGTCTATTCACCTGGTGACCCGCCCTTTTGTTTGTGTCGGCAAGGCTCTGTCGGATTGCGTGAAGATGTCCGTGTCGTGATTGGGCTCTGATACTGGTGGACTCCACTGGCACCCCCGACGACGAGTTCGTATTAATATTGAATGCAGTCGGTGACATGGATATTAACGCAAATCGAAGCTGCGGATCAGCTACCGAACTCTTTCCGGCGTGTCATAGTAGGCACAAAGCACAGCAGTGTGTTGGACGCTGGCATACCACGATTGGACGATGGCCATCGTCTGGCACGAGAAGCTTTGCTCGTGTCAAGGGCCATATGTCTGATAGTAGAAGAATCAGCGAGAAATGGCAAAAGGGAGTGTCGGGACTCGTCCTTGACAGCCTCGTGTTATCGAAGCGAGTCACGGAGCTGATGGCTACGAATCTTATGTGAGGAAAAGGGCCGTCCGCACGGCGGCGGGGTAGTCGGTATGGTGACGCATCTATTCATGGTTGCTGGAGTCGTTCTCGGGCTGCATTTCGCAAACTTCCAGTCCTACGAGACTAAACCGCTACTAAGTTGTGTTGGTCAAGATATTTACTAGAAGCGCGTACAACTTCCTTCACGAAGATTACGACGACGCACTGGCCGGCATTACATGCCCATTCCGCCAAATCTTGAAAGTTCCACCTCCACGTAGCGAGAGCCGGAAGTCCGTTGTATGCTGACGGAAAACGAAATCGTCAGTGATAATGTCAGTGACTAGATATTGTTGCTCACCGTTAATATGACAAGGAATCAGCAACAAGGTTGTACATATACCGTTGTCCGACAATTTCATCAGCATAAGCCCCGGCAGCGACCGAGTTTGCCATAAACTGTCCCCAGGGGTTTTCCGCAAAGATGGCAACCATGCCGAACTCCCAATATTCAGGGAGCCAAGCCGCGGATTCCCAGTCGATGATACCAGAAATGTGCCCGTCAGCACCGACCATGATGTTATGTTTGTGAAGGTCCCCATGGGTGAATACGATCGCGTGAGGTGCGAGTGCGAAAAACTCTTCGGCCTTTGCAACATCATCCAACCCTCGCTCGTCATCGCTAGCGGGGGAGAAATACCCTATCCGACGCATAGTGTCGTAGAAGGCGGCTTCGTTCGCGCAAGCCGGACATGGCGAGATTGGAATGAGTGGCCCCCTCACGGGTCCTCCATCGACGCCACACACAGCATCGCCGTGCGGACTCGTAAAGCGACGCATTGTAGCAAGAATATTTATGAGGTCGCCGCGAATCACATCGAGGTCGACCTTGTCGTCATCAAGCTGGTCCAGCTCGGTGCCACGCAGGCGTGTCATGAGAATCGACGGTGGCGCAAGGCTTCCTGGCGGTGGCTGACCGAAGGATATGAACCTGGGTGCTGGGACCCCCATGGCTCGTGCAAGGTTCATGGCGAGGCCTTCTTGCTCCGTGGCGCGGTGGCTGCACTTCAGGATGAGGCCGAATGGAAGAATGTAACCTGTGGCGGGGTCCGTCGTAGTTACGCCCCAGAAGCGACAATAGTAGACCGAAAGTGGTTTTAACAGTTTCTCGTGAATGTAGAAGAAAATCTTCTTTGAAAATGCGGAAGATGGACAGCCGATAGAGGGACATGGTAGCTGGGGCCGTTGCAGGAGAGGAAAGCGTGGAGTGAGTGTGGTCGACATCGTGTTTGACATCAATGTACGACTCTAGGGGGAGAGGTCTTTATTTAATTTTATGTCAGTTAGACGAGTAAGCAGCTAAGGGCGACAGGTTTATGCGGGGTCTATATATTTTAAACGGAGTTGAGAAAATTAGATCGTCGCACTTCACACTGCTTTACAGAGCGCAGCATAACTTTCTGCTATATATTAGCTTCGAATAGCGAGAGAGCGTAGTAGTAAGTTCTGCGATGTACCAGCTAATTACATTGGCTCGTCATAGTCGCCTTAATCGAAAGGTGCGTTTGATGGATTTTGAGGTGTCTTCGCGGCGGGCGCCTCAGGCAATCGCATCGAGACAGCGTCTGCGATCCAATTCCTAGCCCGGCGTCGCACCGTATTACTAACTTGAGGGTGAGCGCGGCTTCGCCCACTCTGACCGATTCCACGTCGTCACGTTCAAGTTCAGGCCACTCGATCTCCTTCCCACCTTCACGTACCCTCCAACGCATACCGCGTTCGAACACGCAGCAAAGGAATGTTCGCTAAGACGGCAAGAGAAGGGAGAAGTTGAACAGGAGGAGAAACGACATAACGGGAGAATACGGAGAAAATGGCAGGAACCAGGTGGCATGCATGGGTCAAGTCACGTGTGCCCACCAAAATCTCCAGGCTGTTAACCGATTCTTTGGGGAATCGGAATAGTAGTAGCACGCCGCTATGTCTGCCTCAGGTACTCCCCGCTTCCCGCCCCTACATAGGCCTCGGCTGCCGTGTCCTCCCCTTGGGCGTACATCTTCCACCTTCTCTAAGACGTTCTTTTTCTACGTTCATGAGAAACTGTTGAAACCTCTTTCTGCCTGTTATTGCCGCCTCCGTGGCATCACTTCACCGGACCCCGCCATAATCCACATCCTTCCTTTCGGCCTCATCCTGAAATGTAGCAATCGCGCCACAGAACAGGAAGGCATTGCCATGAATCTCGCGCGAGCGATGGGAGTCCCAGCACCTAGGTTTATATCCTTTGCTCGGCCACCGGCTAGCTATGGGGATACCTTGCCACCATCCATTCTCATGACACGCCTCCAGGGGACAGCGCTCGACGAACTCGGCGACGAGGAAGTTGATCTTAATGTGATACGCAGCGATCTCATTAAGATCCTGGCTGCGATGCGCCGTTTCTTAAGTCCCCACGGCGATGCCGTGTGTGGCGTCGACGGTGGGACCATACGTGGGCCGCTCATTCCGATGTCGCCGTTTCCCGCTTGCGCAAACCAAGCCGCCTTTTACGACGCGATGCGCGGGATGGGCCGTTTTTCCCCTGCTAGCGACGACCAGTACGAACTGGATTGCGTCGCGCGGACTGAAACGTTCTTCGCGCTTCCCTCTCATGCCATCGTATTCACACACGGGGACCTCCACAAGCACAACATCATGATCGGTACTGACGGACACATATCCGGCATTTTCGATTGGGAATCCGCGGCGTGGCTTCCCGAATACTGGGAATTCGGCATGATTTCAATTATGGCCGGGAACCCATGGGGACAATATATGGCGAAATCGGTCGCTGATGGTGCTTATGACGTGGAGATTGCCGGACAGCGGAATATGTACTACCTCGTCGCTGATGCCTTGCGTTACTGAGGGTCACTGAGGGTGAGTGAGCATCTTGAACGGGCGGCCTTATCGCTGAAGCCTGCATTTCTTAGTCCGGTCTGGGTACGCCCCAGGTGGCAGGCAGCGGCGACGGTATTCGGTGAAACGCATTCGGATTTTTTGTGTCAGTACTATCCGTAAGGTTTTTAGCTACAGTCTCTCCAGATGTCGGGCCCCGAAAATGCGTGACACCCCACCCAAGTTCCAGCGTGTTTGAAACCGACGACCGTAGGCTCAATCTAGCAACAGATCAAGCCAGCCTAGAATAGTATTTATAGGTGCGAGGCGTGGGACGCGAGATGGACTACCGCGGACGCCTCGAGTGCTCGGCCAAATCCTGAGATCGTGTCTCTTACCTAGGGTGGAATGTCGAGGGCTGGGCAGGCATTTCGGTGGGCTTTTGAAGTTTCGAAACACCCGTTTAGGGTTTGGATTGGGGGCGTGTTGCTAGCGAGGTCCGCTAGGTAATGTCTGCAAAAAACTTTAATCGTTTAGACTCACGGAGTCAACCCGCCTCTAGTTGCTCGGAGTGGCACGGCGGCGGGATAGTCGGTATGGTGATGCGCCCGTTTATGGTTGCTGTCGCCAGGCTCGGGCTGCGTTTCGTAAACTCCCAGTCCTATGAGACCAAACCGCTACTAGGTTCTATCGGTTAAGATATCCAGAAGAGGGCACAACTTCCTGTACGAGGGTTGGTATCACGCAGTACATGCCTATGTCGTCAAATCAAAGTTCCATCTCCACATAGCTCGGAGAGCCGAAAGTTCAATGTGTACTAACTGAGGACAAACACTTCAATAATAATGTCCGTGGCTGAAAATTATGACTCACCGTCAATATGACAAGGTATCAGCAACAAGGTGGTACATATTCTGCTGTCCGACAATCTCGTCGGCATAAGCTCCGGCAGCAACAGAGTCCACCATGAACTGTCCCCAGCGGCTTCCAGGAAAGATGGCAACCATGCCGAACTCCCAATATTCGGGGAGCCAAGCTGCAGATTCCCAGTCGATGATGCCGGAGATGTGTCCATCAGCGCCGACCATGATGTTATGTTTGTGAAGGTCTCCATGAGTGAATACGATCGCGTGGGGTGCGAGTGCGAAGAACTTTTCGGTCCTTGCAACGCATAACAATTCTCTCTCGTCATCGCTGGCGGGGGAGAAATACCCGATCCTGCGCATAGTGTCGTAGAAGGCGGCTTCGCTCGCGCAAGCCGGCAACGGCGACATTGGAACGAGTGGCCCTCTCACAGGTCCTCCGTCGACGCCACATACAGCATCGCCGTGTGGACTCGTGAAGCGACGCATTTTAGCGAGAATCCGTACGAGATCGCCACGTATCACGTCGAGATCGATCTGGTCGTCCTCAAGCAGGTCCAGCTCGACGCCGTGGATGCGGGTCATGAGAATGGATGGTGGCGCGAGACTTCCTAGCGGTGGCTCAGCGAAGGATATGAACCTAGGTGCTGGGACCCCCATGGCTCGTGCAAGGTTCATGGCGAGGCCTTCCTGTTCCGTGGCACGATAGCTACACTTCAGGATGAGGCCAAATGGGAGAATGTAACCCGTGGCGGGGTCCGTCGTGGTGATACCACGAAGGCGGCAATAGTAGACCGAAAGTGGTTTCAACAATTTCTCGTGAATGTAGAAGAATATCTTCTTTGAGAGGGCAGAAGAGGGGCGTCCGAGAGGGGGACATGGTAGCTGAGGCCCTTCTAGGGGAGGGAAGCGTGGGGCGAGTGAGGTGGACATCGCGTTTGTACGATGGAGAGGGAGAGACTACTGTCTTTGGACGAGTATGTGAGTAGCTGCCTGTAGCTGCAGGCAGTGATAGGCTTCCGCGGAGTTCGAACGGAGTCAACAAAATCAGTTGCTCGTCGGAGTCGGACTTCTTTGTTGACTTTGAGATTGTTATAGGACGCAGCCATTAATTAGCTTCGAGTAGCAAGGGAGCGTACATTCTGCGGACTACCAGCTAACTACCTAGGCTCGCCACTATCAACTTCGACTTGATCTACAGGGCCCGCCGGATGGTTTTGAAGTAGTATACTAGTGCAGTGTGCGCCCTCTGCCTGCAGGCGTCTGCCGTACGCGATTCAAACAGGCGCTCGGTAATTCACAGACGCACTCCGCGCAACACGCTGTCCTGTTGATCCCGACCTGCTTCTGTCTTTCCTGAACTTTGTCGCTTCGGAAACTTCTATCTGCATAGAAATTGAAGATGTCCTATTAAACTCTTGGAGAGACTCGCCGCTTGTACGATTACAAGCCTCAGGATTACGTAGTTCGAAGGTCCGCAAAGAACAAGTACTGCCAGACATTCCCATGTACGTGACGGTACCTTGCGGTTTTTCATTGGTGACCCCTCAGAGCTAATGAAAGACTGCGTTTGGTTGAAACATAGAACTAGCTCCTTTAATAGAGGCTGGGTGACTTCGAAGAATGCGGAGACAGTTATGTACTCAACTGCCACGCCTATGCACCCGAGGCTGCACTCAACGACTGCTCGCGGCGTATACTAGCACCTCCACGCCTAGGCAATCTTTGCGTTTTCAGTCATCTGATGTACGTGCCCGGAGCGTGCGGGATGCAGAAACGTCCAAGTCACGACCGTTTGCGATAGAGCGCGTCGGAGGACGGGAGTGTCGGATATCATGGTCGGAAGAAGATGGGACTTCAGGTGTGCGGAAAGAATGGCAGGACATCGCCTCGGCTCTCCCAGAAAATGGGAAGATTGCAGCACCAACAAACACTTGGACGGGTCGAACGCTGTCCTGGCTGGGCCAGATGTTCCTGCCTACCAACTTCCCCCACTCAGTGCACCGCTCGTGAGTCCTGTCTTCTCCCATTAACCGCCCGAGGCGAGGCGCCCTAACATACCGCAAGATACATCCCGTTCCACCTCCTCCAGTTCTTTGAGACGACGTTAGCGACAGTTACGTCTGTCCTGTGTAATCAAGCACTCCTTACCTCCGTCGGGGTTTCTGCGGAAGGCAGCATCTTCGGTGCGGTCGCGGTGCAGTGGATCATCAAAGACGGCGCAGGGGAAGTCGCGAAGCTTTTCTTCATTCGCCGGTTCTCTCCATATTTCGACAGCCACCCAAAGACCTTGACTTTGTTCGGGGAGGTGATTGGGTGCTTGGGAAGCGGCCTGCAGATCGCGACGCTTCTGATTGCACCATCCCCGGGGAACTTCTTGATCTGCGCTGGTGAGTCGCCGTCGAAGGTCATGTTTAGAATGTTCGCGGGCTGACTATGGGGTCAGCGGGCGGGAACATCTTCAAGCTCGTCGGGAACGCGGTACGCTGGGGGTGACTGCAGATAATCTACACACGTGCTGACGTCTGGTCCGGTCTGAACACGCAGATCTGGTTCACCACGCACATCAAATTCATCCGCTACTTCTCTGAACAGGGCAACACGGGCGATGTCGCGGCGAAGGACGAGTCACAGGCATCGATCGCGCAGCTCGTGGGGTACGCATCTGGGATCAGCCTGCTCACGTTCTCGCACACGCCAGCCTATCTCTATTCCATCTTCTTCCTCGCGGTGCCCCTCCACCTCACGATGACCGCGTACATGATGCGCGTGGCGACGTTTGAGCTGCTCACCCTCCCCCGGATAAGCGGCCTCGCGCAGGAGTACGTAACGCGCGGGGAGCTGCCCTCGCTAGAAGAACTCGACAAGGCCAACCGCACCGGGCTCTTTGGCGAGTTCTACAAGGAAAAGAGCGACCGCTGGCTCACGCTTGCCCCCAGGGTGGGCGAGGCGTTGAAGGGCGGAGACGACCTTGATCCCGAGCGGTGGCGGGTGTGTGCCGAGATTTTCAAGGTGCGTCATGTCCAGGTACGTCCTTGGGATAGCGTCTGACGTGGTAGACGTCGATCACTTTCAAGCACGACCGGTACATGCTCTTTCCCCAGGAGTCGCACCGAGGGCATGCCGTCTCGGTTTTCTTCCACCCCGATGCGTCGAGCGACGACATGTTGCGGTCTATCTTCCACGCAGCCCTCGTACGTGATGCCCTCCAACACCAGCACTGGTCTGTAGCAGCGGATAGCCCGACAACTCCGACCTTTCTGCAGTCTGCGCTGGCAAAAACACATCAGCGCGCAAAGGACGATTTTACCTCGTTCAAGGAGACGCTCGAATCCCGCGGTTGGAGGACGGACGAACTCTGCTTCGCGGACCACGGCCACAGGGTAACATGGGCACATGGCGACTAATGGAGTTACAGATTCGCCAGGGGCGTAACATGGTGCTCGGCGCGCGGGCTGTCGTGAAGCCCGACTTCCAAGTCGTGCGATCGCGGTTCCCGGGAGCGAACGATTTCGCAGCGGGCGGTCTACGCCCTAGACTTAGACGGCTACGCCTCGGTGATTACAGCGGCGGCTATGGTAGCGCAGCGTCGTTCCTGTGCGTACCGCAGCGGTGATGCGCCGTAGGCACTGGATAGAGGTACCGGACTACCCTACGTTCGATGTATAATTGTCTAGCTGTATCCTCGAGGTATAATGTTGCGCACTGCTCCTTAATATTGTCGGGAATGTACACTCTATTCACCGGGCAGGCGTGGCGTGATTTTCACATGGGCGCGATGGTGCGCAAACGCGGTCGGTCGTGGCAGGCACAGCCAGTCCAGACTGTACTGGCGTTTCATGACGGAGATTGTGGCGCGGCGCCTGCAGGCCGGCGCGTCGACGACGATTACTGCTAGCAGTTGCGGACAACAGGATTTGCGTGTTCCATGCCCGTTGTGGCGTGCTGGGAAGAGGCCGAAGGCCCGGGAAGTATTATAGTACCAGCGAAGCCGGTCATAGTAAAGCGCTAGCAAGAAGTTAACCTCAATATTAATGGTGCACGCTTGATCTTCGTTAGTTTGACTATAGTTGCTGCGTTCACCCCAGAAAAAGAGCTCGGACCGACGTGCAGTTACATACATCACGATCGGTCAGCCCGCACGACGACGACATGCCGGCCCCGAGCCTCCCCAACGTCGCGTCGAGGTTTCTTACTACATATGCATGTCCGACACCGAGGGAACCCCCGCCTACGACAATAGTAGCATCGGCAAGGACGACACTTTTGGCACATGCAGGCGCCAATCTACCACCCCGCCCTTGCTGTGCTGTGGTCAGATTGGCACTCCTCCTGAGTACTCTGACCTGCGGAAGTGGTGCGACGGTTCTGCGATGGTTGTGAGGGCGCTGCAGATGTGGTATAAGGTTGGCCGAGGTGTATGGGTCAGCGGTTTGAGGATGGCGGCCCTGGGACGGGTGGGACGAGTCCTTCCGGAGCGCGGCGTGCCTGCTCGATCGGGGTGTCGCGTTTGGCTGAAGTTGCGAGGAAATCCGAGAACGGCATGAGGACAAGGGCTGGCGCCAAGCGAGAGCACGCAGCGAACGCGCGGAGAGATTAGCAAAGAGTACCTGTTTTTGCTGTAATGCTTGCAAGGATGTTGAGGAGACGGCGTCCCCCAAAGGAGTGCGGGGGAGCCCAACGAATCGTACGCGTATGAGAGGAAGATGCACTGGAGGAGATGTGGGGAGCGCGAGCTCTGTGGAGAGGGCGGAATTCCGGAACAGAGGCCATCGGGCGGGCGTCTATCTCGCGTCTGGCGAGCCACCAGCAGGCGAGAGCGGTATTGCCATATTGGGATTTTTGAGGAGGACGCAATTGCTGCGTGTAGCGCCCGGGATTCGTTGGGGTGCCGTTATGGGGGGCGTTTGGGGAGCTGTTATAAAACAACTCGGTCGCTCTCGCCGTCTTCTCCTCACCGCCCGCTAGACCTGGTCGTTCCTCTCCCTGTCGACACACTCCCCGACCACGACCATGTCTGCTTCCTCTTCCCTCTCCGGCCAGGGCATCACCACCCGCCCCATGCAGATCCAGTCTGGTCCCATTAGAGTGAGTCCCCCACCACCGTTCTTCTCTCTCCCAATGCGTAGACGGGAAGGGGTCGGGGGTATGGGCGCGAAAAATTTGGGCGGAAATCGGTTGGGTGGGTCGACGCGTCTTGACGCGCCCAAAAGTGCTGGCGCGTCGCGCGCAGGTGCCTGCATCACGCGTCGCAAATCCCCCGGTGCACCGGATGCAGCTTTGCATAGCAAGATACCGCCGGGAATCATCTCTCATGAGAATTGCACTGTTTCCCTGCGCCGAGTTTTATGTGTCGTACGGTAACGCAGCACACCACTGACCTGATTTGTTGCGATAGATCTCTATCCCCGTCTCCACCCAAGCAGACGAATGGACTGCTGCAGAAGTCCTTAGAGACGAGTTCACCCACATTCAGAAGACCGATGATGCCATAGACAACACCGCAGAGCTTGAAAATACGACCGAGGCGGCTGTAGAGCTGTTTGCCCGTTTCCTGCGCTTTGCAGCGCAGAAGCTTGATGAGGACGCACAGTCGGAGGCAGCGCGTACCTCCATCCTCTTCAAGTCACTGAAGTACTTTACTTCGTCCTACCTTTCTACTCAGGACATCCATGTAATTGCCGCCGCTTTCGACACCGAGGTTCGCAAGACCGTCCTCGCGTCGTACTTCACCGCTCTCGCCGCACTTGAGGCAAAGCAAGTCTCTGGCATCCCCCGCGCGCCAGCCAGCGCCCTGCTCTCGGCCGCGACACGTGGAGACGCGTCAATTTACGCGCTCTTCGGCGGTCAGGGCACGAACGAGGTCTACTTCGACGAGCTCCAGTCTCTTTACGACATCTACAAGCCCTACGTCTCGCCATTCCTGACGACCGTTACCCGCGATATCCTTATTCCCCTCGTCCAGGAATCCGAGGAGGAGTCCTTCTACTCCCATGGCCTCGATGTGGTCTCATGGCTTTCGGGCGCATCGCCGCGCCCCCCTGTTGCCTACCTCGCCTCCATCCCCATCTCCTTCCCCCTCATTGGTCTTACCCAGCTGACGCAGTACCTTGTTGTCTGTCGGGTATCCCAGCTCACTCCCGGTGACCTCCTCTCCCGCCTTCATGGTGCTACCGGTCACTCGCAGGGTCTCATTTCTGCGCTCTCAATCGCGGCTTCGAAGACCTTTGAGGACTTCTCTTCGAATGCGTCTAAGGCGCTCAGGTGGCTGTTCTACTCAGGTCTCCGCGGTCAGCAAGCATTCCCTGTTCTCGCTCTTGAGCCTAGTATTGTGCAGGATTGCGTAGAGGGTGGGGAGGGGACCCCTAGTCCTATGCTGGCCGTCACCGGCCTTCTCCTCAAGGATCTTGAGGGTCATATCGCCAAGACGAACAAACACCTCCCCGACAACTCGAAGATTGGCGTGTCTCTTTACAATGGGCCCAAGGCGCTCGTCGTCACCGGCCCACCTCGCGCGTTGTACGGCCTTGTAACGCATCTCCGGAAGGTCCGCGCGCCGAGCGGGCTCGACCAGAGCAAGACACCGTTCTCGCAGCGCAAGCCCGTCTTCTCTGTGCGTTTCCTCGTGGTCGGTGTCCCCTATCATAGCAAGTACCTCGAGAGCGTCGCCGACGAGGTCTTGGACGACCTGGAGGGCAAGGAGTTGTGGTCGAAGGAAGACCTTGGTATCGCTGTGTATCACACTGAGAACGGTAAGCGACTTATCTTACACCTGTCGAGTGTGTGCACCTAACGGTTGATCTATTAGGTTCCGATTTGCGCTCTACGGAGGGCTCCCTCACTCGGGCGCTCTGTGACCAGATTTTCACCCTCCCGATTCACTGGGCAAAGGCGACCGATTTCCCGGAGACCGCTACGCATGCGATTGACTTCGGTCCTGGTGGTCTCAGTGGTATCGGTCCTTTGACGGCTCGCAACCTCGAGGGTCGTGGTGTGCGCGTCGTCGTCGCCGGCGATAAGTCGAAGGGCCCTGCTGAGCTCTATGATGCGCAGAACGTCAAGACTGAGCAATGGTGGATTAAGAGGCACTCGCCGCGCCTGGTTAAGACCAGGTAAGTTGTATCGACTTGACCATAACGGATATAGTTTGACCAGTCGACAGTGACGGCACCATCCATATTGACACGCCTTTCTCCCGTCTCCTCGGCAAGCCCCCAATCATGGTTGCTGGTATGACGCCTACGACTGTCAAGGCTGGCTTTGTCAGCGCGGTCCTCGACGCTGGCTACCACATCGAGCTCGCTGGTGGTGGACACTACAATGCTGCCGCCCTGAGGTCGAAGGTCGCTGAGATCCAGAGCAAGATCCCCGCGGGTGTCGGCATCACTCTCAACGCGCTCTACATCAACCCCCGCCAGTTCGGGTTCCAGTTCCCTCTCTGGCAGGAGATGCGTCGCGAGGGCCTCCCGATCGAGGGCTTCTGCGTCGCCGCCGGTATCCCCTCCACCGAGAAGGCTGCGGAGATCATCGACGCCCTCCGTGCCGCCGGCATCAAGCACGTCTCGTTCAAGCCCGGCTCCGTCGATGGCATTCGCCAGGTCGTGAACATCGCGGCCGCGAACCCCGACTTCCCCATCATCATGCAGTGGACCGGGGGTCGTGCAGGAGGCCACCACTCTTGCGAGGACTTCCACCAGCCCGTGCTCGCGACCTACGGCTCTATCCGCCAGCACTCCAACCTGTTCCTTGTTGGTGGTTCCGGCTTTGGCGGAGCTGACGATGTCTGGCCGTACCTCACTGGTGACTGGTCCGTTGAGAAGTTCGGTCTTCAGCCCATGCCGTTCGACGGTTTCCTCTTCGCCAGCCGTGTCATGGTTGCGAAAGAGGCGCATACTAGCTCGTCCGTCAAGGACCTCATTGTCGCTGCCGCTGGCGTCGACGACGCTCAGTGGGAGGGTACTTACGCGAAGGAGACTGGTGGTATCCTCACCGTTCGCTCTGAGCTTGGCGAGCCCATTCACAAGATTGCCACTCGCGCCGTCAAGCTCTGGAAGGAGTTCGACGACACCGTCTTCAAGCTCCCCAAGGAGAAGCGTGTTGTATGGCTCGCTGAGCGTCGCGCGGAGGTGATCGCGAAGTTGAACAAGGACTTCGCTAAGCCGTGGTTCGGGTGGAAGAAGGACGGGTCCGTCGTCGAGGACATCGCGGACATGACGTACGAGGAGGTTGTCCTCCGCATGGTCCGCCTGATGTACGTCACGCATCAGGAGCGCTGGGTCGACCTCTCGCTCCGCAACCTCACCGGAGACTGGCTTCGGCGCGTCGAGGAACGCTTCGCCGGCGTCAACGGTGGCCTGAAGCCATCCATCCTGCAGTCATACACGTCCCTCGACAAGCCTCAGGCGTTCGTCGAGCACTTCTTCAAGACGTACCCTGCCGCGACTGAGCAGCTCCTTGCGTCCGAGGACAAGGCGTACTTCCTTGCCATTTCGCAGAGGCCCGGTCAGAAACCCGCGCCGTTCATCCCCGTTCTTGACGCGAGCTTCGAGGTCTGGTTCAAGAAGGTATGTATTTGATCATCTCAAGTGTTTGCGAAGATGTTGACGTAAGCATGTCAGGACTCTCTCTGGGCCGCCGAGGACATCGATGCTGTCTTCGACCAGGATCCGCAGCGTGTCTGCATTCTCCAGGGTCCCGTCGCTGTCAAGCACTCGAAGGTCAAGGATGAGCCGATTAAGGACTTGCTCGGGAACATCACCTCCGACCTCGTCAACAAGCTCGTCGATCGTCTGTACGGTGGTGACAAGTCTAAGATTCCAACGGTCGAATATCTCGCTCCTGCTGCTCGTCCCATCCCCGCTGCTATCGCTCCCGCCGTCTCGAACAACACATCGACTTATAGTGTCGGCCAGACCCTCCCTGAGACTTCAGCATGGCTCGAGACCATTGCTGGCCCCGAGCTCGGATGGGCTCGTGCTCTCCTCACCTCTACGACTATCGTGCAGGGCACGGCGTACCTCGACAACCACATGCGTCGTCTCTTCGCCCCTCGCCGCGGGCAGAAGGTCGTCGTCGAGACTGATGGGACCCGCCCTACGAAGATTTCCGTTTTCGGTGCCGCCCGCTCCGTCGGCGAGCACGACCCCTCCTTCAAGGTTATCGAGGCCAGCTTCAGCTCTTCCACGTCGACGATCAATGTCACCATCTTCGAGGAGCGCCGTGGCTCTTCCATCCCACTCACGCTCAACTTTGTCTACAAGCCTGCGATGGGCTTCGCACCGATTCACGAAGTTGCTGATGGCCGCAACAGGCGCATCAAGGAGTTCTACTGGAAGCTGTGGTTCGGCGACAATGAGGTTCTCCCTGAGATCAACGTCCGCGACACCTTCACCGGTCCCGAGGTCACGATCGACGAGGACGACGTTGAGACGTTCTGCGCCGTCGTCGGTAACCAGGGCGAGGCGTTCAAGTCTGCTCGTACTGACACCCCTCTTGCGCCCATGGACTTCGCCATTGTTACTGGCTGGCAGGTGCGTGTCTGGCCATGTAGAGATGTTGCTTTATACTAACAGGTATACGTAGGCCATCATGAAGGCTATTTTCCCCGCCTCGATCGACGGCGATCTCCTCAAGCTCGTCCACTTGTCGAACGGTTTCCGTCTTCTCGACGGCGCCAAGCCTTTGAAGGCAGGCGATGTCTGCAAGGCCGAGGCTCGCATTGTCGCCGTTACCAACAGCGACGCCGGCAAAGCCGTCAAGGTCAAGGGGTACGTTATCCGTGGCGACGAGCGCGTCATCGAGGTAGTTTCCTCCTTCCTCTACCGCGGCCGCTTCGGCGACTTCGAGAACACGTTCGAGGTCTTCGAGGAGCCCGACTACGTCGTCGAGCTGCCCACCGACGCTGCTGTTGGCGTCTTGCAGTCCAAGGAGTGGTTTGACTGGGACGACGAGACGAAGCCCCTCCAGGCTGGCACGACGCTCGTCTTCCGTGTCCGCTCGGAGGTTACATACCGCAACAAGACGTGCTACAGGGAGGTGAATGTGTCCGGCGAGATCTTCGTTCGTGACCAGATCAAGCGTCTCGTGAAGGTTGGCTCCGTCGACTTCCTCGACGACGACTCGAAGGGCAACCCTGTTGTCGAGTACATCAAGCGCCACGGCAAGCCTCAGGGCCTCGTCAGCCCTCTCCCCAACGATGGGTACACGATGACGACGCACACAAGCACCCTCTTCACGACCCCCGCGACGAACGAGCCGTACTCGAAGGTCTCTGGGGACTTCAACCCGATCCACATCAACCCCTACTTCGCTGACTACGCCTCGCTCCCTGGTACAATCACCCATGGCATGTGGTCCAGCGCTGCTACTCGTCGCTACGTCGAGACCGTTGTTGCTGAGGGCAAGCCCGAACGTGTTGCTGCGTAAGTCTTAACATTGCAAATAGCTACCTGCAGTACTAATACTCTCCTTCAGCTACGATGTTGCCTTCGTCGGGATGGTCCTCCCCGGCGACGAGTTGCAGGTGAAGATCAAGCACATCGGTATGCGCAACGGTAACTTCGTTGTCAGTGTCGAGACGGCCAACAGCCGTGGCGAGAAGGTCCTCGCCGGCACAGCAGAGGTTGCGCAGCCCAACACCGTCTACGTGTTCACTGGCCAGGGTTCGCAGGAGCCTGGTATGGGCATGGATCTCTACAACAACTCCCCTGCCGCTCGCTCTGTCTGGGAGGCCGCTGACGCTCACCTTACCGCCGTCTACGGCTTCTCGATCGTCGAGATCGTCAAGGACAACCCGAAGGAGAAGACTATCCACTTTGGTGGTATCAAGGGCCAGGCCATTCGCCAGCGGTACATGGACATGACCTACGACACCATGGACAAGGACGGCAACGTCAAGACGCTCCCCCTCTTTGGTGACATCAACGTTCGCACACAGCGCTACACCTTCAGCCACCCCAACGGTCTTTTGTTCGCTACCCAATTCGCGCAGATCGCCCTCGTCGTGACTGAGCGTGCGGCGTTCGAGGACATGCGCTCGAAGGGTCTCGTCCAGACCGACTCTGCCTTCGCTGGTCACTCTCTCGGAGAGTACTCTGCTCTTGCTTCAATCGCTGACGTCCTCGCTATCTCGTCCCTGGTCGACGTCGTCTTCTACCGTGGCATCACGATGCAGCGTGCCGTCGAGCGTGACGCTCACAACCGCTCGAACTACGCAATGTGCGCCGTCAACCCGAGCCGCATCTCGAAGACGTTCAACGATGCCGCTCTTCGTGAGGTCGTTGACAACATCGCTCAGAAGACTGGCTGCCTCCTGGAGATCGTCAACTTCAACGTAGAGGTAAGTTTCAACGACCCACGCTGTCAGCCGTGTCCTCGCTTACGATAAACAGGGTCAACAATACGTCTGTGCCGGAGAACTAGTTGCCCTTCAGACCATGACGAACGTGCTCAACTACTTGAAGATCGAGAAGATCGATATCGCTAAGGTAGCTCTACGCATTTGTCTACTGCACGATTCGGCTAACGTCCCTGTCAGTTGACGGAGAAGTTTACTGTGGATCAGGTGAAGGAGATGCTCGGCGAGATCGTCACTTCGTCCTACGACAAGGCCAAGGAACAGCAGGCCCGTGAAGGCTACATCAAGCTCGAGCGTGGCTTCGCAACGATCCCGCTCCCTGGTATCGATGTGCCCTTCCACTCCCGTTACCTCTGGGCTGGTGTGATGCCGTTCCGTGCATGTGAGTACCCTTCGTTTACTCGGCGAATGTCTTTCCTAATCATGTTCCCAGACTTGTCAAAGAAGATCAACCCTGCCCACCTCAACCCAGACACTCTCGTTGGCAAATACGTGCCCAACTTGGTTGCGAAGCCGTTCGAAGTCACGAAGGAGTACGCCCAGCTCATCTACGACCAGACGCTTTCGCCTCGCCTCGATAAGGTGCTCAGGAAGTGGGACCAAGACAACTGGGGTTCATCCGAGCAGCGTCAGAAGCTCGCATACATCATCCTTGTCGAGCTGCTCGCCTACCAGTTCGCCTCACCTGTGCGCTGGATTGAAACCCAGGACATCCTTTTCACTCACTACAAGTTCGAACGCTTCATCGAGGTTGGCCCATCTCCCACGCTGACTGGCATGGCTACTCGCACCCTCAAGGCGAAGTACGAGGCTCAGGACGACTCGGTCACTCACCGCCGCGCCATCTTCTGCCATGCTAAGCACACGAAGGAAGTCTACTACCAGTTCGAGGACGAGGCTGAGGCACCTGCCGAGGCGAGCAGCGAGGAGTCTGCACCCACTCCTGCTGCCGCTCCTGTCGCTGCCACCCCCGTCGCCGCCGCACCTGCCCCATCTGCCTCTGCCGCCAGCATCGAGGATGTTCCCCTGAAGGCGGTCGACGTACTTGTCGCGATCATTGCCCAGAAGCTCAAGAAGAAGGTCGACGAGATCCCTCTTTCCAAGAGCATCAAGGACCTCGTAGGTGGCAAGTCGACTATGCAAAACGAGATCCTCGGCGACCTTCAACTCGAGTTCTCCGCTGCCCCTGAGAAGGGCGAGGAGCTGCCACTCGAGGAGCTCGGCTCGTCATTGGGTGTTGGGTACTCTGGCTCGCTCGGAAAGTACACATCGGGCTTGATCTCTCGTGTCGTCGGAAGCAAGATGCCTGGTGGCTTCAACCTTACTGCCATCAAGTCGTACCTGTCTAAGTCTTGGGGCATCGGCTCTGCTCGTGCCGACGGTGTTCTCCTGCTCGGTGCGACGATGGAACCCGCCAAGCGTCTTGGATCTGAGGCGGAGGCGAGGTCGTGGTTGGATGGCGTCGTGAGCATCTATGCTCAACGTTCAGGTATCTCCCTCTCTTCCGGTGCCGCTGCAGGTGGTGCTGCGGGCGGTGCTGGAGGTGCCGTCATCAACAGCGAGGAGTTCCTCAAGTTCCAGGCTGAGCAGGAGCAGCTCGCTTCTCAACAGATCGAGCTCTGGATGCGCTATCTCAAGAGGGATTCCCGGACGGGTGAGATCAAGTACGACGCCGAGAAAGCGAACTCTGCTCAGCTCCAGGCTCGCTTGGACGCGATTGCGAAGGAGCACGGCGACCTCTACATCGACGGTATACAACCGGTCTTCGACCCTCTCAAGGCCCGCCACTTCGACTCGTCGTGGAACTGGGTTCGCCAGGATGCGCTCCTCATGTTTTACGACATTATCTTCGGCCGCCTCACCACTGTCGACCGCGAGATCACCGCCCGTTGCATCGCGATCATGAACCGTGCAGACCCCGAGCTCGTGACGTATATGCAGTACTACATCGACCAGTGTGATGCTAGCCGCGGCGAGACGTACAGGCTTGCCAAACAGTTCGGCCAGCAGCTGATCGACAATTGCAAGGAGGTCGTTAGCCAAGCTCCGTTGTACAAGGACGGTGAGTTACCGATTAGAACTTCTGCTTATCAACCTACTAAACTTCCTTCCAGTCACTTTCCCTACGGCGCCTTTCACTGAGGTCACCGAGAAGGGCGACATCATCTACAAGGAGGTCGTCCGTGAGAATGTCCGCAAGCTCGAGGCCTACGTCGAGGAGATGGCTAGCGGCGGCGACCAGATCGTTGCCCCCACTAACATCCAGAAGATCCAGGATGATGTCCTGAAACTGTGGAACGTGGTCAAGTCGCAGCCGGAGATCAGCGACGAGCAGAAGAACCGCATCAAGGCTCTGTACGAGGGTGTCGTTCGGTCCCTACGCAGCAAGCGCGCCGAGTCTCGCCCTCGCCCGGGTGCCACTCGCACTCGTCGCTCTTCGTCTACCTTCCTTCGCCCTCAGGTCTCTAACGTCGCTTCTGTCTCTGCCGACAACGTTCCTCTTCTTCACTTGAAGCGTAAGGTCGGTACGACCTGGGAGTACAGCAGCAACCTCACCGGAGTGTACCTCGACATCTTGCACGAGATTGCCACTTCGGGCAGCACGTTCAAGGACAAGAACGCCCTCCTTACGGGCGTCGGGCAGGGCTCTATTGGTGTCGAGATTGTCAAGGGTCTCATCTCCGGTGGCGCTCACGTCGTCATCACCACGTCGCGGTACAGCCGTGCCACCGTCGAGTACTACCAGGACATCTTCCAGCGCTTTGGTAGCAAGGGTTCTGCCCTCACCGTCGTGCCTTTCAACCAGGGTTCGAAGCAGGATGTCGAAGCTATTGTCGACTACATCTACTCTTCGCTCGGTCTCGATCTCGATTACATCCTGCCCTTCGCCGCGGTGCCCGAGAACGGCCGTGAGATCGACGGGATCGACGATAAGTCGGAGCTTGCCCACCGCATCATGCTTGTCAACCTCCTCCGTTTGCTCGGCGCCGTCAAGAACAAGAAGGCTAGCCGCCAGTTCGTTACGCGTCCTACCCAGGTCGTCCTCCCTCTCTCGCCCAACCACGGCTTGTTTGGTAACGACGGCCTCTACTCCGAGTCGAAGATTTCCTTGGAGACGCTCTTCAACCGCTGGAACAGCGAAAGCTGGGGCGAGTACCTATGCCTCGCCGGTGCAGTCATTGGGTAAGCGCAATCTGTTTGGGTTATTGGCTTGTAAGCTTATGTGTCCTTCTAGCTGGACTCGTGGCACCGGTCTCATGAGTGCCACGAACACCGTCGCCCACGAGCTTGAGAGTCACGGTGTGCGGACCTTCTCTGCAAAGGAGATGGCGTTCAACATCCTCGGCTTGATGCACCCGCTTCTGTTCAGCATTACGCAAGTCGAGCCGATCTGGGCTGACCTCAACGGCGGTATGGACCGTCTCCCTGACCTCGCCGACATCACGACCCGCATCCGCGCCGATTTGAGCAAGAAGAGCGAGCTCCGCCGTGCCATCGCCCGCGACAATGCCGCTGACTACAAGACCGTCAACGGCGTCGAGGCCGAGCGAGTCCTGCAAACCGTGAACGTCACTCCCCGTGCGAACTTCAAGTTCAACTTCCCCACCCTTGAGTCTCAGGAGTCGCTCGAGGACCTCACTAAGCTGCGCGGTATCGTCGACCTGGAGAAGGTCATCGTTGTCACTGGCTTCGCCGAGGTCGGCCCTTGGGGTAGCTCCCGCACGCGCTGGGAAATGGAGGCGCGCGGCGAGTTCAGTATCGAGGGTTGCATCGAGATGGCATGGATGATGGGTCACATCAAGCACTTCGATGGCCGTCTGAAGGACGGTTCTCTCTACGTTGGTTGGGTGGACGCGAAGTCCAACGAACCCGTCGACGACAAGGACGTCCGTGGTCGTTACGAGAAGGACATCCTCGCACATGCAGGCATCCGTCTTATCGGTGAGTGCTGTTCCTTCTATCAGTCACATGCAGAGCTAACGATCATCCAGAGCCTGAACTCTTCCGCGGCTACGACCCCAAGAAGAAGATCTTCAACCAGGAGATCGAGATCCTGCACGACTTCGAGCCGTTCGAGGCGGCCGAGGCTGACGCTGAGAAGTTTAAGCACGAACATGGCGACAAGTGCGACATCTGGGCGGGTGAAGGCGGCCAATGGTTCGTCAAGTTCAAGAAGGGCGCTCGTATCTTCGTCCCCAAGTCGTTCGCATTCAACCGTCTCGTGGCTGGTCAGATCCCCACCGGATGGGACGCTGGTCGCTACGGTATCCCCGCCGACATCATTGCTCAGACCGATCGTACGACGCTGTGGGCCCTTGTGTGCGCTGCTGAAGCCCTCAACATGTCCGGTATCACCGACCCGTATGAGCTTTACCAGCACATGCACCCCTCCGAGGTCGGCACAGCAATTGGCAGTGGTATGGGTGGTATGGAGAGCTTGTCGCGCATGTTCAAGGATCGTCGCGACGAGAAGGAGGTTCAGAACGACATCCTGCAAGAGACGTGAGTACTACCCACAAACTTTCCCGTCATATAACTAACAACATCATCAGGTTCATCAACACGACTGCAGGCTGGGTTAACCTGCTCCTCCTCTCTTCTAGCGGCCCTATCAAGATCCCTGTCGGAGCATGGTATGTGCCTATGACAGCGATCGATGCCACCGGCTTTACTAAAGTCGATTTTGTAGCGCCACTGCCCTCCAGTCGATGGAGATCGCGTGCGACACCCTGCTCTCAGGCAAGGCCAAGGTGATGCTTGCTGGTGGTTTCGACGACCTCAGCGAGGAGGGCTCGTACGAGTTCGCCAACATGAAGGCTACCAGCAATGCCGAGACCGAGTTTGCCATGGGTCGTGAGCCCACGGAAATGTCTCGTCCCGCCACCACCACCCGTTCAGGCGTATGTTTCTACGCTTGTATCTGCTGCTGCAGTTGCTGATACGGTTCATGTAGTTCATGGAAGCTCAGGGTACGGGAGTGCACGTCTTGATGAGTGCGAAGACCGCGCTTGAGCTCGGCTGCCCTGTTCGTGGTGTCATCGGCTTCACGTCCACCTCAACGTACGTGTTCACTGTGCATACCCGCCATACCATTGCTAACGTGTCTTTAGCGACAAGGCGGGACGCTCAGTTCCCGCTCCTGGCCGGGGCGCCCTATCCATCGCTCGCGAAGTTCATACTAAGCACCCTCTCCCCATCCTCGATATCGCCTATCGCTCCCGTCAACTCTCCTTCCGCCGGAAACAGATCTCTCAATGGCTCGAGAACGAACGCCAGCAGCTACAGGAGGAGATCGAGTTCCGCAAGAGCCAGGGTTCCGTCCTCGACGAGGAGTATGTCTCGTCTCGCATCGCTGACATGGAGAAGGAGGCTGCTCGGCAAGAGAAAGACGCCCTCTCGACGTACGGTATGCTCGAGGGAGCAGACGCTCGCATTGCTCCTCTCCGTCGTGCTCTCGCCGTCTGGGGCCTCACCGCCGACGACATCGGTGTCCTCTCTATCCACGGTACCAGTACCGGCGCCAACGTAAGTCTTTGCGTTCTTCGTGGTAGGCCATCTCTAACAACTTCTCGACCCATAGGAGAAGAACGAGACGCACATCTGGAACGACGTCTTCACCAACCTCGGCCGCACCGACGGTAACGCTGTTCCGATCATGGCACAAAAGGGCCTCTGCGGTCACTCCAAGGGTGGCTCCGCTGCTTGGCAGTTGGCCGGTCTCTTGCAGAGTGTGGAGAGCGGCCTTGTTCCGGGCAACCGCAACGCCGAGTAAGTATTGATTCCATCTCAGTAACGGGCGTGGTCCTGACCCTTATTAGCAACATCGACGCGAACTTCAAGAAGTACACGTACCTCCTCTTCCCGTCGAAGACCATCCATACCGACGGTATCAGGGCCGGTGTCATGGTAAGCAGACCCACCATCGTAGTATGACCTATTGACTAACAATCTTTTAGTCCTCTTTCGGCTTCGGTCAAGTTGGTGGTACCTGCTTGATTATTAACCCACGCTACCTCTTTGCTGCGCTCGAGCCGTCGGCGTACGAGGCGTACAATGCCAAGAACCGGCACCGCCAACGCCTCTGCTACAAGGCGATGAGCGAGATGATGATCTCGAACTCGCTCGTGCGCGTCAAGGATGCGCCGCCGTACAGCAAGGAGCTCGAGGGCCCTGTCCTGCTCAACCCGCTCTCCCGCGCCTCGTACAACCCCAAGACGGGAAGCTACGAGTACAAGGCCAAGCTTGAGACCAAGCCCCACCTCGACGTTGCCAACGTGCCCGCCGTCACCCAGACCCTCTCCTTGGAGTCCTCTGCGGGCGTCGGCGTTGACCAAGGTACGCACAACTCATCCAAATCGCCAACGTGGCAGAATCTGATTCTCCCTACAGAGCTCATCTCGTCCGTGCCCTCATGGAACCCCACATTTGTCGAGCGCAACTTTACGGAGGCCGAGATCGCGTACTGCCGCGCGCAGCCGTCGCCGCCATCGTCCTTTGCCGCGCGCTGGGTCGGTAAGGAGGCCGTGTTCAAGTCGCTCGGCGTCGCGTCCAAGGGCGCGGCTGCGGCGATGAAGGACATCGAGATCCTCCCCGACGCGTCGGGCGTGCCCACCGTCGTGCTGCACGGCGAGGCCAAGGCCGCTGCGGCCGCCAAGGGCGTCGCGAAGGTCCACGTCTCTCTCAGCCACTCTGACGTGAGTACTTCCCCCCGCTTCCTTTGCTATGGAGATGCTGACGGATGTATGCAGACCACCGCTATCGCCTTCGCTCAGGCGTCGTCTGCATGAATACCCTCCCCTCATATCCCATAATCGTAATATATCTGCTGTATCTGTCTGCTCTAATGGTGGTCCCGTCTCGTTGTAGTCGTCGTTGAATCGAATACTTAGCACTCGCATCGTTGTATATCTCTCTGCATGTCTCTCACGTCGCTCATGTCTTTCTACGTCTCGCATCACGATAATAGATCTTTTTTCACTCTCATGTCGGCTTCTCCGCGCGCAAAAGCATTGAAACAACGATAGCATGCATCAAATTGGTGTAGAATATAGCCCGTGTGTACTAATATACTCTGCGATGCTCGGGGTGACCATCTCCCGCCAACCCGGGTCCCCCCTCGCGATCCGCTCACGCACCTCGCTACTACTGTACGTACACTCCCTCTCCCCAATGTCCACAAACGTCACCTTCCGACCAGACGCAACCCGCCGCGCAAACTCGGCCATCTCCACCTCGACCCGCTCCTCCGCCTCTCGCTCTCGCTCCCGCGTCACACCGTTACTCACGCGCCGCGCGCACACGACGGCGGAGTCGTCCGCGTCCGGGGAGAGGAACTTGCGCAGCGCGGCGGCCATCGCGGCGGGGTCGTCGGCGTAGTAGCGCGGCGCGAAGAGCCGCACGAGCGTGTCTGTGCCCATGAGGAACGTGAGCCGCGGCGCGGGCGCGGGGGGTGACCCGAGGTGCGCCGCGATGGCGATGAGCCGCGCGAGGAAGGCGAGGAGGAGGGGGGACTTGCCGACGAAGGTCGGCTCGTCGATGATCGCGACTGCGACGTTCGGTGTGGGGTTGCGCGAGGAAGGGGAAGAGGAAGAAGGGACTGCGGCGGGCGGGCTGGACGCGAGGTTGAGGTCGTGCGCGAGGGCGACCATCATCTCGATGCGCTGCTCGTAGGTCGCGTCGCCGGGCTTGAGCTGCTTGTCTGCGTTGCGGACGGAGAGGAGGAGGAGGCGCGCGTCGAAGGCGTGTGGTGCCGCGGGGCCCCGGGCGGAGGGTGGGGTAGATACGGACGCGGGAGGGGAAGGAGGGAGGGGAGGCGGCGGCGGTGTATTGGCGAGCGCGAGGTGCGCGAGGGTGGGCGGGTTGAAGGAGGAGTCGAGCACGGAGATGTGGACGGTCGGCGGGGCGGCGGAGCCTGAGAGGGCGGTGGGGAGGGGCCAACGCGGGTGGGGCGTGTGGATGAGCTCGATGGCGGAGAGGCCTTTCTGGACGCGGTGGAGGAGCGGGGCGTAGCTGCTCATCGTGCTTGAGGACGTCCGGTACCTGCGTTGACTGAGGTTACATGATATAAGAGCTGGACTGACCGATGTTGGAGAAGCGTACTGCACGTCTGGTACTCTCGATATAATCTGCTCGCTTATCCCTATACGCGCCTTCCAATTGATCTATTGGTAGTGGTAATAAGCGTCCGAGTGAGAGCCTCCTGCAAGAGCTACTTACATGAGAGAGAAGAAGAGATAAGATTGGGAGTGGGTTCGATCTCCGATCGCAGGTGGCGGCGAGTAAGATCGCTGTCCTGTTTGGGCGAGAGCACTGTCTCGACTAGATCTATCCCCTCCAGTGCGAGTGCGAGAGCGAGAGCCCGTTGACACGCCTCCCAGCAGCGATGGAGAAAGACGCCGACGGCTTTTACACGCCTGGTCAGTCCCTTCCTCCTCACCTCGCCCCCGTCCGCACCCCGCCAATGTCAAATACAGCCCCCGCCGCAGACAAACCCGCCCCCGCCACCACAGACGCACCAGATGCCGCGCCCACACTCTCGCAGGATGGCGGTGAGCACGCCCCCGGCTCTGCTCTGCGCACCGTAAATCTCACAGATCGCCATAATTCGCAGTCACGGATCTCATCAAGTCCACGTTCGAGGTCTCCGTGAGTCCCAAACGCGTCTTTTCCCCAAAGACGCGTCTTGATCGCGTGCACCCGCCCGCCGTGCCCAGGTTACGCTCGCAGATCAGCAAGCGGATCCCAACTCCCCCCTCTTCAGCGCAAAGACCTTCGAGGAGCTCGGCCTGTCCGTAATCCCCACCCAGCCCCCGATGCCGATGCCCCCGTCGCTCACGCGCTCACCTCGGACAGGCACCAGGATCTCCTCAAGGGCATCTACGACATGGGCTTCTCTAAACCGTCCAAGATCCAGGAGCGCGCCCTTCCCCTCCTCTTGTCAAATCCGTGAGTCTCGCCTTTCTTGTCGTTCTTGTAAGCCGCGCGGATTCCGCGGGCGCGGTCGTGTTACTCGTGGCGGCGGAGCATACACCGAGGCAGGGAAAGTGCAAGTGCTCACCCGCTTTACTCTCGCTGGTTCGAGTGGCATATGTCCTCGCACCCCCGCGTACGTGCGTCCGCTTCGGCGTGATTGGGTTCGCCAAGTTCTCGCCTTCCGGTGGCGCGCCTCGAGTTTTGGCATAGTGAAGACGGTGTAGTTCATGTGGTCTTCGGATGCGGCGGAGTTCGACTCTGCTCGCCTCTCAACCTGTCCGAGTGCCTCCATGCAGAGAATCCGGCACTCTGTCATCTTTACTCCAGACGGGGTACAAGGGACGACTCTGTTTTCTACACGCCCAAACAGCCGCCGAGCGAAGAAACAGCATCCATCCGCATGTTTCGTCCCACACATGCGCAAAATGGGTGCTCCTGGGCTTCCAACGAGCCTCAAGCAGCTGGAGCAGCCTGAACTCGTGCGATGCGTCCCGCGCCCTCGCAGATCTGCGCTTCCTTCGGGGACGGACCGCCCAAATAGCCGTTTACACGCTTTCCCTTCCCATGCGCGCAGGACCGTCGCTCACACCACGGCCGCTGCCAGTCCACAGAACATGATCGGGCAGTCGCAGTCAGGCACGGGCAAGACGGCCGCGTTCGTGCTCACGATGCTCAGCCGCGTCGACTTCTCCGTCAACAAGCCCCAGGTGCGTGTGTCCCGTTCTACCCACACCCCCCTCGTCCTTCCCATGCGTAGAGAGAGAGAGAGAGAGCGTGGCGCTGACGATCGGCCAGGCACTGTGCCTCGCGCCGTCGCGCGAGCTGGCGCGGCAGATCATGTCGGTCGTCGTCGCGATGGGCAAGTTCACGCCGGTGCAGACCGAGTACGCGATCAAGGACAACCTCCCGCGCGGCGCGAGCAACATCACGGCGCAGATCATCGTCGGCACGCCCGGGACGATGACGGACCTCATCCGGCGCAAGGTCATCGACGTGTCCGAGGTGAAGGTGTTCGTGCTCGACGAGGCGGACAACATGCTCGACAAGGACGGGCTCGGCGAGCAGACGCTCCGCGTGAAAAAGTGCGTCGCGCGCGATTTTTTTTCTGCCTGGATGAGGTGCATTGCTTGCTGACGAGCCCGCCCCCGTCTGTGCGCGTTGCCGCCGCCGTACGCAGTATGCTCCCGAAGAACCACCCGGTGCAGATCATCCTGTTCTCGGCGACGTTCCCGGACCACGTGCGCAACTTTGCGAACAAGTTCGCGCCGAACGCGAACAAGATCGAGCTGCAGCGGAACGAGCTCTCGGTGGACAACATCCGGCAGTTCTACATGGACTGCCGGAACGAGGAGCACAAGTACGAGGTGCTCGTGTCGCTCTACCAGCTGCTCACGATCGGCCAGAGCATCATCTTCTGCCAGGTGCGGGTCTTTTTCCCTTTTGGCACGCCGTACGAAAAACTAAAACACACACTTCGCGGCGTGCAGCACCGACACACGGCGGACCGGATCTCGCAGCGGATGACGGCGGAGGGGCACAAGGTGGCGTCGCTGCACGGCGCCAAGGACGCGGCGGAGCGGGACGCGATCATCGACAACTTCCGGGAGGGCAAGGAGAAGGTGCTGATCACGACGAACGTGATCGCGCGCGGGATCGACATTCTGCAGGTGAACATGGTCGTCAACTACGACCTCCCGCTCATGAACGAGCGCGACCACCACGGCGGCAAGGAGGACGCGCGGCCCGACATCGAGACGTACATCCACCGCATCGGTGCGTGTTTGCTTTCTTTCTTTCTTTCTTTCTTGTTTTTCCGTGTCCCCGTTTTTCCGTTTTTCCCTATAATCCCCGTCTCTTGGTGCTCGGGTGACAGACGTGGATTGACGGGGGACGCGGCCGGGATCTGGCGTGGATCTTCATTTAGGACGCACCGGGCGGTTCGGGCGCAAGGGCATCTCGATCAACTTTGTGCACGACAAGGCGACGTGGCAGCAGATGGAGCAGATCGAAAAGTCGACGGGGAAGCAGATCATCCGCATCGAGACCAACGACCTCGACGCGATGGAACAAGTGCGTGCCCTCTCTCCCTTTCTCCCCCCCGCGCGGGGTCCATCTCCCATCTCGCCTGCCGTCACCCCCCGCGCCAGTATGCCCACGTACCAATGCTGACCGTCGTTCTTCCCTTTCGCCGCGCGCTGCAGCAAATGAAGAAGGCGCTCAAGTAGCCGTGCTGTTACCATATCCTTCCTGCCCGCCGTGCCGGACGAGCGGAGATGTATTCACCCCCAACCCACCTCTACCAATACCACCACCACCTTCCCAGGAAATTTTGTATCGTGTAGCCATCCCCGCGCCCTGCTTATCTCACAGCTTGCGTACGAGATTCATGATGTGCAGCCGCCGTGCCAGTCACCAGTCACCAGTCACCAGCCACGAGGCCTCACGCCTGAGGCTCCAGCGCAAAGGAACCTACAACCCCTCGCGTCCGCGCCGCCCGCTCTTTTCGGGCCCACGAGGCGCGTGAGGACGACGATCCGCGCAGTCTGAGTGGCAGCGAGGTAAGCGTGTTTTCCCCCCCCCCCCCTCCCGCTCCGCTTTGACTGCACGCTGACCGCCCGGGACGCGAGATGACGCACAGATCGCGCAGATCGGACCCCCCCCCCAGCTGCAGGCGAGCGAGCGAGTAAGAAGTATACGGTACGCTCGCGAACGGCGCGAGCCTCTGTCGTTGTCATTTTGAGCTTTGCGCGCGCGGGACGGGCATGTGAGGGGGCTGAGTTTGGACGTGTGCCAGCTCGCGGGTGACGGCTTTTTGTGTTGCGCCGCCGTGCCCTCGGCATTCGCGTTGTGCGTTTGCGTTTGCGTCTGGCGGGGTTCACGGTGCTTCGTTGCATCGCGAATATGACCTCATGCGTGCCCCGGCCGTGCGCCGCGCGCCGTACGCTGGGTCGCGCTGGCGGGATTACCGCAAGGGGACGTCTGCTCTGCTCTGCTCTGAGCCGCGGCGGCTCTCGGGCGATGGTAGGTTCGGGCCTTTGATACGCCTCGGCGTCGTCGGCGAAGGAAAGAAGAAGCCCCGATGACAACATGGGCTAATGCAGATGGCCCTTGAACACTGTATGCCCGCCGCCGTCGTCTTCGCCTTCGCCATCGTCGTCGCCTCCGACGATGCATCGACTTACGCTCAGGGTCCAGGTCGTCTACTGCCGCCGCGCTGACGTCTTTATGCCCAATTTAGTTATGGCGGGGCGTACATCCGATGCAGCGCTGCGAGCGAGCTATAGCTAGCTAGTGGGAGTCGCAGCCCCGCTGTAATTCGCGACATTCAACGCTCAAACGTTCTCCCTAGATCTCGTCCACTTCGATCGCTGCAGGCGGGTTCTTCCACTTTCCTACGCGAGTTCCTTGCAGGACGCCGTCGCTGATGAGATACCCATGCCCATGCCCACCGTTCGTCCTTCGCTGCAAGGGCAGCGCATCCTCCCCGCTCGGCGCATGACGCGACCCTCCCACGGCCCTGCGCAGGGACACGGACGCAG
Source organism: Trametes meyenii (assembly GCA_022606255.1). Classification (NCBI taxonomy): domain Eukaryota; kingdom Fungi; phylum Basidiomycota; class Agaricomycetes; order Polyporales; family Polyporaceae; genus Trametes; species Trametes meyenii. Next base: position 2,279,484 of record JABYQG010000003.1, on the reverse strand, counting down.
ATCCCACACGCGTTCCCTCGCACGTGGAGGGGCCGCCGGATGTGGGATGCGCCTTTCCCAGTCCGCGCCGCGCGAGGGCTGACGCGAGCTGGGCCAGCTGCGAGGGCGATTGAGACGGGGGCGCCGGAAGGTCGGAACTTGCGATCGAGCCGCACGCAAGGCCTCTAGCCTTCGCGTCCAACGGGGCCGTCGTGGCGTTAGAGTGTGCGTTTGCGCGATCGCGAACACGCTCCGAGGGCCTTGCAGTTCCACACTCTCCTCCGAGTCCCGTTACCTCACCGCGATGCGCGCCGACGGAAATTAAGCATGCAGCGGCCGTGTCCCCGCCGCATCCGCCGCACCCCGCGGACGCAGGTCCAACGCTCGAATCCAGCGTTCGGGGCCTGCGCGCGGGGCGCGACGGCCGGGCTGGCTGGTGGGCCCTACCCGCTGTCGCTGCCAGGCCCCGCGCGACGTCGCATCGTCGCACAGCGCAGCGGCCACGCGGACAGGGGAGGGGGGATCCGGGCCCACGACGGTGCTGTTTGGCACTGTGGGTATCTGTAGCGGCCCGCGCATGGCATTGGGAGCGCGTCACCACCCCATGACAGTGCTCATTTGCCTTTTACGCCCTGACAGCACGCGCACTCCCGCGAGCGCAGCAGCCCCCCAGGCCAGGCCATGGGCAGATCGACGTGCTGAGATCGGTCCTCCCCGTCGCGATCTGGGTGGGCACTCGCAGCGGCGAGCGAGGAGGTGCGCGGTGCGCGGTGCGAGGTGCGCGTCGACGTCCCCGCGTCGGCGCCGGCGCCGTGCCCTGCGTCCCTGCATCGCTGCCAACCCCCGTAGGCACGCGCCAAGACGCGTCCCCCGAGCAATCGCGTGGGCCGTTCATACGACCAAGCCCAACGGCGTTCACTTCACCATCATCATCAGAGGGCCCGCGGCGGAGCTGTCACTGTCTCCGCGCCGACGCGCTGGCATGTGCCGTGCCTCCCTCGACGACGCTCTCTCCCATTCCCCTCTAGGCTCTCATCCCGCTCGCGCGGGCGGGCACTCTGATGTGCGGGTCGGGCGCGGGGACGGGGACGGGGACAGCCGCGAGTGGGCGCGCAGGAGGAAGCAGAAGGGGCCGCGACGGGGGCAGCCGGACGCGCTGGGTCGGACGGGAGGTGCTCGCTCCGCGGAGGGGGGCGCGATTCCCCTGGAAGCCTGAGTCCTGAGGCCCGGGGCGACGCGCGACGCGTGGGGCGTTCCGTGATAGCGAAGCCCCCAGATCTCAGGGTCTCGAGTTCTCTCCCCGCGGCGCTTTCGAACGCGTCCCCAGGCCGTTCCTTCTTCTTCTTCTTCGGTACGGGGCTGCAAAATTGGGTGTTTGAGTTGAGAACGCGGCCCATGTTATCGGCCGCCCTTGATTAATATGATATTGCTATGTCACTGCTGTGGGTGGGCCCGCCTCCCGATCCTCTCAGCCCGTCGCGCGTATAAATCCGCTCGCGGGGCGTCCGCGAACTGTACGTCCTCCCCCGAGACGTTGCCCCTCCAAAACCACTCACGCCCATTCTTACTTGAATTCCCCTCCCGCACCATTACCCCCCCCTCTCTTCGCGCCCATTACCCCCGCCGCATCCACATACAATGGTTCGCACATACGCCCCGGCAGTGCTCCCCACCTTCTACTCGTGGTCCACAGAGCACATCAAAAAGGTCTTCGAGGCCAAGTCGGAGCGCGACTGCCTCCAAGCGCTCGAGGAGACCTTCTCCCAGCGACTGGAATTCACATTCAACGGCTCTCCGCTCCCTCGCTTAGGACTGCAAAAGATCGTCCTCGCCATGCTCCAGACGTCCGGGTTCTGCCTGAACGTGGACTGGCTAAACGCGGTCGAAGTCCCACGGGACGGCTGCAACAGAGTGAGTGCGCCGCCCGCATGTGACTTATGAATAAGCTCGACGGTTCTCACCCACCTTGTTTTTCTTTTCTCCGTTCTCCCCTGCCTTCGGGTGTACGCCGCGACACACAGAACGGGATGCTCGGCGGGTACTACATCATCCGCAACGTCAAGAAGCCCCTCCCGGGCTCGTCCACGCTCGCGTGTTTCGAGCGGCACAAGTCGGTGAATGTGGTGTGAGCACCTGTTTCCACACGCCCCGCTTATATGCGACGCGGCGAAGATCATCGCTCACGCTCTCGCTTCGTTCTGCTCAGGATCGAGTCCGAGTCGCCAGACCCGTCGTTCGACAGCCGGCGCATCGTGAAACTCGCCATCGTCGCGACGGACGTTCCAGTCCAAACCACCCAGCCCCCGCTCTGAGCGGATCCGATCTGCTCCTTCGCCCGCTGTTGCTACTGCTGTTACCGCTCCCTTCCGCTCCCTCCTCCACGGACTTGGACTGCTCGCTATGTTTATCACCCGCATTAAGTACCTTAGACCGTCTGTTTACGACATGCAACCCCCGCTCTCGCACATCATAGACCCGCCTCGTCGCAATGCTTTCCGCAGTCTTCCTGTACCCCCCTCCTCCCACTGTTCTCCGAGATGATCCTCGTTTTGGCACCCTGTGCAACATGCAACACGCTGCTCGCTCTCCGAGCCTGTGTCGCCTCGTATCGCCCCGTACCGACTCGGGCTTCGTTCAACGCTCGAGGCCCCGGCCTGTGTGCGCTGCTGCTGCTTACTGCAACCGGACCCGCCCGGGGACGGGGACGGCATACGGCTGAACGCACGAATGACCCCAACGCCGCGCAGCGTGCTCGCGAAGTGAACCGCCCACTGTCATCTCCGGGATCCTTCTCGCCAGCTCCGACGTGCCCGCAGCTCTCGTACGGCACGCGGCAGCCGACCCGGAACGCTGCCACGCACGTACTGGCGAGGGGGGGCAGGGGGGGGCAGATGCCATCCAACCGAGCGTCGCGTGCCAGTGCGTTGCAGCATCTGCCACCAGCCGCCGAGGCCAGGGCCGGCGGGCGTTGGCGGTGGATGCGTGCCGTCAACGCCTCGTTCTTCGCTGCTTCGCGCTTCAAGCTTCAGCTTGGAAGGCGGTCGACGTAAGCCAGCTGATGCGCTCGCGCAGTGCGTGCATCGCTGGGCGTTCACGTTATGTACTGAGTGGGACCCGCCGCGGGAGTAGTGGTCGGCGACGCACCCGATGCGTGGCCGTTTGTCCGTTTGAGATGGCGAGTTTGAATGACGCGGGCGTAGGTTAATCGACTCGCGCCCTCGGACGTTCTTCAATGGACGAGCACGGCCGACCCATGGCATACGCGTACGTCACGACCACCATTGCAGGTAGAGCGCACACCAAGGCCCCGGGTAAACTGCGGCTCGAGCTCATCTGCAGACCCACCGGGCTAGACTCTGCAGACTGACTCCGGGCGACGATGATTCTGTCAAACAACCCGTCAGCCTGCCACTGCTGGCCCCTCGGCGACCGTGCATTCGCGAACACGCACTGCCAGCACCCGCGATCGCAACCTTCGCCGTCACGCGCGTGCTGGCTGCGCTGCTGCCAGAAATCTGTACTGTACAAACCCCGCGGGCCTTCTGCGTTCTGTTCGTCGCGCTTCCGTCTTCTGTTCAGCGTGTCGCGACTCGCACCCCCGCCGGGGGGTGGTTCCCAGCCTGTGACGCCCTCGCCGCATCGCAGGAAAAGGCAGGCCCGCTCCAGGCGTTCATAACGCGCAGCCCCCCGGGGGTTCGCAGCCCTCGGGCGCACCCGGGCAGTGCGGGGCGTTACCAGGCCTCGGTGTGTGCCCTTTTATCCTGGGAACGGCGCCGTTCGAGTCTTCGAGACGTTGTTACTGCACCGTCAGACTGGGGTGGCGCATGGTTCTGGACGTCCGAAGCCCCGGCCCTGAGCGTGCACACTCAAGCTGGGGCGCAACTAGCGCACGGGGACGGGACGGGAAGCCCTGGGCCTGCTCTCCGGAGCGCGGGGCGCGTTCCCATCACCCTCTGATAGACTCACTGACTTTCATTATGGTTGCAGTCCGCCGCCCCGTCGGTTCCCCCCGCCGCTGCCTCGCGCCCACGCTCTATTACGGGCCATTGAGTGGCTCGACGCGGACATCGACAACGAGGCGCAGACGTCTCAGGACTGCCAATTTGAAGAGGCCACCGCAGGTCACCAGGCCGGGGGCGTCCCACAAGCTGCGATCAACACCACCCGCTCCCCAGTGTGGGCCGCCAGGATACTCGTGGGGCAGGGGCTGGGGGCTGGGGCCCTCCCGGTGCGCCGGGACGTGGAAGAGGCTCGCACCACCGCGCGGATGTGCGACGTCGCTTACGGCCGTCGGAACGCAGAGGCGGGTGGCGAGTATGCCTCCCCACGGGCCCTCTCACGCCACAAGGCCCGCGGACCCAATACGCACGACGCGCACTCCCAGCGTCGCAGCCGAGTGCAGAGAAGCCCCAAAGGGTTACGACACGCCCGCCTTCGGCCCCAGGCGCGGGCCTGTGCGGGCTCGATCGATCCTCCCTTCCCCCGCTTCGAACCTGCTGCAGAAGCCGCGCTGGAAAATCAGCCTCGCGGAAGCTCTGCGCGGAGCACATGCGCGATTACGCACCCGCCTCGCGTCGCTCACGGCATTGGGAGCGCGTCTGCGGCCGTCCCTGGATGATGCACACTTACGGCATGCGTGGACGTACACTCGACGGCGGCGTATGGGACGACGGTCCGGGCACGCCTCAAGCGGTGTAATAACGCTGCCACCAGCGTGCGCGTGCGCATTTTGCGCGGGGACTCGCCGGTTGGGGGAGGATTGAAATCTGATTATCGCGTAACGAGGTGTGGACGCGAAGAACGGGATATACGGGTTAGGCAGTGGGCGCGGGGGTGTGCCGTACCGGACGGCGTGGACGTGTGCTCCCGAGCTGTCTTCATTACTAGCTTCGCGGGGCGCCGGTCGAATGCGCCCTCGGGGAGACGAGCAGCCCGACAAATTAGTGTCAGCAAATACCCCACGCGTGAGTTGGACGGTACACTCACAGAGGAATAAATGCTCTGCGCCGCAGGGGGACCCGTTCGGTCAAACAAGCTATAACACCTGGTAGGCCATTTAACCGGAGATAGGTCGAGGTGGGAGCTCCTGCGATACATGAGGCCGTTAATGCAACGCAACTTGCGCCGATAGCGGGACGCACTGGAAAAGTTCGGATCATTGGCTTCTGTTCGCACATAACCTCCGTCAATATAGGGCCGTTTGTACCACGTTGCTGGTTGCTCCGTCATTTTGAAGAGAGCAGCGGAATTTTCCGCGCCAAGCACGAGTCGTGTGTCACGAGCGATACCGTGGACGGAATGATCGACCTGTGTTACCATTGAGCGCGAGGAAAATTTCGGCGTGGAACTCTAATGAACAATGGCATGGGTCTTCCGGGAAAGGCGATAACGAGTACCGGACCCACTACTGGACTTCGTGAGAGCCCAGGGCAGGCGGGGTTGGACCATGGCAGACGTAATTGCGACTGCCATCAGAGGGTGTTGGTTGGGCCCCTTGCATGCTATAGGTCTACCGCACCGTTGTCATTCTCGAATGCGAATGTCAGACGACATTTTACGCGATGTGGCGCGGTGGTCATCCCGCCGTTCAACCATCGAACACGGGCTAGAACGTAACTGTGAAGGAAGGATTACATCGGTCGTTGTAGAGCGGTACCGTGACCGCATGGACGTTCTTCGACGTTCAGATGTGGTCTCGATGAGGGCGTTGTAAATTTTCTGCAACGGAGCGTCGCGATACCCTAGTAGCAAACAGAAAGGGCACCGTAGTAGAGGATAGGCTCGAACGGCAATCGCGTATTTGGAAATGTACGCAGGGGGCTCACCTACTCGTTGGATCCTAGTATGCCATAACCTGGGCGTGGATGAGCGGTAAGCACAATAGGGATAAAAATACAATATTTGCCGTATGTTCAGCGCGGCCAACAGCTTAAACACTGCTAGAAAACGTGAAAAAAACCATATTACGATAGTATATTCATCCGGGGGGGAGATGAGACGTACAGAACCCGCCAATCTTGAGCCTGATAGTACACAATTCGGCCTGCAGGTCATCCACCTTCCCTGAGTGCCGCTTCTCGGATGAGAAGACTGCAGGCCGACGTCGGCCCAGTATGCCGTTTGTGCCTGGTGATGGACGTCGGAAAGCTCCAGCAATGCGAAGGTGGTCAGCCTGCGCGGTACCCAGATGGACGGATATTAACTGTCAATCGCCTTGCCAGATGATTGTGGCACGGCTAGGTTTGTTAACGATAGTACGAGCATTGGCCACTGTGTCGGATGACTGGATGAAGATACGGCAAATAGAGGGGAGGAACTCAGTGCCAGGAATTGCGGTTATAAATATTTGCGCGGTAATAGATCTTTTCCGTGGGCGAAAAATTCTGCAGACCCGTTTGATTTGTGCACCTGAGCGGCCGGCGTTAGCTCCATATGAACCAGTAAGCAGGAGCATAAGTTCGATACGACTGCCATTATTCTGACTTGCGGAGCCGCCGGCAACTCCCAGACAAGCCACCCACCGGGTCGGTTGACAGGCCTTACGCGAGAGCTTGCTCGGTACACCCCACGGTTAGCGTCCAATACAATCGCCAGATGGCTGACATCCAGGGTCTACAGAGCGCTCCCGCGAAGCTGCGTATCGTGGTGGAGCCGCCGTGACACGCCGGAATATCTGTTGGAATGTCAGCACCGACGGACAGCAGGCGGAACGACCAGAAGGTACGGTGCGACCCCGTTCGCCGGCTGCACAGCGCCAGCTACCCGCTCTTCGTCTCCGACCGGGTGCTATCGCGTCCAAGAACAATGTTTACGAATGGGCGTTGGCACCTCCAACAGGAGGCACAAAAGCGAGACCTCAATGACACCTGGTTCGCGGCATCGGCCGTCCCGCTGGAAGGATCTCGGGTTTGTGGCGCGTGGACTCCGAGAACGATGCATGACCTGTAGGTTCAGTTTAGCTAGCGTTTAGTCGGAGAGAAGCGAGGAAACGGCGCTGAACACACCATCTCGCCTTGACAATAGTCCTCCGGTTCAACGGCACGAAATGGAAGATGGGTGTTCTCAACGCGAGAAGTATCCATATCTCGGCCTGTATAACATGGTGAGGTCGCATGGCGGACTCCCTGGACACCAGAAGGAGTATTGTATATCGAATGCGGAGCACCCGAATGGGAAACTGAAGTACCAATGAGATGTAAGGACCCTGGCGCTGACGCCAATGCCGATGGATGTGTGACAGCTTCGTTCGGCTCGTCCCTTGCCCGGATGGTCCGCATAGTGAGAAGTCGGAACCCTGGCCATGGACAACATGGATGGGGTAAACCGAGACCACGATTGCCAATCGCATCCGCTCGCCCGCACAACACACACTCCGCAGTTCAGCGGAAATACGAGCCATTCATAGACCCTTGCCGTCATGTTGGTCAGGGTAGCAATGGCAGCTATGACGTCCCTGCGATCGGACTCACTGGGATACTGTATTGCCTAAAAGCGCGCAGCGATGTAGGACCCACCGACTGTATTCATTAGACGGTCGTTTGTGCCCGTTCCATCTAGCCATGTGAGGGAATTACTGGAAGGAGGCGTGTCGATCCTGATAAGCTTCTTCTGTATCCTCGAATGCCTTTTTGCGCCAGAGGGACACGAGCGCGCAAGAAGTACTGTCAGAAGATCAAAGTAACATCTATGCCCAACGCGACATAACTGCATTCGCATGGTCGGAGCCAGGAAGCTGAAGCTCAAGGGGCTGAAATGAATGCAGATTCTTAGTTCATGGGGGACCCAGACTCTATTCCACGACTGACCTTTCCATTGACGAATGGGCCATATCTAATGTCGGTATAGCGGCCCAAAGTTTATTCATTACCCACGTTGACACCTTCCACGTACCCGATACCTTGCAAAACGATCAGCGAATCCCAGGACAACAAGCGATGAGCGAGTAGCATTGTGGACTGAAACAACTGCTGATGATACATATCGGCCGTAGAGAGGTACGCGCAGTGTGCATTGTAGCACGCTGTCACTGGAATGCAATCCATTATATCTATTAGAGGAAGGGTATCCCCGGGATGGGTACGTTCTTCCTTTGCCTGGATTGTTGTTAGTGAGCCACATCACTCTAAAACTAAATAACTCACAACTCGCGCACTAGAAAGGTGGCGCCAAGTATCAGTATTCATGGGAGGGAATAATCCGAGGGGAGACTCACCCCGAATGACAAAGTTGGCTAGGACAGCGCAGAACAAGAATGCGCTAATGAGGATCGGACCTACTACTTGATCTAAATATGTGGTGAGCGAAGGCCACTCCTCAGACATGATACGACGACTCACCAAAATGTCCAGGATCCCTGCGGCGAATCATAGTAATTCTGTGCTGATACACAGCGTACCCATACACCTTGAAGAATCGTTCATTCAAAAAAGCTGTGAGGCGCAAACCACATTGAGAGAGCGCACCAGTACAGCGACACTTAAGGCCGCATATGCATACGCAAAGTTACGAGCGATGTGGTCCTTGGATGCATTGAACAAGGCCAGAGCCAGCGTCCCCACGAGGACGGACGTCTGCAGGTAAGCGATCCAAGCTAGATTTTAAGAACATCAGATGGATGCATGCACATTGGCGGAAGGGCGCACTTCTTTCATTGGCAAACCAGACCTTGCCCTCGACCTTTACAGGGGTGGCGATCTTCTTCGGCACACGAACTTGCGCAGGCACCGAGTTGATGGCATGGTAGTCGCGCACGGTGGGCATCTGGCCATGTTCGTCCTGTTCAGCATCGGGGATGTTATCGACGCGGGTGTAGCGGGGACGACGCTGAAAAGTCTTCTTCGGCAGCGAGGCTAGTGCAGAAGGGGAAAAGGGGGAAAGGATGTCGGACATGGCGTACCACGACCGGCGAATGATGGAGTCGCGCCTGTCGTCGCCCTCGCTGTGTTCGCCGCTAGTCGCATGCCTCATTGTCGTGCCCTCCGGAGTGTTCGAGCTCGCCATGGTGGACAGTAAGCAAGGAGCGGGAGAGGGCGAGGACTCCGCACACGAACTGGACGGTGCGCACCTTCACTTCAGGCGACGCACGTGCATGCAATAGGAGGCGAGGATCGGTCTGGGCGGCGCCGCGGAGCTTGTCGGAGGCTGAAGCGGAGTGATTGGATGCGACGTCACTGTGGCGGGAAGTCTGGCGCGCGTGCCCGTTCTAGGACGTTCTAGTAACCTTCGAGTAAGTGCACTCAGTTCTCGAAACAAGCGGAGACTCCGGATACACCCCCAATAAAACGAAACATGAATCGTCCCCGCGCTCCCAACTCTTGCCCAACACTCACACTTCGTGTTCCCGACTTCTGGTTTTGTACCACCCCCCACCTCGTATCGTAACGATGGGTACCGACTATTACAAACGCCTGGGTGTCTCTCGGGATGCTAGTGACGATGAAATCAAGAAGGCGTACAAGAAGATGGTGAGTATATGCCGTACCACGACTCACTCAAGCCCATGTTGAACTCTGTCCGCAGGCCTTGAAATGGCACCCGGATCGGAATGCTGGTTCGGAAGATGCTTCCAAGAAGTTCAAGGAGGTGAGTATCGAGCACGTCTCCATAGACAACGGTCCAAGGCGAAATGGCTCGTGTGACATAAGCTGACTAGACATGTACTTCAGATATCCGAGGCCTTTGAGGTCCTTAGCGATAAGCAAAAACGGACAATATATGACCAGTTTGGAGAGGAAGGGTTGAAGGGCGGCGTGCCACCTCAAGGAGCGGGAGGCCCCGGATCCTCGGGCTTCAGCGGATTCAGTGGCTTCCCCGGTGCGGGCGCGCAGACATTCAGCTTCTCCACTGGCCCTGGTGGCGGTGCCGGAGGATTCTCTCCAACAGATCCTAATAAGATATTCGAGTGAGTATTACATGCACGCCAATAGGTACGCAAATTACTGACATGCTTGCACAGGCAAATCTTCGGCATGGGAGGGCTTGGCGGCATGGGCGGTATGGGCGGCTTTGGCGGCGGTCGAACACGGATGCCCAACATGTTCTCACACGATGTTGACGATGACATGTCCGGCTCGTTCTTCCCTGGTGGTATGCCTGGCGGTATGCCCGGTGGGGGACGCTCAACACCACGCACATCTGCACCATCACAACCATCCGAAATCACACGACCCCTCAAAGTCTCCCTCGAGGATCTCTACTCCGGCGCGACCAAGCACCTCAAGGTCGGCCGTCGGTTACTAAACGGCGGTACGGAGGACAAGGTCCTAGAGATCAACGTCTCGCCCGGTTGGAAGAGCGGCACGAAGATTCGGTTCCCGCGTGCAGGCAACGAGCAGCCTACTGGCGAATCGCAAGACCTCGTGTTCGTCGTCGAGGAGAAGCCCCACGAGCGTTTCGTTCGCGACGGCAATGACCTCGTCATCCACGTCAAGATCCCCCTCGTCGACGCGCTGACGGGCTCGGACAAGAAGCAGGTCGTCGAGCACCTAGACGGGCGCAAGATCCAAGTGCCCGTGCCGTTCGGTATCGTGAAACCCGGCCAGCAGACCACGCTACCGGGCGAAGGCATGCCGATTCGGAAAGAGGGCAGCGTGAAGAAGAAGGGTGACCTTATCGTCAAATGGGACATCGTTTTCCCCGAGCGACTCACACCGGCTCAAAAGGAAGGCATTAGGAAGGTGTTAGCGTGAATGGACTTGCTAGGCATCCTCATATAGGTAGTATCTGTATTGCACCCACATCATCGTTGTGTAATTGTATTTTAGCAACCAGGATTATACCCCGTCCGTCTTCACGCTTCCATGCAGAGCGGTGCGTCTGTTGAGATCTCGGTCCTATGTTTCACCGCGAGCGGCAGCGCCAACGAGTTCCCCCCCACCCATTCTGGCGCCGCAATAGGGCAGCGGTAATTCGAAGGGAGATCACACTGGGAATGGCGAGTTAGGCGGATCCAAACCAGGCACTCCCGAACTCCATTCAGCATAGTTTCCGTGTACTCGCCGCCGGCTTGTTTACGAGAGCAGCGCCCAACATCAATATCAATAACCACCCTCTTCACTCCTCTTCAAAATCATAAATGGTTTCGGTCTAACGCCACGGCTTTAAGAGAGCGCCCAATTCTAAAACATGCGCTCACTCACCCTTTACGACATAGCGGAAAGCCGTCGTGTCAGCATCGTCTCAGGCTAGCCCAGTAGGATGATCAAGGCTCAAAAACGCGACCGCGCCCGTATGTAGTTCACTCACCTCCGCCGCCACCCCAAAGATTACTATCATGTCTAGCCCGTCATTTTACACACCACTTGACGAGATTTCAAAGGTGTGTACAAAGAGTCGCTGCGAGAGCAGGCCTGAGATGCGGACTGTGGCGAGTGCTTCCCAATATCACTCATTCGGTCTTCAATAGATTCACGAAAGGAGTTGGCGCGGATGGCGGTCTGGCAAGACTAAGTCTATCGCCTGGCGCAAGCAGCAGATAGCGCAGGTTGGGTACCTTCTCAAAGATAACGAAGAGCGGATCAAGAAGGCTCTAAAAATCGACCTGGGTCGACCCGATCTCGAGAGCGACTTGTGCGTCCTTGTTCATTTGAGTTGACGTCGGCCCTTCAATTCCCGCGCCATATCAATTGACTCAAACGTTGTACGACTAGTTTCGACTTCACGGGCGTGTACATCGACGTTCGAGCCTCCTACGATAATGTCGAGAAGTGGGCAAAGACTCAGAAGGCCGAGTTCAACCTCAACTTCTTCGCCATGAGCCCAAGGATGCGGGCTGAGCCGAAGGGTGTCGTGCTCATCATCGCGCCCTTCAACTTCCCGGTGTATCTGATTCTGTCCCCTCTGGCAAGTCATCCTTATATTCAGCTCCTCGGCTGGTGTGTGTTAATTTAATGGTCCAAGTCTAGATTGGTGCCATCGCTGGAGGCAATGCCGCCGTCATCAAACCATCGGAGAAAACGCCGACATATTCCGCTCTGCTGGCTGAGCTGGTCCCAAAGTATCTTGATCCGGAGTTGTACCACGTCATCAATGGGGGGATCCCCGAGACAACCAGGGTAAAGTATTCATTTGCAAGCCTAGTATTACCTCACATCTGAATATGAAACTCGCTCCCAGGCCCTCGAGCTTCGATGGAGTCACAGTACGTCTCTAATTTGACTCCGGGTCGTTCTTGGGGGCCAACACTAACGTGTTTGGGGGAAAGTTTTCTACATAGGTACGAACCCGCTCAGCTTAAACTGTGGCATCCGTTTACCTCAACTCAACCACAATCATAGGGAATAGCCAAGTCGCCCGCGTTATTTCGCATGCGGCGGCGAAGTACCTGACGCCAATGACACTGGAGGTGAGATGGTTAATCTTGTGGTTCTGCGCACTAGACTTATATACCCCGTCACGTAGCTCGGGTGTAAGGGTACACTGAACCATCAGGAGACGCCGTTTCCTGACATGGTGTTTGTCCAGCACAAAACCCCGTTGTGATCGACCCCAAATGTGATCTGAGGACTGCTGCAAGACGGATTCTATGGGGGAGATGCTCGAACGCCGGCCAGGTGAATACTTAGCCAACCTTTACCCATTGAACCATCATCGAATGATCCGCGGCCATAGATCTGTTTATCCCCCGAGTATGTTCTCGTACCAGAAGCCTTCCAGGATACGCTCGTGGAAGCTTTGAAGCAAGCGTAAGCCTACGTATGCCCCATGACAATAGCACGGCTTTCTCACAATGCCTCTCGTATAGGTATCATGAATTTTACCCTGAGGGGCCCGGGAAGTCAGACTCGTTCAGTCGCATTGTTTCAGAGCAACAGGTGGAGCGCCTGCAGAAACTCATAGCTACGACGAAGGGTAACATCGTATTCGGCGGGGATTCAGATCCGTCAACGCGGTACTTCGCGCCGACGCTCGTCCGGGATGTCCGCACAGACGACCCGCTCATGGAAGAGTAAGTGCCGCTAGGCTGATAAAAGGAGACCTTGGACGGCGGGGCTGAAGAAACTTCATAGCGAGCTCTTTGGCCCTATACTCATGCTCGTTCCGACGAAGAACGTGGATGACGCAATTGAATTCATCAACTCGAGGTACTTACACTAATCCGCTGCATAGTTTCAATGAGACGCTGATTCTTGACCACCACTCTAGGGGCGAGCCGCTGGCTATCTACGTGTTCTCTCAGGACAAGAACTTCCAAAATAAAGGTGGGCGGCAACTTGGGATCGTGGGGCGCAGACTAAGGATATCATAGTCTTCGAGAACACGACTAGCGGCGCGGCCGTGGCCAACGAAACGTGTATTTCCGCTGGGGGTCAGATTTCTCGATAGCTCGATAGTTTCTACCAACTGATCGACGTTCCCGATTCTAAGTTCCCGGGCTGCCCATGGGAGGCATAGGGGCTAGTGGACGTGAGCTGGGCCAGATTGAACTTCCAACAAAGCACAGCTGCTAATTGATCCTTCACAGATGGATATTTTACCGGTAAATTTATGTTTGACGAACTCACTCACCTCCGTGCCTCGATCGACAATCCCAGTTGGTAAGTTCCGCGGTTCCCGACGCATCTTGTACACCTGTGGTTGACGACGGACGTACACCACGGCTAGGGTCGACAAGATCGCATTCGGATTCCGCTTCCCTCCGTACAAAGTGCGTGTAGCTGATTGCGCTGACTTTGTCTGGCATACACTGACCTCCCGGCCAGCCAAGCAAGATTTTAAGCATGCTCATACCGCCGTTGCCTCCACGACCCGGACGGGAGCCTACCCCTCTGGGACGGTGGGGCTCCTGGCTCGCCCTCGTAATCGTGGCGGCTATGTCGGTGACCTTTGCTGGACCCGGACGTGTTTTGGGGTTGTTGGGCATGTGATATACCCCTTTATCTCGGTCTGTAGGCATTAGAACGATTTTTCCCCAGGGGTCGGCTGTGCGTTGTTCTATCTGGTATCCGTACTCGACGTTGAAAATCTGGCTGACCTGAAAACTGCACACAAGGACGCCAAGCGGGGAATTTGGTGAGGACGTCATTATCGGTGGAAAAGAGCCTGGTAAGTTACGCGTCTGTCCCGAAGTGTCATGCAGTGCCGATTGTCAACCCTGAGCGAAGGAAGGTCTTGTGCGTCGATGGGGTTGAAACTTGGACATTGTATGCCCGTGCTCTGACGGAAAATTTAGAAGACGACTTGGTACGGCACCTCAGCGGCGCCCTTCGCAGGTGCACATGTACACAGGGCTGCCTTTTTGATGGGCTCTAGCATTTTGGACTTTGCAGGGCTTTCACCATCCGCGCCCGCTGCCAACGCTCGACAGCCGCGCTCGACCCCGCCCATTTGGCGCCCAGGGCCTTGAGACGAGCGCTCTGGGATGATCGTTGCCGCCCGTCATGCTAGGCGCGCACGCCCAGACGTCATAGGTCGAATCGGCGACTGCGCCCCTGGCATGCTCATGCGGCGTCGAAACTCGAGGCGGCGACGAGGCTCGCGTCGAGGGCCGAGGGTCCGCATCGCGGACGACGTACGTGACAAACAGCGGTCCCACCGCCGCCCCCGCAGCTCACGAGACCGTCGGCCGCAGAAGAAGAGAAGTCGGGTCGGAGCGCGTGCTCGGCGCCGGGGTGTTTCGCAGCGGGCGCTGGCATAACCTTGAGCATAAGTGGGCGCACGGCGCGGGCCAGAGCGAGCGAGCGCGGAATGCATTGCAGGTGGCTGTTGCGCTACTTATGACCGCAGAACGAGAAGAATGTAGGCATTGCACCTTGGATGAGTTCGAACGCGAGGCCTCGTCGCTCCAGCGTCCCCGCCAGCCCGTGTCGCGTGTCGATTACGGTGCAAGCGCATCTTGGCGGCGTCGGCGAGCTGAGGCCTCCCGAGAGCGGTCGTGTGGGCGCAAGACATGGTGGGCGAGACGAAGGCCGGGTGGAAGGAGATTGACGGAATTGGGCAGATGAGCGGGCGCGCGCAGGACCAGGGCGGCGAGGCTAAGCAGATCAACCCGGTGCGAGCCCGCTTGGGCGCCGCGTTATAAGGGTAGACGGAGGAGGACTCACGCGATCGCAGCTTGACCCAACCTCCCACAGACCCACGCCGCGCGACAGAGGAGACGGAGAGGAGAGGAGGCGAGGGACGAGGAGGAGGTGCGGCGACGGAGGAGACAAGGTGCGAGATTCAGCGTCGAGCGCTGCATTGACGGGCCCCGGCTAGCGGGAGCCGTACTCAATCACCGATAGCCGGCTCAAGCGAGAGGCCATGATTGGCCGCCCATTCCCCGGTCCATCGGTATATACCCTCGCGAGCCCCTCGCGCTCCCCTCCTCCTCCTCCCGTCCTCTGCCTCTCCCTCCGGCGCCCAAGCTCCCGTCTGCCGTCCTGCGCTCCCCGCGACGCCACACAGGCTCTCGCACATGCGCATGTACTCACCGTCGATGCTCAGATATGTCCGATGTGTCGCGCGAGGACGCACAGGAGCCCTCGCAGCTCGCCGTTCGCCATCATAGCTCTCGGTCTACTTTGACTGCGCCGATATATCCTCGCTGATCGCTGCGTTCTCTCCATTCTTGCAACGCGCCATTCGCCACTGCGCAACTCCTGAGCCCTGCGCGGACGATCTTCCAGTATTTTTGTGTCCTGCGATGCTCGCAGTGCCGGCGCTGTACCTTGGACGCTATGGTCGACCATGGTCGAAGGACAACGCCCATCTCCATCAAGCGCCCTCGGATAGCCTGTCCTTGATCCGCGCCCATACTCAGCGCCGATACCGTGCCCGTTGCGCTAGACTACTTATGTGCTGCTCACTTGAAGGGGATTTATAGGACTCAGGTGAGCTCCCATCCCTCTCTGCTCTACCGCTCTCTGTTCTATGCATCTCTGCGCACCTCGTCGTTGTCAAGAGACGTCTATGTTCCTGACACATTCCCTATTAATCTAGCTCTCTTGTGCTGCCTGCCCAGTGTCCCTGATCAGGAACGAGGCACTCCATGCACGTCTCTTGTACTCGCCACTACACTCTCGTGGTTTTTCTAAAACGTGTTGCGTAAAGAACTGCGACGCTAAACAGGCAAGTAATATTTGGCAGTACCAGTACGAGACACCATACGAGAGCTAATCAAGACAGTACATAAGTCGGGCAAAGCAGAGGATACACGAATATCGAGAGACTTGGTTAGGCGGGTCGTACACCCGCCCGGGTATACTACGCATATAGGGGTAAGAAGTAGGAGGACGGAAGGAAAAGGCCAGACGAGCGATTATAGGTATGTGTAGGATGTGTAGAGGTATGTCGGTTTATTCGTGAAGGCGGGCGTCGTGCTGAACGTGAACGCGTCTGGTCCGCCGCATTGGCAGACAGGCGGCGTTTGCTCTATCACGCAGCTAGGGCGTGAACGGCGTCGCGAGGCGACATCCGGGCGGGCGGCCGCGCGCTATACCAGGAGTAGGCTCGCCCACTCCATGCGCAAGCTGTCCCGCCAGTCGCCGAGCGACACCGTACGCTCGCCCGCCTGGTGCGCACGCGTCACGGCCGCGCGGTGCATCCAGATCTGATCCAGCATCGTCTGGGCAAGGAGAATGTTGCCCATCGTCGCATCCTGCATGAAGAAGCGGTGTTTGACGACCTCGCGCATCATCTGGTTGTTCGTCATGGACCCGGCGAGGAAGAGCGGGAACGTAAGGGAGCGGTCGTACGCCGACGGCGGGAGCTCGTTCAGCAGCTTCATCATCTGGTCGACGCTGTTGATGATTTCGGGGACACCTGTAGTAGGAGGTCAGTTGTGTGGTACGAAGGGGAGCGAAGGTGAGCACCGTACCTGGTGATGAGTCGCTGAGGACAGTGTGTAGGTACAAAACAGCCGCCTCGCGGAACATCTCCCCAATGATGTGCTTGTTCCTGTCCACTGGCGCTCTAGGCGACCGCGATGCTCCCGACATCCCTGGCTGCGCCAGCCCCATAGACATCGGCAGGCCCGCAGGCGCCACGCCCATATCCAGCCCCGCGAGCGCGACGGGCTGGCCCTGGAACTCGTTTTCGTCCGAGCGCATGCCCGTCGCGCGCTCGCGGAGCTCCTTCTCGATGACATCTCCGCGGCGGATGAGCTCGCGCACGCTCAAGCTGCCCGTCTGGAGTTCGTGCGCCTTCCAGTGCGCCAGCGCGGATATCTCCGCGATCGCGAGGAGCGCCTCGTCCGGGCAGCCTGTGAGTGCGTCCATGCGCAACTCAGCCGCGCCCGTTCTGGGGCTCGCGTTCGTGGCCCAGAAGCCCGCACCACCGCCGAAGAGCCGCTTGTATAGTGAGAGGAAACGTGGGGGCTGCTTGAGCGTCACGCTCGCCATGACATCGATGTACTGCCAGGTGCGCCTTCTATCAGCGTCCTGCAACATGGGTGTGCGAGTGACGGGATGGACCTACCATAGTTGCTTTCGCCGCGAACCGGCCCGCGGCTGTCATGTTCAACAACGTCAGTTTCGGGTTCTCCTCGTTGTAGATGCCCGTCTGGGCGAGCCACTCGCACGCGTACTCGAGCGGGGTCGACCAGTCCATTGTGCCGCCGCCGAGCACAGCGTAGTAGACGAGCTGGATCGCCGCGATCGCGTCCGCGTCCGCGTATTGCCCAGTCCCGTTCGTCTGCGGCGCGTGGATGAGGCGGTATAGCGCACGATCGTAGAATCGGCGTGGCGGAGCAGTTTCGCTGTCCGGGTCTTCCATGCTGGCGCCCTGCGCCATCCGCATTCGCGCGTGGTGCAGAGCGGCCAGGGCGCATAGCGCGTAAGCGACAACGCCTTCGGGTTCTGCTTGGACGATCTGCGCGGTGCGGGTCAGCCAACGTTCTCGTAATCGGGGTATGAACGAGTCGCAGAGCACGGTATGCTGCTATTCCCAGAGGAAGCAGTACAATGCGGCCCAGAAGGCGCATCTGGCGCGCAGAAACCAAATCGATATCTGCAACGCCGTGCCGTGCGCGGGTTCGCGCCGCTGAGTCCAAATCCGGCCCATAGGCACGCACACGAAGAGAAGAAAAGAACATTGACGACGCCGGGTCTCGCTATATCGCCGGAAGCGCCATTTGACAGTCATAACACTTACAGGATACAGGATGTTCGCGAGCGACTCTCCAGAGAAGACAAACTCCAGCTCTCGGACATGCTTGAAGTAGTACGCGATGTATTCCTCCGTGTGGGCCGACGGAGTTGGAGGCGTTGGTGCTGGTAGGGGGAGACCTTGGCCTGGGAGGAATCCATAGTGTGCGTCGTCGCCACCTGCTAGCGATAACGATGATGCTGACGGCGAGAAGCCGTACAGGGGGTCGGACATGGTCGCGCTGGTCGGGGTGGGGAGGATGCTGATCATGGGGGAGACTTGGCTGGAGCGGGAGGAGGACGCGACGGGGTGGTTATGAGGGTGGTCGGCCCCTGCGAGAACCCTAGTCAGCGGCCTGGAAACCCCGGCAAGGTTACGTCCGTGCTCGTCTTCGTCATCCGCGGCAGCCTCGCTCATTGCTCAAGATAGGCGTAATCGAGGAGCAGCTTCGCGGGCACGGGACACGAGGACGGGCACGCGTACAGTGCGGCACGGACGGGAGGGCGACTTACCGGATGAGGCGCCAGGCATCCCAGGAAGGTGATATGGCGCACCACGCACGACGCCGGACTCGCGGCGGTACTCCCGTGCGCTCATGCTGCGGCGTAGTGTTTGCGGTCCGGGGCCTGCGACGCCAGGTGTTGAGGGCTGGGAGGCGGCGAGGCCGGTAGCGTGCCAGGGCTGTCGGGGCTGCCCGCGGATGAGGCCCATGCGCGAGAGCTGGTCCTTGATGTCGGCCTTGTAAGCGGCGACCTTTTCTTTGTCCTGGAGTCCGAGCGCAGCGGGGCGACATGCAACGTAGGTGAGTTCGGGTGGATGACAAGTGCGGCGGAAGGGGGGGGGACATCTCATCAGCACAGTTCGGGGTGGCGCGACCTGGAGATGTGATAGACGCACCCGCATCCAGTCGGGCCGTTTGGGGCCCCAGCCGAGGCACTTTATGCGCAGGCGCAGACACGTCTTGCAAGAGTCGCCCTCGCGCTCTTCGTCGCATTTCTACGGGGACGGGCAGGGAAGGGAAGGGGAACGGGGAGAAGCCAAGGTGAGCTCGTGCGCAGGTGCGATCACTTAGAGACGGGCTGCGCCGTGATGCATACCTTCCGGCGTACCCGACATGTCCTGCGGTTGCGGTGGACCACGTCGGAGGGAGAGACGGAACGACGGATGTGAGTGAGTGTAGACGGGACGGGAGGAGAGAGGGAGGGAGGCGTACCAACATCCGCCCTTGCCGGCCGAACTTGAGCGCGTCAGATCAGACATGAAGCGCGTCGGGGTGCCTCGGGAACTGTTGTTGCCCGTGGACTCTCCCTCATCGGAGGCCTGGGAGATGTAGAGGGAGGTGGAGGCGGAGACGGGGGAGGCGTTTGCGGAGGGCCCTTCTGATGCGAGGTCTGGGGAGGGGGAGGAGTTGCTGTCGCCACTTGCGGGCGAGGGGAGACCTTTGAGAGCCATGTAGGGAGAGAAAGCCGGCGGTGGGAGGAGCGGACGGAAGCGTGCACGCGTGGCGGCCGGCGGGAGGGGAGGAATAAAAGCGGATGGGGGCGGAGAGAGGAGAGCCGGGAGGAGTGGTGTGGCTGGAAAAAGGAGGCGTATATGGGGGAAATGAGGGAGGGGAGGGCGAGAAGGGCGACGGCATGATGGAGGACGAGATCATATCGACTCGTCACCAAGGGTCCGCCCGTCCTGCCCACCCGCCACACTGGCACTGGCCGTCCTCTCCCTCACCTCCGCTGAATTCAATATCCCACGCGACTCCAGAACAGATCGCCTGCCCACACCCGACCCTACCCATCATCATCATTTCCCCCCTTTCTAATCCAATAAATTCCTTTCCGGCCCACACCGTAGACGCCCGTCCCGCTCTTCCCAAAATCCCCATCGAGATCCGTCTGCACAGCTCCGATTCCGATCCCGCTCCCTCCCACGCCCCCAGACTCAGAGCGGCCCGTCGCCCAGGTTTTTCGCCAGAACGGCACACCAGCACTCAGGCGCGCGCCTCGACCCCATCTCCCTCCGACCCTCAGGAGCCTGCAGGTTTCTCGTTCTGTTCTTGTGCCGAAATGCAGTGCTGCGGGGGTGCACCAAGTGAACGAACCCGCCCACGCGAACCAGCCATCCCGCTTCGCGATAACGCTGCAAGCATCCTCTGAATCGACACCACGCGGAATTATCCCATCCGGACGCGAAAGCCCCTGCCCCAGTCTAGCACGAACACGGACGCGTGCTGCGTTGCAAACCCTCCTTGGTCCCCGGACAAGTCGACGTTGGCAGACAGGCGCGTCCGTTCGTTCGCGCAACCACGACGTCGACCAACCACGATACGTCATCCCCGGTATGTCATCCCCGCCTCCTTTTCCTTCTTCTCGCCCACCGTGCGCGCAGCCCCGCTCGGCGTGCGCTGATATAATCACTCTGCGCCGCCGTGGGATGCGTCTGCGGAGTTGGGGCTGCTACGGTCGGGGCGGCGGCACACAACGTAGCTACCTCTGCTTTGCCGTGTTTCAGGCGGGCTCCCGTTGCTCGAAATTCTGGTTTCCGCACACTCGCTCATCCTCCGGTGGTGGTCGATATCGGTCGATCCGCCACCGTTGGGCGAAGCCCCGCCCTCGTCCGAGACAAGACCAGCGTTCCTGGATCATCCCAGGCGATTTCGTGTCCGGATCCGCGTCTGTCCCCGAACCTCCAGACGTGCGCGTCGAAACAGGCAGTAGTAGCACGTAGTACATGCGAACCCGTATCCATGTCCAAACCGGGCCAAAACCTGCGGACTCCGCCGTCGTCTACATGCTCACTCGCAGCTTGTTTACTTCCCCCGGCATGTTTCCCCTCTGGCAGATGGTGATGATGCTGATCCCAGGACGCGTCTACTCGCCTCATTCCACATCTCATCGAGCTAATTCGGTGGCCCCGTGGGCCATCATCGTTCGTTCATCCAGACCAGAGATATGAGTGCCCCTCGTGGTGGTGAGAACGACGGATGGCGAGGACGCACGTCTGTGTCGACGCTGCATGCGCGTCATAGCGTTGCACCTTCCGTATTATCACAGGAGCCCTGGCAGGAGTGTCACCGGTCGTGCATACGACGGCTCTTTTGTGTCGAGAGATAGCGTCGTCGGCCTGCCTCGAGGCTCGCACCCATGCCTCAAGGCTAAACTAAGCTGATCCGCTCTCGGAGGATAGAACCGGGAGGCGATTCACCGAGCTTCTTTCCAGAACGTCATAGTCCCCCGGGCGTGTAAGGTGTGCAGCTCCCTCGCTCCCGTCGAACTCGCTGACTCACATAGTTAATACAGGCCGGGGCGAGCGAGGACGGCGCAGCCGTGTGTGCTCGAACGTGCCTGCAGGCAAGGGCGATGAGGCAACGTACATACCTGTACAAACCCGCTGTACCGCCTGCAGTCTGCACGATGCGACATTATGCGGCAGCCCTGACCAGGGTACCAGGGTGCGCAGACGCGCCCTTCGAGGGTGTGGCGGTGTCGGTTCTGGTCACGATTCCGATGCAGATCGCGCGTTCGCGATCAGGGAGCCCCGTTCCTGCAGAGATGGCGCGTGGGCCCGAGCGCGAAGAGTCGGGCGGCTGAGTGCGGCGGGGAGCCTCCGGTCTGGAGGTCCTCGGTGAGCTGAGGCGCGAGCGACGGTGCGCGGGAGGGCGCATCCATGAAATTCGCAGGCGCATCAGCTTCGTCGGCCTTCCCGGCTGCCCGTTCGCATGCGCCCCCACTAGTACTGGTGCTTTCCTGCTGCCAGTGGCTGCCCGCCCGACCACCTCAAATTCCGACCTTGGCCGCGATCGTGCACTCGTAGTAATTGTATGCGGACGCCCGCTTTCGCGATCGCTATCACCTCAAAGATGCTTCATCCACATCCAGTTGCAGCAACATCGTCACCTGGTGGTGCCGGCACGGAGGTTTCAGCGGACGCACGCACATCGCCGGGGGCTCGTACCGCCACGTTTTCGAGGAGCCCTGCAGTGCGTGCACAGGAGACCGGTGAAGCCCCCGGCGAGGGCCCGTCCTGATTCGAACAGCGTATGATGCAATCATAATGGAATGCGCATGGAATGGGGCACACACCCTCAGGCTGTAAGACTAGCACTCATTGCAAGAAAGGCAATCGTTGTCCCCCGGGATCTCCGCCCCTTCCTATCGGGGTTTCGCTTCAAATTGGGGCACCGCTGAAGACAAAATGGGAGCGGGCGTCGGCCCTGACATCAGCCTGAGTGCGTTGGGTTCGCGATGCGAAAATCGCGAGTTGTGGCGCCGCTGCAAAGGCGCGAAGTTGAGAGTCCGAAGCGCAAAGCCCCCGCAAATATCCCGCGCCAGGCCCGCCCTCGATGATTTTTGAAATCAAGCCGCCCGATCAGAGCCATGTGGCCGGCCGCGACGCTGTGAAGTTGTGAGGTGCGACTCAGGGGGGCGGGCGGGTTGTTTACCGACATACTTACCATCACTGCGCGGCTGGAATACAAGGCTTTCCATAAAAGGGACCTCAGACCGCAGAGTGTCTTGGTGTCTTGAACTGCGAATCGCCGTTTGGACATTCGCACAATGCGTCGGCAGAGGGGAATCCAGTCGTCCACGGAGTCCGCGCAATTGGTG
The DNA here is from genome assembly GCA_022606255.1 of Trametes meyenii. Lineage (NCBI taxonomy): Eukaryota > Fungi > Basidiomycota > Agaricomycetes > Polyporales > Polyporaceae > Trametes > Trametes meyenii. The sequence continues at coordinate 2,256,841 of JABYQG010000003.1, read as the reverse complement.
TCTGTAAAGTTCATATATTTGGGTGAGTCTGCTACCGCGCATCTTAGGTTTCCAACTACCGCGCAGTAATGTATCACTGGCAGTGCGGCAACGAGCTCCAGGGTCCCCGCCGGCCCACTCTATCCCAGAAGGCTAAACCTCAGAAGGTAGAACGCGGCGGCACGGGCGCCTTCCGTCTCCGTCCGCTGGAAGCCTCCTGCCGGTCTTGCACCGTATCAAGCGGGGCCAATTCAGGTGAGTGACCGCGGAGCCTGGGGTGAGTCCAACAAAAGCTCGTTTGCCGCCCCCATGGTACTGGCCCTGCGGACGCGGCTCACCACATCCCGCAGATGTGTGGCACCCCTCGAGAAGCACGCCCCCGCGGATCCGCCGTTCGGACTATCTCGCTAACGCCCGCTTCCCCCAACAGTCGGTTCACGTAACCGTCCATACAATCTGTGTGGCCGAGCACCCACTGGCGCACTGGCGCACTGGCACCTGCCCCCCGGCGCCTGCACCCGGGGGAACGTGGTGAAACATCCCGGAAGGAGCAACGGGCTCTCCTATTCCAACGATGGGCGCGCTCGCTGGGTCGACTGGCTCCCATACCAGACTGCCACGGTGTATGGTCTGGCGGCGCGGACGACGCCGGTAACTGCACATCTCTTGCAAAGGAGAACAGAAGGCTTCCACCAATGCCGCCTGCGCAGGCACCGCCAGTGCGCGAAGATGCGCCGATACGTCGAGATTTTCGGGGAGCAGTGACTCTCGTGCTGCGCTCCGAAAGAGGAGCCGCAGTTGCGCCGCCGTCGTCAACCGCTCCCAACGCTCCTGCCGCTGCTTTTGGGCGCAATCCACTGCTCGCATGCGGTGTGCAGCCTGCGATGCCAGTGCGGGAGCTCCTTCTGACGCACGCCTTTCACGGACACACAAGAAATCGTGCCAGGATTGTCGCGCCAAACAATTCAAATTAGCGGGACTCACCCCCATGGTATGGTGTCGCTGGAGCCTGCAGGCGACGGATGATCTGACGGCCTGCGCTGTGCGCGTTACCTAATGCTACGGGAGGAAACTGACGTCGGCAAGCCCTCCAAAACATACCGAGTGCTGCTCGCAGCAGCTTCACCTAGCAGGCGACCGCATTTCCCAGCTCGCGTGCCGTCTAGTCCGTCCGACCCGCCGCCCCGCCAAGCGGGCGTAATCTCTGCAGGGGCCGTGGACGTCGGAGGTTCGGGATTTGCCACGGCCTTGCGATTGTCCTGCCACTGGCACCAACCATACACACAACGGTTCGTTGGGACGCGACGACTCGGCGCCACGACCGTAACGGCGGGCGCTGACTCTGCTCTGATTTTCGACCTGGCAATGATATCGACGCCTGCGGCCCTGCCTACTGCTACCAACAAGTTCCACCCACCACGTCTCCAGCGACGACTCTCCTGCGCTCGGTCTCCCACATAGACACCTATCTCCGTGGCCCGCGCTGCGGTCCTGCGAGCTGCTGCTGTGTTGGTTTACTCTCCGCTGGTGCAAGGTTAGGAGACCGGCCGCAGCGACTCGGAATCATGATGTCGCCGCGTTGGCGCGTCGTTGTGGCGGGCTCGGACGCCTAAACGACTAGGCTACAACTGTGACCGAGGCGTGTCCTATACTCTCCTCATCTCCGCATCTGCGCAACGACGAGGAGGAGAACGTGCTAATTTCCAGGTTCGACGCAACTCGGGACCCTACGGTGACGGAGGGCTCTACACTCGTTGGCACAGGCCCTCGACATGCCTAGGTTTCTGGAGGATCTCGAAGCAACACAGGTGACGACTACTGCACACACAAATCGCCTCGTGCCGTCAATGATACGACTACGCTGACAGACGCCGAGGCGCGAGTTCCGCGGGAAATGTACCAACTCGAAGCTGGGTTGTCCCAGTTCGAGTTGGGCGTTCTTATACTTGGTCGACTAATGTACTTGCGAAGGCGATGTGTCTATGTAAGTATCAACGAGGACGTCGTGCGCATCGTAACGTGTAGGCAGCGTGTATGGTGGTCGAGTAGGCGAGGCGCGCCCAGCGGGCGCGCCGGGCGCTCTGGCTAATCTACGAAAGTAAGCGCGATAATCTGAAAGCTCGTAACATCACCCCCCCTTCTATCATCGCGTCCTCGCGATCCTTTCCGTGTAGGTCCAACGTCTACCGTTGCCTCGCGTTCGGATCGTTCGGAGGTCGCGGTGGGATGCGTATGAACGGGGCTCGCGGTGCGGTGGGAAAGCGTCGATGGAAGGCTGCGATAAGCGGCGCGAGGTCGTCCGTCCGAGGTTCCCAAGTGGCTTCTGCGCGCGCGCGATTCTTCCATTTGACATAGTAGAATACAGTGCCAGACCCATACTTGGAGTCCAAGATTTCTTCAGCCTCGGGACCGGGCTCGACTAGGTCCGGCACCGGCAAGTCTCGCACTTGGTTCGAAAACTCGGGCGCGTGTGCAGGGAGCAGCAGGATCTCGTTGAAGACCGGATGGATGCGACTCCAACGACTGGGGAGTTGTAGCTTGTACGCGCTCGCGCCGACCTTCTCGAGGATCCGGAAGGGACCGTAGCGTCGGTCTTCCAGTTTTTTGGTCGGTCGTTCTGTACGGATGTTGTATGCTTCCAGGTACACCCAATCTCCTGGCACATACTGGCGAGCCGGACCGCGCCGCTTGTCATAATTCCGCACCATCGCGTCCTGGGCGATCTGGATCGCGGCCGTCGCCTCTGCTTGGATTTCCTTCATACGCGCCACGAATTGCTCCACCGACTCCGTTTTCACTGGACCCTCCATCTCTACTCCCGTGTACGGATGTCGCCCGTGGTTCATGTAGAACGGCGAGAACCCCGTCGTGGAGTGTTGTCGGATGCGGTAAGAGTAGGCTGCTAGCGGGAGCCATCCAACCCAGTCCGACTGTCGGTAGTTCACGAAGATCCGTAGGTAGTTCTCTATCTCCTGATTCAGGCGCTCGGTCTGACCATCTGTCTGTGGGTGGTACGCCGTGCTGAGGTTCCGCTCTACTCCGAGCTTGTAGTAGAGATCCGCTGTGAGCTGTGCTGCGAACTGGGGTCCGCGGTCCGATGTGACCCGTTTTGGCAGTCCGTGAACCGATACTACGTGCTTGATTAGGAGATTTGTATATCCTTCGGCATTCAACTCGTTCGTGCACGGGATGGGGATGTAATCTTTCGACTTCATGCAACAGACCATTAGGATTGCGTTCTTCCCTTGGCACTCTGGTAGTCCGGTAATCATGTCCACTGAGATGTATTCCCAGTTCCCTTCTGCAATCGGGTTGGGGTGCAAGGGAGCTGCTCGAGGTCGATGATCAATCTTTGTTCGTTGACAAATTGCACAGCCTTTGAGGTAGGTCTGGACGTCTCTCCTGATCGAGGGCCACCAGTACGATCTCTGGATAAGTTCTTGGGTCTTGGCACGGCCCGGATGGCCGGCCGTGATCGAATCGTGATGGGATGCTATGACGCGTCCACGTAGCTCCTTGTCCGCTGGTACCACTACTCTCCCCCTCCTCCAGATCAGGCCGTCCTCGGTCTGCACGTACTCCGGATTCCCTGCCATCAACTTGTTCTTCACTGACTTCTCCACCTGGTCCTTGGCCCCTCTGATCCGCTCCTGTAGCCGGTCTGTCCCATCCACCATTACCCGGAACCATTCCTCCCTCAGCATTGTTGTCTCCTTCATCTCCTCCTCTCCCTCTGCATGGTCGATCCTTCGCGACAAGCCATCTGCTTTCCCCATTGTTGACCCCGGCCGGTGTATCAAGGTAAAATCAAAGTCTTGTAATTCTACTAGCCACCGTACTTGTCGGGGGTTGAGCCGCTGTGGCTGTCGGAAGTATCCTAAATTTTTGTGATCGGAGTGTATTTCGAACGTCTGCCGAGCCCCCATGAGAAAGTGACGCCATTCGTCTAGTGAAGCGACTACAGCCAGTAACTCGCGATCCCAAATTTGATAGTTCCGCTCCGCCGGTGTGAGTGCTTTCGAGAGGAAGGCTATGGTCCGCCATTTTCCATTCTGTTTCTGTGCTAACTCAGCCCCTATGGCGTAGTTCGAGGCATCACATTGCACTCGGAATGGGTCATCGTCGTTCGGGATGGCTAATACTGGTGCACTTGTCACGGCCTCTTTCAGCGACTCGAACGCGGTCTGCTGCGCTTCCCCCCATGTCCATTCCGCTTGACCGGTCAGTTGATGGAGCGGTGTTGCGATCTTGGCAAACCCGGACACGAAGCGCCGATAGAAGTTCACAAAGCCCAGAAAGCTCTGTAAGTCCTTTTTCGTTTTCGGTACCGGCCACTCGGTAACCCCAGCAACCTTGGCGGGGTCCATCTTCACCACGCCTGCCCCAATGATATGCCCCAGATACTCGGTCTCCTCGGTCTCGAACTCGCATTTCTCTGGCTTACAGGTGAGTTTGTTGTCTCGTAGTATCTGCAGCACTTGTCGGACGATTTTCTGATGTTCTTCGCGTGTTTTTGTGAAGACCAGGATGTCGTCAAGGTATACGATCACCTTCCCTTGTAGCACCAGATCTCGGAACAGATCGTTCATCATCAACTGAAACGTGCCGGGACTGCCGGATAAGCCGAAGAACATCACTAGCGGTTCGAAAAGCCCCCGGTTTGTGAGAAAGGCCGCTTTCTCCTCATCGCCTTCCCGCATGCGCACATTATTGTATCCCCAGCGTATGTCCATTTTAGTGAAATATTTTGCGCCTTTCAAGCGGTCCAGCAATTCCGAGATGAGCGGCAGTGGGTATTTGTTCTTTTTCGTCAACGCATTCAGTTTCCGGTAGTCTTGCACTGGGCGGAGTTTACCGTCCTTCTTCTTGACGAAGAAGAATGGTGCACCCCATGGTGACTTGGACGGTCTGATGCGCCCGGTGCGAAGATTCTCCTCCAGGAATTCGTCTAGCGCGGCTTGCTGATCTCGGCTCATTGGGTAGAGCTTTCCGCAGTATGGCTGGGCCCCGGGTGTTAGCTCGATTACGTGGTCATACGGGCGATGCTCCGGAAGTTCCTCGAAAGTGCTTTCTGCAAAGACCTCTGCGAAATCACGGTAGTGTTCAGGTACCAGCTGCTCGAAGGTGCGTTCAGCCCGGTTGCGATGTTGTTCGATCGCGATGTCGATTGCCACTGTGCTCCGAGCGCGTAGGTGAACTTGTCTCTGATGTTCCTCCCATTCCCTCTTTTCCTTCAGGTACCTCCCCGTTTCCAGCACGAACACCCGCTCCCCCTCCTCCATTACATGCACACACGATGTCGGACATCGGCTGAATTCGATTGTCTTAGCCTTCCAGTCGATGCGAGGGTTATGGTGCATGACCCACTCGTGTCCGAGGAAGATGTCCGACTTGCCGAGGTCGGTTACGAGAAAGGACATTCTCTCCCGATGATCTCCGATTTGGACTGTGGCATTGACGTAGTGCGTGATCCGTCCTCCTGAGTTAACCGTGCCGTCGGCATTGTAGACCTCCACCGGATTTTCCAACGCTTGCAAGTCTAGGCCATGCCTCCTGACGAAGTCTCTATGCATGCAGGATCCTGTGCTACCCGTATCCAATAACGCCACCGCATCCACATTCTTCTCTGCCTCCGGGAAGTGTAACGTAAGTGGTAAGTCCATCTGTCTATGCATACCTCTACCTCTAACTACCGTGAATATCTTAGGCCCTTCTGGGGTAATACTAAATACTGTAGGAGTTCTCATAGTCCCCGCCGCATCCGGGTTGTTTTTGTTGATTTTTCTTATTTTTTCTTTTCTTTTCTTTCGAGACGGCGGTGAACTGACTGCAGCGGTGCGGGTCTCATCTGAAGAAGTCATTTGTGTCCCGCACAAATTATGTACATTCGTATCTACATCTACTGTAGTGCCCGTCCCGGCTGTATCGTATTTGTATGTAGTTTCGTCCGTATCCTGCGGCTCTTCGACTTCGAGCACCGAGTACCTATTTTGTCCTAGCGCCGTGCGTGATGCGGTCACGTCGTGCTTTGCCCAAAACCCGCCCTGCTAAACTCCTCTGGGTTCTTCTTCGCCCATTCCCGCCCCAGCTGTGCCCACTGCTCATCGCTGAGATTTGTCACTGCAATCTCTCGCATCCGCTGGGTTGGTTCGACTACAGGCGGCGGTGCGGGCGTTCGGAAGTATGACTGCGCGTCATGCCATGGGTTCGAGCAACCCGGCGCGCGCTGCCATTTCCGGTTCCCACACAACCGACACAGTCCTGGCGTACGCGTCCGTGCTCGGTCAATCTCCATTGGCTGTCCCGCCCCGCCGTACGTTACTCCCGTTCCATCCGCACGCGCTGTCCCTGTGGGGGTGCCTATCGTCGGCGTTGCGGTTAACGTGCTCGGCAGTACGGTTGATGCTGGGCGAGGTGTCGGCTGGTTGGTGTTGCGTGGGGCGGTCGTGCGAGCGTTCCGGTTTTGAGCTATGGCTTGCTCGTGCATGTAGTTGCTATCGAGGTTCAGGACAGCTGTTTTCCAGGCTTGGTAGGTTTGCGGCAGTACTTCCCGGTTGTAGATGGCTCGGCGAAAGTGGTCGCAGATAGCATCTTTCAGATACTCGAGAACCATTCGGTCCGTTTTCTCCACGCCCGCTTGCCATATCAGCCGCTCATACTCCAGGAAGTATTCGTTCGCTTTGCCAGCCTGTTGCCGAAGGTTTCGCATCTGTTGCAGAGCCAAGTGCTCGCCTACGCGATCCGCATAGGCTCGGTCTAGTTCCTGCCAGACTTCGGCCAAGGTGACGTCCCATTCTCCCTCCGCCTCATCTTCCCCGCCAAAGTGCTGCCCCGCGTATGCGTTCACCCATTCGTCTACATTAGCCCCGCGGATGCCGCTCATGAGTACCGTGATGAGTTCGTCCTCGGTTGCCTGTGAGTGTGCTGCGAGGTATCTCTTCATCTGACTTTTCCATGTACGGTAGTTAGAGCGGTCTCCGGTGAAGAACTCTGGCTCGCGAATGCGGAGACGGTTTCGTGGTGGTGTACTCCCGGTCTGTTGAGGCTGCGGTAGTCCCGCTACTAACCCGGCGATCAGTTCTCGGAGATGCTCCGCCGTCAGGCTCAGCATTACAGCTGGCTGTGGTGCTTGCGGGGCCTGCTCCTGCATACCGGTCGGCGGACCTTGTTCAGCGTACCCACCCTGCGGGGTCTGCTCGACGTATCCCTCCTGCGCGATATCCTCGTGGTCCATCGTGCGCTTCTTCGAAATCTCCAAGCGCGTTTCCAAGCAGCCGTAGGCCGGTCCCCCGTATCACTGCTCTTTCACGCGCTCTTCAAGGTGCTTGGTCCGAGCGCGGTCGATCCTTCCGGCTTCCGGGGTCACTACTCCCCCGCGAAGTTGTGTACGTATGTTTCTAGGTTTCGTAGTACGGGGAACCTTCGAACGCGCGCGCAATTGTGCACCGCCGCCAGGGGCCTGGGTAGGTCTTTGCAGGTCGGTAAGAAGACTCCGCGCCCGGTGGGGTCCGGGGCTTATCGAGAGTTCCAAAAGTTCGCAGTACGCGTTCGACGGTTGTGTGTCTACGCGCCCGTCCTGGCGCTACCTATTGGTATGTATGTCGTAGTTTATTCGCTTCGCCCTGCGATCCGGGTGTGGGGTTCCGCTTTGCCCTGCGGTCCGGGCTGTTGAGCTTCGAGTTATGATACGACTACGCTGACAGACGCCGAGGCGCGAGTTCCGCGGGAAATGTACCAACTCGAAGCTGGGTTGTCCCAGTTCGAGTTGGGCGTTCTTATACTTGGTCGACTAATGTACTTGCGAAGGCGATGTGTCTATGTAAGTATCAACGAGGACGTCGTGCGCATCGTAACGTGTAGGCAGCGTGTATGGTGGTCGAGTAGGCGAGGCGCGCCCAGCGGGCGCGCCGGGCGCTCTGGCTAATCTACGAAAGTAAGCGCGATAATCTGAAAGCTCGTAACAGTCAAGTTCCCCCCTTCTTTCGAACACGGATTCCGGCACACACCGTCCGGCCTGTATCTCGTGTGTACGCCCCCCTCTTTTCACACTACCAGGACTAGCCAGAAGGAGGGTAATAATTCGACGCCGCCGCACTTCGGGCTCGTCTGAAGTCCCGCCTGGACTGCAGGATGACGGTCATCAACAGGAAGAACACTCACCTCCGTCTGGCTCAGCCGGTAAGTGGCCGTCCGCCTGCACACACGAGCTGTCCTCTGACCCGCCACACGCGTCACATGCCTGCCATAGTACCTCATATTAACGCACCTCCGTGCACGGCGGACTGCACACACGCACAATTGTCATCCATCGATCGTCCGGCCCAAACACAAATCGACGGTTCACCGCGAGCTCCCAGTTCACCCGCAGCTGCCGGGTGCCCGGTCCCGGACGTCGAGACGATATCCGGATACGCTGCCCCCGACTGCAGCCTACACATTCGTCACGCAGCCCGCAGACGGCGCGTGGTGGTAGAGAAGGCCGCGATCCCTCGAACGAAGCCATGCCAGTCCGCGCAGGAAGCTATTACCCTCCAGCTCGCGTGCGGCACCCGCTTCCCCCCTCAGCTTCCCCGCGCCCCTGCACGCACGCCCCGCGAAATGATCTTCGCCACATGCCAGCTTGCGTGCTCGCCGCAAAAAGTCGGAGGGATGGCCTGCTTCGTTGCTTCTGCGGGCGCCTCCGTGCGCAGATGCGAGCTTCTTCGTCCGACGCAGACCGGCGTTCCCACTGTCCTCAGGCGCCCGCAACACACCGTCCTTGCCGCTAGCATTAGCGCCGCCGCAGGGGCGTCTCCCCGACGTGCTTCCACCATCCACGTTCCTGTAGGCCGTGCCGGTGCGTATCTAGGCTGCAACTTGTTGGCGAAGCTCGTTGAACTGCGCTACGTATTTAGTAGGCGCGCGGCGAGGCCGCGAACTTGAAGACGTCATGCTGCCGCAATCATCATACCACAACCCGGGCGTCCCTGCAGGGTTACGTCGGGCCACGGCCCACAGATAGTGAGTCCCTCACACTTCTTCGCCAAACCAGCGTGTTAGCGCTCGGCCTAATGTTCGGGGACTCGGGAGAGGAACGCCAGGAGACCATCAAAATCGGGAATCGGGGGGCTCGCTTGCACACCGCGTCCCTCCCGCGCACCCGGAGGCAAATGCGTAGCCGTGCACCCCGAGCCCGAGCCCGAGCCCGAGCCCGAGTCCCCGAGACGGCGAGATGACCGTGACTGAGGCGCGAGGGCGCCCCCACATCGTCCGGTGTGCCGACTCAGGTTCAAGTCCAACTTGCTGCACCGCGTCGAAGCGCCCGATCGAGTGATCAGACACGGCGGAGAGGCGATGCACGCTGTCCATATATGGCTCATGTTGTACTTCGTGTCCGCGACCACACCCGCCGCGGCCTCGTGTGGACATCATAATGGCAGGCGCCGGTGCGGGGGTGGATCATCATAATAATATCCGTGGGCTTTGGGGGGTAAGTAGGGGGGGCACGATAAGGGCTCTGCGTCCGCTACACCGGGCAGGGCACTGCGGTATGCCCACACAGAGAAGGCGGGCTGGGAGCGCGGATTGTCTTGATGCAGAACGGAGAACGCTAGGTGCGTCGCGATCTCCCCTCTCTCGCACTCTCTGCTTCGCGTTGTGGGCGCACCGCAGGAAAACACCTGTCTTCGCCGGAACTCTGGAGAAAGGGGTTGGAGGGGTTGATCCAGAGAGGCCGCTTCGAGAAAAAAGGGAACGGGAAAAAAGTCGAATTCGGATCGGGAGGCTCGTTTGCTCCGATCACTTCTGTACCTGCCAGTGGGTCTTGTGGCCGTCGCGCAACGCGTAGCAGAAGGAGGGGGCACTTAATGCCGCCGCGTAACGTGTCATATAGCAACAGACGCCGCGTTCTAATGCTCATATGTACATTAGAGTTTAGACTGGGTGCGGGCACGCACTAGGGCCTGCCCACCGACCGCGACACCACACTACTACTGCCTCCGCACAATAACTGCTGGTACGTACCGCAACCGACCAGAATAGCACCCGCGCCTCTTGATCCCCCCAGAGGCTCGGGCCCACGGGACGTCCACTTGCGAATTGGTTGCGTCTGCCTATACAGACACGCAGAGGGACCCTATCCTCCATCTTGTGAGACTGGACGAGGCCCCCACAGAGCCTCGGCATCTCTGATGCACATCAGCGTCTCTCCGCTGGCGCCCCAGCCCAGGCCGAGCAGCCACCGACCGATTTCGGTCTGGCGGCAGGCCTGATCTGCGGCGGCCCAAAAGGGACGGAGCGCACCCCAAGAGACCGCCAATTTCAGCGAACCCTGCTCGTGCCATGGCACCGTGCACCGTGTAACATGCTGCACTGTGTGTGTCAGTGCCTGCGCCACCTGCGTCTTCTGCCCTCATCGGAAGGGTGCGTGTCAGCCGCATCCGGCAGTGTAGGCGACGAGGGCGGGAGAGCGGGCGTGCGTGCGGACAGCGTCCTGCGAAGTCGGCTCTGCCGAGCGGCGAGGAGGGGCGGACGCACCTTGGTGAGCACTTGGCACGCTCGGGAGCAGACTGGAATGCGGACCCGCTGCGTCATCGTTCACACACCGTTGGCTCGACGTCGACGTCGACGTCGGTCCGGGATCCTGTCCGCGTCGTGGCTCGGGACTCGCTGCGGGTTGTGCGCAGCGAGGTCGAAGGCGATAAGGCGCGTCCGGGTATGCTGCAGAGGAGAGGGCGGTCACTGTCGTGCGGTCAGCGAACAGACAAGCTCCGAACAAAATAGCGAACGTGGTCAGCACGTTGGGAAGTCAGGCTAGCGCAAAGCCGAACGACTGACCAAGATACGTGCGCTTGCGCGGTGCCGGCATAGCGCCCCACCATTGCCCTCCGAGGAGGCTCCGACGTAGCCGCCCCCAAGTGCTAGCATCAGCCGAGCCTCCCCGTCTCCGAACCCGAGGACGTCGACGACGCGGGCAAAAGGTACGCGTCTGTGACGCTGTGTCGCTGACCGCGGTGGCCGACTGCCGAGGACGACGAAGTCGCGCTGCCGCCCACTCCCACCACTGGCACTGGTGCGTGCGCCTGCGCGTGCGGGACCGGGGCCGGGGCCGGGTACGGGTTGCCGGATGGGAGCCGGCGTCCTGGGAGGCTGGGAATGCCCAATGCGTAGAGCCGTGCGGTCCTGCGCCCGAGCGACGGCGGCGCCAGCGTCGGCCGAGCGCACTCTGCGTCGGGTCCGCCGCGCGACGGTGCACGCACGCTGCGCGGAGGGGCGGGGTGAGACGGGGTGGGGTGGGGTGGGGCGGGCCAGAAAGGTGCCGGGCGTCCTTGCGGGAGAGGGCGAGTGCTGCCGCGAAGCCTTCCTTAGATTGGTATCCGATTAGATGGAGAAGCGGGACGCGATAGAAGAGCGGAGGCCTCACGCGAATGCAATAACGTTGTCGTTCGTACTATCGCTCGACGCGCGCGCGCCCTCACTCGCGCGCCGTCGCCGCCGCGGCTGCAGGCCGCAGATGATGGACGAGTGGCACCGGCCCCAGCGCACGCGCGAAGCACGTCCGTCTATGGCCGGTCCTTGCGACGTCGTCATCGCGCGTGTCCGCTCGCACGCTCGAGTCTGCGCCCGCGGCCCATCGCGGCAGGCAGCAGGCAGCAGCAGCCCAGCGTCCTGGTTCCGTTCCTTCGCGCCGCGTCGCGTGCACGACGGGCAGGCATGGGGGAGCAAAGGCACAGCATTGTCGGACGCGGGAACGTAGAAGCTACAGAAGGAGGCGGCGGTATGCTACTAGGAACCGAAGCGGGCGTCGAGCCGGGCGTGGGGGACGCACATTACGTGCGCGCGGCGGCGGCCAATCGGAATGCGAACACAGATGTGAAGGGGGCACGGAGGAGGAGGGTGGGGTGGGGTGGCCGCTGCTCTGGCGCTGGCTAGGCACGGAGGGCGCGAAGACGGGAAGACGGGGTGCGCGAAGGGAAGGCGAAGCGGGAAGCGTGGGGCGTGGTGTCCTACGACGTAGCGATGTGTGAGGAAGATGGCAGGAAACGCATACGATAACCCGAAGTAGAATACATACAGACAGGCAGCAGCGGCAGCAGCGCGGACCGGGCAATACGGTGTGTGTGGCTTTGTACAGACGGCAGACGGGGTGCACCCGACTCCCGTAGCCCAGAGATGGGGGATGGGGGTGAGGACGAGGACGAGGGGACGGGTGGAGTGCGGGTGGAGATGGTATCTGTGCGTGCAGGGGCGATTATGGTTTACAACGGCGGTCGCTGTGGAGAACATGGCTTTTCGGTGAGCATAGACGTTATCAGAGCAAGGAACATAAAGAAAGCAAAGACCCAAACCCGATAGGAGAGAAAGAGGCAGGAGCGTGGAAAGCCGGGATGCGTTGTTCATTGAGCAGACGCCCGTGGCGGAGAGGGGGAAGCGGGGGGCGTGACTCGGAGGCCATGGCGTCTAGACGAGGAGCAGCAGGTCGTTCCCGCTCTCGCTCATGACCGCGCGCCAGTCGACGGGGTGGTAATGCGACGGCGTGCGCGCGTTGTCGCGGCGCGCCCAGACCTTCTCCATGAGCTGCCGCACCTCGCTGATGTTGCCCACCGACTCGCGCTGCTGCACCTCGAGCATCTGGAGCAGGAACCGCCGCTGGCGCTGGTCGTCCGTCAGACACCCGCTGAGGCAGATCCCGAACACCACGCTCCGCACGACGCTGCGGTGCACCGACGGCGCGTCGAGCGGCACTCGCCGCAGCGCGTCCACCGTCTCCGTCACGGCGGCCATGATCTCCGGACACGGCGGGTAGTCGCCCGAGAGCACCGTGTGCAGGTACACCTTCGCCGACGCGCGGAAGATGTCGTTCGTCAGCCGCCGCCGGCGCGCGACCTCGTTCTCCGTAAAGTCCTGCCCCGCCTGCGCGTGCGCGTGCGTCTGCGTCTGCGTCTGCGCCTGGCCGTACATGCCGGGGATGTGGTGCTGCAGCGCCTGCGGGCCGTACATGCCCGGCTGCAGCGGGACCGCGAGCGGCTGCGGCGAGGACGGGCCCAGCAGCGTCTCCTCGATGTCCGCGCCGCGGTGCACGAGCTCGGGGATGCTGAGCGTGCCGCGCCGGATCTGGCTCGACTTCCAGTACGCGAGGTTGGAGATCTCCGCGATCGCGAGCACGATCTTGTTCTCGCAGCCCATGACGGGCAGCATCGAGATCTCCGGCGCGGCCGACGTGGACGGGTCGCCGATGTACGCGCCGCTGAAGAGCGCGCGGTACGTCTCGAGGAAGCGGGGCACCGTCCGCGTCGTCACGCTCGCGAGCACGTCGAACCACATCGTCGTCTTGATGATGAACCGCGTACTCTCCGAGCAGCTCTTCAGCGCGTGCTCGGGCCCGTAGTACCGCGGGTCGTTCAGGATGCTTTGCACGTACTGGCACGCCACTTCGAGCCAGAGATTCCACGCGCCACGCCCTCCCGTGAAGAGGAAGCTGGAGACGATGTGTAGCCCGGCCATGGCTTCCCCTTCGTTGTGGACCGGCTTTTGCAGAACCGTCTGGACCTTGTTGAAAATCGCATCGGGGTCTGGAGACCGGGGAGGATAGCTGATGGATCGCAAGTGCAACGCAGACAAGACGCAAGCGGCATTTCGAGCCTCTGCACTTGTCTGGATGAGGTTGATCATGAATTCCCGAATTGACGAGTCGGCGAGCAGATATTGTATAGGAAGAACGTTGACCAGGTAATGGTGAATGAGGTTGTTGTCATCACCAGGTATTGCAAGGCCGAAACCGTTCACCGTGACATGCAGAGGGGGTCGTCTTGAAACTTCGGGACTTGCAATGGACTGTTCAACCTCATCGTCAGAATAGTTACTTAGATCGGCATTGTACGATGGCGCCAAGGAGGAATGTGGATGGTTGTAGAAGGTCGAAGGCACGTAGGTCGGTGTTGATATCGAGGCGGAGTAATATTGAGCACCAACATGAGGCCCTGCCAACAGAGGAGGGCATTAATCATGATACATTCATAATACACTAATAACGGTACGGCGCCTTACAGGAGGAGGAAGCAGAAACTATGGAGGTAGGAGACTGTATCATAGAAGGGGCAGGCTGGGGCTGAGGCGGGGGCGGAGCGGTAGCGGGGGCAGCAGTGGGGTGGTACAACATGTCGTTCACGTTCGGCAGCATCGGGCCCCTATTCATGTTGGGATCATGCCCCAACTCTGGGATGGAAGGCGGCCAGTCTGCGAAAGTTCACTACCACGATGCGGGGACGAACGTAAGAGGGTACATACTGTGACCGTACTGTTGCTGCTCCTGGGGAGGGGGCATAGCAGGGTAATGGTTGGGGGCACGCTCGAAAGACGTGTTCATGCCGTTGTGAGGGGGTCGTGGACCCTCGCTCGACGAAGTGGCAGATAGGGTGGGAGTGGGAGGGCTCGACGGCGACGTGTGGAGGTGGTCGACGAGGACGAGCACGGGGGGATCCTGCTCTGTCGAGCGGGGACCCGAGCCTGAGTGGCCCTTGATCATGCCCTGGGACGCGAGGAACGTCTTGATCTTCTCGCGCAGCTCGGTGACGCTGTTGTTCTCCTGCTCCAGACGAGTGGCGGGTTAGCCCCTATCTGCAGGGCGGGGCAATGTGTGAAAACCGACTGACCCTCATCCACTCGGGACGCTTCGCACCGAAGCCGAGACACTGAAGCCTGAGGCGAACGCAGGTCTGGCAGGCGCCGTCTTCATTCGGTTGCTCGTCGCATTTCTGTGGGGGGCGTCGGGTAGATACGTGGCGGTGAGGGCGGGAGTGAGGAAGGGGGGGGGGAAAGGCGCGGGAGAGGGACGATCGGGATTAGAGATTGAGGCGGATGATGATGAGCGCCTCGAGACTAACCTTCCTACGAATCCTGCAGGTGTAGCAGCCCGACTTAGCACGAACGGCGCCTTTTGGCTTGGGCGCTCCGGGCTTCTTTTGGGTGCGGACTTGTTGGGAGACCGAGGAAACGGCCTTGCGTGGGCTGGAAGGAACGTCGGGCATGGAACTAGGCTGGAGGAGCGTCGGAAATATTTATTGTGCTGGGGGAGGAGGGAGGCCGAGCGGACGCGGACGGGGAGTGGTGGGCGGTTGTTGGGAGAAGGAAGAGAGGAGGACTATATGTACCCCAGGGCGCTGGGCAGCAACCGTGCGACTTTCTGCCCCCGTTGATTCCTTTATTTTCCTTTATTTACACCCTTATCCCGCCGCCCCCCGGACACCGCCCGCACCTTTCCATACGCGTCTACGCCCATTCGTCGCCATACACCGCCTGGCCGGCATCACGTAACCCAGCGTGTATTTATAATTTGGCCCCATATATCCCCTTGTCAGCGAGAATTACGAGCCTCTCCAGCCTGCGCCGTTCTTCCGCATCCTCTCGCGATCTGTGGGCTCCGTGGGCGATCAGGAGGCCGCTGTCGGGGTAGTGAGCAGCCCCGGGTGCTGCGCGGAGGGGTCGATGGCCGTGTGCGTGCGGGCCCAGTGGCAGCGCGCTGGAGAATGGAAGAGCGCCCTCAAACTCTGAGTGCGAAACGAGGAGCAGCGAGCCGTCGTGGCGGGCAGGGCGTCCTCGTGTGGGCCCGCTCCGCCGGTCACAAGGCTTTCCCGATAAGGCATACAGCCGCTGAGATCGGATCCTGCCCATTCTCGTTTCTCAGGCACCCGACTAGCCGCCCGAGCCCGCCGTTCTAGGCTCCCGTGTCTGCGCCCGGCGTCTCCCACCCTCACAGCCGCCCGCCTCCAGCCCCGCTCCTCACACCGACTCCGCGCCTCCCCTCCGCCGCCCTGGCTTTGCTTGCATCGGTCGACCGCACGGTTTCTCGCAAACACCCTACTAGCAAGTACCAACACCCCCCACGCCCCAGAGGCGCCGCGACGCCCCCACTGCGCGAACAGCTCGCCAGCAGTCCCGCCTCCTTTCTGCAGTCCCCTTCCGTCTGCGGATGGACAAATTGGCGGCCAACGTCGTGCGCGCGTGCACACGGGGCAGACGTCCTGGTCGCGCCTTCTGAATGGGCTATCGCCTTCTGGGTAATGCGCAACGCACCCAATCGCCGCACCGGCCAATCGTCCTCCCCACGGCGCTTACCTAAACCTACGACCGCCCTCGGATCCATCGCTCGGACACGATCAAGACATCGCATGACAGATGCCCCCATCTCCACAACCACCCAGAAGCCTTCCCCAGCGCCTCGAGGCGCCCCCCCTCTCCCCCTCCCCCTCCTGCCCGAACTCTGGCAATTATAGCAGTCTGCAGCACCTCGGCACATATTACGCCTCTCTGCCTAGCCGCATCCCACACCCGGCTGCATCAGATTATACGCCCTACTGTACATAACATTTGCAAATGAATCAGCTCGAATTACCGCCGCCCGTCGTCCGTCGCGATGCACATTCGCCCACTGTCTGTATTACTGTCTGCAGTAGTGTCCCACCGGCCGCACCATCGTAGCGTATCGTACAATCCCCTTCTGCGTTTCACCGCCCAGTCCCAGCAACAGCAACAACACCGACCGACGCCAACTGCGACCACCACCACCCCGCCCTGCCATCATCACGGGCCCGCAGCGCCCACGTCCACCAGAGCAAGCCATGTACAGCAACCTAGCAGACGGGCTGCAGCTCGGGGCGTTAGATCCCCGGCGCCCCCGATCGAGGCTCGTCTTCGACGACGGTCGATGCAGGCGCGTCCGCGAATTTCACACCGCACGAAGCCCATCCCGTCCCACCCGTGCGATGCATCTCCCCACACTCGCCCGATGCGAGAACGCACGGGCGGCACAGCGACGGTGGCCAACCCGACAGAAGCCTCCCCCACACACCCCACACCCGACTCACCCCCAACGACCCGCCGCCACCGGGCGTGCGGCGGGGCGGGCGACGGGACGTGCGCGTCCGCGAGAAGAAGGCCTCTGCCGTCCGCGCACGCCTAAGATTGACGTTCCCCCGATGCCGCTTCTTGCGGGGCGCCCGTGCCGCCCGCTGCTGGCGCCGACGGGTGGTTGTTCGTGACAGGGCTTCCAACGCCGAACGGTCCGCCGCCGCTCAGACTGAGCCGGCGGGCGATCGAATCCCTCCGTTTGCCTGTTGCTGCCGGCGCCGCTGCGCCAGGCGGGCTCGGAGATGTCGCTGTGACGCCCGTGGCCGGGGGACTCGTCACGGGCGCGGCGGCGTCCCCCGGGAGGACGCCCTGCGTCGATCGGCGAGCAATGAGCGCGCGGACGGCACTGAGCCATTTGATCTCCTCCTCTTCGCTGGGTGCGCAGAGAAGGAGGGTGCGTTTCGTGGTGACCACCTTGAATGTATGCGTGCCGTGCGCAGCGTCCGCATCATCGGGAGAAGAGGAAGAGATTACAGGCGGCGACATGGCCGAAGGTGAAGTGACGCTGGGGACATTGCGGTGGGGAGGGAGGTCGTATTCGAGCGCGTCGATGATCATCGACAGCGGGATTTGACGGTGAGGCTTCGTATCCTGTGCAAACGCCGACCGACGAGCGTCATAGAGCCATATCCGTTAGCTCATTTTGTATTCATACCGCGCGGAAGCTAGAATCGCGACTAAACCGTGCACGCACCATGTGGCTTCGGGAGTAGATGAGCTTCTCGCCGCTGAGTACGAACCATCTCTTGTGCCAGTTGTGCCGTCGTGATCCGCACTTCATCAGGTAGCCCGATGCGACTGGCTTGGACGGCGAGGCTGCGTCAGAACTCCCCGCTGCTGCGGGCGAAGACGTCGATAACGATTTTGTGTTGGGAGATGCGTCATCCGAATCCGAAGACGTGAACTGGTTTCCGTAGGGTGAATGGGATGGCGAAGATGAGAGACGACCGCGTGCTGTGCCAGGGGTGGTTGGAATGGGGATGGGTGCACTGCTGACGGAATTTCTGGTAGACGTTGACAGAAGAGCGGTCCTAGCGTCGTTGATAGCGCGCACCCAGTCTTGCACCTCTGCCGAAGTCTCTGCCTGAAGATAGAAGGTGCGTACGGGCGAGACGATGCCAAAGGTGTTTTGGTGCTTCTTGAGCACGACGGGTGTGCACGAGTGGACGTCGGTGAGCTCGAGCAAGCGGAGCAGCTTGTACTCGGCAGAGGTCTTGTAGAACGCCAGGTGCGCCGGGCGCAGCACAAACCACCGCTTCTTCCACGTCTATCGGACGTCGCGAGGGATCCGCACCGAATCGAGATTGTGGTGGGACGTGGACGGGGCGCCGAGGGCAGAGCGCGAGCGCGAGCAAATTAAGGACGGGGAGACGCACGCAGTGGGACACCGACGTACCTTCCTGCGCTCGCCCTTCTTCCATAGGTAACCGGTCTTGATCACAGTCTCGTCGAGCGAGCCCCGCGTCGCAGCGCTGGCGTCTTCGACCCTCCAACCGCCCTCTTCGTCATCCGTGCCCTCTTCGGACTCTTCGCCGCTACCCGAACGACGCTCGGCGATGGAAGAGAGCGGTGGCTGTGACGATGGGGTCCCGAGCATGACGGCGTTCACGCTTGCTGTGGACATTGGGGAGGGCGAGACGACATCTGGCGAGAACACGGAATCCGAGTCGGACTCGGTGCCAGACACAGCGACAGAAGAGAGTGTGGGCTTCTGGGCAGAGGATAGAGCAGGCGTCTCAGTGAACCGAATTCTCAGCAGTGGGGCGTATGCCTTGCTTCCCCCAGACGTGGGGAAGCGGGGCACGCGCTAGAGCTTACTTACCTTCACGTTTGGCTTAGCAGCATGCACCGAGAGCTTACGCGTGACCTCCTGGTGCGACGGCGGCGGGACAGAGCGCGAGGTAGAGAGACCGGAGGCCATCGCAGGGTCTGTCGACGTGGAGAACGCGTAAACGAGAGACAGCGGACAGCGAACAGCACAGTCGAGTTCACGGTCGTCGTCGCCGTCGTCGTGATCACTTCCCGAGTGATTAGGTTACAGGCGGAGCAGCGGAATGGGGATCGGAGTGGCGTTTGATCAGCCATTATTCTGAGCTCAGATGATGCTCCGACAGCGTTGGCTGATTGACGCCCTGTGGCTACATGACACGGTGGCTGAATGTAGCGAGCGCCAATCTTCTCCGAATCGGGCATGGAAGCAGTGACTTCATTTCCTTGGCCACACTACTTTGGCAGTACCGCCTGCACAACTCAAGTTGACGACCTCGAGGACGCCGCGAGCCCGCTCACGTACCACTGCATGTCGGCTAGCTGGCGGCGGCGTAGAACAGGGTAGAAGTCTCCTAACTGTCCACATCAGTTTAATCACCGGACTGCCGCACATGTCCGTGAGCTGCGAATTTTCATTAGCAGCGGCTCGAATTTAACCGTGATAGTTCCCTGAAGGGTCGGGGGGCTGGCAACTGCCTGCAGGAACGCAGGTCGATGCCTCCGCCGCCTGTCGCTTGAAACAATGTCCGAGGTGTGCTTGATCCCATCCATATACACGCACTGCACCTGACTTTGTCTTGCCATCTGCTGACGCTCAATTTTATGAAGCTAGTCAACAGCTTGGGCCACATCGGTTCTCCTGGCACTGGTGCCGTCCAGTTTCCACGACGTCCATCGCACACGCCTTTGGTCGCGCATCATGACACACATCGCCACAGTCAACAAAATCATCGGCCATGCCTGAGATAGCTGAGGCGCCTTCCCGTCCCGACGTCAAGCACGTCCAACATGGCGTTGTAGTCGAGTCACGCTGAGGGATCTATCCTCTAGCAGAAAACCACCGACCGCTTTGGTTGTACCCGTCCCGATGCCACCGACGAATGTGTCACCACGTACGCCGGGTCTGGCAATCGACGTGCAGCATCGGTCGTGCACCCGCCTCAGCATCACAAGGAAGGATTTCTTAGGGGCGCGATGTCCAACGACAGCGGCTCAACTCGGATCCGGAAAGCACGCTCGCCCCTCCTCCTACCAAGTCATGCCGTTTAGCATGCCCACGCGAGTTGCCCACCGCTCTGCCCTTCCCGCGCGGAGCGTCCCCCCGGTTGCTCGGCGGGCTATCCGTCTGCGAGCAGCCGCTGCGTATCATGCATCAGGCTCCAGCCGCGCCCCGCCTGCACTCCGCCCGTCTCGCCTACGCCATGCATCTCTCTTCCGCCGCACGCGGGGCAGCCCAGTGGGACCGGGCGGCAGTCCCAATGCGTTCTCTGCTTCAAGGGATTCGTCCCCTGCCGCCCGCCCTGCGCAGTGCAGGACGGTGCACTGCATGACATTGTCCCCGAGCTGCGACATGGCACAACACGAACGGCCCGCTCCCAGGCGACCTTCCGCCGCCGCATCGCAGGTCCCCAGGAGGCTCTGGCCGCCGTGTCGCAGCCATTCAATCACCTGCCTTTGTCTCCAATGCGAGGGCAGCGCTGCGGGGCGCCTCCAGCACGAGCCAGGCCATTGAGGTACCGCCCAGGTCTGATATCCGAGGGCAGGGCGATCCAAGGCAGCGCTGTCTGCAGCAAGGCACGTCGTTACGGGCACATTGAACCTTCTCCGCGCCACCACCACCCGTCTCGTTCTGTCGACGCATAGCCGTGCAACCCGCGGCGCGAACGATCGTAGAGTTCGTTGCGCTCCAACGACGCGCCCGCTCTACGGGCTCGAACTTTCGGTGCACGCCTATCGAGCCCGGCAGGGGCCAGACCGTTCGTATTCCCGAATGCGACGCAGAACTGAAGGTGTGGTTCCTCGTCCTTCGTGCGCAGGTGCGCTAGTAGCGGCCTAAGGTTCAAGTTCGGTCACGCCCGCCGCGCCAGTCAGGCTGCCGATCCACGTCGTTGCGAGGAACAGCGGCGGCGCCTCCGTATCCAGAGGGCCCTCAGGCAGCGCATCCGGAAGATCGTTACGCACTCGGGGGCTATTGCGCCTTTGGCATTCTCACCCGAGGAGCTACGGTGAAGGGCGCCACCTCGCCGCCCCGCCGCCGCCCTGACGTGTCCCACCACGCGGTTCTCTCTGCCAGCATCAGGTGGCTGGAGGTCACCCCACGGCCGGGTCCTCCCCCCTGGAGATACGATGCAGACCCAAGTTGCACGTACAACAGCACGCTGCAGCGCGAACACGCGTACGCCCGAATGGGGCGTGTGCGGGCTCGGCGGCTGCTCGTGATACTCGCAGGTCCGGACGCGAAGTTTTCGCGAAGCGCGCCGGGGGCAGGCCGTGGTCCCGTGCGGGGGCGCTATTGGCCAGCGCAGGCTGGCCTGACCACCTCGTCGAACGGCGATGGCACCGTATGGCGTCGTTCTGTACGGCACACTGTTGCATGGCGCCGCGCGGATAGACCCTGCGTCGAATAGAGTGGGATCGCCCCAATTGCAGAAGTGCCGGAGAAGGCCACTTGCTCGGGGAAACGCTGGAGACGCCGGAAGGAGCTTGGCCGCGAAAAGGGTTTGGCACGCCCTGCCCTTGCCGTGGACCCTGCTTCGCTGTCCGGATATAGGTGTATGCTGCGGTGCGACGACGACCCGCCGAGGGTATTGCATTGCGATGGCGCAAAATAGGAGATGCGGAGGCCCCAGGACACCGCGAACAAGGGCAACTCCTTCGCAGGAATGTCTGCACGGCCGTTGGTCAGTGCTGACGAGGGGCCAGTGACCTTCGCAAGTTCTCGCGCAGCCGGCACGCGCCCTACCATGACGCCTGCGCTGCCTGGGACAGTCCGAAGCAGGCAGTGTCTTCCGAAAGGCGCGCGGGAAGACGAAGGGTTCTGTGACTAACCACGGAAGGCGAACGCATTGCTCACTTACTCTATCGCTATCGGGTAGAAAAATAACCACGCATGAGAATATGGTCCCGCAAGTGGGCGTTTGGCCATTAAATAACTCACCGCCGCGACAACAGGGCGCCCTGCAGTGCCAGGGGCTCCCAAGGCCGTCATCAAAGGCTCTCACTCGCAGTCGGGTCTAGAGACTCCCGCAGTGTGCGAGAGGATGTGCCCGGCGCTGGGGCCGGATCGGGAGCGCTTTGGGGTTCTGCATAGGATGAGAAGCACGGATCTCCACAAATGAATCAATGGGTCGTTCGTCGACCATCTTCCGGATGAACGGGACTAGAGCGCCCTGAATAAATCACGCACCACCCTCCGTTTGCGAGAAGTCTGCGTCGGCCACTGTGTGTCGGACACCGACGGACCACGGGCTATGAAAAGAGGTGGATATGCAATAGAGCGGGCTCAGGCGGTCGTAAGACAGCACTGCGAGCGCATGACATACGATAGCTGCTTCTCCTACCCTCGTTCGACCGCGCGCATTGGGTCGGCCATTCGAGACGAAGCCATCACGGGGCGGCACCGTTCCCTACGGATGGAAGCAGAGCCTCGCACTGGCGACAGTGTGAACGCCCACCGGGGGCAGTCGCAGAGCAGCCCACGCCCCGCAGGGGCCGGCGCCTGCGAAGCACAGGCTGAACTTGGACTGACGCAACGAGGGGACGCGGCCGTGACTGGCGCCGGTGGACATACAGCGTACTGCCTCCGGTGCAATGGTGCGATGGCGATCTTGACGCTGACCCCTGGGGGCCGCCGCTGGGTTGTGATGCGCACAGAGCGCCGGCCGTGCCACCCCCCGCCGCCCGCGGCTCGCGTCGTCGAGATCTCTGAAGCCCAAACGCGGGGGCGCGGCGTCTGCGCGGGTGGGGAGCGTACATCCGACTCCGAGGCACCCTCAATGCGGGGATGGGAGGATGGCTCGGGATCGACGTCGTTCGACCTGGCGCTGATTCGGACGGGATTGGCGGGGGTTCGTCGGACGCGTCGCGCGGCGGCGGAGTGGTCGGCCCACAAAATACGGTAAGAGACGTGGACGGTGAAACCCCCCGGGGCCGTCGCGTTGCGTTGCGATAGTGCGCGGAGGCATTTCGAGGCATGCGAAGCGGTGCGCAGCCTGGACGCTTCCCCCGCTATATCTGGCGATCGGTCCGGCTATTGCGCGATGACGTTGGCGGGGTCGTGCCGCATCGAGGCACGGGCGTCGCGCGCGTCGAGCTCGACTCGTGCGAGGGCTGTGTGGGACGACGAGTCGAGTCTCGGGTGGGTGGGCGAGGGCGGTCGGTTGGCGTCGGTGAGATCGACGGGGCAGTCGCTGGAGATGACGCTACGAAGCTTGGCGGGCAGCGCAGTGCAGGCCGGGAGGTGCCGGCGTGCGCGCGCGATCGAGTGGATCGGGAGCGAGTGCGGGCGGCCTCCGCTAAGTCGATGGCTACTTAGATCGCCGCGCTCTTTACCCCACCGCGAGCTGATCTTTATCTCGTCGCCACGCTCTCTCGACCTCCTCATCCTCGTCCACCGCATCCAGGTAACCGACCCCGCCATGTCCCAGGCCAAGTTCGAGAAAGCCGTCTCCATCGTCCAGAGCCTCCCGAAGGAGGGCCCCATCCAGCCCAGCCAGGAGGAGCAGCTCTATGTGCGTCCGCCCTATGTGCGATGAACCTTGTCGCCCGCGTTCTGACGGCACGCTATGCCCATCGCTTCGCCACGCGTCGCGCTTCCGCCATTATAGTTCTACAAGTACTACAAGCAGGGTGTGTGCTTCGCGGCTGGCAGCTCGCATCACTGGCGTCGGGACTAAGTGGATCGTTCGTTCCGCAGCGACTGTCGGCGATGTCAACACCTCCCGCCCGGGTATGCTTGACTTTGTAGGAAAGGCCAAGTGGTACGCGGTCGTATCTTGACGCGCTTCTTCCCCACCTCACCTCCTCTCTTTCCCTCCTTCTCGCCCGTTGCGTAGGGACGCGTGGAAGAGCGTCGAGGGCACGTCGAAGGAGGACGCGTACGCCAAGTACGTCGAGAAGCTCCTCGAGGTGAGTCTGTCCTGTCTCCGCCGACGCGTGCCCACCCCCCTAATTTACGGTTGGCCCGCGATAGATTCTCAAGCGGGCAGAGACGGAAGAATCCAAGAAGTACATCGCCGAGATCGAGGCGACCGCATAGACGGGGCGTGTAAGAGCTGAGCAGCCGTTTGGAACGAATGTATACCACGAGTGTATGTGTGCCGCCGACATTCCCTGCACCGGATGGCGGCTGGACGTGCGCGGCAGGGGCGACCGTTGACGCGGTGTGAGCGTCATGAGCTGGACGGGGCGAGGGGCGTCCGCTGCCCACGCTGTGGTTCGGCTTCTCATGTCAACTGCCTGGCTCGTTGCCGTGTATGTGCGCTGCGGGCGCTAGCGCACAGGGTCTCTGCAAGGAACGGGCCCGGGGCTAGGACAGCCGGAGCGAGGCCGATATCCAGATATCAGTCCCCTCCCGCATCCATTCATTCACACAAGCGGCCGGGTCCCTTGCCTCGGGGCGCGTTTCAGACTCGCAAGATGGCGGATGCAAATGCGGTCACGCTCTCCAGCTCAGCCCACGCAGCTCCTGCCATGCTGATCCCGTCCGGCTCTGCAAGCTCGAGCCGTTGCGCACTCAGACCGTGGCCGTCTTTCCTCTCCTCGGTCCACCGTTTTCTATATTCAGATCGGCGCAGATGATGCCCCCGACCGGCGCCCAGCTGCCCCTTTACGCTCTGTGGCTCTGATGGGCGGCTCAGCCTGGCGTCTGAAACATCGTTCTCTGCTGCGCCTCTCCCAGGCGCTCCGGTTTGCGTGGACCACGGAACGAGTCTGTCAGCCCTCCAGCCGCTTCTTTCGCCAGCGCCCGCGTGGCGCCCTTCGCTCGGCCTCTCGGGCTCGCTCGCGACTCGCGCGACGGAGCAGTTCCAGTCAAGCGGGGGACGCCCCGCCCGAGGCGCGACGAACAAACCAAGCTTGGCACAACGCTATCCAGAATGCCGAGAGCGTGCAAAGGAGCGACGATTGAGGGGCACGCCGCCGCGCCCGTGGGCCGTGCACCGTCATCCATCCCGTTCATTGTGCGCGCAGGCGCCCAGTCACCGAAGCTCCGGCGTCCACTCGTTCGGGAGCAACTCCCCCACCACGCCCCCGCGCTTCTCGCCGGATGACACGCCGCGCAACGTGTCCGGTTTCATTTACGAATTTCCACCCCGAGTTTATTTTGCTCACCTTGGCGCGATATCCAGAAAATAAATATCGAAAGACCCCGGACACCGCGAAATTTGCTGGAAGCGCCCGGAGAACATTGCCGCCGAGTCTATGTGTAGCTAATCTGGGCACGCTCGATCCAATCGGCGACATACGGCGTCTGGAGGGATGATGACAGACGACCGCCCATGACCGGTCGACTCGAGCGTTCGGACGAGCCAACTCAAATGCGAAGTCCCTCCTCGTCTGCCGCAGCCGCGCACGGCTGCACCCAGCCGTGCACACACCACGCCCCTCGACGGGCAAAAGAATCTTCGCGGTCATGGGGGGAGGAGTACCTGCGCGGACGACAACGTGGGCAGCGGGGGGCGCATCGCATCTGCCGGACGCGCCCACCGAGGACGTCCTCGCACTTTGCGGTGGATTGTCCCGGGACGCAAACGCGCGTGCACGCGCACAAAGGGAGGGGCTAGCACATACATCGCCAGCGCTGCCCGACACCCGCCGGGTGCGCGTCGGCAGCCGCTACGGATTCAGAGAAGAGCCGCAGCACAAAGGAAGCTCATGCTGGTACCCCGGATGGCGTCGATCGTGTTCGTTAGAAGTCGTGGGCTACCGTAAGTACTGAATGCGGCGGCGCGTGAATACAACAAAGGCGGTCCGTAGAACAGGCGAGGTCGTGGCAGGTCGTAAAGCACCCCGAGGGGTGAGGTAAAGAGACAAGGATTACAGATACGCGAGCGAGGGAAGCGTCCAGGGCATAAAGATAGTCAGCAACGGGAATCTAGCAATGAGTCAGCGGCGGGCAATGGCGAGTCACCGGTCAAAGGCCGGGCTACATGGAGCTCAAGCCTGAAGACCGGGGGTGATGACGAAGGTGGGGTGGGTTGCGCAAGGGAGAGGGGGAAAGACGAAGGGGGGAGTGACAATCGCCTTGGTCGAAGTACGGGTGCGTTATGAGTCCCCACTCCCTGTCCGTCGATCGGGATTCGCGACGAAGAGCGACGGTTTCGGAGCGAGCCCGTACACGCTGCTCCTCGCCTTCTTCGTGCGGCTCGGCGGGAGCGGCGGGAGGGGCGGCGTCCGGGAATGTTGCTCCAGCGCAGCGACGCGCGCAGCCACACTCGTCCCGCGCGGCGGGCTCGGTCGCCTCGTCTCTCCCCCACCGTAACGGGCAGCCGACGAGGCCACAGCCTCGGTCGCAGACATCTCGGTCGGGGATTGCACCAGATTGAGTGTGCCCGGATCTGGGTCGGCGCGCGCAGGGATAGCCACCGCGAGCGCCCCGAGGGCGTGCTCGCCCGTCGCCGAGGAGGACGGGGAGGGACGGCTCACGCCGTACGCGTCGACCGTGGTGCCGCTGTCGGTGCTTGCTGTGCTCGCGTGCGAGGAGACGGTGCCCTTCTGGACGATGTCCATCGTGCGGCCCATCCTCTCGATCACCTCCGAGTCCGCGGTCTTGGACGTCTGCAGAGACGACGCGGACCGCCCGTGGTGCGCGCTCGCGTACATGGGGTCGTGCCTGCTCCCGCGCTGGGAGGGCGGCTCGTCGGGCGAGAGCGAATTCGAGGACTCTTTGATCGGCACGAGCGTACGCGGCGGCGGGTTCGGGTCGCGGAAGTCGAGCGGGCGCTGCGCGCGCGAGCTGTCCGTCGTCGAGAGGCGGTCGAGGATTGGCGTCTTCGCGAACCGCGACCACCAGCTGTCTGAGCGCCGCATGGTCGTCATGATGGGTGGATTCGCGTCGATGATGGAGGACGGCCGGCGTGGAGACCGGGGCGGGTCGCCCGGGATACGCAGCTGGTCCGCCGAGGAGCTGGTGTTCAACGGCGAGGAGTATGCGTGCGAGGAGTCTGAGCTTGCGGTAGGATCTGAGACCGTGAGCAGAGACGGCTTCTCCGAGAGCGGCGATAGCCGCGTAACGTCCACTGTGCCGGGGACGACGCGCCCATATGTGTACGGCCGGGGAGGAGGATCATCGAGGGATGGTGGGGCGTTGAGCTCGGTAGGATCGGAATCGTACTCGTCATCGGCCGGCATCTTGAATGACTCGATTTCATAGTCGGCGAATGGGTCTTCGTAATAGGACCACTGAGACGTGTACGAATTCTTTCGACCTCCCTTAGGCCTTGATGCAACTTGCGGAATATTAGGTAGTCCAACAAGGGCAGTCTTATCGGAGTACGGTTCATACGAAAGGTCCTTCTCCCAATAGGTGGTGGAAGACGCGCCGCTAGGTTCCCGGTTCTTCGAGCTACGGGTACCGGATGCGTAGGCGAGCATAGCACCGCCGACGTTCCGCAAGGACGTCAACGAATCTTGAACGACGTCTCCCAGAGTTGGTCGGCCATGGCCAGTACTCCAGGAACCTATACTCCCATCGCGTCGAACGGAATACCACCCTGGCTCGTCGTACACCCTCGTATCTTCCTCCGCGAGCATATCTCGGCGTCGTGGTTGCCGCGTGTTTCTCCCAGGCACAAGCCCTCCAAGCTTCTCCCTCACGGTCTGGACGACCGGCCGGCCCTTCTCGCGCGCAGTACCCGCACTGGCGACGGGAAGGATAGTGCCATTGTGGGGGTTGTCAGTGTCGTCTGAGGAGTTCAGCAAGCGGAAGCTATCGTTCGAGGCCCGGCGCCGCGTGCTCATGTACCACGCCGCGGCGCCGCCTGCAAGAAGCCCCAGGACGCCAAGAACGACACCGAGGGCGACGGCAGTGGCATGCGATTTACTCGATCCGCCCGCAGGGCCCGTCACAGGACTCGTCCCGTCCCCATTGCTGCCGGACCCGTCGCCGGCGTTCCCACCGCTGCCAGGTTGGCCGGTGGACGAGGGGGATGATCCCCCGCGTGTCCCTGAGGGGCCTCCTGCCGTACCTGAATGCGATTGGCCAGCGTTCGTACCGGTACCCGTTGCAGTAGGCCCAGGAATGGTCGCCGAGGTGGGACTGGCGACGGCAGCCGGGGGCGTGTACGCGCTGAGGAACGCCCCCTTCGATGTATCGAACAGAAGCAGGCTCGCATTGACAGGCGCGGATTGAGCGTAGCCTGGGTGATGTCAGATATGGTCTAGACGATGGAAGACTGACAGGGTTATACGCACCGAAGCCAAAGAGTACCTCCGAACCTAAAGCTACGGCAAAATGGTCACGCCGGGGACCGAGCTCTGAGAGAGCTGCAAGAGAACTCCAGGCCATAGGACTCTGCGTCGTATCAAGCACCCAGCCATCGTCGAACACATTCTGCATCTCAGCGTCAGCGCCGCCCTGGATGATTACCTTGCCATCATCCAGCACAGCCGATGCAAAGCCACGACGAGGGGACGGTAGGTTTGCGGTGGAAACAGAAAGAGTCGTCCAGGACAGCGATGATTGCGTCGTATCCAACGACCACACGGTTGAAAATGGAAGAAGTGCGCTCTGGGACGGGGAGTAGCCACCAAAGACGATGAGGCGCCGATCAGGAAGGATGAGCGAGGTGTGGCCGAGAATATCAGGAGGTCCGTTCGTCGTAGGCAGTTGTGTAAAGGAGGGGCTGGTTGGATCGTAGATATAATGGTCTGAGAAGGCGTTTCCAGAACCGTCTGCCTTCTCTCCCCCGGTAAGCCATATTTTACCGCCTGTTGACGACGCAGAGTGATAAATGCGACGAAGAGGCTCATTTGCCCACGACTGCGACTCTAAGGTCCATACCGGAGAAGCACGGTTCGCGACGTTGAGCAGTGCGGCAGAGTCCGCCTTCTCCGGATCCGCTATGGGGCCGTTCGGCCCAGCATCACCTCCGAAAAGGAGCAGATCGGTGGTGTTGAATGCTGAGAGGGTATGCCAAGCGACAGCGGGGCCTTGAGTTGAAGAACAATTGTCGCAGCCAGCAAGGTATTGCCATGGTGGAGATGAAATGTTAAAGTTGGTGTTTAATGGGAGGAGGAGAATATCATTGTTGACGGGGGCAGAACTGTAGCCGTACGAGTTGTACTGGTCTGTGCGACCGCCTTGGATAAAAAGCATATCGTCGACTAATGCAGCAGCCTGGCCCCATCTGTAGGCATGAGAGCATTAGTGTTGTTCACTCGTATGACCCACTGAGATGCGACAGAATATGACCCGTGAAATATAGAATTTGCCAAAGATACGAGACGAACATGCACTGGGTTCGGGGGAGCGAAGCGTGCCTGCACTCACGGCTTCGATTCCACCCTCCGAGATATTTATAGACGGTAAGCGGAGGCAGTCTTTAACCTACGCCAGATGCACCCAAGAGTACGCAATGTTTTCTAGTACAGGGGCGCTTGCTAGAGCGTCATGGGTAGGAACACGGGCCGCGAGTCGAAGACAAACCGGAAGGCGCAGCACTGGAACGCACGTTCAGGCCACAGCAGCCGCCGAGGGCAGGTGGGATGGCAACCCTCGCAAAGCACGACGGGCGGTGAGTGAGGCTACCCTCTAGGCCAGGAGGAATGTGAAGGTTGGCAAAACCAAACCAGTTCCACCTCGACTAGCTTGTTTGAAACACCCGACCCTAACCGACCCGATAAATCGTCGGGAGCGAGTACCAATCTCCAAGACGTCGCGCTCCCTCTCGATCTATCACATCAAGGCCCACGTATCGTGAAGATTACATACCTTGGAACTGCCGTGTACTGCTCCGCTGAACGGCACTCCTCCACAGCCGCAAGGACAAGGAACGCGACCAGAGCAGCCTCGTACATGACACGCATGATTTCGGGTTTAGATTTAAGCGCAATAGAACATACAGAGGGGTGTATAAGGTGTCAAGCAGAATACATGGGCAGAGCGTCGTCGTGAGGGGTCGTCAGAAGAGGATGGGATGGAGCACCGGGCGCTGGGCACTGGAGCCGGTCCAGGGGGTTGGAGCAGCAGCAATCAGCAGCACCGCGTAGATCCAGACCGCCACACTCTCGGTTTGTACTTGTTAGGATCCCAAGCTATCGCCCCCAACCGCGCTCGTCCTGCCGCAGACACTCTCCATAACTTGGTGCAATCCAAGCATTCCGACCGCCTATTCGCTTGACCACACGAAAGATTACGAGAAATGCCTCCCGCTACGCCTTCCAGTCCGCCGCGGACACCGTACAGTCCACACGCCCCGGGCACTCCTCACTCCTCTTATGCGCCACACACACCTCACACCCCACATACACCCCACACGCCCTCCCGTGCAGGCGCGCGTACACCTACCCCCTCTGTTCCTCGCCCACCTACATCTCCCCTGAGGCGGCCCGCCTCGCCATCGTCTCTCCGTTCCGTTTCTGGAGCTGCTCACTCAGGCACTGAGACGCCAAGACGAGCGTCGGGCACGGAGGGAAGAGCAGGCAAGACCCGTGCGCGCGAACTACTGAGGAAGCATTATGGGCTGGGTCTTGGGCCACCGCCTCCCCTTGGGGGCGTGAAGAGTAGTCAAGACCCAATGGACTTCGGTGAGTGATGCAGTATGTGTGAGCGCAGCGGAGAACTCAAGAATCGTGGTCGATTTAGATTCTTCTGCTTTTGATGCGCGAGCGTACTATGAGCAGTTGATCACGACATCATCGTTGCCGACACTGCTGAAAACGGAGAATGATCTACTGACAGGTCAGTTTGTTCGTGAAATACAGGCAGGATTCAAAACTTGACCGAGGAGCCCTGCACCGTTCTTGTGTAATAGAAATTAGGCAGCTAGACAGCGAACGGCAGAGCCTGGTATACAACCACCACCACGAACTCATCGCCGCGAGCGATACCATCGCGGCGGCACGTCCATCTCCCGTTACATCTTCCCAAGCGAAGTTCTCATACTGCTTTTAGATGAAATCCCGCGCTGAGAATTTGGACGCGGACCTGGACCTGCTTCGGGCCGCGTTCTCAGAGATCTCGCGGCTGTCCACCGAAATCGCGGTCGAGCATTCCTCCCAGTCCCAGACAGACGGCCGTCCTGCCCCGCCGCCCCCATCGGCGTCACCACGATGACCTCTTTCCGCCCGGACATGTACGTATACCTCTTTCCAGATGATATCCTAGCACATCGTTATTGTATAATTCACTCGTCCCTGGGATCCCAGCAAGATTTCGTACTAAGCAGTGTCAGAGAAGCGGGTTGATTGGATGGTTGGATAGATGAATGAGAAACGCTTAGACTGTCCATGATGATTGAAGTACGAGGAAACGAAAGCACTGTGACTATGCAACAAAGCTGACTAGAGTGTCCCGGGACCCAGACTTATACTATGGTACACGCCTTCTCCCGTGTCTAGGTGGGATGAAGGACTCTCCTCCATGGGGATAACTACTATGCGCGCGGTGAGGTCTAGTAACGGCCACTCCTTTACACGGTATGGCTGCGCCTGTTCCCAGACCAGGGACTCTCGGGCCGCTCCTGGAGGACGCCATCGACGTAGACATCGACCTTCTCGTTGTAGAAGGAGACACAGCCTTTAATCTCGGCACACTCAAGCTGCGGAGTGCGGTACCACCAGACGATGTCCTGTACGACTACCCCTGAAGGGAGCTGCACGTTGTAATAGGCTGCGATACCCTGTTTTGCGTCAGTCCAAATCCGTGCGTAGGCATGAAATCATGCAGGCAGCACCTTGTACGGGCACTGCGAGCTCGATTCCGAGTGCGTAAAGAGGTTAAGCTTGCAGTCTGGCGTGGGGATGTAGTACCGCACGGGAAGACCGGTCTCATAGAGTAGCCGGGGGCGCGTGGTATTGGCCACCTCCACGCCTTGGATCTCAACGCGGACATGACGCGAGGACTGCAGGACGTCCACACGCTGGGATAGGGGCAGTCATTACACCAAACGTCCGACCGACTCAGCAGCCCACGCTTACCTTGTACGGGTCTTTGGGATGGACGTAAATCTGCTCGTCCTCCTCGAACCAGGCGTCCATGACGCTGAACTCGATTTGGATGAGCCCGTCAAGCTCATCGTCGTGATAGAGCGTAGCAGCAGCCTCTGCGCGCCTGTTTCCGACCACAATATCGTATAGATGGTGCTTCTGAGACTGGAAGGCGTCTACAAGGTACTTCTGCGGGATGTCCTTGGTCTTGAAGAAGTAATATGGGTAGTTTGGCTTCAGCCATCTGCCTCCCGGGCCATCGAAGTTAAACAGGAATAGTCCAAGTGCGAGACGGGTGGACGCTCACACTAAGAGGGCGTCTGTAGTGTCGATGATGTACTCGCCGCCGAAGAGGACGCGGACCCGCCTTGGGGTGGGCTCGACGTGGGGGATGGAGAACGGAAAGGCGACCATCGTGCTCGCTGTGTTTGTTGGCCTTCAAGGGAGGCGTGTGGGAGGCGTAAGCAGGCTGTGGCGGCGGGAGAGCGGGCTGGCGGTGTTCGGACGGTGACAGCGTTCTGGCCGGCAAAGACTCGCACTCCGCCGCGCCTCTCTAGGGTATATAGACGCGATCACATGACGGAAGGACGCGAAACACGTGTGGCGTAAACACGGCCACACGCGCGCCCTGGCGTGGGCGCTTGTAGCTACTGGCCCCCTTGCATCTTAGCCACAACCTGCTTGCTCTTAAGTCGCGGATTCTTCTCGCTGCTCCTTTGTCTGCTTCCACCACCACACTCCCCGTACAGGCCACAGGAATGGCGCCCCGCGGGAACTACCAAGGCTACGTCGAAGATAGCGAAGAAGAAGACATCCTGACCTTCGAAACTTCTGCACTCGCAGCAAACGCGAATGAAGTCGCGGGCCCTAGCGTTCCCCCGAAACCCCCACTTCAATTGGAGGTAGAGGATACATCCAGTAAGTGGCCTTCTCTTTCAGCTTTGCATTGCTGTTTGAACTTTTCGTCGTTCACGTAGGGTCCTCTATACAAACCCCCGACTTCACCGGTGTCCCACAAGCCAGGGTCTCGGGACTCGTACGTCCGCCTAATAACCACAACGATACCACAGGTGCGTCACACTTCAATTGTTGGAGCTCTATGTGGCCAACACGCCTCAATCCATCCCAGTCTCGTCCATCCAAAGCTCCGATTTTACCGTAAATCGCTCCATAATCTCCGACATCTCTTCCTTCAGTCCTGCCCCAAGGCCTGCAGCCTCAAGTGTGCAGACCGCTCAGAGCATAACCAAACCCGCGGACAGTTCCATATCTACATCCGCACCTACGTCCGACGCTCCGCGGCCCAAGCCTCGCCCACGACCCGCATACAAGAAGAAAGACCCGGCTGCGGGGGGGATCGTATCTGCTCAGGCCGGCACCTCAAACGCTTCTATGAGTACTCATCCTCCCATGTCCCTAATCCCGGTCGCCCCCCAACATCTGCCCGTGGGAGCGATGGCTCCGCCATCTCTCGCCCTATCCACATCCTCCGCCACAAGCAAAAGCACCTCAGGCAAGGGTCGTGTATCCGACAGCGGGGTCGACATGGCAGACATCGACCTGCCGTACTCTCAGGACATCGCTGAGCGAGCAAAGTTACGTTCCCGTGCACGTACGCAAACGAATGGTAAAGGCAAGGAGGCTGCGGGATCGAGCACGTACGCGGACGGCGTAATTGAGCTCTCGTCTGACGACGAGCTTTCGATACTGCCCCAAGCCCAACCGAAGACGAAGCCCAAACCGAGACCGAGGAAGCCTCTTGTAAGACCCTCGTCCGAGAAAGACGTAGAAAGCGTGGGTGGCATGAAGGAGAAGGGTAAGAAGAAGGACCCTGCTGTACCTCCATCCAAACGCACCAAGACTACCCATATCCCCGACCCTGGCTTCGAGTCCGACGTCAACACCATTCCCATGCCCACATCCGACTTTCCCATTCCTGCGCACGCCCGCGGTCCGCATAGTTCCCAGCTCCCCCCGTCCGATCCCCCGCCATCCTCAGCAACCTCGTCCTCTGCCCACACACATCCCCCAACATCTCAAGCCTCCGACGCGGCCAGAGGCGCTGGAGTGCAGCGAGACCTATCGCCATTGTCGTCGCCCCCGCCGCCCATGCCGCGGAAAAGGAAACGGCCAACTATTCCTACCATTTCTGGTCTTGAGTCCGACGACGAACTCAGCATGGATATTGATGCGGTCCCCATCAAGGTCCTTGAGAACGGCAAGAAGATGACGCAGAAGGAGCTGCCCGCGCCACCGCCCCCGCCGGTGCCTTCGCCCAGTATCGTGCCTGAGACCCAGCCACCAGTGAAGACCAAGCCGGCCCCACGCAAGAAGCGGAAGGACCCCGACGACGACGGGGACGGCGAGTGGGACGGCGATATCCCTACGAAGCCGTCGAAGAGCAGAAAGAAGGCCCGCGCGGCAGACGACGATGACTTCGGTGGAGGTGGGGGAGAAGATGACGATGATGACTGGGGCGCGTCCAACGCCAAAGGGAGGGCCAAGGCTAAGAAACCTGCCAGGAAGTCTACGGCAAAGGAGAAGAAGAGCCGGTCAAAGGCGAAGGAGAAGGAGAAGGCGCCCAAGAGTAAGGAAGTCATCGAAGACTCGGACGAAGAGCGCGATAAGCAGGCTATGCCGCCCCCTCCGATCCCCGCTTCGACTTCGAGGCACAATGACGCGCCTGTAGTCGGAAACGACCCGTCTTCGTCTAAGGGCATCCCACCCGTACCCGAAGTCGTGATCCCGCAGCGTGACAAGAGAAGCGCCTCATTGAAGAAAGGTGGTGCAAGGGGTAAAGGTGCATCTAAGCCGCGTACCGTCCTCTCGGACGAAGAGGACATCGGTGCCGCCGATGTATCGACGAACAGCATCAATGCCGACCTCAACTCGCCCGTACCCCCAGTGGCCAAAAAGGGCGGCCGAAAGTCTATCGGAGGGGACCAGACCTCCGATCCAGAGACCAAGGTGGGTGCTCTTTGATCGTCAAACAAGTTTTATGGCCTCAATACGAACGGTCCGCAGGAGAATGAAGCCCCCGCACCTCCCACACCCGTACCCACTACGTCCCGGCTCTCCAAGCCTTTCACCACCCCCTCCACGTCCACATCGACTCCCTCAGCACGGGGCACCTTCTCCACTGGGAACCGCGCCTACACGATCGGTGCGAAATCTACAAAGCACACGCCCATGTCCGAGCTCATACGGCGCGCGTCTGCGCAGTCGGGCTCGCCCTTCCCTACGACCTCGCGGCCGACGTATTCACCACTCACGAAGGCATCGAAGAGCACGCTGCGTCGCATCGCGCCGCTTCATCCGAACCGGCGAACACCCCCACCAGCACCTCCCCGCCCGCCGCCCCCGAAGAAGAGCAAGAAGATGCTCGAGCTCGAGGAAAAGTGGGAGATGGAGCTTGAGGATAGCGTCGAGGGGTGGTATGCGATGCCCGAAGAGGAGCGCGCGGCGTTACGTCGTGCGAAGCGGGATGCAGAGATGGGTTTCTTCGAGGATTGACTCGTCCTGGTCACTGCTAAGGTAGGATGCCTTGCCGACTGTGACTACGCTTTCAAGTTCAGGCCCGCGGGATTGATATTATGATGGCTTAATTGTATTATGGATGTTGTACTAGGATTAATATCGTTGACCCGAGGAGCCTCCGCAACGCTCTCTGTCATCTGTTTGAAGCCAGTTGAGGGTATGTTGTCCTTTATTTGTATCTATGGGCACGATATGATCGATTCGGACGCCGAGTCGTGGGCACTCGAGTCGACGCACTTTGCCAATGCCAGCGGTCCTCTAGCCCATCCCACTATCATTCACTGCTGAGAAAGCAGGTCTTCTCAGAGTGAGCTCCACAGAGAGCTGCACGCGCTCATTACTATGTGGAAGCCTGCTTTAGCACAAAATGGTGTCAGCGCCCTAACTCCCACGATCTTCCACACAAATGATCCGGTCGGGGCTGAATTCCGCCGCCATTAGGATGACCAAGCCCATGGAACCATGGCCTACTCTCATCCACTATGACACGCAACCCGCAACGGTTAGACGCGACTCGACAGAAGCTCCTTGAGTCCTTCCACGGACTCAGATCGTCCGAGAGAGACGTTGCAGTGCACACTGTGACGTTTCAGCCGTCCAATCGCTACGCCAACCAAGACCGCTTCGTGGTGCGCCGATGGGATATCCTAGGACAGCGGTGGCTGCTCCTGGTTCTCTGCGACGGTCTGTCTGGGCGATGCACTCCTGTGTTGGTATGAGACTGATTCTGCGGCAATTCTACACATAGGTCACGGCGGGTACGCTACATCCCAATACACAGTCGACAGACTGCCTCTGGCAATCGCAGCGGCGCTCGGGAAGCTCATTATACAACGCTTTGGGGGGCTCCTAGACCGCGTAAACTATAAAGAAGCTGCGCCGCTCGTCGAAGATATGTTGAAGCGCGAGATCGTAGCATTCGATAATTCGATTGGGAAGGCGGTGGAGGGCATCTGCCCCGAGCCGCGGGACCTAGACGAAGCCGCGGCCCAAAAGTTGATACGTGTTCGTCGGTTCAGAAATATTGTACAACGTGCTGCTGCGGGCACTTCGTTGTCCTTAGCTCTAGTTGCCGTCGACGACCGCCTCATGTGGGCTGCAGGGGTGGGTGATTCAACAATAGGTGAGCAGGGTAGCCTCCGAAGAGCCCCCATGTTCGATGATTGGGGCTGATGGCTGTTTTACTCAGCCTTATCGACCGTGGACGAAACGGGGAAGAGGGGCCGTGCGGAGCAGCTCTGTGCACTGCACGCGTTGCATAATCTGCAAGAGCACGCACGAGTTATCGTCGCACATCCAGTCGACACCGAGATCGACTCAGAAGACGAAGATGAGCCACTGAGACCCGTTTTCGGTGGGCACACTCCTTCCCGCGGTAAAGCCTAATGTTCATGTCCCCTCGTTTGCGCTCAGCACTGAATTCCCTATCCCAGCGATCGGCGATTTTCATCTGAAGATGGATGGCTCGTATTTGCGCCATCTTTTTCGCTTCGTGTCCGTTTCGGGTGGACCGCCCTTCACAGAGCTAGCAGACAAGATCCTTGTCCCTCCTTATCTTAACGCGGAGCCGTCCGTGCGGTTCATCGATCTCAAACCGGCGTGGGGGAAAGAACCTGTTCTCTTGCTTTATTCGGGTGGCGTGGACAATATTGTCGATGGCTCCAACGTTTTTACGCCTGGCCAGCACAGCGGCGTCGACCCGCTGGAATTCATCCCTCGTCTTATGTCGAGTAAAGTCGAACCTTATATCGAAGAGGTTCTTGGACACAGCATGGAGCCCAGGTGGAGCCGATCGTTGAACAACGTTGCTGTAGACATTCTTGGAAACCTGCTTGGAGGGACCAATGTGGATAGGCTTGATTTGTTCACGGACTGGCGACATACGCGCACTATTCACCCACATCTTCGCATTCGCGACACAACTCTTACTATGGCAAACTTACCACTAGAGTAGTCGCGCGTCGTCCGGCTAGCAGACTCGTTTGTATCCGCACTGAATGGAGACATCATATAACCGGCATTTATATACACCTAACCAATGACCGCCCCCACCGCGAGCCACACCCTGATCATCTCGTTCCCCCAACAGCCCAATCTCTTCCCTCTGCCAAACGTCGCATATTCTGCGCCTCCAGGACTTTAAGTATTCCAATCACACTCCTCGCAGCGTCTACATCGCCCAGCCCGTAAAACGCCTTGACGAACGTCTTGTACAGCGGCCGCACGTGTAGCACATACATGATGGGAGACGCCAACCGAGGGATCTTGACGCCTCCGATTGAGAGTTCATCCAAAAGCTCTGTGTTGAAGATCGTTGGGGTCGCTCTATCATCGCCCTGGTCTGCTACCTGAGCGACTGCACCGGTCGGGTACCCCATCTGGACCATCGCGTCGAACAGAGCCCGCGCCCTCTGCATGTCTATGTCCTGACCAAAGAGCAGCGTCTTGACCATAATGTTAACCGTGACTCGATCCGGAATGAACGCGAATTGCTTCGTAAGCGTCCTAAAAGTATACGCAAGTGCGCGAGCTCTCTGGCCGCGGGATCGGCTGCCACCGTAGACAGCACCGTAAAGAATCATATTGCCAGAGGCGGTGCAGACCTTGGTGCTTTCTTGCTGGTAGATGCGCTCGTAGAGTTTCTTCGCGGCGTGGACGCGTCCCGAGAGGACGAGGAGTCGTATGGTGTGGAGGGCGGCAGCAGGGCTGGCCTTCCTACCGTAGGCAGAGTGGAGGCCAAGCGTCGTAACCGAAGCACGCTTGCACGCCCGCCCGTGTCGCGAGAGGGCTATCATTGCCGGCCGGAGGGATCCATACATAGAACGAGACCGGGGTAGCCCGGACGCCAGCCGGCTCGCGCCACCCCGCGCGAAGAGGAAGAACACCCTCGCTGCCCAGCGACTGGCCATATCTGGATACGCAGTGAGACAATGGGCCAACACCCGACGTGCCAGTCTGAACTGGCGATGTCGCAAGAGAGCGCCAAGGAACTGGGTGTAAAAAGTCGCGGGGATGGCTGTTGGCAGTTTAACCGCGATCGCCTCGGCAAAGGCGACAGCTCCAGCAGCAAAACCCTCCCGGATCAGAACGAGCAGCGCGGGCTGGAGGGAGCGTAGCATAGGCTTCGGATTCTCGACTTGTGTTAGGAGCAGGGTAGTATCCGCGCTGAGATTAGCAACCGTCCGGGGTTCCATGAACTGACGTCCATGCGAGGCAAACATCTTCAGATAGGCCACTAGGACTCGCGCCCGCAGCTCGGCCGAGAGGAGGGGGTGTGCGATATACCGGTCGAGGTAGCCGCTGATACCACTCCTAGCCAGAGCTACCCCGACACGCGCGGTAACCTTGGCGGAAGGAGCAATCCCGCGATTGCTCGCCCATGCGAGCAACTCCTGCGCGTGTTCTGGATCGGTAAGCGAGTAGCGGCTTACCGCAGCGTTCACCGCCCCACGAAGGATGTTCATGTCTGTAGTGCAGACGACCAGGTCGACCAGGGCGCGTTCGAAGAATGTGTCGCAGGCCAATGCAGCAAAGAGCTGTTCTGTCGCCAAGGCCTGCAAGCCTGTCACGGAACGAGAATCGCGTTCCTGGTTCGACCAAATCTGAATCGAGATACAGTGTTCGCGGACGGCTTCAACCAGAACTTTGTCTTTGAGGCGCCCACTGAGGTTCAGGAACGACGCGCAGATGACACGGGCCACACACAGTGGTCGGGAGGAGAGGGGTATTGTTGTCCAATCGTGCCACAGCTTACGGAGAACACCGGAAAATCCCTGGATGACTTCGACAGATAGGGTTTCGCCAGTCGAGGAGTATATAGGACCTAGGATATTCTCCAAGGCCGCCAGGACGCACACAGTTTGCCATTCCATGACCGCCGCTCGTTGCTCGGGATCACTAGATGCATCCGCGCTCTCACCGTTCCACGCAGAAGAACTAGTCCGTACGAGAGCGAGCAGAACCAAGCAATTCCACCTTAGGTCTATTGTAGCGTCCGCGTGCTTTGACACCTGGAAAAGTCGGCGCACAACCGCTCCGGCCCACTGCGAAATACCGTCGGGGGTCGAGGACGAGCCAAGAGCGGAGCGTTTCTCGAAGACTGCACGTTCCAGCGCAAATGTTAGGCCGGTGGCGCTCGTGAGAGAGGCCGGTGGGCTCTGAGATTGCGATAAATTGCTCTGACCAATGAAACGCTCAGAAACTGCGGCCAGAAGCTCCGCTTTGGAGCGAGGGGCGACGTGCGGCTGAGAGAGGATGGATTGGTAGAACAAATTGCGGATGCGCGGATGAAGGCGGCCAAATCGCGAGAGAACGTCTTGAACGTGCACTGCGAAGTCGTGGAAGTGGTCCTCGGACGGAGATGCAACGGACGGAGATGCAAGAAGAACCTGGAAGTAGGGCAGATGTAAATCGTGATGCGGGGACCTGTCGCGTATGGCGCTATAGCATTGCTTTGCCGAGGAAAGCCAGAGCTCGGCCTGCGTGTTGCCTGGGCGCGCGTTAGCCAACTACCCGACTGTGTTCGTATGAGATGCCCTACCCGAATCCACACGCTGTAGGAACCCCGCAAGCCGTGCGCGCATGAGCCAGTAGGTATCCGAAATGAGTAAAGGGTATTGCAGCCTTCGCTTGTCCTGGCATATCCCCAGAACCAGATCCCAATGTGGAGCAAAGTCCGATTCAGGCATATCGATCCGGTGGCGGCGCGCGAAGATATTATTGGAGGGCTGTCCAGGCGTAGACGTGGACAAGGTGCCAAATAAGATTATGAGGGCACTCATCTCGCGGGGACCGAGATGGTGAAGAACTCTTTCACGTTTCCACGTGAGGTAGCGATGGCGGATTGTTCGCACAGTGTAGCGAGGCGAGTCATTATGCGTGTCCTTCTGGAAAAGAAATGCTCGAAGTTTTTCCATCGAGACAACATGGAGTGGTGCTGGGACTTCAATGGGCACAAGTGAAGGATCCGGAGCAGCGCCGTTCGCCGCGACTTGGAGGGTGTCTGAGACGGTCGGATGATCTACGGAAACAGAACCCGATGATTTGCCTGAAAGTTTAGCTGGCGAAGATGACACAAAGCACCGCACAGAGACCAGGGAGAAGCCGATGTCCCAGTTAGGTCTCGTCACCAACGGACGGCGTTGCAACACTTGTGCAACGCGAGACGTGGACCTGGAGGTTACAGTTTAGTAAAGCCCCATTAACACATGTTATGAACTCACTCCGTGGCCCGTAACAGATTATCGCAGCCGCCCGCGACTCGGACGGTCTGCATAGTCCATCGCAACATTCCATTGCATATGAAGTTTACGGCCAGGGTTTGAGGGCCGTGAGTCCTCTAGGAAGCCAGACACGCCTGTGACCTCAAATGGCTCCAGCCGGCCACAAGAAGAGAGGGCTATAGAAGACCAAGAAGAAGACTTGGACCAGCGTCGAGTACAGCTGAGAGTCGCAGACTGAGAGCCTGTGAGAGGACAGCGCGGCGATGTCGGCGCACGCGTCTGTGCTAAGGTCCGAGGCGCCCGCACTCCCTAATCCAGCCCGCGTAGACTCCGGCAGACCCCGGCCAGCGCTCGACAACGGTGGCCGGCCCGCCTTCGGAACCTGGGCTTTCCAGAGGCCGGAGCTAGCCGTCCAATTCCAAACCTTATCCTCAAAACTGTACGCCACCGCTTCGCTCTGTAGCGCCCGTCCTGAAGGATACGGTACGGTGTACAGACCAACCGTTTATACACTTTTCGCCAACTAGCCTTGAAAAAGCCTTTTGGCCCAACCGGTGCGTCGAAATTATGATAGGCATCGAGAACGCACTTCTGACTGCGCAGCAGAGGTCAATAGGGAGGCACCACTTAAAACTCGAGTGAGTACACGCAGTATTTCAAGTAGTTCCAATCACTCTGAGCGCGTTCAATTCCAGCAGGACTACATCATCACAATGGGTGCAACTCGGGCGCAGAAGGAGCTTTACTTCCAGAAGCTCAAGGAGCTTGTGGCGAAGTACCGTGAGTCAAGCAGCAACCCAGATGCGAAGACATGGCTAATTTGGGGACCACTCAGCCTCCATCTTTGTCGTCAATGTCGACAACGTCGGTTCCAACCAGATGCACCAGATCCGTGTCGCCCTCCGTGGCAAGGGTGTTGTTGTCATGGGCAAGAACACCATGGTTCGCCGTGCTCTCCGCTCCATCCTCGCCGAATACCCCCAGTTCGAGCGTCTCCTCCCCCACGTCAAGGGCAACATCGGTTTCGTCTTCACTGACGGTGACCTGAAGGAGGTCCGTGACATCATCACCGCCAACAAGGTTGCCGCCCCCGCCCGTGCTGGTGCCCTCGCGCCCAAGGATGTTACTATCCCCGCTGGTAACACTGGTATGGAGCCCGGCAAGACCTCCTTCTTCCAGGCCCTCGGTATCCCGACCAAGATCGCTCGTGGTACGATCGAAATCGTTTCCGACGTGCAGGTCGTCACCGGGGGTACCCGTGTCGGCCCCTCCGAGGCGACCCTGCTCAACATGCTCAACATCTCGCCGTTCACATACGGTATGACTGTTGTCCAGATCTTCGACCAGGGCAACATCTTCTCGCCCGAGGTCCTCGACGTCTCCGACCAGGAGCTTCTCGACCGTTTCTTCTCGGGTATCAAGACGATTGCGGCCATCTCGCTCGCTCTCAACTACCCTACGGTGGTCTCGGTGGTCCACTCCCTCGTCAACTCGTACAAGAACCTCATAGCTGTCGCTCTTGCCACCGACTACACTTTCGAGGGTGCTGAGAAGGTGTGTACTATTCTTCGGTTTCATCAGTCACACGCCTATGACGTGTCTATACAACACACTGAAAATGCTGAGCGTCCGACGGACGTATGCTGTCACTTTTGATCCGTTATCTGAGGCTACTCTTGATCTTGGATCTCCTGAAGATGTATGCTGACCAACAATTTTACCATAGGCCAAGGAGTACCTTGCCAACCCCGAGGCCTTTGCTGTTGCCGCTGCTCCGACTGCCGCTGCCGACTCCGCACCCGCCGCGGAGGCCGAAGCCGCCAAGGAGGAGGAGAAGGAGGAGTCAGACGACGACATGGTACGAATGCGTTTATCTGCGGTATATATCGCGCGTGCTCACGAGTCTGTTATACTAGGGCTTCGGACTGTTCGACTAAACGCTGTGCGCAGCAGCGCGCCCCTGATGATGTGTCGCGTCATGACCTCAAAACCTACTTTACGATGCTGTCTTTGTACTCTTGCTGTGTCGTTAGCACTCATGATTTCCGATACTATTTCATACACAATAGTGCTCCCCCACGATATGCCCTTCGAATAAGTTGCTGCGGTAAAATTCCGTGTTTATGTGCGAGTAGACGCACGAGGCGCTTGAGACGCCAAAGCGACTTTGGCAATCCCGTATTCCCATCCTGGACCCAGACGCATGCGTGAGTAGGCGAGATAAATAGATTGCTTCCTTCGTGTAACACGTTACCGGGTCCTCTCATCACGAACGGCGATGTGCCAGTCAGACAGCGCACAAGAGCTCTCAGTGACATTCCGACCAGAGCTCTACCTACAGCGGCGCGGATGGGTTCTAGATATTATGCGCCGTGAAGGTATCACGGAGGTGCGTTCCTCACGCTGGACTATAGGTTTACCACGATCCACGAACGGCTAATCGAGATGCATGTCGGCGTATGTGACGTTGACTCTAGGTGCTCGATATTGGATGCGGCGAGGGCGAGCTGCTTTCCTGCCTGTGCAACCCCGCGCCGTGGCTCGGACCTCCCCCGCCGGAAGTGCTCCCAGCCGACGGCTCGCACGACGAGTTGGCCGAAATACACGAAGACATCTTACACCCTGTCAAGGTGGCCGGGCTGGACATCTCGCACTCAGATCTCGAGCTTGCGGTACAAGGCACTACGCCACTGCCACCGGGACACACAAGTGGACTGTGGCACGAACCCATACGGTGGGAGCCGCTCGAGGTCAAGATCTGGGAGGGTAGCCTCGCGCACGTTAACCCTGAGTACGTGGGCGTGGAATGCGTCGTTTCGACAGAGGTGTACGTCCGCATCCGACGGGAAATATCCTGTGCGTGCTGACGCCATTTGCCGCAGCATCGAGCATTTGCCGGACGACGTCCTGCGCGCTTTCGCACCGGTCGTCTTTGGGGCGTACCGTCCCCGCGTCGTCCTGGTCACCACGCCTTCGTACACGTTCAATGC
This sequence comes from Trametes meyenii, assembly GCA_022606255.1. Taxonomy (NCBI): domain Eukaryota; kingdom Fungi; phylum Basidiomycota; class Agaricomycetes; order Polyporales; family Polyporaceae; genus Trametes; species Trametes meyenii. The sequence continues at coordinate 2,213,313 of JABYQG010000003.1, read as the reverse complement.
GCGCTTTACCGCCCCACATGCGCCCATGGAGACTCGCTCCGGGTGGCATGACCCCACGAAGCGAACGTCGCGTATCTTCAGGCACCACGACCATAAATTCGAGTGGACCGTGGAGGAATTCACAGAATGGTGCAAGACCGTGGCGGCGGAGTGGGGATACGACGTCGAAGTAGCTGGCGTCGGCAGAGCCCAAGAAGTCGATGAGTGGGGTCGCGACGAGGCGCTCGGTTGGGCAAGCCAGGTAGCCGCGTTTAGACGTCGTGCAGGCGAAGAGTGGGAAGAAAAGCGGGCGGAACAGGTCGCGAGACTCGGAATTCAAAGTCGGGAAGGCTTGGAAAGACACAAATTGCTGGCAACGCACCAACACCCGGCCCACAAAACCGCCCGTTGCTCGCGGCCTCTTGCGGCCGTGGGCGCCCTCGTCGTGGATAAAATGGTGGACTTCCGCGAAACGTCCATTCCCCTCCGCGAGCTGTGGTTCCAGGAGGAGGTTGCCGTAGCTTGTGGGGGCTGGCTTGACTGGCTCGTCCGCGCGGCCCACACCCATGATGGACTCTCGCTCGAACGCGTAACGAGCGGATACGCCGAAGAATGGCAAGTGCGGCTTGATGCTGATCTGCACCACCTCATTCTCCCAAAGTCCCAAACTGACTCGGCTTCGCCTCCGGATACGGACGAGCTTGAAGGCGCGTGGGATCCGTACGACGACGATATTCCTTGGCCAGAGACCAGCGGTGAGGCGTTCGTTACGGAAACCGGAGAAGACCTTCCCGCGAACACTTGGGAAATTCATGAAGTTGACTGGGCCAAGGGGGTGTTGGACATGCAACAAGCACAAGAGGCATGGGGGGCTCCGACGAAGGAGTGGGACTGTGGTAGTGAGTGGACATAGAGGACTAGACATACTCCTCGCTGTGTACCTCGAACCATACGCAAGTATCTCGGGATTCCTTGAAGGCACCTGCGAACGGAGGATAGGGAATGGTATAACCCGAGTTTCGGCAGGAGCTCGAGAAGATATACTACAATAAAAGTCCTAATCAAGTCTCAGAATACTCTCCACTCGAGGTGAAAACTGAATAGACGCACCGAATACTGTGCAAACCAGAAGCCTCTTCCCATCCTCTCAGCGTGCTCACTCCAAGACGGATAACCTCGGGCCTATAACACACCACTACCCTCAGTACTCATTCTCTATAAATCTGTTCACGGTGACTCACGCTCCAGAGGGTGTACCTGTGCCAGATACGTCACCATCCACATCAAGTAGCAGCAGGCCAGAGTGAGCAGAATGCTTGTCCGGACGAGCCTGCGTGTGCCCGTTAATTACAGTCTGGACCCCGGGGTTAGACACAGTGGGCCCGCTCACGTCTGGTTGGGACCTTTAGGCGTAGCAAACCATCCCCCGCTACCAGCCAGAATAGCGAGGACGAGAATGTAGACCACGGGTAGTGAAGAGGACATGGTGGACGGAGGCAACTTGCATGGCGGCACCGCCGCTCGCTACACTCGTCAAGCGCTTATTTTACCCAGGGGCCAGGGCTACCCAGCCTGCCGGTTCGACAAGCTTGGTTCAACACCACTCACTCTCTTCACACGGCGAGCTCGAATCTGTGTGACAAGCTAACAGAGACACGCTAAAGCTTCATTTCCAGTAGTTCGAACGGTCCATTTGGCACCTGCATGGCACACCGTGTACTTCAAAAATAGTCGAATGTAGTCATTAGATGGAACCACCGAGTCTAATATACTTCCGATATTGCGGTCGTTACAGTCCTCTCATATCCCACCCTGAACCTCAATCAAACTTCCTCCGGCGATAGTGTACCTGCGTAGGGAGAGGAGACACCATCATGGACTGAACATCCATGTTAGCAAGGCTTCATCAGACAAATGAACCACGAGTGCTCACCGAGTAGTCAGAAGCAGGGAACTCGCCCTCGACACGCAACTCGAGCCGACGGACGAGAGCGCAGATGACCGTGCTGATTTGTAAGTACGCAAACTGGACCAGTACGTCAGCGCTTGTTACGCCCATGGTGCATACTGCTACTTACCTGCTCGCCAATGCATCGATGACGGCCGGCACCGAACGGCAGGTACGGGCTGACCGTGCCCTTGCTCACAAGACCAAAGCCGAAGTCGACCTTCTGGCCCTCGTTGTACTCCTTGTGTGCAAGCGCGGCGACGCCCTTCTCGTCATACCACCGCGTCGGCTCCCACGAATCCGAGCTCTCCCAGACGGAGGGGTCGACCTGGCTGATAACCGGGCTTGCAAGTACAATGTCGCCCTTGGGTACAACGAACACCTTGTCCTCAGAGGGAGTGCCGAGCGTCGCGGGAACAGGGATGTCAACCTGGGCCATGCGCATGATGCTGTGGATGGGCGGGTGGAGGCGAAGCGTCTCGCGCACGACTGCGTCAAGGACTTTGAGGTCGCGGATCTCATCATAAGTGATATCGCGCATGCTGCCGTCGGGGGTGCTGAAATGCTGGATCTGCTCTTTGTAGAGCGCCTCCCTGTAATACACACGGTCAGTGAAGATCTGATAAGATCTCCGTGACAAGTAAGAAACGCACTGGATGTCAGGGCGCGAAGCGATATGGAGCATAGTCCAAGCTAAAGACGAAGAGCTCGTGTGCTGGCCAGCCATGAGCAGCGCGATCAAAATGTGGGCAATCTCGTGGTCAGGAATCTTCGTGCCGTCACGGTAACGTTGCTTCATGAGGGAGCTCATGACATCGTCCTCCTGGTTCTGAGCGGAAGCGTTGGGATAATGTTATCGCCTAGATTGAATATGCAACTTACCTCCGAGGTGCCATCGCGGCGGCTTCGCAAAATCGACTGGTAGAACGAGCTCATTTTCGCGTGAGCAGCATCGCGCCGGCGGTAACTCGGGAGAGGAAGGCCAGGCAACATCCAGTGGAGGGGAGTGAAGCCGTGGTCGAGGTCCGAGTAGACCTGGGCGTACTCCTTCGTCAAACTCTCACGAATCTCCTTCCCTTGAAGCGTGCGCGATGCCGTCAGGATAGTCATCTCGGAGAACACCTTCAGCACAGAGAACGTGCCCCACTCGTTGATGTCGTTCATCTGGTAGGCCTTGAAGGAGGGGTCGGTATTAAGGTATTCGTCAACCTCGTGCTCGATCATGCCGACATAGGCCCGGAACTTGTCGACAGTAAGAGCGACCTTGACAAACTTCTTTTGCTCCATGAGCTTCTCGTTAGGGCAGTCGTACACGACATCCTTGCCGAAGACGGGCGTCGTCAAGGGCTACACTTGCCCATTAGCAACGAGCAGCGCAGCGACTTCTAGGTGATACATACGCCGTAAACATCCTCCGCAGCGATCTGTGTGTGTTTGCCTCCCAACACGAAATCGTTGCCTTGAGGACCCAACGTGACGGTAACGCGTCGGCCCAAGAGGATGAAGGTGAATACATTCCCGTACTACAGTCAGGTACGCGTCAAGTCAGGCTTCTGCGCTAAACGTGACAGTACACCACACATACCTTTTCCCTGCACTCCCTGAAAAATGCGACAGGGTCGCGACCGTACGCGGGCGCGGAGCCAAGGAAAGGAATCCAATGCCAGACGACCGGGGGTTGTGACTTGTCGCGGGGTAACTTTCGCCGCATATGAGACCACATTCCACACTTATGCGCGTACTACGCACCAGCTGCCAAAGCACATTGACCACGATAGAAATGAGGGGTATATTGATCATCGCCAGCAAGAGCAGCCTAGGGTTTGAGGGCCATTCGAGCTGGTTGAGGGTGCCCGTCCAGGGCTCCGTGAAAGTGGCGTTGGCCGACATTGTACTGAAGAGCTCTAAGGACACTCAACAGAGATGACGGAGGGGAGGAGAAAGGAGGGACGGGGACGGGGATGAGGTGGGAGCCAGTCGGGAGGAGAAGATATAGAATTGACGCGGGGTATACAATTTCAGTCGCCCATCGAACCATTCCTGCTTTCCGCCATAGACGCCCGCGCTTCGCCGCATTTGGGATCCAGGTCTCTCTAGTCCATCCCGTCACCAAGCTCTCGCCCCCACTGAGGCCCTCGTCGTTTGTATGTTTATTGGCCAAAAACACTCGTCGTCAGACCACCGACGCCGAATCGTGACAGGCCTATTTCAGCTCCCAAACGACGCCCACATCCCAGAGTGCTGACGTGGTTGTGGGCGCCTCGAACTCAAAGTACGTTATTTCTTGCATTTTCTTCTCATCCTCCGTGGGAAGTGGGAAACGGGCCCATAAAAAGACACATCGGCGTTACTCAGCGGCTTTAAGTCTCCGGGTAGACCTACAGGACCGAAGTCTAACCAGTCTCTGCTTCGAGAATTGCTCGCAACTTTGGCCGAGGTGGTAAGGCTCAATTGCAGAGTAGTCGATCTCCAAATTGGAGGCACGAGGCGAGCATGTGTCCGCCGCTCGATGATCTACCATAGCAGTCATGGAAGGCAAGTTCCAGTATGGTGGTAAATTCAACTGTTGAAACATAGTTGTGGTACTGACATACTTATTCGACACTGGGGTGGCCGCAAAATCTAACTTCTATTCGCTGCGTCACGGCGTACGGCTCTCTAAGTCATAATGGATCCACCTGATGTTATGTAGAAACGGAAGCTGTAGCGCCGAGTTATACACATCCAAAGACCCCTCCAGCATATCGAGCCCGCCATCTCCCTTGTGCCACTTGCTAACACGGGTATCATGAATTCAACGTGGATGGGCTACAGCCTCTCGGGGGTATTGCAGCCAACGCCCGGACGGAAAAAACTCGAACCGCAGGGGCACTTTGTACAAACTCAGTCACCTTGACGTGCAGACAAGTATATATACTGCCGCTATTACAATGTGTACTGCTTTCTTGAGGCCCTCTAGGTTCTGCCAGTAGTCAGTGAAACCTCCTGAAACGTGCCTTCTCTGAGTGTGCATAGTCATGAGGTGCTCGGCGGTGAGTCGCAAACAGCTTTCGTAGGCCCATCGACCTAGCTAACCTCGAATGCCTCAGAGCCGCAATAACTCGCTTGTGCCCCTGGGGCTTCGGGCGACTCGGGCGGTCTTACCGGCGGGTGAACTCTGCAATGAAGCTGTTCCTTGAGCGCGGCAAACCCGACCTCAGTATGTCGCGCTCGGCACCTACGAAACGAATGGAGGTGACCCCGTGCGAGGCTCGAGCGCGCCCGCTCGCATAGCCAGACCCAGGGTGTCTTGATATAAAAAAACCCTTCTCTCGTCGTCATCAAACCCAGCACTTAACTTCGACGCTTCTTCGATAGCACTCACCGATCACCACTCATCCGAACCACAATGCATTCTACTATGAAGGCCGCTGTGTTCCACCCCGGCAACAACGAGCTTGTCATCCAGGACGTTCCCATCCCGACACCCGGCCCCAAGGAGGTCCTCCTTAAGATCGCCGCTGCGGGGGTCTGTCATTCCGACACATTCGTCTTATCCTCTATCTTGCCCGACAATCGTTCCTACATTTTCGGGCACGAGAACGTCGGTTATGCCGTCAAGTAAGCTGTATACCCCAACCCTTTTCACGACGTAACACGGCGTTGATATCTTCTATAGGTTGGGGCTTGAAGTTGAGGGGATCACTGAAGGCAAACTTTATGCGATTTACGATGTCGTCCCGTGCATTGCCATGACGAACCTCCCGCCGGCGCTGAATAGCGTCGGGCTCGGTCGTAACGGTGGATTCGCAGAATACATTGTCGTTGCGGCCCAGGAACTTCTCCCCGTGGTGCGTTCAATCCCTGCTATGTCGGCAGTTGGTATTCATTGTGCCCATGGCAGCCTGAAGGCCTTGCGCCAGAGGTCGCGGCCGTCGCATCCGACGCACTTCTGACGGTTTACAATGCCGTTCACAACCTCGCTCAGGTAAGCAGGGCTTCGCTTAAACGTTGTATGGGCTTATAGGGCTGAACATCTACAAGCTTGGGCCAGGGACCACCAAGCGTGTGCTTATCTACGGGATTGGCGGTCTAGGACATCTGGCGGTCCAGTTGGCAAAGTCATACGGAGCAACTGTCTTTGCCTGCGACTACAAACCGGCCGCGCGCGAGCTTGCGCTCGAGCTCGGTGCAGAGAGGGCGCTGGATTTGGGAGAGCTGACGGCCGAAACTATGGCCGGGACGTTCACCGTCGACGTGGTTATCGACTTCGTCTCGAACGAGCAATGTGAGGACTTGTTTAATGGATCATGTGAGCATGCACTGAGCAGAATTCTAGCTTTCACTTTGGGCAAAGCAGCAGTTCAGGGCGACGTGTTCAACTTGCCCGGTCCTCCTGGTACGGTCGTCCTAGTAAGCACGACACAGCTTCTTCCTAGATAACTTCTAAGGCAGTCTCTGCTTTTTTGTAGGTCGGTTTCACAGCAGACCAGCTTCCAATGAGCTCCATTGACCTCATCCTCTGGCGCACGAATGGTATAATGATACGTACTTCGGCGGGAGACCTACGGCTGACTACGACTTTGCTAGTCTTGTCCGTGCTTTATGGAACTATCGAAGACATGAAGACTTGCCTCGACCTTCTCGCCCAGGTAATGCGGTGCACCTTCCGTTCGCGCTCAGGCTGTCCGAGGACCCACGTTGACTTTGACCCCTAGGGTGTGGTCAAACCCGTGGTCTCCGTGGAGCCGCTTGCAAATGTCAACAAGGTCTTGGACGGGCTCAAAGCTAGTACTGTCACCGGCCGTAAGGTCATTGTACCTAGCCTTAATGCCTAAGCCTATGGTCCTACAGTTCAAGTGCTTGAGCATGCTGTTTTAACGTCTTGAAGGGTTGATGTAGTCTGGGGATGAATAATTGATAGAAATCTTTGAATAAGAACACTGTGCAGTCGACTAGCGAGGTGCACGGACAAAGCATCTGTTTCGCGCCCTTCCCAATCTTGTCGGGACCCTGTCAGCGTACTAAACAGACATGTTTGCTCGTGGTGCTTGAAGGGGGCCACTGTGCCCAGAAGAACGATCCGATTGGAGACCGGGTAATGGAAGCGTACTGGCCTCGCTAACAAGAGTGAGATGTGTTGGTTATGATCATGAGTGGAGCATTATGCGAGGCATTATACAATTGTACAGTTCCTGAAAGTAGCGGCATGCAGTAGTGTATATACCAAACGAAAACTGTCGTGGCACCTATCAAGCCAATATAAGGTCTAACATTGGACGTGATCCCAGCCTGCCCTCCTTGATCTTGACGGGCACCTCGTCTGCCAGCCCAATTGGCGTCTCGGGCGTCAAGTCCACTAAGTGAGCCGTGAGTGCGATCTGCGGCACGTACACCTTGCAGCCGTAGTTCTTCGTCAATGGGTTCAGGAGTGGGGGACTCAGCACCGTCCCCGTGAGGTGCTGCAGCGGATCGTAATCCCTCCGCGCCGCCGCGGGATCCGTCTGCCAGCGAATGAGGTAGAGATGTGCCCAGTATTCGGCCTGGAGGCGCTCCAAACGCTTCGCTTCGAGCTCGCCCGCCTCGAGCGCCTCCCCAAAGTCCGCAAGCCAGTCCTCCGCATAAAGCACGGGCGACGCCTTTGCGCCCGCGCCCGCGAGCAGCGCGTGCTTGATCTGCCAGTGCGCGAACATGTCCCCGAAGCGGCGGAGAGGAGACGTGACCTTGACGTAGCCTTCATGTTCGGGCACCCCGAGCAGCGAATGCGGGCCGGGCGTCGTGATGTATCGTCCAGGAGGTGCCGAGACGACCTGCCGCACCCCAGTCATATAGTCCACCACGCCGTCCTCGTCGCGCGTCGCCATGAGTGCTTCAATGCCCCCGGCGCGCTCTGTCTGCATCGGGCCGACGGTGCGACGCAGCGCGGGGATGCCGCGGTCGCGGAAGAACATCGACGCGATGCGGCAGGCGGTTTTCATGCTCTCCGAGACCATCTGGCGCGCACCGACCTCGATGGTGTGGCGGATTCCGTAAACGAGGTGAGGGAACCCGCGGAAGGCGTGGAGCTCGATGTCGGACCCGCCCATGAGAGACTCCGGAAGCGGTCGAGGCTTCAGCTCCAGCTCGGGCTGTGGGAGCGCAAGAGTGAGCCCACCGGCGCGAAGGCGCCCAGCGAGTAGTGTGCGCGTAACCTGATGTATGCGGCGAAGGTTATCGACGGTAGCAGGATCGAGGGTATGGATATTGGGTCGCTCCGGGATCGGCGCCTCCTTCAAAAACGGATAGGTCGTAGTCACGCTGGGAAGGCTGAGTGTGTTGTCGATAATGTCGTACTTGATTGCCCGCACATTTCGAATGATTCCCGGCCGTACCTTGTATTCCACGATGTCTCCCGTTAAGTTAACCTTGGCGCTGAACGTTAATGTCTTCTCCGGTACGCCAGACCCCTGTGCGAGGCTGTATTGGTGGAAGCCGGCATCGCGAGGCAGCATAGGGACTGTGCGGTCAAGCAAGTAGCGGGAAGACGCCATATGGAAGGCCTTGCGAGCAATCGCGTGGGTTGGAGGAAGAAGGGCGGTGGGATCTGCGATATGAACGTGTAGCCACGAATGTTCGGGATCGGAGGGGATCGGTTCTATTGACATGCCATCGTCGAGCTCCTCGGCACCCCAGTCGTCAACAACGTATACGGGCAAGTCGCCGAAGTCATGTCGGATAGACTCCGCGACATCCTGGGCGTATAGATCTTCCGGACCCAGAGGTTCAGGGACAAGGGCAGTGGGAATGGTGGGGGCGATGGTGACGGGGTCATCCTCTTGTCGCCGTATTTCTTCTCGAGTGACGGCGTCCTCCCATGGTGCAAGGACGCCTATCTCAGTCAGCATCTCGTGAACAGTGCTGTCCGAAAAGACCTCGGGTGAATATAAACCCATTTTCTTGATTATTTGTGCGTATGGCACGACGTAGGGGTCGGTCTGGACGTGTCGAGTAGCACGAAGCGCTGCACGAAGGAAACGCACGATCATCTTGTCGGTTTTGGTAAGCTCGATACCGTCCAGGGGATATTTGGCGGGAGGTTCGCGGAATGACTCCGTTGCCCGTTGCCTCGCCGCAAGGATGATAGTGCGAGCCTTCTCTATGAACGCGTCGATGGCAGGATCGTTGTCAACAACCATCTTTGAAACCGTCCTGATAGACTGGACATCGGAACGGGGCCGGATCCAAAACCGCTGTCTTTGGAGGAATCGTCGCTGCTCCGCAACGTACAGGTCTCCGTGGCCAAGAAGGAAGGATTGGACAGCTAGCATTTCCACGGGAGTGATAGTACTGGATCCAAGGAGTATATCCGCGGCTTCTTGAGTGCTTATCGGGGCCCAGGTGGTTGGGTCGGGATGGCTGACTCTGCTATAGAAGTCCATCTCCCGCGCGCTCTCGAGGACTACCTGGAGGTGATACTCGAAGTCCTTCTCAAAGTCTCGTATGCGTTTCATGACCTCTACCCGAGCTTCGCTCTCTTCTTTGCTGCAGATATTGTCTGCCATCCCGCACTCCTCTGCTAGTTTCTTGCTCACGAAGTTCGGGACGTGGAAATGCACGTCGTGCTCTTGATGAGGCCACATCTCTCCGCGATTGATCAGAGAATGCACCATCCACTTGCGGTCGGTGAGAGTGGTGAACAACACGACTCCGAAAGCGCGCGTGTCATTCCTGAAAGAGAAGGCCGCTCAGTACAGAACTTAGACAGACGAGACATGTCCGCAGATCACGGCATTGATATGCAGTATATACAGGACGTACGGGCTCACCTTCGTATCTCCACAAAGGTTCCCGCGGCAAACCGCTTGGTCACGTCCGCGAAGGCGTCAGGGTCACCATCCTCCACCACAGAGCTAGCGGCCTCCGCCTCCACTCCAGCCGCGTCAAACTTGAGCCTTTCTATAGAGAGTGGAAGAGTCCCAGAGGCAGGTAAGGAGGATAGCGCCGCCTGCTTGCCCTTCTGGATATGTGTCCGCTTGCCCTCGAGGAGTGAGCATGCCTCTGGGGAAAGAACTCGCCGCATCGCATTCGCAACCTTTACCGGCTCCTTCCTGGATAAAGAGGGCCTGGACTTGTCATAACGCACTGGGGGTTTGTTGAAGGTACTCTTACAACGGCGAGCGCTTTGTCGGAAACCCGCACAGACGTCAGAGAGTCGTGGAAGAGTGTGCTTGTGCATGATGCAAAGCTTAGCAGGCAAGGGTGTGTCTGAGCACGCGAGATATGCGACGATGGTCGGTGAGTCCTGCTAAATAAATGGAGGCAGAAACGGGCTGTACGGCGAATGAGCAGAGACAAGCAGCACGGGTAACCAGGGAGTCAGCTTGAAGCCCAAGTTCAGAGACTCTGAATTGCAATCCTTGACGCGACGCTGGTGGCGGGCGTCTCCGAGGAACAGCCAAAAAATGGGCGCTACGCATCTCGATCACCTCGGATCTCAGATCCGCGATCGACAGAAATTGGCCAGTTCGCGCGGCCGCAGCGGAGGAGCCTGAATCTCTCATTCAAGTTCCCTTTTGACCTGTCTCCACACTAGCTGCCTTCTTCCCCCTCTTCGAACCCAATATTCAGCCATGTTCAAGCGCGTATCAAAGCGCATACGCAAGAAGGAGCGCGAGGAGGAGCTCGGGTTGGACGGAGACATGAAAGAAGCATTGGGCATAAATGACATCGACTCCGAAGACGACACCTCGGACTCGGATTCCGACTCTGACTCGGACGGCGGTTCTGATGACGAGAGAAGTACTAGGGCACAGGAAAGCGGAAGCGAAGGAGAGGAAGAGGACGAGGGCACGGATGACGACAGGGGAAATGAGGCAAGTGAGGACGAGGAGATGGAGGTGGCACCAGAAGATGAGTCTGAAGAAGAAAGCGACAGCGATGAAGGGGACCCTCCCATGTCCGTTTCTGAGGCTCTACAAAATCCACTCTACATGATCTCCCTCGAGCCCGAGGTCAAGGCGTGCATAACCTGTCCCGGAAAGCTCATCAAAAATCCCGTCATGGCAGAAGTACACCTCAAATCTAACGTACGCTCTCCTGGTACATTCTCAGCGCGCCAAGCAGGCACAAGCTAACTGGGACCGGCGTACACAGGCCCATTCACGGCGGTTCGTTAAGCTCAGGGAAGCCGCGATGGTAGTTGACGCCGACACCGATGTTCGCCTACTTGTGCGTGCAGCGCTCGCGCCCGACACGGAAAAATCCACAGAGAGCCTCTCGAAACGCGCACAGAAGAAGGTACGTACTCGCGCTGACAATTCGGTGCTCTCATCAATGTGTATCCCTTGCAGAAAGCGAAATTGGATGCCATTCGTGCCAAGCGCTCAAAACAAAAGATCATGAAGGCGAAAGCTAGAGCACGCAAGGAGGCGAAAGCACAGGCTGCGGCATCTGAGGGCGCTTCAGATGCTGAAGACGTCGATGCGTCCTCACCAGCGAAGCCTCCTGCTACCAAGAAGCGGAAGGTTCACCATAAGGAGGACGGGGCGCCCAAAGACACCTCGAAGAAGCAAAAACAAACAAGGTCTGTTGCACCGGACGAGACGCCATCAAAACTGAAGGAGCCGCAAGCAACATCGGACGGTAAATCGAAAGCTAAAGCCATGGCATCCAATTGGGCGAAACTATCCCCTGTGAAGAATGAGGGGAAGGTTGGTGCGAAAGCACGAGCGGGCGCACACGCGCAGACGAAGAAGAGGCGGCGAAGCGAAACCGCCACCTGACGGACCTAGGATATTATGTATTGTCTATATAGCAGCGATTAACGTCCATGCAGATACATTCCACCGATAAACAAGAGGCAGACTAAGGAGCGGACGAGCGCAACGACGCAAGTAATGGTGTTGGAAAGCATATAAACCAGCACACCGGCACAACCAGAGTACAAAAAAGGGAACGGCAATCATCACCGCAGGCTACGCAGAACTTCGTCCGTCAAACGAAGCACCTGTAGTAGATTATTTTACAGTTATGTTTTGGATAAAACCATCCGGGCAAACATACCTCATGGATATCGGGTCGTTCCTGAGGGTTGACCTTCAGCAAGCTGTCGATGAGGTGCTTAAGGCCTTGCGAGTAGGCCGAGCTAGGGTGTTTGTATTGCGCGCCCATGACAGCCATCGCTATTGAACCGCCCTGCTCGGTTGTTTGTGTATTCTCGAAAGGAGAATGAGAATATGCGAGTGCGTAAAGCGTGCAGCCAAGGGACTGTATCGCGAGATTCGTGAGATGGCATGAAAGACGGTACAAGATGAAAGCTTACCCAGATGTCGACCTTCTCGTCAAGTGTGACGCCTGTCTTAACGTCGAACAGTTCTGGCGCACGGTATGCCATCGTGCTTTGTTCAGCAGCGATATCCTATAACAAGAATCAGCTGAGTTTGTGATATAACATTTCCAAGTGCTAACCTGCTGCAACAGGGCCTGCGAACGGTTCTCGACCTTTATGCGCGCCTTCATCGTACTCCCGAAATCCATGAGAATAGGCTGGTTCTCGTCGGAAATCATAACGTTTCTGTTCAGCGGTCAGTACGCGACAAGTTTTCACATCTGTGACCACCTACCCCGGCTTCAAGTCCCGATGCGCGTAGGGAACCACTTCCGTCTGACTCGAGCCCGCGTTTCCGTTCCCGCCTTCATGCTGTAACCGCGAGAGCTCTTCGTCGCCGTCAAACACCAGGTCGTCCTGCGGCCTGTCCCGGGACATGAGCGGCACGTTCGCGCTACTATTACTCCCGGGGCCGTGGTAGGAGTACCCGCCCTCAGAGTCGCCTTCGGGGTGCGGGAACATCTCGTCTTCGTCTTCCGAATGCCGAGGGGATTCACTTCGGCGCGCTGAAGACGACTGATTCGCGCGAGACGCGAATGCGTCCGACTTGGTTCCGACGGGCGCACGGTAGTCGTGCATCGCACGGATGGCTTCACAGGTTCCCTTGAAATACTGGAGCATCTCGCGCTCGGAAAAGTGAGTGTTGTTGATGGCGTTGGCGTTTATGGCATCTTGGAGATTTCCGCGCTGGGTGCCAGTTTCAATTTGCGCATGCAGGGCAACGGCTGCTGCGACCTACCTTATACAGCGGTAGGAAGAGATAGACAATTTGGCCGTCTCCGTTAGGATCCTGTACCACTGCGGAATCCTATTTCTGACACTTAGGTTTGCAAAGGTCGCAGCCCAGGGGTATTCACACACCAGTATACGAATGATGTTAGGATGCCTTTCGTATCCCTTGAGAACGTAGTTGCGCAGCAGAAGGAATTGCAACTCACTTGAAACGCCTGTAGGCCTCCACTTCGCGCATGGCTTGCCTGACATCTTCGTTCCCACTTGGGCAACGAATCTTCTTCAACGCAAATTGCCTCTGAATGTTCCCATGAGCTTCTCGTCCGCCCAAGTAAAGCGCGATTGAGAACGCACCCCACTGTGCTCATCCTGGGCCAGATATACAAACGAGAAGCCACCCTCTCCAAGGACCCGAATGATCTTAACTAGTAGATCTCGCGTTCGCATCATCCCACCCTAAGGCTTGTACACCATATTACTCACAAGTTCTCCCATTAATCTTGACCTTCGCGGACTGCTGGCATATACATGATGAGAGTGCCCAGAACGCGTCTTTGACTTGGAACTTGAGCCCCTCGAGGGTGTGAAGTAGTTGTGGTGGGAGCGACATGGGTACAAGATCCGCGCGAGAGGAACACGACGTGGAAGCAGGAAGAAAGGGACTGACAGCGGTAGCGGTCTGAGAGGCGGAGGATGGTCTGTGCAAGTCGCACAGCGTTGCCGCGGCCCGCGCTACGCGGAGGCCATGGCGGCGGGCGCCTGTGGGCGCGCGGCTGGTTCCTCCTTCGCCACAGCCGCCTTGCCCCACCCCTTCCTTCCCTCCACCACCATCTCCTCCCCCTTCTCCTTGCTTTCCTCCCGTTCACTCGGCGGAGGACACATTTCTGTTGCAAACCTACTTTCACAAAGCAGTCTGAAGCGCTAAGGATGGCTGAATTGTCGGCTTCCCAGTCCATTTCTGCCGCTCCCACAACCGTGTCGTCTCAGTCCTCGGAAAAGAGCCTCAAAGTCGGTGCTCTCTCAACATACTCTCTGGCCGACGTGGACTGACACGCGACCGCAGCGTAAGCTTGAAGATGCTCTTCAGACCCTCGACGAAGCCGTGGGCCCCACCACGTCTTCCCTCTCCCGACCTCCGCCACCCAAGCGGCTACGCACCGCTCGCACAATATACTCCACCCTGGCGAAGTACGGTATTAAGAAGGATGCGAAACCGTATGTGCCTTCAAGATGGCAACGATCTTGTCTTACTCTTGTTGTAGACAAACGCCGACCGGGGACTTCGAGCATTTGTCGAAGACAGCCCCCCACTTAGCTGCCATCTTGTCTCGTACCGCTACGCGGACAAGAAAGGCTCTACCCTTCCGTTTTGGCCAGCTCACGAAGCCTACCACCAACGCAACCCCCTCCACTAGCGAATACAGGCCATCCTCTACCACATCGTTTCTCAACCGCCTATCCAGCTACAAGCTTTCGACTTACGGCAACAAGCCACCAGCCATAGATGCTGTTGCGGCGGCTAAATGTGGTTGGGTTAATGACGGCAAGGACCGTCTTGTGTGCGGTATCTGTGGCGTTTCATGGGTCATCGCCAACAGAGATGGAATGACCCGTGAAGCTGGTATGTGGGATAATAGGAGAGGTAGGTCTATGCTAACGCCAGCGTCGTCTTAGCAAATGCTCTGGTCGAGAAACAACGGGTTCAATTAGTTGACGCCCACAAGGAAGGCTGCCCCTGGAAGACTAGGCAATGCGAAGGTATACCCTATACCATTCTGCGAATATCCCCATACTCACGACAGTCATCTAGATTCAATCTATCACGTCCCACTTCAGGCGCCGCTCGCAACTATTCGGGATATTAAGACTCGTGCAACTGCTCTTGACACCGTCATGCATGGCGTCGAAATCAAGCATCCGCTGGTAAGAGGAACCTTAGTATGGGTGGGCTATACGCATACTGATAGAGCCTTTGATAGACTGCCACTCAAGTTCACTCGATGCTCAGTATAATCTCATCGGTTTCCTTGCCTACTCCCCCTCTCTTCGCGGACTCACAATCATCAACTCCTCCACGGGAAGCTACGCCTACCCCTACGCCCACAATTAATCGCGTCGAGCCATCAGAGATCGCGGTTTTGACTGCGGTCTTTGGTTGGTCTGTCCTTCCCCCAGCGCTCATATCAGAGGTGTTGAAGACTCCTTCCATCTCCCGTGCTGGTTCTGTCGCACCTGGGACCCCAACGCGCAGCACTTTTTCCCGCGCTTCCTCGGTCGTCCGAGACGGAACTCCTACTCCTAGCACACCGCGGCCGCCTCTGCGGATGAGGTCTACCGTCTCTATCAACTCGCAGCATTCCGTCAGCGCCGCGACAGCAGCGCATGCCGACGCAACCCTTTTGCATTGCTCATTGTGCCAACGCCGGGTCGGTTTGTGGGCATTCCTGCCCAAGCGCACCGAGCAGGACGAGCTTATGGGAGGCACTGAGGGGATCACGAACGCCGACACACCAGCGCCACAACGACAACTTGACATTCTTCGTGAGCACCGCCCGTACTGCCCCTACGTGGTTCGCTCCACCATTGTGCCCTCCCTGCCCACGCCTCAACAGGCGGGGCACCAACGTTCGCCGTCTTTATCGTCGCTCACGAGCACGAACTCGTCTGCGACGTTGGTCAGCTCCCAACCAAGCACTATGGAGGGCTGGCGTGCGGTCATGACGGTGGTGTCGCGGTATGGGACGCTACAGAGGCAGCGGCTAGGGCTCAATCGCACGCCAAGTGGGCTCAATGGGAATGCGTCCGCTACTCTGACGAACGAGGTACAGGCAGACCCCATCGAAGCGATGGTTACTGACGTCAAAATCCACGGAGTATGTTCTCTTTCCGTGGTGTAGGCGGGATTCACCGCTGACTTTTGTTCTATGTTCAGGGACGTGACTTGCTGAAGTACGTCAAGGGATTACTTGGTTGACAGGCCTATTGTATCAGATCCGGACATTTGTAACACTACTTAGTCGCTCGTAGGTGCCCAATTGCACCGCTGCAATGTTGTCAAGTTGTGATATGCTATTGTCAATGCGTTTCTAAGTACTTTCAAGTGGCCCCTATTGCGCCATCACGTGGGGCGTTGCCCTCCAATTCTTTTTTTTGGTAGAGCGTTTGCTCCTGGTTCGCAGTGGTCCCACTACGGGTCTGTCACGGTGTCGTGCGTTCCAGGTGCCCTCCAATTCTCCAATTGCGGCGCCCCCATATACCAAACGGGCGATACCTCCGCCCCCAAGATAGAGAAAGCGCGTTCGTCCTTGGGTGATGCCCGGGTGCTCATTTACATACCCACATTTCGATTCTCAGGTGTAAAACCCATTCTGCTCTGATTCAATTTTAAAGTTCCGAGTCCCTAAGTGTCCCGCTGTACGGTCTACGACACCGTGTGAGATCGAAATTAAAGTCGATTTACTTCGAAAATTTCCCAGTTCAGGGATCGAATATTGAATGACGGAAACATGTAGTAGTTGAGCGCTGGGAGTCGGAGTTCATATGTGAATTAGCGAACCTACTATATTGGTGTGTATTGGTGCTCCTATTGTAACCTCATCTACCCACACGTACATAAACCCCCCACCGGCTCTCCTTATTGGCAAGCCATAGTCACCCACCTACGAACACCCCCATCCCCACAGTCCAACATGTACAGCCCCAGGGAGTCTGATGCCAGACGAAAGCTCAAATTGAACTACATAGCAAACAAATCTAATAGGTATCAGGTCGATGTAGTCACCTTTCAGCCGCGGGGAATGAACACCAGCGAGGACCGAATCTCAATGGAAAAATGGGACTTATTCCATCAAGAATGGATGTTTCTCGGTGTATTCGATGGTACGTTTGGGTTGCAGTCCTTCTTGAGCTATGCTCACGACGCCACGATATGCAGGCCATCTTGGAAACGCCACTTCGGACTACACTGCAAAGATGCTACCTGCCTTCATCCGCAGAAAGCTTTATTCTTACATCCGTAGCATTGGTGGTCGCCTGGACCGTAGCAACATCGCGCAACATCAGTCTAGGATTACGTCTCTCCTTCAAAACGAAATCGAGAAGTTCGATAAGGCCCTCGGGGCATCTCTGCAGAACATCTGTCCCCGTCCTCAGGAGCTCGATCAAGAAGCCGCACAGCGACTCATAGAGGAGCATAAAGATATCGTGGACCGTGCTTTCGCAGGCACTACTGTGGCGTTTGCATTGGTGAATGTTAAAGAACACTTCTTATGGGCGGCTGGTCTCGGCGACTCTAGTGTCGGTAAGGCAGGACAACGTCGATTTGTAGCGTCTACTTGCTCATAGGGCGTAGGCTTATCAACCATGGATCGCAATGGGCGCGTTCACGTACAGAGACTGTGCGATTTGCACACGTTCAAGGACCCGAAAGAGTACTTTCGATTGGCCATGTCCCATTCTACCGCCGAGCAGCCACTCCTCGACTGGGAGAACCGTGTACTGGGGTGGATGTCGGTCAGTCGTGGTAAGTGGTTTTCTTGCTTGGGGACCTTTGATACTGCGTACTGAATACTTGAGTAGCTATAGGGGATTTTTCATTGAAATTGCACTCGTCGTACCTCGCCCACCTCTTCCGCTACGTTCTAGGTTCCGGTGACTCACCGTTCACTGCTTACATCCCCAAGATTTTAACCCCACCGTACATCCTCTCCGAGCCATCCGTACGCTTCACCGATCTTCAGCCGTATTGGGGCCCCCATAGCAAGCTGTTTCTATTCACCGACGGTGTCGACAATCTCGTCGACGGCTGGATAGTCTTTACGCCGCGACGCCACAGCGGGGGGGACCCTCTTGACGTCGTCGGGCGTCTCTTGTCTAGATCCGCCGACCCTGAAGTCGAGCGGATCCTCGGCCATCAAATCGATCCTCGATGGAGCGGGGAAGAGAGCAACAAAGCTCTCGATGTAATGGGCAATCTACTGGGCGGCAAGGATGTCCAGAGGTTGGAGATGGTCACTGACACGAAACTCTTGAACAACAGGAGTGGCTGGCCATTCCATATTGACGACATCTCTATAATAGTGTGGCCTCTTGCCGACGCCTAGCTTTCTCTACTAAAGCTTTCTTACACTTGTTATCGATTATGTATGTTCCAACCCCGTGTCGATTGTGAGTATGTACTGGACGGATCAAACCAGTGTATGAAGTTCTATCAGCTCGACAGGATATCTCCCGGGTCGAACGTGTGCACTGGGCCCACTAGGGTATGTCACAGCAGGTTTATGTACCTGAACGTTGCGATCCCTGTCGGCTCGGTTTCGTCATGGAGGAGAGGTATAAAATGCCGACCGTATTGAGCGACAAAGGGGCGTCGACTTCAGCGTTCGACTCATTGTGATCCAAGGAAATCAAACTGAGTGAGGGTTAACGTGTATCGGAGCACTAGTCTTTAGTAGGGTTGCCGCTATAGTACTATTATATATCTATATATATGATATACCAGTGTTAGAGTGTCGGTGTCGCAGTGTATCCCTTACCGTACTAGTATAGATCAGTGCCCATGTTATCGCGATATTTATTGCCGTATACACGTTGACACACGACGGGCGTCCGGGCGTTATACACAGACGGAAAGTAGGAGACAAACCGAGACAATAGGGATGCTTCTGTCCGGGAGTGGACAAAAGTCGTTGTATAGTAAAGGGAGAAAAGGTACCAACGAGCGAAAATTCGGCCGCAAGTTTACCCCTTGTATCGATTTTTGACTGGTCTCGAGTTCGTGGGCTGCCCGTCGCGATGGCAGTCTCGACACCGACACTAGTATGGCACACAACTTCCCACATTAAGTGTAGTTCACCTATGGCGTGGCGGCCGGCATTCGGCATTAGCGTCGCGCATACGTGGATGTCATAGGCATAAAGTCATATTGCATATAATCAACATTAGACATAGTTTGAGAAAACCGCTCGGATGCATAAGGCATAGTACAAGTACTAGTGAGAAACGAGCACTTCAATATATACCAGGTCGACTCGGACAAAGTGACCGATACCATCGAGGAGTGAAAGGCATATCACGATGGGAGTCTAAGGAACATTATGTGACTTTGGCCCGGGTCAGCGTCGCACTAATGGGAGGGGAAATGTATGGGGAGGAGTTAGCGCACCTTCAGGTTCATACTCGGCTCGGAGAAATTTAGAGAAGTCTTTAAGGGACACCAGATGACTTGGGTCGCGGAGTCGGAGCCTCTTCGGCGCTGTCAGCCCGGCGTACTCGAACGGGGCCCGGGTTGGATGCAGTCCGAGTGTGGGCTGGGTTGGGGGGGAATATCCCAAACGGCTGGTATCCATAAGATGCCAGTTGACCAGTGTTACCATGACCTTGGGCCCGGCCCCCCTGTCCAACATGACTCGGAGGAGCCAGGCTCTGAATGCCGCTTCCGATGGGACCCATATTCCCTGGAGAAGCTACTGGGTTGACCGCCCCCGTGTTCACAAGAGGCGAGAGAGCTCCACCACTGTGCAACGGTGACTCAGGGAGGGCTGGACTACCAACCGCACTGACTTGTCGCGAGTTAGTGGGATAATCGGCGTATGATACCACGCTCCCTGGCACACTGGGATAACGCTGTGAGCGGTCGGCATCGTAGGAACTTGAGTGGGAGCTCCTGGCCGGAGACAGGGGGGCAGTCGGATACTGCGCGCTAGTACTAGATCCTCGCGCGGCGGAATGCACCGTGCCATGTGCAGTATGGGAACTTGAAGTACCAGCACCGTATGAACCTGTGCTCCCTGCGGCTCCAGAGCTCCCGCCCGCGATCCAGCGGCTGACAATATCGTTGGAATGGTGAACACGGGCCCCGGGAGCCTCCCTATGCGCCGCAGTATGCTGGAGTGCGGCGGTAGGATGGATCTGAGGAGAGACCTGCGAGCTCCCACCCTGTGCCGACCTTGAGGGTTCGGAAGACGACGTAGAGAAATGAAGAAAAGATTGAGACCCCGTTGGAGACCCAACTTGGGAGCTGCCTGGGGAGTGAAGACGCCCTGCACTGCCTCCGCTGCCCCGGTTGTGCTCCACGCTACCGCCGGCAGAGTCAGTGGAGTGTGCCATGTACTGCATCCGCTCGTAGTACATTTCTTCTGGGTCGCGACGAGGAAGCTCGCGGGGAGGAGGAAGGGGAGCAAAAGGCGAGAGGGGAGGGCTCGCAGATGCGGTAGCTGTGCTTCCCGGGGTACCTGAATGTGTGGAAGGGGATAATACACCAGGAGTGAGGCGTGCATCACTCGAGTGCACGCTTCTAGGGTCGCTGGAGCTGCTGGAGGCGGTTTCGTTGCCAGAACCACTTGAACTGTTGTTACCGGCGTTGGACATCGATGAGAATGAATCGTAGAGGAGAGCTTGGAAGTTGGGTTGCTGAGGCCGTATTCGTGCTGGAAGACCCACTTTTTATAGCCGAGATCATTCGGCTCCAATTGAAAGTGTATGTCAACCGTTCCCTGAAAGCAGCGCATTCATCATCCTCACGACGCCCGCGGTAGCCGAAGGTCGCATAATAGGAACACTGCGTGTAGGACACGAGGTTCAAGGGCCGCCATGCGCTCGGATTCTGTTCAGACTCGTTTGTCGTTTTGTTCCTGACGAGCGTCGAGAAGGGCCAGAAGGCTTCATCACACAAGTCTAGAGTTTGGGAACGGGACAGCCGCGGTATCTTGATCAGCGGGTAAAAACCTTTTTACAACCATTATAAGAAAATACCATGTACCAACGTTTTGTCTGGTGGCAGCGCCCCTAACTCTGTCATGGGTTGATACTACACACGATCTGCATGGGAAAGACTTGAAGTAGTCGCCTGCTTTTCGACCTGGAATGCGTGATAAGAGTCTTGTGTGTATTGTTGCAGAAAACTACGGTTAAGTGCCTGCTCGGAGTCTTTGAGCAATTGGGATGCCAACAGCACTTTGAGACCAGACGCCGTTACCGCAGCATGGTGAGGGACCTCTTAGATACACCTACGGATACTGTCGGATTAGAGAGAATTTCTATGAGATGCATTCGTTTAGAAAATTGGAGGGACCGCCGACGCCGACGCTCGGAACAAAAGGCGATGGACCAAAGATTACTTACCACAAGTTACACAAGGTTTCCCGGCGACTGGATCCAGTTCCGGTTATTCCGCACTCAAGGCGTGATCGATCTCCGCCGTGAACAAATCTAGTAAATACTGACGAACTGATTAGATCCAAGTACCCTAGAAGTTGAGAAGTTAAGGCGGCAAATGGGCGGCGACGTTCACGCCGTATTGCACGCTGGTAGAACCGTGCAGGGCCCACGCCTACATCACGCCGGACAGAAGGTTCTGCGCGATCGGCGAACGATGCAACTTCTGTATTGAGCAGGGGCCCAAGGCGTCCTGGGGGAATTTTTCTCACCTGTAGTCAGATCGAGTCAACACTAGTAGGTTATGACCGCGCTCTCCTATCATAGCTTTGTGCGAGTCATATGAGTCGCTCCTACGTCCGGGCCCTTGGTATGAGTCCTAATAGAGGCCGCGCTACGTCCTGCGCAGTGCAATTATAATATGGCGTTATTAAACTTGCTTTGAAAACCATATACGCTTGTTAGATTATAAACACCTTGCTTTCAACACAGGCTCCAGGCGCATATGACGACGGTGGTTATCTGGCAGCAGTGCTCCTCGGACCATTTTCTAGCGCATTGAAATTGGGCGATGTTGGGCGTAGATTTCTGGTCACAATTATCAGACCCCGGTGAACTCAAGCCTTCACAGGCCGGTGGGATGCCCCGCAAACATACGGTACCTCAACAATAACGAACTTGTACTTGCCTTAGACGCTCGCCGCCCCGAATCTAGATATCTTTTTCGAAGTCTCTACACGGCTTTTGTTAGCTCGCTTCGAACGGGAGGATGGTACTACGGAGACGTCCCGGTGGCGTGAATCCGAGTAGCCTAGAAGTTGAGAACTAGTCTGAGTGCCCCTCGGGCGGTGATGCTAACATAGGCGAGAGGACCGCACCTCTCCACAGCCTGAAGGCTCAATTGTTCACGAGGCGTTTTCAAGAACCTCGTTGCGTGGGCGTGTTTTTCACACCCCTCGAGAATGCGGGCTTCCTAGCATGCCGGGTCCAGATCTCTTCGGAAGAGATGAACCGCCTTATGCTGATAGCTGTATGCAATCATATATTGTTAGCGAGTGAGACGTAGATGCCGAAGGGTGGATGCTGAACATGAATACGCTACTCTGGTGCTCTGGTAGTCATCGGCGGAGGTCCCAGACCCTAGGAGAGGTACCGAGGGGTACAGCACCTTAGTCCTGAGCGTTGCCGCCAGTGGCCCCGAGGCAGCTTACAGTCCGAGCGGCAAGACTATACGCGACGCATAATGATAGTTGTTTCGTATTTGGCCTTGTGGGATTTTCCGGTTGGCCATGACATCGGTACCGTCATGCACCTATCTGCCTCGAGGTCGTTCGGTGAGCCTCGCGGCTCGCCGCCGGGGGCCACGCGGTGACTCGGCATCCAGAGCCACTAAGCCCTCCGATCATCAGGCGGAATCACGTTTGACGAGAGGGCACTCACCAGCACTCACGCCCAAGGATGGAATCTTAATGGCTTGGTTTTGAGGGAGCGCATCGACGTTCTGTACGTGGCCATTGCTTTAACTTGATCAATTGTTTTCGTCATCCTGACTACAGAGTATTTCTGTGAGCATGACTTATACCAAACGACTTCAAATGTGATTGTGAACTCACCTACCCTAGGTAAGGATTATGACTACATCATGCGGTACGTCTACCGTACTTGAGTCTCTACACTCTCATGCGTGCGACACAATTAGAAGAAGCTACATGACATAGCGTACTATAAATTACATAGAGCCGAGCGCACAAAAGCATCGAGCCTGCCAAAACAGCAAACGAACGCGAGCCGACTCCGACGACGAAAATACCGCACGACACCAAAAGAAAGGGCCAAGGCGGCAAGAACGAGCACGGCGGGGGTGGTGAGAACGCATCCAACTAAGCTACAACTTGCACCGACGCAGAGTCCACCCAGGAGCACCCCGACTAGACCGTATACCCAGACTAGCAGACGCGCCGCAGCATACAACACGCCCAAAAAACTTCCAACTTCCCCGGTACCCGGGCAGCGACCGAAGACCACGCCGCGACGCCGACGCGCCGACGTGCCAGAGGGCTACAACAGCCCGGCGGCCTGCAGCGTGCGCGTGAGGCGCAGCTCCGCATCGGTCATCTGCTGCGCGCGCCGCTGGGCGTTCTCGTCCACGGCGCGGCGGATGGCCTCGTCCTCGTCGGGCTCCGAGTCGACGGTGAACCCGAACGCGGCCTCGATGTTGCGCCGGACCTGCTCGTCGTGCCGGATCTGCTCCGGCGTGAGCGTCTCGGGCGGCTGCGACGCGTCGCGTACCGCGGCCTCCCAGCGCTTTACGCGGTAGAAGCCCACGCAGGAGGACAGTAGTAGGAACCAGCCTGCGTGACGATCGACCGGTCAGTTTTTTTTTCTCTTTACGAGATAGGGGGGATAGGACGGACCGAGCGTCATGAGGATGAGCGCGATCCAGTCGCGCGACGTGACCGCGAACTGCATCTCGAGCACGGCGTTGGGGTCCGTTACGTTGTACGGCATGTTCTCGGGCATATGGTCGAACGGCGAGGTGCTGTTCGCCATCGCGGCGGGGTTCACGTACCGCGTGCCGTCCCATATCGTGCCGTCGCTTTGAAGCTCAGGGAGGTCCCCCGTGCGCCCGTGTCCGAACGAGCCGCCGTATTGTATGAGGCCGTACTGGATGAGTGTGAGGCCCAGCCCAGCGCGAGAGCCATACTTGGCCGCGTGCGTCGTGTGGAGGAGGTAGGTGAGCACGAAGCCCGCGAACTGGAAGAAGAACGAGACGAAGGCGGTCACAAGGAAGGAGAGTACGGAGCCGGAGGGAAGGTCGTCCACGATCATGAATGCGTTTGGGTCCAGAGCTGCGGCAGGGGCGTGAACTGTGGTCTCCCAATACGGCGGCACAGCGTCGGCTTGCGCCTCAGCGTACGACTATC
The DNA here is from genome assembly GCA_022606255.1 of Trametes meyenii. NCBI lineage: Eukaryota > Fungi > Basidiomycota > Agaricomycetes > Polyporales > Polyporaceae > Trametes > Trametes meyenii. The sequence goes on along the minus strand of JABYQG010000003.1, from coordinate 2,189,231 downwards.
ATGTCGGGGAGTTAGGTTAGTCGCAGAGGATAGCACACTCGAAGCATTGGCCCCAGCCATACGTCGCCACCAAGGCGATTAGCATGATATTCATGAAGCGATCGCCCTCGCGATCTGACATGATCAAGTACGGCCGAGGCCAATGCCACCAAGAGTGCGTCTGCAAGAACAAAGAAACTCACTGGTGGTGTCTCCTTCTGGACCTCCTCCGGCACGAGGTGGACGTTCCCGTCCAGGTCCGTGATCCTGATAGGCTTTGACGGCTTCGCGCTCACATTGGCAAACACCCCGTCGTTCTCGGTGCCCCCGCCAACGAGGCGCGCCCCCGGGGCCTCCGTCGGCACCCTTACGTAGTGTTGCGGGAGCAGCGCCCCCGCAGCCCTCCGCCAGAATGGTACGCTGGGCCGTGGCGGCTGCACGGGCGCCCCCACCGGCAGCATCCCGTTCGAGTTCCCAAAGTCGTTCGGAAGCGCACGATCGGACGGCGCTGGGGGCGAGCCCGGAGGGGGCTGGGTGTAGTCGTAGTCGTAATCTCTTTCAAAGTCGTATGCGCCCGGCGGGACGGACTGGGGGGTGGGGACCGGCGAGGGGAAGTCGGCGTCGAGCGGGGGATGGGCGTGAGAGGTGGTGCGGGGCGGGAGGGCGCGGGTCAAGGGAGTGTGCTCGGACGAGTCCTGGCCTTCGTCCTCGGAGTCGAAAGCGTCCTCGAGCTCACGCTGCGCGGCCTCCGGGGCGTAGCGCGGGCTAGCCAGCGGCGCGTACTGGACGGGCATGGCGGGGAGGGGACGAGGAGGAAGGGGGGGAGAGGAGGAGGGAGGGAGAGAAAGACGGCGACAGCAGCAGGGACGACGGCGACGACGACGGGGGGAGGACGAAGGGAGTGTATCAGACAAGTCTGAGCACTGGCAAGCACGCCAGGGGCGGTCTCCTCCCTCGGCCAGGCGTCTCTCGCTTGGCGCCAATCCGCCAGTCCACGCCACAGCCGTTGAGACCGCCAAGCGCTAGCGAGTCCGACCAAACGCCCGACGCCTCCCATCCTCTCCCATCTCCCCCCAGTCTCGAGCGCAGGGCATGCAGTCGCCCAGGCACGCCCGCTACGAACCTTCAGGCTCACAAGACACAGCTGATCACATCAGCTTCAACAACTTCTCGCATTCATTCCAGCCCGCTCAAAGGGGAGAACAGTGATTATCTCGGCTTATTTCGGCGTGCAGGTGATGTACCGCCGCCCACCGGAATCGCATAACCGTGGTGTATTACATAGCCAGTGGCTTGTGATACTACAACAAGTGGGCAGGACGCAAGCGTTCTACAGGGATGGTCCATCTAACCGAAGGGATTCGAGTCCAAAGAGGATGCGAGCAGAACTTGACCCGAGGAGTGATGCAGTGATAGAACCAGATGCTGTGGCATTAGTACCGAGAGCACAGAACAGAGCAGGCAACGGAAGTTCAGTCTTTGGCAAGAGGCTGGCCTTTGTCCGACTAGCGGGTCATAGCCTGCAGGGTCGCGACGAGCCAGCTTGACTTGAACACGTACAAAAATACGAGAGATCGATTCAGGGCGAGGGTCCTTCGGCCACCGTGCGGTCAGAGAAGAGAACAGGTAAACCGAGGGTCGAATCGCACGCGCGAAGCGTGCCGAAGGGCCGGGAAGACCAGGGCCGGTGAAAGCTGAGCCTCATAGAGTAGAACAGAGTGAAGCCACCAGTTTGTCCGGCTCGGAATGGCACAGGGCAGCCCAAAGAGGTGATCCACGCCGAGCAGTCCGATAAACGCAAGGTGTGATGCCCGTATGGGATCACAGTTGCCCTAGGGAGAAGACGGCTGGGTGAGATCGTATAGAGCTGAGAAGTCGGTCGATCCGGGTAAACTTGGCACTGACTGTACATTGAGCGAGCTGGCTGTAGCGTATTGCTGGGGTATGTGTGCGCCGCGCTTGATACGTCGTCGCCCGCTGTGAATTGTAGGAAATAGGTCAAGTTGACGTGAAGATCATCGCGCAGGAATCGCCGGCGAAGAGGAAGCGTGGAAAATGACTGCGGTGCCATTTGTCTACGCGCGATCGTGCGACTCAGAGCGCCGGGACGTAAGACTGGAATGGCGACGGGGCGCATCGGCATGATTCACGCAACAGAAAAGGAGAAGACCTTCTGGAGGTCCAGAGAGCGCGAGGAAGAGGACGATAAGGGCGCCGATGAGTGCAGCGAGTCAGCGGACCGCCGACACGTTTGTCGGCGTGCGGATCGCTGTCCGCCGCGAGCGCGGGGTGCGAGGATACGCGGAGGCCGAGATGGGCGATGCGGGGGCAAAGGCGGCGGCGATCTTCCTGAAAGGACTCGAGGGGACGGGCGATGGGGACGATATCTGTGCATGGCGAGCAAGGCCGGAGAAAAGACGAGGACGGTTTAGAGAACGAGAGGCTCGATCGGGCAGGCGCGCAGTGCGGGGAAACGTCGGGCGATGCCGGGTCCAATGGGCACTGGACCGTGTCTGGGGACGGGAAAGGGGATGATGTCACATGCATCATCGATGAGAGTACAAGAGGAAATACAGTCCTCCTAACCCTACCCATTACTCCTACCTAACTACTACCCTCCTCCGTCTGCGTTCGACCCGTCCCGCCAGGCCACACCCCGCCTGCGTCGCCCGCCATGTCGCCCACGCTCCTCACGACAGAACCCTCCACTCCCGACCTCTCCATCCCCTCCGTCAACGGCGAGCAGCGGCACCTCATCGTCGTCTCAAACCGTCTCCCCATTACAATCAACAAGGATGCCTCCGGCGAGTACCACTTCAAGATGTCTTCCGGCGGCCTCGTCTCCGCTCTCTCCGGCTGCAAAAAGTCCATGTCCTTCACTTGGATTGGTTGGCCTGGCTTCTTCATCCCACCCAAGGACCGTCCGATCGTCGACAAACGCCTCAGGGAAGAGTACTCGTGCCAGGCCGTCTACCTCGACGATGATGTCGCGGACCGACACTACAACGGCTTCTCCAACTCTATCCTCTGGCCTCTCTTCCACTACCACCCCGGCGAGATGAACTTCGAGGACGAGAACTGGCTCGCATACCGCCAAGCGAACATGGCCTTCGCGGAGGCCATCATGACCCAGCTGTCCCCCGGCTCCATGGTTTGGGTTCAGGACTACCACCTCATGCTCCTCCCGCTCCTCCTCCGAACTCTCATTGACGGGCCGCAGAACGTCGGTGACCTCACCGCAAGCGAAGTCGACCGCATCCTCGACGGCGTGAACACGGAGGAGATCCCGCCCCCGAAGTACTCCGACATCAAGATCGGATTTTTCCTGCACACTCCGTTCCCCTCCAGTGAAATCTACAGGTTAGTCCACCATCCTTCTACGCCTCCGCTCCTCCTGCGCGTCTTCTGTCGCTCCACCTCCACCTAGCGCCCTCTTTACGCCGTGATTAAGTCTCCGTCCCGAATTTGCCGCGCGTGCCTGCGGCCTTCCCACTGCGGGCTCCGCGAAGCAATCGCCGCACGCCCGAAATGGCTGTAGCCCAGCCTATGTCGCACCACATGCCCTCTCATTTACCTTTTCGCGCGCCTCTGCAGTGCAGGTGCTGACGATCGCCCAGGATTCTCCCCGTCCGCCGCGAGATCCTGCTGGGCATCCTTTACTCGGATCTCATTGGCTTCCACACATACGACTACGCGCGTCACTTCCTCTCATCGTGCACGCGTATCCTCGGGCTGCCCACGATGCCGAACGGGGTCGAGTTCGAGGGGCGGCTCGCGCACGTCGGCACGTTCCCGATCGGGATCGACCCATCGTCGTTCATCGAGAACCTCAAGAAGGACGCCGTGCAGAAGCGGATCGCACAGCTCGAGCAACGCTTCGCGGGATGCAAGGTCATCGTCGGCGTCGACCGCCTCGACTACATCAAGGGCGTCCCTCAGAAGCTGCACGCGCTCGAGCTCTTCCTCACGCAGCACCCCGAGTGGATCGGCAAGGTCGTCCTCGCGCAACTCGCCGTTCCTTCGCGACAGGACGTCGAGGAGTACCAGAACCTGCGCGCGACCGTGAACGAGCTTGTGGGGCGGATCAACGGCCGTTTTGGCACGGTCGATTTCATGCCGATCCACTTTATGCACAAGAGTTTACCGTTCGACGAGTTGTGCGCGCTGTACGCTGTTAGCGACGTCTGCCTTGTGACGAGTACGCGCGACGGCATGAACTTGGTGCGTGCAAGATATTCGTTCCCGCACTGGCTATCAACTAACAAGCCTTGTTTAGGTCTCCTATGAATACATTGCGTGTCAGCAGCAACGACAAGGCGTCATGATCCTGTCCGAGTTCGCGGGCGCCGCGCAGAGCTTGAACGGCAGCATCGTGGTCAACCCGTGGGACTCGCAAGAGGTTGCGGATGCCATTTTCCAGGCGGTCACCATGGATGCCGACACGCGCGCAGAGAACCACAGGAAACTTTTCAAGGTGCGCTGCGATTCGCACCCCTCGTACTCTCTTACAGCCTGATGCAAACCTTCCTTGTGCGCATAGTACGTCAACAAATACTCCGCAGCGTACTGGGGCACGTCGTTCGTCCGCGAAATGACGCGAATAGAGCTCCCCGCGCAGAAGAGCGAGCCCGCGCCTTCCGCCCCCGCGGCTGCCCACCCGACAATCTCGGAGCTGAAGGCGGGCATGGCGGAGCTGCACCTGAAGAAGGAGGACGCACGCGGGAGCTCCGTCGAGAACGGGCAGGTGCCGCTCACGCCCGCGCAGAACGCCCTCGCCCCGCACAACTCGGCGTAAGAGGTTCCCCGTGCGGTCTGCGGATTGACGTGTCATTCGCATAGAGATCTGGTGTCAGGGCTTTTGGAGACGGTAGGTTTGGAGGGAAAGGGAGGGGCAGGGGTGGGAGAGGGCGCCGATCATAGACGCATATCTTGGTCACGGTGCGAACACACGGATACGACCACGACACTACATCACATCACACCGCACCATACACGACGACGAGGCGCACGCGGAGAGGCCAGGAAACTGAACGCAGTACCCACACATGTAGTGTATGCATCGCTGTTTCGATAGTTGTACTTATTACCTACGCATTCTGTCATCGCCGACGATCCACTTGGGATATATTCGAACATTCACGTATACCGCTGCCCGGGGGCAAAGACGTATGCTATCCGTTGACTGCTTTGGAGTACTTATCAGCTCCGCGTGTTATGCTTGCATGATTTAAGTTCAAGGGCGAGGAGCTTGTCGACGTCAAACTTCAAGCTGCCGCAGTACACTGAAGGCGAGATCGTCGAACAAAGGACTTTGGATTTCATTCAGACATAGGAGTTCTGGAAGACCGTGCCAGCGGCGATCTCGCTGCGAAAGAAGGTGGGCTGTGTGGAGACGCCCATCAACAGAGGCGCAATGTCGGGAGAATGGCTGAGCAGGAACTTACAGATCTTGCGGCTCGAGACGGCCCGTTGGAATGTCGGATGCAGGTCGAACGTTGCTAGCTTTGCGGGAGCAATGGAATAAGTATCGTCCCAGAGACGCGTAGTATCGGGCGGTTTTCGATCGGGGCCAATTGTACATTGATACACGCCAGGTGTATTAATCGTGATAAAAGTGGGTTAAAACCCGGGACTTCTGCGTAGGCGAGGAAGGACGGAATCCCGAGCCCTTGAAGGAAGCTGAGGTCAACATGGAATCCAGTACTGGAGGACCATGGGCCGTTGGCGCGCGGAAGGCTGAGCATATCAGCCGGACACGGTGCATACGATGATTGTCGTGTCGTCGATATAGAAAGAGGGTTTGCTGTCACGATCGGTCCAGTTCGCTTGGATGTTCGCGTCTTGGATGCGCTCCGCATTAGTGCCTCCGAATAGGTTGCCTAGCACCATGACGGCCTTGTTCCCGCCATCGTCCCATGCAGGATCTATTGGGTGTCCTAAGATATCTCCAGCTTCGGCTCGATCGAGGTCATTTCCGAGAATTCGGGCGACGAGGGGCCCAGGGTTGGTTTCTCGATTCGTCCCTAGAAGAGTAGAGTAATAGTAGTTTGCCACCGTGTCCACACCATCCGAGAATATAATAATCGTCGGCTTGGCATCCCATACTGGCTCAAGGTCAAAGAACCGCACGGAGGGCTCTGCGGAAAGGTAGGGTGGCGTCTTGACGAATTCGGCCGCAGGGTTATGCACGTATTCGTCCGGGACGTAGTCGAAGACGTGAGTGATGTACGCGCGGTCGAGCTTCATCGCGCTGTCGCCGATAGCTAGCCAGGCGTCAGCAGGCCCTGGTAGCGGAGTGACGCATGTATACACATACATCTCGTCATTGAGAGCCATCCTAGCACACGGTTATTCTGGGTAACTTTCTCGAGCTCTTCGCGAGGGTGCGCCATGGCAACACGAAAATACTCGAGAGGTTCGGTCAGTCTGTGCAGGTCGCACAGTTGAGTCCAATCGCGCCTGCCAGTGGGGGACTCGCAAGATATTCCTTGGATAAATATATGAGTATAAAAAGGAGCTACGTATCAACCGTGGACCTGTGATACTCACCCACAGTAGAGTCGCCCACGTTAAAAACCCACATACATCGATTAGCGACACTAACGAGCGCGCTCACGAATGTGCTCCCATAGTAACCTTGCTGTAGAACTTCCAAATTGTCATCCACGAGGGTCTCGCTCTGGTCTTCTGTCAGTGCCGTGGGCTCTGGACAGAGCTCTTTAATTGCCGTGCTTAAGCCTTCGTCAAACCGCTGGATTTCGCGGCCCAGTGCCGAAGAGATGATATCCGCGTTTGTTACCAGCGTCTCGTGATCGACCATGCCGTGCATGTCGTCCTCTAGTACTTTGCTCAAGACGCCCTTCAGCCGCTGAGGCAGCGCAGTCACTGTGTGCTGAGCGGTGATGGGATTGTCCCCATGCCCTTGGTATAAACGAAGGTCGGAGGAGGATAGAAGCCACATGAGACACAAGACTTACCGTCGCATACAGCTAGAAAGATCCACTTTTGCCCAAATATCTCCCAAGCCTGCACGGCTAGGCGATCTTGGTTGATGCGGGTGGTGAGAGGCTAAAATGTGACGGTATGAGTTCCGATCGCGTCGTCTCGCGTGCTCTCACACAGGCGAACGAAGCCATCACGAGCTGCGAAACCTTCCGGCTGTTCCATACAGGATGTTCAAGTTTTATACTTTCAAAATGAAGATGATGAAGGTTATAAGTGAGGTGTTGAAGGGTCGAGCGTACAGGTTGCCAACAAGAGACTCCTTAGTGACAGTAGAGCTTGAGCGCTAACAACCACAACAACAAATAAAGCACAACTTCCTCCGGGCGTCCGACTGACGGCCGGGTACGGAAAATTTGAAGGAGCCTTCAGAGGCTTCAAGGAAACTGGTGATTTGAACAGCACCCCTCTCTAATTTTCCTTAATCTGATAACATACATACCAATCGAAGGTATGAAACGATGTGACCTCATGGTTCTGAACGCTGAAATACTTGTGTGGTTGCTAGCAGACGCGGAACATAGTATGAGGAAGTTACGACCCATTTGGGGAGTCCTTCTTCTATAGCTCGAGGGGTGCAAATACTATTCGCACGCATTCCAGGACTATAAATCTGCTAATTGCCACACAAGAATTGACACGTCGTCAATATCGAAGGACCAGCTCGTTAGCAGCCCAGCAACGACGTCGATAGGGTCCGCGCCGCTGTGCTGGCCAGGAGTGAAGACGTACGCGCCGTCGACTATGTTGTCGACACCATCAGTGAAAAGGAACAATTTGCTACCCGTATCCCAGAATGGGCGAAGATCTGTAAAGCGCACAGAGGGCTCGGAGGTAATGTACGGGGGCGTCTTGATCTTGGAGGCATAATTGGCCATGCGAACCTGATCGACACGCGGCAAGTATTTGAACAAGTTGGTCAGGTATGAGGCGTGTAATTTCATTGGAAAATCGCCAATGCCTGTTCAAAACCGAGAATCAAGATTCACTGTCAGACCCGATGGAACAAGAAAATTGGGCCGTACCACGTGCCACCGAGAACCATCCCAACAGGCGGTCGCTCTCGAATAACGGTTGTTCTATGTAAGGGTGCGCCATGACCGCACGAAAATACTCCTTGGGGTCTTTGAAAGAGTGGACATCGCAGAGTCTCTGCCCTTGCGAGGTCCCGTCAACGTCAATGACGGACAGTCCTAAGTGATCTTCGTCAATGTGATGTGCAGGCTCGTACTAGGTGCCATCAAAACCGCGGTCCAACGCGACTTGCCTATACTAGAGTCACCAACGATTGCTGCCCATACACAGCGCAATTCGATATTGACCAATGTGCATGCCAACGTCGTTCCGGAGAATGCTCGTTCTACGACATCTTCATGCTTCTCGATTAGCTCCCGGGCTTGCTCCTCAGATAGTTCCCAAGGTCGGGGGCAAATTTTGCGCAAGGCGTCCCCAATAGACTGATCAAAACTTTCGATCTCACTTTTAAATAAGGTGGAAATTTTAGGGGCGTTGTCTTCGAGGTTTCTGCGGCCTAAACGGCCGCCCGCAGGACCTTGAATAAATGCACGTAGCTTTCTGCGGACGAGCGTAGGAAGAGCCCTCGATGTATGGTCAGCGGTGGCGTTGCCCGAATGCCCTATAGATTGATTCCACATGGTGAATTATGGAACAGCGTATATTACTATCAGGAATCTTTCAAAGGATCTTGAAGGGTACAGACCGCATACCATCGAGAACGGCGAAGAAAAGCCAATATTGGCCACACACATTCCATTTGTCCATGAGCACGCGATCTTGATTCCAGGCGGGCCCCCGTGGCTGGAAGGTGACGGAATGAACACTGTGGGGGGTCGACTTGTCTCCTATGTAGCCTCTCCCGATCCTCTTTCGGGCATCGAGTTCTCGAGGGTTGCACATGGCTAGGGGGAAATCGGTGCACGGCCTAAGCAGTAGTAATAGCGTATGCAGTTGGAACTACCACCGTCGGCATCAAGCATCATGTTTCGGCACTGGCGCCCATTGTTGCTTCCCGTGACTGAGCGCATAGTAAGAACACGTCTTCGAACCGTAATCGCGCGCTGACCTATCAGAGCCAGAGGTCCCATCGGAGCACTTTTTCACAATTCGCTCGGGTCTGTAAACGTAAGTAATGATGGCCTATGATCATTCGATGGGAAAGAATAGCGGCTGACCTTCGAAATTTACTAATGACAGCCTGAGCGTTGTTCATAGGCGTCCCGCATTCGCACATCATGCTTAGATTAGCGGGGGAAGCTCGTGATGTGCTGTCCTAGACATACTACACTTAAGTTGAAGAGCTTTTTACTGAGATGATTAATCGATGCTCTTCCGAGACGTAACACGGTGAGCGAGGATACCTTATTACAGACAAAACTTATACAACCGGCACGCGGATCGACAAACTGCAAGAGGCTCGCACCTACGCACGTGCAAGATGAACGACGACAATGGTCGTGTCATCTATCTGCACGAACATGTCCGGATCGTCCGTAGACAGTCGCTCTCTGGCCATGACCAACTCCAGACATCACGTCCGTCCCCCCAAGCAGGTTACCCAGGATGTCTACCGCAGCGTTGTCTTTCATCCGGCTCAATGCGAACTCGACGGGGTGTCCTAACGCCACCTCCGCTCCAGCCTTGACGCTGTTCATATCACCGACATCTCTGGCACCCCCAGCCAAACTCAGGCTGAGGAGCGCAGATGCAACGGCGAGCGGATCCACACCGCTGTGGCGATACGGAGTGAAAACTAGATGCCCGTCGACAACGTGGTCCACGCCGTCCGTGTAGAGGAGCAGCACGGGATCGCGCTCCCATAGAGGAGCGAGGTCAACGATACGTACATGTGGCATGGCGGTAGCGTACGGTGGGGCGAGCACTCTGTTAGCGAGGGCAGCAAGCGGTAGAGCTCGGTGGGAGGGGAGGTATTGGAACACATGACGCAGGAAGGAGGGGTGCATCTTCAGCGGGAAGTCGCCGATGGCTTGAAGTTCGAAATGGACGATTAACCTAACTCAGTACTATGGGGCGGGTGGCGCTCACCACGCGATGGGGCAAACCAGCCAAGCACCTTGTTGTCACGGTCGACGATGTCTTTCTCAGCCGATGTGTGCGACATGATGACCCTGAAGAACTCGTGTGGGTTCTTGAAGTTATGGACCTCACGGAGGCGTTCTGCCTGATGGGTGCCGTCCTTACTGCACAAGGCTTCTGATCTGCTATCAGCGAAAAGCTTAACGGGGCAGCAAGGAGGGGGAGGCACTCACCAATGGTCGAATCCACCACATCAACTGCCCACATAATACGATGATCGAGGTTAATAAGCGCCATAGACACGGTAGTCCCTTCCAAAGCGCGTACGAATATCTCTTCGTGCTCTTGGATGAGTTGTTTAGCTTGGTGTTCGTCCAGCAACCAAGGTTCTGGGCAAAGTTGCTGGACTGCCTCGCCGAGGCGTAAATCAAACACACAGACTTCGTGCTTTAGGTGCTCAGTAATCCGTTCGCCCAGTCGGGTGAAACCTTCATGGTTGCACGATCCAGGAAGATGCCCTTCGATGAAGTTTCCAAGTTTAGTGCGGATGTGTAGAGGGAGCATACGGGCAGTGTATTCGGAGGTCGTAGTTCCGACGTGCCCTGGGAGAATTGCCGAGGAATCAGGATTAGTATCGACAGCTACAGCTACTGAGAACGAGGAATAAGTTTGGAATAAGTTTGTCCTACTCACCGTCTAAAACGGCTACACAGAGCCAGCGCTGCTCCTTGATAGTCCAATATTCGACCACTGAGCGGTCTGCACTCGAGTCGTTACCTAAAGGCTGGAAAGTGACGGTGTGTATAGCTTTGTCTCCGGTTGGACTCGCATTAGTAGTGCACACTGCAATGGAATGCATAGGTAAGATTACGTCGCGCAGGTTCAAGTCTGCCCGGCTCGCCCATATCTAATGGCAGCGCGAGCAGGCTGAAGGTCCGAACCGAATGTACCCGCGGAGCTGCAGCCATGGTCTCAGTGTCCGGGGGTGATGCGGACGCTCGAACTCGACCCGCCCCGCCGCTCCTGGCAAGAATGGGTGCTGCTACAAGCGCCCACTGCGTCGGGCAGCGCGGTCTGTCACCAGTGACTACGTGGTGTGACGTCACGCGACAGGAAGGCGGGAGGCGCGTGTGGCGTGGTCCATGGCGGTTGCGACTCGACCGACTCGGAGTAGAGCGACTGTGGCTCGTATCCTTTCCTGAGACTATCAAGTTCTGGAAGCCTGATCAAATCGCCATGTCTCTCTGGGTGGATAAAGTCGGTTTTATTCGCGCTTCTAGTGCTGGGCCTGGTCTTTGATTGCATTCGCTACAGCATCGGCCAAGGTCACTGGATGAACTCCACTACCACCATGGCCTCTCGGCACGCCTCAAAGCTCTCGTCAGTCACACACCGCGCTTTCTCTCTCTATTGCCGCAGCGTTTTCTTAAAAAATGATATGTGCATAGGCCGCCTCGGGCGACTTTCCACACATGCTTTTCTACGGCCCCTCTGGTGCGGGGAAGAAAACGAGGATAGCCGGAACTCTGCTAGAGCTGTTTGGGAAGGGAGTCGAGAAGGTCAGTTGCATCGGTATACGACGTACACGCGTGCGCATCGGTACTCATAGCTGAAAACGTGCCCTCGCTAAGATCAAAATTGACCAACGAGTGTTCCTCACACCTACGAAACGCAAGCTCGACGTAAACGTCGTTCAAAGCAATTATCACCTTGAACTTACTCCTAGGTGCGGTGTATACACGTGCCTATGCCTCCGCGAGTTCTAATGGTATCCCGTTTGCGCGGTTAGCGAAGTGGGCAACTACGATAGGCTCGTCATTCAGGAGATCCTGAAGGAGATCGCACAAACACAGCAAGTCGACCTGAGCGCAAAGCAGAGATTCAAAGGTGCGCCCTCACTGCCCCCCACTTCATGCCGCTTCCATCCTCACCGCCCACCCCGTATGTTGCGATACACCGCAGTCGTCGTCATCCATGAAGCAGACGCGCTCTCGCGCGACGCCCAAGCCGCGCTCCGTCGCACCATGGAGAAATACATGTCCAACCTGCGTCTCATCCTCTGCGCGAACAGCACCAGCAAGCTCATCGCACCCATCCGCTCCCGTTGTCTCCTCATGCGCGTCGCTGCACCCAGCGCTGAAGAGGTACGTGCGCATCCGACCCCCGACCACCACGTCCCTACGCACACTGCCCGAGTCGCGGGACACGCTGACCTCTGGGGTACAGATGCAAACCGTGCTCGACTACGTCGCGAAACGCGAGGGCTTCGCGATCCCCGACGACACCGTGCGACTCATCGCCGACGACGCGGGCGGCAACATGCGCAAGGCCGTGCTCGTCCTTGAGGCGCTCAAAATGCAAAAGTGCGTGTCCCGCCCCCGCTCTTCTGTTCCGCAGGGGCCCAACTGACCCCCTCGCGCCCATGCCCTCTCCCGCGCCCTCTTCGCCTTGACGCGTTCGCAGTCCCGACCTGTCCGCGAGCGCGTTGAGCATCGCGAAGCCCGACTGGGAGACGTACTGCCACAAAGTCGCGGACATGATCGTGCAGGAGCAGTCGCCGGCGCGCGTGATGGAGGTCCGCGGGAGGCTCTACGAGCTCCTCAGCCACTGCATCCCGCCGTCGATCGTCCTCAAGGTGCGTGTCTCTCCATATCCTCCGCTCGCGTCCGGCGGCAGCTAAACGGGGCGCTGTGTGCGCGGGTGGGGTGCGTAGACTATCGCGGACAAGGTGGTCGAACAGGTCGACGAGGCGCTCAAGCCGGACATCATGCATTGGGCCGCGATATACGTGAGTGCTCGTCCATCCCCGTCCGTGCACGCGCGCGTTGGCGCACGTATGCTGACGATGATGTGGGGGTAGGAGGCGCGCATGCGCGTGGGCAACAAGAAGATCTTCCACCTCGAGGCGTGGGTCGTCAAGGTCATGAGCCTTTACAAGGTCAGTCCAGTCCGTCCGGCCGACGTCGCCCCTGCTCGCACGCTGATTTGCTGGCTCTCGGCCGACAGAACTTCTTCTACGATATCGACATGGAAGGGTTCGACGACTGAGGGCCGTACGGTGTGGCTCAGTAGTCCGCTCGCCATCCGAGCTCTAGTCCTCACTTTGCTCGCCGAGCTGTGAGCCCCGCACACGGTCCTACACCGGCGCGAGACTTGTATTTGTATCGTTATACCAGGGTATACTGTATTGTAGCGTTCTTCCTCGGCACTAATAGTAGTGAGTAGCACTGTGCATAGTCTGCAGTGGTATAGTATCACTGTCCGCGCCGCCCCTTCTCCCTCGCCTGCGCCCTCCATATATCGTACATATTGTCTGTTCCCACCCTGGACACCTGCTTCTCATCTCTCTGACGAAGGGGGCGCAGCAGAGGCTACCCCTCGTCCTCGCTCCCCTCGTCGCCGGGACCCGCGTCGAGATCCATCCCGCCGTTCCATTCGCGATCCCACAGCGGAACACCCTGCGCGTCGAGATGGCGAGCGTCGGTGAGCGTGGCGGGGTGCCCGAGCGGGAGGATCCCGCGCGCGACCTGGAGTCGCTGCGAGAGCGCGTCGCGGTCCGCAAGGAGCGCAGTGATGTATTCGATCGCTGGGAAAGGCAGGAGCGTCAGCATGCGCGGTCCAGGGCCGGTGTAAAGCAGCAATACAGCAGACATAGAGAAAGGAAAGGAAGGGGGGGAGGCCGCGGGCACACGACATGTTATCCAGAGTGAAAGAGCACGTACTCTTCTGCAGGACGACGTTCTCGCTGCGCGGCCCCGCCCGCCCGTCCGCCTTCTCGCTCTCGCTCTTCCGCCGCTTCTTGCCCCGATCTGCGCCCGCCCCGGCTCCCCCACTCGCGCGCCCCTTCCCCTTCCCACTCGCGCCCTCTCCATCATCGCCGTCCGCCTGCGCGGCAGCCCGCTCGCGCTCGTCCTCCACGCGGATCGCCTCGCGCAGCGCGGGGACGACCTCGCAGAGGGCCTCGTACCCGCGGCGGATATTCGCGCGTCGCTTCTGCTCGGACTGGATGTGATTCGCGCGCTTCTGCGAGGGCGAGAGCAGCGCGCCTTTGCTCGCTCCGCCCTTCTCCTTTTCCTTTTCTTCCTTATCTCGCCCCTTCCCCTCCGCAGTTGAGGTCGTCGAGGTTTTCTGCTGCTGCTGGGAGCTGCCTTTGCGTTGCGCTGCGGCGGAGCTTGGGCGTGGGCGCGTGGCAGGGGTAGATCCGGCCGCTGAGTCAGACTCGAGGACGGAGGGGAAGGACGTCGAAGAGGGCGATGGACGGGCTCGTTTGGACGAGCTGGGGTCCGTTGCGGGCTCCGATGAGGAGGGGAGGGGTCGTTTTGTCGACGTGGAGGCGTTGCCGGATTGTGGAGTGGGTACGGCCGACCCGGATGGCGACGGAATGGCCGAGGGCCGCGAACCCTCGTGTGGGGCGAGTCCATTCGGGAAGCCGGAGGTGGATATGGGCGGGAGGGAGAACCCGGACGACGACGGGGCCCCGTCAAACCCGCGCAGAGGAGGGATCTGGACGTGTTGTTGCTGCTGCTGCCCCAGATGGGACGTAAACACGGACGTGTTCGCTCGCTCTCCGGATCGCAGTGAATCTGAAGGCGCAAGGGTGCCCGAGAGACCGCGGGTTAGATAGTGGGTGGGGGAGGACGGGCGGGCACCCTGGGCGAACTTGTGCTGCTGCTGCTGTGCCCCTGACGACGAGCCCGGCCGCTCCCCCGGCGGGAAACTTGGCCAGTAGCTCGGCTGGGAGCTGGCGACTGCATGAAGCTTGGAATGCGATGGCTGTCCCGAATTCTGAGTCTGAGGGACGGCGGGGCCCTCGAGGGACATGAGGTCTTTTGTGGCCTTTGCGAGGGCCTCCGAGCCCTGGAGGTGGGGGATCTGGTCTGCGAAGTTGGGGTCGATCTGGCCATCGTGGCTGACCTGGGCGTCGAGGTCGACGGAGGAGAGGAAGGAGGAGAGGTAGACGGACTCTGAGGCGGAGAAGAGGGCCATTGACGCACTCGCAGCGAGAGCCATACCCCGCACTCGCAGTCAAAGTCAGGCTTGTGATTCTGGCCTCCCCGCGCCCTTCCCCACATCCAAACAGCCACTCGGCCCCTGCCGGCGGCTCCCGCTCCTCTGTCCGCCCTTGCCCATTTCCAACACCGTAAGTAATCGCAATGCAGTCTATTATGCGCCCATTGACTCCAATTGGAACTATCTAGTTACTCGCTATTATCAGTGCCTTCACCCGCGACAAACATCTCCTCGAGCAGATCGTCCATGCTCCACGCAGACGCCAGGTGCCCACCCGCGAACATGCTCACCCGCGCGT
The DNA here is from genome assembly GCA_022606255.1 of Trametes meyenii. Lineage (NCBI taxonomy): Eukaryota > Fungi > Basidiomycota > Agaricomycetes > Polyporales > Polyporaceae > Trametes > Trametes meyenii. The sequence goes on along the minus strand of JABYQG010000003.1, from coordinate 2,173,888 downwards.
CCCCGTAGTGGTCGCTCAAATACTTGGCCATCATCAGCAGGCTCGTGTCCCCTTCCCCCACCCCCAGGATCACCGGCTTCCGTCCCTGCGCCGCGTCCACCTCGTCGAGCTTGAACCCCCAGTCGCCATGGATCGCATCCGCCACTCCTAGGAATCCCTCCCACGACCGGCTCACGCTCCGCACCATCCCCTCTGCCATCCGCCGCGCAAACTCGCCCTCGCCCGCCCCGCGGCGCACCCGCCACTCCTCGTACCGCGCCCTCTCCTCCGCGCTCATCTTCGAGAAGAACTCCGCGTCCAGAAACGCCTCCGCCGCAGCAACATCGCGTACCTTCCCCTGCAGTGCGAGCTTCATGAGCTGCGGGACGAGGTTTCCCGGCACGACGCGCGTCAGCGGGCCCACACTGATCCAGTCGCGCCAGCTGAGCCACCGTCGGTAGCCTGTGTCCTCGCGGAACGGGCTGAACGGCGCCATGAGCAGCATCCCCGCGATCTGCTGTCCGTACGGGAAGCGTTCGTACGGCGCCCCGAACACGATCTGCGCGGGAACCGTCCCGAACGAGCCGCCTGCGACGTAGATCCGCAGCGTCGTCGGGTCGTACGTCGGGTATAGGTGCCGGAGGAGCGCGAGCGTGTCCCCGACGACTGTCTCGGCGAAGGTCGTCCCGGGAAGCAGGGGCGAAGTGTTGCCCCATCCGGGGAGCGTGGGCGAAATGTGGTGCGCTTTGCGGCGCTGGACAGGCCCAGGGTTTGGAGGGACCGTCGCGTCGCCAACGCTGAATAGACCATGGTACCAAATGAAGACTAGATCGCTGTCGGATGGCCCTGAGTGCTCATATGCGAGAATGCGGCCATCCGGGAGAGAGAGCAGCTGTTCTTCCAATGACAAAAACCCGCTCATTAGGGCGGGCTGGTCTGTAGAGTTACTGAGGGTGACTATTAGCAGGTGTAAACGGGGATCGACCGTGTACTATGCTTCGGCGCACCTTATATCCCCTCGTGCCCTAATACACCTGCGGTGGCGCAGTATCCGCAGCGACCGGATCTGTCAAGTGTACTATCCGGTTAGCTAAAAGACTTGTCTACCGTCTGCCCCTCGCGCTGGAAGTCAAGTCCTGTTAGTACATTTGATAGCCGCGAGCACCGCCAGGACGGCCATTTCAAAGCTCGGAGAACCTGGGCATGCCGAAGAAATCTCCCTCTCACCCCCAGCTGTTGGCAGGGAAATAGCAAGAATGTGCAAGTGTTCATGCTCTGAGTGGGACCAAAGATACTTTGGGTGAGAGACACGCTAGATTGATAATCAGCACTCCTATTTGTTGGGCAGAGCCAAGGAGGACGTACTTGCTAGTCTCAAACGGCGTCCGGCGGCCCCTGTTTCGACTTTGAGCGAGAAGAACCCCACTCATTCGAGACGGAACCCAATCTGGAGGGAAGTCCCCACCAATGAAAAGGCATCATCGCTTCAGGCTTCCGCTCAACATACCAGCGAAATCCAGCATGACGCGGCGCCGAAGGTGCTAGCATACCCAGTCGAGCGGAAGTGATGCGCTCTCCGACTTCCGCGCAAATATTGCGGAGAAATAGGGGCCTCTGTCGTAGATACATTCAACGATCAGGCTGTTGTTTTCGGCGGAGACAATCGTCCCGTCGTAGATGATCCTGCGGTTGAGTGTGAGTAGTTAAAACATATAAAAAGCTCAAGAGGTCGCCCACCCGTTTCCACATCCCGGAAGAACCGCCTTCCAGGAAGACCAACATTCGCCCACTGCACCGACCAGTCAGTTCACCACTCGCGTCTACCAGATGCAGCCCGTAGAGCAGTGGGCCACGGGAAGAGGTGAGTCTTGTCGCCGTAACCCCTTCTGCAGGAGATGGGGGGTTCGTTGACGATCTGTAATTAACCGCTTAGCACGTTTCTAGAGCCCATGACTGCCAGACAGGCCATCGCGCTCGAGCGCGTTGCCGCCCACGACGGCATCGACGTCCCATTCCTGGACCAACAGGGGCAGAACGGACAGAACGTCACGAAGGCCGAGGCCTACAAGCTCATCGCGGACATTTTGTCTGGCGTCCGCCCCACCGCAGAGCACCTCGACGCGCTTGGACGCAACGACGCGGTAAGTCGCTCTTCCTCCTGGACACACCCCCCCGCCACCGATGAGAGACGCGATGTAATGGGTGTACGACTGACGTGGAACGCATAGCACGCTCTCCTGGGCCCGCCGCACCCGAGCCTCTGGAACAACCGTAACGGCAGCCCGACGGAGAAACAGATCGGGTGGCTCAAACGCCTGGTCTCCGCTCTGGATATCCTGGCCAACGTGAGAGACCAGACGTTGCAGAGCCTCACCAGCGGCCAGGCGTCGGCCCTCATCGACATACTGAGGGCCCGAAGCCAGTTTGGGCCCGTGGAGGATAAGCGTGTGTTCTTCGAGGCGGCGGTTCAGCAGGCCCGCACGGAGGTACCTCTTTAGGATGGAGGGAATGAGTAGACTAAGATAAAGCGATGATATACGCGAAGGCGTTTGTCTGTGTCGTGTGGGTCCCTAGCACGAATACAATATGTTCCAGTCAGTGATACAAGACGAGAGACGGGCATAAAAACTTGTACTCACCACCCGTTGGAGCATGAACTGATGCTGTGAGGCGTCAACATACTCGATTGCTGCAGGAGCATTGTTTCCCACAACTTTGTGGTATTGGTGACAGAGACTCGAACATTAGCGGTTCAATAGCGAATACTTGGTATCTCATCCTGAGCGCCGCCCTCACTATTCCTGGCCGTAGACACTGATGCCATTATAAATCGCCGACCGACGTAAATTACTTTCCTCGCGCCCTCGCGCCTACGCCTCAAATGTCAGATCTCAGGTCTCAGGCCTCAGAGCTTCGCCTCCCCACACGTCGCGTTCCACGCCGCGTCGCCCCAGGTGCGCTTCGCGCTCTCCGCGTGGGCCGCGACAAAGTCGTCGAGCGCGCACGAGCCGAGGTGCTTGTCCATGCGCTTGCACGTCGCGAGCGGGAACGGCGCGTCGTTGAGCACGAGGCGCACCTGCGGCCCGCGGAAGGACGTCTTGCACGTGAACTTCTCCCAGAGCATCTGCGCCGCGAACGGCACCTGCTGCGAGGTGCGCCAGTTGCGGTTCGCGCGGACGGGGCCCGAGGCGGAGAGGGGGTGGGCATCCCTAGGAGGGGGACGACGGTTAGTTTGATGGTAAACTGGAGGCATCGGACGGCGAGATGAGACTCACTTGGCGAGCCCAAGGGCGGTAAGTGCCATGTCTATCGTAGTGTCGTGACCAAACTCGAGGTACACGGGCTTGGCGGTTCCTGTGCTGTTCGTGAACCTGACCATATCCGTGGGAGTTCAGAACACGCGCTATAGCAATTAAAATAAGAATACCGACCGCTCGACGAGTTTGTTAACAAAGAGTGAACCAAGCACTTCGCCCATGTTGTTAGGCAGGTTGTAGCCGAACGCGCCGTCCATGAGCAGGTCGAGCTCATACCTGGGAGAGGCCGCTAGTAAGAACCAGCCTGAGTTGACAACGTCTAGATAGCTTACTCGAAATCCTCGATCTCGCTGCGCGAGAAGGCACCACACCAAGGCGAGGTACCATGCGCTGCGAGATCGTACGCACACGCATACAGCGCGCCGTGCACGTCGTCCGTAGTGAAGTTGACCGCGGGGAGAACCTTGTTCAGCCGCTTTGCGATAGGGGGGAGGTAGACCTTGCCCCACTCGATCGTTGCCTGGATATTCACTGTCAGCACGAGGATTAACTGCTCGCGGGAACAGAAAATACGGACGTTGTTGCCGTACGCGTACTGCCAGTTCGCGCAAGTGTCCATAGGCGTGATCCACGAAACGGTTTTTGAGTCCTCGGCGATGGTCGAGAACGCAGTGGCGTTGAGCGTGGCCCAGTTGCGTCCGAAGTAGCCCTGCGCGAACCATTGCGCGGACTCGACGACCTAGTTGCACGTTAGAGCTGCCAAAGCACATACAGGCATCTATGCGGCCTACCCGATCCTGCAGACCTGCAAGTACACCATCCGCAACCAGGGTAGGGTACTTCAGGCGGAAGCTAAACAAACACACGTTTACATGGGGGCCTTTCACACGCGCATCAACATAAAACACTCACTTGACGCCGTGCTCGAACAACTGCAACCGCCCCGGCGGGGTCAAGTCGTCGTGGCCGAGCGTAGAAACATACCCATCCTTGAGGAACGTGAGGCTGTCCGGAAGACGCGCCTTGTGGATCGCGGCGGACGCGTTCGCGAGCTTGGACACCAGGTTGGTGATGAACACGAGCTCGGACGAAAGGGGGTAGCGCGAGCCGTGCCTGTGCATCTACACAGCGCGAGCATGTGTGAGCCTCGTTAAAATAGGACGTCCATACACGGGTGGAGGGACACGACGCACCAGCATGACCTGCTCGACCTCGCAGTCCTCCGGGAGCGTCTCCTTGATCCCATGCGGGACAGGGCCCTTCTGGTAGGGCGCCAGGTTCCCTAGGCGGGTCGCGACGTCAGCCAACGCGCGCCCCTGCACATCGGGCGTCGCGCGCGCGGCGGATGTGAGCGCGACCGCCGCGACCAGGAAGTTCGTGAACGCGAGCTTCATCGTATCGTCTGTATCCCGTGCGGCGTGCGTGCGCTACCTGCTATATGCTACCCGCGTGCGGCGCTTTACACGAGAGAAGCTCGAACGAGGCTTGTCGAAGGGCAGTCGGGGGCTCGAAGCTCGAGGCTCAGGAGTTGCTGCCCCGTCGAGATTTTATACACCCATCATGCTGGTGGCGCCGACGCCAACTGACACCTATGGGACTGACAGCGCCCCCGCCTGCGAGACCGAGACGGAGCACTCGCCCGCGCGGCGCTCGAGTCCCCCACGGAGGGGATCTAGGAATCGCAGAGGCAATCGCAGGCGCGCGCGACGCAGGTGCGCGCAGATAACGGCGCGCTCCGGCGCCAACGTGCGTACCCATGCGGGTCGGCCTCTGCGGCTGATCCTGGGTGCGACAGCGGGGGGACGGCAGTGATGCGACGCGCCAGGCACGCGGTGCTTGCACCACGCGGGGGCCTGCGCCGATAAGTTGGATTTGCGAGTCGCGACGGAGGTATTTTGTCGGCGTAGTAATAACAATGTGCTCGGACTCGGAAGTTCGGCGTCGTGGCGAATGTCGACGGGGGCGTGGGCCACGGATTCGAGGGGTGGGTCGGAGTCGAAGTGAGGGCTGCAATCTTCAGAGCGACGATGCGGATGGCTACAGCGTTTGGCGCACGGACCAGAGGAGTGGCAAAAGGAACGAAATGGGCGCTTGAAGTCGGGAATAAGACTTCAGCTCTTCTGGAGCCGTTGGCACGGGAGAGGATCTTCGCCGTCGTCAGGAACGAGAAGAGATGTCGGGATCTGAACCATGGGACCGCTGCTGCATGAGAGGCAAAAAAAGTGTGAGCAACGCAACGCGAATACGGGACGGAGGACGACGAGTGCCAAGCTCACCAACAACGCCTCCTGCTACGTACTTACCCCTGTAGCACCACAACCACGCAAACCCCAACAACCCCTCGGCCGACGCGGTTCGAGCGATGGCTGCACCCAGCGGTCTATAGTATAAAGCAAAAAAAAACTAGACATCGGGGCCCCGACGCAGAAGACTAGTGTACAAGCCACTACGTGAAGCGAACCGAGTGTACTGTCTACCCCCAGCCTATTACGACGCGTGGGGACGAGCGAGCACTGTAGGCATCGATGTATGGGATAGGTGGATGGGGGAGGTATACGGCATGCATTAAACGCGTCGGTGGGTACAATAGGGGATGGTGCGTGTCATGCGAGGGCAGCAGGGTAGAAGTGGGCAAAAACATCGTGCGGCGGTAGCGGTGGCGGACTCTACATGTTAACTTGAAGTGCGGGTACGAGTGGGTGTCGATAGCAAGACGAGGCGAATGTCTGTCAGTGTGCGAAGCGGGAACCAGGAGAAGGGGCGGAGTGACGGCATTTGTTGGGTGCATGCAGGGCCCGGCCAGCGGTGGCGGAAGCTTTTGCGTAGTGAGCGCCGGGCCATCGGCCTGCGGTCCTTGCCCTTCGCCATCGCGCGGTGTATACCCCTACATAACTCAATACACGCAGCACCGTTGACGTTGAGCTCACGTACCTGCTATCACCGCTTAGGCGCAAGCGTCGACAGCGCGAGCCCTTGTGCGAGCTCGGCCTTCCAAGACAACCTCCTAATCGCCTCCGCATAATCCACCCACTCCCTTCTGCGCTCCTTGCTCTCTAACCACTCGTGGTCGAGGTCGGCGACGTCGAGCTCGTAGAAGTGGTACGTCGATGACGCAGACGGGATCGTCGTCACGAAGCGCGTGATTTTGCCGCGCACGCCAGCTGTTGCGGGGGCGGAGGCGCGAGATACGCACGGTTGCGTACGTGTGTGCGCAAGGGGGAGGGGCCACGCGATGCCGTGCCAAGACGCGAATTGCGCGAGAGGCAGCGGGGGAGGGGCAAGGAAGGAAAGCGAACAGTCAGGAATGGGGACGGAGAACGGATGGACAAAGGGTGAGACCTTCTTCCAAGGCTTCCCGCGAGGCTGCTGCTTCCAGCACCCCGTCTGTCGGCTCCCATCCTCCCTTGGGCACTGAGGGTTGCGCGTGGCATTCCGGGCGAAAGTGGGGGGCAAAGAAGTCAGCCCGCCGTCTCGCCACGGGGACAGGGGAGAGAAGGTCGGGGGCAGCAGATGACGGAGTACTCACAGACCCAGTTATTTGGCCGTTTCCGGCTGGTGATGACGAGCACTTTACCCGCCGCTCTCGCTATGGGGATTGCGCAGCAGACGACGCGGGGTGTCGAGCGGCCCTTATTGCTCATTGCGGGGAGGACGGTGGCGGAGGCGAATTGGTGGTGGTGGAGGAGAGTTGGTGCGTGACGAAAGTCAGGAGGATGCGGTGTATGTGCGCGGTGTGGACGAAGGAGAAAGTTCCGGCGCCGGATTTGTCGGGATTTCGCTCGGTTGCGCGTGAAACGGCAACGACACGTAATTCGGAAGCGTGTGTGGTTCGCTGGCGCGTGCGCGAGGGGAGTCAAGCAGCCGGGATGGGCACAGGTGAGAGTGCGATTTTTGGGAGGGGTGGGGGCGGTTGGCGTATTCTGCGGGCGTACGTGTGCGTCAGGGGATGACTTGACCTGGCCCGAACGCGGTGCGGAGGAGGTGGCGCGTCGAGAAGGAGGAGATGCTTACCTGTGGGGGTGCACGCGGGGGGTTCGTGGGTTCGGAGACGAGCTCGGACGAGCGGGAAGGGGGGCACACGACCGGAAGCTGTGGGTGGGCGGGGAGAAGAAAAAGGGGCGGGGGCGAGCTCCGAGGCTTATGAGTGCGTGTGCGGCGGCGTCGGCGTCTTTGGGCTGATCTTGGGAGGCCCCGCGCGAGCGAAATGGCAGAGTGAGACTCGGACGGGGGCGACAGACGGCGGGGCCTGCCTCTCGCCTCTGCCTTTCGCCTCGGCGGCTCCGCCCTCGCCCAATCCGTACACGCACGTTCGCCGGCCCCCACTCTCACATCCCCCGGCACGCCCCTCCCATCGCCTTCTCAAATCACTTGTGTTTTCGCACCCATTTGTCCTAGCCTCTCTCTCCCCACTCGCATATTAATCGATAACCCTCCCCGCCCGCACCACGGCCCTCCGCCCCCCGCCTGGGGGACGGGACACGGACGCACCCAGGTCAACCGTTAGCATTCAGTACAAGCTTCGCCCCGACCCGCCCTTCTCGTCTTCTCGAGCCCACAATCTCAGATCGCCACATCTCGACGCAAAAGTAGCGCAGATTCGTTTGGTATTCCAAATAACTTAAACCGTCATATCTTACCTCGGCCGCCTAAACCCGCGTCTCCTCCCCCCCTGCGCATCCCCGTCCGACCTGTCCTCGCGAAAACGCCGTCGTCCACACTAGTCCATTATCCTGCCACCCGGATCTCACCCAGCGTCGCACGATGGCCCGGCCCTGGCCCCATGACCCCCCATTCTACTCGTTCCACCTGTGACATACGCGAGAAGCAATGAGCGTCGCGACAGCGCCAGATCAGCCCTGCGCACTTACGCAACGAGGAACATACACGCCACTCCAAAGAACATCGCCGCGAACTGCGAGGTGCACAACGTGAGTATGAAACCGTGAACAGAGCGCGGCGGGAAGGGGAAGTGTTCTCCAATCACCTCGCGCAGCGCTTGTTTTCCGCTTTTGCTCTCTGCGAGCAATCTGCCAGGGGTGCAAGTCAGGTCCAGCCGAGGTCCGCCACAGTAAGTTCGACGTACGTTGGCAGAACCGCGACTGCGCCGATGTACATGAAGCCACCGGCCACGAAGGGGATTACCTGAGAACGATCCATAGATGAACGCTCAGCCATCCGTATACTCGGAATGGAACGCCTTACCAGGTCCGCCAGCTGCACGGTCGTCCCGAGGATCCCTACGGCGGTCTGCCGTATGGCTGCGGCCAAATCAGATACATGACTTTCCACTTCCGCGGTGGCCGAGAGGTTCCGGATTCCTATGCCCATGAACGTGCTACGATGCGGTACGTCAGCGGGGAGTAGGTGTATAGAAGCGTTCAGACGCATTCGTACCCGACCTAATCATGACATAAGCGGGCACAATAAGAAGTCAGTCACTCCCTCCTCGACGATGAGAGTCATGGGTCGGCGAGCCATCTGCGCAGCGTCGCGGTGCCACAAACGATGGGGCCTGAGGCAAAGGACGTGACGTACGAACGCTCCGACAGCGGTCAGGAATTGTGATTGCATGGCTTGCTTTTTCGTGAACCCGCTTCGCACGAGGATACTATAGTCGGCGATCTCATGCGGAATTTCGTGTGCGAAGCAGGCGAGGGTCGTCGTCGCCCCGATGAGAGGGGAAGAGTAGAAGGACGCAGCCATGCTGCCGGTAGTACGAGAAGTGTAAGCAACGCGAACGTGCGCAATCGACGCTTGGAGAATTTAACTTACGCGAGGCCGTCGGTTCTGCGAAGAAGGCAAAGATGAATACCGGTCAGAACGCGAGGCCCAAAACAGAAGCAGGAAACTCACATGTTGTGCACAAAGTCGCCAAACAGGTTCAAGTACGCCGACAACTTGGACGTTTGGGCCGCAGGATTACCGTGCTCAGGGGCAGCAGCGTCTTGGCTCTCTTTGGGCGCATCGGCCTTGCTGGATCCGCGAGACTTGAGGTCGCCCGCAGCCCCGGAGACCGATACAGCAGTTGAAAGGCCATTCGAGTCCGCGTTTGAGTTGGGCGCATGGGAATGGGAATGGCTGTGGGAGTGCCCCGTACCATCCTCTTCGCCTCCCCCTAAGACACGAAGAGTTTTCTCCATGATGAAGAATGACGCGAATCCGATGAAGATACCCAAGCTGCAGTAACCGAAACTTGAGCATCTCTCTGGCCGCCGGCAGTTCACACAGGACGCGAACCGTACCCGATCAGAATGTTGCGTTTCTCCTCCACCATGACGAAGTGTACGCCGCCGTCTTGGTGTTCCCCCATGAAAGAATGGGGAACGAGATGCAGGAAAACATCAGACAGGAGGCCGCCGGTCTGTTATGAATAAGGACGATTCCCGGGTAAGAACTCAATTATTGCCAGGCGACGCCTTGACGTTTAGACGTACCGCGAACGCTGTCATGGTGTTGAGGGTGTTCGGGTTGATTTGGGCCGGAATAAATGCAAGGATAAAATTCGGAACTCTGTGTATAACATCGTTGGAAGAACGACAAGCGGACTCTCATTAGCTCCGGCAGTGGTCAGCACAATTGTTGTAAGCGGTACGGACGAAGAAATATAAAATGTCCCCAGCACTAGCGGGACGCGTCAGCATCCGGCAATTTGACAAGGGCACGTTCGTCGCGAGTATTGCGCAGAAGACGCACCCGAATTCCACCCAGGACCGAAGGGGAAGAGCCATGAGAAGACCTGCCGCATGATGGGCGACTGCGCGGCCTCAAGCTCCTCCTTGAGCACACCCAGGGCCTTCACCGGCTCGCATGCTTGGATATCCGCGTCCTGAAGCCAGACAATCAGACGAAAGCACAGTCGCGAGGAGGTGGGAAGGAACCGCGCCGGGTTGAAGCGCATACAGGTGTATTTGCACCGTCACACGCGCGTCCATATTCAGTCGGGTGGGGAAAATGCACGCACCGTCACAAGCAAGGGTGCCTCCTCGCCCTTCAGCGCAGCAGAGGCCGCCGCCACAACGCTCGCTACGAGAGCGACGAGAACCAGAGTACGGTGACTGGAGTGTAGCCTAGGCATAGTGGTGGACAGAAGCAAGTCGAACGCGACGATCGACCTGTGCAACGCCCGCCATGTCGGACACGGTGGCGCGCAGACGATGGGCGCTTATGAACGTAGCTATTCAATCGTTCGCGCGCGCGCGCTTGAAGTTCGACTCGGTGTTCAATTCGACGCGTCCCACCGACGCAATTTAACGTCGGTTATCGACAGACTACCATCCTTACCTCGATCCATCATGGCTGTAGTATACCCTACAAGTGCAGAAGCCGCTGTGGTAGCGGCCGCGGAAGAACTTATGGTGAAGACCATGGCAAGATACGACCCCTCCCATGACGCGTTTCACGGTCAGTGCTATCGACCGTACCCCCGCCACGCCTCGTCCCATTCAGCTTGCTATGTATGTGAGCAGTCCAGCGCGTGAGGAAGACCGCCCTTCAACTGGCGCGAGCCGTCTCAGAAACCCTCCCAGAGGACAAACAGCCAGACCTCTTGACGATCGAGCTTGCCGCGCTCTTGCACGACGTTCTCGACAAGAAATACGTGTCAGTGGAAGAGGCAGCAGACCCTTACGCGTTTTTTCTCCCCTTCTTTGAGTCGGCAGCGTCGCAGGGTGGTCCGGACCTCGTCAAGGACGGCCGGGCGCGTCTCATTACCCGCATCATAGAGAATGTCTCTTGGAGCACAGAAAAGAAGCTCGTTGCTTCTGGCAAGATTGAAGAGTGGCACAAGGAATGTATTGAGCTGCATTGCGTGCAGGATGCTGACCGCCTGGATGCCATCGGCGCTTTCGGTAAGTCCTCCCTGGAAGGTGATTTTCATGACACTGACCTAGTTGCTTCGTAGGTATTTTGCGTTGTGCTGCTTATAGCGCTGCGACCAATCAGTGAGTCACTTGACCTCCACTGGCAGAGAAATGCCTCTCAATAGGAATGCTAGTGCACTGCACACTCCAAATGACGATCCAGCCCATGATTCCTCGGCCATACAGCATTTTCACGACAAACTAGTACATATTAGGGACCATCTGAAGACAGTTCCCGGCAAGAAACTTGCTGAAAAGAGGCATAAGCTGGTGAGTCTCCGTTTGGCAACGCGAACCATATGAGACCGGCAGGAACTGATCCCCTCGCATCAGATAACTGATTTCTTGCAGGCGGTTGAGGAAGAGTATGAAGTACGGCTGTGATGTGACTCCAAAGCAATCAGGGTTTGCTTCTTTGTGCAGTGCGCTCCTTTCATCTTCAACTACATTGCCCCAGGCAATGCAGCTCGCAATCTCTGGACGATGTGATGCCTACACCGTTTGATAGAGGGCGCGGAATTATAGACTTTTGGGAGCAGTTACAAGACTCAATCCCGATTGATTAACTTTTGAGGTGGAGAAATATAGGTATGTATGGATGGAGCGGAGGCGGTTGGTCGCGTTGTCGTCGTATAAGGTTCGGGCTCATCATGATCGTGTCGTACATCGCGGTATGTATTGGATGTGGATGATACTAGTACGCCGATCTCGCGCGCAAGGCAAGACTATTCTCAACCTCTGTCTCTTCCCCCAATCTTGTTCACTCCGCTGATTATAGGCTGCAAAGACGCCACCTCCAGCGGACGTCGAGATTCGAGACGGACGTTGGCCTCGAACGTCGTAACGAAAGCCAGTCACGACGCAATCATTTTCCGCATCCCAATTGCCTATGACTCCTTCGCTGTAAGTTGACTTCAAACTCGAGCCGGTTGTTCACCATTTTGTGCGCTCACGGCAGCAACGAGATGGGTGCCATGAGCATGGGAATTCGAAGCCTCCGTCGGTTGTATTAGTTTGTTAGGCACATTCTCACTGCTGCAGCAGTACAATTCAATTGAATGACCTGCCTTCGGCGACGCGTTATCGCCTCAAGTTGTGCGTTCCTCCTACCACCATCTCTTCACGGTGACCCTGCCTCCACGGACCTACCCATCAAGCCCTTGCGGCTAATAGCACACCACATAAATTACTCCTCCGACTTCAACACCACTGGCGAGATACTCCAGGTCGATATAGACGAATGGTTCCAGCTGAATTCGGGTCTCAAGTGGGGTGACGACCTTTCCACTGGCAGTAGTTGCCTGCCGCCAGACGAATACAACGACGACATGGACCATATCTTTCATGATGTGGTTGTTTCTGGCGATCCTCTATCGTTCATCTACGCCGAATATGACTGGCAAGCCATGTTCAGGTCCAGGGATGCGCCAATCATAGGCTCCATAAGAACCAATTTGGATTCAACCATCAACGTCATTCCAAACTCTCCAACGTCATTCTCGTCGGAGAAGAGCGCAGATGACCCTTCGGACCCCGCGGACGTTGACACCAAAGCGTCTGCTACGGCGCCCGTATCAACCGACCAACTTGGCTTCACGTTTGGCCCACGGGTAACGTCCTCCAGCTTCGCGTCACTTGAGGAAACCCTGCCGGCGCACTCATCGGACGTCGGACTACCCGGCTGTGGGCAGCAACAACAACAGCATCCGTTCGAAGCTGTTGAGGTTGCTGTCTCCTTGGATGGTACGATGAGCTCGCCTGCGGGCTTCGCCGACGACCCACTGATACCCCAGACTCCGTCTACCCATGCCCCGGCACCAGTCTCCATTCTGGAAAAGCCACGCGCAAAACGACCGGCAGATGACGACGATGGCAAGGAGCCAGCGAAGCGCCCCAGACAATCCACAGAGAAAAAGTTCATCTGTCCTGTGTGTAGTAGCGGTGCGTCTGCCAACTGTGACTCAGATTGCCTGTATGCCCAACGACATGCTCAGGCTGGAGCCGAAAGTTCAACTTAAACGTGCATGTTGAAGCGGTACACGAGAATATCCGCGCCCACACGTGCTCCGTGTCTGGCTGCAGTAGGGCGTTCAGCCGTAAGCATGACATGAAGCGGCACTACCAGTCGGAGCACACCGACCAGGGGTCCCCACGTTGCAAGGGCCCCAAGGCGTGAGCGACTCATCGCAGCGTCGCCGTGCGTTGGACTATCTCACAGTATAATACTCAAACGGAATGACAGCACTGATGTCGACCAATAGGCACCTGCGGGTCGCGCGCAACAGCTTCATAACGGCTTTCAGGTTGCTCACCTGTTGAGCGTGCCTAGTGCAAACACTGAACGCGCTCCTTGGCATGCGACCCTCTCGAAGGACGCTATGCAGCTGATGGACGGGAGAAGGGCGGCCGTGCGTCATCGTGTGGAGGAGTCTTCGGCGCCCGTGAGGGACCGGGGAAGCCCCCTCACGATGAGGCATGGGTACCGGTGGAAGGGCGATCTCAGTCACGTCTCGTTTTTGCTGTGTTGTATGCTCTGTTACATGGTTTCGTCATGGCTCTGTATTGTCCTATGCGCCATGTTTCCGCTTTCCTCCAATTTAACGTATTCCATTCATCGCCGTGTATATGTTCTCTGTCTCGTTGTCTTGCACCCTCTAGCACTGCATGTTACAACTCGCCCCCCGTGTTCTCAGGTTACATCGCCCCTACTCGTACTGTTTGTGTCCGCTACGGAATCTCAATGACTCTAGTTTGTCAGCTCCAGTCCTCCGAATACCTCCTGTACTCTCCTACGGCGGGTAAGTGTCAACGGCGTGCCTTCGTTTCATACGTCATACATTATAACAGTCCAGTGTGTTCAAGCTCCAGTCCGAAGTGACCGCTACCTTGAACACCAATTCGTGTGATAACGCCGGTAACCGATGGGATGGGGGTCGTATACTTCAGGTATGGCAGCGACCACTGACTGGCAGTGGTCGGCCGCATCATAGGGTTATTAGTCGCAGTAGTGCAACTCAACGGCGTGTCGGGTTTTAACAAGGATTTAAAGTGTAGTCGTCATCAAAGCGCCCATAAAGTCGATGACCTCACCTTGCCGGCATCTTCCGAGAGGTAGATCTTCGATCGGCTCGATCTATCCCGCCCCTTGAGACTTTTACGCTCTACATTCATCCACCGCTCGGTACCGCTAGGCCTTTCACTGTCTCTGTATATCCAAGTTCAGCTATTTCGGAGAGTGTTGGGAGTTCCGGTGAAATGACAGAGAATAAAAGGAAAGCTGATGGAAGGGATAAAGGCAGACGGCGGTTTAGACCGGTGAGTACTTGGTCTATACAATCCTTCTACGGATTTAGTAGTAACATGGAACAAGGATGGGACACCCATCTGGGGCCAGAGACAGATAGATGGCCCGGGCGTATGGGTGACCTGTGTCAAGGGCAAGGAAAGGCAGACAGTTGGAGAATTGTATGATGTATTCGAGTCTGTAAGCTGTTACGCCCACTCTCCCGAGTCATCGTAACTTTGCCCTGAATGAGGATATAATCCTTTCCGACAGCTTGCGAATCAGCTTTGGCCAACGGAGGCATCTGAAATTGCAGACACACCTCGGAGTTCTGATGAAGAGGATGGTGGTGCCGACGACCTTGAGAAGCAAATCGCGAAGGAGGTCGCGTCTATGAAGCGGCCAAGGAAAGAGACAAGGTTCGGTAGGTCCACAGGGCCCTTAGGTTTCATCATCACTCATCACGCCATCAGCTAATTGCCAAACGAGTACTCCTTGCGGTACGTGTTTTATGTGATGGGCCGTTGTAAGAAGTCTTTTACAATATGCTCCGTAGTCGTTTTTATCTCGTGCAAGCCGCCAGTCGACCCAGTCAAGTTGGTTACCACGCACGTACAAAATGTGGTAAACACAGGGGTCACACAGACCCGGTGTGTAGTCCTGTCATTACGCGTGATTGTCGGATGACTGACCCAGAACCAGATTTACGCAACGATTGACTCCAGTATCGGCAAGTTGCCCGGCCAACATTCCCGAAATACAGTCCCTATGTGGACGTCTTGTTAGAAACGCTCTGGAAGCAGAACCAGAAAAGAAGTTTACGGCAAGTGGATGCGTCTATGTTGCCCCACTAAATGATTAATTCTCTTATAGTACAAGATCGAGCTCAGGTTGCGCAATCATAACACTCTAACACGAGACAAGCTCATACCGGAGGTGGCTAAGTGCGTGCCGGAGGGCCACACAGTCTCTCTCGATAACCCGGAGCTCTTTATCCTCGTCGAAGTTTTTAAGGTCTGTCCTTGCCTTCTCGGCTGTATCGATTTCATTAATATTCGATTCCAGAGTGTATGTGGTATTAGTGTGGTCAAAGATTATTACAAACTACAGAAATTCAACGTCATGGAGATCGCTAACACAAAGAACCTGTCCGAAGAGGGTGCGGCGGAGGGCCGTGTGGCCAACAGACCCAAGGAGTCCCCTATGGTTTTGGCCGCCGCGGAGAAGGCGGAGGAGAGAGAAGAAGAGAAAGCTCAATGACAAAGTGCTACTTGTGAGGCCCAATAATAGTATAAATACATTCCATAGCCATGTAAAACGTCGAGTGCCGAAACGTACCAACGTACCATCTAATCTGTGTGTATGGGTGTAAGCATATTTTCATGGTTTGAATCTTGGCGTCATTAATATTTATGGGCGTCTCTCCGACAATCTTGGACGATCAAGTCCTCCGCCACCTTGAACGTAATTCGACTGCACGTCCTCCAAGACACCTACTTCACCTCTGGTCTCGCTCATATCTTCGTTTGGATTTATATCTCATCCAGAGCGGCAACTAATCGTAGAAGAAGCCGAGACGATTCACCTGTGAACGCGAACTTGGCACTACCACCTCCCGACTCCCCACACGTTCCTCTCGACGTACGCTTGAGCTATGGGCGACCTCGTAGACTCTATGCTCGACCTCATGCGGCGGCTGCCGCCCACGCATGTGGAGGAGAACGTCGCATCACTAGTTGCGATGTGCCCGGACTATGCGGATGACCTCTTGGGCAGCGTGGACCAACCACTCAAGGTCATGACGGATCGCGCGACGGGGAAAGAGTATCTTGCGTGTGATTACAACAAAGATGGGGACAGCTATCGGTGCGTGTCGGTCATATTTCTTACCCGTGGTTTACATCTGAGTGTTTGGACTTGACCGACGAATATACTTTGATTATAGCTCTCCTTGGTCGAATGAGTACGACCCTCCTTTAGAAGATGGAACGGTCCCCACACCGAAACTCCGCAAGCTTGAGATAACAGCGAACGAGGCCTTCGATACCTATCGCGAGATGTACGTGCATACCGCGGGATCCTGCCGTGTTTAAAACGTCTAAGGCTGAGCATTTCGCGCTCTTTTTGGCAGGTACTATGAGGGCGGCGTATCGTCTGTGTTCCTCTGGGATCTCGATGACGGAGGCTTCGCTGGTGTGGTACTACTCAAGAAGAGTACGCACCGTCCCTCTCGCTACCAGTCTCGCATTCACGCCCGCCTACTACAGCCTTGAGCGCCTCCGCCCCGGGCGAGCCCTCGGGCTCCTGGGACTCTATCCACGTCTTCGAGGCGGCGGAACGCGGGCGGCAAGCGCACTACAAGCTCACCTCCACGATTATGCTCCAGCTCGTCGACCGTGCCACCGGGGCGCGCGGCGCGAAGGAAGAGTCCAAGGGCGAGAAGGCCGGCGCCGCGGCGGGCGACGCGAAGCGCGACGGCGAGGTGACGCTGAGCGGGAGCATGACGCGCCAGACGGAGCAGGACTTCCCGCTGCAGGAGCAGGCGTCGCACATCTCGAACACGGGTCGCATGATCGAGGAGATGGAGATCAAGATGCGCAACTTGCTGCAGGAGGTGCGTCTGCCGAGTCCGAGTCCGAGTCCGATTTCGAGTCTGAGCCTGAGACCGAGCCCGCCTCCAAACCCGAGCCCGTATCCCGACTCGCCCGTTCCGTCATTCCTCTGTTACGCACGTTCATCCCGCTTGTCTCGTCATGTACCTATGGGCCCGAGCCCGTGCGTGATGCTGTTTCGTTCGCGCCGCATGCGTTCGTGCCTAACGGGAGCACGCTCCACATCTCATCTCTGCGCGCCGGCACTGCGTCTCCGTCTCCGTCTGCGTTTCTGGGGCTGCTGATGCCTATGCTCCCGACATCCCGCTAAAACGTGATGCGTTCCCATAGGTGTACTTCGGGAAGACGCGCGACGTCGTGTTCGACCTCCGCAGCATCGACGACCTCGAGAAGGCGCGCCGGCAGCGCGAGCTGCAGAAGGAGCTCGTCGGCTTCATCAAGCGGTGACCGCGGCGGACGACGCGTGTACCTTCGGCCCTCCCCCGATCAGCACCGTCCGTCATACAAGCATGCAGCGTGCTCGGGATGGGATGGGACGAGACGAGGAGGGGGTCCGGAATGGAACCACATATGACAGAATGCCGGAGGAAGAAGTAATCGGATTTGTACAGACATGATGGAAATGACATTGGGTGTTGCCGGACAATGTCCCCGCTGGGAATGAGTCGCTGATGTCCTCGACGGGCGGCGACGTCTCCGCGCGACGGGGAAGATGCTTTCTCGTAGGCTCGTGAACCAGCAGTTCGGATATTGGGACTCCGTCGCTCCGCTCTGTGAGGATATCCGAACGGCTGGTACAACTCGGCGGTCGTTTGGCGTGGACGTCCCAATTTGTACCCCGTGTGAAAACACACTTAGCCAAATCGCGCGTTTACCACTTAGACAACTATGGGCACTCCAAGAACGACTCAGGAAGTTCACTCGAAAGGCGCGACATTGCGAAACATATTCTACAACAATGTATAGTATATTGTGAGCCAGATTAATGATATGGCATATCCCACGGGGAGCCTGCAACATTGTTCTGGGACGTCGATGGTGGTGGGTATGCTGAGCGAGGCTGCGGCGTAACGGGTGGCCGTACATGCGGCGGAACCTGATCCGGATGCGAGATATGGGCAGGTAAGGGGAAGTTCCATGTCTGCGTCATCGAGAGAGTCTGGGCGGGTTGGAAAAGGGGCAGGAGAGGGTATTGGTGCATGTTGATGACTTGAGCAGAGGTATGCTGGGATGCGGACGGCGCCGGGGTGTGCACAGTACGTGAAGGTGGAGGCCCATGTCGATGATGTGTGTATGCAGGCGATGGCGTCGAGGGCGACGCAACTGAACGAGGGTCAAGACTGGTCCAAGGATCTGAGCGAGGATCACGGTATAGGCCTACCCGGCTAGTATGGCTTGCAGTCTGTGCACTGAGATATGCGTTGTGGCCGCCCATGGTCTGCGCCCAGCCTGAGCGTTGAGCAGAGGCCTGGGAGGATGTCGGCGACAGATTTTGAGGTAGCCCTGACCACGGGCGTGAGCTTGCTGGGCCCTCAGGACGCGCGCGCTTCAAGTTCGGGGTTGTTTGTGCCGCCGGTGCTTGACTCTCCGACATGCTGTATTCATCGCGCGAACGCTATGCTGCTGGAACGAAGAACGCGGGCGGGGAGGCCTTCCTAGAATGGGCGAATGGATGTGGGTGCGGTCCTGGGCCGCCGTGTATGCTGACGGAGGAGTCCAGCAGCTTGTGTGTGGGCCGCCGCACGTCATGGTATGGCGCATGGGTATTGGCCTGGCGAGCCGCGAGTCGTTGAGGTGGGCCATGTAGGCGCCGTCGTTGATGTTGGGTCTTCTTTGTGGTAGGTCATTGATGGCGCAATAGGCCTACCACTATGGCCTGCAGCCAACTTCGGTGATGTGGGGTACGCCACGACGGAGGGTGCATGCCTGTGAAGCTTAGAGGTGAATTTGGAGGTGACAGGCGGTGCGGCACTGCTTACTAGAGTCGAGCTACAGCTTCGTGTTGTGAGGTTGAGGTTGTGATCGGGAGGGAATGGACGAGGTACCACGCCCGGCTGGTGAGGAATGGGAATCTCACTAGACTGCCGCTGTGAGTCCGATGGCTCTGCGAGGGTTCGCATGAGCGCTTGAGGCGTCGCCAGTGTTGAAGCATCGATTGTTGGGATGCGCGGTGTCGCCTGCGAGGGAGCGACGAAGCTCTGTGTGGGTGTTTGCTGGGCCAAAAAGAGCGCGGTGGGTGTGCTTGAGACAGGTGTAGATGGCGCCCGAGGATGCGGCGGCTCAGACGTTTCAGCAGACGAAAGAGCTGAGAGGCGCATGCGCGATTTCGCTAAGTGTCTTTTCACACGGGGTACCTAATTGGGACGTCCCAGCCAAACCGACGCCGAGTTTGACCAGTCGTTCTGGGATGCTACCTGCCTTTCGTACTCCGCCCCCTCAGAATGGCAGGTGGCATCCCGATCGACTGGTTTCGAGTCTAGCTTTCTCGTACTCGCCCACCGCGGCGCTCGTTGAATGATTGAGAAGACGAGGTCGTTCTCCCGCCGGCCTTCCACACACGCTTCAGGCGATTTATGAGACTCGCGGCATCCTTCCCGAAGAATGCATGAAGGAGAAGACGAACACCGCTCACAAAGAACACGGTTCTATACAAGGCACACACGGGCGATCCGACGTAGGAAGGTCCGAAGGTGATAGAAAACAGCTGGAGACGCAGCATTTTACAAGGCTGCTACAACACATACAACGACATAAAGAATAGTACTAAACAACGGAAGGCGTGACAACATGACCATAACAGAGAGCCGTCCTTAGGAAAATCTAGGGTAGGTGATACATACGGGGAGGCAGGGAGCGACGGGATGAGCCAATGCGGTTGTAATAGGCAACATCTTGGACAATAGGGATATCAAAACTCGGGTGAGGAGACTGGGGGTCGATGCAGAGCCATTAAAGAGCGTGGCGAGGATAGAATACAGTGGCTTGGGGAATCATGCGACCGGTTCCAGCGATGCGATGTGAAGGCGAGAAGAGAAATAACGTTATCATGAATGGAAGATGGGGTATGGACTGTTCAGACGAGTGCAGCCGACTTCAAGTATCCACGGAAGATTGAGTCACGGACGTCGGTGATGATGCTCTGCATCGCCTTGGTGTTCTATATAGTTCGTGGGACGTTATTAATGATGACACGTAACATGAGGCTAACGGCAATACGTACCACCGCGCTGGTGAGGTGAGTAAATAGCACACGGTTGTTCTCGTTGTTCCGCCGGTGGACTTGGGTAAAGTGCGCCTTGAAGTATGCTACAACGGTATCGTACTCGTTCGCACGATCACCATAGGATGTGATACTAAAAGGTCACTGAGCAACGCAACAGCAAAACGCTTCCATGAGCACTCACTACTTGTTCACTTGAATTCCCGCTGCGAGCTTCGCCTTCAAGACATCGGTCTTATCTGATGCGTCCACGGTTAAATGAGGTTGGGTCAAGGAGGCTATTGAACGTACTGAGGAAAAGGACCAGATGGGCGCGTTTCAATAGCGCGTTGGAGCAGATCTGTTTGAACAGCTGCAGCGAGTCGTCTATCCGGTTTGTCCTCGGATCTTCGTCCAGGTACTAGACAACAAGGGCGCATATAATTAGCTTTGTTGATACCACCAGGCGGTAAGCGAACTTGCCTGGTCGAAAGCGCTAACTGGCGCTAGGAAGATGATAGCAGTACTGCAATGCTGTTCAGATTACCCCAAGGCTAATGCAGCCGAAGTGGACATACGCGTCATCGAAGTAAGGAATCCAAGAATGACGCTGACCACGAGCGCCTCCCACGTCGAATAGATGCCAGCGCACAGTGCGGCCGTGAACAGACATGTCAAAGACATGCTCGGCAACACCCATGGTCTGAATGCGTGCGTGGAGGATGTCCTCTGAAAGATGATAAAGGATTGAGACTCAACCGATAAACTTAGTGAATTAGTCGTACCAATGGTGGGAACGTATCCTGGCGCTGAAACGCGCGCAATGTTATTCAAGAAACTGTAAAGAACCTCATAAGTCATCGAGCGTCTGAATGAGGGCTTTGAACGGTGCTGACTATTCTGCCCATTCCTCCAGCTTAAGCCGACGGCGATCACGGAGTTTCTTGACTGCGGGCAATTCCCACAACTCCTTGATATCCCGTTGGCAGGTGCTCAAGATGGACGCAACTTCCTGAACCAACTTGTCTTCTTGAGGGTCTACGCGCCGTGCCTGTAGCTCCATCTCGTTGCCCTTGCGATTCTCCAGAGAAGCACGACCAGAGAGGCTGAATCTGCCGCCGCTGTTGCTGCGGTCGCGTCCACGCCCGAAAGACAGTCCAATGCTCCTTGACTGCCACCCTGACCGGACGAAGACGCTGCCTTTACCTGAGCCAGAGACATCAATTCCACCAGATAGACGGTCCGCCAGAGAAGTCTCGGCGGCAAGCAGAGGAGAAAGGCGGGCGCGGAAGGAGTTAATTTGTTTTTCGAGACTGAGCTGGGAAGGGGACAGGGATTTTTCGTCCACAGCGAAGTCAGAGCTGGTACTGGCCACGGGCATCCCGGATGCCGCACGAATATCGAGGGTACCAAAAGTGCCATCGGAGTTCAAATCGTCATCGTCCTCGGCATCGCCGTACGCGTCGAGAGCCTCCAATATGCGGCTGATTGGCCTCGCAATGTTGAAGTAGACTACAGCACGCCAGGAGAGCCGCTCGTCGTCGAGGCCTGCAGGGTTGTAAAGCAGCTGAAACTGCTTCTGGAGCGTGGACTTGCCGGATTCGGCTTGTCCGAGTAGCAACAACTGCAAGAGAAACCATCAGTGACCGCTCAGGGCATACGAAGAACACGAGTTGGGGATCCGAGAGTCATACACGACTATGTTGGTGCTTGGACGCCGCGCGAGAGCGCTGTATGTCCGGTTGCTGCGTAGTGCAGAAGGAGCGTCTGGCCGTGGGACTCACCCGGATGTCCTGCCTGCTCTTTCTCATGCGCTCCTTGTCTGCCTTGATCTCTTCGTCGATAGTGTCGCTGATGCGTTTGGCGTCGGCCTCGCGCTGTAGGCGGGCGATGCGCTCATGTTCTGTCTCGGATGCGGGGGGCCTGAGGAGGGCAGAGAAGGGATCGCCATCAGCGCCGATGCTGTTCACAGAGGGTGGTCTCGACGTGGAGATCATGCTGGGCGGGGCGCGGGGCGGGGACCAGGGGGCGGGGGAAGGACGGGAGGTGGTGGTGGTCGGAGCGGAGGGGCTTGTCGCTGAGCTGGGTGGCAGAGGGGAGGAGAGGAGCGAGAAGAAGGCGGGATGGATTTATAGAGTTCATGGCTTGGACGCGCGCTGATGAGAGAAGGCAGTGAAGACCAAGACGGGCAATGGGCAAGAAGCAGAGCTGTCAATGGTCCGCTGCTCTCCGTCCCCTGTCAATCCGCCGGCCGACCTCATCACATCCCGCTCCGTCTCCGGCGCCGGCTGCGCCCTGTCCCCGCACCACCGGCGACCTCTCCGGCGTCCCCGCCGGCATCCTCGCCTCCGCGGCCCGTCGCTGTCCCACGTCCCCGCCCAATCCGGACAACATTCCGCTCCTGTCGATCGCGTCCGTTCGTCTTGCTCGCCTCACCACCACTCCTGCTCGGACTGGCCCGTCCTCGCCAGCGGCTCGTCCCCATGGTGCGCACAGATTCGCGTGGACTCCCCCTCCGGACGCGGACCCCTGATGTTATCTAGTCAGTCACATTCCACACAACACACGGAGACATCAAAGTACGTCTCTCCATGCGGCGTATCATACCACGGATCCGAAAACGATGACGAATCGACTGCCCGCCCTCTATCAGGTAGAGATCTTTTGCGAGGCCGTCCCCAAGACAGCCGAGGTGCACAACGTCGTCATTGCCCCTGCCCCCACCCGCTCACCCCATCTGCACGTTCCCTCCTAGAATTTCCTCGCTCTATGCGCATCCGGCTACTACGATAACTGCCTCTGGCACCGCAACATCAAGGGCTTCATGGTCCAAACGGGCGACCCGTCAGGCTCTGGCAAGGGCGGCCAGAGCATCTGGGGCAAACCCTTCGCGGACGAAATACGCTCCACCCTCAAGGTGAGCCGCAGTACTTTCCATCAACCCCCACCGTATCCCGGCTGCGCACTCGGACCGACTGTTGATCTACATCGCAAGTTCAACAGCCGCGGCATCCTCGCGATGGCCAACTCGGGGCCCGACACCAACAAGTCGCAGTTTTTCATAACTTACGCAAAACAGGCGCATCTCGACGGAAAGTACACGATCTTTGGCAAGGTAAGCGGTCTCTCCCCCGCCCTGTCGCGTTAGACCGACGGCGTTCTCACTCCAGGTCATCGACGGCGCCGACTCTACCCTCGATGCAATGGAGCGGGTGCCTGTCAATGCAAAGAACAGGCCTCTTAATGAGATACGAACTACCCACGTACGTAATTCTCCCTTGTCTGTGGCTTCCCAAAGGCCCGGGAAGAGCACACTGAGCTTCGGGACGTATTCTCGGCGAGCACATGCTGATGCACGGCCGCGGTCTCCCATGCAGGTGACGGTGCACGCAAATCCCATCGCCGACGCCGAATTGGCAGGATGATCAGGCCCATTCGCCTACGACGATTGGCGTCCAGCTCCGGCGAGGCTCCGTGTCCCCCTCCGCCACCGTGCCGGCAGCTCCGGCGCCGTTGTGGCGTCTGTGGCGTAAAGTTCGTTCGCCGGGACGTGCCTGGAGGCCGGCGGTGTCCCCCTCTCACACGCGCGAGCTTATTGTCTGTACGTACTTCTACCGCGCGACGTGAGACTGGAGTCACTATGACCGTCGCCAAGACCGCTCCAGGCCGCACGCGCCGGCTTTCCCAAACGCGCCTGTGCGAACCTGCTCCGCATCTGCTGTGTCGCCCGCCAGACCGCAGCATCTCTCCACGATCGCGGTCGCCTTCCATTTGCGCGTCCCGCTGGAGGATCACCGAGCTGTGTGCTGCTTTCATGCTTAGCCGGTGCAGTGCTGCCTACGTAACGCAGCGCCTCTCGGTAGCCGGGGCGTGATTCGCGAGTGGCAGTACTGCTGTGTTGCCCGGTGCGGCTCTCTCTCTCTCTCTCTCTCTCTCTCTCTCTCTCTCTCTCTCTCTCTCTCTCTCGCACGCCCGAGGAGCATTTGAAGTGCGGTAGGCCCGACTTGACGTGAACTGGTCCTACAGCAGTCCTAGCTACTGTTCCGCGGCACACTAACACTGAGCGCCTCGGATCTGGCTGGATCGTTATATATCGGGTTCTAGCGGAGAGTGGGTCCCGACTCTCTACCCACAATACAGTGCTGGCGTTAACCCGCTTCCGAGGAACACGCTGAGAACCGCCTGGCATCCGTAGCTTCGTTAATGCCGGACGACAGGCTGGCATCCTCCGCCATACTCTCTAGCCGCGCTCCTATGATATGTCGGATCGCGGAACATACTTGAGAACGCGACGCTTCGGGCAATACGCATCTCGCCGTACATAAACAGATGTTACAGATCCCTCCTGGTGCACCCGCGCCCATGTGCCTCCCCGACCCTCTTCACATGTTTGACGGCCCTTCACAAAATTAACAATGCCGCCTTGCCCGAACGAGGGGACGGATCACACTCAATCGGGGGAATATCCACATGCGGCAGCAGATCGCTACCGCTGCTTGGGCCATTGGTTGCTGGCACTGGCGCTTGACTGTGGTCTTGGCTATGTACCGTCGTATGGGCACCCACATGGCAGCGTATACCAGCGTAAACCGTTGTGCGCCTCTTGGGGGGCCCTGGACCTGATCGAGGAACGCGCGGCACTAAATGAAACTAGGAAAAGTATTTGGCGTGTATGTATGCGCTCAGGCTGTCCCCGCTCTTGTTGCTCTTGTGCCTCATCGAGGTCGTACGTCCCGGTTAGGTGGTCGGGTCCTACAAGGCAGACGCTGAGTGAGAGCAAACGAAGATAGATTACTACGTATTAGGAGTGCAAATGCGAGGAGAAATACATGTTGGAATATCGCTATGAGTCAGTCAACGGTATTGATGCTACACTGCATGATTACACGGGTCTCTTGCGCGGACGATTAGGTTCATTACAGCAGCAGAAGCAAGCGGTTGTTGTTCCGATAGATAAAGTTCGGGCTGCGGGTGAAGAGGGGTATCGCACGACGGGAGCGATTTATTAGTCGGCCCACTTGGAGGGGTCCCAGTACGCCCTGGAAAATGTTGTGTGGTGAGCGGGTTCCACACTGGTGCATAGTTGGACGGGGCTTACGAAGGTACGTCGATCATTACTGGCGCAACAGCGCGTTCCTCCACGACCACGGGTGCGTCCACTCCCGACCCAATGTTGATAGGGAACTCGATTCGGAGGGTGTTGCCCATGCCGGGAAAATCAACTTTGAGGTAAAGCGTGTACTGCCAACATCCCAGGGTGTCAGCCGCGGGACACACAGGAGGACCGACGCGACGCACCTTAGTTTTGATCTCCTCCGTGAGGAACGTCGGGGTATACCGCAAAATGAGACTGGAGCTGAACGTCGCCTCCTGCATCCAGCACCCCTTGTCCTCCTTCCCCGCCTCAGGAATCCACATGTAGTCCGTAATCTCGACGTCCACGGGTGGCACGGGCGCGTGCGCTTTCGAGATGATGTCTATGACGTGCTCCTCCGGGTTCGAAGGGAAGTACGGCGTCTGGAGGTCCACCTGCCGCCGGAGGTCGAAGTCAATTTCAGAGGCGCTCCGAGGGATGGGCGGGAAGATGTCCTTTTGTGGGTGCTCGAGGCCCTTCCGCTTCGTCGGCGCCGATATGGTCGTGATGACGATGCTGTACGGGACCGGGGTAAAGAGGGGAAAGCTGTCGAGGTGGGGCACGAGCAGCTGCGCGGGATATGTATATACGTCAGAGCCTCGCGAGCGCAGGAAGCCAAAGGAAGGACGCTGCGCACCTCCATCCTGACGGTGGAGTAGTCACCCCAGGGCATCTTCCGGATCTTTTGCTCGGCCTTGATCCTCCCCCAGTCGCCCTGCCACCCGAGCTTGAGCTCCGTGCGGAGGGCGACCCCTAACGGGTCGGGCGCGACGACCATTATGGGCACCTTGATCGTGCGGTCGACGGCGAAGGTGCCTGTGCGCGTGCCGATGACCTCGATGGCGTACCGCACGTAGGCGACGTTCATATAACTCTCGAACCCGAACGAGGGAGGCACGCCGTCAGGCAGCGGCATCGAGAAGGGGATGCGTAGGATACGGTCGCCCTCCGGGGGCGCCGTACTTCGTGCCCTCGTCCAGACCGTGCTTGTTTTCCGTAGGAAGTCATTGGTGACGACCTTGAAGCGCTCAACCTGCGTGCCCATCCGGTTCTTTCTACAGCAACGAGGGAAAGGTGAAGGGCGCGCTCGCATGCGCTCGGTGGTGGTACTCACGTGAAGATGGTCCCCTCCAACCCGACGATGATCTTGTCGACGTCATCGTCCAGCAAGAGCGGATAATCGAGCTCGAGCTCGCCCTGGACTGGCCCGCCAGCGACGTAGAGAGTGGGCGGGAGGTCGAGCGAGATGGCGGACTTCTTGAGGGGCAGCGAGTAGACGGAGGACATGGTCGGCCTGCCGGGGCGGCGGAAGGAAGCCGTGTAGAGCCTCAGGAGGGGGACGGGTCACAGTCGGCGCGGGCGCGGATGACCATGGTGCTTATGAGCGGAACGCGCCTCGGGCTGTCGCCGGGAAATTTGTGAGTCGATCGGGCGGGGACAGAGCCGCGCACCGCGCGGGGAGCACTGCGCGGGACTCGGGAGGAGGCCTCCTGGCGGCTCGCCCGGGGACCCGCAAGCGTCCTAGGGGGACGGTGGCACGCCCCGCACGCTGCCGGCATCGGGCCCAACCTTTTGGCGTTTGCTAGAAGCCCAATTTGGGTGCTAGTGTGATCGTGCGCATCTGCGCAAATCTCGGTGCTGCGTCGTCCGGCGCCTCCTCGTGGCGGGCCTGACCATCGATATGTCCACGACTGAGGGCCTTGCTCTCAACGTCCTTGTCGATTAGTGGTTAGATCATCACGTTGTGGAAACACAATACCGTGAAGACGGAGGCTCGAATCCTCCCTGGGACATTTTTGCTTTCTCGCCCTGTCAATCCACCAAGTCAAGTGGAGCTCCGGTCCTAAGGGAAACGCGGCGCTGGACAAAAAACAAGATTGACGTGAAATAGATCTGGACTATGTCTTTCCGAATTGCATCAAGGCCCATATAGCGACTCTGCTGTCCTGACCGCCGGAAACTAGCCATCGCGTCCGCTCGGCCTTCTCTCTCTCCGTCATATCGTCCTCATCCTCACTATCTGCATCCACCGACGTAGCCGTCCCACTTGACGGACGAGGTTGGTCGCGCGCAAACGCGACGCACTGGCAACTCTTCTTGTGGTAGGCCAGCGTACCGAGAGGCTTGAACGATTTGGTCGAGTATAAGCGAACCCTGCATCTAACTTCAGCCAGTAGCTCGCTAACACGGGAGGAGTTTAATTGTACCTTCCGTCCCAACCTCCCACTGCACATACTCTCCCGTCATCTTTGATGGCTACGCACGCGTTCCCTGGATGCTTCGTCTTGAATGCCGAGCAGGCCTCCTTCGGATCGGTGGCGGAGTCCGCTTCCTATCACGGGGTTAACTTCGCCTCGCTGCGCCAATCGCAAGCAACGAACCACGATGTTATACCGGCCAACGAGATGGTCCGCGGAGACCGACAATGCGAACGTCCCGTCGACGGAGACGGTCAGCGCCATTACTGTGCACCAGCATGTGATCAGTCATTCAACCCAAGATATCGAATGGCACGTACCAGATTCTACGTGCAGCCGCACAGTCCACAGGGGTGCCCATCCTATGCCTTCGATAGAGGCTTCCTTGTCCTCGCGGGTATAATCCCACATCGTCACGCTACCGTTCTCGTATCCACATAAAAGTCGGAGGCGCGCACGGCCAGCCGCGTGTGGATGTGGTACGGATGAGAGATGCATAGACATGATGATACCTATATGTTCAATTTAGTTTCCGGTTCTAAGGGCAACCCTCAGGCAGAGCAGAGGCGTACCGATCGCATTGCGTATACCGCGCCCGTCTTGGGCAGGAGTTTCTTGCCTGCTCTTCCCGATGGCGGCGTGCAGCCTCTGCCTCCCCGGCAGCGTCCAAATATCAGCCTGCAGATCCTTGTCAGTACGCCCAGTCTGCGTCGCAGAGAGTCGGTCCAATAATCGTACAAGAGATGACTCCACCAGGTTCGGTACAGCGAGCAGCGCCTCCCGCTCTCCCGACCGATGAGCTTCCCCAGCGAGAGGCAGCAGCGAGAAGCGGCAGTAATTCAGCGCGTTCACGTCCATCGAGTAACACAATTCAGGTGTCTGCAGCCCCGGGAGCGCCGCAGACCCGCCCAGAGAGCGCGACGGCTCCCGCGTTGCCTTCCACACATGCAGCTTGTTATCCCGGCCGTGTCTGTGTCAACGTATCCACTACATCAGCGCTGTGACTCACAGCAGCACGAAATGGGAACACGGACGGACGTGATGACGCGGTCTGTCCACTCCTGCACGCCCAGGAGGCCGTCCGTGTGCGCCTTCCACGACGCGATGGCGCGGAGGCTCCGAGTGGAGGTGACGACGACGACGCCGGACGCGTCCCCGGAATAGATGCGTTCGTTGTCGTCCGAGATGTGCAAGACGTTCACTTGGGCGGCGTGGCTGCGGATGAGGTGCTTGGGCGTGGGTGGTGGTGGTGCCGACATACTGCCAATCGTCCAGCACAGACGTGATGAGGACGACTATTGCAAGTTGTGATTGACAGGCTCAGGAGATGTGGCCGTGCGCGTGAGCCCAGTGCGTGAGTTCAATTAAGTGGGCTCAGGGACGCGCGAGGAACGAGATTGGGAGCAAGATCGTAAAACACGCGGCTACCGAACGCCCAGCTTCCCGATCGCGATCTCGGATGCAAGGTAGGAAGCGCGTGTAATCACGATTACGTTAATGAGAGTGGGGGCTGTGGAGCTCATCGAAAATTAGATCAAACTATCTCGTTGGCAATATTCATCTCGTTCGGATTACTCGTACAATGGTCAAAGCAAGGCGTGCACAGTAGATACATTGCGATGCGACAGAAGCAGACATGTACATAAGCTACTACTATGGCGCCACGTACGCTCTACGGCGCGATGTAAGCGATGAAGAATGCATCTGCGACATCGACGAGTAGCACAGTCGACAATCGAGAGCGAGGGCGGGAGGAGGCGAGAGTGGGAGTGCAGGCGGACAACATGAACCGGAGGGCAACTGTGCAGTGAACGAAGCGACGATGCGGTATACAGCGGCGTTTGGTGTGAAGTCGGAGGGACGGTATATCACATAACAAAGTGCGCGGCGGGGCTCTTCCGAGGGGATGCGATAGTTCCGGGTTGAACGAAGGGACAAGAGAATGGAGCGGCGCTGCGGACCAAATCCACTAGGGAGCGTCTACCCGAGAGACGGTGAGAAGCGGAGAAAAACGCGCCGTGGCGCAGCAGGCGCGGGAAGGGGTATGGCGGAGCGGTACATCGCAGCAGTAGGCACCGTCGGTGCAGATTGTAATGTTTGGAACAGGGGAGGGCGCGAGAGGTGGGCGATGGGAGGGAAATCAGAAGTTCGACCAGGACATGACGTTTTCGCGGGGGTCGAGGGAGGGCGGGCCGTCGAGATTGATAGTCACACCAAGACTGGATACGCGCATGGGACGTTCCGCACGGAGGCCCTTCACGGGCTTGAGGAAGCACCACGCGGGGACAGCGCCGAGCTCGACCTCGCCAGACGTGAGCATGCTGTCGCGACCGACAATGCACCAGCCATCGTCGTGGTTCTGAACCACGGTAAGAGACTCGCCGAGCGAGACGACGAGTTCGTCGGGCAGCACGGGGTCGAAGGTCTGTCGGACCTTCTTCTGCGCCGCGCTGCCGAGGGAGGAGTTGGTGGACATGACGGACATGCGCGAGTTGCGGCTGCCCGCGAGGAGGCCGGGCGACATCCACGACGCGCCGGATTCGGGACGCCCAGAGATTCGGCTGTTGCCCGAGGAGACGTCGGTCTCGACACTGAGCCTGGGCGCGAAGGGCGCGAAGGGTCGGGGAAGCTTGCCCTCGGCGGTGTAGTGGTCAATAATTTCGTCACGCGTTGCGCCGGGGCGCAGGACGGCTTTCTCGGGCATGACGACCCCAGGAGTCAGTTGGTCGCGCGAGAACGTACCGCCAACAGGAAGGCCGGCGCTAGGTGGAAGGTTTGGCGTCAATATGGAAGCAAACATCGTTTGTATGCTGGTCGCGCGACATACCTTGATTGCGCATCCTTCTCTTCCGAACCAAAGTTGGCGAATGCGGAACCACGGCGTTTGGCGCGCTTCTCAGCCGCGTTCTTACGGTAGAAGCGGATGGCGAGCCAGATAGCGGCACCGACACCAATGGCGGCGGCCACCACGATGCCTGCGATGACGACTCCGTTCAAGTTGTTATCGTCGCCGTCGGGATAGTCGGAGCGCGAGTTCAGACGCGCGGATACGTAGGGGGCCATTTCGATGTGAGAAATGCGGTGAAAATTGAGGAATGCGGGGAGGCGTGGTATTGTGCCGTCGGGGCGGAGAGCGAGGCCAAAACGAACGTCGTGTTTTCAAATGAATGACAGGTGTGCGGGTCGGAGCGTGTCCTAGAGCGCGAGTCGAGACGTGACGGAAGGAGGATCCCCGTGTCCGGCAAGACGAGAAGATCTAGCCAAGGACGAGTGCGGCCGGAGAGCGCGCGCCGTGAGCGGGGGCGAGGGAGGGAGGAGGGGGAAGAGGACAAGGGCGGGAGGGGGCGGGAGGATATACATTATATTACATATGCGCGCGTTGCCATCCTCAAAACTGCCAACACCGTCATCCGCGGCCGGATCGCGTACCGTAACCATGGGCCGACCTCCGATCGCATAGCTGCCATCCCTCTATGGCATGTTCCCATCCATATATAGCCATCCCTTCACCATCTCCCTCCCTGCAAAGCTTTTCCGCCTCCTGCTTGCTTGACGGGCGAGGCGCACGTACGGCGTGGCCATGCGTGTCCCAGCGCGCCATAACATCATCACCGACGCGCACACCTATACGGACGCACAAGCACCGTGGCGATTGCTTCCGGAGCGCAAATTCACCGGGCGCATGCCCGGCTCAATTAAGTACTAGCGACTCTATACACCACACAGCCGCTATCTCATCGACCGGGGAAAGGTCGCCACAGTCGGCGGAACTCGGTGTCCTTGTGCATCCTTGAACGTACCCATACTATCTGCATCTCTTCGGGCGCGTCTCCCACAAACTCCAATCAAAAAGCCTTGGTGGACATCAACAACGGTGGCATACTCTATTTAGCGGATACACTTCGACAAGCCTACAGCCATTAAACGTCATCTCAGCAGGATTTGATGGATCTCAGCTGCGCACTGCACGACCACCGCCGAGACCGTCAAATTCACTGGCCGCGGCCCGAGCCTCGAGAGACACTGCACCCACGTCTGGACAAGCAGGCAGTCAGCGACGCTGACTTGACATTGGCAGTTTCGTTCAAGTTGCGCTGAAGTACTTGGGCTGTGTCGCGTACGCGTCCGGTGAAGGCTAAATTTCACGAAGATCCTGCGCCCCGTGCGTCATACCCATGTACTCGCGTCCGTCCGCGGCTCCAAAGAACCATCCCGGAAGCTCGCATTATTAATATCATCACAAAGAAGCAACGTACTATACCATCCGTCACAGCCTGGAGCTCACCTCGACAATCTCCTACCGATCCAACGTGGTGGGAGCAAGGAGGTGGGAGGTACAGCGACTGGTATTCACCGGGAGGAAACAGGACGAGCGTCAGATAGCTGCAACGACGACACGGCGACGGCGGACGCGACGCATTATAAATAAATCAGCGGTATGTAGTACACTAAGGGCCAAACCTGCAGTCTTAGACGGAGGAGGGGGGGGATCGGAGAAGAGGAAGCCCTCCTGCGGGTAACGGAATGGGACGTGGTGGGGCGTGGCGGGAATACATACGTGCGGGTGGCAGACGGGAGGGGGCGCGGGACGGGAGTGGGAAGAGGGTGGGGAGTGGGAAGAGGGTGGGGAGGGGGCATTGCAAGCGTGAAAGGTTCGAACATGAACAGGTAAGTGTCCGTGCCTCGACCGGGGGCGTGCGGAGAAGGAAGGTCTCGGACGCCTGCCACCAGGAGGGTCCATGTACAGCGCGCGGTCGCGCATAAACAGCCAGCAGGGCGGGGCGATACCATGGCGGGCGGGAAGGGGGGAAGGAGGGGGTCGTCAACGTATCATGCCCCACGCGTCACGTACATCAGGAGGGCGGCGAACGGGAGAGTGCATCCAGACTCGAGAAGCGAAGAGCAAGAACAAGGCAAGGGCGGGCGTCAAGCGCCGATTAAGGGAAGGGACGGCGGCGCACGCGCTCAGCTCAAAGGTTTGGGACTGCTCCCGCAAGAAGAGGAGGGTTGGGAGCGCGCACGCCGGATCATGGCGAGTGCGCATGGGGCGTCGTCCCGGGCGGCAGCGGAAACTCGCGCACGGTGGCGATGTCCGACTCGTCGTTCTCCGAGTACGAGGACATCACTGAGCCTTGCATCGAGACGATGCGGAGCCGCTGCTCGACCTCGTCCTTGGACAGATCCAATGCGGCAATGAGTGAGGCCATCGCACGCTCGTTGCCGAAAGCTTGTGCGGATGCGCCGCTGGGCACAGAGGGCTTCTGAGGTAGACCGTAGTTCGGGGAGAGGGCGTCGGGCGAAGTGAGCTCGATGTCGGCGACCGGGACGGCTTCTTGAATATCGAGGAAGGGGTTTGTGTTGGTACGGACGAGGCTAGTAGCGCGGCTAGTACGACTGGTACGACTGTTGCTACGACTACGGATGGCCCTGCTAGAACGGTGCATGTCCTGCGCGTTGAAGAAGGGGTTGTTCCTTGAACGACGCTCCTCGGCCATTTCAGCGAAGGGATTCCGGGAAACTGGGACGTCCTCGTCGGCGTTCAGAACTTCGGCAGACTCCCACTTGTGGATAGCGTTCGTCGTAGCGGGAGGCGTCATCTTGGCCATGACCATAGTGGGCGACATTGTACCGGAATCGACACGTACAGAGTGCATGGAGAGGAACGAATCATCGCCTAGCGTTTCGCCATCCCACGACACACCGCTGTTCTGGCGCCCAGCGAACGGCTTCTCCGGGTGCTCGAGCGCGAGCTCTTGGGCGAGGCTGGGGTGGTATTTGGTGAAATCCAAGGGGGGAAGATCCATGAGCTGATCGTCGTCCGTCTTGGTCGTGTACGCAGTGCGGACGCTTGGGGACTTCTTGAACATGGAGAAGTTCTTCTCGTCCGAATCCTGGTGATCGCGCGCACTAGACGAAGGCGGAGGTGCATCGTCCCTGCCCTTCTCAGAGCCGCTAAGACGGTTGAAGTCCTCCCCACGGGCGCGCTGTTGTGCGGCCCTGCCCTCCGCGTTCCTCCGCGCTGTTGTGCTGAGTTTGTCCGTGGAACGTCGGAACCACGCATAGAGGAGGCAGATAACGAGGACAACTCCGATGAAAGCTCCTACGCTAATACCGATGACAGTGCCAAGAGGAAGCTGGCCCTTGGCTGCCGAGGTGGTCACATTGCTCGCCGGAGACGGAGAAGGCGACTGCGTTGGCGCGTCGGTAGACGAAGATGTAATGGTAATAGCCTGGTCAGCGAGAGGAGGTGCGCTGACTTGGCCGGTGAGGGTGGGTGCTGCAGTGTTGAGGACTAGAGCGGTATCGACAGGTGTGCCCTGGACAGTCGCGACACCAGAGAGACCGGCGGCACTGAGATCAGGGTCCTGGCGAGGTTTATGGTGAACCACGATGTGCATGGCGAGACAGAGGGTGGGGTGACACGGTGGAGGCTTGAAGAAAAGAGCGACAGAGGAGCACGCCCGCCTGAGGCCGGGCGGTGATTAGGGACTGGAATACGTGCTGAAGCGAGGTGCGCCGGAGCACGTAATGAGTTTCGGGGCAGAGGTCGACGCACGCGAGCCGTCGGTGTGTGTTGTGCTCACCTGGGAGGGGGACGGAGGGACAGAGCGAGGGGTGGCCCGGGAGAGGACGGGGCCCTGAGTCTCCTCGTCGTCGTCTTGGTCGACGGAAAGGTGTAAGGGGGGATCGAACGGGGACTGGAAGATGGCCGCCGCCTTCTCATCGCCAGTAAACACAACACTCAAGCGCCCAATCGAAATGGAAACTGCCGCGCCGGCATCATCACCGTTCGCGACCATTCCCTTTCCAGTCCAGGCTTGCGGCCCGCCTTTCGCGCCTCCGCAGCTCTCCACCACCTGCCTCAGCCGCCTCTTCCATCGCGCTCGTTTGACGAAATACTCGGCGCAGTACGCTCATACTATGGCCAGGCATCAAACCTCTTGCTACCCTGCCCGATAAACCACCTCGGTGTTTGCGTCTTGCTTACCTTGCGATGCGGTTCACATCAGACCGCGCCCGGCCCCCCGCGCCGTTCAACGCTGATGATGATCACAGCACGGCCCTTTTTCCTCCAGTGTCAGCGCATCCGGAAAGTAAGCACTGTAAATGCCGCCCCGTTCACTGGAGCCTACTAGAGGTGGAGCTTGTACGGCAACGAACACAATACCTACCGCACGCATCTCTCAACCACTTCTCTCCCACTCCAACGTACGCTTCCTTCAGGCGCTAAACTTGCCTCTTCCACCTGTAACACCAACCCCCCGCGCTCATACGGGTGAGAGCGGACCACCATCGTGATACGACATCTTTTGGCACCGCTCATAGGGGTATCAACGCCTTTTTCGCATGATCTAGGCCTCTTCGCTCTTCGCCTTCTTGGACCGGTGTGCTGTGCCACCGTCAGGTCCGGTTTGGGCTGCCTTGACGTGATCACTCCCTCCTGGACAAAACGTCCTCGATCTCCGGCTTGATGCTCAGCAACATGTCCTCGGACGTCTTCAACGGGGTCCACCCCAAAGCCCGGCCTCGCTCTGCGCGACACCGGACGTTCGTTCCCAAACTCTCCGACTGTGTGGCATGAAGGTCGAGTCCGGTCAGATCTCAGGTGCCCATGCTGCGACAGACCGGCCGGTACTCACGCCACCAAAGTATTTATCAAGCTCCTCGCGGGTGAACGTGGACGGCTCGGCCGAGGTCGCGCGCCCCATGTCCTTTAAAGCCGCGCCGATAGTCTGTGCTATATCAAGCAGGGTGTGCTCCCCGTTCTCCGCAAAATAGAAGCCTTCTCTTCCATGGCCGACGTCTGCCCCCGAAAGAGCAGCCTCAAGGATCGCGGTGTACAGGTGTGACACTGAGAACGGAACAGAATTCAACACGGGGGCTTCCTGCCAAATGACCGCACGCAGCTGACCGTCATCGATGTGCACGTTGGGATGGATGTTCTTGCCTTCCCCGACCATGCCCGCTTGTTTACGGACCAAGCTCGCCCGAATTAGCGCAGGGATTTGCATTGAGCGCGGGTTTACGACCCCAGCATCGACGAGCGGCCCGGTGGCCAAGCCGTAGATAGTCGAGGGAAGCACAATGTACGTCTTGACATAACCTGCTCGGCTGTGTTAAATGGGCGCGTTGACCCGCACATGTGTAACAAATGTCATACCCTCTTTGTCGGCGGCTGCGACCGTCAGATCAACGTTGCGATGCGGTTGGGTAGGTGCTATCGTGTCCATTTGCTCTCTGTCGGCGTCGTGGTAAATCGTATTTGTGTTGAACATTCCAGCCGCATTGTCGCTCAGGACCGCTATATGTCATGATGGTTTATAGGCCCAGGACGGCTCAGTATCATGGGCACACACCTGTTCCAGACTATGGCGAATGTGAGGTCAACCCGAAGATTATAGATTTTAGGGGCGTACTGTGTGAATGAGGATGGGCATTTTGCCTGTCCACTCGTGCCTCTTCTTGAAGCCCGCCAAAAAAGCCTTTGTTGAGGCAATATGGTCCGCGTCCGCCTATTCAACAAGGATTATTCAGCGGCTGTACGCTATCCTCTCGGGATAATAGCTTACACATTCAATGATCACGTCCGACTCGGACGCGATTGCTTCGAGTCGGTCGAGGTCATCTAGCGAGCCAATCACCGAGTTGACGCCAAAACCTTCCAGCTTCTTTGCCTTGTCTGCGTCTCGGACCAGGGCTGTGACATTATATATTGCAGCGCTGCCTTGGTCTTCGAGAATGAGCCCGAGCACTGAGCCCCCAACATATCCTACAAATCGAGGAGAAGGCTTCGTCAGAGTCTGTAAGCCGATACGCCATGGGAAGACCACTGAACCGGTTGCACCAACGACAAAGACGTTTACCGTAGGCTGAGCAGGACTTAAAGTACCGAAGATTAGAGAAGTGATGGCATAGCAGCCGGCGAGCACGTAGGAGAACATTTTGAACTGAGGGGGCTTGCGCTATCCATGGTTGGTGGGATCATCAGTTATAGGCACTCGGAAGGCGATAAGTACGAGTATCGGGAGAAAGTTAAACGTTGACTTATCGGAGGCAATAGCAGTGTAACTGGTCAGAGTGACGTCATGTAGGTTCTATGATATCTTGCGGGTGTAGATTAGATATATTCACGAGATCCAGAGTTTGTTCAACCTCGATGAACGCCCTAAGTTGATACGGAGGGAGTACACGCACAAGCGCGACTACGAGCGAGCTGGACCAGGCTGGACCATATGCATGTCAAAGTACGTGGGTACATGCGCGTAGGTACGATTGATAAATATCTGCGGATAGTGATCTTCGTAAGTCCTCGACGCTCGTCCCGGCTTCGATTCGAAGGTGCGATGCTCACGGCTACCACTCTGATATGAAGTTCTGGATCGGCATATATGTTCAAACAGTCTTTACACCGGCGGGCAAGACTCAGCAGCCAAGCGAGGGTGTCTATTTTCTACCAAGTGGTCGGAGGAAAAAAGATGATTGCGTACGTCAGTGCCGGCGGTAAGTGCGGGAGTTAATGGACGAGCGCCTAACCACTCTTCCCGGCCGAAAGCATCGTACTTGCGCTATATCATCCTCGTTCGACCTCCTTTATCACTTCCCGACCTCTCTGCTGCGGATCACTTGGTCAACCTGCATCTTGTGCTGATAGATCGTGACGCTCTCAGCCCATACAGCTTCCAGCATCATAGATACAGAACACAATCCGCAAACAGCCGTACAGGGGAACTCTGATCTGGGAACGCTTGAGGAACTCGGATGCGAAGCTAGTCCTCTTCGCAGCCGCCCTTGAGGACGATTTTACGCCGAAACCAACATTTGCTCTGGTCTTATTTCCGTGGCTTGTATTGTCTCTACAGGGAACAAGTACATACGTCCAATACCTCTCACGAGCGCCATTCAACTCTCCGACGCACTAGAACCCGAGGTCCGTATTGTCTCTGTCCAAGCCATCTACTCGTGTGTTATCTAGATGTTCATGGCGATGCTTATGCAGATCACGCTAGCCGTGGTATAGTCAATTTCTCGTGTCAGTGAGCGCACGTAGTGATCGGCCTCGAGGTGAGTTACGGTCCTATACTAGTACCCATGGTCGGCCTCACATCACCGCGCAGATCCCCCACACTGTTCATAACCGTCGACCGCGCTCACCATGGCACACCATCCTCCCCACCCCCAGTTCCTCGACGTGGACTGGCCGCGCATCCATGAGGCCCCGCCATCGCAAACTCTGCAGCTTGAGAACGAGTACGACATCGACCCTACCCGCTTCTCCATTCTTCAGACAGACTTCCAGCCCGAGCTCAACCAGACCCGCCCCCAGCAGAACGCAAACTACGGTGTGGGATACAACAGGCCGTTTGGCGGACAAAACGACTATACGTTCACATTCCCCAACCCGCAACAGCAGCAGCGGCAACAGCAGTACAACGATCAGCACCTCTACGGCGGCGCTCAGTACTACCCCGACCACGAAAGTGCTAACTTCCCGCAACAGGGACAAGGCCACTCCTATCCCTCGTCCAGCCTAGCATTCAGCGATGGCGGTAATCAATCCATGCCCAGCTCGCCGTACTACAGCGACTCGTCCCCCTTCGCGTTCGCACAGCAAAACCTCCCCACCCAAGGCCAGGGCCAGCACTCACGCGCCGGCTCCGCGTCTGGCTTGACTCCGACTGTCCGGAACTTCCAGGAGAACCCACAGATGACCCACCCGCGTCCGGCGTTCCCAAGCGCGGGCACTCCCATCACGCCGAACTTCGCAAACCCCCACCTCGGCCAGGTGTATGGCGTCGCTCTGCAGCACGGCACGCCGTACCGCGAGCAGGCACACATGCAGCTCGGGGACGCGTCCGCGGCGCTGCACGCGGCGAAGCGCCAGCGCGCGCTGGATGAGGGCGACGGCGACGGATCGTCAGTGGATGGGGATGACCCTTCAGAGAGCGGAGTACAATCGAAGGAAGAGGCGAAGCCTGTCAAGCCGTGAGTCTCCGTGCTTACTTGCTGTGGCTACGGACTTTGACCGCCCCGGTAGGCTGGGCGCCTGCGCGCGATGCAAAGCATTGAAGGTACGCATATAGCCAGAGGTCCGGTGGCCCAGGGTGATGACCTTCTGTCCGTAGGTCAAGTGTGAGTTCAAGACTAACCCCGACACCTGCAAACGATGTTTGAACGGGAATCACGAGTGCATCATCCCCGGCCGCAAGAAGCGTCGAGCGCCTCCGTATGTACCCCCATCGATCCCAATAACGACAGGGGAATTCATTGTTGTGTTTTCTATGTAGACGGAGGGATTTGCTCCTGGGTCAGATTCGCGAACAGGCGGCGAAGATCGAGGAGCTGATGAAGCAGCTCGAAGAGGCCAACAAACGTGCTGGTGACAAGCCCCAGGGGCGCGATAATGCGTCCTCGCCGCCACACTCCGTGGGACACCCGTCCTCCACTATGTCTGCAACGACCAGTGAGCTGACCACGTCGGACATCGGCACACCCGAACCCGCGACGGACCATGTTACGAAGCCTGACGTCCTGGATTGGATCGCGAAAGCCCGCGAATCGATCGAAGCCTTTGGTGGGTACATCAATATGGGTGGTACGGGCGTGACGAAGGACCTACTTGGGGAAGATGTCCTTGGGTGGAAAGATAGCAGCTCGTCGGACGAGTTCGAGGATGGAGAAGGAGCGGATGAAGAGGGGCTGGGGGAGGACGAGGGCGAAGTCCACGTTGAAGTTGAGGACGTCGACGCGAAAGAAGGCGAGCGTCCCGTGTCGCGCGGACGGACGCGACCGGGGCCCCCGTCAACCGATGGTGGCAGTACGCAGGGGAAGGAAGAGTCTTCGACCCAGAGCTCGCGCAGGAAGAAGAGTCGCCAAGGCCGGGAGAAGCTCGCCATCTTGCCGAACGAAGCTGCACCTCTCGGCATGCTTGCGAACCTCAGCCTTCGTGCTTCCAGGAGTCGGCGATCTAGTCGCAGCCGGAGCGTTAGTACCACTGACGACAA
The DNA here is from genome assembly GCA_022606255.1 of Trametes meyenii. Lineage (NCBI taxonomy): Eukaryota > Fungi > Basidiomycota > Agaricomycetes > Polyporales > Polyporaceae > Trametes > Trametes meyenii. The sequence continues at coordinate 2,134,365 of JABYQG010000003.1, read as the reverse complement.
CGATTACGGTGTGGCGAACGATGACTACTTCCGTGCAACGAGTGGGTCCTATCGTGCACCCCTACGAGCTGTAGCTGACTTCTCTTCAGGCCCAGGACCCCATCGACCGATCATGTATTCTCAACACCAAACACCCTACATCCTGCGTAGCGGGCTGGTGAGCCCAGCAGAAGTGGAGAAGCTATTTAAAATGTATGCACTCCGTGCCCATGAACACGAAGTACGATTTAACTAACCACTACGCAGATATTTCGACTATATGAACCCATCTGTATCATTACTAGACCCTGTGTTGTACACCGCCCAGAAGACCTATTGGAGAAGTCCATTCTTGTTCACCGTTAGTGAGTACAAGACGCATATACCCTACCCATGAAGAATGGTTGCTGATACGATGCACAGTTTGTGGGATCGCATCAAGATTCTATGCAGAGCGCCCAGAGCTCTACCATCAAGCCATGAACTGTGCTCGCTTGGCCGCGGGATCGACCCTCATAGGCGGCCAGAAGAGCGTGGAAACTGTACAAGCATACATCCTTCTCAGCGTGTACCCTGTTCCCGCAAGGAAATGGGAAGAAGATCGATGCTGGGTGTACATTGGCCTTGCCATCAGGTTGGTCTTTTGATCATGGTTCAGTTGTAGCACACCCGAACCTCCTCTTGTAGGATCGCTACCGACCTAAACCTCCATCACCCACACACGGTCGAGCCGAAGAACGAGCAGCACGCACGCGAGATGCTCAATCGGACTCGCGCGTGGCTCAACTGCTTTAACTTGGATCGTTCTATGGCCTCGCAGTACGGCAAAGCGCCGATCATCAGCAACACGGATTATGTTGCGAGCCACTCAGACCTTTGGTGGAAGAGCTCTCCCTATAACCTGCCCGGTTTCGATATCCAGCTATGCGCGTACAATGCAGAGCTCAAGGTTCTTGCCGACTACCGGTCTACTATTTTCAGCGACCCTCAGCACCCCGTGGGCTTGAACAAGGTAAAACGCAGTTATTCATCATGTGGCGTAGTGTTAATAGGATTCCGTAATTAAGACTCTCGATATTCCTCAAATTGCTAGTGCGTACGACGATAAACTGGCCAAGCTTGGCGAGACGTGGCTCGCGCGGATACGGGAGGCGAACTTCGGGGGTGTTCAGTGCGAATTTCGAACTAGCTTGCTCAAGCTCGCGTACAACTACGCTCGCATGACGGTCCTGGCCTTCGCGTTTCAGTACACGTTCGGCCGTGAAACATCAGAGTTCAATGATGCATTTTTCTGGAGGGTGAGTACAACAATCCGAGTCGCTTTAGCGTGCTTTAAAATTTGCCTCTAGTGTCTCCGTGCTTCGAAGGATCTCATTAAGACCCTATTGGATGAACTCGGGACGCCAAAGAATAGTAAGTTGTCGAATTTCTCTCGTGCAGTGATTTATTGACGACGATATCGTTAGGGGAGTATCTGCGGCATGGTCCCGACGCTGAGTCGGTATTTGTGACGTTCACATGTGCGTTCCTCATCAAGGTATGCTTCGTTTCAAGATATGCAATGAATCGCTCGTATTGACATGCCGGAAAAGACGCTACATCCACGATACGCTCAGCATATTCCCCGGGACACCCGTATCGAGATACGCCACCTTGTTGAAGAAGTTGCGAAATTCCTCGGCTCCCCGGATGTCTCTCTTGATGATCGACATGGCCCGAAACTTTACTCCCGTTTCTTGACGGGACTTTTGGAGACGCCCCTCGCGAGTGTCGATCATTTACCGGCGACGTTGAAACGAGTAGCGAAGCCGCCGGCCGGGTCCCCTCCCTCACCCGATAGTGCGTCTGACCGTCCAGGGTCTTCTTCCCCTATGCCTCCGACGCCAATATCCATTACTGTGCCTCCACCGGCAGACCATGATGGCTCCAAGGAACAGCCACAGTACGGACAGATGTCCCCTGGGGACTCGCAAATGTTCGATGGGCTTTCACTCTCGTACCCCAACCAACCGACGCAGACCATCGATGCGGCGGAATTGTATTCCCCGCCACTACCGTTCGACCAGGAGCTTCTACAGTCTATGCAGTCGTTGACGGATCCCAACTGGTCGAATTTAGTCCTCCCAGGTATGTTCACCGTCGCAATAGTCAATATTCGATATTAAACTGTGCGCGAAGGTTTCAGCTGGATGGATGCCATGCAGCAAGACCAGGATGTCCAAATGCGCTATGGTTCGGACTTCGGCGCTCAGCAACAGCAATAGAATTCTTGAGTTCGTTTCGCATTTCTTGTTCGCTTTGTACTGGATGTATCATATCGCTGGCTATCGTCATCTCTATATCATGCTGTCGTACCAGTTGTGTCTATACGGTATACTAATGCGTAACCTGTCGTCTCGTCTATGCAACCCTGGAGCGCGAACGCTCGATCTCCTCCGCGGTGATTCCACTTCGTTCGCACATCCCTCGGAAGATACCCCCGGCCTGGTTGAACAAAGTCTCCGGTGTGTCGAATTCCTACGTCGTGTTAGTTTACGATAGGCCGGTTTGGTAGTAAGAACCTTACCGCGATCTTCCCGTCGTCCATAACGAGAATTCGGTCGTAGGTGATTATGGTTCGTAGACGGTCTGAACACAGTAAGGGAAGGGTGGCCAAGATGAGAGGTGCTCACACTCACGAGCTATACACAAAAGAGTCTTATGTCGGAATTGAGTCTGAATCGTCTCCTGGATCTTCGCGTCGGTCTCTAGATCTACGGATGCCCTAGAGTTCATAGTTAATATCGTCGAAAGCCAAAGCCTCATATGTATGTAGTCGAACTCACGTCGCTTCATCGAGGACTATCGTCGCAGTCAGCATGAGCTAATTTGTACGAGTCGCGGGAGTACATACCAACTACTTGGCTATCCTTCACGAGCGCGCGGGCGAGGCTGAGCAAGCTACGCTCCCCGACACTGAGGTTAGACCCTTCGCTCTCGACAATACTGTCGAGGTTGAAGCGCGAGGTAGGGGTGTGCGACCCATCCGTGGCGGCCTCTCCTTTGGGCGACTCGACCAAGTACGAACGGTGGAGAGCGTCCCACAGCTCAGCGTCGGTCTAGAGGTCAATTCACCATTGATGAGCTACATCTGCCACTGAAGACTGACCACAGCTAGAAACCTACATATAGATGAAACGGGTCAAGGTTCGAACGAATCGTTCCTATGTAAGCGTAACTTTATACGTGACCAACCCCTCTTCGCACGTTCCAGTCACCACTTACCGCTGAACAATAGCGGCTAGTTATGCATAGATGAGCTACGTGACTTCAAGGGAGTCTTATGGACTACTTACATCTTGTGGAATGATAGATATCTTGCTACGAAGGTCCTTGAGACCGATCTTGGATATGTCGACACTAACAATACATTCAGTATAGTTACGCGCGAGGCGGAACAATGAAGATTACCCGTCGATATTGATCGAACCCGAGGTGAGCTCGATAATGCGGAACAACGCAAGCATCAGCGAAGACTTCCCGGCGCCAGTTCTGAACGAACGCGTTTGTGTCAGCATTTTGCAGCGCCCACGGAACGGCGCACCTTCCTACAACACCAATCTTCTCCCCGCCACTGACTTTTACTGATAGGCCTTTCAGTACGAAGGGCAGACCGGGGCGGTATTGCATCACGACGTCCTTGAATTCGATCGAGCCGCGGGCCGGCCATTCTGATGGAGGTTTGCTGTCAGGGATCTCGTGTGGCGCTTCTTGCGGAATTTGGTCTACGCGGCTGTATTGCACGACTGAGAGAGGATTAACCGTAGCTAAATGGTAAAGAATGAAGATATCACGGACTTCGTTCGACAGAGCTCATATAATTCTACAATATGGATCAATGACGGCACACGGGTTAGAACACGACTGTGCACCAACCTCAACTTCGGCGGACTGCGTAGTTGCCAACTATTAGGGATATGGTACAAATGGGATGATTTACTGTGGATACTTACCTGTCTCGTCACCATGCTACATAGCTGAGTGAGTGATGCTATGACGAGGCTAGATTTAGTGATGCATAATGATCGGTGCCCGTATCACGTACTGGTATACGTTAAGACGAGGCCTATCTGGGCCGGGTCAATGCCGGAAGCGTTCGAAACAGCCAGAATGGCGACCTTGAGCGATCGTGAGGACGTGAGAATGTTGAAAAGTGTAACCGACTCACGATGAAAGTCATCAAACCACCTAGAAAGTCGAGACGAATAGCAAGCCATCTATAAAGCGATAAGTTATTTATCGTTATATGTGGACTTTCAGCTAGTTTACCTCTGATTGGTCACGGTGAGGAATGCTGCACGATCCTCCAAGTCGATGTAGTACTCGTTATCTCGTAGAAAGCGATTCACTTCCCCATAGCTCCGGATAGTGGGAAGACCGGAGAGGGACTCTGCGAAGTGTACATACAGCAGTGACCGCAGCATCGCGTCTAGTCGCTTCAGCTCCCGTGCGCTTGCTCTGTAGAAGGAGGCGAAGTAATTATATCCGATCGCTATAGCGAAAGCTGCTATAACTTTGGGGGTAGTTAAGGATGAAGTTTTCCCAACACTTGAATGCAAGAACCTACTGAAGTAGTACTCGACCACAGTAATGAGGATCACGCTTCCGATAACGTTGGCAATTGTGAGGACAACTAGGAGCGTGTCAGGCCGACATATCACAAAAAGGAGATACAAAGGCTTACGTAGACGCATGGACACTGTGATTACCGATTGGACATTATTAGTAGGGGTAGTATACACACGTCGTCAGGGGTCGCACCTGGTAGCTGATTGTCGATGTCTATACGAGCAAGTCAGTGCACTGACAGTCAAGCCAAACTCAATTTAGCCTACTTTCGATATCCTTGCCGAAAACACTTAGAATGCGACCCATGGGCTATTATTCACCCGTCAGTGGCTGGCCAACTCGCAAGAAGGGCAGTACATACCGTTGTATCGAAGAATGACATGGGAGCGTAGAAAATGTTTCTTATAGAGTCGTGATGTAGATTCTGTGAGACGAAGAAGCCCATCTCGTCCATGACCGCGCCGCTGTTACAAGCAAGTAGCGATGAGGATTGACATCACGCAAGGACTGCGCTGTGTGCTTACACTCCGAAAGTGAACAATGCTTGAGATACACCTAGGCAAGCATAGAGTATCTGGTAGAATAAGTTCGGCCTGTTCCATGTGCTGAAGAAAGGCGGGGGTGTGAGACATCTAGTCTCGCATCACGGAAATGCCGAGGGCGTACTTTGCTTGCCACCAGATGAGGGTGTAGTTGTTCATGATCGAGCTGCCCTGCATCGCGAGCATGCACACAATGAGAAGGGGTGAAGTGAAGAATGCTCTAGCTGCCTTCAAGTAGTCTCCGTACACTGTTTGAACAAAACATTATCAATGACTAGCCGAAGCCGTCGACCAATACGCACTCACCCTTCCAGCTGACGGAACCGGTTGTGCGCTTCTCCTTGACAATTAGCCGCCCCTCGAGCTTACCCGTACCAGCGCCTTTTCGTTGGACGGATTCTGACTTGTTTTTAGCATCGTCAACAGCTGCACCCGAAGAGGAACTAGTCGTGGCCTCGGTAACATCTTCCTCAGCATCCTCTTCTTCTTCCTTTGTCTTCCCGCCAAATTCTTGCATCAAGCGGGCGAACTCCTTGTCGTGGCCCATGAGCTCGGTGTAAGTACCCTGCTCCGCAATTCGACCATTCTGCAGGCAATCAGCTTCGGTCTATAAAGCTGTAGTAGTTTAAGGAGTCTCTTACGCCAAGGGTGTATATGTAGTCGCATTGGGACAGGAAGTGCAATGCATGCGTCACGAGGAGGACAGTCTTTCCTTGGTTGCGCAGAGCACCGAGGATAGCGTCCGCGAAAAGCGCCTTTCCGACGTGAGCGTCAACTGTATTAGGCGTGGTCAGCCAGACACTCCTCGAGAATGTAGAGATGATTTACCGGCGGAAAGCGGATCATCGAAGATTACGACGTCCGCATTGTAGTAAAGCGCGCGCGCGATGTTCACGCGTTGCTTCTGCCCGCCACTCAGGTTGATGCCCTTTTCACCAATCTGCGCAACCAAGTGGTCAACGATATATTTAGCGCATATAGGGTATGGGGCATACCTCCGTGAGATCGCCGTCTGCAAGCACTTGCAAATCAGGTAAGAGCGAGGCATTTTTGATAGCCTTCCAATACTGGACAAGCGACGTCAGAAGTCACAACAAGTGGTAATTTGAATCGGACACGTACTCGGTCTTCGTCAAACGGTTGCCCGAAAAGTACGTTCTCCCGCTGCAAATACGACGATATTACTCCAAGAAGAACCCCTTGCAAGCGAAAGGTACGCACCAGGGTGGCGTTTTGAATCCATGCCGTTTGCGAGCAGTAGGCGACGCGACCACCGAAGGAGACGTGACCTTCAACCTTCCGCATCTCCCCAATAAGACCTTGGAGCAAGCTGGACTGTAGACATATTTAGATATTAGCATGTACGTCGTACGGGTTGGTCACCTCACCTTCCCACTGACCGCCTTGCATCAGCATCATGTTATCTTCAGCAGGAAGAATATATCGCCCACCTTCCTACAGAACCAACAATGGCGACGAGCGTGCCCCGTGCAACCGACATATTGACGTTCTTCACACGAAATGGCCCGGCTGCTGCTGCGCCTCCATCGTCCGCCTTGGCCTTTTCCTTCGAGCCTCCCGACTGCTTGCTTAACTCGCCCTTCGCCGCGGCCGTGCTGGAGCCCTCCTCCCACTCAAATGTCGCGTCCCTCACATCGACGCCGAGCTTCTGCTCCTCGTCTATAACGAACGCGTCCCGAGGGTCGGCCGTCTCCGCCTCGAAGACCTTGCGCAGGCGGGCGAGCGCGTTCTGCGCATCGGTCGTTGCGGAGAGCGCGCGGGGGAGGAACATGAGCGGCTGGCGGAGCAGCTGGAAGAGCGAGAGCGAAGAGAAGATGATCGCGACGTCGAACTCGTGCGCCGTTCCGGTATAAGTAACGAAAGCGAGCGTTGCGGCGAGTACGGGCACGGAGTACGCAGCGGCGATACTAAAACAATGGAGACATTAAAAGGCAACAATTTGAGGCGGGTGTGGAAAATTACGCACTTCGCGGAGCGGGCGAGCTGAATCTTCCGCGTGCCTTTGAGTTCGTTGTGGCGGATATCAAAGATACCTGTATATACCCGTTAATACACTGAAATGTCTCCGGCCAATGAACCATACGTTTCAAGAACGGCTGCTCGTAGCAGAAATATTTGACTACGCGCATAGCACCTAGGGACACAATGGTAAGTTCGCCTTAACCCGGTTATTCTCGTCAAAACTAACCTAGAACTTCGAGGATGATCTTTGCCCGCTTGTCCGTCCATTTCAGCGACTTCTTCCCGACTCGAAACTGGAAAGACATAACCCGTTCCTGGATCGGGATGATCAGGAGGAACAGGGAGAAGCCAGCTAGGGCGGAGGGGCCGAGCTAAAACAAATCATTCAGGAGACGGAAAGCATCTCGGTACGCCAGCGTCCTCACCTGAACCAAAAGAATGATCAAGCATATGGTCACTTGTATTGGCGCTGTCCATACTATTCTCAACGTCAGACCCGTTCTATTCCTCGGGGAGCCGAGGGGGCGAGCGGACACATACCGGCGTGCTGGAAAAAGAAGCGGTCAGCGTCGGTCGGATCAGTAAGCCACAAAGCCAAATGGAAATCCGTTACTCACGAACCACTGCGCACAAGCATCCACCCTACTGACCTGTACATGCAGGCGTCAGCCACATCATGGTCGCCCCGATGAGGAAGGAATTAAAACGCACGTCAGTCGAAATGTGGGTCACGAGGGCCGCATTTGGGAGCGTCGTACGCGCCTTCCCCGTCAGACTAACGCCGCGTTTGTATATCGAGCTTATGAGCGCCGCACGCGCGAGGAGCCCCGTCGTCATCGACCGGTAGAAGAATTGGTGTTGGGTCACGCTCGCAGTGACGGTGATGCACCAGAGGCCGATAGCCATCCCGACACCGCGCCCAATGCCCGGCGGTGTGCGTCCCGCCGCATAGTCCGCTGCGTGCGACTTGCCGAAGTTGATTATGGCCTTGACCAAAAGTGGGCCCATGAGGGCCGCCGTGTCGCCTACGACCTTGAAGAGTCCTCCGAACCAGAAGTCGCGCCCGAGGACGTCGTTCAGTGCCCAGGCCAGACTTGCTTCTTTCCTGCCGTCGACCTCGCGCCACTGAGCTTCCAAGGCCGCGCGGCGTTCGCTGTAGCTACCTTTCCCGCGCAGAGCCTGGAGAGACCACTTGGCGCGCTTGAGAGCGGAGGGCTGAATTTCGCCGTTGGCGAGCTGGGCGTTCCACTCGCTGGCGGCCAGGACACGGCGCGCCCATGCCTCATCAAGCTGGGTCCCCAACCGACCAGATTCCCGGCTCTCGTCCACTTTCCAGAGGTCGGTGGCCTGCAAGGTCCGCTGATATCCTAGGCTCTGGGAAGGTTAAACACGGTTAAAAACACTATTCGATGTCGTGTGACTTGCACGCACCATGAGGGGATTGATCCACGAGTAGGTGAGGATGGCTAGAATAGATGAATAGACGAGCGGGATGACCGATGCGTCATCTAGAGACGCGGGAGCAGGTGGTGGCGGGTCTTTTGGGAGCCTGTGCGGGTTGGAAAAATCAGAGACGCCTATAGGCTGTGGGGACAGTAATCCTCGGTACGTCTTACCAGACCTGCCACCAGTGTCTACGGAATCTAACATGTTCCTCGCCAGCGTCGATGTCAATATTGCGACCCGACCTGGTATTGACGTCCTTGCCGCTGGGCTGCTTGACTTGTAATTCTTCGGAATAGCCTTTCTCGGCGTCAGTCTCGGCAGAATCTACTCTCGTCAACTTTTCGCTAGCCATAGCTAGCTCTTCCTCGAGAATCCGACCTCAAAGCCTACGGAAGCTGCAGCCGGCGGGTGGAGACGTGGCTGGAGAAAAACCCAGCGACACGAGGCTGGCCCCCATGGGGGAAGTGCTTATATATACGAAATGCATCTGAGAGAGAGATAACAAAATTCGAGCCTGACGGTGCGGCCGAAAGTGCGGCGGCGGGCGTGTAGGGCTTCTAAACATAGCGACTCGGAGTGTCCCACAGGCACTAACACAGAGCTCAGCTTGCGGGCGCATACAGCGACAGACGCCCGTCCCTCCGGTTCGCTCGGCACGCGATCCGCCCAACTGGACCCGGCCCACTTCGGTCCGCGCCCGTGCAGAATTTACACCGTCCTTGTCCTGTGCACCCGTCCATCATCGTCGTCGCTGTGCACGACAGCGACAAAACAATAAACCACAGGCTGTGTGCCTTCGTCAGCGCTGTACGAGTGACACTCTAAGCGGGCAGTGCGTGCTCGGGCTCCCAGAGGCAGAGTACAAGAGCCCCATCTGAGCGCCCCAATCATCAAAGTCGCTGCGCCCAGCTTACTCCTTGACCCACTTCAACTCCCTCCCGAGCCGCGTAGAGAAAGCATCCGCCCGTCTGTGCGACACCGGCACAACATACACATCCGTGAGCATTCCCGAAACAGCGCTAAACCCATGATCCGCGCTCATGAGAGCCTGCTAGGATGAGCGAGGAGGAAATTGGCACATTGGTCGTGGTCGTCCTCAAGGCTCGTAACCTCAAGGACAAGCACACTTTCTACAAACAAGATGCGTATACACAAGTCACGCTGAACAAAGATACGAAGAAGACACAGGTCGACGTAAAGGGAGGTCAGCATCCCGTGTGGGATGAAGAGCTGCGCTTCCCGATCGTGAAGCAGGCTTCCGACGACACAAGGAAGATGGAGGTGTCGTGTTGGTCCAAGGAGCCGCGAACAGATGATTGTGTCGGCCGAGGCACCGTAGACATCACGGAGACGCTCAAGACAGGCGAATTCGATGGTGAGTTCTACCCTGTTCTACCCGGCTCCTCCGCCGCGACGCTCCGCGGCTCGTATGTGTGCTGACGAGCGGACCGGGTGCTAGACTGGGTCCCACTCAAGATGGAAGATGGCTCGTACCGCGGAGATCTCTATTTGGAAATGACATATTACTCGAAGACGCCTCCGCTCCAGCGCAGGGCGTCCAAGTGGAAGCCTTCCGAGAGACTTAATCGTCCGGCCACTGCGTACGCCTATTCCGACGTCCCTGCTATCCCATCCCTGCCCTCTACAACTGTTCACCATCGCACTGGCTCGGCATTTACCACCGTCACCGTACCGTCTGACTCGGACGAGCTGCCCCTCCCCAGTGGATATCAACAGAACGTTACCTCTCCTCATACCGTGGTTGAAGGAACCGCTGCTGCGAAGGCTCACCGCTCTCCCCAACACAAACATGATGCTCTCCCCCCTCTACCAGAGGAACCCAACCCCACGTCGACACCTATTCCTGCGATCCTCCGCCCCGGAGGAGGGCCGCGCATCAGTCCTCAGACAAGCCCGAAAGCGTCAAATGGAATACTCCTCCCGGAACACCCGGTTCATGCCCATACACCGATCCCTCATAGGGAGCCGTCACTTTCCGCTCAGGCGTCGTTCGAGTCGGTTCCGCCGTATCTGCACCCGGGCGGCGGTCAAACCCCAATTCCAGAGCCACAAATCCCGCCACCCCAGACGTACGCACCTCAACAACAAACGTACTCTCGCCCCCAGTCCTACGTACCCTCCCAGCCGTATAGTTCTCCAGAGCCTTACCCACCTGTATCTCAGACGTACAGTCCCCCAGAACCCTACCCACCCCAGACATACGGCCCACCTCCACAACCCTTCAGCCCGCCTCCACAGCCATACGGCTCCCCGCCGCGCCACTACGTCCCGGTGCCGCCGCAACCCTACATACCCCCGCAGCCCTATATACCCCCGCCTGCCGCGTCGTACCCGCCGTACGGCTACCCCCCTCCCCGGGCGCTGCGCGTTGAAGACACGTCCGCCTCTGATCTTCCCGATCCTTACCTTGAAGCCCGATACCAGACGCCCCTTCCTCTCCCGCCCGGTGCACGCGCCCCAGCGCCGACGCACACAAAGGCACGACATACCTCTCCGTCGCCTCACGCGAAAGACCGGCGTACCTCAGACGCACCGGCCCCGGCCCCAGCCCCTGCGCCGGCTCCTGTGAAGGTGCCCGAGCCGAGCAGGGAGGAGCGCGATCACCTTCTTGCACTACAGCTCGAGTTGGAAGAGGAGGAACGGCAGAAGACCCTGAGGGAGCAGGAGGCGCGCGATATCGAGCTTGCCCGGCAGCTCGACCTTGAGTTGAACCTAGCGGGTGAGAGCGGTAGCGCCGAGAGCCCGCGGCCTGTGGTATGATACAGAGGCGGCTCCCATTGCCGGAGGGTGACGGTCAAATCTGGGAGAGAGCGTTGTATTGCTGCCGGTGTGGGAGGAACATAAGCATACTGACTGCGAATCTGATCAGGAATATGTATCACTATGACTATCTGCCTTACTACTGGCCATTGTCCCACCTATTCGCTAGGGACCGGCTAGAGGGGTAGTAATAAGGCGTATTAGGCTTCAAAGCCTGAGGCTTGGTCGCATGTCGGGTGGTCGAGGCTGATTGGACTGATAATTATCCCCAGGTAGCTATAGGAGCTTGCCGATTCTCGCGGACTACGCCATCACAGGCTACAGCCACCAGTGACTGGATTTTGGCAGGGAGCGACCTTATAAGATCTCACCAGTGAGACACTTGCAGCCGACCAAGCTCTAATTCTCGGATGCTGGCGGTACTGATACATTGGACCACTTGTCGCCGCGGACTAAAACACGAAAACAACAGATACGGCATAAGAAACGAGAGTAATAGCGCGACCGATTGGGGAGGAGGGAATCCGACGAGGAAAACGCGCCGAGTCGATGGATGTTCCATGAACCAGCCTTCAATCCTGACAATTACCCGACCTCTACCCGGGCCGACATAAAAGCAACAGACGGAAATTCAGAACCTAGGACATAAAGAAGGAATTAAAGCAGCCGAGAACGTAGACGAGATACTTAGATAGAAGTCATGAGGGTCATGAGAGTGAGTGTACTAAGTGTGTGAGGATGCAGATGTCAGTGTGATGCGTGAGTGCGGGGACTTGTGCGATGGTCGATGCGATGAAGGAGAGTAGTGTGGGGCATGACGAGATGGGAGCATGGTGAGTGAGTTCTCCGACAACCGACGCCTACGCAGAGTCTGCCTCGTCCTCGGGGTACGGTAGCGGCACCTCGCCAACAGGCTCGCCATGTACACGCAACCGATACAGACAAGTGAACTCCTTGCCCCAGTTGCTCTTGACCAATAGCACAACGACACCGAAGTCAATACCAAGCTCCTTGATGTCTTCGCGAGCAGGGAACGTTTGGACATACTCGGGCGCATGAATGTTATACGTGAAGTTCGCGACGCGCACATATTCAGGGTGCTTGGGCAGCGATCGTGGGTACTCTTCGTCGATGAGACTTGGGGGGACCGGCTGGCCACTCTCTTCGACCTCCTGCCGAGCGGCGGCACGAGCCGCTTTCCACTCGCGGAACTTCGACATGTTGTCCTGACCTTCGACGAGACCCCAGAGCTCCATCTGGCGTGGCGCGGAGCGCATGTCCAGAGCAACCTCTTTCGCGACATGATCGATAGTGACGTCGCTGATGTATACCGGCGCCGCGAGCGCAACACCAAGCTGGCCCTGTGAACCGGGGAAAGGCCAGCAATGTCCGGTATGCACCTCATGGTGCAGAGCGGTGATGGGAGGTCTTCCGACAGCAAAGCCATTCCCACCCGCGAGCAGTCCGGTAATCTGGCTGAAGAAGCCGTGGGGTCGCACTTCGGCGGTATCGCTCGTCAGGGAAGGAATGATTTGAGCACCAGCGGAGTGCAAGGCGTAGTCGACGCGCGCGAGGACGTCTTTCGAGTTGCGCATAACGGCGGCATCGACCAGATGGTTGATGAGGGAAGTGACGTCCTGACCATCGCTCGACTTGATGGTCACACCCGTTGTCTTGCCTGTTGCTAGCTTGTTCCACCACTGCGCGACGTTCCCCGAAACGGCGCCGGTCTTGGCTGCGCCTTTCCCGAGCTCCAGCGCTTCCTTGACGCCACCCTCAACCGTGCCAACGCGTTCCTCGAGAGCTTTGAGCTTCGCACGGGCTTCATCGTCATTCCCTGTGGCGGGCCGCCGAGCCTCTGCTTCCCGCTGGGCTTGAACCTGGGCATACAACTGGGCGATCTCCTTCTTAACCGCGGTAAGACCCTCGCTAGTACTCGATCGGAATTTCGTCTCCGCATCTTGAGCTCGAATGCTCTCCTTCTGTACGCGTGACTCCAATGCACCAACCCGACCAAGAATGTCTGCCTGGTGTTTGGTGTCGCCCTCAATGTATGCACGTGACTTCTCGACGTCAAGTGACAGACTTGCGAGGACGCGTTCAAGGTTTTGGAGGCGAGCGGAAAGAGCGCTGAGGTCTCCAGCAGGAATGTTGGGCGGTTGATAAGGTATGTGTGGGGATCGTGGCATAGGGAGAGAGCTCAACATGCCGCTATTGAGTGCATACCATGCCGCCCATAGGGTCAGACCCACAACAGACGTCTTGATCAGGGGAACATAGTTGAAGCGCGAGATAGCGAGGACCGCTCCAGCCACTAGAGAGAAGATTCCACGCAGTACCCACCGGACGGCGCTCAGGAATCCATGCACGACACGACCCAATGTTGCACCAACGGAGAAGGATGCCTTCGGGCCGCGAGGTAGGATGCCATCCACAAGCGGGGGTTCATCTAATTCATGGATCGAGGGTAGCTGACCTTCGATATCCATGGAGGTATCGAGAGCGCTTGAATCGTACTGTGGGGGAATAGACGCGTGGCGAGGCACAGGAGGGACAGAGCCTCGGGCTAGTGAGGCTGCGCGCTGCATAGGGGTTGTACCTCGTCCGGATCGCTGCAACATCGTCAGCGAGACCCAGTAGGAAGTCTATGGTATACGTACGTCTTCACTTATCTGGTCCTCCTCTTCTGAGCTACCCTCGTCCTCTTCCCCTGGCAGACCATTCTCTCCAGCGCGTCTTTTCTTCTTCCGCCGCTTGTCGTAACCTGCGACAGGTAAAGACGTGAGAGGACCGCCAGCGGGGCCAATCTTCTTCTTTTTCCGCCTCGTGCGCTTTCCGTCTTCGTCCTCGAAGTCTTCATCAGACTCCTCCAAATCGGACATTGTCGGGCGGTACGCCTTGTTGTCCATCGACATTCGGTTCTTTCTGTGCGAGGCAACAGTGCGTCGGGACGGGGGCTTCTGCGAATTTGCCTGGAATTCACGCTCCTCAGCAGAATAGTCGTAACTGGAAATGTCGCGCGTGCTCTCGTTGCCATTCATCATCGATTCGCCCTCCGCCTCTGTCGAGCGTTCCCGGAGAAAAAATGTCATGCGCTTGACCATATCGATGCCCTGAGCTAAGGGTGTTTTCGCCCGACCATTCTCGTGTGATTCCTCCTCTCCTTCGGAGTCGGGAACGTGACGCACGGACGCAGCTTTTGAGAGCGGCCTCGTGAGTCTAGCGCCTTGCGAGCGACTTGGAGGGGGGGCAAGTCGACGGTTCACGGTGGATTGTGTTTCCTTCTCGTATTCAACGGAAGTACTACGCGGAACCATGGGCTTCCGGATACCGGACGCCCACGCCTCGTTCGGGTTCATGTTGGAATTGGGAGCGGCGTCAAAGGAGGAGGATGCTGCCTGTTGAAATGCGCTGGCTATGTTAACGGACGTGTCCTTGACACTCCACTTCTCCGGATGAGGAGAGGTAACGCTGGGACCCACGGGGCGGGACGATTGTGCTTGTGCTTGCTCGCGCTGTTTCAGACGGGCGAAGCGAACGAGAGCGGGTTCTTCGAAGTCGTCTTCTTGAGGGGGAAGCTGAGCTCTGTCCGATTTGGGTGGGGATCGCGAGCCAACGGTGGGTGCACTAAAAATTGATCAGATTGCATTGTACATGGCGGACGTTGGCAAAGGCAGGCAAAGGAATGACGAGAACAGTGTGTATGCAGGTAGCCCTTTGTGGACAGGGAGCTACAGTTTCGGCATGCCATGGGGTGATCGTCAAGTTAACCGGCTCATAATTTCGTTCACAAATGTATCGCACATATATCAGACCAACTGCGATTCAAAGCTTTGTGCCGCGCACCCACTACGGTCGGCCATGCTTCGAACGTAGGTCCCAAATGCGCGTTCTCCAAGCCTCGTGCCATCGAGCTTCTGCCAGTCCATACTACGCGCAGCCGAGAAACAAGTACAAAGAGACTCACCCGTAAGCGTAGGATGTTGGTATCGCGCGGCGCGGAGGGGAGTTTGGGACACGGTTCGGGTCCTTCTTGTTGAGAAAGGTGTGGTGATCTAGACGTCTGCCTTGACCTAAAGGTGTGCTCGAGAATGACATGTACTCCGTGGTTTTAAGGCTGTGCGAGAGTGAGGAGGTTTAATTGTCGGAAGCTATAGATGAGGCGATATGGGGGGTGCGGTGGATGGAGAAGGGCATGTAGTCGGTGCGCTCGTCGCGTGTTGTGGTTGACCAGCGCGGCAGGCGCGACGCGGGCCCCCATCCGGCGCTTGGCCTTGTTTGGCTTTGGCCTGCTTTGGCCACACGCGCCCTTGTTGCCAGGGTCCGTGTCCTGGAATCGGGACAATGGCCTCGATCGAGAAGCAGTAAAGGCTAGTGTTAGATACGGACGAATTTTATTGACAGTACGTAGTACTAGCGGGGCGGGCGCCCCCGAGGTATAGACAATGTACCGGTCGTTCCGATGGAGGGCAATGCGGACACGGCGCGAAGTACACCGCAGAGACCATGCGGCCGTTTATTTCAATTTGAGTCGAGATGAGCTCGTGAGATCCTCCTTCTAATACTATAGCATGCAATACATATCGGGGAACGGGGTGCCTGATTTGTTTCTGGGATCTATGGCATGACGTCGTTCACCGCTGTGGCATACACTAAACGTCGATACCGGTCTATCTTGCCGACGCAAACAAGCTAAATGAATTCCCACTACCGGAGAGTAGTGGGTCTTTGTGGTCGTGAATTAGGCCCGTGGGAAAGTGTTTTTTCACGTGACAAATCATGTGCCTTCTTCCTCATTTCCTGCTGCGAGCTTAGCGCTCAGCCTGCGACTGTGCTGGAGCCTTCGAAGTTCGGAGTCCTGCACAGACCTCTGCTTATCGTCAAGCTTGCCTTTGGTCACCCGCAATGAAAAGGTATAGGCCACTGTTTCAAGATGTCTTTGAATGATAGCATGTGGGGTTATGCACCAACTGGGATTGATTCAACAATGAATGTCCATAAGTATTTCCAACTCTCTCCTCATTAGCACCGCTTGTTACGAAGGTTCCTCTACCGATCACGGGGTTTCGGAGTTCCGGGACGAGGGAAGAGGGATCGGAGTCTTCGCACACTAAGTCTTAGAGACGTCGGTCTGGGGGTTCCAGTAGAGAGAGATAGATAACCAGGTCAAGCTGAGGATCGTCCTCAGCTTGCAAGTGCTAATATACATACAAGAACAATAGCGGTTGAGGACAATAGCGAGCAGGAACAATAGCAGACAGAACAATGGCCATAGGACAATAGCGACGAGAATAACTGAGGGAACAATAAGGGAACCGAGACAGTGGTAAGTCCAGTATGGTGACGTAGCACCGGGGCTGGGGTACAGTATGCGTGAGAGAAAGAAAAGAAACACGTGCCGTGCGCTAGTAACCCATCGTCGTAACACTACCCCCTTCGTATGGCTGAGCGACGCCTCGTCGTTCAACTATCCTCCATGCGGCGGCGGTCCTTGTTGAGTTCGTACCGTATCATAGCTCGATTCCACGTTCCAAGCTCGGGCGAGGAGACGTAGGCTTGTCCGCTGGGCGTGACCCAAGCTACCCGTCTAGTTTGAGGAGGGGGCCCCTTGGGGAGGATCGACGCCAGAGATGTCCGCGAGAGGGGGGCGATGATCACCGTGGCTCGGGCAGTCAATAGCGTAGTGACCGGGTGCGTGGACGTGACACTCCGGACATACCCATTGGGGACAGTGGATCCCCTGATGTCCAGGCTCCAGACATGCGACGCAGACAATGAGCTCGTCACGTAGCGTCTCCTGGCTGCCGCTGGGCCTGGGCTGTCTGGTAGCCACCGTCGAGAGTAGTGCGAGCGGAGTGGGGTCGGTAGGGCGTCGATTTGGGTGGTTATGATAGCGGGGGACCGGAGCTGGAACTGGCTCTTCAGCGCGATGTCCATCTTGCCGTTCGGCGCCTTGAATAGGCGGAATGGGGAGCGGCGGGTGATTCTCGTCATGAAAGGGGTTTTGCTCTGGTTGAACTGGTACCACATGGACGGGAACTTGCGCTTGTTGTTCCATTCGCGGACGGTTGCTTGGGCGCTCTCCGGGGTGGTTCTGATCCGTACTGTGGCGGGGCCGACGGACGCCTCGAGGTTGCTGAACTTCATCCTCAGCGCGAGGGTCGGAGGGACGGGCACTGCTACCGCTCGGGCTGGTTGCCGGGGTTCGACTGGGCTGCCGAGGACGAGTGGGAGCTGGTCGATTGACATAGAGGGCGGCGTCGATGAACAAGGGTCGGTACTCTGGAGAAGCGAGGTACCGGACGGAGTCACAGTGGAGGAGGTTGATGTTGCGGTAGAGGTCGCGGCCGTACCCATTTGTACTGTCCAGGATATGGCGCGCGTGGGTGAGGGCATTGTTAACCGCATTTAGGGCGTCTTCTAGATCTTCGACTCGGCTAGATAGGCGATGAGCTTGCCGGAGCATGCGATGATAGGTGCCGTAGATCCGCGCCGTGTTTGCCGCTGCATACTGCCTCCGAGATTCCAGTCGTGCGATCACTTCCTGCTCGTGCTGGGCAAGGGTGTCGAGGGCTCTATTGAAGACATGGTCCTCATCGCGATAGTTCATGTGCTCGTCTTCGAGTTCATCAGGAGAGTCTTCCTCTGGTGTTGGTGGGTTTTCACGATCGGGGTCGGGGGAACCGGACGGAGGAATGAGATACTCGCCGATGACCGGGGTTCGTCTAGTCGGCAGTGGAATCGTGTTCGGACCGGAGGGAATGGTATTCGGTGGCTGCATGTTGGTCGAGTTGGTCATTTTCGGGGTGACGTGGGTCGCGATGTTCGACAAGAAGTTCGAGAAGAGAGATTGAATGGAGAACGGCGCTGGTGACAACGAGGAGAGAGAAGAGGAAGGTGACGGTGAAGAGTGTGAGAGAGATGATGAGGGCGATGGTCATTTACCACCCGGACTTGTAGGGGGCTGGTGCGTCGCGGGTGTGTAGGGTTCTTTCGACAATTCGGTCGACGATGTTTCGATGGATAGCGAGTATAGTGTAGAGGGCGGCGACGAGGAGGAGAAGGCAGTAGATGGCGAAAGTGAACTCGAAGGAGGTCATGGTGGGCTAGGAGATCTTCTTGGAGGTTTTATACGCGTCGAGGATTTCTTGTGCATTGGGGACAAGGGACTCTTCGGGCTCCCAAGTGTTTTCTGCAGTTGAATATCCTGCCCATTTGACGAGGAAGCGCCATTGTCCTCGTACCCGTTTATGGGCTACAATGGCCTCTACCTCGTATTGTTCTTCGCCGTCCACTAGGTCGGGAGCGGGTTGAGGGTAGTTCGGTCCGTGGGTGTCGTTCTCAAGGTAGGGTGTTAGGAAACATGCGTGGAACACGGGGTGGATCTTCCATGAGGCTGGGAGCTTTAGTCGGTAGGTGAGGGGTCCGAGGACTTCGATGATTTCAAAGGGTCCTTCGCGCTTCGGGGCTAGTTTCCGTGAGGCATAGGCGATGTTGAGGTTCTTGCCTTCTAGCCAAACCTTCTGTCCTTGGGTAAACGGTTCGAACTTTCCTTTGTTGCGATCGATCATGACATTGCGGGCAAGCTCATGCGCGGCGAGTGCTTCATCTCTTGCCTTCTGGAGTTCTTGTAGCCGTTGCTGTACGGCGGGTACGGTGGTTTTCGGGTATACGGTGGGGATTAGCGTGGGTTCGTACCCCATCATAAGATAGAACGGAGATGCGTTGCGTGCGGAGTGGATGCGTTGGTTGTGCGCTACTTCGGCATCCACGAGGTGTTCTACCCATGTGTCGGGCCTTCCTTGGCAGAAAATGCGGAGATAGACTTCTAGTTCTTGATTGGATCGTTCGGTTTGTCCATCGGTCTGTGGGTGATAGGCAGTGGATGGGGCGAGGTTGATCCGTAGGATCCGTCCGAGTTCTTTGGTAACATGGGAGATGAATTGGGGTCCTCGGTCGGAAATGACTTTTGTGGGAAGTCCGAATCTCCGGTAGACATGCCGGTGGTATAGTTCTGCGGTTTCTATGGCGTCAATTGTTTTCTTGCAAGGTGCAAAAATTACCCCCTTCGTAAGGCCCTGGTCGACCACGACCTGGATTCCTGTGAACCCATGGGACTCGGGGAGGTCAGTGATGTGATCGATAGTGACATGTTGGAAGGGTGTGGTGACTCCGTCGGCAGGGATCGGCATCAGTGGGGGCTTCGTGGGGTGTGTGTTCGGCTTTGCTTGCTGGCAAGTTCCACAGCCCTGGACGTATCGTGTGACCATCGTATACATTCCGGGCCACCAATAGGATCGGCGGAGGAGTTCAAGGGTTTTGAACGTTCCGGGGTGTCCTGCTGCCGGGGTATCGTGATGTAACGCGATGATCCTTCGTCGTAGGTCTTCGTCGGCCGGGACATAGCATCGGCCCTTGTAGAAGATCATCCCGTCTTCCATTTTCCAGTCTGAGAACGCCGATCGTATGGGGGGAATGGTCCCTTTCTGGAGGGACGACGTGAGAATGTTGAACAGGCTGTCGGATTTTGCGAAGTTGAGGAAGTCTCGTGCAAGTTCAGTATCGATCATTTTGACAAAGAGGTTGTCGGGGAGCATGGTACGGTCTGTGTTGTCGTCTTCAGTTCCGGTTCGGTGATCGGGACGTCGCGATAGTGCATCGGATTGTATCATTGCCGTTCCAGGGGTGTGTTCTAGGTGCATGTCGAATTGAGATAGGAAGAGAGCCCATCGGGCTTGTCGGCGGTTCAGTTGGTGGGGCTGTTTCCAGTACGTCAGGTTCTTGTGGTCCGACAGGATTGTTACCGGGAGTCCAGATCCTTCGAGGTAGTGTCTCCATGCTTTCAGGGCACGGACGATCCCTAGGAGCTCGCGGTCGTAGATTTCGTAGTTTCGTTCGGCCGGCGCTAATCCTTCTGATAGGTATGCGCAAGGGTGGAGGTCGCCGTTCTCATCGCGTTGTCGGAGGACCGCTCCAGTTGCCCATTGTGAAGCGTCGGATTCTATGAGGAATGGTTTGCTTTGATCGGGCATTCGGAGTACCGGTGCGGTGGCGAATCGTGTTTTCAATGTGTCGAAGGCCTTCTGACACTCGGGTGTCCAATCCCATTTGGTGTCCTTCTTTGTCAGGTCGTTCAGGGGTTTCGCTACATCGGAGAAGTGGTCGATAAATCGTCGATAGAAGTTACCGAACCCCAGGAACGATCGAACGTCTTTGACGGTGTTCGGTTCGGGCCACTCGAGTATGCCTTTGACCTTTACAGGGTCCATGGCGATGCGGTTCTCTCCGATGATCATCCCAAGATATTCGACCTCAGGGGCTTCGAAGATGCATTTCTCCAGTTTGAGGTAGAGGTCATGTTCTTTGAGTCGTTTGAGGACTCGCCGTGTTCGTTGTCTGTGTTCTTCGAGATCTTCGGAGAAGATGAGGATGTCGTCCATGTAGATGATGAGCCATCCTTCGTCGATCATATCACGGAAGATCGCGTTCATCATTGCCTGAAACGCCGAAGGTGAGTTTCTTAGCCCAAAGAACATTACCATTGGTTCAAACAATCCTCAGTGCGTCTTGAACGCAGCCTTCCATTGATCGCCGTCTTTGATGCGAACGTTGTTGTACCCAGAGCGAAGGTCCAGCTTAGAAAATACCTTGGCTCCCTTCAGTTTGTCCACGAGTTCAGAGACGAGGGGCAGCGGATATCGGTTGGGGATCGTTCCTTCATTCAGGTATCGGTAGTCTTGGCAGGGGCGCAGTGATCCGTCTTTCTTGCCAACGAAGAAGAAGGGCGACGCCATGGGTGATTTTGATTCATGGATGTACCCTTTGCGTAGGTTTTCTTGAATGAATTCTTCTTCGGCTTCGAGTTCTTTCGGGGTGAGTGGGTACATCTTGAAATCTCGAGGGACGAAATCTGGTTTCAGGTCGATTGCCAGGTCCCAGGGTCGGCTCGGGGGGAATTGTTCCGACGCCTTCTTCTCGAACACGCTAGCGAGATCTCGGTAGTGTTCTGGGAGCATTTCTTCGAAGGTCTTGGGCTTCTCTTGCTTGTGCTGTTCTTGCGCCATCGCCATGGCTGGGTTTACCTTCGCTCGGATCCACAGGTTCCGAATGATGGAGAATCGTGTTCCGATAACGGCGCGCTGGATCCTGCCTGTGAGTGGCTTTCCGGCCGTTTCCTTTGTCCGATGTTCATCGGTCAGCAGTGCTCCTGCTTTCAGTTTGTCTCCTATGTGTTCGACAACGTGGGGGCGCGCTATGGCTTCGTGTTCATTTCGTAGGTAGGCGATGATTGCCTCCTGATCGTCGGGTTCTTGTTCTGGTCGCACGTCGGAGTCGGTGACATATCCGGGTTCTTCGAATAGGGGTTCGGGTTCCTCGTCTTCTTCTTCAACGGTGGTCGGAAGAGTTCGTACAGGTGTTGCTTCTTCGGGCACCGGTTCCTTTAGTCGTCCGGTGAACAGGTTCTGTTCGGGGAACCATATGGCTCGCAGGTTCTCAACCAAGGTGCGTACAACCCTTTCGGGCCGGATGTCCAGAGTGCCATTGGTGAAGTCGATCTGCGCGTTTACCCTCTTTAGCCAGGGGAGTCCCAGGATGATCGGTTCCTTTCCGAGAGATGTGACGAGTAGTCGGACGATATGTCGGTGTCCGCCGACTTCTATCTCAGTGAGCACGAACTTCTTGATGTCTCCGGCTTCGTTTCGTGTTCCATCGGCGTTGTACACACGGATGGGTCGTGGCAGCTCTTCGAGGGGTAGTTTTTGTTCTTTCGCGAAGCGATGATCGATGAAAAGTTCCCCCGCCCCAGAATCGATCAGGGCGCGGGTTTCGACGGTTCGGTCCGAATGGATAGTAAGCGGAATCCTCATAGATTGGCTAGTGGTTTGCACTACAATCACATTCCGGACCTGGATACGCGGTCGTGACGTCGAGACACGCCGGTTCATCAAAAACCCTTTTTGGAGAACATAGAGAGGAGCTGCTTTCGATCGTCGAGACTCATCTTGTCAATGTGCATTTTGAGGAGTGGGGTTGCATCCTCGTCTTCTTCGGCATCTTTTTCCTCCGTGTCTTCTTCGACTTCGGTGATCCTGGCCCGGGTCTTCATCGGCTGCTTGCCTTTGTCCTTCTTCCGGGGGCATTCTCGAGACAGATGCCCGATCTGGTGGCAGTTGAAGCACCTTCCTTCGCGGATGTGCTTGTTGCGGTCTTCGGTAGTCATCGCGTCGACGTCCATTGCGTCAGGGTCGCGCTGCTGGGTCCGCTCTCGGGGTTGATAGGGTTTGTAGTTGCTTCTTCCCTGAGAGGGTTTCTGGTTCGGGTTACCGTATGTCTTGCTCATACGCCACTGCTGCTCGAATCGTGAGGCGACGGCGTAGAGGTTCTTTGCGGTTGTCGGCATTTCGGCGAGGTTGAAGATGCGCTCGCGGATCTTCGGGTGCAGCCCTTGGAGGAAGAAGTTCTCAATGACTTCATATTTGGTAATTCCGCAACGTTGGATGGTGAGGCGGAACTCCGAGAGGTATTCTTCCACCGATCGTTTCCCTTGCTTGAGGTCGCGAAGGGAGACGTAGGCTGTTCGGGTCGGATCAACGTCTTCGAAAGACTCCTTGATCTGTGCTTCGAATTCGGCCCAGGTTCCGTACTGGGGTGTAGGGGCTTCTCCACCCGCTTGAGCCTGTACCCTTGCTTGGGTTTCGGCGTCGTCCACGAATGCATTGGCCCACAGTTTGGCCGCTCCTCCGGTCATGAGCATTAGAGCGAAGACCACCTTCTTCTGGTCATCATCGAAGGTTTTCGAGTTGAAGGCGAAGTACAGCTTGCATTTCTGCAGCCAGTCCATGGCTTCGCCGTGTTCCCCAGTGAAGTCAGGGGGCATTTTCAACTTGAGGGTGGTTCCTTCGGGAGCGTGTTCTTCGGCCATAGTACGTGCAGGAGATGGTGGGGGAGATGGGGATGGGCTCGGTGGTGGAGGTGTCGGGGCACGGTTCGGTTCGGGGTTTGGTTCTTCGGGGGTCGGAGCGCGGCTTGGCTCACAATTCGGTTCTTCTGGTTCATTCGGTGCTTTCCCTGGATCCGCTTCGGACTCGCTGGAAAGGGGAGTAGTCAGTCTAGGTGCCGAACTCTCCGCTGCTATAAGCTCGACTGGTTTCGGATTCGGGGTGACCCTAGCTGGTGCTGGCGGTGCCCGTCCAGTAGCTTCTAAATATCGTTGGTCGTAGTCTTTCGAGGCTGCTCTGAGCTGCTCGAGTGTTGCCGGTTGGGCAAGGCGTTCCCACCGCTCTGTTTCAGGGTTCCACCAAAGTTGCTGCTTCTGGTAGTAATAGAAGCCTTGGTTCGGATCGAACTCCCAACCTTCGCTGTCGGTTGGTTCCGTGGTGGTTCTTCTGCACCGCTATTGGAGCGGCGCGTTCGGGGTAGATCTGGACCTCGGCGGGTCGATCGGTCGTTGGTGAGCTTGACCTAATGTTACGAAGGTTCCTCTACCGATCACGGGGTTTCGGAGTTCCGGGACGAGGGAAGAGGGATCGGAGTCTTCGCACACTAAGTCTTAGAGACGTCGGTCTGGGGGTTCCAGTAGAGAGAGATAGATAACCAGGTCAAGCTGAGGATCGTCCTCAGCTTGCAAGTGCTAATATACATACAAGAACAATAGCGGTTGAGGACAATAGCGAGCAGGAACAATAGCAGACAGAACAATGGCCATAGGACAATAGCGACGAGAATAACTGAGGGAACAATAAGGGAACCGAGACAGTGGTAAGTCCAGTATGGTGACGTAGCACCGGGGCTGGGGTACAGTATGCGTGAGAGAAAGAAAAGAAACACGTGCCGTGCGCTAGTAACCCATCGTCGTAACACCGCTGCTCGGTAGTGGGCAATGCCGCTTGTCGGCGCTACGGGCTTATGCGCTTAGTGCTGCCGCAGAGTGGGGGCAAAGCCACTTCGAAGTGTCGGAGTTCATAATTTGCCCCGCTTCGATGCACATCGAAGTACATCGAAGTCATCACGTGACAGCCCCATCATGACGCCTCTCGGCGCGGGGCCAAGCAGGTTTGAAGCTCGATGAGCATATACTTCGAATTCGCGTCCACACATAACGATCGGTAGAATTAATGTACACACATGTGTTGTAAGGCAAAAATGACTTATTGAGAACTATGTACCTCATTGAGAAGCCGAGCCAATTTATCTAACTGCTTGGAGTGAAGTAAGGTTGCTGAGTGCTCAGGTGTGACCAAGATGTCGACAAGATCCTGAGGACGTGATACCAAAGGGGCCCCGTGCGTCGCAATCCTCTCACGTCGCGACTGCTTTAAAGAAAACTTGAGTACCTGAAGGACCTCCATCATTGCTGCATCCAGCCCGGTTCGTCGAAGGGTGTCGGTCTCCTTACTTGATGAGAAGACCCTCTCGCAAGGTACACTAGAAGCTGGGATCGGAAGAATATCGAGTGCCACACGATACATGTGTGGGTAAGTTTCCGCATTACACTAGAAGGTATATGAGCTGGAGCACACATGAATACTCGATTAATAATTTACCTGCCAATACTCGAGTAGATTGACCCGTTTATCTTCGAGAGCTGCTGATTTGTATCGCTCGAATTCTGCATTGACAATAGCTTTATCTTCTTCATGTTCGCGGCGTTCACACTCCTCTGCTGTCTCGGGCACGGGGGGCAGTACACTCAAATCGGAGCTATCAGCGGGTGGGAGTGCTTCTGCAGTGGCAGCTGCTGAGAATGCGAGAAGAGAGCATTCCACTTCATCAAGCGCATCAAACCCACACTGTTGCGCATGAGCCGCATAGGCATTTGGGTGGAATGAGGGTGCGCGTGAAGATGCGCGAGAGGATGGTGCACACGAGAACTCTGACTCAGGCAGGCTTGAGTCGCCAGAGGTTGACGATTGGCGGCTGATGCCTCTAGGTGCTGATTCGATCCCTGAAATAGAGCCTTGGCGAGGCTGCAGTTGTGAGCTATTAACTGCATGTTCCTGCCTCTTACGTCGTTCGAACTTCCGATATTCAAGCATCTGTTAAAAATAAATTAGACATGCCAGGTGAACGGAAGCAGGGTGCATGAGGGGGACTAGTACAAACCGCTTCCCCCATCCACTGGGATGCTACATCCTGTTCATCTGGTGTCCAGTGGTCCTTGATAAAGGACATCTTGATGCTCGGGTTCAGAACTGCACAACAACCATTATTATAAGTTTGGAATTGTCCACTGAAGACTTCAGAAGGGCTTACGTACTCATGGCTAATGCATACACTCTTGTCTGCCTGGTATAATGCATGTAACGCTCGAGGGCCAAGATCGAGGCGTTGATAGCATGGGAAATCTTCGGATACTTGCCTGCCGTCAGCTTAAGAAGCTTGACGAGCCGTTCATATGCTGGCAGAGCTTGCGACACTGTTGGCGTCTGTTCTGCTGATAGAACCTCTTGAACAAGGTGTGGGAGGTGAAGAAATTCACGGATGTCTTGAAGAACCTGTATCTCGGAGTCTGAGAGCAGAAGATGAGCGATATCCGACTGCTTCGGATGCTCCATGAACTTGACGACAGCCTAGAATCCATTATGCATGTGAGATACAGAATAGGTTCATATAGGAAAGTTGAATCCAACACGAACCGGGTATAGAGTAAGCAGCCGATCAATCATCAAGAATGTCGAGGACCAGCGTGTGTCGACATCACGAAGAAGCTGTAGCGGGCGGTGCTTGGTTCCTGCGTTAAGTATGCCCGAGTCGTTAAGCTCTTTGATAACTGTTGCAAAATCCTCTCGTCGCTGGCCAGATGCACGGCATGCGGCGACAAGCCGGCGCGCTGACTTGACAGGGTCTTCGCGAAGTGCTTCCTCATATTCGGAGTCACCCTGTAGGCTGCCATTAAGTAGGGCGAGGGTCTCACGATCCACCGACTCAAGCACAACGTCCGGGTCGTCTTCATTGAGCGGAAGCGACCCATGATCATCCCATCTCAGTGTGTCTGAAACAGGGACCGTCAGGTCTCCATCACTCGATCCAAGCTCAACCTCCGTCAGGGCTTTCAGCCCATGCTGGACTGAGATATTGACAACATGAGGGAAGCACCTGTTCAAACGGGTCTAAGCGTCAGCGTCACTTGAACAATGTTTCTAGAGTATGCTGCGGTTACCTGATACGATTCCCCTTCCTATCAAAGGGGATTCCCTTTTCGTGCAGTAACTTCTCCAGATCTTCGAGCATTGTACCGCAATTACTGGCATTGTCGAGTGTGATGCCGGCGATCTTCAACAAGTCCACACAAGAGGTTAGCATAGTAGATGGCATACCGTTTGAGTCAAGCAAATAGGAGGGACGCACCCGATCAGTAACCCCGAGCTCCTCGAGCACATCCATGAAGTGCTGGGCAAGATTAGTACCCGTGTGACGACCAGAAACGTGTCTGAAGGCGCCCAGGCGGGTGCGAAGCACAAGTTTCCCATCTCCATTCTCCGTGCAATAATGTATGGTAATCGCAAGGAATCCGCGAAGGACCTTGCAAGACCACATGTCACATGTGAACGAGATACGGCCAGGTGCACTCTATCCATGAGCAAAAATGCGAAGTCAGCAGTTAAAATCGCCCAAAATTTGAACTCAAACATACCTGTAATTCATCCCGTACCCGCTCAATTTCATCCTTGTACTTCTTGATGATGATATCATGCATGTGGGTACGGTGCGGAATATCACTCTCGGTAAGCGGCTTCGGAGAGGTGCTTGCATACATAAGCATGTCACGGAACCATTCTGATTCGACAACTTGAATTGCCTGGTGTAGGGGACAGATTCAGTGTTATGAGTGCCAATACAAGTTGGATGAAGCAGAACCAACCTGATCATCGACTGCAATCCAGTCCGCTATCCGAGAGTGCAGCCCACCGACCGAGAACGGCTCCGGCGGCGTGCCGCTCATTGGATCGTCTGAATCCGTGTTAGGCTTAACTTTGTAGGCGAGTTCCATCCAGCCCTTAAGCCTGTTGTTGATCACATCTTGACGCCACGCTTCGTAGTGGTACTTTTCGAGGTGCTCACGGATGGTAGATGTCTGACCAAACCGGGTGCTCCACGTCTTCCATGTGCCACCAGTGGGACTGTCTCTGCATTTAGTATTAGCATGACTCTACACCTCCGTACGGGAACATACTCGCTTACCGGCAGAGTCGGCAGGCCACACGGGGATGAATTTTGTAGTCCGGCTTTGACCGTGAATGTGGTTCCTCCCGGATACGTGGGAGATCACAATCTGGGGGGTTAACTTCACTCGCAAGTCGATACATAAACCACCATATATCCGAAGCGGGTGACTTGTCGTCCTCCGGGTCCCGCTGTCGTAGTATGGACCCATAATTGCGAAGCGGCGCCGGTGGCCTGGGTGCCTCAGCGAGTCCAGTGTGATCGTTTACCGGAGGGCCTGTCACGGTACCAGCGGGAGCGTCCGGACCTGTTATCGGGAAATCTGCAGTGGTACGTGAGGTTGTAGAGGCTCCGATACGGCTACGCTTGCTAGTTCCACCGCGACCACGGCCGCGTAGGCCAGCTCCACGGCTCGAAGCCACCCGTGGCCGTTTACCATTTCCGTTGACGACTATGCTTGTCACGTCATTGAGCGAAGCCGTTTCAGAAGGGTGTAGGCGTTGAGACTGGGCCGGGGTGGAAACGGATGGAAATGGCGTAGCGGGGGTCGCGGGAGGGGGGGTCCCGGGGCCGTAGTAGATGTTTGAGTGAAGTCTAGTACAGATTGATTAGTGTTCAGAGCAAATACACTAAAGCGTTCGGAATATTACCCAAAGCCGCTTCGTGGAATTGGCTGGTAGATGTGCGGCTGGAGAGGCTGAGATTGTCCGCCTACTAAGGTGCTACTCGACGGGCCTGCTCGTGAGGCTTGGAAAGGGGTGGTTGCGGGGCCTTCACGCGAAGGAAACGGAACTGCAGAAGGGTAGCGCTGATGAAGAAAGCCAGGATAGAATGGCCACTGAGACGAGCTGGGACTGTTGCCAGGGCGTTGGGGAGACTCAGATCCAGAATGACATGAGCATAGAAATGGACTCCTTGCACCACAAGAGGTGCAAAAGAAGTCCGGCTCATCAGGGTAAGACATTCTTGTGTTCGGGCACTGTGGGGGGCTGTCTCCCTCTCCAACATCTTATACCGAGCGCGATGATGCCACTTTTCGAAAAGAAAATGCATTCCGTGGTTGAACTATACTACAGGGAGAGCTAGGAGCGACAGAAGGATGCCCAACTCACCAGTCTCCAAGGAGCAAGGCTGAAACCGGGGTTTTAGTGCAAGGAGACAGGTACCCGACGGCTTGTCTATTCTTCCGGAGGCCCAAAGAGCGATTTTGACTGTCTAAGAGCATCGAGTAAGGTCGTTCAGTCGAGCGCAGGATGGTAGTCGAGTATGCAGACGCAGGCGCTTCAGCGAAGACGCGTACTGCTATGGCAGATACACGCGTCGCATTGCAGAACGTGACCCCTAACCACACGAGGTGATAGAAGGCGGTTCGCGGACCGAAGGGCGCTCCGGGACAGGGGGCCACTTCGAAGCACTTCGAAGTGCATCAAAGCCGCATCGATGCAACTCCGATAGTACCTGCCGAGATGCCGGTCAAAGCGGAGTGGGGTGCACTTCAACGTCACCCCACTTCGCGGCAGCACTAAATGCGCTGAGGGGTATATGTTGAATAGATGGTAAGGTACATTATAGGCGGGGGGACCAACGTCGTATGCCAAAAATCCTGGGCTCTACGTTGTGACCGACGGCGAGTACGATCACTGAGTGCGGCACTCCGGCTCCATTCCGTCGTCATCGTCGTCATCGTCGTCCTCCCAATCATCCTCGTCGCCTGCACCGAACTGGAAACCAGACGCGTGATCAAAGAAGCTTGAACTAGCGTTGAAAGGCGTTTCACGCACGTCCACGATATCGCTCTCCTCGAACGGCACCTCGTCCACCACTGCAGGTTTCGGTTCCATTTCTGGTTTTTTAGGCGGCAGAAGGCCTGCCAACGCCTACGAGTTGCAAACATTAGGGCAGAAGGCACACTGATAACGGTGAGGTCGAACTGACTTGAGTATCAACGGTCTTAAGCCAGCCCTCCTCAGGCATATCGATTTCGAGCATAACATAGAGGTTCCCTTTGTGATCAGGCGTCTTGTACACAGGCATGCCCTCTCCCCGCAGAACGATGCTGTCCCCTGGCTTGATGATCTTGCCTACTGGGCTCGTGACATGGACACCTCGACCATCGAGGTGGGTTATGAGGATGCGGGAGAACCCCAGGAGAGCTTCAGAGAGTGTAATATGCACAGTGGTAAGCAGGTCATTCCCTGACCGCTCAAAGGACTCGTGATTGCGAGTCTTGAGCGTGAATATGACATCTCCTGGAGGTACTCCAGGCTTTGCAATGTTAGGACCGTAGCCAGTTTATGGAAAAACACAGTCTTACCTCTTCATCGCCCGCACCTGCAAGAACGATTCGTTGCCGGTCGGCCATACCACGTTCGACGTAGATCTCTTGCCGAGTTTTTTCTTTGACGGTTTTGTGCCCTTTACATTTTTTGCACCTACCGCCGTGGGAGGTCACAGGCCGAATTATATCGCTCATAAGTACGAAAACATACCGGTCCTTTTCCCTGAGCTTTTCGCCGACACCCTCGCACTCTGTACACATCGCCCTGTGTGTGCCAAGTCTTGACGGACCGACCTGGAGGAGTTGGTCAAGATAAGTCAGACCAGATACACAATACTTACTGCTGTTGTGACTGTCGTCCATCCCTTCCCTTCGCATTTAACGCAAGGCTTGGGTTTCGCGTTCCCCTTGGCACCCGTACTTTTCCCAATAGACCAACGGTTAGCAGGAAACGAACATACAACGTAGACTAAGGCTTACCCTTTGCAAATCCCACATGTAACCTCCTTTTCCATGTTCATCTTGACCGTCTTGCCATTGTACAGATCCTCGAGTGTGACCTCGTAAGGGATATGCGAGTCTTGGCCCTTCGTCCTTCTGGGGCCTTGTGTTGGGCCAAAATCGAAACCGAAGCCCATTCCCTGGCCGAAGAGCTCGGCGAAGATGTCTGCAGGATCCATACCTGTGCCTCGGAAACCGGGCCCGCCACCGCCGCCACGAGACATTCCATCCGCTCCATAGAGGTCGTAGGTTTCTCGAGTTTCTACGGAGCTCAAAATTTCGTATCTGGTACGAGCATAAGTGCGCGTAGAGCTATACAGATATTACAGTGAGGAGCGTACGCGGCAGACAAGTCCTGGAACCTCTCGTGCGCTGTAGGGTCATCGGGGTTCTGTCTTTTTTGTGAGTACACATTCTTAGGGACTCCGTGAAGAGATAAGTATACCTTGTCCTAGAATCATTGCCTAGACTTCAGTGATGTTTACATACGTACGCTACGAACACATACCGGATGGTGTTCTCTTGCCTGGCCGGGTTTACTCCAAGATTAGCGAGGCCGCGATAAGGTATCACAGTAGACACACCTTCTTCCTATAAGCCTTCTTGATCTCTTCTAAATGAAGCACGCCCGTCACTTTGTGGAAACTCGAGAAGGTGGCGAAAGTCCGAACCTGCGGTGGCAGTAGGCGACACGCCAAGAAGGTCGTACAATTGCGTCTCGATTGGCACTAGCCCGGAATCAACACGTTGAGAATGTTCAAAATACTCTCCCGTACGTACTTCTGGAGGGCCGGGACTCTGATGGGGAGACGGGATGAGGAGGAAGTTGGGGGAGGTGAGGACAATCCGCCTGCCACAAAGCAATGAGCTGCAGTCCATAAGCGCCCATAAAACGCGTATAAAGCGCGTCGCGACGGGCGCCTATGACAAATTTTGCGTCTTACTCTCGTCCTCCTACTGCCGTTCGACGTTGTTTCTTCAAACTCGTGAGTATTGTTATTAGCCTTCATATTCTCTCATGATGTGTTTTGTTTACTTATCTACATTGTCGGAATGGGTCTTCCCATCTTGACGAACATAATCTTCCTGATTCTTTTGGTCTCGCGCCTACTATTCCTTGAGAACGACTGCTCACTGTGCACCTAGATCTATCTCTCCAACCTGCATCCACCAGCGCCCAAACTGTCGCGCGTTGCATTAGTTGAATAGGAGTTGTAGAACCCTGCACGTGTCGTCATGCCCCCCTTGTATGTTGGAGGTATATAACTTATGTCTTGTCGTAGCATACCCATCTCTATGAATTTCTACTTCGAGGCGGTGAATGTGCTTGATAAATTGGATGCGAAGAGAGGTTCCATCAAGGGCGTCCTCGCATCTGTAGCTGAGAAGAACAGAAAGCGTACCGCTGCGCTCGTCATTGAGACTCTTAAATGTGAGGGCGCCGGGCGGCCGCACGCGCTCCGTAGGGAACATGCTGAATGAGGGTGTTCCTGTGGGATACGTTTATCGTAGACAAGCAGGTACTCTCCGAGGTCATCGACGCTGCGCATTTGCTCAAAGAGGAGAAGAAAATTACTTCCCGGAACCTCGCGCTTGTGCTCGTCCATGACTTGTTACTCGCTCGTGGCATCCAGGCCGGGGAGGGACCCATCAAACAAGCAGTTCTTCGGCATCGCACTAGGTTGCAAAGCGAGTTCACCAGGGTCAAGATCAAGCGAGGAGCAAAGTCAAACGATGAGCTTGCCCAGACAGATGACGCGAGAGCTGGTATGTCAATGCTCGTATCTTGCAATGCGCCGTTGTGACGCCCATGGTATACCAGCCGCTATACCTCGGTATATCCGGGTGAACAGGACATGCTGGTCGTCTAAGGAAGCCCTCAAGTGCTTCCAAGAACAAGGATACGAACTCGGCGACCCGATGTCATCGAAGTAGTATATCCCTCTTCTTTCCACGTCTCATTCATCTCATTTTCCGCCTACAGTAAGGCATTCAGGAAGGACGGACATATACCCGACTTGTTCGCTTTCCACCCCTGCGTGCGCTTCACCGAAGACTCGCTCTACCTATCGGGCAAAATCATCCTACAGGACAAGGCGTCGTGCTTCCCTGCTCACGTTCTTGCTCCTCCTTCGAGTGACAGGGCCGTCGTTATTGACGCCACCGCTGCTCCGGGGAACAAGACTTCTCACCTCTGTGCAATCATGCAGAATAAGGGCAAGGCAAGAATAGTTATACGGGTATTAGACGACTACATGCTGATAGGTTTCGTCACTAACAAGCTCTTCGCGTTCGAACGAGATCGCAAACGCTTCTCAACCCTGAAGACGATGCTCTCCAAAGCGCACTGTAGTAACGTCGAAGCCGTCAACGCTGATTTCCTCACTACTTCTCCTGAGGACCCGAAGTACGGCAACGTCACGCACATGTAAGGGGTGCTGCACCATGGTTTATTGCTTATTCTCAGTACGTGGTGTGCTTGCTAGATTGCTAGACCCCTCGTGTAGCGGGTCGGGCATCGTAAACCGGCTAGACCATTTACTTGACAATGGTAGGTCACCCGCGGTCTTCTCTGGCTCGTTGGGTGCCGACCTGTTTTCTCAGAGCAGGAGAACGACGGAGACTCGGAGAGGCTCAACAAACTCGCCGCCTTCCAGCTCAAGATGATTCGGCATGCCATGACTTGTGAGCAGCTACTTATACCTTCATAGCCTCATTTTCCCAACGGCATTTTTTGACATATTCATCTCTGCAGTCCCTTCCGTGCAGCGCATTGTATACTCAACATGTAGCGTGCATGCCATCGAGAATGAACACGTTGTCCGACAAGCCATTAAGACCGAAGAAGCAATTACTGGACGCTTTAGGCTCGGTCGCAAGTCGGATGTACTCCCGACATGGCATCGTCGAGGCATTCCGGACGAGATGGATAACTCTAGTGCGTTTCCTAACCGTGATACCGTACCTTGCGATTCCCTGATCAGCTCGTTTAGCGGACGCGGAGTCAGTTATCCGATGTTTACCGGGTGAGGATGGGACGAATGGATTTTTCGTGAGTCTCTTCGTGAGGACACAGGACGTAGACATAGAACGCTCGATCAAAGACACTGGGAAAAGGAAAGCCGAAGATGACGGCGGAGGTGAGGGTCAACGTGCAGCAAGGCGCAAGCGAAAGAAACAAAGAAGTTAGGTAACGCGAGCGAGCAAGCGTTGCCATACAATCCCAGTACTGCCCAGTAATCAATGAAACGAATTACTTCTCTGTTCGGATACAACACGACGATTAGGAGCTACGTAAGTGAGTTACACCACAAGATGGTACGCTCGGGCCTCGGCAGTCAGGGGAACCAATGAGTACAAACCGGTACTGAAGGGGTGGAGCAGCCAGATTCGGAAGAGCTATACACCCGCTGTTGTTAGGCGAACTGTCAGGTGTTAGGAGGAGCGGAAGGGATGCTACAGGCGAGGCGCCAGATTGGGCGAGACTTCGGATCGGACGCGAGAGGATACAAAGGGGAAGTCTTGATCAGATTAGTGCGAAGGAGTGCTGATCTGCTGTTGTGAATACTGGTTCTGGTAGTACTGAGCGTAGCCAGCACCGTAATCCTGCGACTGTGGATAGTAATTGGAGCCCTGGCTCTGGCTCTGGCCTTGGCCGTACCCGCTCTGGGCACTCCAGGCAGGAGCCCCAGCGCCTCCGGCAGTGCCGCCATACCCGCCAGGAGCACCGCCGTAGCCGTTGTAGGAGCCGCCTTGAGGAGGTCGGTAGCCGCCTTGGGGGTTAGAGGGGACGGCGCTCTGCCAGACTTCAGGACGCCGCCAAGGAGGGATATTCGAGCCGCCTGCTGTGATGTCGTGGCCCGCTGAACCTGTCCAGGGCAATGCGCCCCCGTTTCCGCTAGGTCCTTTCCCGGTTTCCCCGAGTTCGGCCATGAGGCTAGCGTACTCGGAGTCGAAGCCACCCTTCATCATATTGCCGTTGTTGGGGGCGTGCGCCATCGCATTCGGGTCCCTGTTGACAGTACAGTCGCGGGCCATGTGGCCAGCGCTACCGCAAACGCGGCAGATGATGTTCGCGGTGAAGTTGCGCTGCTCGGGACAGTCGTATTTCCTGTGACCGACGCCTCCGCAGTTCTGGCAAATCTGGTTTTCATCGTCACGGAGCGTACCGTTCAAGGCGGCCAATTCGCGAAGTTGGTTACGCTTGTGATCGTTCTGGCCCTCGGGGGTGGAAGCGGCCTATGAATGCACCTTCAGAAAGCACATTGAGATGCTTTGGAGGACGACTGACCGTTTCGATGACCTTATTGATCATTTTAACACATGCAGCGACTTTGTCGTCAGAGTCAGCAGTAACAAGACAGTGAAGATCTTCTTCGGCATCTTCAGCGTACTGTTCTGGTCTCGCCTTGCCCTCCTTTACACTCCCCTTGCCACGGATGCTGATCTTGGCACCGCTCTCCCGTTCCATCTTCTTCAAACTATTACCGCGAGGTCCAACCAACAGACCGAAGAAGTTGATCTCCGGAAACTCTTTAACAGGAATGTAGACCTTTTCTGAGGGACGCTGAGAACGCTTCATCTGATGATACTCGACCGGAGGGCGAAAGTTAGGGTCATTTTTCATGGCACGGTCGACCAATCTGATGCGCTCCTCCTCGAGCTTCTTGCGATAGCGAACTTCACG
This sequence comes from Trametes meyenii, assembly GCA_022606255.1. NCBI lineage: Eukaryota > Fungi > Basidiomycota > Agaricomycetes > Polyporales > Polyporaceae > Trametes > Trametes meyenii. The sequence continues at coordinate 2,099,396 of JABYQG010000003.1, read as the reverse complement.
AGTGTTAGTACGCCGACCATGAGCATCATAGGTAGGAGGGGGAGAAGGAGAACTGGTATAGAACAAGGTTAGCTGAGTTAACATAAAGAACGAAAAGACAAGTATTCACCGTTCGCGTTCAGGCGGGACGAAGTCATTCAAGCGCAGCTTGCGGTTAATCTCTTCCAGCCTAAGATGAATGGCATAGTTATCGAGGTGAGCCTGTGAGACACCATTCGCGTTGATAGCTGTAGGAAGACCGGGAATTTCAGTCTTGGCGTCGCCCCAGCGGCTGCGTCGCTTGCGCGGAGCGTTGGGATCATTGACTGGTGAAGAGGTAAGCAATTAGGGTTAGTATACCGTCAAAATTAGTCAGTTCATAGAGTATGAATGCTACAAGACAGGGTACGCCTCGGGGCGGAGCCTGCTTGTGACGAACGCCGAGAAAACCATGCGGTGAGCCTGACTGGTATAGGCGAAGCTTACCTGCGCCGTTGGATGAGGAAGGTGTGTCTCCACGATCGGACCTGGAGCCTTCTCTGTCGTTTTGGAATTGCGGGCGGGGATACGCAGAAGGCGACGGCTGCGCAAGCTGAGGGGGGGCAGAATCTTCAACTGGCGCAGGGCCGAACCGACGGCGGTTGCCCAAAGGAACTGTGCTGGAGTTGAGTAGTGTTTCTTGAGACATAAAAAAATCACGTACTATCGTTTGTTCCCGTAACCTCGCGAGTCGCTGGTCTCCACATGATGCTGCAAGAATCTGGCGAGAGGATGAGATGGAGGATTGGGTCAAGAAGGCGCTCGGCGCTCATCGCGTCTACAGGGCAAGGGCGATTCTTTCAAGCTCCGACTGAAAGCTGACTAATTTGGTGAATGATATTGTGGCGGATGCGCTGCCGGGCCCTCATTGACTCTTCTTCTTACTGCTTTCACTACCGTCGCGGCGGCAGCTAAACTACTTGCTGCGTTGGTCGAGATTGTGTACTTGGCAGTTATCAAGCGATTAAGTGAAGCTTAGATGGCGAACAAGCGGGTAGCGGATGGTGCGCGTGAACCTTATTCTGTAGCTCAGGTTTATTGACACTCTGTAGGCTCTGCGGACACTTCATATCCTTCCAAGAGGTCTCGGAAAGCAAGGGATGACGGGGAATATGTGGAAGTTGACAATTTGGATGTTGTGGAGATAGAATCTCCTCCCGATACTCCTGGCGCCGCGCGTGGAACCAAGATCAACTTCAGTGCGCTGACTCGCAAGCTGGCAGAGGCACGGCAGGCGAGAGAAAAGGAAGACGGACAGGAGGGGTCGAGCCTGAGCGCACACAGACGACAACAAGATGCCCTCGTGTCTCACATATTTCAGGAGCAAGACTTCTCGTGGCTTCATCTCAAACCTGACCATGCTTCACGGCCAATCTGGATCAGTCCTGAGGACGGTCACATTATCCTGGAGGCCTTTTCTCCTATCGCAGAACAGGCGCAGGACTTCCTTGTCGCTATCTCTGAACCTGTCAGCAGGTATGCATGTTATTTCACTAGAAGTAGATACGCGACTAGAACAGAGGCTCAGACCGGCCTTCATCCACGAATACAAGCTCACTTCCTACTCCTTGTACGCCGCCGTTTCCGTTGGGTTACAAACGGAGGATATCATAGAAGTCTGTGACCATGCTTCATTAAGTTCATGGGCATGCTGACAGATGATTGTCAAGGTTTTGAATCGTTTGTCAAAGGTAGCTCAGCAGCACGATGGTGTTGCTTGGGCGATATCTAACGGAGTTTAGGTTCCAGTGCCAGACAGTATAGTCGACTTCATACGGGAGCGCACCCTCTCTTTCGGCAAAGTCAAGCTCGTTTTGAAACACAACAAATACTTTGTGGAATCGAGCCATCCTGAAACTTTGCAAGTTTTGCTGAAAGACAAGATCATTCGAGAGGCTCGTGTACACTCGCAAGCAGTCGATAACAGTATACGGGCGGCAACGTTTACGACCTCCAAAGCCCCAGTCAAGGGAAACCTCGTCATTGCTGGCACTAAGGAGGCGGAGAAGAAAAAAGAAGATCCTACGGCCAGCAGGAACGGATCGAAGACCGATGCAGAACTTTTCACATCAGTTGTCGGCGTCGATAATGGTAGGCCTTTTCGCGGCTGTCTGTTTGCCCACTCACATGTGACGTCGGCGTAGACGAAGTTGACGAGGACGACGATAACGTACATGCTTTCGAAATTGATGATGCAAAGATCGACGTATGTCACCGGCTTGAGACTACGCAATACTCTAAGCTAAGGACCTTGACAGGATGTGAAGAAGCGGTGTAACGAGCTAGAATACCCAATGCTGGAAGAGTACGACTTCCGCAACGATACCGTGAATGCCAATCTCGATATAGACCTGAAGCCGTCCACCGTTATCCGTCCGTACCAGGAAACCAGTCTTAGCAAGATGTTCGGTAACGGGTTCGTACCACTGCCCCTGGTTTATACATGGACCGCTCATTTGTTGGCAGACGTGCAAGGTCAGGTATTATCGTGTTGCCTTGCGGGGCCGGTAAGACATTGGTCGGCATCACGGCTGCTTGTACTATCAAGAAGTCATGTTTAGTCCTTTGTACTTCTTCGTGAGTGTGTTTGACTTTCCGAGTTGCTCTCGTCTTCGTCTGAAGAGGTACTTCCAGCGTATCCGTGATGCAGTGGCGGCAACAGTTCATGCAGTGGTCCAACATCACGGACAAGCAGATCGCTGTCTTCACTGCCGATCAGAAAGAGAAGGTAAGCCAAGTCTGACGGGAACCTCGCTCTGCGGTCACCAACGGTCCTGCAGTTCGCTGGCGAGAGTGGTATCGTTGTCTCCACTTACTCGATGGTGGCAAATACGCACAATCGATCCCATGAAGCAAAGAAGATGATGGACTTTCTCACGTCGCGCGAGTGGGGCTTCATCCTTCTCGATGAGGTCCACGTCGTACCAGCTGCCATGTTCCGCCGAGTAGTCACCACAATCAAAGCCCACGCGAAGCTCGGACTCACAGGTAAGTCTCACAAGCGTGCACGCCACGGCGTGAGCTGAGAGCTCGCCCAGCAACCCTCGTTCGTGAGGATGACAAGATTGCGGACCTGAACTATATGATCGGGCCAAAGCTATACGAAGCGAACTGGATGGACCTTGCGGCAAAAGGTCACATCGCCAATGTACAGGTGGGCCACATGGGCCTACTTCAGGGTGCTCAGGTTTCATATTTCTCCTTCCAGTGTGCTGAGGTGTGGTGCCCTATGACTCCGGAGTTCTACCGGGAGTACTTGCGAGAGCAGTCACGCAAGCGTATGCTGCTCTACTGCATGAATCCTAAAAAGTTCCAGGCTTGCCAGTTCCTCATCAAGTATCACGAGGATCGCGGCGACAAGATCATCGTCTTCTCCGACAACGTCTTCGCGCTGGAGGTGGGATGCTTCTATGTTCTGCTTCTTGAGCGTGTCGGCGCGGATCATTGATACACTATTGATTGTAGGCGTATGCGAAGAAACTCGGAAAGCTGTACATCCACGGCGGCACGGGTCAGACTGAGCGCATGCGCATCCTGCAATGGTTCCAGCACAGCCCCGAAGTGAACACAATATTCCTGTCAAAGGTGAGAGCACTTCCCTGGTTGTCATTGTGCCGTAGCCTAATAGCTGTGGATGCGCAGGTCGGCGACACCTCGATCGACCTGCCCGAGGCGACTTGTCTCATTCAGATCTCCTCCCACTTCGGCTCGCGGCGGCAGGAGGCACAGCGACTAGGTACGTTTGTTCCTGCCCAGAGATCGCCAAAGAGTTGATGGCTGACTCATTGCAGGGCGAATTCTTCGTGCGAAGCGTCGTAATGACGAAGGCTTCAATGCCTTCTTCTACTCGCTTGTCTCGAAGGACACGCAGGAGATGTTCTACAGCACGAAGCGCCAGCAATTCCTCATCGACCAAGGATACGCATTCAAGGTGATCACACACCTCGACGGGCTCGAAGACCTGCCGGGGCTCGTGTACAAGTCGCGCGACGAACAAATCGAGCTCCTCTCCTCAGTCCTTCTCGCCAACGAGAGCGAAGCAGACCTTGGCTCTGACGTTCGCGCCGCCGAGGGTGATCTCGCGGGCACGGTCACGTCTAAGGATTTCGGCATGCCGACGAAGATGCCCACGGTGCAGCGCACGACCGGCTCGCTCACAGCGCTCAGCGGTGCGCAGCACATGTCGTACGTGGAACAGAACAAGTCGGCGAACCGAAAGCTCGCGCGCGAGGCTGCCCCGCGTCACAAGCTCTTCGCGAAGCGCGACAAGGACCTTTCTGCAGCGCGCAAAGAGGCCAGAGCGGCCGGGAAGAGCTGAAGAACTGGACCCCGCGCGCACATCGATGTATTCTTACCCCGGCGTTGGTTGATAGGACTTGGGGAATCCGTGTACGTTACTGTACATTAACTGATACAGCTAATGAGACATACGCTCTGCGTCGAGAAGCGTTGTCCTATTCGGGCGCGCTGCCCACCACGAACATCGTAGGTCTCGAACCGACAAGAGCTTCTAGCGCGCACGCCTCGTCAGGCAAGTCCGGAATTCTGGATCACCGGAGTGTCTGGCAGCGGGCGTAGCGTATATTGCCCGATTTAGCAAGCACGAACCCCCGCCTGACAAACCGCGACGCTCGAAACGCGAGCCACGCGACGCCCGCTTAGGTTGTACGCGACGCCCGACGCCGGGACACAACCGGGCGCTACATGTATGACGTTGTGGGTCCATGCCCTGATTCAGAGACAGCGCCCAGTGCGCCCGAGCAGTTGCATCCATGATCCATCAGATCCACTACGGCAGCTCGGCGGCGCGTGCACCGTACGCGCCGGGCTTGCTCCCTCGGGCACCGCTTGGTCAGTGCCCGAGTTTGAGCGAAGGACGAACGCGCGGCGTACGTAGTCATGGCCCACTCAATTGCGAGCTACGTACTGTCCCACATCACATCCCGGCAGAGGCGTCGTTCGAGCGCGCGGCTCAATAGGCTTCGACTAGCCTCGTGTCGCGACTCGCCACCAGTGCTTTTAATGGGCCGTCCGGCGAACCTCGGGTAGGCCATCAGCGGTCTGAGGCGCGAACGTCCCGGGGGAGACTGTTAGGCTCAGGGCGCAGTGCCCGCGGGACTCAGACGACCGATGTAAGTGGCCGGCCCATTTTGAGAACAAAGCACGTCGGCTGCGGCGCTGGACTCAGATGTGAGTGTTGGTGCGCCATTGATTGAACGGCGCGACGGCGCGCCGGCGGAGGTCAGACAGACTCAGGTCGGGGGTTCGGGGCTCACTGGCAGTCTGGCACTGGGCTATCGACGTCTCAGGCATCGGGATGCTGCAGCATCGGGCGTCGGGTAGCACGCGAGCGCCGCCGGCTGTTGTGCCAGTGGCGAGCCTGAATTCTGGCGTTCCTGGCACCCACTGGTCCTGTAACCACGCCTCGCGGCTGACTATATCCGAGTCCGGGCGGAACGAAGACCGCGTCGCTGGCAGTGCGCGCATGCGCGCGTGGTGGGCATGCGCATAGATGTCGCGATGTACGTGTAGACAACGGTGCAGCGACCTCTAGCGACCTACGCGAGGCCCGATCTACCCACCGCCGCCAGTGGCAGAGGCTGCGGATGCCGGGCCCGATCGGCCGCCCCTTGCTTCGAAGATGCTCGCTCGACCCGGAGGGGCGAGCCGAGCTGATTTCGGCGGGGGAGACACAGCAGCGCGGGGCGATCTCGCGGCGCATCTTGGGTTACCGGGTTCTTTTGATTTGCATTTCAAATTTTTGGGCCAACCCTAAGTCGCAATATGTATTGCGTAGAAGTGCAGTGCTCCTTCCTAAGGCTATCTATGCTGAGTGCAGAATTGCGGCCGTGGTCGTGCGTCGAGTGAGGAAGGGAGGAGTCGGATACGAATGGGCGGGCCCGGGGTGCTCTGGCGGTGTCTGGCCACTGCAGAACGCCCAGTATTCCGAATGAGGGTTGACGCTATGCGCCGTGGCGAGTCTGAGACGCGAACAGAAGCCTCTATCGCAGGAAAATCGTGGTACACGTAGCTATTTGCAGCGCAGCATGACGCCTGCATGTCATCGATGACGCACATGTGAATGCTTCATGAACTTGCCTGAAACTGTCCACCAGTATAACCCCCAATGATGAGCGTCCACGTCTGTAGAGTGAGGACGAAGGCGCACATACTTGGGCGGCGGGCGTCGGAGGCAACAGTGTCGGAAAAATTACGCTCCGGAGTGTGGTTGACGGTCGTGCCCTAAGTGACAGCACGGACGCAAAATTAACACATCTAAAAAGCGTACTTTGGTACGACTATAGTGACCGGAGGCCTCAATATGGAAACGTGGTCGATCGCGTGGAATGCAGAGACACTTGGCCGACTATTTTTGATAGCGTGAGGTGAAATACAGACCACGTTGTGGTTACGACTCGTACATTACCTTAGAGCACAGGTAGTGTATCTCCACGATGGGATCTCGACCCTACCTAACATCCCGATAGAAAAGGCCAAAAATTTGCGATATGGGCCGAGCGGCGGCCTTTGAAGTTTGGGGCCGCGCGTACGGATCTTAGCAGCTAGAAGGATTTCGATGATGAGTTCTTCCGAACGCCTAGGAATATTGAGACTTTGACTAGGCGGATGGGCGAGGCGCTGGGGCGCGGTGGGGAGTCCTACACCTTTTACGGGTCTGGTAGGTATCAAACTGTGAGGGCTGCTCCAACACAGGAAAACTTCAAGATGGTTGATAGAGTCATAAAAAGTTCTGTCGCTCGAACGAGATGCGCGCCGGGCTACCAAGAGGTGCTTGTGGTTGTGAAGAGAGGCGGATTCGGACAATCCCTCCCAGGGTCAGGGTCAAGGTCAGGGTGTGGTCCGTACCAGATTAAATAGCTGGAGCTCCGACGTCAGAGATGGTGGCGAGATGCGAACGGAGACAACCACTCGTACGGAAGGCTTCGACAAGTTTCTCAACTCAGAGCTTCGAGGATGAGGACTGACTAGTGTACGCGAAGCTAGAAACGGAGCGCCTGGCACACAGGCGCCAACTTGAGGAGGATGTAATCCATACGAGAAGGATGCTAGGTCTGCCGGGCGAGAGACGGAGCTGGAATCGAGTAGCTGGGCCGCCGGTGCAGCACGAAGGGTTGATCGAGCGCCCGAAGTCCCAATGAATTAGGGCCTGTTCAGCAACCCGCCGTCTGGCGCGAGACGACATATTGAAGTCAGCGCCGGAGCGTTGAAGGCGGGTGTGCTGATGCGGTGTTAGTGTGCGATGCGCATGCGATATGGCAGTTCGTACCTATGGCAAAGTCGGACTTTGGCGGGACGGTTCCGAGCGCACGACAGCGGTCTCAAAGCCTGTGGAGATGAAACCGCGCGCGTTGAACCACTCGGGCGCGGATGGGCACTGCGGGCGTACATGGCAAACATGGTAGCACGCGAGACTCATCGAGGCAAATGTCGGGCCTCGAAGAACAAAAAAAGGAGGGGTGCCCTGGGAAATTGAAGCCGCGTTGCCCGGGGAGAAGTGTATGAGACCCGGATCAGGGAGGGGGCTTCGGCGGAGAAGGCGCCTGAAGGGCTGATCAGGACGTCTCCATCGTGCGGGTCCGGGCAGCGCGTGCGGTGCTCGTTCGCTCGCGTGGCGTTCACTCCGATACAGTCGGAGGCACGTTGCCCTGCCAGTTGGCCGTTGCCGCGACACGGTGGTCGGCTGTCGCTCCAACTCGTACGCGAAGAGGGGGAGGGGTGGGCAGTGGACACGACTGACGGTCTGTTTTGTCTCGCGGCGTGGCTGCAAAGAGAGAGACGCGGGGGTACGGACGCCGCGGCGAATGGGCGAGTGCGGAGAAGTCATTGACGCCGGTCCCGCAGGTAGCGATGGCCCAGGGGAGCGGGGCAGACGATAACAAGAAGGGGGACAAAGTGCTGCAAAGTGCCACGGGCGCTGGGGAAGCCACGGCTGGCCGCTCTTCCTCTGCTCGACGGCCGTGGTTCTGGGCGTCATCGACGCAAGGACGACGCTAGGCGTCACGTGCGTCGGAGACGGGCGGAAGGGACGGTTCCTGTTTCGGAGCAACCTCGCACCAGGCCCGCACCGTGTTGGACTGCCTGTCGGTTTGTTGGGAATGCTGCTGGGAGATCGCTGCGGGCAGTGAGGGGGTTGTGGGCACGAGAGCGCTGTCGGAGGCAGGACACGGCGGAGGGCGCGGGAGGGCAGCCTGCGAGGCAAGGGCTGGAGCCGTGGGCCGTGGGCTGCAGTGGCTGAAGCTTGATCGACGCGCCCGCGCCGGGGGAGTGCACCGCGATCAAAGTGCACTATCACCCGCCGGCCCTCCTTGCTCTCCTCGTCCATGTTCTCGCTCCCTCCCCTCTCCCCTCCCGAGGCGTCTATATAGCCCCTCTTATTTCTTCCGCCGTCCCACCGACTCCTCCCCGCCCTCCTTTCCCCGCGTTTCGCCCCGCAGCCTATTTCCGCTCTGCCCCGCCCCTGTCTCCTCTGCCCTATCTATCATGTCGTCCAAACGCGGCCGCAAGCGCAATGACAACCTCCCGCCCAATCGCGCCCGCGACGTACAGAGAGCGTTCCGCGCGCGTCGAGCGGCCCACCTCGAGGTACGTCCACGTTACTACCGCCCTCCGTGTCACCATTCACGCCCCGCTCAGGCCCTCGAGAATCGGGTCACCGAACTCGAAGAAGAAAACAACCAGCTACGCGCCGCACTCAACTTACCCCCCGCCAATCGTCCACCCCTCGGCAAAGGCCCCACAGGCAAGGACAAGCCCAAGCCCAAACCCTCCTCATCGTCCGCGGAACCCAGCCCGAATCCCCTCCTCCCATCTATACCCGCCCTCACCTCCTCCGGGACGCTTCCCCCCTTGAGTCGGACCGAGTCACCACTCTCTACTGGATCTATCTCTAGTGCACACTCGATGTCCCCCGACCCCGCTCTTGGCCCCGCTGCGTCCATGCCACAAGCGTCCGCTCCATCGCTGGATCCTGCTAGCTGGGCGGATACACTGTACGGAGACAAAGACTCCAATCAGCCCCTGCCTTCATCGAGCTTCTCCCTACCACCTCCGCCCAACCAGGGTTCGCCTTTTGGTGCTCTAGGCCGTTCTACTACCAGCGATCTCTTCAACCCCGTCCCCGACAAGTTTCAGGGCTTCCCGAACCCGGACGAAAAATCCTTTGGATTCCTCCCCCCGGACGAAAGGCGAACATTCTCCTATCCACCAACAGTTCTTGACGCCGCACAAGCATCGATGTCTCCATCACTACAAGCGCGTGTGGGGGCGGGTAGGAGTGATGCCACAAATCCAAACGGCCCTCGTGTACCAGGCTCGATCACCAGCCTAATAGATGGCCATCTTCCACCCGACTTCGACCTCGCTTGGTATACTGAACGGCGGTATCCGAGGTTACACTAGGGTCTGTACGCGCGTGAAGGCACGCACTCATCTTCGCGTTATGTGGGCCGCGCTGGGCGGCCACCCCGCCATCCCTGGATATTATCGGATCGGTGGTTAGACGAAGCACGCTACCACCATCTCACCTTCCCATGCCTATCGTGAACACTTCCATCTATAGGGATCTACGGAGCCTTCGTCTGTATCGTATGTATTGCTAGTCCGCGCGACGCGCTCCCCCCGCACCCTCTACCTCTACTTGTGTTTTTTTCGCGCCATTATTCATTGCCCGCCTCTGCCACCATGAACCTCCTGCTACCCATCATGCCCGTCCCTTTCATCCCCGCCCCTCGTCGCTGCATGTCCGCCCTGCTGTTGCTGTACGGTTATCCGGTTATCCACGCATCTCGCCCATCTACCTCCACGTAATAATCCCCGCCTTAACAACGACGCCGACGACGACGACAAGACTACGCCGCCACGATCACCGATCCCTCCCTCCCGCGTCTCTCACACCCCGCCCCTGCTCCCCCCTCTCCCCGGGCCCCACGGTGGAAAGATGGCTCGCTTATACTTATTGGGTCCCCCGCACTGTATAGTACGCTAGTTTACAATAGAACGCGCGCCGACGCGTCGCCCTCTGACACCATGACAGGTCCCGACAGCTCTCACTCCCGCTCTGGACTTCGTAGGCTCGGCCTCAATTCCTCAGGCCGCTGCTTCCCTCGCCTGCCCGGTTGGCTCTCGGCGTGTGCGCATCCGCGCGTGCAGTACGGATACTGGACAGCGAACAAGGGCTGCTCCGTGCGGCGTGCACGCATCAGCGCAGTGCGCGACCCCGGACTTTGCCCCTGCGCACCGCGACGTCTACACCACGATCGCGCGGTCGACCACACAGGCCTCCAGCCTCCAGGTGTTCGCCGGTATCCAGCGGCCAGCGCCAGTGCTCACATAGAAGGCTTCACGCCTCCGCACGCCCAGTACTCGCTGGCCCGAGCTCGAGCCAGGCACCGGCCGGGCAGGTGACGGATTCAGGCGAAGGTCCGCGGGCGAGCCGCCGGACAAGCATCCGACAGCGGAATGAAGCCGTGCAGGCCCTGCGCATCAAGACGCGCGGGGTTCTGGACGCACGCTGGGGACGTCATGCGTGCACGGGGGATGCTGGCATCCCGGGACCGTCGGTCTGTAACCGCACCATCGCACACGCCAGCCTCCCACCGTGTCTATCGTGGGCCCCAGCGATTATGGATCGATATCACGGCGCAGTTTACCGGCGAATTCGCATGCCCTGTGCGGTCGCTGCTCGCACTTGCTCGAGCCCGAGCCCGAGCTCGCGCCTCCGCGCTACATGAAAGGGCCGACGTCACGACGCTGATGTCTCTGGATGGGGGAAGAGGGGCCCTGGGGCGCAGGGGCTCCAACCGACCATCACCGCTGCCTGCGGGTGCGGAGCAGACGCGCTGACAGTGGTGACAGGCTGTCGTGCGCGACGTCGCGACGGCGGGTAATGGTGCAAGTAGGCGAGCGGCACCGCGCTAGAACGCATACGGTGGTATGCGGTCGACATCGAAGCGGCGCGGCTGGCGCGAGAATATAAGTTGTGGTCGGTACCTTACATACAAAAGCGTGATTAACAAGATGCGAGGATTTTCGGGCGCGGCGGCGTCTTGCGGAGGGGAGTGCGAGATTGTCGGGAATGATGCGCGTCGCGAGGGGGGGGTTGTGGGTGGTGCGAGTATGTACGTACGAGAGCAGGGCGAGAGGATAGCAATGTGAACAGCGGAGATGGATGGGAAGGTACATGGCGATGGTGGGGAACGGGAGCGATGTATGGACGAGCATTGAATGGCAAGAGGATCAGGGCGGGGCGGTCGCACAGGACGCACATCCGGTGAGATGATCGACCGGTGGGCGGCAGGTGAGCGCAGAGGCTTGGAACATTGCGCGCTGCGAGGACCATTCGCCCGCAGATGCGCCCGGTCGGTATGTACGCGCAGAAATGTCGATGGTGCCTCTGGTCTGCGGACAGAGCGTATCGGTATCATCAGTATGTACGTGGGACGTCGCTATCGAGCCACGCGGACGAGGACGTGCGACGCGTGGGGACCAGAAGTTATTGTTTCAGGACACAGGAAGCCAGGGGCAAGTGGCGAGCGCGGTATGGACCGTGGTATGCGAACCGCGAATTATCAGAACAAAGTCCAGTGTGCGGTGTCCGGAAGTGCTGGGCGCGGGCGGATTGGGTCAGAATGTGTGTTACGTATCGAGCCATGAGACACCCCCTGTTCGGCGCTGCAATGCGCTCACAGGGGAAGAACGGCGTACTCACCGACGGATTTATCAAGAAGGGATTATACACATTTAGATTTTCACGATCAGCGCAGGTGAGCGTAGGATCAAAGTTTGGTCCAGTCGACACAGCTATCCCGACCATACTTGTTCTCGAGCCAGTCGTTGGCCTTCTTGAAGTGGCCGTTGCCCAAGAAGCCGCGGTGAGCGCTGAGTGGCGACGGATGCTACAGATGAACAACACCGGCGAGTACGAAAGCATAAATGATCGCAGTTGTGATTTCGTAAGGGTATGCCTGAGCAAAATGGTAGGGGATGGGCACTCACAGCGCTGGTCAAGATGAGATGCTTCTTCTGTGTACAATAATTCAGGATGAATAGACGGTCATCAACGTCAAATACCATGATAGTTTGATGGAGGCTTGACAGACCTTGTCCAACTTGGTCACTCGTTTCTGAGCCCATCCACCCCATGCGAGGAAGACGATGCCGCGGCCATGACCCACGACTCCGCTTTGACCTAAATTCGCCCCGCCGTATCGGTCGACGACCTCAATGATCTTCTCCGTGAACTGTTCCCAACCCTTGTTGGAATGCGATCCAGCCTCGTTAGCTTTGACGGTAAGGGCCGTGTTCAGCAGCAACACCCCATTCTCGGCCCAGGACGTGAGTGTTCTACAGAAGCCATATTTAGATGGATGGGGTTGTGGGTCCTGAAAGAAGTCGCGAATGTCACTTACCCGTGCTTAGGTGGCTCGAACTCTGGATATTCGGCCTTGATCTCGGCATAGATCTAAGCCCCGGTGAGTTTAAAGCTATTTGCAAATAACACTAGTACTCACGTTCCGCAAAGAAGGTGGAATGGCAACACCCGGTGGAACCGAGAAGCATAAACCTATGGTAGATGTGAGTGTGGGAACGTCCATACGGTTCGTCATCCGAGTTACCATGAGCTTGTCCGGGGCCATGGTAAGGATCCTGACCGATAATAACGACCTTCACCCGCCCGAGTGGAGTGAGATTGGACCACGAATAGATGTTCTGGGCTAGGGCCAATAGGGTCAATACGATCAGTTACACTGCGAGCGATATGTCGTAGACATACGCGCGGGGTATACTCTCAAGTTGGGCGCGCTATCATCTGGGCCCTTAACCCCTTGCTCGAGCAAGAAGCGCTTCAACTTGAGAAAGTATGGCTGCCTAATTTCGTCTTTTAGGAGTTTGAGCCTGTGGGCGCAATGTGCTAAGCGTCTAATGGCTGCGGGATGACTCGCCACAGTGGTCGTACCAACTCTTGCCCATCGTCTGGCACTCTAAGGCGAGTAACTTCTTTTCCTCATCCGATAAGCTATCCTGGAAGGTTGAGAGGGAGAACGGAATTGAATTGAGCGACGGGTTAGATTTGAGTCCGATCGTCTTTGCTTTCTTCGCAGCGGGACTCTGAGAAGACCCCGCAGGGATCATGTTGAATAACGTGAGTTGCCGCTTCGTGGCACCCGTGGCCGTCTTCTTCTCCGACACGTCAGACTTGGCCGGGGACGACTTTACGGGCTCTTGAGACGCGTCTTTCTGCGCGGTTTCTGCAGTGCTCTCGAGGTCCTCGAGGAATACAACGCGAGGCGCCTTGTCTGACATGTTTCGCTGCAATTTTGTAACGCGAAATGCGAGGGAAATGGAGTGAGTAAGGCGTGTGGTGGACAGAATAAGAGACAGCGAGAAAGGCGTTGGGGTGATGTGGTCACACTGCACACTGCACGAGTCGCACGACGCGTCTGGACGCGAAAGTGGCTGCGGGGATCGGGGCGGCCGCTTCCGGCCGTGCAGCACAGCTTGACCCGACCGGTCCAGACCGGTTCCAAATCAGGCTTACGTGTCACGCCGCCCGCCAGCGGTCCGGGGCTCGACTGACCAACCAGCGTCAGCGTGAATTCATGGGTGATCTCATGCCAGGAAGCCGCCAGGTGAACGCTGCGCCGCGCGCGGAACCCCAGAGTACTCTGCTTCCTTCCACCACCATCCGAGGTGGTGCTTGTGCTTGCCCAATCTGCCTCGTTCTCCGTCCTCCCCGTCACCCCCCGCAAGAAAGCCAGCGGGACGCGCCGACCATTCCGTCAGGAAGGCGCGTGTGCAATCCACCCGCAGGCAGTCGTCCGGCACTCTGCCACCCGCTCAGTTGAAGCAGCAGCAAAAACAGCAGGGATGGAGCACGAGCTATCAGGCGGGGGAGTCCAGGTAGGTCCGTTATTGCCTTTGCCAATGTGACATCGCAGACGACCCGTGGCGGCCTACGCCGGCGGGAAAGTAACGGGGTATTCGCCACCGAGGGACTGGTCAATTTCTATGGTACCCCTGACGATAGGCTAAAGTCTGAGATCCTTCTAGCGGATGCAGAAAATGAGGAAACGAGGTTACTCTTCGGTACTTGTGCAGCTGAGTCTTGGGTGCCGGTACTGTACCCCAACGGGTTCGTTCAACCGTTCGGCCTGGACGTGGAGCGCTCCGGACCCAATGTTTTCTCACAACAGAAGGCTGACTGATTCTGAGGTCGATTTTGTCAGTAGTGTATGCGCGTATGTGTCATGCTTTGAGTGGGCGTATGCACATATAGTTCGTTCAGCATGCACCAAGACCTCTCGGGGTTGGGCAAGAAATGTTCAATCCACCATTTGGTCTCTGTTTCCATTATTTCAATCATTTTTGCGGAACTTTCGGACGCTTCGTTTATACAGATCTGACGCGTATACAGTTCCGACTCGGAGGATAGCACGAGCGAGGACGACCAGACCGATAGCGGTCGTCCAGGTTCGCGTGGACGGCCATCCACACAACGGCAGATAGGACCTCAAGCCAAGGACTCTCGAAGTAACGGAACATTCCTTGCTCGCCAGGCCAGCGTGCACTCCGCGTCCAGTCATTCAAGGAGAAGTAGTCCTTCGAAATTGGCTTCTCGAAGAACTTTCACTCGCTCTCGTTCCCCAGCTGTGCACCCTCCGCAGGATAACTCGGTCAATGGTCTGAATCGACCGTCGTCGCCGTCTCTGTTCTCGCGACATCGACATGTACCCGTTGTGGCCATCCGATCCCTCTTTCCGAGCACTGTATGCATCCCGTTCTGTGTTCCGTTCGCCCGCGGCGTATTCAAGGCTACATTCGATACACGGCAAGCCCTAGAAAATATCTTATTGTTATGCTCCGTTGGGTATGGCGCTGTCAAAATACGCGGCTTCGCGACGGGTCCATTTGATGCAGACATGTGGATATCTATAGGTACATTTATTCGGTTCTGGTGATGCGTACAAGATCCAATGCTGACGCGTTGTGCAGAGCTGGCATTGCTTGTTGTGTCTTCGATAATTTACTGCACATGGACAAGGGTCTCGTGGACAAGGATACGGCCTAACCAGGGGTCTGAGCGCACTCCAACGCCACCCTCCCGGCCTTCTTCCCCGCGCTATCTGGAAGGTCGTGACGCCCGACGTCCGGCCAATAGCCTTGCCTTGAACAATTCCAGTGCGCGAAGTCGCGATACAGGCTTCGTGTGGATGACAGTCCCCAAGAATTATAGGTCAGTAGCATGAGTACTCTGAGTCAATACATCCGACGCATCTCTTCGGAGCTGACGCAGGGTACATAGAAACGCGCAGGACGACGGAATCTTGACCGGACTCTTAGGTGGCCCGCTTATTGCCACCGCGCTCCTCTACATTTCCCTGTGCATGAGCGCGTCAGATCCGCAGCACGACCCTCTCCCTACAGGCTGGCTCATCGAAACCCCCATGACCCTGGCGCAATCGGCAAATCCACTCACACCCCTCCAGGCGCTCCTACAGTCGCGGAGATACCTCGTGAGCCAATCCACCTTCTGTGCAACGCTCCTCCTTGTGCATGTATGCGCGTCATGGGTGACGGAGGCGAGGCACCGGAGAAAACTCGTAGTGCCCGAGGGAGAGGTGAGCTCCGTACCTCGCAAAGAGGGACGGAGGACGTATCTGTATATCTTGTTTACCATCAGTGTCACATTGTGGATATTGTGTGTGCGCATCGCGCTGAAAGAAATGCGGCTTGGAATATGGCAAAGTGAACCACACTTTCTCCTGAACTCCTTTATGCGATCTACGGCTAACAATGCTGTCGACAGGCATGTCGTATTTCGAGGTCGTGACAAGCGCGATGTTCTATCAATTCTCACTGTACATCTCGGTGCGGCTTGCCCATCGCGGGTTTACCTTTGGAGAGCTCGGCCTCGTGGCATTCGGAGCGACTGTTTTATTCATGGAACTAGTGAACTTGACTATCGCGAAGGTGGGTAGTATAAATGCAGCCTCCTACAGCTTTCGGCTGACACTCTCGGTCAGCTGTGGCCCATGTCGACACCCTACATCAAAACCTTTCGGTTGCCAACACCACTTCTTATTTTCCAGATTGCGCTCATCCCTGGCTCGCTCTTAACTGGATTCTTGCTTTCTCCGCTGCTGTATCTCTCTAGGCACATCGCTCAGCGCCCGGTCCGGCGGCTTCGCTATCCCCAGGAGAAGCAGAAGCACCGACGGCTCCTCGCACTCGGTTTCTACGCCGGTGCGTCCCTCATTGTCGGCGGCCTGATCGGACTGTGGACGCGATGGTGCCTCAACAAGCGTTACCCCTGGGTCTTTCTCGTTCTTTGGGTACTCGAGGGCAAGAGCAAGTGGACGAGACCAGCGCTGCTCATCTACTGGGCGACTCTCATCAGTATGAGTGTGGCAGGGTGGACACGGCAACTTTCCAGAAGCATGCGATTCCGGCAATGGAATGTCCGGGGGAGCATGCATAACAGCGCAGCCAGTGAGACTGCAGGCGTTCCTCCCCATAGTCCGCGGTACGGTGCGTCATTCGGACAACCAGGATACGGGTCGACGGCAGTGCAGCCGCAGCAGCAACCTGCCCAGCAGAACGGGACAGGGACCACTGCCGGCGGCAGCCCGAGTCTGACGCCAGTGGATCTCAGTGACACAGGGGCCCTTCCAGCGACGCTGGGAGAGGGCATAGGGCCTCTGGGACTGCGGCTTCCTAACTTGCCGGACCTACCCAATGGCACGAACTTGTCGAATGTGGCAACGGACCTGCTCGACGCGGCGGATAAACACGTCCCAACGCTCAGCGTGAACGCGCGCCGCAAGTTCTTCCACGCGCTGGCGGTGGTCATGTTTATACCTGGCATTGCGGTCGACGTGCGTACTGCCGTCCATGTCATCACATCAGCTCCACCGGGCTAACGCGGATCTGACAGCCTGCGTTTACCCACCTGGCGTTCAGCGCGGCGTTCGCTTTGTTCACATTCGCCGAGTATGTGCGATACTTTGCGCTGTACCCTCTAGGTGCGGCCGTGCACCTATTCATGAACGAGTTCTTGGACTCGAAAGACGGCGGCACCGCAATCCTGAGCCACTTCTATCTCCTGACCGGCTGCGCGAGCTCGGTGTGGTTTGAGGGGTGAGTGTGCGCCTGGCTTGGCGGTTGCACGATCGGCGGAGGAGCTCGTTCTCACCGTGCGTTAATTTTTTTCGCTTCGGCAACCTGCATGCAGGCCATCACAGCTACTTCAGTTTACGGGGACGCTCGTGCTCGGCGTTGGGGACGCGCTGGTGAGTCCTTCCCCCTCCACGGACGGCGAAGTCCCTGTTTTCTACCATGAGGAGACTACACAGGACGCCGAATGGTGGCCAAAGGCTGTCTGGCGAGCTTTTCTGCGGTGGAAAACAGGATGATCTCCGTTGTGTCGGGTCCTGATGTTTTCTCCATGGCTGATCGTGATCGGTGTAGGCCTCGATTGTGGGGAAGCGTCTCGGTCGCCACCGGTGGTTCGCGGCGAACCCGAAGACTATCGAGGGTAGCGCGGCGTTTGTGGTATCGGTGAGCCTGTCTGCGTGGCTGTTGAGAGTATTTGGGACGTCTGAAGAGTTCTGGGTGAGTGGGCGAATTTCGTTCTGATTTGAGTTTGTGGAGGTTGCCCTGGGCGCTTGTGACTGACGCAATGGTGCCGACGTTCGCAGATGGGGCGTTACGTGGTGGTGGGCTGCCTCGCCGCGGGGCTGGAGGCGTTCTCTGTGCAGAACGATAATGTGACGCTGCCGCTGTACATGTGGGCGATGCTTGTGCTGGCGGATGTTGTAGCGTAGACGTTGTGGCAGTAGACTTAATTTTGAAACGAGAGAATGGACCTGGCATGCAGAGGGAAGAGTGATGACGTCGGTTACAGCCACCGGCCGGCACTGGACAGGTCGATGGACAAGCGCCCGCTCTGTGCTGAAGCGAAGTGCGTACGGGCGTCTACCTGCATTCAAGGTGAGCTCGCCTCGATCCAGCTTCGGCGCTCTGCACTCCACCTCTCCTTCTGCGCTCTTCCTGCTTGTCCCTCCTCGCCACGCTGCGCCCGTCGGTGTCCATGTTGCCCTCCCCACACGAGCAGTGATCTCTCTTCGCCTCTGGTCTACCCCCACCATCAGCCAGGTCTCCCCACAGCCTGCCCATCCATGCATACGGACAGCCGTCTACATACCAACGCCCTCAGATCGGACCGGATTCTCCCCGCTCTTCACGCTGACGATATCTCTCGCACCCTCGCCGCAGCCAACCCACACGCCCTCCTCGTTCCAGCTCTCCCCCACATTCCCCGCCATCCCAATCCGAAGCCAACTCCCCGTCGATCCTCCAGACGCCCGTCGACCGCGTCCTCGGCGGAGGACAAGCACAATCTCCTCCCCCCGGTCTCGTCTATGGGCGACCTCTCCCCTTCTGCCTACATCCCCGAGGTTTCAGACACACCAGGCCTCGGCAGCAAGGTTCGGTCGCTCCATACACGGGACCAAGATCCCGCATCGGCGCTGTATAGCGACAGTGCAATCGAAGAGGTGAACAGAAGAGCAAACGCCGCCGTAGCGGGTCTTCGGGCGGAGGCCTCTCGTCTTCAAGGTATTGGTGAGTTCCTGATCTCCCCTTGAGCCCGTGGCGCACGCGCGTTGATCACAGCGACGACCTCTGTGCGCCCAGAGGTCCTCCCTTCCCCGTTTGACCCGTCTCCATCAGATGAGCAGTTGTCTCAATGCACCTCGACGCGCGACTCAAACATGGTCGAGCCTGACTATGACTGGGCGACCTTCATTCATGCGTATGCGATGGGCCGGTGGGATCCGCTCAAGACGCCTCATCCCCCGAGATCACACTTGCAGCTTCCGACCCATCCTCGTGCGTCTACTTTGGACACTTCGGTCGGGACTCTCGACTCGGACGTCATGTTCGATTCTCCAGAACTCGACACCATGTCGGATTGGCGACCTGCGGAGACCCCCTTCGAACCACCATCGGCACGTCCGGCTCATCCCCCGGCAATCTCGGAAAATACCCTATGGCCTCCAGCTGGGGACTCCGTCTCTCTGGCTAGTCTTACCGTCTCGAAAGTTGGTTTTAGCGCCCCCGGTACGCCTGCTGCCGGTTTCGACTCTTCACCATCTGTAAGGAGAACATCCAAGCCTTCGAACATGCCACTTAACCTCGGTACGTTCTCTCACCGCCTCCGCAACTCGTTTGCGGACATGCGCACCTCTGGCCTTCACGCACAACCCATCTCGGAGCACGCTCGGGTGCCAAGTATACCTCCCGCGGATGCCACGGCCACTGCTGCAGCCATCCGCCTTGCTGCTGCTCGTGTCTCGGTCGCGCCCTTGGCCCTGCCCTCTCCCGAACACGAGCTCACCGATCCCATGCGCGGAGTCACCGCAACGATCCCGGGATCGCACCCCCCGGACGTCTTCCCCCTCACAGATCTTCCCTTACTATCACCTAACACGGCCCGAAAGTCGCGGTTGAGTAGTTTCTGGCAAGGCACACAGGACGTCGAAGATGTGCCTGCGGCCCCCGTGTTGGCTACCATTCAAGCCAGTCCGCCGGATTCTGTGGAGGGAGAGGCACGCGAGGCACACAAGAACCATTTTAAACCGACCCCAGTTCCTGTTCCAGCTCCTGCCACGGCTCCCAAGCCGGTCCCGAATAGTGTGGTGCCGCCGGCAACAGCACCGATTCGCCGTTCACCTGAGCCCATCGAAGAGGACTACTTTGGGACTGTCGAGCCTGCACGCGTAACGAGTTTCACTTCGGTGTCCGCTCACGCATACACTTCTGGCTCGGGGAGCACGGCCGGGTCAAACTCTACGGCGACTCTGTCGTTGGCTCCGCCCCTCATGGCACGACCATTACAGGACGTATCGCGACAGACGAGCGCGCCGCCTTTCGACCCGGACCCAACGACCGTACCGGCGCTGCCACGCCGAATATGCTTGACCCGACAAACGAGCGCTCCCCTTCCAACAGCATCGCTTTTCGAGCGACGGTTGCGTACAGCTAGACCGGCGAGCGAGAGTGCAGTAAACAATCTTGCTGGGCGCGCGGCGAAGGAGGAGCAGATGTTTCAAGAGTTGGGATACCTCGCGCCTCCGAACCCCCCGAACGAGCTTGAACGACGAAGAGCGCTGTACAAGTATAACATTTGGAATACCGGGAGAGACCCGAACTTCGATCGGATTGCGCACCTCGTTAAATTGGTGTTTAATACGCGGATCGTCATTATTACGTTGATTGACGGGACGGAACAGTGAGTGGCTATATGCGCTTGTGAGCGTGTGTGAATGGGACGCTGACGATATCTTGTGTTGCAGGTTCTTCAAATCCGAGTGTGAGTGACTCATTGGAACACGGTTGTGGATACGCTCCGATTGCTGACAACGATGGGTGTAGCTGGTTTCGACACGCAAAACATGCCGAGGACGAGTTCATTATGTGCCCACGCCATCTTACAGCAGTTTGTTGCACCCCATTCCTCGGAGCGTCGCCCGCACTAATGCCATATTCAGAGATGACGAGCCCATGGTCATATTGGACGCACAAGAAGACTGGCGGTTCTCTAAGAATGTAAGTCCCAAGGCGGCGATCTGTAGCACCGGTTGACAGACAGCTTCTATGACATAGCCACTTATTCTCGGACATCCTCACGTGCGTTTCTATGCTGGCTGTCCACTGCGTACACACGATGGTTACAATATCGGAACGTAAGCGTTATGCTATTCAAACCATAATCATGATCTGAACTACGGACTTGTTAGCCTCGCCATCATAGACGATAACCCCCGACGAGAGTTCAGTCCCCGGCATCGACATACCCTCAAGGAGTTCGCAGTATGTACTGCATGTGCGCCGTAGAAGACGAACCACTAATAACGTCTCTAGCAAATCGCATTGCGAGAACTGGAATTGTGGAAAGACAAGATACAGCTACGAATACGGGACCGCATACAGAGCTCGATGGAGCAGTTCACGCGTGACTGTCTCGAAGTCGACAAGCAGGCAGACGAGGAGAAGCCAGAAACGCGGCTCGTCGGCTCAACGTCTATGGAGCAGATCTACGTGCGTGCAGCACGGCTAGTGAAGCGCACGTTGGATGTCGAGGATGCGATCGTCATGGACGTTTCACATGTGGACGTTCTAGAGACCATCGGCGCTGAATCGTCAACCTCGCTCACACTGCATCACGCCGACCCTGGCCTCGAGAGTAGCAGTCGGAGTTTACAGTCGGAGGAGTACAGGAAGCTAAGCGAGTTCTTTGAGAAGCATCCTGAGGGCAAGATCTGCGAAGGCGTCGTCCCCCCTAGTTTGAAGCCCCTGTTGCCATCAAGGATACAATACGTGCTAGGTGAGTAGACCTATCGGTCGCGGCGTCCGTGGTGGGCTGACTAGGGTGTGCGCCATAGCTGTGCCGATTTATAACATAGACAAGCGGCCGTTCGCCCTGCTATGTGCATATAGTACAGGAGAGCGCACGACGCCTTTCGTAAGCCTTCTCGTTCATCGCTGAATCAACATATATTGACGTATGGTCAATACGACCAGCTCGAGGGCCACGAATTGTCATATTTGCGTGCGATTGGTGAGTAGTGCTGCCAGCGCCGTCTTTACGCAAATTGATTCAATCGTCGCAGGGGTGATCATCTTGTCTGCTGTTCTCAAGCGGCGTATGATCCTCGCGGACAAGGCTAAAAGCTTGTTCATTTCCAAGTACGTTTCCGTGGCACTAGCCACACGCTCGCCGCTAACAGCCGTTCATGAAGTATCTCACATGAGCTCCGTACGCCGCTACACGGGGTACGTTCATGTCAGCTTCAGTGCAAGACGGGTTGGCTCATAAGATCTCACGCAGATCCTTGCATCGGCAGAGCTGCTATCGGAAACGTCCCTTAATCACAGTCAAGCGTCATTCCTACAAACCGTTCAAGCATGTGGGACGTCGCTTGTCGAGACTGTCAATCACGTACTGGATTTCACGAAGTTGAGTGGAAACGCCAAATCCGGCGGAGTGGAGAACGTCATTCATCTCAGCAGGTGAGCAACCCCGGACAATTCTAGATCTTTCGGAAGTAGCGACGATCGTGACTGATGATATGACTTCTTTGACGCAACGTCCAGGGTCAATTTGATGCAGCTCGTGGAGGAGGCGACAGAGGGTTGTTGGATTGGCCACCGGGCACGGATGTTCACGAGCGAGATTGGGAGCGTGTATTCGCCGCCAAAGGACCGTCAGAACTCTATCGTGCCCCCGAGCTCCGGGAAGCATGTTGAGACCGTGATAGACGTCGGTCAGAGCCAGGCTGTATGTGTGCATCCATCGTTGCGGGTTATTGCGGGAGCTTATGCGTAAATTGGGCGGCAGGGATGGACGTTCCGGTGCGAGAAGGGAGGCATCCGGCGCATACTCATGAACGTGTTCGGGAATAGTCTGAAATTCACATCGGTGCGTCCACAACGGGGATTAGAAGGCTGAGCTAATGGCTTCATTGAATACAGGATGGGTATGTCCACGTAATGCTGCGACAGTTGCCGCCCACGAGCGACACGCCGCCTGGCAAGGTCAGGATAGAGCTGTCAGTTATTGACACAGGAAAGGTATGGAGGGACATGTTTAGGTACTCGCTTAGGCCTGAAGCTTACTACTCTTCTCTCAGGGTATCAGCCAACACTTCTTAAAGGTATGAGACAATGAGGCATTTGCAAGTGTATGCATACTTACGTCTTCATGACAGAATCAACTCTTCCATCCCTTCTCGCAGGAGAACCCCTTACAAACTGGGACTGGGCTTGGTCTAGCCATTGTGAACAGTATCGTTCGATCTCCCAGTGTCGACGGTAAAGTTGACGTATGGAGTGCGGAGGGCGTGGGTACCGAGATCAAGGTTACGTTCAACGCAGAAGCGGTAGAGACCCTTAACGAACCTACAAGCTTCGCATCTGAGCTAGCGAAGGTGTTGGATCACGGCCGCCGACCCTCCATCTCTCTGCTTGCCCCCGACGACACAGTTCGTGGTGTACAGCTCCTTCGCAAAGTTCTCACGCAATACATCGTGACCGACTGGGGCTTTACGCTCACCCAGGATGGGACTGGCGATATCATAATTGTCAACGAGGACCCCACGCCCGTCACGATCGCGATTGAGGCCAAGGACTCGTCTCGGCCATTCATCATTCTCTCCTCTGCCCGCGGGGATCCTCGGCTAATGGCAATCGTGAACGAATACGAGGCAATCGGCGGCTTCTGTAGGATCGTGTACAAACCCGTCGGCCCGTGCCGCCTCGTCGCCGCCCTCAAGCTCTCTTTGCACGCGTTGAACATCGGCAAGGTCCCACGTACCAGCCCTGCACTCCAGCAGCAGGCGCAACGACCAGACTCCCCTTCCAGGTCTTCTTCGTTTGATATCCCAGAGAGCGGCTCGTTCTCGCGCCGATACTCCGAGGAAGCAACAGGCGACAGCACTATTTCGTTTGCACAGAGACCTCCGCTGGGCCCGAGGGCCGTGACGGCGCATCCTTTGTCGAGTTGGGCGCACATGCCGGCGACATCGGAGCAGGAGGACGAGCAGGACTCAGCACCCAGTTCGCCGCAAATGTCGCACATGCCGTCTAGTTCGACGATATCTGTGGGCACGGGCGGTACGCTGCTGAAGTCCTCGGTGGGCACGGTTGAGCCCAGTGGGCCACTCAGAGTGCTAGTCGTGGAAGATAACAGCATCTTGCGGAATCTGCTGTGAGTGGCGCAACCCTTTTATATACTCACGACCGGCCGCTGATGATCCCGCAGTGTCAAATGGCTGAGGAATATGGTACGGGCCACCGCATGCTTGGTTGTGAAATGTATGGCTGATCGACCGGTCGGCTCACAGGGCTACGATTACCGTGAGGCCGTTGACGGGCTAGAAGGGGTCCAGACTTTCGAGAGTGAAGGTCACTTCGAGTACGTACACAGCGGCACGTTTTTGCGCCACAACCGCTAATGTCCACTTTCCCAGCGTCGTTCTGCTGGATCTCTCCATGCCCGTCTTGGATGGGGTGGGCGCGACATCACGCATGCGCGAAATAGAGTCGCGGCGATCGCAGGCCCCTGAAGGGGAGAAGACGCAGCCATCTCGCATTCTTGCGTTGACTGGCATGTCTTCGCTCGAGGACAAGAGAAGGGCGTTCGAAGCCGGGGTAGATGGATAGTGAGTGCGGGTTGCTATGCGTGCTTTACGTTCTACTGACGGGGACCGCAGCCTTGTGAAGCCTGTTGCGTTCAAGACGCTTGATACCATGTTCCAAAAACTGGGGGTGTCATGACCCCACGACCTTCCAGGAATTCCCCAACCCCTCGGCGTCGTCATATATCACCGCAGTTACCCTCACGGACGACATCACCGCCGCCTAGCCACACGTCTCACGCCGCACCATATTGCATATAACCTGCTACGCCGCTCTCCAGCAGGAACAGTGGCCCTCCACGACTGCCTGCCGCAAACCTATCCTGTATTGCGCGGCACTCCGACCATTAGGAACCGTGACGACTACCACTACTACTCCCCGTAATGATTGGTTCGTATCGTATGTGTTGAATGCAGCTTACCACCGTCCTGTCGCATCCCACTGTAGCTCTTTAGTCTCCATCCTCCATCTCCATCTCATACTGTCTATTGCTACGGACGCTTTCCTTCATCTAGAGACCAAAATAATTGTATTTTTTTGCATGACCGTCGTTGTGGTGTTGTCGCGAACCTTGCGTGTAACACGAATGGTGGATGACACTCCACAGAATCGATACCACGAACTGCTCTCTGGCCGTGCTGGTCGGACACTGCGGACATGGACGGATGGGCGTCTACGCAACCCATTGCGCGATCCTTGCACTTTAAAGTGCACGTGGTGCGGGGATACCGACAAGAAGTGGCTCGATGCCATCCTGCTGCTAACTCTCCTTGCCAAAAACCCAAAAGCCCGTACGACTGATTCCCATCTCATTCAACTACTCTCTCCCTCTCGGAACCCTCTTGCTTTCACCTCCATCGCCGCCGTAGACCATGGCGTCAGTCAAGGCGCCCGTCCATGACCTCCCGACTCCGGAGCCCGATTCGCCATCTCTGACTCGTCCGCGCCAACCCTACCGCTTCTCGACGCTCTGCGCGACGGTTGACTCTCCGGATGGCGACCACAAAGACCAGCACGGTAGCTCGAGCGTACCCATCTACCAGAGCTCGACCTTCAAAGGTGTCGGAAACAGATATGACTACACTCGGAGCGGGAACCCCACCCGGACGCACTTAGGTAGGTTCCGAATTTGATGCTCTAGGAAGAGACTTTGGATTTGGATTTTGGAGGGGCGTTACGGTTTGTATGCTAGAGAGCGTCCTGCTCTCGTCCAAACGCCCCTTAATTACTACATGGGTCTGCAGGGACGTCTCGCACCAGTCATTCCGAGAGGCCCAATCTCTAGCAAGGAAAACCTCGTGGTGTCCTGCAGGCGCTTCCGGCCCCCGCGATAAAGCGACCAGTGGAAGTGGGCCCACTTGCTAAGAATGCCGTGCAGCCGTCTATGATCGGAGCCGTGCTTCCCAGGCTCTCATTAGTGATGCGGTCATGCATGGGAGGGTGTCCTGAGGAACGGCTGCAAACCGGAAACATATTCGAAAATGGGGCGCTCACATTCGTTTACAGAGCACCATATTGCCAAGATCTCGTCTGCCGCGCATGCGTTTGCGGTATCTAGCGGCATGGCCGCTCTCGACGTGATCACCCGCTTGCTTAAGCCTGGCGTAGAAGTTATCGCTGGCGACGACCTTTACGGCGGCACCAACCGTCTACTTACCTACCTGCGCACGCATATGGGCGTGGCTGTTCATCATGTCGATACCACCGATGCGCAATCGGTGATCCCGTACCTTCATCCTGGTAAAACGGCCATGGTACTCCTCGAGTCGCCCACCAACCCGCTTCTCAAGATTGTCGATATTGCTAGGATTAGCGCCCTCGTCAAGGAGAAATGCGAAGATGCGATCGTTGTGGTGGACAACACCATGATGAGCCCGTACTTGCAGCGACCTCTCGAACACGGCGCGGACATAGTTTATGACAGCGCCACGAAGTACCTTAGCGGGCACCACGACTTAATGGCAGGTGTAATTACCTGTAACCGCGATGATATTGCGAAGGTATGCCCTCAATCGAAATGCCTTCTGTGCTGGTATTGAACGCGGTGCAGGAAATGGCCTTCATCATTAACTCAGTCGGGAACGCTCTCACCCCGTTCGATTCTTTCCTCCTCCTCCGCGGAACGAAGACGCTTGCTATCCGCATGGATCGGCAACAGTCTACATCTATGCTCGTCGCTCAGATGCTTTCGAAGCTCGGTTTCGTTACGCACTACCCCGGACTGCCCAACCACCCTGGCAAAGATATTCACGACCGTATTTCTGATGGTTAGCTCATCTCGAGCCTTTGGGCTGCTACACACTAATTTTACCACATACGCGCAGGTTATGGGGCGGTACTTTCCTTCGAGACGGGTGACAAGGAGCTGAGTGAGCGAATCGTCGCTGCTACCCGCCTGTGGGGAATCAGCGTCAGTTTCGGCTGTGTCAACAGTTTGATCAGCATGCCTTGCGTCATGTCGTGAGTACCATGTTTCATTGAAGACGGCGTTACCTTACGAATTGGCACAGTCACGCTTCCATCGACCCCGCCGTTCGGGCAGCTCGTGGTTTGCCCGAGGACCTAATCCGTTTGTGTGTTGGAATCGAAGACCCTGCGGATCTGCTCGACGACCTCCGCCACGCCCTCATCGAAGCAGGCGCAATCACATTTGCCGCCAACGACTATGTGAGGATACCTAACCCCATCAGCCGCGCGGTAGAGAAGTTGGCTTTAGGTGAGGCTCGAACGACTCCTCCGCGTGAGAACAGAGAGTGGTTTGTCAGTGCTCCCGGCAAGGCCATCTTGTTTGGAGAGCATGCAGTTGTTCACGGCGTTGTGAGTGTTTTCGTCCATATTGACCCCACATTACGGCCTAACCAGTTATCAGACCGCGGTCGCAGCCTCCATTGATCTGCGTTGTTATGGGTTGACGTCTCCTCGACACGACAACAAGATATCCGTCCACTTCGCGGACATCGACGATTACAGACACGAATGGGATCTAGATGAATTGCCCTGGGACGCTGTAGTATCGATTCCGAAGGGTGACGAGCATCCCGAGTCCCTCGACATAAGGGTCGTGGATGCCATTAAATCACGCGCCCTCCCACCTGAGTCTGAGATGCCACACAAAGCTCGGGCCGCCGCTATCGCCTTCCTGTACCTTTACATGATGATGACTTACAGCGGTCATAGGTGAGTTGGGGCCGTCATGTTGATTCCGAACGCGCCTTGACTTTCGAATTTTAGACCTTCTTTCCACTTCATCTCCCGCTCTACTCTCCCCATCGGTGCTGGATTGGGCTCTTCGGCCTCCTTCTCTGTCTGTATCGCCACTGCGCTGTTGATCCTCCACCAGCGTATCGAGCTTCCTTCCCTCCCGCCTCCTTCGCGCGGACCCACGAAGCCCGGAGACCCGGGCCACGTCAACCTCTCGCACCAGGGTCGTCGTGCCGTACCCCCCGAGTTCGCGGATGAGGCGAATCGCTGGGCGTTCGTGGCTGAGAAAGTGCTGCACGGCAACCCGAGCGGAGTCGACAACTCCGTCGCGGTCTTTGGCGGTGCGCTCGCGTACGTGCGGCCCGGGTTTGGGAAGCGAAGCGGGATGGACCAGATTCAGGGCTTCCGCTCCCTGCGGTTCCTGCTCGTGGACTCGAAGATCCCGCGCGATACGAAGGCGCTCGTCGCTGGCGTTGGGAGGAAGAAGGCAGCAGAGCCAGAGCTAGTGGGCCAGATCCTCGACTCGATCCAGACGATCAGTAACGAGGCGCGGCGTGCGTTGGCCGACCCCGAGTTGCCGCGCGGTGCACTTTTATCAGGTCTCGCGGTATGTGTCACTTATTTCGCTGTCCCTTCGGGCGCTTGCTAATTGGTGTCATGCCTGCAGGCCCTCATCGACGAAAATCACGCCCACTTGGTTTCCCTCGGCGTGTCTCACCCTGCGCTAGAGACGATCCGCGCTAAGACTGCGTCTCCGCCCTACCATCTTAGCACTAAACTCACTGGCGCTGGCGGTGGAGGCTGCGCGGTTACCCTGGTTCCGGACGGTAAGCCCCTTCGATGCGCATTCATTCAGCGCATATACTCACTTGCATCGTAGATTTCGCCGACGGCGCGCTTCAATCCCTCATCGCCGCTCTCGAGGCCGAAGGCTATCGGCCGTACGTGACCGCTGTCGGTGGCTCGGGGCTGGGTGTACTCTCCCCGTACGACCCTATCCACGTCGACCAAGAGGACGACATCTCCGCGCCTCTCTCTCCGCCGAAAACGCCTGGTCCTAACGGCCAGGAGGAGCATTTTCGCCCGTCTATCCGCCGCCGCTTCGAGGAGGTTGATGTGAGCGAACTGTCGCAGTGGGCGTCGGGCCGCGGCAAGTGGCTGTATGTCTAAGCTTTAGATTCCCGGGAAGTCGCAAATATCCGATGTTGTGATCTACGGAGATGTACTATCAAATGGATGAGATGTGTGGCACTAATCGACGTGTGAGGCTTCGAGGGGCGCGCCTATACGGCTATACAAGATAGTGTGTCTTCGGTCTGTTTCCCCTCACTGCCCCCTATACGCCGAATGTCGACCACCATACTTCCCCAATGTCTGTCATACCTCGTCCTGCCAGCAGCTCGATATCAATGTCATTTCTGGGAGGGATAAACACGACAGCCCCCTCGTCCAATTCGAGCTCTTCGTGGCCATTGCGCACAGCGATCCTCACCCTACCCTTTGTCACAATTCCGATCGTTGGTCCTTGTACTGCACCTAGTTGCTCAGTTTGAGCGCTCTTTCCGTCGAGCGCCGTGACGAGAACCACAAACTCCTCCATGGGAGGATCGTACTTGGACGTGCGGCCCTTGCGCGAGTGCGGATATGCCTCTCGAGGTAAGGCCCAGTGCGACGTCGGGCGCGCGGTGTAGGTGAGCATGTCCACGAACGTCCCGATCTGCGAGGCAAGCGAGTCGGGCGAGTCGAACGCGGCGTTGACTACGTTGTCGGAGACAGCCATGCACTCGATGATATCTGATGCGTTCATTAGGCAAGCTGTCGGAGGCGGCCGAAGCGAAGGAATGAACATACCTCCTTCGAGGTAGGCGTGCACCTCGTCTGCACCAATACAGATGCCCTCTCCCTTCTTGAGCTTCACGAAGTTCAAGAAAAAAGTCGTCGCGAGGACACCCGCGTCGCCGGGGTATTGGTCATTGACCTTCAGGATGAAACGCGCGAGCTCGTCCCCGTTGGATATTTCAAGGCTGCCGCTCTTCTTGATCCGCTGCTCGAGCTCCGAGATGGCGGAGGCGACGTCGTCTCGGGCCTCGACACCGCGCCTCAGCAATGCCCCGACAATCCGCCTGAGTTCATCGGTAGAAGGTTTTTGTATGAAGGTAGATATGAGGATCTCGTCTCCTACGGCTTGCACAAGCTCCGGAACCGTTTGAAGAAAACCCTTGATTTCCTCGAGAGGACGGAACCCCACGAAACCCGTGAATGCGGTATCCCGGTCGCCGACTTGTACTACGTCCCCGCCCTCGTCAGCCTGTCCAGCGAGAACGAGGGGCTCCCCGATCGCAACCGCGATCTCCGGCTTATGATTGGCGTCGACGAAGTTCGAAGGGTCTTTTTGTTGGAGCTGTTCCGCAAGGTGCTTGTCTGGGTGAGCCTGCAGAGGGAGGGCTTTCTTGATAGAGAGAACCTTGAAGAGATAAGGGATGTGGACTGTAGAAGGCCACTTTCGAACTAGTGTCTCGCCCAGGTAGAAATTAGGGTCTGACGAAATGAGAGAGAGGAGAGATGTCGATGAATCGTCGAAGAGGTGTGCCGGGCCGTTGGGGTGCGTCCCCATCCAGACCTGCGCGAAGCAATGAGACGCGATTTCCCCGTATAAAATCACCAGGCTTACCTCTGCGTACGACCTCTCTTCGTCTATTCTAAATCCTTGGCCGACCGCATTTTCGCCCAATCGCGCCACAATTGAGGTGCTCCCTGATCTTCCCCATTCGTATTCTTGAGTTGCAGCTTTGAGACGGATAATACTTTTCGGTGCAGGCATGTTGAGAGACCATAGGATGGCCATTCATTTTCTATGATTACACTGCTTTATATGCACTCAGAGACGCTGCGGGCAGACTCCAACTTTCTGTTGAAACACTCGCCGCACTTTGAGCCGCAGGTGCTTGGGTGACGATTCCCCTGACGTCACCACTGCCTTGGGGAAAGCCATATAAGGCAAGTCAGTTCCTTTTTCCGGAAGGACATGCATCATGATATCACACTGCAGCGGGCTTCCGTAATGTTTGTGTTCTTCAACATCAGAGAGGGTCGAGTCGATAGAGAAAGCTTGGAATCCTCCCATCCCTTCTTTTTCCCGGACTCCTTTGAGTTCAACTCCGGCACCACAGCAGCCCTCGCTCTCAACCGCTTATCAGGCCCTGTAGGACAGTTAAGGAGATTCGATGAATGAGAGGTGACCCTTATTGAGTTTGTGAGTTTGCATGTCTTATGGCTAGTATTGGTCCTAGTAAACTGAAGCAAGCCATCCGTGGACGACCGACGCCGCCTTGTCGTTGGTTCTATTCAGATTCAATGTTCAGCTTTCCGTTTTGGCCGTTACATCCAAGGCGAGATGGCCGAGCGGTCTAAGGCGCCAGACTAAGGAGCAGGTTCTGGCCTTGTCCGAAGATTATCTGGTCCGAAAGGGCGTGGGTTCGAATCCCACTCTCGTCATGGAGTTGTTTTTGTCCCTTCGCGCGGTTGAGGTCAACTCCCGCGGAACGGGATCCGGTCCTCCGACGCGATCGATAGAGAGCGCCCGCGGCACTTTCCCAAAAGGCGAGTTGTAGATCCGCTAGTATGCGGTTAACGCGCCCAAGCTGCTTGAATAGTTCCCTCTCCTCCTTTCTCATATCGTCTTCCGTACGCGTCGGGAGAACTCGTCGTTGTACACAGATTCATCGCGAGCAACTTACAGAGCCATATAGATCTACCGGCCTTGCGAAGGTATCTTTAACGAGCCGCAGATTCCACTGCAACTTACCTGCCACGACCATGTACCCACCGATCGAGCCATACCAGACCGGGAGACTGAAAGTCTCCGATATTCATACCCTTTAGTACGTATCGGTCGCATCAATCTCGTCTCTCCTGGACCCGACATCTCTGACGTCACTTGTAGCTTTGAGTTGAGTGGGAACAAGGACGGCACACCAGGTAGGCGCATTCAACCCACCTTGCCGGACGCGGAGCTCACCGGAATTATCAGTGGTTTTCCTGCACGGTTGGCGTATTTCTTCCTGTCCACGACGGAATCATCCAACTCATCCACCGCGACTGCTCAGGCGGACCAGGCGGAGGCACCGATCCTAAAGATCGCTCCTTCTTTGACCCGTCGAAATACAAGGCATGATTTGTTGGGCCCGCCTATCTAATGTGTGCTCATAATCTGTACAGATCGTTCTTTTCGACCAACGAGGCTCGGGCGAATCTACGCCGTACGTTTTATTCCAGCATAATGTAGTCTAGTCGGGCTACACTCATGCATTGAAATACAGGACGGCCTCTCTTGAAGAGAATACTACGTGGGACTTAGTCAAAGACATAGAGAAGCTGCGCGAACATCTCAAGATCGAGAAGTGGCATGTCTTTGGCGGCTCCTGGGTAGCTTGATACCACTGTACAGCTTTCAACGGTTTATATTCTAACTGTTCTCCACTAGGGGTCTACTTTGTCTCTTGCATACGCACAGGTTTGCTTCCATTCATCGACGGGTGAGGCGAGCTGTCTCATTGCTGTTTGTCATGTAGTCGCACCCGGACCGCGTGAAGACTTTGGTCATCCGAGGCATATTCACCCTGCGCAAGAGGTGTGAACCCGCTTTTCATCGGTGATCTCGGGTGCTAACCCGCCCACTACCAGCGAATTGCGTTTCTTCTACCAAGATGGCGCATCCCACCTGTTCCCCGAGGCTTGGTATCGGATGTCCCTTCTCACGGGAGGATGTATGCTAACGGTGCATTAGGGAAGAATTTATTGCGCCTATCCCAGAGGCTGAGCGTCACGACATCGTGACGGCGTACCATGCTCAACTGAACGCTACGGATGATGAGATCCGTCTTCGTGCAGCACGGGCGTGGACGAAGTGGGAGTGCGTTCCAGGCCCATAGAACTCGCGTACTCGGCCAGGCTGCTGACTGTTATGCGAGCAGGATGTCCACTTCGAAGCTCTATGTCGACCCCGCACAGGTGGCAGAGGCGGAGAAGAATGACTTCGCAAAGTTCGTACCTCGTTTCCGACCCTACAGTTATACAAGAACCTGATACCGGCGGCACGCAGCGCGTTCGCAAGGATCGAGAACCACTACTTCGTCAACGACGTGCGTCCATGTCTACCCATCAGGACGTTGTTTCTCACTCCAGGGCGCAGGGCTTCATGCGCGACGGTCAGCTGCTCGAGAAGCAGGAGATAGACAAGATGTAGGTGCTGCCACCGCACGCCACGCCGACATGTCTAATTTTACCCGGAACCTGCAGCCGGCACATCCCTTGTGTCGTCGTGCAAGGGCGGTACGACGTCATCTGCCCGGTGCGCATGCTGCACCTCCCACGCCAACGCTTGGCACTGACCACCTGCTCCGCGGACTGCAGGCGACGACGGCGTACGCACTCAAGAAGGTCTGGCCGGAGATCACGCTGCACATTCTGCCCGATGCAGGCCACTCTTCGCGCGAGCCGGGCATCACCAAGCTGCTCGTTAAGGTACGGAGTCCCACCCCTCGGGCCTGAAAGCGTTGTCGATTGCTGACTGTTTTGTCGCAGGCCACAGACGAGTTTGCGCACCTTTGAATGTCGCCAGAGAGGTTCGATGTGTGAGCGGAGATGGATCGGTAAGAAGGGCGGCGAAGATATATTCAGACAACCAACGAGAAGAACATACGTCGCATGCTGTGTCGTGTGGTCGCAATACGAGAATACTCCAATGATCGGGGCTGTGCCTTGCAAGTACCGAGCACACGGACAAGATCTCGGTGTTAATACCTAGTATGACTGCACGCACCGGTGCCGTTGTGAGATTCGGAATGCGTTCGCAATCTGGCCGGTCAATTGTACGCAGAAATGTCTTTGTGTGCTACACTGGAGGCCGCTGTGGTTGCTGGACAGACTCCTCGACAAGGCGTAGAGAGCCGGTCGTAAGCATGCTTTATAGACGACGCTTCGGGCAAGACAATTCGGGCCGATGACGTATATATTGACAGTCGATATAAGCCCTAAGCGCACTGGGACACGATGCTGCTTGCCTCTTGCCATTTTTCTGCCCGCCTGGAGAATCTTGTGGTGTGGTGGGACGACTGTGCGAAGACGAGTGCGGTCGAGTGCACTCGAGTCTCGACTCTGAGGGCTCTCGCTCTCGACGAGGACAAGCGACGACCCGGGCCCTAGATGGGGTCGGAACGCCACGGCGTCGGGCGGCTGGAGGAAAGCCTCCGTAACTGCGCCTGGAGCATGGCGAGCATCAGGGGGACCAGGAGAGGTCGTACGATGATCATGAAGACGGTGCGTATTGAGTCTTCGAGATGGCGATTTGACGTCGGCTGGGCCGGCCTGCGCGGGCCTCTCGCTGGGCGCAGTGCGGGGCTCGAGACGCCCGGGAGCGGCGCTGGGGTTGGTCCCGCTGAGAAGGCCGTGCGGAGGGCTGCCGCGCCAGGTGACGGCTGCAGGTGACGGTGCGATGGGTGCTCGAATGGACTGGATGGAGGGCGGGTGGGCCGTGCAGTGAGGACGGCCGTGCGGGGAAACCGCGGTGGGCAGGACGGGCCCGAGATAAGATTAGATAGAGGTGCGATCTCATCGGGCAGAGACGCGCGGGATGTGTCAAAATTCGGGCCAAGTGGGACGACTTTGGGGGCGCGCGCTTGGAATATAAGCAACCGGGCCCTCGTCTCCGTCCGCCTCAGCCTGGCGCACCAACACAGACGCGAACTCGTCGGTCTCGGTCTCGGTCGCGTCCTCACCACCGCACTCATCCTCCAAAAGTCCGCCCGCGTCGCGTCTGCGCCATGGATATCCTCCTCGACCTCCACGACGATCTCGTCTTTGACCGGATGTGGGCCGCCCTTCTCCCGGTCTCTGCGTTCACGACCGCCAGCTCGAATGCGGCCGGCCTATACAGTAACGCTTCTCACGTCCCCCTCCCCTCCTCCCACCTCTCAGCCTGGTCCCACCTCATCTCGCACATTCCCCACCCCCCGCTCCCAGACGACCTGCTTACCTCACCCCTCGTCGCTTCCGAGACCGTCGCCTCGGCCTGGCCCCGCGACTACCTCCCCCGCCAGATCATCTCCCTCTTCATCCTCACCTGGGTCGGCATCCACGCCCTCTACTTCATTTTCGCTGGCCTCTCTTACAAGTACATCTTCAACCATGAGATGATGAAGCACCCCCGTTTCCTCAAAAACCAGGTCAAGCTCGAGATCGAGTCAAGCATGCGCGCCTTCCCAGGCATGACCCTCTTGACCCTGCCCTGGTTCGTGGGCGAGGTTCGCGGTTACTCGAAGCTCTACAAAAACGTAGACGAGTACGGCTGGGGATACCTTCTGTTCTCGGTACTCTTGTGAGTCGCCATCTCGAAAAGTCGACCGGGCTTCTGATGACGAATTTTTTTGCTCAGCTTCCTGGTCTTCACCGACTATTGCATTTACTGGATTCACCGATGGGAGCACCACCCTCTCCTTTACAAGTGGTTGCACAAGCCGCACCACAAGTGGATCAGTCAGTGTCTCTGTTCTTCGTGTCTTACTTTTCGGCCGAACTAACCCGCGTCCGCCTTGCAGTCCCCACTCCCTTCTCGTCGCATGCGTTCCACCCGCTCGACGGCTACGCGCAGTCGCTGCCGTACCACATCTTCATATACCTCTTCCCCATGCACCAGAAACTCTACCTCGGCGTTTTCGTCTTCGTCAACTTCTGGTCGATCCTGATCCACGACTCGGACATGATCACCGGCCACCCGCTCGAGACGATCATCAACGGTCCTGCGCATCACACTCTGCACCACATCTACTTCACGGTGAACTACGGCCAGGTACGTTCTTCTGCGCTCCCTCGTCCCAGCGATGCGAAACTGACCTGACTGTGTCGTCACAGTACTTCACCTGGGCAGACCGCATGGGCAAGTCGTATCGCCAACCGCTCTCCGAGCTCGACCCCATGAACGAGATCAGAGCAGCCGAAGCGAAAAAGGCCAAGGAGGCGCTCGGCAAGGACCAATGAGCCCCTTACTACCGTCCGGCCTCTTGAGAAGGGAGGCGGTGGCGGCGGCGTTCGCGTTTCTTTTCTATGGATGTTTATTGACGACCCGCCACGACTTCGGCCCAAATGTACACTACTATTACACGCGCCCGGGCGGGCCCTGCTAGGCGGGTCGCGGGTCAACGCTACTGGTACTACCACCGCCAACGTCACCATAGATACTTGTAGGGGGGCGACGATCTAATTGCTAGCGCTGTCGAGAGTCGTGTATACCGGCATCTAATGCAACCTGTTCCATGGCTGTTCGTTGTAACCCGTGTGTTGAATGTTCTGCCTGTGTTTCAAGTCCGTCTGCGTGGAGAGATGTCGACGCAAGTGTGTGTGGCTGAATGCAGCCGTCGCGCGTCATGGTGGCGTTGGAAGATCTTGACGTCGAGGAAAGTCAAACTGAACGGTGCCGGTTATACCCTGAATTTGAATGCAGTCGGGGCCGGACTCCAAGGCATCATCATGGAATCAAACCATCGCGAGGGCTGAAAATGGGAGTACACTGTACGAGCAAACAGGTAGCGTGCATCATGACGGCATCGCCGACAAAACGCGCGCACAACGACACAGCACACCAGTACTAGTACTGCCGCGGCGCGCGGTGGCGCAGAGTGGCGCATATACACGGTTGGGATATTTCAAAATAACAGCGGGACTGCATGTAGGTACAACGAACAGACAAACAGTTATCACAGCGAGCAGGTACCACTCTTCAACACCAGCACCCCGTCCATCCGCCAGCGGCCGACCGAAAGTCCCTTCTACACATCTCGACGGCCGCAGCTTTTCCAGCCTCCCCCGGGCCCTTGCAGAGCGCGCGCCTGGCACCTTTCTCGTCGCAGATGGCGGAACGTCCCAGACGCGCGCGCGCACGAGCAGACCGGGCACGGGTAGTAGGCCTCACCGCTTCGTCGTCGTCTTGCGCTTGACCTCCTCGTCCTTGCACGCGTGCAGCATGAGCTTGTTCGGGTGCCCGGGCGTCATGCCCGAGTGGCCCTTGGACCAGTCGTACGAGAGCGCGTACGCGAAGATCGTGCCGGAGCGGTTGAACGCCGTGCACGGGACCGGGCCGGGCGCGGGCTCGAAGGCTGGCGAAAAGGGTGCGGGGGGCTGTCATCAGCTGGGGGAGGACGGCGAAGTCAGAAGAAGAGAGAATGCGTACATTTCAGGCGGGTGCGCGCGTCCTTGTCCCAGAAGTTGATTGTTCCGTCGGAGCCTGTATGTGAAGTGGGCGCAATCAGAAAGAGGGGGAGGGCGGTCGGTCAGGGTCACAGGCCACGACGCACCGCAAGTAGAGAAGGTGCCGTGTACGGGGTGGAAGGAGATGTCGTTGACGGCGTATACCAGCGATTGGTCCTTGGTCGTCGGCGACTGGTCGCGGCGGTGGCACTTGAAGGAGAAGTTGTTTCTGCGTACGGGTACAGTAAGCCTCAGAATAGCGCCACGCCGGCGGCTGCGGCGATACGGGCGCGGACGGGTACGTACGAGGCGTCCTTTTCCTCAACGTATCTGGATGCGCGATGAGCTGGACGAATAGGGAATTAGAAGGGCGGACGTACTGGATGGCCACGCGGCCCTCGATACTTCCTACGGCGAAGCCGTTCGCCGAAGGGAAGCAGGAAACGACGCGTGTCTGCCATTTCAGTGGCGAGACAAGCGTCTAACGCAACCAAGCCGAGTGAGAAGGAAGACCGGGAAGAGAGCCAATACACAATTCATACCTTGAAAGGGGTGGTGGGGTTTGCGAGGTTGAACACTTGGATGTGTCGCTCGGCCGTGCCCACGACCATTAAGGGATATACGACATCCATGGTGTAACACCGCTCCGGTAATTGCGCGACCGACACTGGGTTGGACTGGCGCAAGTCCCAGTACTGCGTACGCCCCCTCCGATCGGTAGTCTGCTGGGACGGGCACAACTCAGGAACTCACCTTGATCGTCTTATCCCAGCTTCCAGTGGCGAGCACCCCACCCTGGGGCGACTCGATCCACCGCACGACGCGAATCGGCGCGTCGTGTTGTGCGACCTGGGTAGCCTGGCCAGTCGTCACGTCGAACATCCGTCCTGCGTTATCCGCACCACCAGAGAGAATCTTTGTTCCGTCCTGTCACCCCGCACGCGAGTACCGCAACATTGGCACCGCGAAACCTCGTTCGAGAGTTTAAATCGTCGAGGCGCACCTTGTTCCAACATACACTCAATACAGGCCCCTGGTGGGGGTACATGGCCTTTCCCTGTGTTTGGCCATTTGCGCCTACTTCGTAGATGCGAACCTAGCCACAGCCCGGCGCACGTCAATCTGCGGGTCATGGCCCGTCGATGTAGGTTCGTGTTTTACGTACATTGTTATCCCAGGAGCCCACAGCAAGGTAGTCGGCCGTGGGTGAGAAGGAGACAGATGAGATAGAGTCGGTCGGAGGATCCGCGACTTCAATGTCTTTCTCAGCATTCGTATTGTTGACGAGGGTGCTCGACGACGACGCGGAAAAGAACGCCATGTTTGCAACGGCCCAAACGCACGCGAAGAGACTCCGCAGGTGGGAGAGAAGGCCGAGCCGAGAAGACGAGGAGCTCAGAGAAGTCGAACAGAGACTCAACACTGCGGTATGCGAGCGCGGCGCTCTCTGGCAGGAGCACATGCCACACCTCCCCGCCACAACGCGTGACACTCTCCCGTTTTGGCATCAAGGCGCGTCACACAAGGATGGGTGCGCCACAGCGGCCGGGGGCTCTCCCATTCGTTAACCTCAAAATCTGACTTGAAGGAGATCTATCAATGTTGGTGGTCCGGTACGTCATTTTATGCCCGTAAAACGACAAAAAGCGACCAACCTGGGATTCGAACCCAAAATCTTCAGCTATTGAACACGTCCACCGGAAACTGACGCCTTAACCATTAGGCCAGTCGGCCAGCACCAGTGCTTCACTGGTGCTAGAATGGATCGTGATATCGATTACTACTTTGCGCAATGCGAAAAAACCTGAAACCTCCCCCGTTGTCTTGAAGCTGTGCGAGCACTCTACTAGTACAGGTACAGTAACGCATCGTCCGCCGGTGGGATGATAGTCTGATTTCACGACACTGGTCGAGCTGCGGGTCGTCCTGAAGCCAGATGAGTGAGTAGACCCGTTTAGCCAGACTACCCGACGGCGGACTAGACGTCATAGTGCGATCACCAAGGCCTTTACCGAGTCGTCACCTTCGGGAGCGGGGGCGGCACGGGCCTCTTTGAGCATCCAGATGGCTACAAGCGGCAAGTTCAACATCCTATGCGACGATGCGGCCCACTCTGACGTCGAGGTGAGGTCAACGGACGGTTTCCGCGATCCAGTGCGGAAAGTGTCATCGTCGGTATATAACCAACGTAAACCTGCGGGATTGTTTCAACGACACCGCTCCAGCATCGTCAACTAAACTTCCTTACCCTCGACTCTTCCTTCGTAACACCATCATGGTCAACCAGTCGCGCGGCCCCTACAACCTGCCCGCGGGCAACCGGGACGTGGATAGCCTGACGTACAACCCACAAGCCGACGCGGGCCCCGATAATGCTGCATTCGACGAGTCAACGGACGCTGGCATCCAGCCTGTTGGCGCGCGAGGCGCTGACATCCAACCCACTTACCGCGACTACCAAGGGGAGGACTTAGACACCGAGCGTTCTGAGCAAACCGGCCAGATTCCAAGGGGTAAATTTCACTATACCAACCGGGCTAGCGAGACGTTTATTAAATGAAATGCTTTCAGGCGAGGTCGAAGATCTCTTGTCGAGTACCACCCAGGACGAAAGAGACCTTTCTGTTCGGACCCGCGGGAAGAAGGTCGACGCCTACAAGCAGGAGCGTGACCTTGACCAGTCTTTCGAGGAGACTGGCCTCGCCGACGCCGATCAAGACGTCGAAATCGGCCGTGCTACCGGTCGATGAAGTTACGGTTTCTCAAGTGCGGCGACATCAAAGGCAGAACCGCGGAAGTAAGAAGTAGCATAAACACACTGTAACACTATTCTCAAATACGTATATCTTGATGTATTGGGCCCAAGTTTCGTGTGAAATATTTGGAAATGATGTTGGTAGATCACTGTAGGATAAGCAACTTTTGAGTACAGTCCGTCTGGTATGTCAAACTACACTGCAGAACCGATGAGTGCCAAGCGACATACCGGATATATGTGTTGCGGAAGCTGTTTCTGCGTGTCCGTGTTTCAAGTTGACCAACGCCTGTAATGTGCCGTGCGGCCCATGTACTAGTAGTGCAATTAGCTTTGCTTCTCATGGGATGTCGGCGTGCTCTCTTCAATAATGGAGCATGTCACAACTCCTGAGTGAAAAAAAGTACGAAACATGAGGCTTGCGCCCTGAATTTATTGGTCAGAAGGCGGGAAGTCGAGTGGACAATGTGGATGGTGTGCGGCAACGTCGTGTCCACTGTCAGAGAACCTGCACTGGCAGCTGTGTAATGAAAGTCAGGACGAGAGACGGAAGTTTATACAGTATTAGTAACGGAGATAAGCACGTTTGAAGGATGGTTAAATACCTACATACTTCGTGTTGAAGTCGGAGATAAACAAGACTGTGTTGTCGCAGGCGTCCCGACCCGAGCGGCGCGCCACCGCGTCTAGTGCGACTAAGTCGAACCGGGCGCACACAACCCCCCCCCTCTCTCCCGTCCGCCACGCACTCCCTGCTGCTGCTCCCGGTCGCACCTCCCTCGCGCCCCCATCGCTCGACATCCAGCAGTCGGCCCGCAATGACGGCGTTCCTCCCGCTGGACGCGGGCGCCGCATTCCCGCCGTCGCCAGCGTTTCTCGTGTCGTCGACAGACACCGCCAGCCATATGAAGCGGGTCATCAAGACCATCCTCAAGGCGCGCCGCATCGCAGTTGTGTGCGGTGAGGATAAATTGCTTTCTCTGTGTAGGCGCGGTGCCAATTGATGCTTGCGCGGTAGGTGCGGGCATATCTGTCAAGGCTGGCATTCCCGATTTTCGGTCGTCGGAGGGGCTCTTCCAAAGTCTTAAGAAAGACCATCCAACGTTGAGCTCGGGAAAGGATTTGTTTGATGCATCCGTTTTCAATGTGAGTCTTCAAGCTGAGTCATATCGTCTGCATCGGTCTTCGCAGGTGTAAAGGTGGTCAAACGGTGCCTTCTTGACAACGACGTTGCGCATATACTGTTCGAGGGACTCCTATGTCTCTCCCACGTGCAGCTTAACTCCGGCCAGGAAAGCGGGTGTCCGAGCGGCAGGATTTTCTCCCCGCCATCTTACTCGACGCTGGTATAACGTGTGTTCGAGGAGGCACACAGCGTTGAGGCAACGAAGCGCAGCCTCCCAGCAAGTTATCGCGGCAGTCTCGGCAATAAGAGACGTCGCGCTGGGTATGGCATTGGTTTTCGAACCCTATTGTGATCTCCTACTTCAAGTCCACAGCTATGTCGAGCGCAGTTGTGACCATGCATCCCTGCCTTGTATCTCGCTCGGTCGCTCGGTTGCTTTATAGCTATGCGATCATTCGCAACAACCGTTATCAAAAGGCTCGCGAGAACCGCCACTACTTCTACGCGTTTGGAACATCCGCTCATATCTTCTATGCGTTTTAGTCGGAAGATACAACTTCGCTCTTCTGTCAAATGATCGCGCAATTATCACAGCTTTCAGAAGCTGCGGAACCCACTCCATTCCACCGCTTCCTCCGAGTCCTAGACGAACGCCGGCGCCTCCTCCGGGTGTATACGCAGAACATTGATGCACTCGAGGAAAAATCCGGCCTCACGTTTGGTGTCCCGGAAATCGACGGTAAGCGATATAGACCTCGTGCGTCCAAAGGGAAACTTGCCGCCAACAACGCTGCCCCGATGGAGGATCCTGAAGCCGTTCGACTACCCTCTCCGCCCGCGGAAACCCCTCGGTGTATCCCATTACATGGTACATTGCAGATGATGCACTGTCAGACGTGCAGGCATTCCTACCCTCTTCGTGACTACATGGACGCATTGACTTCCGGCATACCCCCACCTTGTCCACAGTGCACCGCGCTAGAGGCGACTCGTCAACTGGTGGGAAAGAGATCGAGAGGTGTTGGAAGACTACGGCCCAGCGTGGTGCTCTACAACGAAGACCACAAGGACGGTGAGGAGGTTGGGGATGTTGTGCGGAAGGATCTCATCGGCAGCTCCAAGGGCAAGGGCCGTGCGGGTGCGGACCTCCTCTTGGTTGTGGGCACCAGTCTGCGGGTCCCGGGAACGAAGCGCATCGTGCGCGAGTTCTCCAAGGCCGTGCGCTCTCGATACGCTGCTATGAATGCACCGAGCGAGGAAGCGTCGACGTCGTCTCACGGTCTTGCGACTCCCACGCCCTCTCCCCGTCGGTCTCCTGCAGAGGACGAGGAACCGCCCGTACGGACTATCTATCTCAACTTGGACTTTCCGGTGCCGACTAGAGAGTGGGAGGGGGTATTCGACGTATGGATACGAGGAGACGCACAGGGGTTTGCGCAGATGGTCCACGACGAATTAGAGAAGGAAGAACAGGCGAAGGAGGCGGCACGGGAGCGGCGGCGACGTAGAGAGGAGGCTGCAGCGGAGATGGCGAGGCAGGCGGAAGAGAGGTACAAGGAAGATGCTGCGGAGTCGAGTCGGGATGCTGCCCCTCCCAAGAAGGGGAAGAAGCGGAAAGAGCAGTCTCATTCCGAGAACGATGGGCACGCTCACCCAACAAAGAAGCGGAAGGCGGGGGCTCCGCCACTATCTCCAGTATCGCCCGCTAAGAAGACACGCAAGGAGAAGGCGAAAGGCAAGAAGGAACGGACGCAAGAAGACGGGGGCTTACCCACACCCCCAGTGTCTCGCGATGACCCGAGACGGCTCACTATCAAGCTGCCACCACGCTCACAGCTCATGGCGGAAGTCGTCATCGAAATGTCTCCTCACAAATCTTCACGCCCTGTTGTTCAGCAGGGACCTCTTTCTTCCCCTCTATCCTCACCGCCGGAGTCCGTAGGCGTCCTTTCTCCTCCCCTGTTGTCTAAAGGAGTGGTCACAGCTGCGCCAGCTTCGTCGCCATTGTCTACCCCTCCACGTTCCGTGCATTCACCCTCACCATACAATATGTCTCGGATGAGTAGCACCTTGTCGGAGATTTCTTCGCCCTTATCCTCGCCACCGTCAACACACCTCCCATCGCCTCCCAACATCGCGCGCACGAATAGCAACACGACCCAGCTGTCGTCTCCACTGTCCTCTGTGCCAACCTCTCCCCATCGCGAAGAACTTCCCCCCTATTTCAGTCGTAGCACTCCTCATCGGAGGCAGACCTCCCCACCGACGCCTTCCCCTCTACATCGGAAGAGGACCCCTGGCGGGACCGGAAGCATGATCGGTGGGTGGCTCGGGAGGAAACCCGGTGTGAAGTCGGGGCACTCGTACGGTCGTCGGTCGGCCTCGATGGAAGACGAGGACGTCGACGTCGACGTAGTTGGGTCGAGCGACGACGACTCGGACATGCCTCCCTCCGAGAGCCGCCTCCCAGAATCGTACGTACGAACGGTGCAGCCGTCACCAAAGACTCGCCGCCGCGGGCGCATGCGATGAACTGGACCTGTTGTGCATGTACTATAACTGTGTTGGACTCCCACCGCGTAGCGCTACGCTACGTACATTCCTACCTATCCCGCACGCTTTCCTTGCGACGTGCGACTGTGTCTATGTCTGTGTCTGTGTCTGTTTACTTATTGGCTATTTGTACGATAGGTGGTACTATACGACCGAGAGGCATACTTTGCTGCCGCCGACGGTGGGTATGTGCTGGACAGTCCGCTGAAGCGCATATTCCCGCTATAATCTATCTGAACGTTCGTCAATTTGGTGCCTCGCTCGATGGCGTACGAGTCGAGGCAAACGAATAGAACACGCTTCGTGGGCTTCGAAAATCGGAGAGTCCGTACGCGTGTGGATGATTAAATGGGCCTGAACGCCAGCCCGTTACAACTCCATAAGGCCCCAAATCTTTTGTGGCGAAGTGTGGTGGCGCTTCTGGGGGGTCTTTCGATAAAACAGCACGTTTGCTAGGTATTTTTCTTCCGAGCGTATGCTTCGGAATATGAGTTAGAGTACCTAGACCTCATTGGTGGCGACGACCAACGTTGAGCGACCGGGGGAACTATTACAACAATATTAGGTGGCGTTCCAGGATAGATGCGTTGATGGACGAAAGCTACAAAAAATATTTCTGGACAGAGATTAAGTAGCACCATCCCAGGCACTACCCATATACGCACAGACAGCGGACCCAGTGTA
This sequence comes from Trametes meyenii, assembly GCA_022606255.1. Classification (NCBI taxonomy): domain Eukaryota; kingdom Fungi; phylum Basidiomycota; class Agaricomycetes; order Polyporales; family Polyporaceae; genus Trametes; species Trametes meyenii. The sequence continues at coordinate 2,055,600 of JABYQG010000003.1, read as the reverse complement.
CGCTCCCAGAGGTGCTGGACTCGCTACACGATGGGACCGGGCCCTACTTGGGATAAGAAACAAGCTCCACCTTTGAAATTGAACTCGAAGGCGTTTCGTAGCGCATAAGCGCCGTGACGCGTCGTTTCCCACGCTCACCCACTCACTGACGCGTCGCATCCCTCCGCTGTTCGAGCACTTCTCCGTTGCTTGCAGTTCTCGCTTTCGTACCGTCATGTCTGCATCCGCCGCCTCTACATCACAGCCCGTTCAAAGCACTTCTGCCGCCATCGAGCATACTAAGGACGACGACGTCCCGCATCTCGGAGTGCTCGAGGAGGACGATGAGTTTGAGGAGTTTGCGGTAGCAGGTGCGACGCGTCCCCTTTCTTGCTAATATATGCGCATCGCGGTACGGTGCTTTGTATTGATGCGTAGCATGTTTTTCGTAGACTGGGATGACTCACAAACGGACCTGGCACATTTGGCCGGCACCGTGCCCGGTGCGGCCAAGTCGGGCGGCGACAAGTTGTGGGAGGACAATTGGGACGACGATGATATCGAGGACGATTTCAGTGTGCAGCTAAGGTGCGCCAAAAGTACTGCATAGTACCCTCGCGTGGCATGCTAACATGTCTGTATAGGAATGAGCTCGCGAAGAAGAAAGGCAATGGTGGTGGCGAGGCAATGCAGCACTGAACGCGCGCCGGCCATCTGCGCTATGGAACTGTTTTGTTTGGACTCTGTATTACTCTCTGCACCATCGAATTCACGCCATTGGAGAAGCCAGCCTCGTGTGTGGCCCTCGTAGGAAGTGACTTGTCCAATATGCGGCATACCGAACAAGACACACGACCACTCGGGCTCTCCTCCCTCATCGGAGCTTCGATCGCAGCCAGTATAGTGAAGGTGTGCCCGTGGTACCAGCCGGAGAAGGAGCTCCGGCAAATTGATGGGACAGCCGTGAGAGGCGCATGACCGTAAGGTTGTGTCAGGCAAGTCGGGGTCCCAGGTTGTCTGCTCTGCCATCATGGCTGCGCGGTAGATGCGACGGCCATCGGAGAGTATGGCTGTATTAGGGTGAGTGCTCCGAAGGGGCGTTGATGTCTCTATTAATGCATGACGCATGTGTGTCTGGCCGGAACTATGGCCCCAACGTGCAGAGTTTGGGCGGTTGGATCGAGGAAACACTGTGGCCCGAGGAGTCTTAATGAGGTTCGTCCCTGAGCTCAGGTCCGCGATGAGAGACGTGAAAATCGCGACGGTGGGGTTGATGGTGTTGGATGATCCCGCCGGGCGAACGTTGGTCGAGTGCGCACGCACTGTTGGAAGAGTGCGAGATTGTTTGACTTGGTTCCAGGACGAGGGCGCTGCAGATCTGATCGTTACCCCCGGCGCAACGACTCGAGTGGGACGGCAGGCGTATAAAAATATTGAACGGGCATTGGAGAGCCAGTCGATTGGCGCAGGCCGATACCAAGCTGCAGATTTCTCCGCTGATAAGTAACATATAAGTCTCAGCCGGGTCGACAGGACTGGGAAAGATGAGGACGCCAACGGAGAGTTAGTTGGTTGTGGAATAATGGGAGAAGGCGAGAAGGAGACCAAGGTTGTGTCTGCCGTGTGTCCTGCGTCGGTGGGCGGCGCGGGAGCCTCAGAGGGCGGGCCAGTGAATGCGGCGGTTTGGCGACGAACGTGCGCAGGCTGCCTGATTTGGCGGCGGGGCCAGGGCCAGGGTCGCCGGATCGGGAGACGCCATCAAAAGGCGATCAGAGGTTTGGCGTGCCACACGCGGGGAACGCTATCTCGCAGCCACCGCGCTCTCTGCCATCTCTCAGCACTTATATACCCCTCCCCATGCTCCGCCAGCCGACTGACCCCCCGTCCCGCCGCCGTCTGCCTCTCCGCCAACCCCGTCATGAGCGTCGAGTCGCAGCAGCAGTACAGAAAACCCGGCCTCTCACAGGTCTCCCTCATCTTTGCGTGCGTCTTCATTTCAACTCCCGCAGTTCATCATACAGTGCTCAGTCGTCTGCGCGTCTCAGCTGTGGGACGGCTCTTTTCTCAGATGGTGAGCAGCAGCTGTCATTGGCATGCACGAAGAAGTTTTCTCATACTCTCTCCTAGGCTACGCTAACGGTGTGATCGGTGCTGGTACGTGCTCGCCTGAAGTGCTTTCTTCAACGCCCGGACTGACATGTTGGCCTATCTAGTCAACACCCGTTCGTACACTCTACTATATGCGGCGTATACGTGTTCATTGACCCAATCGTGAAGTTCTCAAGCGCATTTATGGCAAGGACAAGATCAACACCAACTACAGCAACACCATCAGCAGTGTTGCTTTCGCCGGGACCGTCGTGGGCATGCTTGTCTTCGGCTACTTGTCCGATAAAATGGGCCGTAAATTCGGGATGGTGCGCACTACCCTCTTCCTTCCGTCTTCTATGGCCCTCTAACCTGCGTATAACGCAGATGCTGGCGACTGGAATTGTGGCACTGTTCTCCGGTCTGTCAGCGGCCTCCAGTGGAGCGCACCACAGCGTCAACGGGTTACTCGCCATGCTTAGCGCGTGTCGGTGCGTGGTAGCTTTACAACTTTAAATTGGATTCGGAGCGTGACGTGCTCACAGTTTCCTTCTTGGTATCGGTGTTGGCGCGGAGTACCCTTGCGGGTCTGTGGCGGCTTCAGAACAGTCAGAAGAGCCTGGTATCAACAAGAATGCCCAACATCGTTGGTTCGCTCTCGCAACTAGTACGTTCTGCTTTATTTGATCGCAGAGTCAAAGTCTCACTGTGACATCAGACTCGATGATTGATTTTGGCTTCGTTGTCTCCGCTTTCGTACCCCTGGTACTGTTCTGGATCTTCGGCGAGAACCATCTTCGTGCCGTTTGGCGTCTGTCCCTGGGCCTCGGTGTGATTCCTGCTCTTGCCGTTCTTATCTGGCGACTTCGTATGGAGGAACCTACGCGATACAAGAAGGATTCCATGGCCCGTGGGAAGGTCCCGTATCTGCTGATCCTTCGCCGCTACTGGCTCAGTTTGACTGCGATCTCCATCACCTGGTTCATCTACGACTTCATTACGTACGTTCAGGTACCTTCCAATTTCCTAGTGTACATTTCACTGAGGATACTACTTTTTTAGGTATCCCGTACGTATCCGGCGAGTTTTTCTCCGATGTTGGAATACTCATTGCAGACTTATAGTTCGGCCTTTACTCCTCCACGGTTACGAACACGTGAGCCGTTCACGTCTTGGTTGACTTTGTTAAAGCGCTAACAATAAGTTAGTATCACAGGTGGCAATGACTCCTTGAGTGTCGTGTTTGGCTGGTCTGTCGTAATCAAGTAAGTTGTTTCCTGATTTTGTAGGATGGCTTCGCTGACCATGTTCGCTAGCCTGTTCTACATCCCTGGTACGGTTGGCGGCGCCTTCGTCGTCGATCTTCTCGGCCCGAAGAACACCATGGTATGCAAGGCTTGATCACAATCGTCGTCTAAAGTTCTTTACACGGTGTTCTAGATTGCCGGTCTGGTATCACAAGCTATCATCGGTTTCATCATGAGCGGTCTCTACACTCAGTATGGACATAATCATTCCAAGTGTATTGCATCACACTGATATCCGCTCTAGGCTGACCAAGCATATCGCCGCTTTTGCTGTGAGTCGAAATCAAAGCTGCACTGTGGACCTTGCTAACAACGCTCTCAGGTTGTGTACGGTATCTTCTTGAGCTTCGGAGAGCTGGGACCGGGCAACTGCCTTGGCATGCTTGCAGCGAAGTCTGGTCCTACGGCCGTCCGTGGTCAGTTCTACGGCATTGCCGCTGCTATCGGTAAAGTTGGTGCTTTCGGTGGAACCTGGGGTGAGTATTCATAAGGTCCTCCGTAAACGGTTTTGCTCATGGTCTCCCTTAACAGCCTGGCAAAGGATTGTCGATGGTACGTGTAGCTCATATTTGATCGTGTTTATTACGAATATTAACTTTTATTGCCGCAGATTTCCAACGCATGCACCCGGATGACCCCAACATCGGTCAAACTGGTCCCTTCTGGATTGGAAGTGGTTCGTGCTTGGCCCGCTTCAGCGAAAGGGACAAAAACATTGACTCCCCTCCCTCTTTCTTCAGCTCTCGCGGTTGTTAGTGCACTCGTCACTTTCTTCTTCATACGCCCTCTCTCCCACGATGGTATGGCTGAGGAGGACCGCAAGGTCGGTTTAATTATCTAAGATGCTCCTACCGTCATGTCACTTATTGTCGTCCGGTAGTTCCGCGAGTACCTTGAAGCCCACGGCTACGACACATCACAAATGGGCCTCATCGAATCGGAGACGAGCTCCGTGTCTACGGAGGATGAGAAAGTCGGGAAGGCTTGAAGCGTGGCATACTAAACATCTCTCGGCCCATCCATGCATACCGTTCGATTTCGAAGTCGGATGGCCTCACGACGTTCACGACCCTCCGGGACGTCTGCTACTCCTATTCCGTAACGATGATACCTGCTGTTGTAACGACCGCTCTTGTGTCATGTTGTGAAGCACATCATTGGGTTTTTGGCGATAGTTACGGTACTGTCGACCCATGTGTTTGTGCTCTTTATCCGGGTTACACTACACGTACTCTGTAAATACTATCAATGGTATCATAGGCTCATTTGTATTCGCTCAGGCCCGTGCGGTTATTATCAGGAGCTATAATTAAGTCGCTCATAAGGTATGCTTCTCAGTCACGGTAACGCTGGCACGGGTCCATTATATGATGATGTCCTCTAGATCGCTCTCGCTGTCGTCCTCGTCTTCGTCATCTTCGTCTTCCTCGAATAGCACGGCCGATTCCGACGGGTCAGGAACATTGGTTGGCACCGGGACCGCGTCTTCGTCCACATTCTATCCAAGAAATCAGCGACACAAGCACCCACAGGGGACATGATCAATGGACCGACCACTTGCAGCGGGGGGCCACCATAGCTCGGCCTCAGTGTCCACGTTCCGTGGTACTGTCCCGCATCATGCCGGACGGCGATATCCAGCAAGACTTCCCTCAAGTACACCTCGGGCTGTTTCGTTTCCTCGCGCAACCTCTGGAACGTCCAGCGTGGCTGGTGCTTGAACAGATCGAAGAGCATGTCGAGCAGCGTGCCCTTCGGCAGGCGCACCATGCGGTCCTTCGGGCCCTTCTTCGTCTTACTAGGGCCTGCCTGTACGCCGCGAGAGGCAGGTCAGCATGTGCACGACCGTTTCGTCCGCGGGACTTGTGCTTACGGGGAGAATGAATGGTGTACTTTCAGCCCTTGTGCGCGCGACGGCGTTCACGCCATGACCGAGGAAAACGACCTGCCGCCGGGGCGTACTCGCCTCGAGATGTCGCGCCTTGACCTGCTGGCGCATGCGGCTCGTGAGGACGGTGCGCCGCAGATAACACCGGTGTGTGACTGCGCCCAGCAGGACAGGCTGTCTCTTCTTTCTCTTGGGCGGCGCGACGTCCCTCTTGCTTTGTCCCTTTCCAAAACTATGAATGGGCGCGGCGCTCGCACTCGCGCACTGGACGGCGCCCGCGTCCAACTCCGCGACGACGTATTCGTTGAAGGGTGCCGCGCCGTCCGAATCTGCGTCGCTCGACACGTCCATTTCGTACTCCTCCACCTCGGCGCGGTCGTCGTCCGGCTCGGGCGGAAGCCGCAGGACGACGCGGCCCTGCGCCGAGGCCGCGTGTGTGGGCGATCGCGATGCCGCGGCGGAGCCGTGGTAGAACCGGAGGGTGGCGAGGTGCACGCCCTCTTCGTCGATGGCGGCCCAGCGTTCCATCAGGTGTTTGGGGATCTGCCGAGTCCACCGCGGAGCGCTAGTCAGCGTCTTGCTCGAGATGAGAGATGGAAGATGGGGCTGGTCGGGGAGAGGGCGGAATGCGGACCCGAGGGCCGGCGGAGCTGTGGGGACAGGGGACAGGGAAGGGAGGGGGCGGCGCGCACCTTGACCATGTACATTCGGGCATCTGCCGTTGCGATCTGCATCAGCTCTTGCTCTTTCTCGGGCTCAGGCTCGTCGCCCGTGCGGGAGGACCCGAGAGCGTCTATGTCCTCTAAGGGCTCCCACTTGGCATAATCGCCGTGGTGCTCGGGGGTGTAGTCGTCGGAGGCGTACTGGTCGAGTGCGGGGGTCTGCATGGTGAGCGGATGAACAAGCGGGATCTGTTGGGGGCGGTACTACAAGCGTCAAAATTTATGTGCGCACAGTCTCCAGTGGCACGCCTGAGCTTCGGAGGGGCACAATATTGAGAGTATAATAGAGGTATCCTGGCGACATAATACAAGGGAGTTATGTCAAATATAATAGACGCGATTTGGGGATCACTGTGGCCATAACGGGACCATGCCACTCAACCTCGACAGACGGAGTGGCAGTGGCACATGCGAAGATGACGATGGTCATTGCACGAGAAAGAGACGCGCGCTTGTGCCAGTGGACCAAGGGAGTGGCGTGCGAGCGCTGGACGTTCAGTATTCCTCCTGCCTTTCTTGGCACCTACACACGCGAGAACGATAGTGTGACAGCGTGACACACCTGGCTTGCTCTGAACCCACTCGCGTCCGCCGCAGCTCGGACTTGAACAGCGAGCACCTCCCGGCTGGATTTGAAAGTTGGACCCGGAGGCGATGCTCCAACGTGCAAGGGTCCTCGTCGTCTGACATAGGGTCAAAAGATGCCACCAGGGAGAAGACAGCGTGCGTATTACGATACGAGCCACGCGTCCCCTCCGATGCGCGCTACGAGGCCTGACTCACTGATTTGGACGGCGTTTCATCCCTGTCCCCAGCTGCGCGACAGACGCAGAAACCCAACGCGCCGCCAGATCCAGAAGTTATTGCGAAGCGCACGAAGCGGCACCTAGACGAGCTTGAGGTACGCTGCGCGCATCGCCTTCTCCAACTGAACGCTGCAGGGTCCCCCTTCCACGGACTTACGACTTACCGCCTGCCCCCCTTTGTTTAGCGCTCAAATTATTCCGAGCCTGCCGGGAACGGTGCGGGCGGTGAGCCCGAGGAAGAGGACGGCGTCGCGCCGAGTGGACGGGCGGCCAAGGGTCGAGCTCGACAAGCGACCATCTCCGACAAACGGCAGTGGGATGGCCGGCGGCCGAAAAAGTCGACGATGAACGTCCGCACCGCCGTCCTTTACAAGAAGAGTCTTACAGTGTTGATTGAAGAATCGGTGAGCCTGTCCGAGCTTCTATGCGTTAGATCCCTGCGCTGACTACTTAATGCTCCGTCTTATCGTTGATAATTGCCTGGCGTTTTGGACCCAGGGTATCGAGCACATGCTGCCCGGCGTACCGACATATCTAAGGGCAGCCGCGCTCCCATCCAAAGAGCCGCCACGCATGATATGCTCCGTCTGCGGATATTGGGGAAAATACAAATGTAAGCGGTGCGCAATGCCGTACTGTGACCTGAACTGTGAAGGCGTGCACAACGAGACCCGATGTGAACGGAGGGTAATCTAAGACCAGAAAAAACCAGAATGGAGAGGCAGCTCTGTGGTAGTGCTACCCCGCACAACCGTCATGGGTTGGTCGAGTACGTACATCGCATATCAGTGATTAATATACCATGATTGAACGTTGTGGTTCCTCCGATAGTTCCGTGTGGTTAATTCACCGTGTAGTTGTACTTCTTCGCTGCGACTCGCTCAATCCAGCTGGGGGCCAACCAATAGGCGAAGTGGCCAATCCGGCTCACCAGACCCGGCATGAAGACGGCCTTCTCTCTACGATCGATCGCGCGCAGACACCGCTTTGCGACAGCCTCGCGCTTGAGACCGTGTTTGTTCGGATCTGCCTCGCGCGTAGCCCCACCATCCACCGCGGACGCGCGGAAGTCCCCTTCTACGGTACCCGGAAGAACATGTGTGAAAGCGACCGACGGGTTCTCGATGGCGAGTGATTGATAGAGCAGGAGGGAGGCGCCCTTGGTAGACGCGTAGAGGGCGCGCGTGGGGGCAGGGATGACAGCCGCAAGGGAGGACATGAGCAAGACAGAAGGAGCACACGACGTCTCTGAGAGCAAAGGTATCTGCGCAGAGCAGCCAACGTCAAACATATGATCTCGGGAAGCTGAAATGTTTTACTGACAAACGTGACTGCGCATACAAGGGGTCCAATATAGTTCCCTTGAATGGCGGCGGCGGCGGCAGAGACCGCACGCTGCACGCCTGCAGCGTCGGTGCGAGGAGGGTACAACTTGCCGTCGTGCTGTTCAATGCCGGCAACTTCGAGCAACGGGCGGAGCGCGGATACACCGGCAGACACCAGGAGGGTGTCCAGGCCTCCCCATTCTGAATGAAAGAAGCACTATCCCGTAAGTCTCCGGACTACTTTAAGAAGCACGCCGTGGGACTGACCATTCTCCAACTTGTCCCGCAGAGCGACCATTGCATCCACATCGTTGAAGTCAGCCCTGACGTGTAGGACGGCGCCCGCTTTGTCAAGCGGACTTTCTGCGGTTGGGGTCGGGAGCAGCTTCACGCATTCCTCCGCAACTACGTTCAATTGTTGTTCCCGGCGACCCACGATACACACTCGTGAGCCGCCCTTGGCGTATTCATGCGCAATGGCCCGACCAATTCCGCTTGATGCGCCTATGATCAAGACTCGCTCGCTCGTCCGAGGAAGCACGGCAGACCGTCGGCGTTGCCTCAGACGCGCAATTAGCCGGTGAACTAGCAGAATGGCGACAAGTGAAGAGATGATAGGGTGACCGCTGAGTGTTCCCTTCACGAGGTCAATGACCACCGAGAGGGCATCCATGGCTCGGTATGCTTGACGTTCTACCGGACGCCGGGGAGGGACAGCTTGAACGACTGGTCGAAGTGCTGAACATGGAACGACTGGAGGCTTTCTGCAGCTGCGGTCAATGAGCAAATGACGCGTGAGAGCCGGGCCGCCAACTGAACCGGACAGACCGGTTAGGCGCCTGGCAGGAGACGATCCAGGTCAGCTGCCTTTTCGGGAGAGTACGGAGCGCCCCGATCCAAAATCGGGGCAAAGGATCTGCGCTCCAATTGGCCCGTGTCGCTGGCTCTGAATTTGACTCGCCCGTCCCGACCTCGTCCTCCCAGTTGCGTTCTCATCCTACCCGCGATCGCCATTAAATAGTCCGTAGGATCACTTATAACGGGGCATAGTTGTTAAATTTCAACATTCCTCGACATCGCCAGTCGTTGCCCAGCCATACTTGATGTCGCTCTACACCGAACTTCTCGAGCAGGACATCTTTCATGTCCCGTCTTTTACTCTAGAGTCCGGTCGCGTCCTGCGAGAAGTCCCTGTCGCGTACAAGACATGGGGAGAACTCAACCCGGAGAAGAACAATGTCATGATCATCTGCCACGCCTTCACAGGCAGCTCAGATGTTGAGGACTGGTGAGTGCGCTTCTCCATTTAAGTTGCTATTTCTGACATGTTGCAGGTGGGGTCCCCTGATGGGCCGCGGGAAGGCCTTTGACCCCAGCCGTTATTACATTTTCTGCGCCAACGTACTTGGTTCACCCTACGGGTCGGCCTCGCCCGTCACTATCAATCCGGAGACGGGACGGCCGTACGGCCCTGAGTTCCCTCTCACGACAATACGGGATGATGTCTGGTAAATCAAAGCGTTTATACACCCACATTAACGCACGTCTGACATATTTTTTCTGTAGTATTCACAAGCTCGTATTAGACCATCTGGGTGTTAATTCTGTCGCAGTTGTCATTGGCGGCTCCATGGGGGGCATGGCCGTCCTAGAATGGCCCCTCTGCACCCCACCCGGCTATGTTCGCCGAATTATCCCTATTGCCACATCGGCTAGACATTCTGCCTGGTGCATCAGCTGGGGAGAGGCTCAGCGTCAGAGCATCTACAGCGACCCCTCGTACGAAGATGGATGGTATACCTCCCAACCCGCTTCCGGCCTTGCTGCTGCCCGTATGGCGGCTTTGCTCACATACCGCTCTCGCGATTCTTTCGAACGCCGATTTGGCCGCAAACCGCAGAAGCCACCCACCTCCACTGTCCTTACGCCACCACGATCCCCCGCCCTGCCCTCCGCCGATGCCTCGCTGGCCGCTCATAACGATGGCCTACGGTCCTCACACACACACTCCCGACCGGCTACGCCGGGCTCCCTTCCCTCCTCTGCGGCGGAGCGCGCGGCGTCGGACTCGGGCCCTAGCTCTCCCCCTCGTCCACCCATCTTCTCGGCGCAATCGTACCTCCGATACCAAGGAGACAAGTTTACGTCCCGTTTCGACGCTAACTGCTACATCCATATCACGCGCAAACTCGATACGCACGACGTCGCACGCGGGAGGTTGCTCGGGCCTGCGGAGGACGAGGACGCTGCCCTAGCGCGTGTGCTCGGGACAGAGCCGCGGCGCGCGCTCGTCATCGGAATTGAGTCGGACGGGCTGTTTATGCCCGCTGAGCAGCGCGTCATTGCGGAGCATATCCCAGGTGCGGAGCTAGTTATGATCCCCTCCCCCGAGGGCCATGATGGGTTTTTGCTCGAGTTCGAGCTCATTAATAGGCACATCTTGGGGCATCTGAAGAGCGAGTTCCCGGAATACTACCGCACGGAGGCGGGTGGAGAGGTTGTCTCGGAGATGCCGGAGGAGGACTTCTCAATCAAGAAGACTAGTATGTTTGGTGAGGCCGAAGCGGATATCACGCGGTGGTGATACAAGTTGAAGTGTTTTGGTGTGATTTGTTGCTATCGGTGCTATGGACTGCCGTTATACAATCTGTAGCGATACATCCAACTGTACTTTCTGGGACTCCGCGGGATCATGTTCGTAGTGGTTGTTCAACCCAGCCCATTCATATAGTTGTATTGGAACAAAACGGATGATAATCGTCTATATATAAGAGAGGTAGTAGAATATACCAAAGGCAGACAAGGTAGTTACTGGTATATACAGTAAGGGGCCAAAAAGAGATAACCTAGATGGATACAACGGGTTTGAGCCAAACTACTAACTTCGTACAGTAGAGGAATAGAGTTGGAAGCTATGTGAGACGCGTGGGTGCGGGTGCAGTAACGAAGAATAGAGCGATTCGGAGATCGGGGAGGTCCGCGATGTAATAGATACGACTGGTAGACTGATGAATGGTCAATAGAGAATGCGCGCCCACATCTGTCGGAAGATCACGAATCAGTTTATTGCCAGATACGCGCACATTACCCCACCTTGCTCACCTCAAGTCTAGTCCTCCTCCTCGGACTCATCCAACACCCGGCGAGGAGTGAGGTACACAACGCGAGTGCGGCGGATCTCGTGGCGAGCGTGCCCAAAGTAGCGCTGCGTTTCGAAACTCCAGTTGAGGTTACCGATGACCCACGTCTGCATTGCCATCGCGTACTGAGCGACTTCGTCGTCGATCTTCGGGCCCCAGCTCGGGAGCGTACTCTTCGCGGCGTGGAAGGTGTCAATGAGCCCCTTGAAGTGCACACCAACATAGTCAGCAGCACCCTGCAGGTCGAGGTTTTTGTCCTTCATGAGCACAGTCATGACGTTGTTGCCGGTGTGGCCCATCGCTTGCTCCATGTTGTAGGAGTAGAGGTCCTGGATGGTTAGACGTCAGCTTGGTGGAATGACGGCGCAAGCGCTGAGGGGATATTCACGTTGGACCAGCAGACCATGTCGACAGTGGACAGATGCATAGTCATGAATGCAGGGTGCTCCACGACCTCGTCAGGGAGGTCGATGCCGAGCGCGTAACCAGCGAGCCCAAAGCAGAAGCGGACGGCGCTGTTCTCACGGCGGAGAAGTTGGTAGGCATCGAGGTCGAGGACCTCTCCGCGCTCACGGAGCTCAGCCTCCTTGGCGACAGCCTCGATGTAGTCCCTGCAATGTTTGATGAATCTGCGGTATGTGAGAGGACCGCAGTGCTTCAAGAGGCGCGCGGTAAATCTACGGAGCGCGCCGAGGCGTCAGCATTGGCATGAAATGGGAAGGTGATCGACCTACTCCTTGGTCATGGTGCACAGGACACTCCCATCGTCAAAGCTGGGGTCGCTCATGGCGCGATAGAACGTAAGCCCGGTAGCATGGGCACCTTTGCCGTCTTGGTCGTCGCTAATCTCGTCGACAGCGAAGAGTAGGTTGACGAAGTCGCAAGTTGTCCTGAATCGTTCGTAGTCGGCGTACGGGTACGCGTGGGCGCATAGGAGCTCGCTGCCAGCTTGAAGGAAGAAGGCACGTTTTGCGTCGGAGAAGACGCTGTAGCTGTTGGCCCATGCGGACGATTCAGCGGCAGCCTCGGCGTAGTGTGGGTTGAAGGAGCCCTTGAAGGGGGTAACAGCGTGGAGGTCGGGGAGGACGAACGACGAAGGACTAGACGACATTTTAGTTGAGTGATATAGTGATGTAGAGTGTAGAGCGAGGTGAAGATAGAGGCTAAAGATAGGGAAGAGCTGTGGTGTGCTTGGAAAAGCTGGGTTGTTGACTTCTGCCCCGACCAAGCGTCACCTTTTATATGCACCAAGGGCACTGCGAACGACGTCGGACGGTTCGGGATTGGGAAATAGACGACGGCAGTCCGCGAGAATATGTGACTACGGGTTCCATAGCGTCACCGCCGATGAGGGTCTACTGAATGGGCGGCTTTGGTGGTCCTTTATTCCGTTCGTAGCGTTCCGACGCAAGATGCCAGATCAACACCGCCGGCAGTGCCGATGCTGGGCGGTAGGTAAAAACAAGCATCTGACTGCTCGTGTTAGTCAGTTCCAACAGCTCGAGAAGAAGGGGGAATGGCAGTGCTACACATAATGTCTGGTAAATTGGTGCTCGGTGCTCCGGGCTTGCCGGGGAACGTTCGGATGGTCGATGGCCACCGGGTGTACAAGAAACACCCCGGTGAACAATGATACGAGGGCCGACGCGTCTGGCGGCACGGTCACGGACATGTGGAAGCGCCTTCGTATTGAATATAAACGCCCGGTGGGGCTTCGCCACAACGTCAAGAAAGTAGGCGGCGGAATATCACGCCCCACTACCCGATTGTTTATCAGATGCGCCAGAACATCAACGTCTCATCCCAACCATTGTGTTAATATTACTTACTGCAAGGAGGTCCTCACAGCAAATATTCCCCGCGGGCGCTCAGAGCTCGGCGTATAGACGCGCTGTGCGTTCATTCCGATGTTTTAGGCCCGAGACGGCGCGCGCGGGGTGACTGCCCTTTTCCGAGCAACTCGGGATGAGTGTCATGGCCGTATGGCTATTGTGTCGCGTCCACCGCTGTGGCTGTTGTGACCGACTAGGGGGGCGAAATAACCAATATCGAGGAAGCGCTAGAGTTGTGTGCTGCGCGCGACCGCCAGAGCGCAGTTTTCCGAGGCGTGTGCGGAAGCGGACCACACGTATCGCCAACCTTGACTCCCATTCAGGAATAGATCAGGATTGGACCTTGGTGGTGGCAATTCCATATAGGGACCTTCTACGATACTCGGTGCCGGCACTGCTGCCGTACCATCTGTGTATGATCCAAATAGGTGTAATGGAATAGCACCCTCCGGAGCAAAGAACTGACCGCCTGATCACGAATCAGAAATACGGGCAGCGAGATTCCGTACGTACCACAGTGGATCTGAACGTCCCACGACAGCGGATACGTGAGAGTGCGGGCAGGACGCATCTTGGGGTGGATGGAACGACGTGGCAAACGGGATGCACGGTGGGAATCTGAACAGACTCCGGATCCACGACGTCGGTAAACAATGCCTTGTGGCGGGCCTGCGAGCTGGGTATACCCTTGAGCCAGCGATATATGACGTGAGGATTGGACAGCTTCGTCCATTATCCGGAAGAGCCCTAGCTTCCGATGCCGAGGGCCATGAGCAACATGGCCCTCACCGCTGAACGTCCTCAAGGCAGAATAATGAGTCAAGTAAGCACTAGAGCAGCGGTGAAACGTCAAGAAGTTGGAAGTACGCCAAAAGGACAAGACTGGTGGCGGAAATCTGGGCATGGACCCCAAGACTGGCCACACGGCCTGGTCCCACCGTACGGTCGATATGTCAGAAACATACATCAGGATATTTAGTGGCGAAGGGCTGGAATTAGTGATGTGGGTGCTCCCGACCGGTGATGGTAGACGGGAGAGAGCGCAACTTACCGGAAGAGGCAGGAGCGATATCGGACCGCTGCCACAATACCAAGACCTAACCCTAGCCACGGCCCGCACTTCCTCCGCGCCGCCAGCTGCGGTCGCACACCTGCCGTCGCAAGGTGCACCGGCTGAGTGCCCAGGCTCTTCCGCCCATCCAGGGTCATAGTTTTGATACTATAATAGCTTCAAAACCCTAGGGAAAGCCGAGGCCTAGACACTCTTAGTGCAAAACCCCAGCTCTCAAACCCTGAGCCAACACACGTCCGTGAAGGCTCTTGAGTAAGTTAGATTTGTCCAGGAATGAACTCATTCGACTTTGCTTCCCAGGAGACTAAGTTGCGCCCGCTTTCCCGTTTTGTAGGAACAATACTGAAATCATTACCGTTTACTAGGAGAAAAGGCCTCTGGAAGGCTGTCGTCGACTCTGAGCAATCTGTGGGAGATTGGCCCGCAGTTTCGCTATAGATCTTTACAAGTGCTTGGTTCTATGGCAGATCCCTCCAACTACGGAGATCCAACGTTCACTTCCTCCGAATCTGAGGGGCGTATTTCCCATGAGGCACTGCTCTAAGTCAATAAGTCGTGCATGGTGCCATACGTCCATGTGTGCGATCCGTGTGATAGTCACCCATTACGCCGCTCAGCAGCTGTAAGCCCTGCGCCAGGAACGCGTCCGGATAGTGTTCCGAGGTGACTCCATGGATCGGAGAGATGGAGGCGTAGCCTGAGTGACCATTCATCACCGCGTAGGCCCGTTCTTCTCCCGCCTTTAATCTTCCTTAATTGCTGTCTCCATGATTGGAACCTTTGCTTGGGGTCTTATAGGCGAGAGCGCCGCTCACCCGCCGTTTGCCCCGCCAGATTTCATTGCGAGTCAGCATGGGGGACTTCATGGTCCGTAGTAGACGCCGTAGTGGGCCCTGGTGATTGCGAGGTGCAGTGACGGGCGTGGCGCCACTCCTTTGCCGGGTTCATGTGCCCTTGCCAATCAAGCGTCCTTTAGTAGGAGCGCGGAGTGTGGTTAACCGTGCAAACATTCTATACACGAAGTAACTTCAGGCGTGCACAGCATTAATATCCCCATATTGATTCGCGGAGTTAGAAACAGCGCAGCGAAGAGTTTGACGACCACCTAGATCTCTAGCCACGTACCAGTGGATAATACCTCCGGGAGGCTCGCGGAACGTCCCCAAGTTTAGATCCGCGCTAGGACGCACAGTAACAGTCAGCTTGCAGGGATGGACGGGCTGCAACCACCACATGGAGCGGTTACAACCACGCAGAATGATACTGCCAGACGTCTGTCATCATTAGCATCAGGTACACTGCGGCATGCCTCTGACCGGTAAAGCGTCAAGATGAGCGGCCGTGGACAGCAGGAACGCTAGTCCCGATCGAGTCGGCAACTATGTCATTGGAGATATGATATTGTAGTAAATATACAAGTTCTAATGGGCGTTCAACACAAACTTTCGGATGGGGGAGAATACGGCTTGGAACGTGCCGGGGATACAATACAAGAGTCTGGGAGCTACGCTGGGGCCGAGCGGGCGAGGCACTATAAAATATGATAAAAACTCATCAAGCAACTCCAACGACGGCGATCTGCGGGTGCGGACGCCCATTCATGTTAGCCTATACGACAGACCAGCCCTAACAGACAAGAACATACGCATATCGTCACCGCCAGATTAGTTTTCCTCCGCGGGGTTCAGGGTGACCACCAAGGTTTCCTTCACCCGCTCGTTCTCCGCGCCGAAGTACCGCTGGGACTCGAAGCTCCATTCGAGATTACCAATGACCCAATGCTGCATGGCCTCGACATACTTCGCGACCGCATCATCGAGTCCCGCGCCGAATGATGGCAGCTGCTTCTTAACCTCCACAAATCGGCTCATGAGGTCTGCAAAGTGCACCCCGACGAAGTCCGACGCGGCCTGCAGGCCGATCGCCTTCTCCTGCATGAGCACAGTGATAATGTTGTTTCCCGTGTGACCTTTGGCCTGCTCCATGTTGTACGAGTACACGTCCTGCCAGCGGGCGGTGAGCTTTGGCCGGCACGCAAATAACCGACATGGCATGCTTACGTTTGACCAGCAAACCATATCAGCCGCGGCCCAGTACAACGTCATGAAGTGCTCGTCCTGGAACACTGCGTCGGGGAGGTCGATTCCGAGACAGAACTCGAACAGGCCGAAGCAGAGGCGAATAGCGCTATTCTCGCGCCGCAATGTCTGAAATGCGGCGACACTGAGCACCTCGCCACGCTCGCGATACTCCGCCTCACGTGCAACTGCATTGACGTAGTCATCGCAATGCATGAGGAACCGGCGATAGCTGTTGGGCCCGGCGAACGCAAGCAGCCGCTGCTTGAACCTACGAATGAATGTGCGGCGTGAGTATGGCAGGCGAGCATGCGGGTGAAAGACGGGGTGCTCACTCTCGGGTCATCTTCGCCAGGGCTGAGCCGTCATCCCAGTCGGGGTAGCGCATGACGTTCAGGAACACTTCGCCGGTGCGACGGGCATCTTTGCCGTTCTGGTCGTCGCTGACTTCGTCGACGACAAAAAGGAGGTTGACAAAGTCGCAGCAGGTACGGAACTGCTCGTATGGCGCGTACGGGTAGGCGTGCGAGACGAGTAGCTCGCTACTCCCCTGCAAGAGGAAAGCGAGCTTGCGTGGTGCGAGGATGTTATAGCTCTGTACCCATGCTGAGGATTCGGCGGCGGCTTGTGCATAGTGCGGATTGGTGGATCCGATGAGAGGGCAGACCGCGAGGAGATCCGGAAGGCTGAACTGCTTGGTACACATAATGTAGCGGGAGTGGCTGCGTCGGTGGGCTCGGAGGATGTCGAATACGGACTTTCGGGAGGGTTTTTATGTGGCGGACCATCCAGCGCATCGTGTATCGGACCAGGAAAGTTGGAGGCCATCTCCTAGAATTGGATTGTCGAACGTCGTAATTCCAGATCCGTTATGAGATTATGAGAAATGCATGTCAATCTCCGGGCCATCCCTTTGGATCGGGCCTGGCGGAGCAGACGGCGTCGTCGTCTAACATTCTACCTGCATAGGACCTCCGGCTGCTGCGAGCATAGTCTTCGACCACGCTATGTCAGACGGATCAGGTAAAACCAGATTGACCCACGATCCCGTCCGCTCCGTAAACCAACGTGTTCACAGCAACAGCGCAGTCTGCCATAGAAGTCAACAGGTCAGATGTCGGGTTACACTCATGGTGTGAGGCTGTCACCTACGGACAAATTGAGACCCGCAGTGATTACTTCCGGCCATTGCACTGTTCAAGACGGTCCTGTCACGAGTGATCAAAATTTGGAGCGCTTTGCGCTTATTCAACGTCCGGCACGCAGTC
This sequence comes from Trametes meyenii, assembly GCA_022606255.1. Taxonomy (NCBI): domain Eukaryota; kingdom Fungi; phylum Basidiomycota; class Agaricomycetes; order Polyporales; family Polyporaceae; genus Trametes; species Trametes meyenii. The sequence continues at coordinate 2,038,095 of JABYQG010000003.1, read as the reverse complement.
CGAGGATTACGAAAAGTGTGCACAGGCGCGAGCCGCACAGGTCCTGCCGTACGGTAAATGGGCATTTCAGGCGACTCGCCGATCACTGCATACATACCACAGATTGCTCGAGATCCTAGGCCATCAGGAGTCATTCACAAGTGACCCGAGAATGGCAACCGGTGTCGAGAGAAATATGTCTTCCACGATCGACCCTCACGGGCGAGAGAACGAATGCGGACCCACCCACATGGCCGTCGGCCGGTATCTGCCGGAGAGGCTGCCCGTCCCTCGATGGGCCCTTAAGCCACATCGACCACGACCGGACTGAAAATAACAGCTGACCTGGCCACCAACTACAGAAGGATAGCCCCGTCCTACGACCACTCAGCCTAAGCACCCGTATGAGACCGCTTCAGGACTGACGCATTGACGAGCGGCTGGTGATGGGCGCCTCATTAGCCACGGGGGTGGCGCCGCACACGCCGCGACCGGGGTACATCGGCGCGCTCGTAGTCCCTTACTGTCAGGCAGGGGGTCAAGCCAAGGACAGTACAAGGGCTGTGCGCCTTCATGTCGCGTTTCATACACGGCCTCATTCTGACGGAGTGAGGGAGTAGCCGGACTTACGAATGTCAAACCCGTTACACAAATTACGATAGTCGGGTGTGCTAGTGCTCCCCGGCTGTCATGACGGAGGCTACACCTTGCTATCATTTACCTGAATGGGACATGCAGGTCAGTTACAATCAGGTGTCGACCAGGACAAAATGCCGTATATAGGCACTCAACCTCCGTGCAAGTGAAGACGACCTTCAACGACGATCTTTAGAGCATGAAGGATTGTCGAGAAGTCATCTAAGGAATCCTTGGGAAGGCTTCCATTTTTACGCCAAGAGTGACCGGCTTAGGGGCGGACGCCTGATTCTAGGACAAATATGAGGTACCCGACTGTGTTCGGTCGATCAGGAGTAGCCAGGAGGAATATCTCGATCGCAAAAGCGAGCTCACCCAAAGCGACAGCCAGACGGACCGTGGACGTCTTCACCAAGCCGTGCGAAACGGCCCAAACGCGTCTGAGCGACGACATAGCTTTACGGTAGGCAAAGAGGAGCGAACACTCGGGCGTCCGGCTCCAACGGAAGAAATCATGGACGGTCAACATGCCAAAGTTGGCTATGACGAACAGTGGCAGCCTTTGGCCGCCGGCAGTGCGTGGCGTTGGTAGACCAAGAAAACAACTACAACCGGTGGCACTGTCACTCAGGGACACAGTCTTTGGTCGATTGGGAACCGCCGGCGGCGATGGTCCACTAGCCAAAGCCTATGGGGAAGGGAAAGGGGGGTTGGTGAGTCTGGTGGACGATCATAGGACTATGAAAGGCTCCAACCTGACCCGGCTACACCCCAATGGATCACCGCTAGGGCGGCTGCTGTTCATGAGGATTTCAACCGTGCGCGTCACGAGAAATGCAAGGCACCGTCAGCCCGCGAACCGTTGGCGGCTAGACGGGAAACGCAATGGAAGTGACTGTCGTGATCGTCGTCAGAAGGGGTTGCAGGGTACCAGGGCCTGGGACCGAATCAGCTTTCGTCAGCGCGGCAAAAGGAGACGGCGGTGCACCTTTCGGACTGGGCTCGGTTACGGCTCGGACGAGCGGGTGAGAATGTCATCTAGGGCGGAAGCGTGGAATACGGCCGCCAGACCACACCGAAGAGATGAACCGTGGTGACTCCCACTCTCTTCCGCACAGACATCTCGGTTGGCCGTAGCAACGGCCGTCAGTGGTCTTCAAAATTAGCGGAGAGCGGCGTCGCTGAGAGAGCCATGTTACAGCGAAGGTTGATGACCCCAAATGTTTCCCGTGTCAAGAGACGTTCGGCCGAATGTCACCTGCAAGCGCTGTAGCGAGATCCCCGGACGATCTGTGCGATCTTCCCGCACTTCCAACGTGACCGCAAGTAGCTCGTCCTTGCCGTCTTCTTAGACGGTGCGACGTCGACTATGATAGTGAAATCCTCTAGACAAACATCGTTAATGAGGTAGGCCACGTCATACAACCGTTGACATACCGACAGCACGAAACAGTTTCATACGAAACACTGGGTGGGACTTGGAACTCACATGCCATGGTGTAGAACGTTACAGCAAGCCGAGTCTGGATTGCGGAAAGCGGAATTCAGGAGAATATACAATGCAACGAACGGACAATGATATGGAAACAGATGGATACATAGCAAGAGACGATGAAGGTGATGCTAGGAGCAAGGAGAGGCAAAAGACCACGGGACTGACAACAAGTAATAACGATATGGGAGCGCTAGAAGCATATGCGATAGCTGGCGTAACGGCCACTGGTTTCGCTTGGTCTGGTGATTTTGACGACATTGCCGCGCTTCAGCCCATAGTACCGAGCAACAGGGTCAGCTAACTGGATACGAGGGAGCTGTGTTTCCTTCAAACGGCTTTGAGCAGGCGTGTCAGCTGAAAGGGGAACATCTGTAACCGTGACGCTATGCATACTATGTCTCTAATAATTCCTTCTTCTGTTCTGGCGTGAGGAGTTCATGTTTCGGAACTAGAGTGTGATGTGTGATGTTGACCAATAGGTCCGACTCCGAAAATTCCTCAAGCTTGTGAGTGGATGCCATGGCCACAATCACCTGAAATCATCCTAAACGTCAGCGAGGACAGAGGAGTGGATCGAAATCACACTTACCTTGCGTGCGGACGGGGTCATATTTCCGGGGAATACAATGATTCCCTGCCCAATATTCTTCTCTTCCAGAATTCCAATGAATCTAATCCGGTTGATCGCCGTGAGCTACTGGGAGAGCCTTTCTTAATTCCGGAGCTCACCTCCTCATAGTCTTGACTCCGACACTCTTTTCATCCGTGAAGAAAATGAAGATTTGCAGCGCGGGGTTGTCCCGATGGTTTGTGAAGAAATTCAGCTGACTCCGGCTGTACAGTCGTTAACGCCACATCGAGGCATACTGCACGTCATAAGCGATACCAAAACTCACTCTACGCTTCCTGTTTGATTCGCATAATGCGCCTGGAAAGTGGCTAAGTCCATGTTGATCTCTTCATCCGAGACTTGGAATCCCTGCCTTAGGCGTCAATTACGTTCCACCAGAATTTAGGCTTCGTGTCACTGACTCGGTCCTTGACAAGCTCATGGATCGTACGGTTAACCTTCCAGAGCCTAGCGGACTCGTCCTGATCGGCAGACATGGCAGCAAGAGGGTCGGCAAAGGTGGTGGTTGGGAGCACACTGGCGTGCGCGCATACAGGCGCGTACGCGCGAAATTTCGTTTCAAACTCCGCTGAACTGGACGTTGGGCGCGTAACGTACCCGATCACCCTGCAAGATGCCGCCACCTGCGACAACCCCCAACAATGAGCCTTCACCGTCCCTTCAGTTAACCCCTGCTCTAATGGTATCTTCTGCTCTCAATTACTTGAAACGCCCTGCCTGAGGTTTGATCATAGAGCAAGCTGAAGCCGGCACGAATATTCAAGAACGCGGTCGAGCCACAGACACCACCCTCGCCGGGCTCCGCTTCACCGCGACCTACACAACTTGGGCCAAAACAGATCTCGGGCGTAAGCTTTGATGATCGAGGGGACCAGATTATCACGGCCGCAGAGGACGAAACGTTCAGATTGTACAACTGCAAATCCGGCAAGCGAGTTCCTTTCACATCGGGGCTTGTTGGGAGGGGTAGACTGACCTGGTTCATATTGGTTAGGCAGGTGAAGATTTTATACTCAAAGAAATATGGCGTGGACCTCCCTCGCTTTACTCACAAGAACACCGCGATTCTCCATGCTTCAACGAAGGAAGACGACACCATCCGATACCATTCCTTGCACGACAACAAGTACTTGCAGTACTTCAAGGGCCACAAGGGCCGGGTTGTCTCCCTCGAGATGTCCCCAGTCGATGATGGCTTCATGTCTGGGTCGCTGGACAGGACTGTCCGCCTGTGGGACCTACGTTCACCGAATTGTCGAGGTCTCCTGAACCTGCCCGCCTCTCCAGTAATTGCCTACGACGCGTCTGGCCTTGTCTTCGCCGTTGGCGTCAACCAGTATTCTCGTATATTGCTTTACGACCAAGCAAATTTTGACAAAGCCCCTTTCATGACAATAACTCTCGAGGACCCCACGTTGTCTCTTGTCAGTTTTCCCCCTCGCGCCATCTACATGACGTCCCTTGCCTTCTCAACGAACGGGAAGTACCTCCTTGTGGGCTGCTCTGGCGATGCCCACTACATCATGGATGCGTTCGATGGTCATCTACTGGCCAAGCTCGAAGGCCACACAGGCCTCGAACGTAGGAAACTAGATATCCCGCTCAACATCGAGCCGTCTCGCGGCTGTAGCGGAGAAGAGGTCTCGTGGACTCCCGACAGCAAATTCGTGATCAGCGGGAGCCTAGATGGGAGGATATGCATATGGGACGTGCAGAGCTTGCCTACGAGGGAGAAACCCGTGGACTTGAAAGCGCACCCACTGCGACTCCAGCCCTTGGCTACTCTCGATGGTCATCCAGGCCCCTCAAGATGTGTCAAGTTCAATCCGCGATTCGCAATGATGTGTACGGCCGGCTCAGAGCTGGTGAGTAGCCGGTCGTGTGAACGGCCTGCCGTGCGGCGTGCTGACGAGGGCCACGGCAGGCTTTCTGGTTGCCCGATCCGAATGGCGACCCCGAGGAGATTGCGAAGGAACTTCTGAAAAAGAAGTGAGTTTGATTAGGTGGGTTGCTATGGGTGGTTGTGTGCGTCGACGTGTGCTGCTCGGTCGGCGGCTTCTGCTGTATGATCTGCTAATTCGGACTGTATTATCTTCCCGTTGTATACTTGTTACCTCGCGTCCAAATGACAGGCTTCCACTCGACTCTGTGTAGTCAAATGAATGGCGGGCGTTGTTTGTCTTGATTAAAATGTCTCTCCCGAATGTCTAACGAACAAGTAGCTCCTCCTTGGGATTCCCTATACTTAGGGCGGAACGAAGGAAAGTCGAAAATGGTGCCGCGTAGTGCACTTTCGGACAAGCGCCCGCTTATGACGCGTCCGCGACGCGGCGACCACGTGCACCGTTTTCTGTCCCAATGAGGCAATAGGACGTGGCACCTATACTTGACGCAAACTCCATCTTCTCTCTTCTCCCAAAACTCTCTGGTCTGGCTCAGGATGCGTCTGCTCAGCTTTTTCGGTCTTTTTCTCGGCTCGGTGGCCTTCGTTCAGAATGTGGTAGCTTGTGCGTGACACCTCATGGAACAAGTCGCTATACAGTCGCTCACCTGTGACCAATGACGCTGCAGCTCCCGTCGAGTCGGCGACCGGTGAACCGGTGGTCCTGGCGGTTGCCGTATTTCCTGAGGAGAATGCTTTTGGACGTGCGTCCTAATAGCGCCTATAACTCTAATCATCACTCACGCGAAGCGGCGCGTAGACGTGGTTAACGGGGAACGCAACAAGATTTTCCTTGCTATTGAGAACAAGTCGGACAAGAATGTGACCTTGAAGAGCATCGCTGGCTCGTTCCATCACCCGGAATCGAACAAGCTCATCAAGAACGTACGTTAGCCCACCCTCAATATAAGTATACGCTCACGACGCTCGTGTGCATAGACCACGTCCCTTAACTATGGAGTACCCCTTCTTGAGGGCGCATCAATGCAACTCCCCTACGCATTCCACAGCGAGTGAGTGCCTCCTATACAGCTGTAGTCTATCCTTGCTCACGTCATGTTAGATTCAAGGTCAGTGCGTGCCCGCCAAGAGGTGTGCCGTGTGAATAACCCCTCGATGTCTACAGCCTGGCGATTACAGACTGAACATCTGGCTGGAGCATGTTGCTGACGTACGTCAAACTCCCTTCGTGCCTTGATGCATCGATCTCATGTTGCACAAAGGGGGAGACCTACCGCGTTACTGCGTATGATTCCATCATCAGCGTTGTAGAGCCCGAGGGATCCTGGTTCGACTTCCAGCTGTACGTCGCTACATCTACCTCATTAAATGCCGGGCTCTGACTTTTATTGTAGATTGACGACCTATCTCGTGGTCTCCGGTCTTCTTGGCGGTCTCGCGTTCTACCTCTACACCACTTTCGTCCCTCAGCCAAAGAAGCGCAAGACTCCTCAGGTCAGCGCGCCCGTTGGTACTGTCACTGCTACCGGCGCGGGCGGATATCAAGAGGAATGGATTCCAGAGCACCACCTCAAGAAGTCGAAGAAGACCAAGGCTTCGGGCGCTGCGACGAGTGGAGATGAGACAAGCGGCGTCGAGAGTGGTACTGAGGGGCGGAGGCGCAAGGCTAAGAAGTAATGGAGCTGATATAATGGATTGCAGACGCAAATGCCGCCTTACGCACGGACAGCTGGCGACGTGTCAGGTATTCTGCCCGCGTATATCTATTAGTACATTACGATCCGGCGCATGTTGTTCCCTGTACACTTCTGGGAGTAATCTCGACGTGGAGAGGACTAAAAGGATCTGCGTGCTTGAGCTGTCGAGGAATGCGAGACAGCATCGCATCTTGGTGTCAATTGTTCTTGGACGAGCGGCGTCCCCAAATTTTGCGATGTGACGCATGTTCCGAGGACGCCACAGCGGGAGTTAACGGCCCAAAACAGCGAGAGAGTATATGCAATGAATAGCAGGCAGGCAGGAGTCTATACATCGATGTTCTTATAGCCCTGAACCTATGTGGACGGAGATAATGCAATGAGTACGGCGTGGACGGCGCACACTGAAGTGTACTCACCCTATTCTCCCGCAGCATGTCAATGTACCGCTCTCGTAGGTCCTTGCAACTCTCCGCGTGGTTCACGCCCTCCGTCTCGTAACAGCGATCGAGCTTCTCTCGGACGAGCTTCGCCTCCATGGTGCGCACCCAGGACTCGCGGATCGTACGCTCACGCTCGGCGAGGCGTGCTGGCAGTAACCGTGATCAGCTTCAGGTGTGCTTTGACAACAAGTGAGAAGTTCGATGCATACCTTTGTATTCAGCCACACGAACTTCGTCTAGAGGCATGACGGTCGTATGTGCGGACGGCGGTGAGTCTGACGGAAGGTGGGGAGAACGAATCGGTGCGTCCGGAGGCGCCCGTTCTGCAACGCCTCACACGTGATCCGGAAACCCAGGGGTTTAGCGCCCTCGCACCCTCTGTTTTGCGGCTCGACTTCATTCGAAGCTGAGCTTAATGTTCGAGGTCTGCCATTACGCCGGAACTCTTAGATGCGCCATGAACACTGGGTTTAAACATGTCAACTAGACGATAGAACCGATGCTAAACTGCCTTCTCTCGGGCATTGGACTCGGCTTTGGAATCACCGGACACGTGAAATGGGCTCCTGACTCTTCAATGCATGCAGGGGCACCAGTGTGCTCCTTCGTCCAAACGAATACTCAATACTCCCGGCGCATAACGGTACTGGGGATAAGGCTACTATCCCTCAACTACCTATAAGCCACGAAAGCAGTGCATAGTCTTACCGCTAGGCATGGCTTATCCCATCAGTCTCCCCGCCAACAATCCTTTGGTCACTGTTACCCACCGTACGTAACGTATTTTTGAACGCGGGATACATGGATTACTGAGACGATTGCCTTGCTCCACCAGCCACGGCAACCATATGGATTATTGAGCTGCACAACGGGGCAGACAGTCGCCTCACGGACGTGCTTATTTTGGAGGCTTTCAAGCCCGCACTTGACATAGTCGAGAGGCACTGGCGCAAGAATTGGCGGACCGGGCAAGCAAAGAAGGACGACACTCTGCGTAAGGGTGCTCTCATCATCGTTGGCAACCGCAAGCAGGACAAATTCTTTAGCAATGGTCCATAAATACTCCATCCTGTGAACGCGGCCGCTTGTTGATGTGCTTCTAGGCCTCGACTGGGCGAATGCATCCAAGGATCCTAACTTCCACACGAATTTCTTTCCAGGTGAGTGGCCGCCCTCCGGTCAACGCCTAGTCACCGTGCAACGGCTGCTATCTATTATCCTCTGTGTAGCTGACTGCGAGAAATTTGACAGTCGTCTTTAATCCACTGCTTCATCGGCTGCTCACCTTCCCAAGTAAGCATAGTGCGCAACCGATGCGTGGTCCGGGTCACTGACAACGTTATGTACCAGTTCCGACCATCGCCGCGGTCAACGGACATGCGTTCGCGGGCGGTATGGCGCTAGCCATGACCTGCGACTATCGGGTCATGACTGACGGCAGCAAACGTAACGCCTGGTTATGCATGAACGAAGTACGTTCGTACGGCTTACTGCGGTTTGTATTCCTTGACTGTTTGTTAGATCCATTTCGGGGCAACGTTACCACTATCCTTGGCCGCGATACTCAAGGCCAAGGCCCCCAACGCCCAGGTCCTGCAGATGATCGTTTTGGAAGGTCATCGTTTCACGCCCCAGGAGGCACTCTCCGTTGGTCTTGTCGACCGCGTCGTCGCCGGCAACACCGAGGTCGTCGTTACCGAGGCACAAGCCCTCGCGGACGGTGTGAGTGGCTACGCCCAGACAGGCGCGTGGGGCGTTAACAGGGTAGGTTGCTCATCATGCGTGCATTCGAAGCTGCGTCACCCTGTGATGGTGGCAGGCTGGCAGCATCGCTTCAAGCTGAAATTCGTGGCTGACACTTCTTTCGTCGTCGTCGCAGCGGGAGATATACAGGGATGTCGTCGAGTCGCTATCGAGGGATGTACCAGTCATTGGAGCTCTTGCTGATGATGCAGCGGCGAGGGCGAGGCTGTGATGTAACGCGCACCCCGTTATTCACGATTTGACCGTCAACAGGAGGGACTGGAGGCCATTGGTTGGTCGGGCATCGGTGTCTTGACTTTCGTATCAGTAATGGTTTAGCCTTCCATCTTACTTTCCATCTTTGCCACTCATCTACCGCGTCGGCGGAACCGAAACGATTCGCGATTGAGGAGACCTGATCGGGCTGGTAACATGACGGAGCGCGTCGCTGAGTGGTTGTCGTCGCCGAGTTGCCCAAGCCGTTGCCAAGGAGGGACTAATGCCAGTGATCGCTGGGCCGGTTGGCCAATTCCGGGGAAGGACGACTATTGGTGCTGCGGGGCTGCTGCGGAGGCGGAAATAATCTATTTTGAAAGCGTTTTCGGCATGCCTAGGTCGTTGCAGAGAGCGAGGGCCGCTTTAGAGAGAAAGACGAGCATGTAGCGCGTTGTGTGCAGGACACGGCGTCGCAGTGGGTACTGAGAGGCGCGAGGGCGAACACGGGGCGGAAGAGGGGTGGGTGGCAATATTAGATGGAAGCGCAAACGGTGCTCCACCGGCTATGCACATGCGGGGGCGTCGATTCGCCCGTTGATTCCTCGTCCCAAGAACGCTCGCCCGCTGCGCGCTCCTGTAGCGGGAGAACCCTTTTGTGCCTCGTTGTCAACAATTGCAGTTGTGCCCCGTATATAATGTCTCGCCCTGCCGGACCCCGCACGCCATTCCTCCTCCCCCTCCTCCCTCCCCTCATTCCGCAAGGCCGGGTCCTTGTCCTTTCCTTCCTTTCCTAGTTTCTTCTGTCTGGTTACAGCGCAGGCCGGTCCCAAAATGCAGCTCGCTCTCTCTTTCACCACGCTTCTGGCCAGTGTCCTCTACGTTCTTTCAGTCACTAGTTCCGGCGTCGAGGCAGCACCCGCGAAGCGTAGCCGTTCCGTCACTCTCCCTTTGACGCGTCTTCACCAGAACCGAGGAGATGTTCACCCGCAGGTGGTACGTCTGTCGCTAGCGCTCGGTTGTGTGCAAACTTTGTACTCCAGGTATTGACGCCCGCGTCCATGTAGCTTTTGCAGCAGCACATCAACCGTAGCTTGAAGCGCTTTGCGCGCATGAAGGGCCGTGCGGCCCCGAGCAGGCGCGAGCTGGAGGAGAACATCGAGAAGCGGATGTTTGTCCCTTCCGGTGTCCTGCCTTCGGCCAGCCTAGACAAGCGCTACAACCGTAATGGCTCCAAGGAGAGGGTCAAGGATTCGGTCCAGGACACCGCTACCGCCCTAACCAAGGGCAAGGGCAAGAACCAAGCTGCTGCCAAGGGAGGCAAGAAACACAAGCAACAACAGGCCGGGGCTGCCGACTCTAGCAATGCCACCGCTGCTGCCGACGGCGTGACTGTTGCGGACACCCCCACCGCCGACAACTCGCTGGGTCTTGACATTGAGTAGGTCTGCGATCACGCGGGCGGGGCTCGTCGTTCCAGGGATCTTATGTCACTTCCTCTTCTAGGGCCAAGGACGTCGGATACCTTGCGACGATCCAGATGGGGACGCCGCCGCGGGACTTCCTCATTCTCATGGACTCCGGCTCCGCCGACCTGTGGGTGGGCGCGGAGGACTGCCAGTCGGAGGCGGGTGGAGGCTGCGTACGTACTCGTGATTGGGGTGCCCATAGCCGGACGGCAGCGTGCTCACACCACCCTTCTCGCGCATCTCTAGGGCAACCACCAGTTCTTGGGCACGCAGAGCTCGTCCTCTTTCCAGGACTTGGGCCAGCAGTTCCAGGTCACGTACGGCACTGGCGCTGTCGCGGGCAACATCATCCAGGATGACATCTCTGTCGCTGGCCTCGCGCTCGCAGGCCACTCCTTCGGTGTCGCCACGGCCGAGACTGAGGACTTTTCCTCGGATAGTGTCCCCTTCGACGGCCTCATGGGTCTTGCGCAGTCGGTACGTACCCACGCTGTCCGCGTATATGAGAGTGTGAGCTAAAAGCAGCTATACGGTAGACGCTCTCGCAGCAGGGTGTCCTTACACCCGTAGAGGCGCTCGCAAAGGCGGGCCTGATCAGCGACGCGATCACGTCGTACAAGATCTCTCGCCTCGCAGACAACAAGAACGACGGCGAGATCACGTTTGGTGCGCTCGACGAGACCAAGTTCGACCCGAAGACCCTCGTCACGTTTGACAACGTTGCCGACAACGGTTTCTGGGAGGGTGCGATGGACAGCGTCACCGTCGACGGCCAGGACACCGGCCTCCAGGGCCGCTCCGCGATCCTCGACACCGGCACCACGCTCATCGTCGCCCCCCAGGCGGATGCGGAGGCCGTGCACGCCGCGATCCCCGGTGCGCAGAGCGACGGACAGGGCGGTTTCACCATCCCGTGCAATACGAACGCGAGCGTCGCGCTCACGTTCAGCGGCCAGGACTTCGCGATCGACACGCGCGACCTCATCTTCGCGCAGGCGGATAACTCTGGCCAGGACTGCGTCTCCGGCATTTCCGCCGGTAACATCGACGGCGACAAGGTCTGGCTGGTGAGTAGTGGGCACGCTTGGTCGTACAACGCGGAAGGCTGATATTATGTTTGTCCTCTAGGTCGGCGATGTGTTCTTGAAGAACGCGTACTTCTCGACCGACGTCACGAAGAACCAGATCTCTCTCGCGAAGCTTGTCTAAGCTTGTGCTCTTCCTGCTCGTGCTCACGAACATCTGTGTTACCTACTATACACGCTTGGACTCTGCCTGCTTACGGACTGGCTTTCGTTTAGTACTGCTACTTGTATTGGGATAGCGAGCGACGCATTGCATGCACTGCAACACGACTTTCGAAACGTTTTGTTCTTGGGTGTGTTGCGTGTGTGAATGTTTCAATGGTGAGTAGTTCGCCCGAACAGTCCGCTACCCCTTGTCGTGAGGCTTGAGGGAATGATCTCATGGCCTGTTAGCCCCCGCCTCTGGTTATCATTGCATTGCAAAGAACCCCAGATCGGAAAATTTGCAGAGTCACCACCTATGCAGCACGCCGAAGCACGCATGCCGCAGGCTGCCTCATTCGTGAGATGGTCGCATTCGGCGGGCCGGGCACGGGAGCCGCTATCGGCTCTGGTACTACGTAAATTCGCCGAGAGATGAAAAGTCCCCCGAACTCCCTGCTCTCCAGTCTTTGCCCGCTCGCGCCCGCACAAGGCCGCACGGTGGGCAGATCGTGCGGAGGATTGGTCTGGTCTGCGTTCGGAATACACATTCCCATGTGCCCCGGAAGGACGGGTCACAAGGGCAGACCGGGCAGCGTTCTTCGGGGGGCACCGGCGTGTGAGTGCTATACTGATGCATCCATCACGTCTTTTCGGGCCTTTTGCAGTTGCACGACTGTGCCAGCGCTGCGGTAACTTGGTAGGCCAGCAGTGCCAGGTGGGTCGTCGGTCCGCCCCCGGCGCGGGGCATTCAAAATTTCAAGGGCATTCAGGCGGGTTCGGAGCCGGTTTGCGGACTGAGAGCGCGCGAACGCAATGTTCCCTGTAAGGAGCCCTGCTATCTGAAACCATAGCGCGTAGCGGCACTCGGGGGAGGAGCGGGGGGGGGGTTCGTGGACGCACCTGCGGGCTGCAACTGCTCCGGCGGGCTGGGTGCCTGTAGATCTGGGCTGCGGACAAGGCAGGCGACCAACGACGAGCGGATCGATCCCGGTCCCGTCGCGTTCTGACCCTCAACGCAAGTAACTCCGCGCGGGAGGGGTCCGCGCACGGACCAGGGCTGGGTTAGGGCACCAACGTATACCATGCCCATGTTTATCCGTCTCGGCTGGACGTGCGCTGTGGGTGTGTCGCGCGACAGGAGTAAGCAGTTGGGGGTTCCATCTATGTATATAGGCTTAGTAGGCGAAACACGATGTGGGGCTCCGGCGGTACGATAGATACAAGATAGGCGGTGGGATGGATAAGGGACCAGGGAAGACAAAGGCGAGAGGCGGTTGGCAGGTGTCGCGGTCAACGTCGGCATACAGGATAAGAGAGGCAAGGGGCGAATGCGAGAGGAGGGGAGGTGAAGGAAGCTCGGCTCAGCAGAAAAGTGATTGATCGAAGGGAAAGGTGTTGCGCACTAATGCATGTTGTACATGGGTAAAATACTTCCAGGAAATGACGGCGACGAGCTTCAAGGAGTAGCGGACGGAATAGCGACCATGCGACAGCAATACTGTATGTAGACGGCGGGAGAGTATACAACGGCAGTGGGGAGCCCTTGTCCATATCGTACCGACACCGATATCATTGAGGAGACCGACAGAAGGGAATGCATAAGGACCGTTCATAATTCCTCAGGAATTGGAGTCGCAAAGTATGGGTGATTGAGAGCTTCCTTGACGGTAAGCCTTTGTGAGGGGTCAAAGGTGAGCAATTTCTTGACGAGGTCAAGAAATTGGCGGTTGACAAGGTCAGAGCATGGGATGATTTCCTGAGTGAATGACAGCTGTCAGTAGAGCGTGGGCAGACGAAAGAGGATAATACAGACCTGGAGACTCCGGCAAGCTCGAACCTCCTTCTTGCTCTGCCGAGTGGCTTTGGGTTTCGGCCAGTCGAGTTTACTGCCCTCCTTGAAGTATTCCGGCTTCGCGCGTGCGCCAGATCTCGCGAAACGTTCTGGCATCTTGCCCATGACCTGTTCCATCATCGCAAGGTGCTCGAGATTGTCGTGTGTTTGAAAGAGCGCGACGCCAGTATAGAATTCTACGAGGATACACCCGAGGGAGAAGGCGTCGCAAGGGTACGACCAACCCAGACCTATCGCCGGGGGCAAATAAGTTCCGAGCGACCGCGTCAGAATCGGTAGACGTACCGAGAATGATCTCAGGTGCCCGATAGTGTCGTGTTGACACAACGTTGGAATGGTACTCGTCTTCGAAGGTCGCTGATCCGAAGTCGATGAGACGTATGTCGGTAGAGCGCAATATCCGTTTGTTTCGCGAGGGAGCGCCGCGCTAAAGTGTGAGGCTGCGTCAGCATATCCAATCGTTACGCTAGCGGCAAAATTGCTTGCCTTGGTAGATGTGGGAACCTGCACCACTTGATAATCGTTGTTTACCAATAAGATATTTTCAGGCTTCAGATCCGTGTGAATGAGGTGGAGTTCGTGAAGAACTGGACGGATCTCGGTGAACTGCAGGAGAGAAACACCCGGAAAACTTACATGCTACACTGCCGAGAAGTTGTTGTGCAAAAGACTGGATGTGCTGGCGTGGGAAGGGAGCGAAGTCGTTCTCCTTCAAGAAATCGTACACACACATGCCTAGTAGCTCGGAGACCAGGCATATATGATTGCGATGGTCGAACCATGCGAGTAGATGGATGCATTTGCTACAAGGCACGCGTAAGCAAGAGGCTGCGGCGCATGTGTGAATGGCCACTTACTGCCGGTTGAGGGGATCCCTTTCCTTGAGCTTTTGCAGGACTCTCACCTCAATCTTACTTGCGTCTCGATACTTGGGAATGGCCCGGATGATCTTGATTGCAACTCGTTTGTTGGTCTCAGTATCCACAGCCTCGACCACCTTGCCAAATGTCCCCTGGCCTAGTAGACGCACAGTGCGGTCTATACACACGCGAATTTAGCGCACCATATGAATGTCTTACGGAAATGAACCCACAACGCCTGTATATAATGTCATCGGGGACTATAATGTAGTGTCCCTCTTTGTCGTCGCATGGCACCTGGGCCTTTGACGCCTGATGTTAGAGAGATAGATTAGCGAGTACTCTAACGTGAGCATATAGTCAGGCTCACGTCGTCAACAAGCGTGCCACTACCGCTAGGATAGGTCTTGGAGGAACCGATGGCGTTGGAGAGCTGGCCGTTGGTTATAGTCTTCTTGGACACTGTGCCGACATCGTCCGCGGCGTCTCTCTTGCGCTTCTTCGGAGCGGGGGCAGTCACGGCCGCCGCTGAAGACGTGCTGGCGGAGAGTGCTTGTGCTTCGGCTGCTGCCCTCGCTCTCGTGCGGATCGGTGCAGAGTAGACTGGGGGTTGGTAGGAGGCGGAATACATGGCGGTATGGGTGGTTGCGGGGGAGACGGTAGAAGGCGGAGGGGTATCGTCGATGACGATGACTTCCCGCACCTTGCCAGAGCTATCGACCTCTTGGACCTCGCTGTAAGTGACCGTAAACTGCTGCCGCTTGCGTTTCCTGGCCGTGACGGGGGGAGTGGGCATGGCGCTGATGTTGTTAGAAGGCGGCGGGCGATGAGACTGGTGTGAGTACTGGGGGAGCATCTGCGGAGCCATCTGGTGCACCGCGGCCTGCATGGCGAGCGTAAGAGCCTCGAGGGGATGGTGGTCGGAAGGAAGGAAAGGGAGGGAGCTATCAAACTGATATAGAGCAGAGCAGTTTCAAGCTGAGAGTGTCGCTGCCCACGGCATCCTTATTTGTTGTTTGGTTCTAGAGAGCCACGCCTCTCAGCCACTCTCAGTCTTACGCAAACCGCCCTTTTCTCGCCCGCCCCCGGCGGGCCCCTCCACATCGTTCCGATCCAGTTTGCGCCCCAAACTCGTATCCCCACCGTCCCCCTGTCTGCCCCAGAGCGACCAGAATATAGCCTACTGTTCTCTTGATGTTCTTGGGAGCCCTCCTTGACGGGCGCTTGTGCAATCAGCGGCGTGCGGCCGCAAGGCTCTTTATTTCCACCCTTCACCGGCCGAGCCAGTCTACCAGAGACAGCGATGAGATACACGTTCGCCCGACAGCCATGCAGATGCGTTGCTGTCTGTGATACGGAAAGACGTATGCCGTGCACCGGTGCTGGAAGTGAACAGGTGCGGTGAGCTCACTAAGCCCCGCGGCGCTTGCCCGGCTCGGACCCCAGAACCCCTGGCTCCTAGTCGACCTCTCCGTTCACGCACCGCCTGTCCTTGTTGCCCTCCTCGTCTCGAGCATCGACTCCAAGTTCCGTGAAAAGGAACAGGGCAGAGTGGGGTACAAGACACATTATACTGCGCCGCTATAGTACAAGTACAAGTACTCAGGCGATTTATTACGACAGTAAAAGCCCACCCCACATCGCCAAACAAAGCATAAACAACTCGCTCGTCTCCAGACTGCCCGACATTGTCGACGACGGCGGCCTCCTTGATTCCCAGTCGCCCGCACCCACTGTCTAGACCTCGCCTGCATCGCCCACAATGGTGGGCTTGCCGTTCCCGAATAGCGCGGCCAATGACCGCGAGCAGTCCTGGGATACCGGCACACCCTTCAGCAACGGTGGCGACATACCGATCGACCCCGCACTCAGCGAACTCCCGCTTGACCCGGCGCTGATGGCTGAGAGTGGTGTCCCGAGAGAGATTGAGGTGAGTGCTGCCCGGTTTGAGAGGCGTTTGTGCGTCGGTCGCGACGCGAAGTGGCGGAACGCGTCGCGTCGCGCTCATGTTTGCACGCTTCGCGTGGGGGTCAAAGCTGATTTGGCCGCGCCGCAGACGCCTCAGCCGCACTATGGCTACCCTCACTATGTCCTTCCTCGCGTCCAGCAGTACCCTCAGGGACCGCAGGGCGATCCTTTCGCGCAGCCCCCGCCAGCATATATGCCCATGGAAGAAGAACCAATCGAGCCGGTGCCCCTGCCCGCGAAACCGCCGAGGAAGAGGAAACGCCCGGTGCCGCGCGAAGAGGAGTGTGGCTTCTGCGGTGGGAATGATTTACAGCGCAAGGATGGGGAACCGGAGCTGATGGTCAGCTGTGTGGATTGCGGCCGTAGTGGTGAGTGACTGTTTCTGCATGGCGAGGTCACATTGGACTCATGATCCCCGTAGGTCATCCCTCTTGCATGGGGCTGGACAACATGGGAGACGCGATGCGAAGCTATGACTGGCAGTGTACCACCTGTAAGAGCTGCAGCGTGTGCAGGAGGAAGGGCAACGAGGTGCGTTCAATGTGTTTTTCCGGTCCCAGGACGCCATCTTTACCTGCACCGCAGGCTTCAATGCTCATATGCGACTTCTGCGATCGAGGTATGCATGCTGACGCTCCGCATGAATGACGCTAACTGGTTCTAGGCTGGCATATGTCCTGCTTTCGGCCGCCGTTCCGTGAGCCCCCAGAAGGTCGTTGGCACTGTCCGTTCTGCCCTCCGGTTGGGATAGAGCCCGCCTTCGATCAATATTCCATCCCACAGTCATCGGAAATACAAGAGATACCTACTGAAGACCTCCCTCCCCGACCCTCCTCTGTGGCTTCCTCGTCTCACCACATCCCACAGTCCGATATTCCGGAATATCCCCCGACTACCGACGCGTCTGAAGTGGAAGCTGACCCTGCGGGCCCCACACCTCGAAGGAAGAGCAAGTTGAAGAAGAGCCGGAAGGGCAAGGAAGTTGCGCGGGATGGCGAGGTGGATCAAGATGTGGACCCTTCCACCCCTCTGCCCACAGTCAGGCGACTTCGTATTCGCGTGAACTCCCCGCCTCCGCCAGCTGAGAATGAGACGCCGACGATCCGGTTGCGGGTGCCGGCGCGGGGAAAGGGGAAAGCCAAGGACGACGGACTGCAGGAGGAGAGCGAGCACGGGCCTTTCGACGACATTCTGAGCGTAGAAGACCGAGATGTGCGTGATACCGCTATCAAAGACGGCGATGTACAGAGGTTCGAACGAAGTCGGGTACAGGCAGAGGTGCGTTTGCACGCTGTTACACGAGGCGTTTGACACTGAACGTTTGTGCAGGAGCGACTTGTCCCTCGACCCCCTATCGAACCTCCAGAAACACCAGTAGCCGGCCCCTCTTCCCGTCCCTTACGTTCTTCGGCGCACCATGCGACACCCATTACCCCCGCTGCTGCTGCTGCTGCTGCTGCATCCACGTCTCCCGCCCCTTCCTCTGCCACCCCCGGACCGCATTCCCTGCTCCCTCCAAACGGCCTCCGAATACGAAGAATTCGCTTTGGCGAGTATGACATCGAAACATGGTATGACGCGCCATTTCCTGAGGAGTATGCTACCATCCCGGACGGCCGCCTATGGATGTGCGAGTACTGCCTGAAGTACATGAAGAGTCGTTTCAGTGCAAGCAGGCATCAGGTATGTTTCGTGTGCTTCAACCCCCTTCCTCGATATTTCAACAACGTGTTTTATAGACGAAGTGCAAAGTCCGGCACCCTCCAGGAGACGAGATTTACCGCGACGGGAAGATATCCATCTTCGAGGTCGATGGACGGAAGAACAAGATCTACTGCCAGAATTTGTGTTTGCTTTCGAAGATGTTTCTGGACCATAAGTCGCTCTTCTACGATGTCGAGCCGTTTCTATTCTACGTGATGACCGAGACGGACGACATGGGCGCACACTTTGTCGGATACTTCAGCAAGGAGAAGTTGAGCCCGAAGAATTACAACGTCAGCTGCATCATGACACTGCCCGTGAGGCAAAGGCAGGGGTGGGGGAATTTACTTATTGACTTCAGTGAGTCCTGAAACATGGCTATATGCGCATCGCTAATGCTTAATTCAGGTTATCTTTTGTCCAAGAAGGAGCAGAGGGCGGGTTCGCCAGAGAAACCGTTATCCGCACTTGGAGCATTAGGCTATAGGAACTACTGGACATTGTCTATAATGCGATATTTACCAACCGCCCCACCTAATCCACGGCTAGAAGGTGGAATTTTACTCCGGTGATATTCTCCAGGCATTCGCTGATTGCGACTCACAGATATCAGCGCCGCCACCTCTTTGACCATCGAAGACACCTACACTACCCTTGTACATCTCGACATGATCTCAGTCCTAGACTCTTCCAGACCTTTCAAGCCCCTCCCCGGACAATCCATCAAGTTTGTCAAGGGTAGGAAGAACGGTATAGCGCGGAAGCACCTGCAGCGTACTCACACACACGACGACGAGAAGTCCAAGGGACCTTTCGTTCCTCCCACGAAGTACAGGATACAGTGGGACCCCGAACAGGTGGAGCAGTACCTCGCACGCTGGGAAGCAAAAGGGTGCTTCAAGCTCAAGCCGGAGAAGCTGAAGTGGAGCCCCTTCATCCTTTCACGCGCAAAGAAGACGCAGGCGATGCAAGGCGACGGCATGTGCGGTGCAAAGGACGGCAGCGATACCCGAGTCGGGACCGCTGACGGTCAGCCACCAGACGCACGAGGGTCGACGGAAGTGACGGACACCGGCCTGCCCTCCAAGACATGTTCCCCGGCATTCGCCCTGTTCGATGATGACAATGTCGAGGTCGTCCGCGCTAGTGCCCCCCGAGATCCGGCTCCGCAGGAACCGGAAGACGCACGGTCACCCAGCGCGGAACCAGTCGAATTGCGGCGTTCGAGGAGAAAGGAGACAGGCGTTCCAGGCCCCCTACGCCGCCTCCGCTCCCGTGAGTCGATGAATGAGTCTACTCCCTCGAGACCACGCCGCGTGCACACACCCCGTCGGGAATCTTCTATCCTCGATCGCCGCAAGTCGTCTCAGCGAATTCGAGCCGATTCCTCTGCGACGCCCCAGCGTAGGGTCAATGGCGATGCGACGTCGACTCATTCACTAGACGATGACGCCGCTCTCGCCGCCAAGCTCGCAATGGAGTTGGAGCACCCGAGACGGGAACTGCGATCGAGACGGCCAAGTACAGACCAGCCACCTAAGAGACCGGTCGGGGTGGCACTTACGCCGACACCACGCTCGGTGTCCCCGCGGAAGCGCCGTCGTGTCGACTCGTCCCCTGAGATCGACATGCGCTCAATCCCTCCCACGCCCGGGACACCCAGCTTGCGTAGGACGCGCAGCCTGCGTGGGTCTGTCGGCGAACGACCACCACCCCGCTCAAGGCCTGTCGTTGTCAGTCCGCCCCAGCGGAAGTCATCCCGCCTGACGAACAGTCGGTCGCCGGCGAAGCCTGCTACCCACCATCTGCGACAGGAAGAAGAGGAAGAGGAGGAGCTTCAGCCTGTCGCACCCGTGCACGCCCCTCCTGACTATGCGAATGGTGCCGCCACTGACGGAGACACCATCGTCGACGAGACCAGGTATGACGAAGTGGACACGCCAGGCACGGGCGCTACCGCTGCGAGTAGGCACAGCGTGCCGAGCGACGACACCATGGTGGGCGTAGAGGTCACGCGCAACAAGCTCTCGCCTGTAGTGCCTATCGCCGCAGACATGATTCAGGACGGCGGCAACGGCCTGGGCGACGCGGACGCTGATGGGGACGAGGACGCCGACGCGGAGGGCGAGGAGGATGTAGATGCTGAAGGCGAGCTGGACGTCGATGACGAGATGTGATGGATGCAGAGGCAGACGTTCCCCCACGCGGTGTGTATGTACTACGTTACGCTCGACTACTGAGGCCGTGTGCTGTAGGAATATGTATCATAACTGGTGCATTTTCTTCGCGATCTCTTCGCGCCATCCGGTTTACTCTCAGCGTGGAACTACCGTACGACGCCCGATCCATGGACCCTGCGTGTTTCCGGCTATTCACTCAATGCCGCCTTGCACGTTTGCGCGGGCCGTGCCCCTCCTCGGGTTCGTGCTCCGCGGAGACGCATCCCTCCTGCCTCCCATCACGCTCACAGCAGGACCAGATAAAGTTCTCCGGGAGCTGCCTGCGGTTGCTCCGGGTATCCATCGGTCCATGGACGTCCTCGTCCCAATCGACGAACGACTCCTCATCGACTTCGAGATCTCCTGGTAACAAATACACCACTCTTATGAGCACGCATGGTACACGGCAGTCGAAAGGCAGCACTCACCTGTGTGGTAACAACACTCCTCAGGGTCTCTTTCTGAACCTGCGTCGAATTCTTCGTCGCAGTTGGCGCATACTACCCAGCGGGGAACCATGACAGCCCTTTGATACGGGGCTTGTATATGGGCGGGGACTTGATGCTCAGATGCATACGCCGGCATTGGAACGGGTACCGGTCTCTCGACAGGTCGACGGGGGACCGCCGCAGAGCCCTCTCCGAAGTCATAACGCCCTTCCACCCGTACAGCGACGAGCATCCCGAAAACGCGCTCGGTCACTGCGGGAAGGCTATCGACGAGCGCGGCGAATGCCTCGCGGACACGCTCTTCCGGGGAGGTTGCGATGGCAATGTGCAACTGCGTGCGAGAGGCGTCGTCGAGTGCATGAGGAACATCGAGTTCGGCGGATCCTTGGGCTTGCAGGGGTATGACGCGGAGGTGGGGGTTTGAGGGCCCAGGGCCGGTATATGCGTCGTCGTCCTCGCTGTCGCTGCTGATGGAGATGGCGTCCGAGGTTTCGTAGTGGCGATGGCTAGCCATAGTGTACGTAGATATTAGGAACGAAGATGGTTGGATGGAGTGCGCATGCGTAGTCGCCCAGTAGGGATCTACTCCGGATCAAGGCCGCTAGTACTTAACCGACGCGTCACCATAATCGGCCGCACGTGAGCGTGTTTTCTGAGTTACTGGCAGGGTTAGGTATCTTTGCTCGTTCAACCTTAAGTAGTACCTCATGACAGTGGTGTGTGCATACTATCGATGTTTTTGACACCAAAGCTTCCTGAATCGTTGATATTGGACGAACCTCGTGCGCTGTACTCGGATAAACACGTCCTCTAAGTTGACGCATCGTCCATATATGTTTTCTTTTTCTCGCTAGGTGCAAACTTCAGTCCGAGATACACTGTTATTCTGACTATGTGTCAACTTGACCCTCGCCTGGCTTTCCCTTATACTTAGGCATCGTCCTAGATATAGGTTGAGGTGTCAAATAAACGAGCTGTGCCCCGAAAATTCAGAAAATACTTACCCCTCTTTTGTGGTGAGCTCGGGCAAGAGTTCACTCACGCCCTTATGTCCAGACCACTTTGGCACGCCATCAAGGACCTCCATAACGCGTTCGCCGTAGAAGATGTGAGCACTCGGTTGGAAGTTGACAGGGACCTTGCGATCCGGGAATTTGAAGGATGATGGGTATGCGAGAACGGTACGTCGCCCCTCATCAAAGAGAGGTGAACAACACTAGTCACAGGATACCTTTCGTACGTGATGGGTGAGTATGTTGATTCTAGAGAAGTAAAACAAAGGCTCACTTTGCAGGGGACGTCATGCAAGCCTCGACGTCTCTGTGTCGAGAAGAAGTGGAGACTGTTTTCTTGGTTCTTCACCATGCGAACGGAGGTCTATGATGTCGAACGATATCACCTGGCCCGAGAAATTCCATGATAGAGCAACCGCGTACCTTTGGGAAGATGACGGCCCGTTGGAAAGGCGCGCCGTGAAGGTGTTGGCACTGTCTACAATGGCAGTGCTTCGCGTCGACGGGATCGCCATGAAACTCGAACGCTACATTCCCACACCAGCACTGGCTAAAAGCGTATGGCCCATTGATAATGGAAGAGCTTGACCAGTAACGTCTGGAACGATTTACCTGTAGTATTTCGGACCGAAGAGTTCACCCTCGCTCTGCCACTCGTAGGGCGGTTTGCGCATGAAATCCTTTTCGTACCCTCCCCCGTTCTGGCTAGGTATGGGTTCATTCCAGCCGGTGTTTGGGAGAGGAACCGCATGGCCATTCTCATGATGATCCTCAGGAGGTGGATGAGGAATCCCGGAATGAGGACCGTCCGTGTCGTGGTCAGACGATGCTGGGTGTACATTTGGATGCACCGAGTTTGAAAGCATGGTTAGGCGTCAAAGCTGACCGCCAGGTTAATGTAGAGATAGATGGATATCTGAGGCGTACTACATAGTGCCGTAGTGCTCCGGCTTAAGTATTGGGCTCGAGACCCCGGGCTCCTCCCCTGGTATGCTCTGTGGTGCCGTTCTGACGTCATTCCTGACTCCCTTTTTTAGATCATGTGATCGCGTTTAGAGCGCGTCCCCGCAAGGGGTGGGAAGCGCTGGGCGCTCGATGACACGCTTCCCCAGGTCTCTCGATCGAGCGGGATGCTCAGTCCTGTGTCCAGTGTCCACGGGCAACGGCGCAGCCTGCACCTGTACCACGACCATCTCCCACAAAGGCAATACGATTCGACCCCTCAGTTCAGCGTACAAGGCGTGCAGCTGCCTCCATCTCTAACCCCGACAAAACGATTTCAATATCACGATGGCCTTGTTTTCAAAGCTCGCACCCTCATTTGTGTCGGCTTTCGGCCTACAGGCAGGTAAATGACACGTACTCCTTGTGCGCGACAACAAAGACTAATGGTCTCATAGTTCTCGCTCTTGTCTTCGTTCCCCAAGCCAATGAGAAGTTTTACGATTTGGGAGGCTCGATAGGCTTCGCCTCCACGACTTTCGTTTCTCTTTACTACCCACACCTCAAAGCCAAATATTGGGACCGTGTCCCCAATTCGACCCTGCCTTCCATTACATATTTCGCTCCGCGTCAGATCCTCATGAACGCGGCCATCATTGCTTGGTCTTCCAGACTTGGCGCCTTCCTCTTCTCGGTGCGCCCAGATACGTACGAATATTACGACACCTCCTGACCTGAGGAAGCAGAGAGCGATCAAGGCAGGCGGTGATTCTAGATTCGATGAAGTCAAGCACAAGCCTGCCGCATTCACGGGATTCTGGATGGCACAGGGTGGGTATCCATGTAACATAGATCGTGAGCTTGTTGTGACATCCCGTCTAGCGACGTGGGTACTCCTCGTCGGGCTCCCCGTGTATATGGTCAGTCCCCAGAAAGCCTCCTCCGCTGCTGCCTGCTTGTAAACTGTGATAAATTCCGGAGTTTCGGTTTTCCGAAGGATAGGCTTTCCTGCAGTCGGTCTAACCCGCTAACGTCCTTTATTCCACGCCATATAGGTCAATACGCTCCCTCCAGCCAATCACCCTAAACTCGGCCCCCTGGATTATTTCTCCGTTGCGTTGTGGGCCAGCTCTTGGCTGTTCGAGATCGGTACGTAAAACTCAACACGCCGCTGTCCATCGAAACTTCCCCGTCTCGGAAATGTAGTCGCCGACCACCAGAAGGCGTCTTGGCGGCGTAGGAAGGAGGACAAGGAACACGATGACAAGTTCATCACGCAGGGTTTATGGGCATTGAGCAGGCACCCCAAGTACGTCTTTGTCACTGCTATATGTGCGCCTCGGTTCTCAGAAAGGCTTAATATGATCGATTGGCGCCTCCAGCTATGTGGGTGAAGTAGGTGTATGGACCGGAATGTGGTTGCTATCGGGCGGCTCGCTTCTCAGCCCCTTCTTTCCGAAGGCAGCGTGGCTGATGGCTGGGGCCAGCCCTCTCTTGACTTGGTTCCTTCTCACGCGCGTCTCTGGCGTCCCCCCGTTGGAGGTGAGTCTCACGTCTGACAGTGTTCACCTTGTATTGATCTGGTTCATTCACGAACTCAATGGCTAGAGGGCGGGGGATAAGAAGTTCGGGGGCGATCCGAAATGGCAAGAATACAAGCGGTGAGTGTGTACTTTATGAGTCCAGTGCCTTGGCACCCTCGTTCCGGACTTCCTCTTCGCCTCATTGCTGTTGGCGGACGGGCCGTAGCGCAGTCATCCGTCCTCGCGCGACTGGTAGCGTCGCACCGGATGCGCTGCATCTATCCGATCGTGGGATTTGAGGCCCAGGGGCGATCCCATTGGCTTGCTTCCTGGCCTAAGACCGGTTCTCGACTTCTCCTCCGAAACGCGCGGGCGTCCCGTCTGTTCATGAGGGGTACAATACGTCACTTGAGCAGCCATCTCCGCCCGACGAAATCCGCCGGACTCAAGCACTCAATGGGTGCATCTTTGGAGGCGAGACTTACCCAACTATTCCCATTTCTTCAGAGCGGTCCCCGTATTCTGGCCTTGGTCGAAGGCGGAGAGCGACAAGACCGAGTGAAGAGGGGGGCTTTCTTTTGGCGTCGCAGGGTGAGTCTAATTGTAGCAAAACGAACCATGTTGTCTGACGTTACAACGCCGTTGACCACCAGGAACAACGCAGCTTCCGCGAAGCCATACCGCCGGTACAAAGTTATATCCCGATGCCTGGATCCCGAACGTTTCGGGAAAAATTAGCTGGGTCGGCTATTCACACATGAACTCCGTTGTATGCATTGTTCCACACGCGCAGGCGTGCCGATCCCGTGAATGTTACTTATCTTGTCCATGCTGTCTGAAAAGACCGGGTTTCTTCCCAGGATGAAGGGGGTTTCTAGAAGCGTGCTATCACTTTTTGCCGACCATCGACAATAGCTAGGTCCGCGAGGCCTACACGAAAGCCCGTGAACGATTCCCCGAAAATACAGGCCGCACGATTAGGGAGTAGCGATTACTGGCGGGGTCACTCCTGAAATTATCAGCCAAGATGTACTACATGGGCGTTTGGCACAGTGGTAGCGCGCCTGCTTTGCATTTGTGCAAACTGCATGAGGTCGAGGGTTCGAACCCCTCAACGTCCAACTGATGGGTTCTTTTGAGCCGCGTTGCTTTTGCCACTGCGAATATATCGGGGGGCGGAACGGATGAGACAAGGTTAACACGCGGTTGGTGGGGGCGCGGGGGAAGTTCTGGCAAGATTGATTGATTAACGGCCTGGACCCTGTACAGGAGCTCCCGCGCCTACGCAGATCGAGCAAACAGAATTCCGACTCTTCTTGGTACGGCATCAATGAAAGTTTCATGCTCCCTCCTCTGCGGCCCAAACCCAGCGATGCATTTAGGCGATATGCGCACCCCTACGTAAGTACTCTACGTGACTTAAAAAGCCGCGTCGACACGCGCGGCGGTCACCCGCTGGTCGTCCCGGCATACTCTCCGACTCCGAGCCTGAGACCCAGCTGCTCCGATGCACGCTACCTTCCCGGTCTATGCCCCCGCGACACCGTCTGAAATCTGACAGCTTCTTGTCACTGACAGCGTTACAGCATCCGGTGAGCTCTCTGTATATATACACGCGACGACCTACTCTGACGGACTGCCCAGACAGCGATCTATAAAGTCAGGCGCAGTCTGTCTGCAGCTTGCTTGACTCGTTACCTTCGTGTTCCCGGCCTTTCTTTAATTCCCAGTACAACCCGCAAAATTTATCGAGATGGCCTCCCTCGGTCCCGAATCACCCGCAGAACTTGCAGCCAAGAACGACTTTGGAGCGAACATTTGGGCCATTTTTCAAGACCTATACGAAGCTAAATGGGATCAAGGTACGGTGCCGTGCGACACTCAAATTCTTCTGTGGATACAGGCTGATATCTTTCGACCACGCAGCACGCTGGAACGCCGCCGTCGGTTTGTGATTTATCTACATGTTCCGCCCGAGTTGCGGGCTCACCCAGCGCTCGCAGCTCGATTCAAGGCTGCCCACGACCCCGCCGTCGTACAGCGCTTCTGGATGCGAGCAAAATTGCCTACGTGGGACGCGTTGGAGGCGCAGTTCCGCAAGGGCCCCCCGCCATTCCTGAGGCCTGGATGGCGGAGCCCCCTCTTAGGCAAGAAGGTAGACCTCCGGTGGCTCGATGCGGGCCCGTTCGACCACGTCAAGGGCTCCAAAGACGGCTGGCGAGACGCCAGGATACTCATCATCGAGTTCTGGGCAACGTGAGTGCCATTTTTTCGCCTCGGTCCGGGATCACGCGTTCGCGTTCTGTGCTGCAAGACGTCCGTCGCGGGGCACGAATGACCTCCCTGGCGTCTGCACCGCCGACCGGTTCTTTGTGGACGGAAGGGGGGAAGCTCTCGCGGCGCGCGCCTCTGCTGCCCTGCCCGCGGCAGCGCTCCGGGTTCGCATGCGTACGTCAGAGTATTACTGTGTACTGACCCCGAGATCTTCTTCCCCCGCCTGCGTGCGTGCAGATGGTGCAGGGTGCGTGCAGTATGGGACATACACGGCTTAATTGCCTTCGACTGACCCGCGAGCCCGCCCCGCGGCATTCCCAGCCGTGCCTCGCGGTCTTCCGCGACCTGTCGGCCATCGCGCGCACCCACCCCGACATCAAGGTCGTCGCGTTCAACTCGGAGGGCATCTTCACGAACGCCCCCATCGACGTCGCTGCCGTCCGGAAGTTCGTCGCACGGCGTGACGATATGGACTACCCGATCTACGTCGACACGCACCGCGTCGCGGTCAATTGTGCGTCCCCGTTCCTTGTTCCTGGCTGCTTCCCGCTGCTCTTCTACTCGGCCACACCGTACGAAGGTACACCCGCTGACTAAGCATCTTCGATATCGCAGCGATCTTTCAGCCTGGACAAAATCTCTCTATTCCCTTGGGTGCGTGCACGGTTCTCGAGGTTAATGAAACTCTCGAGAGTTCGAAGAATATTCGGATCTGGTCTCACGCTCATGCCATCCCCCAGCGTTTATCATTACGCCGAAGGATGGGATCGTTCGCTGGGTGGGGAACCCCGAAGAGATGGCGGCACCTCTCGAGAAGGCTTTCGCTGCTGCGTAGCGCTGGCCACAAACGCGCCTAGCTACTTGGCGGCACATTCTAGGGAAACTAAAAGGGGCTAATGGCCCAGCCGACCCTGCATTTATCTCAGAGCGACTGGTTTGCCGACGTTCGCTGTTGTCATTGAGTATTTCCACCGCGCCCTAGGGGCCTCCCATGTATACCAAGGTCACTGGCCGCTCATGTAGTATAGCATCACGATGAACCTCAAGGTTGCGGCTCCTGTATCGCATCAATGCCACTTGAAGGCGCCTGGCGACGTCACAGGACAATTCCGGCACGGCTTCTGCGTTGTACTCTCAAAAGTTTAAAGTTTCATACATGTCTCCTGACAAGAATCGTCGGATGCTCTCCCGATACGTCTAAACGGAGCGGGAAGCGGAGTGCGCTGCACGTCTTTCCGGCGTTTGGTCCACCCTGAAATCCAGCCGGTGACGTGTGGCAGAACATCGTGATATGATGAAGCACTGGCCTTGTGGTGAGTGTCCAAGCCCGCCGTCGAAACGCCGTGCGTACGTCCGGGTATGCGGCCACGGCGGGCAGGAGGCGCGATCGACGCCGCCTCCAAGCGAGCATATTCCAGGCGCCGGAGAAGCGGCTATCCTAATTTATAGTATCCTTGTGATAGTTCGTAGGCATTGGAATGTGCCGGAAGGCAGTACGACGTACTGCTGGTTGACACCCAGGATCGTAGGTCCCTACGCAAAGTAGAGTGCGCACGGAATTTGTGTAGAAGCCGAGAGTGAATATCGGCCTGTCAAAAAGGCGCAGTCATCTCAAATGAAATTCTCGTACGCTGCTCACTACTTGCACTGAGATGGGCATTGAAAAAACGGACAATGTCCAGTAAGCTACATGGCACGCTGAACCCCCCACTAGGTCACCTGGGTCGACCGGGTGGGTACGCTCTGGCGCACATTGACAACGTGCCTTCGGCTGTTTGGATTCTTTCTTCGATTGAGGCGCACTGTACTAGTCTGGATGACTTCCTCCAAGTCGCCGGTGGGCACTCCTACTTGAAGCCGCCGCCGCAAGGTTTCCGCAAGTACCGCGATCGGCAGTACCTTGAATTGGCACCTTGTGGCTGCTCCGTAAACGGGTCATCCAGGCGGTCCTTGTGGTTGTGAGTTTTCAGGACGTCCTCAGGCCGAATTCTGTGGTCCACACTACAAGACTAGCAGCAGTCTAGAATAAGTCGCAGCAAAAGGGAGTCGCCTCCTGACACCAGGACCGTACGAGGAGGTCGACAATCCCGGTCGCGCTTAGCGACGGTAACTCTCGTGGGCGGGTCAGCAAAGGGGAAGCGAAAAGAAGGAACACTGCACCGTAACGCGTGGCTGGCGGCTTGTGGGCACCGGTACCAGAGAGGCCCTGTGGACGGGCAGCGCCGCAGTCTGGCACCAGCGGCGCAATGTTCTGCCAGTGAGTTGAGCTCCGATGCCATGAGAGGCACCGTGGGACGGTCGTAGCTGACAATCATCGACGCGCACCTATTCGCCGAACACCTGTCTTCACGGCCGGCTAGCATGACAGCTTCATGAGGCGATCCCGGCGGTAGTCCAGCCCGCGTTTCGGCGCCAAGGCGAACTCGACGAGTCTGCGCATTTGCCACATGCCAACGGCGCGAATTTGTAGCCGATTGGGCTCGCGCCTGCTGATTGGGTCCAGCTAAGAGTAGTAGAAAGGGTAATAGCGTGCAGCCTCCAGAGTCGCCCTATTCTACCGCTCGATGGGGCTCTTATGCGAGTTGACCGCATGGTTGAGAACATTCTATTTTCCCAGCCGCTAGCAGACAATTCAAGTGGGGGGATAGAAATAGAACGAAGTCATCCCGTCCGTAAAGTATCACTGCACTCGCGGGAGTGAACGATCTGGCCCATGGAGGCATCATACCATTCTTGTGATGGGAAGGGAGCATGCGGCAGGCCGAGACCCACTGGAAGCGAGGCTTCACCGAATCGGATCCCAAAAGCATGAGATAAGGGAACGCAAGGGAAGACGAGAGTGAGGCGAGGAAGACTTCCGAGAGGGTCCGAAGAAAGTCGAAGCCGTGCACGCACTGCGGCGCTGACGTGACAAGGGGTGTACAGTCAGATAAGACATCGGACTTACAAAATTGTCCTTGGCAGTACGAAAAGGCGAGCAGAAAGGGTGCGGCGGAGAAAAATATTGATGTGACATATTCCAAACATGCGTTGCTCGGACCGATTGGAGCACTAGCGGATACTATCGGACTCGCGACAGAAACTGTGCTGTCGACCGGGCCTAACTTCGTATGAGTATCCGTGTCATTTTCCACCGCGGTAAGTTTTACGCCGTTCATCTTAAAAGAAAAATCACACTGCGGTCAAATCACATAATATCGTTCTCGTTGGAGGTTTGAAGCGCATAGGAACGTACCTGATCATCCCTGCACGTCTCCTGAGTCCTGCAAACACCTGGATCAGCTACGCAATCGGATACGGCTGGAAAGTGGAGACCGCAAGTGAAAATTTAGCGTATCTGGACATGGCTTGTTGAGCGGCAATGCAAACAGGCGTTGAACGTGACGGATCCCGCGCCGTTGCGACCACTTGCCATGGGATAGTGAGTCGTAATTGGAGAAGATGACCGTTGGCTACGATCCTAGGGGATATTGTGAGCCTGAGATAATGAGAGAGGGCAGCAAAGGAAAGACACAGGATAAGAAGGACGACGTACTCATTCCAGAGCATTGACTCATGCCGGTTGAGACCCTTTTTGAACGCAGAAAAGGAGACACTCGCATTTTAGACGCCCGCTTCGGGCGCCGTTCAATACACACGTGGCTGAAATAAGCACAGCTCTCCTGGTAGCCTGCCGCGCCACAGGTGGCAAGTATATACTGGTATTTGTGGTAGCCATAATCAATCGGGGGCAACGATCGTTCACAGAAGGCACCAGGAGGAGTATACGATTGAGATCAGGCACAATTCGTCTTATTCACACAGTGCACAAAATGGCCGATTTGCGCGCACATCCGAGACACCGCTTGGAGAGACGCCATATGTGGCTGGCAAATTAACATTTGGGCGGGAGCGTTGCGCACGGACGACAAACGGCGTGGGCGCGAGAATTACTGTGGCTACGACTGTGGGCAGAAGGTAATCGTGTAGTCGGCTTTGAGTGAAGCATCGCAGCTGAAGAGCGCAGTACCGCTCGATTCGTCGAATGCGTACGCGTATGATCGTGGACAATTCTCCTCTGTAGCACGACCATGACGTCAGCTCTGTCAATTTCAAACTTGTAGGCGAACATTCGCGTACTGAAGTAACTGTAGTACTGCACCCCGGAGCTCGGACAGTTCGACGGCGAGCTGAAGTTGCCTGAACAGCAGTCCGGGCTGTTGACTGCGAAGTCCGTGAGTCTCGAAACATTGAACGAAGAGGAAATGGATGCGTCGTACCATATCCCGAAAGGCCGGCGCTACAGGCAGTCTTACATCCTGCTGTCTTGCCGTTAGCGTCCTTGGGGGCGCTGAGAGGCTCAGGACCTTTGCGGGTAAGACTCAGTGCCTACGTTCAACGCGCAGTTGATCTGAAATCTATAAGGCTCACAATCCTTAACAAGGTCGACCGAGCAGGACGCCTCAGGGCAGCCTTTGTTGTTTGTGATCTTCATCGGCACATTGTGACCATCAACAACAGAGACTATGATCTCTGTCAGTATCGAGCCGATGTTCCATAATTTAACATCCGCTCACCATCGTAGCTGTCTGCAGCACCGTTGATCCCCAAGGTGAACTCGGCGAGTGTGGCTGGCGGTATACCCTGCAGTACGATGTCAAAGTTTGGCGGTCACTGAGAGAAACGCCAAGTCGTTTCAAAGACGCAAACTCCGACGTACTGTACCCGTGTGTAGATCGCACTCCAAACCACCATTGCAGCCCCCGGTGAGACAGGAGGCAGGGCCAGCATTTGAGTTGGGGAAGTCGCATTGAGTGCGCGCCTTTCGCGGGCGGGGCTTGTACGTCAAAAAGGACTTCTCGATAAGAAGGTTCATTACATACCCAGATCCGCCCGGATACCCAGTTGTCAGGTACCTCAAAGGTAACATGATCAAAAGCTGGCAGGAGCCA
This sequence comes from Trametes meyenii, assembly GCA_022606255.1. NCBI lineage: Eukaryota > Fungi > Basidiomycota > Agaricomycetes > Polyporales > Polyporaceae > Trametes > Trametes meyenii. Next base: position 2,006,922 of record JABYQG010000003.1, on the reverse strand, counting down.
ACTGGGAACATTGCTTTCGTTAGACGGCAGGATCGTGAATCGACAAACATGCGTACCCGGTAGTGTGATTTGGGGTCGCGCTCCCTACATTAAGATCCGTAAATATCTACGTGATGTAGTAGTAACAGAGTGAGCGATGGCCATTTTCGTCAAAAGAAGCAGCATACGTACGGCTGGCCTGCGGAATGTGTGTGAGTATGTTCGTGCTCATTTGGAGGGCGATCTACATACCAAACAGTGTACGAGCAAGAGTTAAACACTGTGAAGGTCCTTGCGTACACGTTCAAGCCTGCTAGGGCTATAACGATCGCGACAGTCAAGGTACGCATAGTGTGGGAGTCGGAACTGAAGGAGACCACGAGCAACTGCTGGTGCCTTCGCGCCTTCGCCTGAGTTCTTGTACTACTAGACTAGCGGTTGCTGGATTGTGATTCCTTCCGGTGCCAGGGCCACGAAGGACGTGGGGATGTGTGGCACAAGTGCCACCCATGCGGTTGTTGCCCAGTTTAAATCATGTTCGGCAGTACAGAGGCCATTTCTGTGCACTTCGTAGGTTGAGGTTCGAATAGAGGTACAACTAGATACAAAAGGCGACAGATCGCAACCCTTCTCATCGTTGAAAGGGGACATTTCATGCGGATTCCGAAATCGAAGATAGAACCCATGTGCTTTTCGTCGGATGAACAACCTGTGTCACACGAAGCGCGAGGTCTTGAGACACTTTGACCGCTGTATTCCTCGTCTCAACACCGCTCATGTACCCGGAGGGGCCTGAGTCCGATTCTGTGTTCGTGGAGACGATCGGAAAGAAGTGAAGCATACCTTCTACCATCTTCGTTCGTTGGGATGGCACTACCCCAGGCGATTCTGAGCGGTGTTGACTATGGCGGATCCATGGTGACGGCCAGGCTGCAAAGCTCGAGAAGGTCTGGGTGCATCGTCAAATGGCCCGAGTGTTGTTTGCGAGATGCGCATACAGCCTAGCGTGGCGGTGTTTCAGTGTGCAGGAGCAGGGCGTCAAGTTCAATGGAGAAGACTGAGGTTCCAGCTCCAATCTTCAACATTCGATCCTGTTGAACTTGGTGGAAAAGCGCAGCGTTGCGGCCGCGTCGGCAATGAAGCTGACGCGCGTCACAGCCACCTCCACGCCACAGCCCGAGCGCTGAGCTCCGCGTCCAACGGCATACACGGCTTTGTGGGTTGGACTGCACAGCGGGTATTATATGCCGTACTAGAAGGCCTTCCCTCACGATGTTGCCGCTGCGTCTCTGGGCGGATAATGAATTCCTACACAAACGAATGAATTAGGCAAGAAGGTATCACGTAGAGGCGTTTTACAGTGGTGTAGTACAAATGACGGTTACAGATTGAAGGGTGGTACTGATGGTGATACAACCGGTATTTTACAGAAGTCCGTGGTAGTGCTCCAAACGAAGAATTGCTGTGTCTCGAATAGCCCGATCGAAGAGGAAGTCGTGTGCGAGTCCCGCAAGTAATAAGTCATGCGAGCATCGAGGCGAGGACGCCTCCGCCCACGTCAAGCAAACCGTAAAATGGCCGTACCGCTCAAGCCCGGCGCCACGCTTGCACCGCATCGCCCGCGCGACAACACGAAAGGACGTGATATATGACGGGGAGGTGAACGCCACGCTGCCTATAGACTGCGGTCGACCATCTCCCAGTCTTCCTGGCTAAGATCGTCCCACGAGGCGCTCAGCGTGGTATCACCACAACGTTGCCCCTCGCCATCACGCGAGGCGACGAGGTGCTCCAGAGCTTCAGTCGCTGAGATGATCGACATGGCCACCCGTGGTCCCATGTGAAGGATATTACGACCGACAGGCGACATCCGCATGCGCGTCTCGATCGCCGTGCGATACAAGTCCGGCTCCCGTTTCTTGGTACAAGGCAGGGAGGGACGCTCGCCAAGAGTGCGTTGCACAGGTGCGAGGGGTGATGAGGTGCGGGGGCGAGATACTGTGCGGCGTGACGTGAAGATCAGGATCGGGGATGACGAAGCCTTGGGCGTGGGGGATGCAAAATGAATGGAGGGCGTGCATGACGGAGCTGCTCTCCGTTTCCGCATCCTGTGGTCGTACTGGCCGATGACTAGGCTGTCGCAGGCCGTATAAGACTTGGTAGGGCCGTCCCGACCATAGAGTGGTGTGTATTCCGCCGCTTGCATATCCGCTAGGGAGAGGTAGGAGCCGGTGCGCCGAAGCGGGGTCCGAGCGGATTTGGCAGGCGCAGGTGTCGAGAACGACATTGTGCGTTTCCGCGGGACGTAGGAGATGGTGGTCGCAGAAGACGGGGAAGCCACCGCACAGGACATGAACGAGGAGTTTAAGAGTGGAGAGGTGGAGGAGCGGGATGGAGACGGAAGACAAAGGGTGGCCCTCCGCAGACACAAAGCGCGGGGTATAATACCACCACCTACGCCACACCACGTGACGTCCTTGCCTGAAATGGAGGGCCGGCGAGTGCCGTAACCGGGCGTGAAGACGCAGCAGAACCCAGACTCGAGTCACTCCCGGGCGCTTCGTCACCGGACATGCTGAACCCACGACGTTGTGCTCCGAGCCGACCGCCCTACTGGCCGTCCGCGGGGTCAGAGCAGTACGCCGACGGCGCACCGTACCCGACGCAAGGCGAGAAAGTCCCAAAACAGTGCGGCGTGGGGCGCGCAGAGTCCGCCCGACACGCTTCGGCGGGTGTTGATCATCTTGATATGTTGACCGGCGCCGTCGCCACGACTGTGTAACAGCTTGACGGTCATGCCCTACGCAGCGCCTCGAGCTGGCTGTGAATAGCGACCAGCCTGTGAAATACGCCCGGACGACGTGAGAGCACAACGGGCACGATGATAACACCGGGGATGTAGCACACAATTAACTGGTGATCGGTAAGTCCAGAACTCACGACGTCGTTCAAGGACACATGCCACCCCATCGAGCGTGCCCGACCGGGACCATCCTATTACTTGTCCTACTCAAGATAGCACAATCCGTTCACTCGACCTTCCAAGGCGTCAGGAACCAGGCGGTGAACCAGGGAAGGCATTTGCCGAGCTGGTGCCGGATAACCCCAGGGCTGTGCGTAGGGATTGGAGTCATCTAAGGCATCGGTTCAATTGAAGCAGGGTCCCATTTCTCAGAATGGGTGTAGCAGGGGGTGTAGCAGCTGAACAATAGACAGATGACGGGGATGGAGGAAGAGGGACAAGACAGACAGCTCTCCTCTCCGTCGCTGCCTCGAGGCATCAAGCGAATCTTATCTCCGGGTACTTACGAAATCTTATCTACCCCTTCCCCACTCAGATACACGGCCCTCGAGTCTATCGCCCCTGGCCCCAGCTACTTATCGTGCCTTTGGTTGGTTATCCGAATGCAGCTCTCCCAGTGTCTTCCAGCTACTCTGTTGACGGCGGGTGCTGCGCCATCTACAACGCGCAAACCGCCTGATACACAAGGCGAGCAAACGTATACATATCTAGAGTGGTGACGGTCCCGACTCGGCGGCAATTATGCGTATTTCCCCGCGGGAAGAAGCCAAACTTCTCTTGCATCAGGTATGTCGCCATTTCCACAGCCTGAAACGCGAACCCTGACAGGAACGGTCACCTAGGCGGGTTTTCTTGCGCAAAAGCGTCTTGCGCGGGGCTTGCAGCTTAACCAGACGGAGGCAATTGCCCTCATAGCCTGTCAACTTCAGGAGCGCATCAGAGATGGCAAACACTCGGTCGCTGAGCTCATGCAACATGGAAAGACCCTTCTCGGAAGGAGGCACGTACTCCCCGGCGTGTCTGCTCTTCTCCACGAGATCCAGGTAGAGGGCACGTTCCACGATGGGTGAGTCTCACTACTACCCGAATGTGCGTAGCAATCAAACCACCTGTGCTAGCGTCTTCCTAGTCACCGTGCACGACCCTATCTGCACGGATGATGGCGACCTGGGAGCGGCATTGTACGGGTCGTTCCTCCCCGCGCCCCCAAACGACGCTTTCCCCAAAGTAGAGCCTGTCGAATATTCCCGTGACAAGGCGCCAGGCGCATTAGTCGTGAAGAAGGATAGGATCCGGCTCAACCAAGGGCGAGAGCGCGTCAAGCTACGCGTGACGAACAATGGAGACAGACCAATCCAGGTACGCAGCCTCTGTCGCCTCTCGTGTTCGAAGCACCCTCCGGCCGTCCCCATCACCTATACGGCTGCCTTTAATGTGATAGCGTAATAGGGCAGCTATTCACATCCCAGCATACCCACAACTCTGGTGGTCACTCCAGTTTGTGCCGTCTGACTTCACCCTTGCGTATCTGTGAACACATCCGAGTTTGATGACATCGCCGAGAAGGGCACCATTTCTACTCGCAGCGTCATGATGGCTGGAAGGATGGATAAGACGAACGAGCTGTGATAGTCTATCATGGAGCGCATACACCCACCATCTAGGCACGAAACAGCAACAATAGGTCATTAGTCCTCGTAGATGTTTAAATTCGAAAAGCGTCCGTGCATCCCGTCGGCGAAATGCTAACCTCATCGAATACTCCCATTTTATAGATTGGATCCCACTACCACTTCATAGAAACGAATCCTGCGCTCGTCTTCGATCGCGGCAAAGCGTACGGGAAGCGTCTCGACATCGCAGCCGGAACCGCAGTGCGCTTTGAGCCGGGCGACTCGAAAACGGTCACTCTCTGCGAGATCGCAGGCGCGAAGATTGTTTCCGGCGGCAACGGTCTCGCTACGGGCGTAGTAGATCTGTCGCGTACCGCGGACATCGTGCGTAACTTGGTACAGAAGGGCTTTGGGCACGTCCCACAGCCCGGCGCGCTGGAAGTCCACGAGGATACGGACATCGGTCGCGATGCGTACGTCGCCATGTTCGGCCCCACTGTAGGTGATAGGGTGCGTCTTGGAGACAGCGCGCTCTGGATCGAGGTAGAGCGCGACGAGGTGTGTCCGGAACACTCTGTATGCCGAAAGCTTTCTCATGGGGTCCATCTGTGTAGACTATCTACGGAGACGAAGTAAAGTTCGGCGGAGGTCAGTGATTCTGGTTATTCGGTGATCCTCGGCTCAAGCTATTTGTAGGCAAGACTATCCGCGAAGGTATGGGCCAGGCCACAAATAGGCCTTCCTCCGAAACACTCGACCTGGTCATAACGAACGCCCTTATTGTCGACTGGTCTGGCATCTACAAGGTTAGCTTCCCAGTAACATGGCTACCACATGGTACCCACACCCCTCCAGGCAGACATCGGTGTGAAGAATGGTGTGATTGTTGGCATCGGCAAGGCCGGAAACCCTGATGTCATGGCCGGGGTACATCCCGATCTCGTCGTAGGGTCTGCCACAGAGGTCATCGCGGGCGAGAAGCTCATCGTCACCGCGGGCGCCATCGATGCACACGTCCACTTCATCTGCCCGCAGCAGATCACAGAGGCTCTCGCATCTGGCACGACGACCATGATCGGTGGCGGGACGGGCCCAAGTGCTGGAACAAACGCGACAACGTGCACACCTAGTCCGTTCTATATGCGGCACATATTGGCAGCGATGGACGGTTTGCCGATGAACTTCGCTGTCACTGGTAAGGGGAACGACAGCGGCGCAAATGCGCTCGAGGACATTGTCAAAGCCGGCGCAGCGGGCTTGAAGTTGCACGAGGACTGGGGCTCGACCCCGTCTGCTATTGCCACAGCCCTAGACGTCGGAGACAAGTACGACGTGCAGGTCCGTGTATGAAGGTCAGCTTGCGATACCACCGGCTCATAGTGTGCATCCCAGGTTAACATCCACACGGACACATTGAACGAGAGTGGCTTCGTCGAAAGTGAGTTCCCACCGGGCGCAGCCTCGAGCCTTCGAGCACCGCCCCTCACGTTCTATCCATAGGCACGATTGCTGCGTTCGGCCATCGTACTATCCATACCTATCATACAGAAGGCGCAGGTATGTCACCCCAGATGTTCCCCTCTCCTCCCCTCTCCTCATGGCCTCCACCAGGGGGCGGACATGCCCCTGACATTATTGTTGTGTGTGGCCTGGACAACGTCCTTCCATCTTCGACGAACCCTACCCGGCCATACACCGGCAACACTCTGGACGAACATCTTGATGTGCGACGCTCTAAACAATGTTTCGGCCCACCGGAAGGAACTTACCCCGTTCCATTGCAGATGCTGATGGTCTGCCACCACCTCGACAAGTCAATCCCAGAAGACCTAGCCTTCGCCGAGTCCCGCATCCGAGCAGAAACTGTCGCAGCCGAGGACGTGCTCCATGACACCGGTGCAATCTCCATGATCAGCTCTGACTCACAGGCGATGGGTCGAGTCGGCGAGGTTGTCAGTAGGACGTGGCGCACTGCCAGCAAAATGCGCGAGTTCCGTGGTTCCCTGACTTCTTTGGGCGACTATGACGGGCACGACAACGGCAGGGTCAAGCGCTACATCTCCAAATATACCATCAACCCGTGAGGCTCGCCCAGTCCAGTATATGCCGCCAGGGTGAAAAGTGCTAACTTCTCATGACTACAGCGCTATTACACACGGTATCAGTCACCTCGTCGGGCATGTTGCAATTGGGACTCTGGCAGACTTGGTGCTGTGGAAGCCTGAGAATTTCGGCGCCAAGCCTGAGATGGTCCTAAAGTCGGGTGTCATCGCATGGGCACAGGTCCGTCCGTCCCCGCCCTCTTTTAGAAGTCTAGCGCACGCCGCCGACAACTCACACTGACTCCCTCCTTCCCTTTTTGCCGCAGATGGGAGACGCAAACGCCTCCATCCCGACTGTACAACCTTTCATCGGCCGCCCCATGTGGGGTTCGCACCCGGGGTCGGCGGCGCTGAACTCGGTGTCGTTCGTGTCGGAGGTTTCTATCGCATCGGGCGTCATCGCATCATACGGCTTGAAGAAGCGCTTCGAGGCGGTGCGCAACTGCCGTTCGGTGACCAAAAAGGATATGAAGTGGAACGATGCGACGCCCAAGATGAAGGTTGATCCCGAAAACTATGAGGTGCACGCCGATGGCGTACTGGCCGATATCGAACCTGCAGAGAAACTACCGCTGGCGCGATATTATAACATTTTCTAAGGTGACCAGGTCTGTTTGTGTAGTAGGAAAGGGTTGATCATGGTACAGGCGAAACCCAAGGCAGTCATGTGTGAAGCTACCATCAGTGTATAATAGAGCTATTCGGGGATGCGTGAAACGAAGTCTATAATCTTGCAATGCCAACTTCAGGGGCTCAAAAGTGTCTTTCTCGCACAATCTTCGAATATCCCATCGGGGCAAAAAGATTTGGGAACGGCTTGGGGGCCGTGTCTCACGCTTGACACGAGATGCACAGTCTTTGTGATTGTCTGGTCTGTTTCATGCTTGCAACTCAACGACCTCCATCGCTCGTAAGTGGGCCAACCGTACGTCCTATGGCAAATCGCATATCTCTCGTGCGTCTGTATCGTGTCTGATCCCTAGTTTAGTATATCAGCCGAGAGATGCTCCGCAAAGAGTGCACATCGACACATGAACGAGGAGGCCCCCACTCGGTCAATCAGCACTTATGATCCCGTGTGGAGCCTTTCAGTCTTGTCATCGTCGTCATGCAAAAGACAATTTTATTCGCACGTTCATCAACTAGGCGTCTCGGCTCTTCTACTCCGCGCACGATACAAGGATGAATATGTTGAGTAACTCGTAGACTGCCTATCCAATACTTGAAGATCTTTCAGCGATCCCACCCATTCAAATTGTCTTTGGTGCGATTTGCACATCCACAACGTTAGTAAATACTATATAACTTCAGGTTCTTGCCAAAGACACCTGCACGAACTTGCAGCTGTACGTACACACCCATGACCTGCCTTCATTCGCGACTCACATTTTAGCTCGTTTTCTTTGATGGACGTCCAACAGCCGGACATCAACCCACGAGGATCTCCGCGCCGGGGCGCATCTCGAGCATATGCTCGACCCACAGCGGCGCTCGGTGGCTGTGACCACGAAGAAACCCCGATATGGCATGCAGTCTATTCGTTTTCCGTCGCTACGCCGGTACACTCCACCGTCATCCATCTCTGCAGCCGCGCCGCTGCGACGATCACTGGGCGCAGCCGTGCGTAGCTCAAGCGTTGTACGCCGCCAGCCTTCCTGGTCATCAAAGCGCGACGGCACGGACTCGCAGCCTCGGGATGGCGGGCACGACGACGTCATCATCTGTCAGACCCAAGTCAGACCGCCCGTCGCGGCGCGCCCTCGTCTCGGAGGACAGTGGTTGTATGTGATGCGGCCTCAGTTTGTATGTTGGTGCCGCCGGAACCCTCGTTCGCAGGAAGACAGGTGGAGGTGGAGCCCGGCCTGCGCGTCCGCCTGGGTCGTTGGCTTCTGCGGGCTTCGCTAAGTGCGCGTCGCCGTCACATGCGACCCACATCTACCGACCGCATCGTGTTGTGGTGATCCAGAGATACCGTGCCGGGTAGCGGGTCATCCGGACTTGTCGTGTATAAAAGACGGGCTGCGGGGTTCAACCGAAGGCAGATTTCCGACCCATCCTTGCAAACTTGTCCGCCACAGATTCACCGTACTTGAACGCACCCTGACGCTTACACGATGAAGAGCTCCGTCGCAGCCATCGCCCTCGCCGTGCTCGCCTCCAAGGCGTCCGCCCGCACGTTCACAGTCACGAACAAGTGCACGTTCACCATCTGGTACGTTGGTTCTCTGTTCAGATTTGCTTCCGGTCCTCATATTGACCCGTCCCTTTTCATAGGCCGGGTGTATGTACTTCTATCACGGAGTGCATCATGTTCCTTCGTGACTGACAACGCAACCACCGGTAGCTCTTCACCGATCTCAACGCTGGAACTGCGGTCCCCGACCAGCCGACCGGCTGGGAGCAGGCCGCAGGCCAGACCGTCTCCTTTACCGTCCCCGACAACTGGCAAGCCGGCCGCATCTGGGTAAGCCTCCATCCCCCCTCTAAGTTTCCCCCGGGCTAACTAACGACCCCGCCCCTTCCCCGCCCCACAGGGCCGCCGCGACTGCGACTTCAGCACGGACCAGCCGGGGCCGACGCAGTGCCTCTCGGGCGGGTGCAACGGCGGGCTCGAGTGCGACAAGAGCACGGGCACGGGCGTGCCGCCCGCGACCGTCGCCGAGTTCACGCTCGGCATCAACGGCGGTCCGGACAACTACGACGTCTCCCTCGTCGACGGGTACAACCTCCCCGTCCGCGTCGACAACAACCAGGGCTGCCCCGTCGCGGACTGCCCCGTCGACCTCGCGCCTAACTGTGCGTTTTCGTTGCTAGGGTTGCTTTAGGGTGTGCGTGCGTGTGCTGACGTGCGCGTTTTTGTGGGCTGTAGGTCCTGCGCAGCTCAAGGGCCCGACCGACTCGTCGGGCACCGTGCTGGGATGCAACAGCGCGTGTGCCGCGGGCCTCGGTGACCCCAGTACGTCTCGCTCTGTCCCTCTAATCGCGCTTATATACTCACCACGCACTCCACCCCGCACCCGCCTCCAGCGAACAACGAGAACTGCTGCACGGGCACGCACAACACCGCAGCGACCTGCCCGCCCTCCGGCGTGCAATTCTACGACTACTTCAGTGAGCGCTCCGTTCTCATTTCCCTCTTTCTTCTCCTTTTCTGGGAGGGAGCGCTGACGGGCCCGGGGCGCGCACAGAGCAAAACTGCCCGAACTCGTACGCGTACGCGTACGACGAGTCGAGCGGGACCGCGCTCTTCACGTGCGACGCGAACCTCAAGGCAGACTACACCATCACGTTCTGCCCGTGAGCGCCGTGCGAAGAGGGCACAGTGCGAGGGGGAGAGGCGGAGGAAGGGCATTTGGACACGCATATACCTTGCGGAGGGAAGAGGCTTGCGCGGCCTGCCGAGAAGACGGAGATGCAGACAGAGATATGGAACGTTGACGACATATTGATGCATATGTTGTGGGGCGTACATACCCCGGAAGGCATACGATGATACATGGGGGTGCGATGACCCTGCTACTGATACAACTTGATACTTGGAACTCGGCGAACTTGCAACCCGGATCCCAGCCACACGCATACACACACAGCCGCATACACGCCGTGCCACTCAAGGCGAACTTTGCCCGATCCGCCATGAGTGAGGCAAGCAGGGGTCAGCGCTGGGAGACAGACTGAGAAGCAGCCCATGAACCGCAGCCTAGAGCTTCTTCTCGGCATTGAGCGGAGCCATAAGCCTCTCCCTCATCTCGAGCAGCCGGCCAAAGTTCTCGATGTACACCGGGCGGATGCCGTCCTTGCCTGTGAAACGCGCCTCGACGGCGCGGCGCGTGAGCTTCACGCCGAGCGCGCCCCCGCGGCTGTTCAGGTGCGCGCAGTCCACGCAGCTCCGGCTGAGGCACTCCTTGTCCGCGCACGTCTGCGCCCTGTAAGCAAGCGAACAAGCACGTCTCGGCGTCAGTGAGGTACACATTATCGGTATCGCTCAAGAGGAAAGGCGTACCCGAACTGAGGCCGCGCGTGGTAGAGCGCGAGGTGGCCCCTCTTGTGCGGGCCGGTCGGGCGCGCGGGACGCTTGCGATGTACGACGCACAGCGGGTCGTTGGCGCACTCTGCGCGCGTGTGGACGCTAGGCGGGTCTTCGAAGGCCAGGAACGACGAGACTGACAGCGGCGGGAGGGACACGGGCGCTGGGGCTGGAGCTGGAGCCGGGGGTGGCGGCGGAGTGGCGGCGGCGGCCTGTTGGGGCACTACGGGCAGGGGGCGAGGAGGAGTCTGATACAGGACCGGGGGCGTGGAGTTGGGACGCCAAGGTGAAGGTAGAGATAGAGGCAAGGGTGCTTGCGAGCTCACACGACCGCCGCTGGGGGCCCTCTTAACTGGCGCCACTTGCGTTGCAGTCTGGGGTGCTGGGACCCTGGTGGACGCTGGGACCGAGGAGGCGCGTCTCGAGACCGTCGGGGCGCCTTGAAGTTGGCGATGTCGCCCCGAGCCGATAGGCGACAGCTGGCGGACGGGGGCCACTTGAGGATCGTGAACTTCATCGCCTCTCGTGAAAAGGCTCACGAAGGGAAGGATGGGAGACGCGTCCAGAGGTTTGGCGGCCGTCGGGAGATCATACATGGCCGCCAGTCGGCCGCGGCGGCTGTCAGTGTCCCATGAAAAGTCGTGTGTTGCCCAGGGATTCTGGAGAGGCGGGTCCGGGAAGCAGCGACGGAGTCCTGCATGGGAATGCCTAGGAGAGGAGTAGTATACGGCGGAGGGGTGCATAGGAGACAGAGTCATAGAGGACATAGTTTGGTTGCAATGAGGAGAGGGCCGTACCTTGGAGGGGGTTATGTAGTCTGGAGGATGTGGCTAGGATAGGGAGACGGATACGCTTTGTGCTTGTTGGAATCACAAATGAACGTGACGGCAGGGGGAGGCTCGTGGCTAGGTGATTCGGCGCTGGGCCAAGCTAGGCGGGGCCGGTGAAGGCGAAGGGTAAGATCATTTGCCAACCGCGTGGGCGTGCAACGGCCGTTGAAGGAGCAGACAACATTTGGCGGAGAACACGAGAGAGCCGGTTGTGGTGGGATCGCAAGGAAGCATGGCGGGGGCGATTGCAACAAGGAAGAAAGAACAACGAGGATGCGCAGGCCCAAGCTCGCAGTTTCGCGGAGATTCGAGCGTTGACTAGACCGGCCAAAGGAGGATCCGCGGGGCGCAGGCTGTTTATATCGGCAGAGGCAGCTGACGACGGGCAGAGGGAGAAAGAAAGAGACGGACGCAGACGCAGACGGCGGACAGAGACAGACAAGAAAGGGCCGCTCCCGCTCGCCGCCGCCGCTGCCGTTGGGCGCTGCGCGGGGACGCCACCGCCCGGTCCGGGGTCCGTACCAGACCACGTGGGGCTACAGCGGGCGCCTGCGGGCGATTCGCGAGGATGAGTGCGTTCGACGACAGAGTTCGGCACTGATCCCGACCTTTCTCTCTCTCCGGACAAATCCCTCTCCCGTCGGCCGACTCAACACCAGCCAATGCCGTCGCCCACCGCCGCCCCCATGCTGCGCCGCGAGAGACAGACCAGAGGCCAATTTTCCTCGTCAGTGGGAGCGTCCTGGACCACAAACGGCGAGAACAGCGTCGCCAGTCAGTTCCCATCGAGAACGAGGATCGCCAACGTCTACCGTTTCTGACCTTTATAGTCATGGGTGCGTCCATTTAGGTAATGATACCACGTCTTGACTCATCGGCTTCCTCCCCTCTTCCCTTATATCTCGTCCCTCTCGCCTCAATGAATCTTCAGAGTCCACCGCCGACCCTCACCGCCTTTCCCCCCTTCCCCTTCCCCTCCCCTTCTCCCCTCCCGTTTCTCCCTTTCTTCCGCCATGACTGCACGACACGCCCAGCCTGACGAGGAGACGCCTCTTCTCCATTCCGAATATCACGAACACCACAAAAGGAAGCATCATCCCATTCCCTGGGGCCAGTTTTCCATCCTCCTCGTCCTCCAGCTCGCAGAACCTCTCACCAGTCAGGTCATATATCCCTTCGCTCCAGAGGTAATTACAAGTCCTACGTAGATCGCTGGGTTATACCTTGCAACTAACTCCCATGTCTGCAGCTCATCCGCAATATTGGGATCACTCATGGCGACGAAACGAGGGTAGGATACTACGTTGGTCTGATGGTCCGTAACGTCATTGCTTATCGTCTACGTCTACGTGAGAGAACTCCTCTGGGCTGCCGGCACGGGCTTCTGTCGGCGGCAAGAGAACCGTTCTCTCAAATCTTCTATCCGACCTGGGATCCCTTTGCTCCGTCCATGGTAGCGGAATGACCATGATTGTGCAAATGCTCATCTCGGCGTTTTCAGCAATCCATCTTCTTTGCGACGCAGGCCCTCACCGTCCTGCATTGGAGTCGCATATCCGACCACATAGGGCGCAAACCGGTTATCATGACAGGCTTGATGGGTCTGTCTGTGTCCATGTATTGCTTTGGGCTGTCTCGCACCTTTTGGGGAGCGGTTATAAGGTGTGTAAAGCAGGCCCCTAAAAACAAAATTTCCATCATTCACCGCTCTACAGCCGAAGCTTGAACGGTGCTCTCAATGGCAACATCGGCGTCATGAAGAGCATGCTTGCCGAAATTACCGACCCGACGAACATCGCGCAAGCATACGCTTTCCTGCCCATTGCGTGGTCGACCGGTGCGACTCTGGGGTGAGCTGCGTTTCCCATTCATCCTATGTGCACCCGCCTGACTTCGGACGATCAGCCCTATCATCGGCGGTTCCTTGTCGCGCCCTGCAGAGCGCTTCCCTAACTTATTCGGCCACTCCGACTTTTTCAAGACGTATCCTTATTTCCTTGCATGTTCGATCCCGGCGACCTTCTCGGCAATTGCGTGCTTCGTCACCCTCTTCTTTCTCAAAGAGGTACGTCCATTGGCAGCACACCTATCGACCGCCCCACGGTCTATTCCTGACGCGCCGCTCCCCGAATCCAGACAGTGCGCCACCCCCTCTCCGTGCGCCAGCTCCTCCGCCTCGCCCCCAAGACCGCCGCCGCCGACGCAGCGCGCCCCAAGGGCGCCGCGCTCGACGACCGCGACCGCCCGCTCCCGCTGCGCCAGCTGCTAGTGCCGCGCGTGATCGTCGCGGCGGCCAACTATGCGTTCCTCGCGGTCGTGGACATCACGCTGCGCGCGATCCAGCCCGTGTTCTACTCGACGCCCGTCGCGCTCGGCGGGCTCGGGCTCGCGCCGCAGACGATCGGCCTCATCCTGTCTTTGTACGGCGTCACGAACGGGGTGATGCAGATCTTTCTGTTCGGGCCCGTGCACGACCGCTTCGGCACGAAGCGCGTGTTCATGGCCGGGCTCGCGAGTGTGCTGCCCGTGTTTGCGCTGTTCCCTGTCATTAATGAGTTCGCGCGCCTCGAGGGCCTCAGTCCCGCCGTGTGGGCGTTGGTTCTCGGACAGGCGCTGCTCAGCATTATCATCAACTTCTCATACGGTGCGTCCCGCGTCCTTGTGCACGACGACGAAGCGATACTCACTTGCGTTCGTGCGCCCGCCTAGGCTGCGTGTTCATCTTCATCACCGCGTCCGCGCCCAACAAGGCGTCGCTCGGCTCCGTGAACGGCATGGCGCAGATGATCGTGTCGATCATGCGCACGGTCGGGCCCGCGACGGCCAACTCGCTCTTCGCGCTCTCGATCGACGACGCGCACCACTACATGGGCGGGTACTTTGTGTACTACGCGCTCTCCGCGCTCGTGTGCGCGGCGCTCTGGGTCGCGACGTTCCTCCCGGACAGGACGATGTCGGACGAGGACGGGGACGGGGACGAGGACGGCGGCGAGAGGGAGAGTGCGGCGGATGCGGGGGAGTCGTGAGTGGTGAGCGGAATTCTAACAGTGAGGGGTGGGGCTAGCTTTGGATGATTTCATGACACGAAAAGGTACGAGCGCATGCGGCGGGTGCTAGACAGGCAGAGATCAAGCAGCATGCCATTCGACTATAGCGGTGTTCCCTACAAAACGATGGCCTCATCGCTGTGTTAGGTTTAGACGGAATGCTAACACACATACCATCTTTCCGTCCGGTCGCGATACGGTTGCCTCTGGTTGAAGATGAGGAATCTGCATAGAGGTGATGTCTGTCCTTGGCCCGGACGACTCGAAGACCCCAGCGGCTTGCCACACTGTGCCTTACTCTCCCTCCTTGGGATCCCGGGCTATGTCTCAGTCATCCCCGCGGGCCCCTTTCTAATGGCGTGGTCCCTGGTCCCTCAGAGCTTCCTAAGTCCCTCCAGCCAGATATCTTGAATTCGCAGGACCTAGATATTCAGCGTGTTCGCCTACCTTCGGCACAACTGTTGTCGGCCCCCGGACCAAATTTCAATGGCAGGTCAACCGGTCACCGTCCCTCCGCAAACTACACCCAACTGCCGAAGTCTCCAAAAGCCGTACCTTTGACAGGCCCATAATGGTGGATGGGTGAGATACAACACGCTCGCAACTGCCTGGCTTGAACGGCGAACGCCAGTATGCTCATTGTTAATCGCCGATGTGGGCCTCAATACGGAGAGTGTCTGTACGACGTCCACCGTCGTGGTAGTATATGACCCTGGTGATTTCAAGGCAATGCCTGCAGCTGTACCATTGTTTGCTAAGACTTCAACTTTGTTTGTGCCTTATTAGAGGCCTCAAAAGATGAGCAAAAGTTACCGACCCCCGGGCATTAGACAATCGCAGGTGTTCAGGTCCTTCGAGCTGGCTGCGCGGTTTAGACTGAGCCTGCGGCTCTTGACGAAGATACTGAGTGATCGATTCCTCTTCCTCCAAACAAAGGGCAGGACTTTCCTATGTTGAATTCTCCCCTGCATAATTGTTTGAATAAACCGTAGGTCCGCTTACTGTATACCCGAAGGTCGTACTACCATGACTTGGTCCTCGATAGCCGCGGCTAGCTGCTGCACCGTTAACGTTAGACAACAACCACAGTATGGACATTTTCGCGAGAAGCGATAGAATCGAATAAATCCTTTTATTAGTGGGTACGACCTCGTGTCGACGCGACAAAAGTAAGAAGAATAGGAACTACAGGCTCCATTTGAAGTTCAATGTCATGGCCAGCTGATAGGCTCCCGGTGCGTCGACGACGACAATGGTCTTTCAGGCCATCGTGGCGGTGCACAAAATAACAGGAACAAATAGCAGGCGCTGCAAGAAGGGCATGACAGACGCCCGTCGGCACCCAGTGCTGACCCGACCACATCCATCTGCCTGCCGTTTACTACTGACTCGGACTTCTGTTTTCCTACTTATTCTCCGCCCTTTATCTGGTCCCGTCTGACTGGTGTACTAACTGGCACTCGACTTCGACGCCCACCATGTCCAACTTCGCTGCGCTCATGGCACTTAGTGCCTCACAAACACGACAATCAGAGGTGGCCGTCCAGAACGCCTTGGCCGAACGACAGCGCAAAGAGGCGCAGAAGCGCAAGGAGGTGGAGGAGAAGGAACGACGGGAGCGCGAGCTCCAGGCCAAGCTCCGTATCAAACGACTAGAGGAGCAGAAGCGGGAGGAGGAGCGCCGCCAACGCCAGGAGGCCGAGCGACAGGCCAAGGAGCGAGAAATACAGCGCCGACAGGACCAGGAGCGGGATGCGCTGCGATTTGGACCCAGGAAGGCTCGCACCGACGGCAGTGGCTACCCTATGTCCGGCGCGGCACGCAGGAGACACGGTTCGGACGACGATGACGAGAGCGGCGCCTTCGCCCTCACGCGCGAGGAAAAGCGCAAACGGCGCTTGGAGGCGGAGCTGCGTGGGAGTCGCAGTGCGGCCAGACGGCCGGTGACGGGCGGGGGCTATGGAAAGGCGGGGAGGAAGCTGCCCGGTGGCGCGGTCGACATCACGACGACGGCGGGGGCCTCCTCGTCCTCGTCCTCACCAGGCAAGTCCCAATCGATCAAGGAGCGTCTAGCGGCCGAGCCACCGAAGCTTATCAAGCTCAACGTGAACAAGCGGGACACGCGCACCATCGACGAGATCGTGCGGGACCGCGAGAAGCTGCGGCAGGGCAAGGTCCTCGACGGCGACCAGGCGCGCGAGTTCAGCGACTGGTTCGGAAAGGCGAAGAAAGAGGCTCCCAAGAAACCCTCCGTGCCCGCTACGTCCGCATCGACCTCCCGTGCCAATACACCCGCCGTCGCAGGCCCGTCGTCCAGCAGCCAATCGAAGGCCGCCAGCGGGTCCGCTTCGCCTCACGCATTTTCTCCCGCAGTCTCAAAGTCCCAGGGTGCGCCGAAGGCCACACCTTCCGCGAAGTCCAGCTCGAGCACACAGGCGAGAGCTAATGGTGCCTCCAAAGCGACCCCTGCGGGCAAGTCTTCAGCCTCCGCTCCGTCTGGCGCCAAGTCCGCATATAGCGCCTCTCGCCCGTCCATGTCCGCCTCCTCCAAGACCGCCGCCTCCGCCACGAAACCGATCATGAAGAAGCGCCCCCGCTCGCCGTCCTCGAGCATATCTCCGCCACCTGTCAAGCGCCGCCCGGCACCTGGCGGCTCGTCACGCCACGACATCAGCAGCGAGATCTGGAAGATGTTCGGCAAGGACCGCTCGTCGTACGTGCAGCGCGACGTGTACAGCGACGACGAGGACATGGAGGCGGACGCGTTCGACGTCGAGAGGGAGGAGATGCGAAGGTCAGTCGTCTGCCCGACGTGTGACGTCCGCGTGCTCACTGGTTCGTGCCCGTGTGCAGCATGCGCATCGCGAGGAAAGAGGACGAGCTCGCGATGGAGGAGGAGCGCCGTCATGAGGAGGAGAAGCGGCGCAAGCGCAAAGAGAAGGAGAAGCGCGGTGCGTACTGAGCGGTGGCCCCGTTCGCATCCGTGCGTACCCCCCGCGTTCCTGGCTGAAGTGCTGATCGAAGGATTGTGGGTGTTGGCGTTGGTAATGACCATATTATGCTATGCATATTCTCTCCTCTCTCCGCATCGTGTATTCCTGCTCTCTTCTACACCTCTACATGTCGCACGCTGTTTTTGCTCCGCCCCTGCTCCTGCTTCCAAGCCCATTGCATACACTTCAACCTGCATTCATACTGTAGACCATTCACACATACTCCGTACACACCCATCGACAACATGTATATCCTCGTGGACTGTAACACCATATTCTGCTTGACATTGTCGTACGCAACTACGAACGTTAACAAGAGTAGCCTGACGAACGTCTGTCCGAGACCCGAGGCGTATGGGACAGAAACGGTGAGGAGTTTGTGGGGATCCGATAAGTGTATGTACAGCGTGAACAACGGCAGATCGCGAAAGCAAGATGTTGAGACGAAGCGCGACGAGGGAAGGAGGGAGGCAGACGAGCGGACGACGTGCGGGCAGGCGGGGTGAGATTAGATCGACCGGGCAAGGGAGCGTCGAGGGGGAGAGGGTAAGTACATTATTACATATCGGGGGGACGATGTGACGGGGTGCCTTCCCTGGGAGGGAGAGGGCTCTTCACCCGCTGTCGTCCATCTTGAATCGCTTGCGTGGGCCGTCGGGGCCGAACTGACCGCCGCCACCACCGCCGCCCTGCATGAAAGCGGGGTTGAAGTGTCCCTGCATGCCGCCGAAGCCGCCGCGGCCACCCATCGGCATCATGCCCATTCCTACAAAAACAAACAGAGGGGGTCGAGTCAACATCCGGAGCCGTAGACATACAGAACGGAACTCAGGCTGTCGTACCCACGCCGCCCATCATACCGCCGCGCCCCCCTCCAAAGCCGCCTGCGCCGCCCATCATGCCGCCGCGAGGCCCTTGGGGGATCATGCCGCCCCCGCGTCCACCAAAGCCGCCCATGTTGTTGTTCCCCATGAAGCCTCCGCCCATGCCGAAGCCCATGTTGAAGTTGTTCATCATGCCATGCATGCCGCCGCGCATACCTCCACCCATCATACCTCCGCCGCGCATGCCGCCGCCGTTCATCATAGACGAGGCACCCATGCCCCCACCCATACCTCCGCGGAAGTTGCCTCCACCACGAGCCATACCGCCACCACCACCACCACCACCACCTCCGCCGCCCATAGCGTTCCCGTGACGCTGCTCACGCGGGGGAGGGTCTGCAACGACAAAACGAAGTGAGTGGCCATGCAGTATGTACCGGAAGGTGTCACCTACCCTTCGGGAGCGTCCGGAATGGATTACCCTGCGCAGAGGTAGTATAGGTTACTGAAGCTCTGCGGTTTTGGAAATCGCTGTGGAAACCGTCAGTCTTATGGCAGGCGCCCGTCGAACAAGGGAAACTCGTGCGTACTTGTCGTCGAACCAGGTCTTAAGAGTGGTTGCATTCTCGGGACCGTGGCACTCGACATAAGCGATGCTAGAAAAGGATCAGATCTCGAGTATATGCGCATACGCCGGGCGCTTACCCTTTGCTCTTCCCGTTCACCTTGTGCTCTGAGAATGTTATGTCTTTGTGGTCGAGTGTAACCCCCAGGGTGAGGGCTACTTGGCGCAAATCTTCGTCAGTCGTCCACTGTGAAAACAAACGCATACATCGAATAATCTCAGATATACTGCATACATGGCTGGAAAGACACGGAGGAGTACAGACCCATTGCAAGTCGCCAATATACAGTGCGTCATACTGGCCGTTGTTTCCGCCCCCTGCCCCGCCGCCCGCTTGGTTGTTGTTATGTGCGCCATTAGCGTTTTGGTTTTGTCCAGGCACCACCGAGGAGGGGGACCCCTCGGACTTGAAGCCGGGGATACCGCTGTTGTGACCGTTCTGTGAGTCTCTCTGCTCATGATCGTCTTCTTCCCTTAATCGCTTCTCTCCCACCACGGGGGAGTGAGCGGCTGGTTCGGCGGGCGGCTTCTCGTCGACAGGCGTCTGGAACTCTTCCTGAGCCTTCGGGAGCGCGCAAAGCGTCAGTACATGGCTATATGCGCACATTCGGACGCCGGCAGGACGCACCTCGACCTTTATAGAGCTGAAGCCATCATCCTCGCCGTAGATGTCGAAATCGTCTTCAGGCATGCTGCGCGAACTCAAAGATGGGGACAGAGGTTGGGCAGAAGGCGAATAAAGTCGTGTTCTGAGCGCAACAAAATGACAGGATGTGAGGTGTGTACCGACGGTACAGAAGAGGACAACAACGGGCACGACAGGCTGGTCAGATACAGGACGGAGAGGAGGATGGCGCCGTGCGCGGTGGCAGGTCTTACAAGTAGTGTTACAGGCGAGACAGTCTACCGACACCCCTCCAATCAGATACACAGGCGTGCTACGGCGCGCAGGCCGGAAAGACAGACGTGCGAGAGAGCGGCGAAGATTACAGAGGAGCGGACCGGCGAAGATGGACGGAGTCGGGGATGGTGGTGGATGAGAGGAGAGAGGATGGTTGTGGTCGAGGCTCGACACTGCGAATACAAAACGGCCTACAGGC
Organism: Trametes meyenii; assembly: GCA_022606255.1. Classification (NCBI taxonomy): domain Eukaryota; kingdom Fungi; phylum Basidiomycota; class Agaricomycetes; order Polyporales; family Polyporaceae; genus Trametes; species Trametes meyenii. Next base: position 1,986,979 of record JABYQG010000003.1, on the reverse strand, counting down.
GCTCGTCAGCTGCCCCTGTTTGCGTCTCTTTGGCGCTACCAATGCTGACTCAGCGCCGATGCGTGTTCCGTCCTCGCCTTTTTGGGCAGTGCCCTCGGCGCTTCGTGCTTGCTTCTGTGAACGACTTGACTGCAACCTTCCTGTTGATCAGATCCCACCCTAGATCTACTCAAACCCAAAAAGACCGCCCGGGGGTGCACTAGCACTAGTACTTACTGCAGATAGCTGGGCCCAGAAAGCAAATTCGGGGAGGGTATAGAGTAATGTGGATTGACTCGTCTGAGTGGTACAATACAGGGAAGGTACAGTATGCAAGACAGGATGCTGGCCAGAGAGGATCCAGTCCGAATACAGTGCACGGCCCGCTGCTATAGTTTGGCGTTCTTCGGCATCGCCTTGATCGCCTGCCGGACCCCGAGGTCGCCCAGCACGTCCTCCGCTGCGTAACAGAGGCGCAGAGAACGTCAGCGCCCGCCGCGGTCGACATTCCGACAGAACTACACTCACCTCCGCCGAGGATGGCGTCGAACGGCACGGTCCGATGATACTGTAGAAAACCCCGGTCAGCGTCCGATGCGCGCGTTGGAAGCAGAACAGCAAAGCCCGGGGGTCACACGTACGTGCTCGATGTGCTTGCCCATCCCCGTCTTCGTGATCCCTCGCCCCCCGAAAATCTGCACCGCGTCCCGCGCAATGTCCTGCGCAGACCGCGTGATAAACATCTTCAGCAGCGCTATCGGCCTGCAACAGCCACGGCGGCCACCCCCTGACGGTCAGCGCTCCGCTCGTTGCGGAAAACCACGCCACACACGCACCCTGCCAGCAGCTGCGCCTGCTGCTTGTAGTCCATGTGCTGCATCTGGTACGTGATGTTCTCGAGCCAGTGCTGAGCCGCCTCCGTCTTCGCGATCATGTCCGCCAGCTTCGCCCGGATGACCGCCTGCGCGTGCAGGGGCTTGCCGAACGCCTTGCGCTGGTTCACCCACTTCAGGCATTCCTCCACGATCACCCGCATGTTCCGCGCGCCGCCACAGCACATCGCCCACCGTTCATGGTTGAAGTTGCTGTGTGGTCGGAAGCAGTATGAGCGGTGCTTGGGGCATTCGGGGCTGTGGGGCATACCTGAGAATGACGAAGACGCCTCCGCCCTCCGGACCAAGGGTGTTTTCCACAGGCACCTTCACGTTCTCGAAGGTGATATAGGCGGTGCCTGCCGCCGAGGAATAAGAGGTCTTAATAGGCTTCGTCTCGACGCCTTCTTGGCGCTCGACGAAGATGACGGTAAGGCCCTGGTCCGTCTTGCAGCCGACGGTAAAGCTACGGAGACAGCTTTAACAGGCGATTCCCTGAGCGAACGTACGACACTCACTAGTCGGAGAACGTGCCGTTCGTGATCCACTTCTTCGTACCGTTGATTATCCAGAACTTGCCGTCGGGCGTCTTCGTAGCAGTTGTTCGCAGACCGGCGACGTCGGAGCCCGCAAACGCCTCCGAAATGGCGAGTGACAAGAACTTCTTCCCAGAAAGCACCTCTTCGACAACACGGTCGCGCAGCTCGGGGCGTCCGAAGTGGATGATTGGCGGCAACCCAATGGTCGCGCCCGAGTTCTGACCGTCACGGTATCCGCGGCAACTTGGGCGGCAGAGCTCCTGCGCTAGGATGAGCTGTACAGAAGAAAATGTGAGTCGGCGGCGCTACGGCGAGTGTGCTACATGGTGGTTCACCTCGTGGAAGCGATCGAACTAGACGTCGAAGACCCATCAGTCGCCGCAGGAGTAGACGGGAGACAAACGAACTGACCTCTTCGGGCTTGATAACGCCGTCCATGAGTGTACGGCCTTTCAAATGCTTGCCCGGGCCCATGGTCATCGCGAGGATGCCAAGCTCACTGCATGCAGCGTCAGCGCGCGCTCGCACACCACGGGAAAGGAGTCTTACGCCGCCTTGTTAATGACGCTGAGGCTCGGCCGCTTGCCGTCCTCTTCTCTCGCCTGCACGTCAAATTCAATATCTGCCAGCGCCCCTACTGAATGCGACTGGCGCCTACCAGAGCGTCAGGAGTCAAAGTCTCGTCGACGAACTTGCGGACCGCGCGCTGGAATCGCCGATGGCTCTGTGCACACGACACCATCAGAACCTATGCCGACGCAAGCCGAGAAGGTGCTCACGTCGGTGTAATACGGGCTGTGGTATCCCTGAGCAAGGCCGAGGGGCTCCGCGTAAGGGACCTTGCTGAGCTCCCCGGGCTTGTTATCGTAAATGACGCTCTTCTCGCCCTGGACAACGCCGATCTGCAGGCGCTGATATTGGGGCTTCAAGATGACTTCGTGGCGATGCAGGCCGTAAAACGCCTCGGTCGCGTCCTGGCCAGCTGATAGGAGACATGCGTGAGCTAAATCTTGCGAGGCGGACTGTTAAGAGGTATACCTATGTCATCCGCGAAGAAGACGCTAGTTCCACCAGGGTGCATATTCTTGAACCGGGTGACGTCGTACACCTTGCCGTCGATGATAATCCACTAAAACGGGCGACATCAGTCGCTGGCAAGGGCCCTTGCTCCGAGGGGCGCACCAAGTCATCTTCCTTGTTATGCTAGGAGATAGGCACAGGAGTTAGCCAATGCTGAGCGACCACGGCCGGCATGGACGACGTACCTGCGCGACCTCCTCGCGGGTGAAGGACTTGAGCTCCTTGGACATGACGGGTCTCGCGGGCGATGCGGGGGAGGGTGGTGGGGAGAAATGCGGGGAAGCGAATCAGAGGCGGGAGGTTTGAGGGCCGGCGACGGTCGTCTTTTAGAGGCGCACGGGGAACGCAGAGCATGTGTTTCTTCCCGCCCGCCACTTTGATCACCGGGTCCATTTCCCCTCTGTCGATGTGTGCCCCGCGCGCCGTGACGCGAGCAGAGGCTTGTGACCGATCGCGTCGCGCACGGCTGTCGCTCGCAGTCAGCCTCCCGGGGCCGGTGTCGGTCCTCGCTGCCCTTGGCTTGTGCCTGCACATTCATGTGTCCCCTCTGATCACGCAGCCAACGGCGGTTGGCCTATTTCTCAGTATGTTGCGCACCCGTGTTCCTTCACATACCCTCGGACATCCGCTATACAGACAATGCCGGAACCCGACGTCGGAGTTCGCGATAGATAGCCTTACTACAAACCTCGGATATGGCAGAAGAACGAAACGTAAACATTACTCGTCTTCCGATTCCACCAGTTCGTCGTCAGAAAACAGCGAGGGCCCGTCAACCAATCCACCATCATCCTCATCCGACGCCCGACAGCTTCCGGATGCGGCTGAAATTGCGACGTGATGGCCGTCATGGCGGACATTGTCCCCTTTAGCAGCGTCCTACTCCGAGGACGTCGTTAACGAGAATCCGCAAGGAGGCTGAAGGCAGGACATATGCTTACCTCCCCCGTATACTCCGAAGACTGCGAAGCCTGTGCGCATGACATCATTTCCTGCGTCTCTTCGTTCTCTCTCTCGCGCTTCCTGAAAGGGGCATCGGGAAGGCTGTCGAGATCCGAAGCTGCCAATGACGCTTGCACAGGTAACGGAGCTTCTTCCCCTACGGAAGCAGACGCGGCTGGATCTGGCAGTTCGCCCGAAATGGGCACCATATCTTTGAGAGAGGAGAAAGGAGAGACGGCAAGAGGGCTGTGGTGGCGATAATCCAGACTCTGAGCAGGCTCCTCGCGACCAGAAATGGTCAGTACATCGCAAAACCCGAGCTGTAGATCATCCCGCAGCTCGCATGCGCCCACAACGTAGCCCTCTGCAGGTCCCGAGTTATCGTCCATCCGACAAGGTGGATCAGAGTGTGGCTGACACAGATACCCAACCCCACATCTATCGTGAGCATTGGCGAGCTCGGGAAAGGCATCCTCCGAGTTCCCGCTAATGTTAAGTGAAGTGGCTGGTAGGTCGAGAACGTCGTCTAGTGCACACCAAGGGTCCGCTTCTCCGAAAAGGGCCCCTCCCAAAAGATCGACAAGATAGACCTGTTGCAAGAAGTGGGGATCGTCATTAGCTGGAGCATCGCCAAAAGATCTCAGATGCCTGGAGCCGCCTGTGAGGGGTGAGCTACAGGCAGACGCATAGCCAGCGCCGCAAACCAAGTCTGTTGATGAGGATGATGCCCTGAAGTTGTCTGGCGAACAGTTGGTAGAAGGTGATTGCGAGAAGCTCGCCTGGGGTATATCATCTGACTCCGGGAGGCGATCAGTCGCCCCAGACCAAGAAGAATGAAGTGATTCTGAATACGGCAAAGCATCTAAGGACATTCGGGCGTCGGCGCAGATTCCCTCCATGCTCGACAAGTTGGAGACGAACTTGGCTTGCGTCAAGTTCAGCGGTAGCTGCGTAGATGAAGGACTAGGGCCGAAGTCGAGGTCTAGGCGCCCACACCTTGGTGTACCAGAGAACGAGAAAAGGCTCTCCAGACTGTCAGAACGCCTCTTGGCCAACCTCTTGGCCAACAGCGCTCGGCCTTCACCGGGGGTGGGGGGCTTCGCGGGGGAAGCCACCGCAGGATAGAACGGAACTCTGGCTGGTTCGTAAGATGTGCTGAGACTATCTTCGTAGGGCCGAAGCTCAGGTGTGCCAGGCCAAGAATCAGCGTATCCGTAGTCATCGACGAGTCTTGCGGGGCTGCTATCGAAACGTAATGGAATAAAGGTCGCGTTGGGTTTGCAAGGGGCGCTTGGGGATATGCATTGCCCTGATTGAAATCAGTGAGGAAATGAGTAATAAGAGAACACTAGCGCACCATCGTAGGAGTGTGCATGCAAAGAGTGTTCAGTCCATTCCAGATTACCCTGATATTGAGGAGGTGGTGTTTTAAGCGAAAAAGTAGAAGGAGTGCTGTCCTGCAGAAAGATTGAGTGGCAAAGTCACGGGTAAGCAACCAAAACTATACTCTTGTGTGACCATCCGCTCGAGAATGTGGAGGGGTCTGCCAATCTCGCGAAGACTCCGAAGAACGAGCTACTCGCCGCGGGTGATTTCTCTTCTGGGTAGTAGATAACCCCAGGAGGTCGGGGATCTGGAGTATCTTCTTGACCTGAGATCGCTGTGCCTCCGCTTTCCGAACAAGCCCTCAGCCAAGAGTAGTCGAATGAGTGATCGCGACACACGTACGGTTCGCCGCATCTAGTGTACTCAGTATCCTCGATCGACTAGATGCCGAGCTTGGGGATGATCGTCGGTGGGTGGTCGCCAATGGTGATGTGAATGTACGCAGCATTGTGTCCCGGGAATTGTCCTGTAGTTGACCTCCGCCAACCGCTCGTCGGGCATGGGCAAGCGATATTTCTGGCACCGGCTTCGCGCCATTTCTCGCAAGACCAGGATGGCCTGTGCCCGCTTGCCCTCTGCTCAGACCGCTTCGCAGGATCTCGAAACGTTTCTTGCCAAAGTGGTCGCGCTGCACCTTGCCCGCTGCGTCCTTGACACGGGCGCGGGCGGTGTTCCTGGAGTGATCGACAATCCGGAGGCCCATGGGATTGCCGTTACGCCGCACACAGCAGGGCTGCGCACCTCTTTCCGCCCATGTAATTCGCCCCGGGCATCCTGATTCCAACTAGCAACAAGTCGCCGAGGTAGCGAAGTCCGAAGGTGCGTTAGATATGCGGTGTGCCTGGGCGGAGATGGTGGTGGTAGCGATAGAAGACGCGTCGTGCGCATACAGTCGCGCCCCCACGTGTGGAACCTTGTGTGTTCGCCTCCCCGTCTCTGTCACCGTCATCGTCGCCCGGACGATGCTCCACTGCTTTCTCCCTGCGCTCAGCTCTTCATGACGGTCTACGCTGCCTCGAACGACAACGCCGTCGAGGACGATATCGGCCTCACCGACCTGTCCCGCGCGGCACAATCCCTTGCAACCCCGCCGAAGCCGCTACAGATTCATCCGAGTACACCTCCCGGAGGCAGCCTTAGTATGGGTGTAAATGGGCAGCTTAAGTCCCCCTCTTCTCCCTCTCTCACGACGAGGCCTTTTTCATTGCCCCCGGATCTCAACCGCAGGCGTTTGTCTCGCTCGAAGACCCTGTCGCGCTTGCCTCGCCCGGCCATGCATCAGACTCGTATGAGCCTGGATGGCCTTCCGATGGGCACGGAGAAGGTCGCACAGCTACGCAGATGGATTTCAAGCTTAGTGACAGGCAAACATACTCTTTCTCGGTTCTACTTGCTAGAATATTGACCTGAAAGTCAGTGAACTTCGACCTGGAGGTCGGTCCGAAGATCACGAGCGTGTATCCTCCGCTCAGCCTGTCGCATTCTGAGGCCCAAAACATGTCAGTCCCCATTTTCTTCCGCTTGCGTCAATGCGGTCTCAATTATCTCTGTAGAGCCTTTTCCTCTTTTCCTGACTCGTCCCACTTTGACGAGGGGTCCCAGACACATTCCTTCAGAATCCGTATACGAGATAGCGCGGAAGGAGAGGTCTGGGACGGTGACACTCCTCGACCAACAACCATTGATGGCTTCATATATGGATTTTCATGTTTTACTCGCACCAAAGACGCTTCATCGAAGCGTGGATACCAGCAGGTAGGTCGAGGCCATCTTGCGTTGCGTTCCCTCACGCATAACGTATATTTGTAGACCTCTACGGTGGTCCTGACCCACCTTGCATACCCCTCACTCTTCTATACCCTTATATCCAAACTCGGCCCCTCTTTCATGAATCTTGGCGGGCCCATGCTAGAGGCTGCGTGCCATAACATCGCTAGTTGGTGAGTCCTTCACATCGAGGACTGCCAGTCGCGTGAGCCCGGGGATGTCTGATGTGAACGGAAAAGAAGGCCAGAACCCATACCAGGGACCAACGTTGAACTCGGCTTCCTTGGGACGGTCATACACGCGGAGATTCCGATGGCCATTGAGATGCAGCAAGCTATGTCAGCAGTGCCAAAAGGTCGAATGGGCGAGTCTGACATACAGGTGCGCATTATCGCTCAGGCGGCTATCGCCTCCTTAACACATCCCTCGAGCAGATACTGGTTTCTGTCTGCCCATCGGAACCTCCAATACTGAACCACCTGGAGGCTGTGGTGTCGCATTTATGGTCAATATGGGAATGCGTGGTACTGAGCGAGCCCATGCTCATTTTCGGGTCTTCGCCCGCGGCCACAAGCATGGCAGTGTGGTGGTTACGGGATCTACTTCGGCCGGTGCGTGAAATGTGTCCCTCGATGCTCGTTTTAACTGACCCATTCACAGATTCCTCTCTCAGACGACTTCCGGCCTTTCTTCACCATCCACGACGTCGACCACACCGCCCTGGTCAACCCGCGGCAGCCCAAGTCTGGGCTTCTATTGGGTGTAACGAATCCTTTTTTCGAGCGCGCATGCAAGCATTGGCCACATGTGCTGAGTCTCGGCCGACAACCAACGTGAGTTCCTCGAGACTTTGCCAATAATGCGGCATGAGTAAATCGCGCAATTTAATCAGGTCTCAAGAGAAGAGCGAGAAGAATGCGATCGTGATTGGTCCCACGCCCGGCTGGAAATCCACTCACAAGCGGTACACGTCTCGAGACCATGCGCTCCTGAAACAACTTGAGTCGGCGTGTCGGGGCTCGGAACAAGCTAGTATGTACACGACATCTGTGCGTGAGTTCCCAGTGCTCATTCTTGGTTCACCCTTCAGAACGGCAGGCGTCTGAGGCGCTGCGTCAACACTTCACCTCTCGTACCACTGCGCTTCTCGTGCCCCTTCAACGATACCTACAATCCCTGATACCCACGCCCAGCGAATCCCGGTCGAACCTTTCGGTGCCCGGACGGCTAAAGCCCTTCAGCGACGCGGCTTTCTTCGTGTCGCTGAAGACGCATGGGGCGCCTCTTCCGTTCAAGAGTAATGCGAAGCAAAGGGAGTTTTACGAGAGATGGCTTCGGACACCGGCGTTCGGGCTGTGGATCGCGAGGCAGGAGGAAGTCGTGCAGGGTGTGCTCAAGGGCATGATGTAAGAATGATATTTATATACCACACAGTGCGAGCCTTCGATACCGTCCAGCATGCGTGTCTTGCTCACCAGTGTATGGAAGCCCGTGGCAAACCAATAGTGGCCATTAGCGGCGTGTAACAATAAGTTTCTATACAAATGCGCTTCTACTTCCTCCCTAGCCCAACGTTCGTCGCAACCCTCCCTGAGCCCTGCTGCCCCGACGCAGCGCTCGCCGTACCCGGGAGCTTCCACCCAATCCAACGCACAACAACGTTCTTCGCGAAAATCTCACCGAACCCGAGCATGACCCCGTTCACGAACGGCAGCAGCACGTTAATCGCAATCGCCGACACGAGCGCGAGAGCGCGCGTCTTCGGGCTCAGCGCCGAGTTAAACACCGATAGCGTTGCCGTCTGCGTCTCCGCGTCCCCATGGTGCGGGTGGTGGCCGTGGTCGTGCGCATGCGCCGCACCGTGCGCGTGCCCTGAGCCGTGGTGATGCCCGTGGTGGTGGCCGTGCCCGTGCGGTGCGAGGTCGCGCCGGGCGGACGAGGTGGGCGAGTGCGGGTCGGACGGGAAGGACATGGACGGGAACGAAGACGTGAGCGACGACGTCATGTCGTCCCACTTGTCCTGCTTCGACGACTCGGGCTCGGACGCGGGCTGCGAGGCACCGTTTTCGGGGGGCGTGCTCGCGGTCGAGGTCGAGGCTTGCGCGCCTGGCAGGGCCGACTGCGCGTACACAACGTGTTCAGCAATCCGCCCCGCTGCACCGAGGTGCGGTTGAAGTCCCCGAAGTAGACGCAACGCACCTGGAGGAACTCTTTCGAATGTCCACCCTGGCCTTCCCCAGCAACCAGGTCCCTCGCGTCCGCCGGGCTCGGGGATTCTGCCGCAGTCGCAGCGGTGGTGGCACTCGCAGATAAGTTCTCCCAACCGTGCGCGTCGCGGAGGCTCAGCACGCTCTCGCGACCCTTTCCCTCCTCGCGCTCCTTCGCGCGGATCTCCTCCCACTTCGCGCGCTGCTCCTCCGCCTTTTGGCGCTGCTCGGCGGACTTCTGACGCCATTCTGCAATGTGGGAGTCGTACTCTGCCTTCCACTCATCAAGAATTGGCTCCGAGGGTGCTTGTGAGGCTGCGGGCTCAGGCACGGGTGCAGATAGAGGTGCAGGTTCAGGTGCGGGTTCAGACGCAGGCTCGGGCGCAGCGGATTGACGGGGTAATGGTGCAGGGCTGAAAGCGGTCGAGAGTGCAGACTACGACATAGGTAGTACCAACATTCAGTGTAAATAATCAAGTATAAAATGGCATATAATACCTGCAGGAGGTCTTCCTCTTCGCTGTTGAGGTGTTCAGACATGGTGGTCGGATGAGTGTGGGAGGGCTTTGCGGAGCCGAGGGCGGTCGTGGACTCGGGGCGGCAGCGCTCGTCATCTCATTCTGTCGACATTACGGCGGGCGGCATTTAAGCGCCTTCTGCCACTCCGGTGCAAAAAAGCGTCACCTGAGCGATTCGAACACTCGCGGGCAAAGCCCAACCGCTAGCAGCTATGAATAGCAGGCGATCCCGTTAACCACTCCGGCAAAGTGACTTACCTTAGGTAAGAGAATGAATAATTATGTACTTTGCCCAGTAAACCCATTCGTTTGTTTAAGTTATTCGCTCACGGCTCTGGCCCATGACATTGACTGTGAGTTGCAACTTACTGGTTCGTTCTTGGTCCCAACCTCCTCCTCATGGCATCCTGTGTGTAAATCCCCCGTGCAGAGTGGTGCATAAATTCACGGGACGTCAAACAATACGCCGTATGCCCACTTACGCAGCGCGTCATTGAGCGAGATCCTCAAAGGAAGCGCAGCGCATCGAGCGGTGATTGCGTCACATCCTAGTCCGCCGCCCCGCGATGGGCACCGTATTACGCCTAGAAAGGCGATGGGCTTGCTTTCTATGGCATGTGGGGGGCGCTCGACGTCAGCGCGCTGAAGATCACCGTTGACGACACTATGACTGCATTCTGTGCTCTCGCGTGTATATAAAGACCCCAGAGGAATGGCCCACTTACAACAAACATTTCCACCAAACAATCAACCCCCAGCTTTACCTTTTTTTAGAATGTCGGAAATGCCCACTGCGTATGAGGTGCGTAAAGCTGCACCCACCCCAAGTCATGTTGGTCTGACTGTTCTCTGAAGAAAGGTGACAAGGTCGAGTACCGCCCCATTGGTGGTATGTAGCAATCATGCCTCGTGCGCCGAATCATCACGATCGACACCACACAGGCTCCGAGGAGAACGTCGCGCACTCTACGGGTGTCATCCAAGACATTGTTGAGGTCGAAGACGGAGTGAGCAAAGGATTTTCATTTTGCCATACGTAGACTCACTTCAATGTTTCTATAGAGCACCCGTTATGCCATCAGGAATGACAACACCGGCAAGACCACCAACTACCAGGTACGTCACATTGTCCTCCCGCATGCGTAGTCTACGTCTGCTAACACTCATTTCGCTATTTCTTAGGATATGAACATTGTCAAGAAGGTTTAAACACGCGGATAGTCTCTTCGTTTGATAGTTCCAAGCAGGATGTATTTGTATTGTAGCATGTCACAATTTCAGAAGAACACGGCCTAAACCCGTTGGGCACTTGAGAAAACAGATATAGAGTGTTGTGCCGTTGAGCTTCGGCATCTAATCCATCCTCTCGAAACATGTTAGTGTTTAGAACCATCGACGGATCAGTGCACTTTAACCGCTCGCAATTGGTACTGATAAAAAGAGAGTGACCCTAGACCCGACATGCTTATAATAACCATGTCAACTGCGCGTTGTGGATCGCAGAATCCTACCAAAGCACGCAGGACTATACAGCCGCACAGCCACTAGTGCAACCAACACACGCCCATATCTCTGCACAGTCGCCGGAACAAACACACATAGCAAGGGACACAATGGATCAATTAGTATAGAACCAGATTACAGGAAAGCATAATCCCCCGGCGCTATGCCCGACTCTCCTTCAGCTTGCGCGCGAACGCCTCGCGACACTGATAGTGTGTAACCTCGCCGCTGAAAGAAACATTAGCGACTACCTTCCACAATCGGTGAGGAGCCGAAGCTTACTGAGGTGCATGCACGGCAATGACGCTGCCACCTAGACGCTTGTGGCATTGAGGGCAACTGCAGGGCAGCGGTCAGCCACTAAACCCGGTTCGACGTGCTGGTCACGACAAGAGGCTTACATCCTGGTATCGGTAATGCGCACACGCTTCGACTGCAGCACCATCAAACGGCGGGCCACCTGTTCCTCGCGCGCCTTGCTCACCCCGCGCACTACCCGGGTGTCGAACAGCGGCGCCCGAAGCGCCTCGAGCAGGAACGCGCGCACGTCCTGCGCGGTTACGAGCGGCGGGAGCAGCTGCAGCGTCGCGACAGGGTCCAACCGTGGACTGTGGCGACTGATGAGCTCAAGCGCAGGGGACAGCAATTCTGCGGCAGAGGGCGCCGACGGCCCAGGAAGGAGGTACGTGCGGAGGAGCGTCAGGAAGACGTTCGCGGTGGGCGAGCTGGGCTGGTACACGCGTTTGCAGTACTCCTCGGCCTTGAGGAAGTCTTGCAGCCGGTAGACGTACACCTCGAGCGCACTGTCGTGTCGGCCCAGGCGGCCGAGGAGGATGGCCTTGGCCTCAAAGAGGTCTGGGATGGTGCCGATACTTATAAGTATCTGTGGTCAACTTAGCGTTGTCGTAGGCCTACCTTCAGAGGGCAGCAGGCCGAATAGTCGGTCGGCGGAGTAGTGCTCAGTTGTGTCAATGAAGTGTAACAGCTTCTCGTACATCTTCTTCCGGCTTTCTACGTTTGAAGTCAGTGCCAGGACGCGGACGCACGATATCTTCGCCCTTACCATCATCCGCTCGCTTCTTCGCAGCTACGGTCATCCTGAGGTAGAGCTCCGCCAAACGGTCATGGAACTCCCGAGAGACTTCTCCACGTTCGCTAATGAGGTACTCAATATAGCGCGCGCAGATGGCAGGGTCGAGGTGTTCCAGGAAATCCGCGACCGGTTCCTTTGGCAGCTCCGCTTCTTCAGAGGTGAAAATCTGACCTAAACGTTAGATATTGGGTGCTTCGCGAGGGACTTTAAACCTACTTCGAACGCAATATCATGATCTTGTTCGAATACCCACTTTGAATGCTCAAAAATCTGGTCGAGGTGCTCGGGACCAAGGCGCTGCAGGTAGTTTACAGTGGGCATGAGCTTATCACGCATATCGACCTCCTTCTCGCTCAGCCTTTAAGTCATAAGCGGACCTAGTTCTTCTCGAAGCAGGCGACGTACTCACTGTCGAAGCAAACCTAGCGCCTTACCGTGCATCTTGCGGCCGTTGTACAGGTAGATCATCTCTTGGAATTTCTACAGGACGCTCGCGTGAGTGACGCACCGCTACCACCACGCAGGGGACTAGGCTTACCTGCCGCTCGCGGAGCAATTCCTCGACCTCTGATACCTCGCACCAGCCCACGCGGCACAGTGGGCCCAGCAAACCGGGACGGACGAGTAGGTATGACTTGAACAACGCCGTGTCCACGATTTGTGCGAAACGCACAAGCTCTTCCGGAGTCAGTGCGGACAGCGGTGCATTCGGGAGGCCGAGCAAGTCTTCCTTCGACGTCGCGGAGAGGATGGGCATCTCGTGCGACTGCGTGGAAGCAATATTGAAGTGTGCCAGCGCACCCGCGATCTTTGGCCGGCGATCGGAGAGGTAACGCATGAGTACTTCAATCGAGCGGTGGAAATTGTCTGTGGTTCCCGTATGAGTTTTTCCGCGTGTCACTGGGTATATAGGGGGGGCTAACCTGGCTTTGGGGGACGACGAACGCTGCGAATGGAGGCCACGTCGTCATCCTTCGCGGCAGCGACGATACTCTCCAACCCGGTCTTCAGCACTCCACGGATAGAACCCTGTGGAGTAGGTGCCCGTGGCGGCGACTCAACACTCTTTGGTGTTCCTGGTCGCTCCCCCAGGGTTGGACTGCTCGTCGACGGCGCTACTTCCGGTATCGTGACCGGCTCAGGTTTCTTGGGCACAGGGCCACCAAACATGGGTATCCAGTCGTCAGGGGCTACGGCGAGTCTTCCTGAGATACTTTCTGGATATAGCGCGACAACCTTGGCGGGGTTGATATCGAGGTCCAAGAACGCGTTGATAGCGTCATCGTACTTTGCATTGCGGAAGTTGTCTACCGCCTGCAAAGCGCGCACTTGTCGCTGCCGGCGTTCCTATTGTGTATCCGTCAGTGGAAGCGCTCCGGGAGTGTTCGTGTTATGGAGTCTCGACCAACCTTGTCAGCTACCAAAGCAGCATCCAGGGAATTAAGGAGAGCCAGCGCTTCAGTATATGCGCCTGTCTCCACCAGCTCGTCGATCTGCTGATTCCATGGTTTCATTCGGAACCGCCATATCGCGCTACCTGCGTTGGCGGCTGCTGTCCGGTCTATCGGTGTGCTTACAACAAATAGAGGAGACTTATATGACGGCGAAGGTGTCAACAACCGCACGGTATGTGTAGCTGTCGTGGCCGAGGACGTAGAGGGTATAGGAGGGAATGGCATCGTCTGCACAGGAGAAAGGGATATTGAGGATCGGATTTCAACGACGGGAGAAGCGACGAAAGTTGCCGGTGAGGTTGCCGGAGACCCGTCCACCTGAGAGGTGGGTACGGAGCCTGGCGGCAACACCGAAAATATGTAGGGTTTGATGAGAGCTATTAACCAATGCATTAGGTGGGGTCTCATATAAGGATTCACGGGGGAATGAACCATTCACCTATCTCGTCAGGAGGCGCCGGCCAGTCTATATGCTCACTCCGGGGTGATTTTCCGTCGGCACCGACAATTAAGCCGTTGTCTGAGCGAACAAGCTCTTCAGACGAAACTAATGCAAAATGGAAAGTACCCACTGTCTTTCGCAATAAGAGCTTCGTCGTCACTGAGGCTGGCAACACATGGCTTAGCCTTAGCACCCAGACCCAGAGTCATATAGCCACCAAGCCCCGAAAATGCGCCCATCCCCATAGTTCCAATACTGCCACTGGACGAGGCCGTCGGCATAGGAGTGTTAGCGTCAATTGTAGCTGCCGTCACCACAGAAGTAATGCAGTAATCTGTGGGTGTATGGCCCCAACACAGAGTTACGGCGTTCACGAAAGTCATTGCCCTAGGGGAATGCGCGAGCGTAAATTCCTACCAATGATCAATACAGGCTCTGCAAGTCCGCTTATACGAGAGGCTTACCTGGGCCTCCTGCGGTTCTCCATCCTTCCATGAATACAAAACTATTCTTCTTCTGCAGCCAGCCGCCAATTTTGTCACGACTGCCGGAACGCCTTTACCCTTGCCCGGAGTACCGGGACTGGACGGGACGGTGACATCGGCGGTCAAATATTCGACACCGGTGTGTATCGCAAAGCACAGCGCGCCCTTGGTCTTTACGAGGGGCGTCGGAGGAGAGTAATTCGGATGTGGGAAGAGAGTGACTTGCGCCTCTATAGCATTTAAGTTAGAGTTGTTATGCTAATATCGTGCCGAGGGTGCTCACCTGAGAGAATGGCCAAGGAGTTGACATCTTTGATAAAAGCCACCTGATCTATACTCCTCCTGCACAGGGACTTCTTGGTCTCCAGAAGTTCTGCGGGATGCTCTACGCGAGACAGAATTAGCCAAGACCGGGGATGTGGCGCCCGACCTACCTGGGTCTTCTCCGAAGGTGTAGACATGCAAGTTCCCCGTAGACGTTCCGATGTAGAGTCTGTCACCTTGCGCAACGCGTTAGTCCCAGCCCCAAACGCCGCGTTGTGAGGGATGTGCCTTGGACGGACAGGGACTCCGGTCGTTCCTTGAAGCCGTCAAGGGCTACGTCCGGGGTATTGAACGGAGCCATTGGTCACAGCGTTGCGTTCAGCGTATGATGTTCAGCTTAGGAAGGGTCCAGAACATCTGCCGGAGGAGGACTTATTGAGCCGCGGAGGATAGAGACCGAGATAGAGTGCAGCGGTGCGGACGCGTGCAAGCAGGACGCGCCGCTGACCCGGATAGCGCGCCTCGGGCGCCTACTTCACGCCACTGACGGGTGTCGGCCCATATTAGGAAGGCATTTATGTGATCCAGATCCTCGACAAGCGCTCAAAAGGCAACTCGGCCTCCCGCCGTCACCACCGCACAACGGTGACCCTCGGTCGACGTCGCCACACTCAGCTCCTAGCTACCGTCCAGACCTCGGAATTAGGAAATGGCCGGCCCTGCTCTTTGCCTACGCCGGCCGTCCTTCTCGGCGGCGAAGAATGGGCGCGCGCACACAATATCCATGCCGCCGCTCCGAGTCCTGATCGCCCGAACACTTGGAAACATGATTAGGTGTTCCTCCGCTTTGCGTTAAAGGGACACACTGCACGATCATGGGATTAAAATCCCATACCATCCCCCCTTTGAATTTCACTCTCATTGTCGATCATGGGCGCTGGATTGACTCTGGACTTGGCTGGTGTCATCTCCACAGTCTTGGAAGGGATTTTCTACGGTGAGTCGATCTGTACCAGGATTTGTTCGCACATGCATTTTTACTGATGAGCTAAGTACCACAGGCTTCTCCTTATTCATGTTCGGTGTCACTCTGTATATCCTCAACCAAAACAGCCAGCGGCTGGATAGACAGGTCAACTATCGCATGCTTGCCGTGTCATGGGCACTTCTAGCATGTAGTACGGCTGTGCGTATTTCGTGCCATTCATTACGTGTGTCCATGCTCCTTACGATTGCCCTGCAGCATATGGTTATAGATATCATTCGCATCTGCAATGGCTTTATATATCAGGGTCCCAGCTTCCCAGGCGGGCCTGTGGCCTGGTTCTCCGTACCTTCAGAGACTACGTTCATCGCAA
The DNA here is from genome assembly GCA_022606255.1 of Trametes meyenii. NCBI lineage: Eukaryota > Fungi > Basidiomycota > Agaricomycetes > Polyporales > Polyporaceae > Trametes > Trametes meyenii. The sequence continues at coordinate 1,971,090 of JABYQG010000003.1, read as the reverse complement.
AGAATATCGTGTATCTCTTTCAGACCCTGATAGGAGATGGAGTGTTGGTTCGTGCTCACTGGTACCTCTGAAATTATAGTGTCTCTAGACTCACAACGATGCAGATCTACCGTTGCTACGTCGTCTGGCAATCCTGGCTTATTGTTGCTTTCCCGATCATCATGTGGTTATGGATTGGCAGTGGGTGCTCCCATTTCTATGCATCGATGCATCGTACTTATCTCTTCAATAACAGTTGTTTCAGCCATTGCCATCCATGCCAGTGCGACGGTCCCTGCAGGCGCAGGTACAGTGTTTCTTACCCGGGTCGGCCAGTGGATCACTGCATTCTACTCGTCCACGCTCGCTACGAACTTGATCGTAACCAGTACGTTCCCTTTAGGCCCAGGCATGGTTACGGCCTATCTGTGCAGCTCGTCTCATGCATGCCCCTCAACTTTAGTCCTTCTTGGCTACAAAATATGGATGACCAACCGCCGCACCTCGCGCACACGTCAGGGCTCTCTGCTCCCCGTCGTCCGTGTCATCGCTGACGCCGGGATTACCTACTCCGTCACGCTTACCACCGCGCTGGCTTGTTTCGTTCAGAAGTCCAACGGCCAATACATTGTCCTCGACATCGTACGTCTTCCTTCCCCCACCGCGGCTTCGCGCCAAAGATCTAACCTCAGTCATCACTGTTGAACCCCTATTTACTCGCAGATCACGCCTATCATCTCAATCACATTCTACATGGTTATCATTCGCATTGGGCTCGCCGCGCAACATCGCAGCCTGGATCATGGGGCGAGTACGCTCTCGGGCGGCTCGCGACACGGGCGGAGCACAAGCGGTGGTCGGGTGCTGACCGTTGGCGAGATCGAGGGCCAATCGTTGCCCATGAGCCGGTTGAAGGTTCACATCACCCAGATGCGCGAGACGGACCGCTCAACACTCGACGCAGAACGCGACGGCGGCGACGGAGAGCCTGGTGACGAGCTTGACCACAAGCATTCACTCTGAACCGGCGATGGAGCATCGCTTCTTGGGGAAACTGCACGGAGTGGAGAGAAGTCGTAACGTGTCGACTATGTAGCGCGTATATATACAACATAGATAACTACCTACATATATCACAACCATCGCATGCCTACTTGTACAGTACTCCACAACATCTCCGCTTCCAGATAGTACACAAGGCATACAACAGTAGACAGAGTATCCAACAACAATGTCCACCAGCTACTTACAAAACACACCACGAGAATGCGAAGACACCAACGTGCACGAGCCATCGTCTATAGCCGTACTACAGACGGTTTTCATGAGGGGTCGTGGTCGTGGGAGCAGAACCTATTGGAGTCGAGGCAGGAACGGACGCGGGTACGGTCCCAGGGGACGCGCGTGCCCGTCGGCGGAGGGCGCGGACGGTGTCCTGCACAATCCGGAGCCACGTCAGCGCGCGGTCGATCTCCTCGCCCGCGCCGTCTGTCCGCGCATCGACCTTGCGCGTGAGCAGCCGCCGGAGCACCCGCGTGTCGTCGTCCTCGCTCTCGATCAGCGTCGACGAGAGCGAGATGACTGACGAAACCGGGGAAGTCGAGCTCGAGCCGGAGCCGGACGCGAGCGAGTACTCGGACCCGCTCCCGTTGCGCCCGTGGGCCCGCGCGAGCGGGAAGGGCACGGCTTCTTGGGAAGCGGCGGCGGCGGAACGGACGGTGGATGCGATTGCAGACATGAACGGGTCATCGAGGTCGTCTTGGAGTTGGGCAAGCCGCGCACTCTCGAGCGCTGCTTTCCGGTTCTGTGAGGTGCGATGGTTAATGGACGTGTCAATGCCGGCGAAAGATCGCGTGACGTACCAAGACGATCATCTTTAACCGCCGGTCCGCCTGGAGAAGCATACGGGAGGCTAAGGAGAGGTAGTGGTCGGCCTACAGGTAATCGTTAGCGCAAAACGTCGTATCGCCACGGGAATCGGAACATACGTTGTCCATGCATCCCTCTATGCAAGAGAGATCCCGATTTGCCGTTCTAACGATGCTCCGCGAGACTGATAGAAGCTCCATACTCGCCGAATCTTCCCGTGAGGGAGAATGTGGCGAAGAGATGGGTAGTCGTGCGACATCCGTCTGGTCACCCTTGCCTTCTGCAGAACCTTCCGGCACCTCGAAGCGCAGCTTTTTGCGGAACCAGGCCTTCAACCTCGACGTCCCGCTAGTAGACACGTCCTTCTTTCCCGGAAAGGGAGACGAAGTTCGACTAGGTGTCGTGGATAGATCGGTCTTGCTCCCCTTGCGCGCCAGATCTCGCGTCGATGGCGAGAGCAGCGCGTTCAGGAAGGATGACTTCTCAGGGGAGCTTGGGGGCTCGTCCTCCTCGGCAATCGGCTTTGTGTGAAGGTACGGCACGACGTGTATCTCAGGGAGCTCTCTGCCGCTCGACGACGACGACGACTCAGACGACGCACGAAGGTCCGACATCGATCGCCACTTGCGACCAATCTGCGACGATGCACGTCCCGAGACTGCTGTCGCCTCCGAGTCGCCCGAGTCGGTCGTCCTCCTGCGCGTGCACTCGACGCTGTCGTGCGCGTCCGTAAACTGGGTCCCGAACACGTCTTCCAATACGTGTGTTGCGTCTTGGAGGAGCGTGTCGACCTGTTGGAAGCGATCGCGCGCATCGCGCAGGTCCTGTGCGGCGTCGCGAATGCGCGCATGCATGCTGTGAACCCAGAGCTCGCCGAGGTGCACGGTTTCGTCGAGCACCGTGCGGAGGGCGTCCATTTCGTGCGCGTCTGCTGCGCTCCAGTCGTGTCCGACGGCCGCAAGGTTATCGAGGATGCGATGGGGGAGGACAGAAGCTTCAACTTCTGGGAGCGGCGTTGTGGGCCGGAAGACTACGTCGGGGGGCGAATGGGGGCGGGTGGGCGCGATCACGGGTAGGAGGCTTGCGTAGGACGAGGTCGAGCTGATTGAACATGTCCAGGGACGTACTGTCCGGAAGGAGGCTACGGAGCTGCTACGCCTGGGCTCAGCATCGACACCGAACGCCATGCGAAACTCTGGTCGCGCGACCTCGAAGGCAGTCAAACTGTAAAGCCTTCAGCAAAGGGGGACGATCGAGTATGACAAACAAATACTTACCCCCTCGAATTGGTCATCTCTCGCACAACTCCACGGGAGTCGCACGAGAGAAGAGCGAGAAGCACCTCGACGCTTTGACCGTGCTCGGCCGCCACATGGATGCAAGTTTCGCCGTTCTCGTCTTGGGCGGATAGTGGTGCTCGGAGATCGACGACTAGATGCCTCACGAACGCGTGTAGGTGTGGGACTTGATCATCACTGGCGGGATGCGACGCGTCCCGCGCTAAGCAATGCAGTGAAGTACCGTGTCCAGATGAAGTATAGAGGCTAGTGTCGGCGCCAGCGAGAAAGAGCGCGTCGAGGACCTCGAGCGAGAGGTTCTCTGCGCATACACAGTAGTGCAAGGGGCTCCAGCCCTGCGAGTCCAATCTATTTACAAGGACGGGCGTTCGATGCAGGTTGAGGAATAGATGTTGGTGCATGGTGAGTACATCGCCGGCGCAAACGGCACGGACGAGGCTTGAGGTGGCTTTCGCTAGCGTTGCTTCTGAAGGAGAAAACCATGCCTTCCACTTCAGAGACGAGGACTGCCATGAGTCGACCTGAGACCTGTAGACATGTGGAATGTCGCAGAGATGGCGCCTGTTGCCGTTCTTCGGACAAGTAAGTTGTATTGTAGAGGAGGGCGTTCAATTTTTAGACTTACCAAGAACGCTCTCGCCCTCTGCTTGCGAAGAGCAGCCTCGCACAGGTGGAGCATCTGAGGGTGTCGAAGGGCATGCTGAATTGCTGTCCGATGATGGGTGTCCCTCAAATCGGGCCGTGCACCCTTCAAAAGCTGCCGTACACAAAATTACTCAGCCGACTCGTTCTCCCGCACAAGATCATTACCGTACCAGAAGGGAAGCAGCCTCTACTGCTCCGTCGCGGGCAGTGTCTGGCACTTAACGTCAGATAACCTTACCGAAACGCGGTCGTAAGCTGGACTTACACATCAGCGGGGTGACCCCCAACGCGTCTGTTCCGTCGACTGCGACGAGCCCGCGGCTCTCCTCGAGCAGCACACGGATCGCGTCCGGTATGTTCAACCATGCGGCGAGCCCGAGGGGGGTGACGCCGCGCACGGGCGCGTTCAGCGCGTACAAAGACGTCGTATCGCTACCGATCAGCGCCCTCAGGACCTCGAGCCTGCGCGGGAGCGCGAACGACGCGTCCGTCGCGTCTACGTCCTCCCAGCTGCGATGCGCACCCAGCCTTCAGCACCCTGTCCTGCACACCAGAAGACCGACCACCCCACCTATCTCCTGCGATCGCGCACGTCACGGCCGTGTGGCCTGTCGCATCGTCTGCCGCGTTCGCGTCTGCGCCCCGCGCGAGGGCGTCCCGGACCGCGTCGGGGTCTGCCCGTGAGGCAGCATCGAGGAGGGCGGTATCGAGTGCTGCGCGCGCAGCGCGTCGCCGTCCGCTAGAAGAGGGTGTTGCCATTTGGGCGCGAGAATGTCCAGCAAGAGCGAGAGATACACAGGAGAAATACAGAAGCGTCAAGCGTGCAAGGTCGATGGTGGTACAGTATGCGGGCGAAGGAGGGGCGTGGGTGGATGGTGAGCGGGATGATGGGCGGGTGACGGTGCGGGTGGGGGAGGGTGGGAAGCGGGGCCGCCGGAGAGTTGGGGCGGGAGCAAGTGCGGGGATAGGTGGCGGGGCGGGCGTATAAGTATGGAATGCGGGATGCGAGGACGTGCGAAGGAGACTGGAGCACGAGGCGAGAAGACACGCTGCATCAGAACCGCGCGTCCTCGCCCAGAGCTCAGTCCAGCGCGCGCGAACTGCCCCCCGCCTCGAGGCTGCCGGGGAGCCTCCGTAGCCGGTGCGCACCCTCAGCCGCCTCAACCAGAGGCCTCGCGCGCAGGCTGAGACCGCACCGGCCCTCGCGCGGGAACGACTCGCGCGGGCACAATCGCGAGCTCGCAGCCCGCGCGCGCCGTTTGGGGCAGAGTGCATGCCGGCTCCAGGCTTGGTGGCGCCCGTCCAGCCGCGTCTTTGTTTGTGTCTCCCTGTTTGCACCGCTCGGCGCTCCGCCACCTCCCATTGTCCGAGCTCCCTCAGACGCACCCTCCGAGCACGTCCCGTTCATGAATTCAGGGCTCAATAATTAAAACATCCTGCCGACGTCGTCTCTCGGCCTCGACAGCCCTCTCCCGAGACTCGACGTTCCGTTCGCTTCATCACTGTGATCGGTCTAGCGAGGGGCAGCCGACTCGACGACTCCAAACAGTGTTTACCCTGCCGCCACCCGCTTCCGTCAAACATCCTACACCCGCTTCCCAAACACTCCCACTCCGAGCAATGTTTCTGATTGTGCATGCTCTGGGAACAGGCTACAAAAGGGCTCTGCACTATGCACTACCTATGCGCAGGAGATACCGATATATGGGGGGCAGCGCGATGGGCGACTAACACTGACTGACTGCAATGTAGAGTGCTATAAACAATGTGTGCAGCGGATAACGACGACGAGCGATGTCAATGGGATCGATAATGATGCATCAAGATGATGTTGAGGGAGACGCTATAGGTTACACATTGCGATATATGATGGGAACGGCACGGGGAGGAAGGTGGAGTTCAGGGAAAATATTACGAGGGAGGTGCATGCAGTCCGACAGAACGTCCGAGACACACGAGGCGCGTGGGCGGACGCGGCAGGATCACGTCCGTGCCCAGCCGGCCGCGAGCCGACACGTCCGTCCGAACACTAGAACGCGGCGTTCAAGGCAAGAATGCGTCCTGTGGCAGATATGCATCGCCCGGGAGGTTTGCCTTCACGTAATAATGCGATCAGCACGCCGCGGCGGTCGCACCGTCAAACAACACGCTCACCTTGACCTGCTCATAGTTTGCGAGGGCCCGCTCAAGATTCCAGTCGTTGGTCTTCAGGCAGTCCTCCGCAAACTGCAAATTCAAACGTGTACGGAGGACGAGGTCCTGCATAAGTGACCGTTGCGGCTCCGGCTAGATGCAAAAAAAGCCGGGGTCAGTTAAACGTCATGCCCGATCCTTCCATCGACGATGCGGCGGGATCGGTGATTAAGCCAGGCACGCACCAGAGGCGAGAGGGCTTGCAGGAGTCCCGGGGAGGGCAGTAGATCACCCGCTTGCACACGCATCGGACCGGGTCGCCAAGCCTCGTGGCTCGAGTACGCTCGGACGACCAGCTGGTCGGACAGGATCACGACGTCCCAGCCGCTTTGCTTCGCGCTATCACCGAGAACGCACTCAGGATCAAACACACTCCCACAAGTGTCGCAGAAGCACTCACCGCGATCCTTCCGGTGCGATAGCGAGTACGAATGATCGATCAAAGGACCGAATTCCTTCAGATGGCACTAACATCCGGGGGGCATTTAGCCTTGCGGATACCCAACAGGAAGCATCTACACTCACGCTCGGAGAATTGACCATGCACGGTCACCAGAAGATTCGTCCGTTCGCCCTGTACAACAGGGAAGGCATCCACAGAGAACTTCTCGGATGGGCCTGTGATGTCGTGTTTGGTGGCGGGGAGGTCCGCCATCGCTTTGACGGCCTGTTCACTCCCCAGATGCAGTGATTGTGTGAGCTTCTGCAATCCACCCGTAATCCGACCGAGGTTACGCGAACCGCCCATGCCTCCGCTCAACCAAGGTGCCCACTCCAATTTCCGTTGGTTGGGGAACTCCTTCGAGACATGGAATCCTTCTATCCGAGCACGAGGAGGAATAGCTGTGTTGGCGGAGAATGAAAAGGTTGCATCGGGAGCGTACACATCCAACAAGGCGCCTCGCTGATTATCGAATAGTGGGAAGTACCGAACGAAGAAGTTGCTGACAATGGAGCCGTCTACGCCAGCGACGAAAGCCGGCTCCATATTCCACGCGAATGAGGTCGGCATTGTATGAGGGCGTGAGGATGTTGATGCTGAGGTCGAAGGCGCATCGAACCCAACTCTTGCCACAGGTTCGCCGTCGAGGATCTCTAATGAGGGGAATCGCCTTGCAATCTCGCTATGTTTTCATTAGATACACGCCAAGTGATATTGGCAGTTACGCACCTTTTGTACTGCTGGGCCCGGTTGTTCTTGTACTCCAGTTCCCGCATGGGGTTACCGACGAGCACCAACTCCCGCAAATTTGACAATCTACCCCGCTTCCCCGAGATGTAGTCGACCTCCTTCCACCCGCCGAAGTTGTTTCCCTCGAGAGACAGGTTGGCCAATTTTGGCAAGTAGTGCGAGAGAGTCGACATGATACGCCCGCTTGTCAAGCCGTTGTGCGCTAATGAGATGGTTTCGACCTACGCTACAATGAATAAATGGGTGAACGGGCTATCGAGACGGTACGTACCTCGGGTTTTAGCTTGCTTGCAATCTTGAATATCACTTGGGCCTCCTTCCCGGACGCGTGCGGTGATGTAGGGGATACAAGACGGTGGCGCTTCAAGAAGTCGTCCTGGTCGATTCTCTGGATTCGATGAGAACAATGTCTTACGGTACGCATTGCATTTCACATACCTCGAGGTTGAGAAACTTCGCCTCAGGATTCCATCTCCGCCCGACCCACTCTTTCCACGCCTCAATAACCTTCTCCGAGACTGGAGGTCCGTTCAGAGATATTGCTCCCCTGCGGCCCCGCGTGCCGCCCTTCAGCAGTCGTGAGGCACTGGGGTCCCCGGTAGCGATGCGAGCACTCAGCTGCCAGGCGGCGAGGTAGGGGAGGCACGGGGAGGGACGAAGAATGTGTGAGCCTTGTATTTGGAGACAATAGGAAAACGAGAACGCCCGACAACCCATTTGAAGGTCGAGCACGGGTGCTAGGGGAAAGTGTGAGCAGCAAAGAACGCAATAATTACCGATTTCAATGGTCCGTGATGGTCCTTGCCCATGACGCTGTCAATGGCCCGTGGTTTGTGGGGATGGGCGCGGGCTCGGCTTGATTGCTTCGCGATTGCGCCCTTGCGCCCCGGCTTCTCGATGTCGCGCATCTTGGCGTCCTGGTCGATGAGTCCCGCTCTCCGCAGCGCATTGGCCGCGATGGCCCTGCTACCAGGTGCTGGTGTCGGACTGGAAAAGGTGGGCTGCGACATGGATGCCAGAGACGGTGGCGCCTTCGACTCTAGCGAATTATGCGGTTGTGGTCGGCTGCGCAGCGGTGTAGACGGAATGGCGTCCGTGTTGAGTAGTGGTACAACGCCGCAGGTAGGGGCGTCGTCGTGGCAGTAGCGGACGGAGGTTGAGAACAAGATAGCTATGGCAGAGATGACGGTTCGAGTCGAAGGGCGGTGACCGAACGCGGGTCCGGCGCGCAGAGCTTTCTCGCCACAAGGAGCGTGACGCGTTACCCTGTGTCACACGCCGCACCTCCACCGCATTAGCGCCCAAATGGTCAGGAACCGGCTCGCCGTTCGGAAACCTCAGCTCGTGCCTCAAAGTCGCCGAAATTCACCGCACGCGCGCGTTACGCATAGCACCAATACGTTTCCTGTCCAGGCTTTACCAAGACGAGTATTTCGCTGCTTTCCATAGCATTCGGTCAAACAAACAAAAATCACAACACAAAATACATCATTCGCATCCCCGTGTCAACATACAATCAGACAAGAGGTAGAGCCTTGCCAAGTCTGGCTCAGCACCAACGTACAATCCTGGATTCAGCACCGCTGGAGCCGGGCGACGACATAACACTACACCTAGGATCATATATAGACAGCGAACGTGAAAGCTAATAAAGAGGTAGAAGATCGCGACGAGCAGTACAGAGACGAGTCCAAGACATCCCGGGAGAGTGGCACAGAATAACAATGGCATAGTCGAGTGATTTTGTTCGAGGTCAAAAATCCATGGCGAGGCGAGGCAAGGGGCCGAAGTAGGCTGGTCACGCCCGTGAATCTCGTCGTGCACCAGCGCCGTTGGTCTGGTACATGTATTGGTGGTGGGTAGTAGTCGAGCCATGCGATGACGGCGGGCGAGTGGTAGTAGATGCGGCAGTAGCAGCAGCGCTATACGACGTAGTTTGTGTAGGTCGTGGTCGATAGTAGGTGTTGTTTCGGTCAACTGAGGCACTTGACATCACCGGCGATGGGGTGTTCACTGCGACAGTCGGCATGGGCCATGGTAGGTTCGATGCTGGAGTGCTCGTGTTGGCCGTGTTGGAGGTAGTGCGTGCCGGCGTAATTACGCCTGTACCCGGTATTGCAGAAGAAGGGGGACGCTGCGGCTGCATGGCCGGTGAAGCGTTGATAGAAGTCGGTGTGGATGTAATGGGACTACGTGCGGGAGACACCACACTAGACGCGGTCGTCTGCTGCTGAGGGGGTTGTGGATGATGCTGGTGCTGGTGCTGGGAGTGTTGTGTATGGTGCTGGGAAGATTGGTGCTGCTGAGGTTGGTGCGATGGTTGGTGTTGCTGCTGCTGTGGTGGAGGTTGCTGGGGCGGAGGCTGCTGTTGCTGCGGGGGTGGGGGCGGAGGCGGCGCCGCAGTATCCGGTGTAGGCTCAGCTTCTCTGCGACGCTTCGTACCACGTGTAGTGCTCTCTTTCAAGCCAAGCGAGGTCGCCTTCAACAAGATCTGATGTCTGGAGGCAAGCATTAGATCTCAATGACGAAGCGCGCTAAACTTTGACCATACCTCGTTCTGCTGTTCCCCCACTGTTGGATAACCCAATCCCACTCAATTTCACCCTTGTTCTGGGGTCCACCCATCTCTTTACTCTGCTCCGCTAATCGTTTTAGTCGATCTGTTTCGTCCTCGGACCAAGTACCCTGATGTCCACCAGGTGCGGTGTTGCCGGTGGCTGCGCTGAAGGTCGAGATAGTACCTGTGTTCGAAGGGACCGGCGCTGGTGGAGGAGCTGGCGCTGGTTGAGGGGCAGGCGGTGCAGGCGTTGGCGCCGCGGGAGGCGGAGACGATTGTGCTGGTGGTGCGCTCACCGACTGTGCAGGTTGGGCAGGGGGTGGGTAATAAGGGGCAGCACCCTGTGGAGGCGGGTAGTAGTACGGTGCAGTGGGGTATCGTGCGCCGGGGGGTGCCGAATACATCGGTGCGTAGTACGGTTGCGCCGGAGGAGGCATTGAGGATGAGTTGAGGGGCATCACGAATGTTTGCGGGTTCGTGATCACTGCACCGGGCGCCGGCGCGGTGCCCGTAGAGCCAGACGTGCCTGGCTGCGGGGGCGGAGGCATTGAGGCATAACTCGGGTAGGTCGTGGGCACGGGCTGGCCTACCAGCTGACTGGGGTTGGCGAGCTGTCACAAGATGAGGACACGCTACATGAGGGAAGGAGATGCTCGTACAAGATTGTCGCAGACCCGTTTCGCGTCAGCAATCATCATTAGAGGGTCAATTTTTGTCGCGGGCCCAGCCTGGTAGCATTGGGCTATAACCATGGGGGAGGCGGCCTTCTGTCATCACAAAAGGCTGCTGTTGAGCACGTTGCGAAATTCCGTTCGCACGGCAGCGGACTCACCACCAGCTCCTCCGCCGCGTTGTAAAACTCTGAACAAAGGTTAAGAGCACGCCACTGGAACTCGTAGAACTGCTGGTTCTGCGAGACGTTGGCAGGAGGTGCGGGAGGATATTGATAGAAGCCCGGGTGCGCGACATTGGTTGGTGCTTTGGGCGCGGACCCAGCGGACACACGAGGCTTGCGGTTCTTTGAACCTCGGGGGCGACCAGGCTTGCGCTTCTCGGTGCCGTCCTCGTTGAGGCCCTGCTTGGAGTCTTGCTGGGGCGCAGGCGGCGCGTAGTAGTCGATCACAGGGGCGGATGACGCGGGCGCACTTCCCGAGACGAATCAGTTGTCGAGCGAGGGCGTGAGGACGAATCTAGATCGGGTAACACGCACTTGGTCCTCGACTGGGTCTGAGCAGCGTTGGCGCGGGGGGAAGAATGACTGCTGGCAGACTGGTGGGGAGGATCTGCGTCGTGGTGCTCAAGCTCCTCCTCCACGACCTCCTCGTCATCCTCCTCCTCCTCCTCTTCCTCTTCGCGGTGACCCGACCCGGCGCCATTCGTCACGGCCGGTTGTTGATGAGGGGTGTAAGACGCATACTGCGGGCGCGGCGAAGAGTGGGATGCGGATACCAGAGGGGCATGGAGGGCGTGCGAGAGGGGCTGATAATATTGGGGATTGTCCATGATTTTCTGGGAGGACTATATGATAAAAGCCCAGAGATGGTGTAACGCGCTGCGAGCGGAGAGCACAATCGATGTCGAGAACGACAACCAAACCCCGTGGGAATCCACGTTCGACGCATTTGCCTTCCCGCACGCTCTACCTTCCCCGCCGCCCATTCGCAGCGAAAATCCCCGGAAAATGTCCAGTCGCATTTGGCACCCCTACAAACGCTCCGGGCATCCAAACAAGCGGCGGGATATATGGATGCGCTCCCCGCAATATCCCGCCCATCCCCGCGGCGAAAACTCAAGGCTACACAGCCGCCGGCACGCTGAGGGACCATGCAGTCACAATTAGTGTAACGCCCCGTCACGGTGACGGCGGAACACGGATCCAAACCGGGACGAAGACACGCACCCTCTTACGGATGCGAGGTTCGAACCGGTTCGGCGCTTCCGCGGCAACCACATCGCAAGCACTTCACCATGTCCTCCCTCAGGTACGTTTTGGGATCGTTCTCCTAAAATTTGCCATCGACGAACATTCTTATGTTGTCAATTCATAACACAGCGCGATGAGCCATGCTGGACAGGCACCATCGAGCTCGCAAGCGGGGACCGACCCAAATCACTCGCACTCGCCCACGATGCAGCTGATGAGCCAGCCGCCTAACCACGGTACACCGGTTCAGGTAAGTAGGAGGACCAGATCTCTCAGACAGCTCCCAAGCTGTCTGAATTTGCGATGGGCGGAAACACTGATCCGAGCCTTCCCCAGCCTGAGTCCAACGTTAATCCCAATGGCTCGTATGTTTCTGTGCACAGATTCAGCGTGGCCCCCCAAGGCCCAGAGGGGTACGCACATCATGTCATGCCTTATGCGCAAGAGCCGCCTCCCCCGGGAGGAGAGCTGGTCTTCACCACCAGTGGAGATCTGCCCGGTCCTTCGGCCGCGGCTTCGAGCGAGACGGGATTAGGCGAAAACAACTCTGCCTCTTCATCTGCCAACGGGTCCGCAAGCGCGAACAGCAAACGCAAGCAGCCAGATTCTACATCTGAGGCAGCGGCCCGCAAACGGCGGCAGCGTGTTGGAGAGGATGCGGCGGACGCAGACGGGGAGGATTTGAATATCGGACCAAACGGAGGTCCCAAGCACTGGACAGAAGACGAAAAGACACGTTTCTTTACGTGGATGTTGACCAATGACGACCACTGGGACGCGTTTAGGACGCGCATGAACACTGTATTCCGGGAGGTCAGCGTTCGTTCTAGGCGAAGCTAGGTCGAGTAGCCCGCCTAATACGTTTTGTGCAGTGCTCGAGCGAACTCTTTCCAGGGAAGAAGTCCTACACAGCGTTGAAGAGTTGTTTCCATCGCAACCTTGAAGTCTTCAAGCAAATACACGCCTTCCAGCTCTATTCAAATAATTACCTGCGCCAACTGCAGACGGAGAATCCTGATGCAGAGCAACCAAATGTCGATATCGTGCTTGACGCTGCTAGGGCCGCGGGTCTGAACGTTGGTAGCCTCAACGTGAAGGTTATCGATCGGTGGTATGAGACAGGATGGTATGAGCTCTTCGGAAGAAGGTCCTCAATCTAGCTTGATGTCGAGTGAAGGTGGCTAATTGAGCTCGTAACAGATATAAAGACGACCCGAAGACCGGTCTACCGGCGCCTTACTACGGCGACCAACCGGAGGCAGGCCCACCTACCTCATCCGCACCTCAGGCTATGCTGGGTCTACAAGCACCTGTCGGATCTCTTGATACGCAAATCATGGTGCGCCATACCGCCCCGCACCCCTCAGACAAACATGCTATCGCATCCACCGCCTCCCCCGATCCACCCCATCCTCCACCGCCTCTGGCAAATGGCGCCTACATTACGTACTCATCCCTCCCGCCGACCGCGGACTACCACCAGACCGGACAGAGTTCTTCATATACGACAGCGCCGACGTACCTACGTTCCTCCAACACCGGCCCTCCACGGTCACTCCAAACAGTCACTTCTCAAGGCTCCGTCCATCCGCCTACAGCGACACCCTCGCGGACACAGGGCGATTCCGCGCTACATCGAGAACCATCGTACCCTGAGCACTTCACGCAAGCGGCACAGATCCTGGCACAACTTCATGTTGTCACCGATTCTCTGCTGAACGTGTGCTCGTCGATGAAGACGCTCATCCAACAGCAGGCGGAAGAGAGCAGGGTGCGGACGGAGCTCATGCGTGCTGAGGCGGCCCAACGGCAGCAGAGTACGGGTGGAGCAGAGGGGAGAGGAGAGAAGGAGATCTCTATCGAGAAGGTTACGTTTGCGACCGAAATCTTGAAAAACGGCCCCGAAAACGAGGATATCAAAAAGGCAGCGATTGAATGCTTAACGAAATACCTAATGCGCGGACTATAATACGCACCAGTCACGACGGTTGTTTGTTGTCTTCGTATGGCTCGTTCTCCCTACTAGCCCGTGTAATCTGCATACCTGTTACATTAATGGTAAAACAACACATGTTGTACAACTTGTTTGTCCGCATTCGTCCAATAGGAACATGTTATCGACGCTATAGATGGCATGCGTTCACTTGCGCCATCGCCACCAAGACTTCTCTTCGGCTGACACTTTCCCTGTGGAGCGCCTCGATTCTGCGGGGCCGACGTAAGGGAACGAAGGAAGGCCAGGTTTTCTCCCTTCGGCTCTTTCCCGAGCTTCCCATTCGTCGTCATCGAGGTAACGGTCCATTGCACGCGCCTCCAGGGTGCTCTCCCCTCCGCCGTCTTCGCCTGCCCTGACTCTCCGCTGGCGAAGACCCTGCTCCTTCCCATACTCCTTCAGGGTACCCTCCTCAGTATCAGGCAGGCCAACTAGCGCGACATACGCCTTCGCTACGTCTCTGTCAGCCTCCTTGGTTGTCGCTTGAAATCGGGTCTCCGCACGTTCTCGCGCGAGCCGAGCCTTGAGTTCGTTGTCAAGCACTCGCTGTTCAGGCGAAAGGAGTGGGGGAGAACGCGCCGATGGGGGTAGTACAAGAAAGCTGCGAGTGTGTAAAAGATGAGGGGTTACGCGCAGGGTGCTGATAGGCAGGTTGTTCAAACGACATAATACGCGTGCCTACGATTCTCGGGATAAGCTGACGATACGAAATGAGTTAAAGAAAAGACGCACGTCTACACCGAGCTTGAGGGAGATACCGAACAGGGTATCGTCTGGACAGATGTAATATGTGGCCGTTGTTCCAGGGGTCGTCGCGACCTCTCTTTCGGCATCGGACCCCTGAGAAACGGACGCTATTGAATGCGATCTAGGGAGAGATGGATATTCTCGTCTCGTGTAATTTGGACCATGCCTATCTGCCACACTGGGGGTGCCTTTTGACTCTGCTTGTAGCGAACCATCGCTCGCTTCAAGTTCAGAATCGTCTTCGGAGTCATCTTCATCCTCGATCACGAAGGTATCTTCGTCTCGTACCGAGCCGTCTATATTGACTAGTGTAGTCGTTTCCGACCCCAGCACAGAACGATTGATAGAAGGTTTTACAGCGTTGACTCCCGCGAGGCATCGTAAACACGGGTTGTATCTAGTGAGCCGTGGGTTGGCGGAGACACAGTTTGGGCATATAGGTCGTGAACAGCACTGAGTGTGGAAAATAGTGGCGTCGGACCTACGCGCAGGTAGCGAAGATGAGCATGCGAGGCATAGGGACACTGCAGCGAGAACAGGAGGCATGAGGCAAAGACGGATGGTGGGAGAGGTGACTGACCAGTTCGGAGCCACACAGCTGAGCTTTGGACTGGAGCAGTAGATTCCGGTGGCGGTGCGGAGATCAAACCGGGCTCTTCGTGATCGGTGCGGTGTGGGGAATTGCCAAATTGAGGATCCTTGCTTGTGCTGGAACGCGTTGCGGCCACCGACACGCCTTTGTTCAGCTCATCGTGCGCGGTTGCACAGGGCAACGTTCTTGTCGCCTGCGAATACCCAAGACTTTATATCGAGCCACGACGACCACGGCACGAGCACGACTTAAATCCCTCGACACTCGCAAATCTCGACAGCAGCCAGCAGGTATAGCGGCACTGCCCAGACGTAGGCAATATCATGAAAGGCCTCATCATGCAAGGCGTGTCGTGCTTCTCTATCATCGCTGAATATTTCTGGGCAAAGGGGCCCCTGCAAACAACGATTACCGATATCCAGGGCGTCGGCTTCCAGTCGCCTCTCGCAGGACGGTTCGTACAAGTTTCAGGTGTTGTCACTGCCAAGGTATGCAGTAGTGCCCCCCATCCGTTTTCGTACTCTACATCTAAATGTTATCCCAGGACAGGTATGGTGCGTGGATTCAGGGTGAACCATCAGACGACCCGAGGGAATCCCACGGCCTTCGACTGTACGGAGCTCTTGCTTCAAAGCAGCCTAACGTCGGAGATTCCATCTCCGTCACCGGACGGGTGACGGAATATCGCGGAGACAGGAATCCCAATGACCTTTTCCTAACTGAACTCGACCAAATCTCGGCGCTTACCACCCACTCTACTGGGAATGTCGTCAAACCCTTAGTTCTAGGCGTTGAACGCATCCCTCCCCACAATCAGCTTTCCTCGCTCGACGTGGGCCCGGACGGTTGGCTCTCACTCCCGAGCAACATCTCACTACTTGAATCAGTGAATCCTACCTTGCGCGCAGACGTATTTGGCTTAGACTTTTGGGAAAGCCTGGAGGGTCAGCTTGTGACCGTACCATTTCCTACTGCAGCCAACTTTCCGGATAGGTTCGGCTCTTTCTGGGTGTACGGAGACTGGCCAGTGACGGGAAAGAATGGTCATGGAGGCCTTACTATTCACTCTGATGATGGTACATGCGCCCTCGTTATCCACATATTGGGGTTTGGGCTGACAGAATGTACTAGACGGCGTGCCTCCAGCGCATCCAGAAGCCATCCTGATCGGACGCGCACTGGACGGCACCCGTAATCCTAAAACGTCAATGGGCGTCCAACTCACAAACATAACGGGCATCGTAACATACCAGGTAGTTGCTCGGAGCCCGTCCTCACAATCGTCCAGAACTGAACTTAATTACAGTTTGGGAATTATTACATTCTCCCTCTCACCGCACCCGATATCGTAGATGTTCCCGGCGTTAATGTGCGGCCGTCAACGCTTAGCTCCAGCGCCCACGCCTGCCAGTTGCGTATAGGAGATTACAACGTATGTCCGTCCCCGAGGTCTACCCCTTGTACCCCGTTCTTAACTGCTTTTGCAGGTGGAAAACATGTCTCCACGCTCACGCCATATTCCTCACATCGCAGAACACATCTCAGAATACCTGCATACCCCGGACATTATCTTTGTGCAGGAGATTCAGGACGACTCAGGCCCATGCAATAATGGCGTCGTAAGCGCGAACAAGACACTTAGGGCCCTCGCAGACGCTATCAAGAAAGCGAGCGGTGGTGTGCATTACGACTTTGTCAACGTCGAGCCTGAAGATAACAAGGATGGTGGCGCGCCTGGGGGAAATATTCGTGTCGCGTATTTGTACGTGGTGTTTTCGAAATCAAGACGCGCAGAGTGATGTTGATAGTAGTCGTCGTACTAGGTGGCGACCCGAGCGAGTCTCCCTTCTGCCCGGTACAATCGGGGACGCAACACTCGCCACCCAGCCGGTCATCGATGACGATGGCAATGTCGACCTCAGGTTCGTCACTGGATGTCTGTTTTCTTCCCCTCTCCTAACGCCCCACTTACTCTACTACACCAGTTACAACCCGGGACGAATCGACCCACTCCATTCTGCCTGGGAAGAGGCACGGAAGCCACTAGCGGCAGCATGGCAAACTACCTTGGGCGATCGGTTCTACACAGTGAACGTACACTTCAGCTCGAAGCGCGGGAGCTCCTCAGCACAAGGAAACGCGCGCCCTCCCGTGAACGGCCACGCTGAACGCCGCTTGAGCCAGGCGAACGTCACAGCGGCAAGTTCTGCATTTCTTATCGTGGTTCCAGGGTTCAAGCCCATCGTCTAATGCGGCCCCGTACAGACATTCGTGCGCTCCCTATTCAACCTCTCCCCAAACGCCAGCGTGATTGTCGCGGGAGACATGAACGAGTATCTCGCCGCGCGGGCGGTCCTCCGCCCGCTCTCCTCGCTCCTCCGCGACGCGAACATTGTCGCGGGTGTGCCTCCCGCCGAGCGCTACACCTACGCGTACGATCAACACGCGCAGGAGATCGACCACGTCTTCGTCTCGAATGCTATCGCCGGCCGCCGCGGAGCACTGGGGGAGAACAGCATGGACAGGGGCCTCGAGATCGAGCATGTGCATGTTAACACGTGGGCGGAGAGTGTGGACACACGCGCAAGTGACCACGACCCGACTGTCGTGCGGTTGTGGGTGTGCGACCCGGAGGACGGTGAGTACTTCTCGTTACTTTGTGCGCTACTAGTTGAACAAGCTGACGTGTCGTGCAGGTCAGAGGGCGCGTCGCGTGCAATCGCTGGGAGAGATCCATCAACAAATCGTACTATGATAATTCTGCTCCTTTGCGACCAACTAAACTCCTTCCTTCATCCTAGGTTCGGATTTCCTGACTTGTACGACTCGTATTAGATAGTGGAGCACATGGAACTCGACTCATGTACGATTACGCGATGGTTAGTATACATGGCCAGCGGTTGCCCAGATAATAGTTGCACATTGCCTTCAAATATGACAACAAACCAAATCACTTCTTCCCAGAACGACCGCCTCGCTTAATAGGACCCGCCTTGTCTCCTTGCGAAGGCGCATCGCAGGTAGCCCGCAGTTGAGTTCCGATCCATTCCTCGCAGTCAATTTCCCAAACCCACCCCTCTCCTTTGCCGATCCTATCCTTATCCTTCGGGTCCCCGGAGCCCGTCCCTAACTCGAAATGGAAGCCCACAGAAGCCATCACGAGCCTCACTGCGTCCTCAATGGGTACCTTCTTCGCCACATCGTGCCCCTCCCCGCCGAAGAGAACATCGTGGAGCTGCGCCGCCTCAGCACGACTGAGGTCCCATTTGCTGTTCGTGGTCTTGCGCGCCTTTCCCCCGCGGGTGGGAGTCTCGCGCTTGATGGCAAAGAGCCTCCGCCAGCCAGACTTGCCCACCTTGGGCGGGCCCTCGACGCTGCGGATGTGGAAGATCTTCAACCATTGCCCGGCGGGCGGCGCAGGGTCGTGGACACGGTAGAGAATCGTGATCGCGCCTTTGTCGGGGCGCTCCAGGAAAACGTCGAGAAGTGTGGGTCGGCAAGGTGAGTATATGCGCGCGAAGACGGTCACGTCGCTGAGCTGTGTGCCGGGGGACGATCAGCACCTGCAGCAGAACACGGGTGCACAGAGAGGAGGGCTGGAACACTCACAAAGTCGCCGTCATCTCCGTCATCCTCTACTTCTAGGCCTTGTGGGAGAACGCCGTCCGCGACCACCCGCCGCTCGTTCTCAGTGAGCTTCGTCGCTGCGAGGATAGCCTCGACCGCGTCCTTGATACGCCCAAGGTAGGATTCGACGTGATCTTCTTTGGACAGACGGTAGCGCATCCGCGCGAGCTTCCACTCCGAGTCCTGGCGCTGTGCGAAGTAGCCATCCCAACCGGCACCCAGAGAGGGGGACAGGAGATTGAAGGCAGCGGAGGCGCGTGCGAGATATTCACCGCTGCCTTGTTCGGAGATGTCGGCGGGTGGTGGGGACGGTGGAAGGTACCTCCACACAGGATGGAATTCGGTTGACTCGCTCTTCTCAATGACTTCTGCTATGTAATACACGAGGGCATCTTCAGGGACCAGAAGTAGCTCTGTGAAAAATGCGAAGCGCAAGCCGTTAAACTCTACCACTGGCAGCGATACGGACCACTCAACCTATCGGTGCCTTGGTCGGCTTGTTACCGTAGTCGAAGGATAGGGTGTCCTCTGGTAGCATGGTTTGCTCTTTGGGAGTAAGGCGCTGTACAATAGTCAAGAGGGTCTAGAAGAGCGTGTCGGAACTAACACGCGTACTGACCCAATGTTTCGATGGAACTAGTAAAATGTCTTCGACCTGCCAGGCGATTGTACGCTACAACTAGCACGTAAGCCATCCAAGCGTCATTGACTTACGTCTTGAGAGAATCACCATATCCTTCCCTAAAACGTATGAAACGTTCATTACATCCTTGCCACCGTTACTTGCTTTGATGGCCGAAGCAGCGTCTTCGTTGAAGCCGGAGACGAGGATAGCCTGCGTGTTTGACGCATTTGCTGAAGTGGTCGTCTTTTCATAGTGCCTAGGCTTCCGCGTCTCGGCCGCGTGTTCCTTGAGTTCTTTAGCAGAGACCCGGAAAGACAGAAGATGACTTGTCGCGGTCGAAGACATGCGAATAGTGAGGTGGTGATGACGCGAGTGCCAAGTATGATGGTGGTATAGAACGAAAGGTCAGACTCGGTGTACTTGTTGGCTTTGATACTTTCTAGCACGATATCTGAGTCGACGTCAATGCAAATCTGGCGGAACGCATAAATCCGGATAGGGTCAAATGGCAAAGTCTGTCTTGCCTTAAGCCCAGGTACGCCGACTTGCAGCTTAAACCTTTCCGAACGCCACTCACGATGACATCACGATCACGAGATCGTGCACACACTGCTCCGAGTCTTGCCCAGGTTTCGTCGCAGAGATGAGCGCACTTATTAGTTAATCTACCTCATAGCGCACCGTTCGGTTCAGGAGATTCAGGGATATGCGGTAGAATCTACTCGGATTCCCCATGCGCAAAACTGGACGCAACTGCGCCATACTGTGTGAGCATTAGACAGAGTTCGCGGACTGTGGTTCTTCGAAGTTTGAATGCTGAATGAATCCAAGTGGTTAAACTCGAGCAATACCGCGCGCAAGTCAAATATAGCGGAGTATATTTGTTTTCTACCCGATACCCAGCGATGTTAGTATGCGGTTGTAAACGCGTGAAGATGTCGAAGTTGTGACATACAACATTGGGCCGATGGTCATGACCTTCCGCGACTTGCTCACCCTCGAATTCGGCATTCACGAGAGACCTCTCCCGATCCCTCAACCTGTTCATTAAAGCTGCATCCCTCTCCACAATGGACATCTTACGCCCGCTCGGGTTTCCTTTACGATCACCCTGGCCCTCGTTAAAGGTTCCTCCTAGTTGATGAGGTAAGGAGGCCCCCGGGTAAGATGCCTTACCAAAATCGTGCAATACGAGAACATTTCACTAGGTTATGCATGC
The DNA here is from genome assembly GCA_022606255.1 of Trametes meyenii. Taxonomy (NCBI): domain Eukaryota; kingdom Fungi; phylum Basidiomycota; class Agaricomycetes; order Polyporales; family Polyporaceae; genus Trametes; species Trametes meyenii. Next base: position 1,950,630 of record JABYQG010000003.1, on the reverse strand, counting down.
AAACTGATGACTAAGTGAATGGGGCATGTCCTAGGGAGGCCGCGACTTTTGAGGACGATGATTGTGAGCTTCGATCGCGAGTTCATGGAGGCTCATGACATTAATGACGAGTCGATGCCAGCCGCTCCTCTCCGTTCGTGTGACTAGATACGCGTCACACATACGTTACGCCGGACCGGGCGACCGGAACACTATCCGTTGGTGGAGGTTGGTGGGCGACTTCAAGTTCAAGCGCAAGCTTGTGCCAGTGCAAGGAGTCGGAGCACCAGTATCTTGTAGTCTGTGCTAAGTGCTTTACATGCAAGGCTCAGCTGCGTCCTTCTCCGAGAGACTCTGAACGTCCAGCGGTCTTCCTCGTGCAAGCTTAATACTGCTGCAGTCTAACAGGGCCCTAACCAGCTCAACAATCGATGTCCCAGTCTATCTCCAACCTGCGGTTGGGCCCTCCTGCCTCTCCAGCGGAATCTTCTCCCGAACAGCCCCATATTGTCTCACTTGTGCTACGAGCAAAGAAAGCGCTACTGCAAGGCGAACAGTTGTGCACTAATGCAAGCTCTCTATCTACCTCGTCAGCCCAGACCGCCGTAGACGTACTCGCGCTCGATGCGCAAGTGCGATGGATGTCAGAGGCCGTACTCGACCAGCTTAAGGTGAGTATACGTCGCGTCCTGGGCGATAGTTCTCTCAAGATACACCATCGTATTCGCGTTAGCTTGCTGCCCAAGTTGCAAAAAGCATCGAACAGAAGCGGTCTGAGTTAGAGAGGCATGTCCGGGTGCGTGGTCCCGCTGTTAAACAGAAAATCAAGGCGAATTCCTAAGGGCAGGTTCCTGCAGGACTGGGATACGCTCCGCGCCCAACGGAGTGATGCCCTAGATGCGATACTAGAGTCCCTGGGGAGCCAGTCCGTCCCGCCTGATTTCCACGTTGTCTCAGCCGACTCCTCGCCGTTCGGGAGCCAGAACCCCTCCGAGGATGAGGACGAGACGCCGTTCGGATTCCCAAAGGCAGACTCGGACCCGCGTGAGAGTCCGACAGACACCATACGGAACCGGTCGCCTTTAGCACGTATACAGGAGAGGAGGAGCAAGAAGATGGACAGGCGGCGGTGGAAGACATTACGGGACTTCGTGGATGAGCGTGCCATCGAGGACCTGCTGGACACGATAGAGCGGGATAGGCAGGAGCTTGATGTAGGCCCTTCACGTCATCTACGTACGTCTTGTCTTAATATCCGGTTGCACTTACTCCCAGGACATTCTCGCGCAAACGAGCGACTACCCAGAGTCGCTAGCGAAGACCATCAACGCAATTAAAGAGATGGTACCCGCGGATGTCGCGCTCCCGTCCCTCAACACCATTTTTGCCTCCCAGGAGGCGACTTCTATCAAGATGGCTGGGCAGCTCGAGTCCTTGGCGCATCATTACGGCAATATCTCAAACGCCATGCACGACCATGAGAATGGGGAGGAGTTCGGGGAGGAGGATCTAGAAGGTGCGTCCCTTATAAATGCACGCTAGATACGGCTATTCAAGGGAGTACTAGGTATGAACTCGGACGCCGATGCGTTGCCCGGAATTATCAGCGAACTTGAGGATGGCGTCCACGCTATTCAAGCCTATAGGTAAGCTCTGTAGACCTTTCGTCATGAACGCCCTACCGATCTTTGTATTCCGACATGTAATCTAGCGATGAGCTGCTCGCCGCGAAGATGGTTGCACAAGATCACATAGATACCCATCGACGCATCCTGACGGACCTTGATGAACTCGGAGAGATCATGACCGACATGCTGGAGCGACAGCATCACGTCGAAGTGCGCACGTTCCTCCCTTCTGCCCTTCATGACTAACGCGCTATGTCCATAGACTGAGAGCTTAGATCATATCTCGCACCTGCACCTAGAGCTCAGCCCGCTTGAGGAGCTTCATCACAAATACACGTCGTACCAATACGCATATAACAAACTCGTGCTCGAGCTCGCGAGGCGGCGGCAGTACCGGGAGGCCGTGCAGCGATTTGTCGCGAACACGATGGCGGAGCTCGACACTATGGTTGAAGGTGTGCCCAGTAACGCGGGTGTCTCTCGTCCTTTCAATACTAAATTTTGGGCTCAGAGGAACGCATGCTCCGTGCGGACTTTCAGGCAGAGCATGGGCAGTACATCCCAGAAGATGTGTGCTTGTATATCGAGAACCCACCAAACCGCTGGACGGTGTCGAGGCGGAACGATGAACCTTTGGAGACGCTGCCCGAGGTGGAGGCCGATATGGTCGAAGAAGTGTGTAGCCCATGCATTTATTGAGGCGGTTGTGATATTCACGTCTACTCCTAGGCACAGCAACGAACTAGTGGGGTCGAAGTGGGGATAGGTGCTAGTCAGAGCCTTTGATATTTGATACCCTCCTTTACAATCTCTTCTGCTCGGCCGCTGTACAGTCGTCGATGCTTCATTCCCAGGGTACTACGTAGAATTGCAGTGTTACGTTCATGTCTGGGGGTTAAAGCCCATCATTTGATTTTAAAAAAGTATTAATGGAGGTTTGAACCTCGGCCTGCATGTCGGATGAGTGTTAATATAACTAACTACGCCACGCGAGCACAAAATACAACACACAAAAATCTATTACAGATATCTTATCAGAGCCATTTATCGCGCGCACCATTGCGTAGCTAAATGCGCGGTCCGACGAAGTCTGTACTCTACGACCATGTCTGTCCTCGCCCCCATCATCTGTGACAATGGAACCGGCTACTCGAAAGTCGGGTGTGTACGAGATCGTATTATATGAATGCCGTATACTGAGGTTGCACGTAGTTTCGCGGGAAACTCGGATCCCTCATTGTAAGTGCAGTCGGTGCCGTGCATGCTGTGGTACTGCGCTCATCCCAGTCTAGCGTGTTCCCCACTGCAATAGCAACGCGTGGGCCCGCCACACAACCCAGTCGGTCAGGCCCCGCATTACCCTCCAAGCCCGGCCACCTCGCGTCGAAACGCGGGGTCGAAGACCTTGACTTCTTCATCGGCGACGAGGCTGTCGCCAACGCGCAGACCCCGGGCTATGGTATCAACTACCCCATCCGCCACGGCCAGATCGAAAACTGGGACCACATGGAGCGTTATTGGGAGCAGACGATCTTCAAGTACCTCCGTGCGGAGCCCGAGGACCACTACTTCCTCCTGGTGCGTGCCCGGCCGTCCGCGCAAGTAGTCCGTGTGGCTGATCATGCTCCGATACCGCCTCGGCGCAGACTGAGCCTCCGCTGAACCCTCCAGAGAACCGCGAGCAGACGGCGGAGATATTCTTCGAGTCGTTCAACATCAAGGGCCTTTACATCGCCGTGCAAGCCGTGCTTGCGCTCGCGGCATCATGGTCTTCCAGCCGCGTCACGGACCGCACGCTCACGGGTACGGTTATCGACTCAGGAGATGGTGTCACGCACGTCATTCCCTGTGCGGAGGGCTACGTTATCGGCAGCGCGATCAAGCATATCCCCATTGCCGGGCGCGACATCACGCAGTTCGTGCTTAACCTCCTGCGCGAGCGCGGGGAGCTCGCGACGGTACCTCCTGAAGAGCATCTGAAGGTGGCGGGGAAGATTAAGGAGCAGTACAGCTACGTGTGCCAAGATATTGTGAAGGAGTTCAGAAAGTACGACCAGGAGCCGTACAAGTACTTCTCGCGGTACGAGGGTGAACACGCGGTGACCGGTCGGGTGCGTCATTCATGTGTTGGACTGGTTGCATCGAGCTCAATGAGATCGCAGAAATATGACCTCGATGTTGGTTATGAACGGTTCCTTGCACCCGAGATCTTTTTCAACCCCGAAATCTACTCTTCCGACTTCCTTACCCCTCTTCCCGATATTGTCGACAACGTGATCCAACAGTCTCCCATTGATGTCCGTCGAGGGCTGTACAAGGTCAGCAGTTCGTGTGCAAGCGCGTCAATTTCTGGGTCTGACCTTGACTATGGAACAGAATATCGTGTTGTCCGGAGGCTCCACGATGTTCCAGCATTTCGGCCAGCGTCTCAAGCGTGACCTTAAGCAGATAGTTGACCGCCGTCTAGATGCGAGCGTCGTTGCGAGCGGTAGTCACCAGAAGGTATATCACCATGCCGCCCGCAAGACGTTATTATCGCTAACACGAGTCGTCACAAGTCGTCGGGTGTTGAAGTTGAAGTCATCTCCCACAAACGTCAACGGTTGGTCTTCTATCGTCTTCTACCGTCTCGTCAGATATTCACACTGACTCCTGGTGTTCAGCTATGCTGTGTGGTTCGGTGGATCCCTGCTCGCATCCCTGGTCAGTTCTCCCTTTGTGAGTTCGGTAGTGCATTACTGACGTCTCGTTCAGCCCGAGTTCTATTCGTTCTGCCACACGAAGGCACAGTACGATGAGGTCGGCCCAAGCATCTGCAGACGGTACCAGATTTTCGGCAGCGCGACTTAAGCGCAGCTCCAGACGGATGTATGTCTCTAGGCGGAATGGAATGTCAATGTACTTTACGCTGCTCGTGTGCAACGCACCGGGGATGTGCCGCGAAGACGCGTACGCCTAAGCGACGTAATATTCCGTGAGTGACTATCCCCATCCCCTTCATCCTAACGGCGACGGGTGGCCGACGAGAAAAACTGTGGAGCACTTCCAGTACCAATTGGAGCCTCCGAATATACAGCATGCAAGAGGTGTTGTCTTTCGCAGGTCTTTGTGCAGCACATGGAATAGCCTCCGCTAATCCACGGTGAACATCCGATGCCAACATACCCAACTCTGCATAGGTCCTTCCGTGCGATCGAGATGGCATGGTCTGCTTAAAGAGGATAGCGTCTCCCTGGACCTAGTAAGTTGCTGGACAGTTCTACGACGTAACTGTGCAGCCTATTGATACTCTCAACGATATTTACTACAGTATATGCCTACATCTCGTAGGTTTCATAAGCACTGAGATCTTTTTGATTTTCTAGCGGGAGTTGACGGGCAAGGACGGAAGACCGCCAAGCGGGATCGCTGTACAATCTCACCCATTCAGCGGTTCTCGGTATAGGTCCCCAAGAGGCAAGGAAGCACGGCCTCTTCAGGCCGTCATGGACATCTGGATCTTTCGTAGCTGCAATGCGGATCATTTGTACGTCTACCTTGCAGCAACACGCCGAGCATATTCAACGGGCACAGCTTTACATGTGCCTGAAGGATGGGACTGTCGACCTCGTATTTGGCTGAGGTGAGTCTTGCCATGGTTCAATCTTACTTCCTGAGGGTATGTGCGATGATAGATAGTATTAGCTACAGATGCTGCGACATGGAGGGGGGGCGGTCGGAACAACCCTCAAACTGGGGTGCACGACGGCGACATTACTCAGACGCACAGCGCTCGTTTCGTATGAAGCGCTACTGCGATCTCGAGCTGATCTACCCTCGTCGGGCCAATGTGCCCTGGGCTGTACACGTAGGGGCGGCAGCCTGATCGCTCGTTCCCACCTCGGGCCTTTGGCCATTGGGCGGTCAATTCGATAAATAGGCTCGGGCCCGGCCAATATCTTCGTCCAGCTACTCTTTCCCTTCTACGTCTTCCCTTTCTCGCAGCCTTTCTACGTCACTCGCCATGCGTCTCTTCAGCGTTATTCTCGGTGCTACGCTCGTCGCCACTCAAGGCGTGTACATTCTTTGCAGTAGTCATCGGGGTTGACTACTAACTTAGCGACCGCCAGTGAGTGCCATCCCGGGACCCTCCAACGCTATCCGCGCAGCGCCCTCCAACGCAATTCGGGAGGTCTACGATGGCATCTATGTATGTGTATTGACTTAACATCCGGCAATGTGCATATTCTCACCGATACATTGTAGGACGTCAAGAAAAGGCAAGAGTCGTCGGGGACTCTCGCGACCACTACGACTGCTTCATCGTCCACGCAAGTCGCTTCCACAACTGTGTCTTCTGGCACCACTGTTTCAGTCACCGCCTCCGCTGAGACCACGGAGACCGGCATAACCGTGACGTCGTCGGCGACTACGGCTGGCGAGACTACAGCCAGCAGCGCCGCCACTACCTCAACTGCGGCTTCGGTCAGTCTTTGACTCCATTTTCCGTTATGTGTCAAAACTCATCGTGTCCTTGCATCTTCTTGTCTCGCGATCATTGTGACGTCTATCGATATTTTCCCCTACCCTAGAACGGCACGTCTTTCACGCAAACTGGTTCGTCCGCCCCGGGTGCCTCGGGGACAAGCACCGGCACTCAGGCTGAGTCGGGCAATTCTACGGCTACTGGCACTGGTGCCACTGGCACCGGTGCCCCTCCTGCGCCCACCGGTACTGGTTCAGGCTCCGGCTCTGGTTCTGGATCGGGCAAAAATGGTACGGGCGGCGAGGTGAACCCGCCCAATGGTGCCTTGCGCGCTGGGTACGCCTTCGAGGCGGGTGTTACAGGCCTTCTCCTCGCCCTCGGCGCTGCTTTGCTGTGAAGTGGACTGCCTCGCGACGGACATTACTACAGAAATTATTAGTGTAGCGAAGGCGTTAGTAATTTGTCTGTCTTTGTTCGGACATTCGATCGGATTCGGGACATAACACCTGCCATCCTTTTTCTAAACACACGTAGTAGGCCGATAGCCCTGTCACTATCGTTTGAATATCTCTTTTGTTGGGGAAAAGCGTAAAGTTTGATGAAAACATCGACGTCTCTTAGCTTAGGAGGAATAGGGCCTAGTGGTCGATGGTGCCCGCCAGGAGCATGCAGATTGACGGAATCCGTATGATCATTCACGGCCCCTCGATCCATATATACGGGTTTTAGGCCGGTGTGCCAAAGAAGTAGCAGCTGACCAACGATGGTGCAAAACGCCGACAGCATCGACTTGATAGGAATCAGAGGAATACAACGACGTACATTCTTTCAACTGGAACAACTGCACTGGAAGCCGAGGAACCTCCTCTCCCCCATACCACAGAACCTCCTCTCTTCCTTCACTTCAGCGTCCAATGAGGCTTCATCCTCGTCATGCCCCTCCGCGCCCCATGGCCGGAAAGGGTTGCAAGCCATCTGTACAGCGCCTGTGAGTACGCTACTGCCCCTCGAAAAGGACCCAGGACAGCTTACATGAAGAATTTTCCGTAGAATGTGCTTCCCGCTCTCGGGGTCAGCTTCGACTTTTTTGATTACTTCTTCCAGCAACCATTGCCTCAGGACGAAACGGGGGTTCGCGCCCTTTGCGGCCTCCTCCCGCAACGCGTCGACATCCACCACGGCACCGTCGGCCCCCACCCAGAGGTCGCGCTCGCTCTCGATACGGCCCGCATACTTTTCTAACCACAGCTTCCAGTCGGTTGTCGCACGCGCCTTGTCGAGCCTCTCAGGCTCCGAAGTGAGTCTCAGCAAGCTATCAACGAAGGCTTGCAGAGCGTCGACCTCAGACGCGATCGACGGCCGGAAGAACGCAAGCCGGCGAAACGTCCCGTGAAAGTCGAGGTGGTGGGTCTCCATGAGGTCGAGCAGCGGCCGTGCGATGAGGAGCTCGTCGTCCCTGTCGAGTCGGCGGAGCGCGAGGCGCTTGTGCATGAGCCTGCCGTACTCCACCGCGCATGTTTCTTCGGCGACGCGTTCCATGTCTTCTTTGACGAGCTGTGAGCCTCGTTCGCTCCATTCTTTAATCTGGTCTGGTGAGGCACCGTCCGCCCAGCCGGGGGATACGGCCTTGCCACTAAGTTCGTCCTCGGCGCCGATGAGAGGCGAGAGAGCGTTGAGGAGAGAGCGAAGGGCGTAGATGCTGCTCGAGGTCAGCGGCGAGACTCAGCCCTGTGTTAATCACGGCTCACATCATAGACGGTTGGTACTGCACACGGCCAGAACCGCTTAGTGTCTCTAAATGCGGGAGAGAAGCAACGGACGTACCTTATATGCATAGCGACCCGAATCGTCGGAGTGATTGCATATATGGAACGAATCGAACACATCCATGAAAGCGTACGGACCTTTGGCTAGTCAGCCCTCAGACACCGTTAGGAATTTATTTCGTGCTCACCGTAGTCGATCGTCAAGCCAAGTATTGAAACGCTGGTCCGCAAACAAGTCAGAATACAAATACTTCAGTGCACTAAATTACTCACTTATCTGTGTTGATGACGCCGTGCATGAAACCATACGCTTGCCAACCCGCGACCATCCGCGCATTTCTTCGTGCGACCTCCAACACGAGCTCCTTCCCCCAGGCGTCTCCCGGGCCTTCTACCCCAGGCTGCCCACGCCACTGGATGCCTTCGAGCTTCAGAACCCGATGCGCAACCCACTCGCCCAGTGTGCGTAAAGCGTCTAGGTGTGCCGCTTGCTGACCGCCCCCAAAGAAAAACATGTTCGCGGGAGGGTTGAGGGCCTCAAAGGAGCCGATTCGGAGAAACGACGGTGCGACGCGCGTCAAGACGCATGCGTTTTCCATACGCTCGCGCTCGACGGGGAGTTTAGGGAGCCATATGAGCGAGAGGGAGCGCGTTGTAGGTATCGACAAGGCATGCATTGCTATAACAGGGACAGTGAGCAAGTGCGTATTGAACAGTGTACGGAGCCGTACCCTCAGAGCAGAGGAATTCGCGGATAGACGAACGCAACACAGCGAGCCCATCCGCTGTCCTTGAAAATGGTGTTCTGCCGGGACCCTTCAGTTGCAACTCGTACACAGTTTCAGGGTCATCTGGATGGGGTGTGCTCACTAAAAGCATGACACTTTTCAGATACTCTCGTTTAGACTAAGATGCTTGAAAGAGTGCTCACAAAGAGATATAGCTCGACCGTCCCCGAGCTGGCCGGCCCAGTTGCCAAACTGGTGTCCGCTATACCGAAGCGACCATGGCGCCCACTGCGTCTGCGGGTTGTCCCCCTCGCCGTTCATCAACAGCGCGTGTCCGCTGAGGACATCGATGAGCTCCTGTCGCGCCGCAATCGCGTCTTCTCTGGCGGGCGCCGTCTCTCCACTCGAAGTGCTCGCCCCGTCGGTCGCAGCGCCAGTAAGCGACGGCGTCCCGAGCAGGTCAAACGCGTCCCCCACATCGAGGTGCGGCACACAATCCCTCAGCCCCGTCTCCGCGAGACCGAACAACACCCGCTCCTCGTCCCTCTTCTCCGACACATACTTCCTCAACCTCCTCCCAGACTCGCCCTCGCCCTCGCCCTCCGCGTCGCCCCGGGCGGCAGCGGTAGGCACTTCCCTCAGCGCCTCCCGCTCAATGAGCCACCGCTCGACGGCCGCGACCTGCGCCTCCCCGTCCGCGTCCTCGGGGTACTCCACGCGGAACGGGAACGACAGCGGGGCGGGCGCGACGTACGAGAAGTGTGCCTGCGGCGCGAGCAGCCGCGCGCGCCGCTGCAGGCTCGGACGCGCCGCACGGGTCTCACGCCAGGCGGCGGGCGTCGGCGTGTGCGGGTCGGGCGTGAGGTTGTGCGTGAGCGAGTGGCTGGGCGGGGGGAGCGGGAGGGCGGAGATCGGGACTCGGGCGTGGACGCGCGCGGGTGCGGATCCGGACTTGGATGCGTGCACGCCGCTGGCCCCGGCAATACTGGCGTCGGTCAACTTCAGGCTGCTCATGCCGTTCGCGAGGGCGCCGTTGGGGCTTGCTGTCGTCGGGTGGGACATGGCGCGGATGGCGGGCAGCGGGGGTGCACGCAGGCGCATGCGGGGGCGGTTTGGTGGGATGGGAAGGGAGACAGTCAGCAGTGCGCGGATATGTCACGGCGGAGGCTCCGTCATCGGGCTTTGGGATGGAGTAATCCTATCCCGTGCACCCCTTCCTTCAATCCCACTCTCCGCGGAAACCGCCCAAACATACATATGGCTCTTGAGGTAGAGACGTTCAAACCAGCATGAAAGTTCTCAGTTGTGCAGTGATCCGGTAGTAGAGGACTAAAGCCATGCCAATAGTGACGGTACTAAAACAAGGAAACTTAGGAAAGACAACAAGCGCGGATACATGAGCGCCGGACGTTGTTGATTAACTGCAGCGCGCGAGTACATACAGTAAACATAGTCAAGGGTCCCTCTAATAAAAAGATACATAGCAGCGGAGGCGGTGATAGATAAAGCGTAAGGGATAGCGATGCGATGCAAACGAAAGGAAGAAAAAGCGCTGCCCCACGGCACAAGCGCGAACTTGAACCTCTGGTGCGACTCACAACCGCACGTCCGACGGCATGCTCCTGATCGCCTGCCGGACGCCCAAGTCGGAAAGGACGTCCTCCGCTGGCAAACGGAACAGCATCAGCACTCGCACTCGCGCTCGCGCGACGGGCAACAACAGTAGAATCAATCCACTCACCCCCTCCGAGCAGCGCGTCGAACGTGACCGTACGATGGTACTGTGCGTCGGGCGTCGAGCAACCATCAGCAAACTACATCCGCGCGCGCACGCACACACCCAATGCCGCCCGCGGCGACGACTTACGTGCTCGATGAACTTGCCCATCCCCGTTTGGGTGATCCCGCGCCCGCCGAAGATCTGCACCGCGTCGGCGGCGGTGAGCTGTGCGCTGCGCGTGCACTGCGACTTGAGGAACGCGATCTGGCCCGCGAGCTTGCTCGCCTGCTCCCGGTACGACTGTGCGGCGGTAAAAAAGAAAGTGGGGGCAGGGGTGGTCAGCAAGCTGCGGGGAGGGTGAGGAAGGGGGGCCCGAGCGGCGACGTTACCATGTTGCACATCTGGTAGGTGATGTTCTCGAGCCAGCCCTGCAGGCCCTCGACCCGCGAAATCATCGCTGCGAGCTTGCTGCGCACGACGGCAAGGGAATGCAGCGGCTTGCCGAACGCCTTGCGCTGGTTCACCCACCTGTGGTAGCGCAGCGCCGTACGGGAGCAGTTGTTAGCATTCTCGTTCGTCGCGCGCTGCCAATAGCAGCCAAAATAAGGGAACCGAGAGGTGGACGGTGGACTGACTTCATGCACTCCTCGACGACGAGCCGCTGCGCGCGGACGTTGAAGCAGCACATCACCCACCGCTCGTGGTTGAAGTTGCTGAGCATGACGAAGATGCCGCCGCCCTCCTCGCCGAGCGTGTTCTCCACGGGCACCTTGACGTGGTCGAACGTGACGAACGCCGTGCCCGCCGTGGGCGAGTACGACGTCTTGATCGGCTTCGTCGAGACGCCCTCGCCGCGCTCTACGAGGATGACGGTGAACCCATCCTGTTCGTGACGTGTCAGCCCGTAGACCGTCTCTCAGATCTAGCCTGGGGGGTAGCCAGGTGGACTCACCTCGGTTTTGCATCCGACAGTGAAGCTGCGATCCCCCGTTCAGCGCACGACTCCGGAGACACACGGCCTCGAAAGCACTCACTAGTCTGAAAACCTACGGCCGTGCGGCGCGTTAGCAAAAGTAATGCTCCCGAAGGCAAGCCCGGGGGGGGGCAGTGGTACGAGGGCGACACTCACATTCCGTTCGTGATCCACTTCTTGGTGCCGGTGATGATCCAGTGCTTGCCGTCCTCGGTCTTCGTCGCGGTCGTCTGCAGCCCGAACACGTCGCTCCCGGCGTACGCCTCGGACACGGCGAGGCAGATGAACTTCTTGGCGCTGAGCACCTCAGGCACGACGCGCGCCTTGAGCTCGGGCGAGCCGAAGTTGAGCACGGGGGGCAGGCCGATGACGCACCCCGCGAGCAGGCCGTCGCCGTACCCGCGCGCACCACAGCGCGCGGTCTCCTGAGAGATGACGAGCTAGAGACAGCGGATGAGTGCATAATACGCGAAGCCGAAGCCGAAGCGCGCACCTCGTGGAAGTAGTCGAACTACACAAGCGAATTTCAGAAGACGCGCTCTCGGAAACGTTTCGAGACGACAGAGGCGCACCTCCTCGGGAGTGACAGCTCCGCCCATCAACGTCAAGCCCTGGAGATGCTTTCCCGGGCCCATGCGCATCGCATGCAAGTTGACTTTGCTGGTGTGCCGGGGGCGGCGACGAGGGATGCCGTGAGCCGTGATCATACGAGAACCGTGTCCGGCAGCGAGAAAAGAAGAAACTCACGCCATCTCATCGAACACGCTCTGCGACGGACGCTTTCCGTCCAGCTCACGTTCCTGTGCGAAGCGAGTCCCCGGTGTCAGCGCTGCGCCCGCACGGAAATATGGAAGCTGTGCCCCTGGCAGCCACCGACCTGCGCGTCCGGGTAGACAAGCTCGTCGACGAATTTGCGGACCGCCGCCTGCAATCGGCGATGGCTCTGTTGCCGTCGCCGCCACACGCAGTTAGACACGACCGCACGCGCTTCACGTATCCTTGCGCGCCCACGCACCTCTTTGTAGTACGGGCTCTTGAAGCCCTCGACGAGCCACGTCGGCTCGGCGTACGGCACCTTGCTCACTTCACCAAGCACGATCCCGCCACGAATCTGGGGCTCCTCGCCCTCGACGATGCCGATCTGGAGGCGCGCGAACTGCGGCTTGTCGAGGACTTCATACCGGTGCAGACCGAAGAACGCCTCGGTCGCGTCTTGTCCGGCTGGATCGGAGGCAGGTTAGTTGCCCGGACACGCGAGACTACTTATTTGCTAGGGCGTCGGCGCGTGCGCGGTGTCGTGCAAGTCGTTCGGCCGCGCACGGGTGGCCCGACATCGCTGCCGCACGCAAGCGCAGACCATCACGGATGCGATACCGGCGAGGCAAACAAACTGTCGCGGCCAGATCATTGCGCACGGCCGAACGACTGGCCCCATCTGTGTCCATCACCGCGCGCAGACGCACCCACTGCCAGCCGCGCAAAGAAGGTGCCACGTACGGATGCCCTCGTCCGTGAACACGCTCGCGCCACCAGGGTGGAGGTTCCGGAAGCGCGTTACGTCGAACACCTTCGAGTCGATGATGATCCACTGCCGCGCGGTCGTGAGCGTTCTGGGCTGTGGGCGCGAAACGACGCGTGCACTTACGAGACTGTCCTCTGTGTTATGCTGCCAAGACCACGCCGGGCCCGAGGGTCAGTACGAGGACGGATGCACGACGGGGCAGGGTACGCACCAGGGCGACCTCCTCGCGCGTGTACCTCTTCAATTCCTTGGCTGCCATTGGTCGGGGGTTCGTGCTGGCTCAGTTCCGCTGCAGATGGGCTGGGTGAGACGGCGGAGAGGACAGGGGACGTGGTTGCCAAGCTGGCGGGCGGGGCGGGGGAGATATAAGCGGAGGACTGCACCCGCGCCAAAGGCCGCAATCACAGGAAACGCCGGGCAGTCGAATCTCGGTGCAGCGGTGCGCTCTCCTCAGTCCTCTCTCTCTCTCTCAGTCTCCTTGCGCCGGGGTGGTCTCACTCGCTGGGGCACAGCGACCCCGTCGCCCGATCCGGAAACTCGGACACCGCGGTGACGCTCCCCTCCAGCGTCTATTCTCAGCTGCCGCCCATGTGAATCCCCGGATCGCGATCGGGGCGCGTCATCCGTTTAGACACACGTGAATCCCCACCGCGTACGCGCCGCTCGATCGCGTCTGCTACAGCCACCCCCGCCCGACTCTCGCGTCGTCCAACCACTGCCGCGCAGCTGATGCACAACCCGCCCAGGCCGGCATCCAAACCGCTGTGGCCCCGGCTCAATCTCGTTCTCGGACGTCAAAATGAGAGCCAGCGCCCAAACCTCGCTGCGAAGGCAGAGACGGAAGGGGAGACAAGGACGTAATGAATGCCATTGAAAAGTCCCGCCCGCGCGGGTGGCCCGTCTTTTATGTGCAGGGCGCGCGAGGGGCGTGCGTACTGGTAGAGTGCGTGTGGGCAATAGAGACGGGGCAGGACGGGGAGTAGGAGAGAGAGAGAGAGAACAATATATAATAGTAATAACACAGATGCGGTGGGCTGAGATAATTTTCGACCGGCAGCGCGAAGCGGGCACCGACGGGAGGCGGAAGAGGGTGATGGACGACGGAACGACCACCGCGAACGAGCGAAAGCGCCGTCCAACGTCGGCGCGGAAGAGGTGGGCGGGGTCAAGGAAGGCAACAAATCGACAGCGAAATGAAAAAAAGGGAAGAAAGGAGAGATTGAAGGATATATGATACAAGATGTCAAGGATGGCGTTTGGGGAAGTGGGATGCTGAGAGGCATAGACAAAGCGATCATGGGAGATGCATATGCGGTCCGGGACAAACGAACGTCAAGGGCGCGCGATGTGTACTTCGTGGTCCGTTCTGGTGGTGGGCAAGAGGCTCACGAGAAAACGAGAGGGCAGGGCGAGAGACCAGACGCCGGCCACACGACATACGCTCCTGGCATAAGTGCGCGCGCGTCCGTCATGGCTCCATGCTTGCTGGCGAGTGGGAATCGAACCGAGAGCGGGAGAAAGCAGCTGAATGACAAACATAACGATGACATGCCAGGGGTGACGGACAGGATGTGTAGGCAGTGGACGAGGCGATGATAGTGATAATAATCAAACACGTGTGGGTGGACGAGATGCAGACGAGGCCGAACAAAAATGTGAATGGGAGATGAGGCGAGAAATCGGGATAGATCGTGACGGCATCGTAGTGTGCTGGTGGGGGATAAGGGTAGGGCATGGACAGAGGCGATTACGACCACGATACGGGAGGCGACTATGAAGGGAGGCGCGATGAGGCGCGGAGCGGGCGGTGGCATACGACATGGGCATATGCATACGAGTCCATAGGTTGCGAAGGCAGAGTGAGTCGATTACTCGACCGTCATCTCCTCGCCGATGGTCTCATGCAGATGGAGGTGTGCCCAGTCGATGGCGTAGAGCGAAGCCTTCAAGAACTTCTTCGTGGCATACTTCTTGCAGACGTGCTGCTGCGCGAACTCGTCCTCGGCAAGCTTCTCGACCAGCAGCTTGTGGCCGGGAAGGAGGTGTTCTTCCGTGAAGCCAGAGTAGTAGACGAACGCCTCGTTCTGGGGTAAATCGCACGTCAGTCAAATATCCATCATCACGTGCCCAGGGCATGCAGCGAAAACGGAGGAGAGAGCGTGTGATGCATCGTGTCCTCCGCGTTTCGCGCATATATAAACAGAGCGCCAGAGAAAGAGCCACATACCCAGTCGCCCCCCAGCATCTTTCTCGCCGTGTACATGCCGATCGCCGCCACTAGACTAGGCTTGACGCGCAGGAAACGGTAGTCCAGGAGTGTCACCTCAGTCAGGAACTTGCTGAGCGTGCGCGTCTGGATGTCGTAGTCGTCCGCTTTGCTAATCCGACGCATCCAGCTGTACGGTGAGCAATAGTGGCTGATTTTGAAGTCGAGCGTCTGGAGCATGATCCGCTCGCCCTTCAGGATCTCCTCCTTCGTGTATCCCCGCTCTGTCATGAAGACGAACTCCTCCACGGACGGTGCGAGGATCTCCTCATATTTGGCCGCGATGAACATCGCCGTGACACCGACCAACTGGAGCTTCATGAGAGAGACGACTCGTTTCGTGAGGAAGCGGTCGACGATGTTGACGGCAATCCAGAGCGTCTCGGGAAGCATGTGGTAGCGGAGGTGGACTTGGAGGAGCCAGTCAATCAAAGTTTGCCGCATCTGCCAGTTAATCTCCGTCTGGCCCTCCATGTAATCGGGGCTGGGCATTACATCCTCCTGTGAGGCCAGTTAGCGACGTCCACGCAGCACAGTCCAAAGAGCGACAAACCTCGAGCTCCTGCATATACTCAAAAATGTCATCCGCGTACTCCGACACCATCGTCATGTCGAACTCGTCGACCTCATCGCGGAAGTGCTCCTTCACATCCTCAATCTCGCGCCTGTACCTGTGCGCACGCTCGGTGGAGACCTCGGGCCATATCCTGGGCCGTTTCGTGATGGGCTCCTCATCTTCGCTCACCTCACCCTCATCCTCCTCCTCGTGTGCCAACTCCTCTTCCCGGTCACTGAGCTCCGTGAGCTCGGCCTCTTCGACTGCGTACTGGTCGACGGGGTCGACCGCGTGATGTACCTCGACCTCCATGTCATCTTCGCAAGCGGGGACTTCTGAGACGATGGGGGCAGGAGGTTCTTGGGGGACGGGGATACGACGTGCTGAAGGAAGAGGTATGTGTGGTCTGTGGATACGTATTGACGAAATACGAGATTGTGCTTGTGAAGGAGCGGCTGCGACGGGGACCTTGCCGGGGCCAAGGGGTACCCGTTGGGGGCCTGTCGCTGCGGCGAGGGAGGCAGACCGACTACGCTTGAGGCCAGTCTCGACGGTCTCCTTCTCCTTGCCAGATAGTTTGTTGCCGTCCTATCCGAGAGAACATCCATGGTAAGCATCGGCATTCACATCGTACTCTTGCATACGAGCAGACAAGTTATGGGAAAGCATCTTTGACATAGCGCAGGCATGAGGCAAGATCGGTGCTATGCACGGCCAGTTTGAGGCACGTCGCTGAAGACCCGAAGACGGCCAAACAACAAAACATCGCCAAAGGACAGCGAGGTTCCTGGGCGTTGAACGATTGTCCGCCAGGGACATCGCAACTCCACGATGACCAGGCCCAGCCTCGCCAAAGCGGCAACTTCATCGCGATCACGCGCGACTCGGCCAAAGACACCGACGCGACTTAGCGCCCAGGGTCGCGTCGCAAAGCCACATCGTCAAAAGCGCTCGACGTCACCGTCCGCGATGACGAGGCACACCCGCATGGGTCGCCTGGTCGGCGAGTGGATGCCACGATCGCATTACGAAGTAGGGAGCGGGGGGAATGCGATGCAGAGATGAGATAGAAGAAAAGGAGACGAACCTTGCCAGTGCGGTTAACCGCCGTGGTGGTGACCTCGGTGAGGACGGGGCGCTGTGCGCCGTTCTTGACGGAGTGTCCTGCGGGGACACGGGATGCTCCTGCGAGCGCAATGCCGGACGCCTGGCGTGCATGCCTGCTCATAGCGTTCTCGTCGGCATTCCTAGGACGTTGGGGGCCAGTTCGGTTTCGCATGGGAAGCTGAGCCACGATGCGTAGGAGTCAGTGGAAATGGACAGAAAGGAATAGACCGGTTTGGTGGCACGTACGCGGATGTTGGAGGCCATCTTGTGTGAATAAGAGTATCTACGTTGAAGAGTAGCAAAGTGTTTGAAAGTCTGGCGACAGCGAGGGCGAGAGGGTCGGGGCGAAGGCGGATGAAGAGAACGAAGACGCAAGGAAGGTGCCCCGACGCGCTGAAAGGGATGAGGAGGAGGAGGAGGAGGCTGTCGCGAGAGACGGTTCCGGTGGAGAGTGTCAGCCTGGTGCAAGCCAACGACAAGACCGTTCGTTTCGCGATTTCAACCTCGACTGTGTCGCGCCCCCACGTGATCGCCAAAGCCACACAAATAACGCGCCCAGCCGCCCGCCGCAAGCACAAACACGCGTAGGCGCCCATCAGACGCGCGCCGCGGGCTCCTCTTCGCGACCTTCTGCGCGTACCATCATTCCTTGATCTCCAATCACGTCCATATCAATGATAAATTACTACAAACGTCCATACTACGTCTTTACAGTCACGCAATGTACACACAGAATGCACCCCGCGCAGGACGAGAATATCGACAAACGAGCCTTCGTCGTTGTCCACGGCGGTGGGAAGCGGGGACGGAGGTCCCGCGCAGCTAGGCCCGCCGACGTTACGAAACATCTCGACCTGAAGCATGCAACAGACAGCGCGTATGCACCACGAGTCTCGGCTTCCAACTCCCGAGCGGCACTACAAGTCGCGGGATGATGGGGTGGTGCAGGGTGGTGCAAACGCTCGTGCACACTGCGCAGCCCGCCGCTACGTCCGCCATCGGATGCCAGCCTTAGCTTCGCTCCATCCGAGTCCCGGTATGCGGTGGCTTGGCCATCAGGATGACGAAGGGGCTCGTTCCTGAATATTCAACCTCCTTCAAGAGTTTGTTGTCACAATATATTGAGCGCTGCGCCATATGATGTCCACGTTCAACGTCGTCGTGCTCACCATGGTCGAGCGGGCTCTCACACCGTTCACGAGGATTTTTAAATGGCTCTCAGCGTATCAGCCTTCCAGATATCTTGTAAGTCACGGGACGCTGTCATTGCTTCGAAACTCCGCCCAACGACGTCTCTTGCCAACATCCTTCCAATCTCGAGCTCCATCTTGCGCTGCGGGGGTCGAACTGGAAGCTCGGACCGAGGCGCCGAGCCCCGCTCGACTGACGGTGGACGGAGGCTGCAATGGAACGACGATACCACCGTTCATATCGGTTGGGTCACCCAATGCAGAGCCAGGTTGCCAGCCTTGTTTCATAAGCAGTTTATGTCCGATATTACTGGGCGGCAGCGGCGTGGGTGGGGTCGAGACAGACGTGGGTGCTAGAGCCTGAGGGGTCGTTGGCATACTAGCTGAGATAGATGGAGGTGAATATATTGAGCGTTCCGCGGCCGCCGTCGTTGCTGAGGAATGGTCCGGGTGCAGCGCGCGCCGGCGGGCGCTCCTGTCGACATATTGTGAGTGCTGCGACCCTGAAGCGGGACTGGCGGCCGATGGTGTGCTGGAGAGCAGGGATCGTTTCAGCACCGCAAGCGCTTTTCTTGGATCGCGGGCCCGGGTTTGTGCTGAATCCGGAGGTCCATACGTGGATATTTCGTCTAGTGTTCGTTTTTTGCTGTGACCCGCGGTTGCGGTAGAGAACAGAGGGATCTCTTCGTCAACTTGAGGAGAGCATTCTGCGCAGGGTACTGCATCCGCATGAATGTGGACTACGAACGTTGTTCCTCCGAAAGTCAAGCAATCTAAATGGCGCAGCGTCCTCGGTATGCTAGCGATCCTCGGCGGAGAAAGTCGAGTACCTCTTCCATCTACGCTCCCATCCACCAACCTTGCGGAGGCATTACCGACGAAGGCAGAGACGGAAGGCGGTTCGATAGGCTGGAGAAACGTGCCGTGCTTCGACCCCATGTCGACGATCGACCATTCTGAGCGTTCATAGTCCCAATAGATGGTCGCGTGCAGCTTAGATACCTCCAACTCTTTCAGGCGTATCTTGGGGGTGACTGACCCCGCAGGCAGCGCGTCGCGACCGATCTGAATCTCCGAATAGCCATCTAGTAGGGCGAGTTTCTGGTGTCGGCGGAGGACGCTGCTGCGTTGGACTAGGAGCCGCAAAGAAGAACTCGGAAAAGTCGACGCTACTGAGGGGCTGCATACGTGTGTTCCCACAGGAGGGGGTAGATCTGGAGGCGGTTCTGAGTCCCCTGGCCACTCGAAAGCAGGCGAGTATACGATTCCGGAACAGTCGGCAGACCGGTAAGCATAATCTTCTGCAACCTGACTGGGGTTGGCTAGGTCGTCGACGTCAATTTCCCCTTCCTCCATTACAGACGGAAACCAAGATGTAGCGTTCGGACAGTAAGCGTGAGCAGATAGCACCACCACAGGTCAAGCGCGTCACAGGTGGAAGGGACGAGGACGAAGACAAGGAAGCGCCCGAGACGATCTACTGTATCCAATTTGGGACGCATTTCCCACGCCTGGGTGTGGGCGTGATGTACCCCGCGTGGCGGTGGCGACCCTGACTTTGAACAAGTTGAGCAGCTTCTAGCCACAATTCACAACACCCCACACTTGTCAACCTTCAATCAGCTGTATTGAACCAGATACAGGCGACTTTAGTGTTGTACTTACTGGCGCTTTAGTGTGCAAGAAAGCTACAGCATCAGCGACTTAGTGACCACACTATCCCACTTGTCGGAGCTCGAAGTACCAATCGAAGGGGACGCGCATGGAGTATTTGTCCGAAGTAAGTGTCGGCGTGGCTCAGACCTGCCTGAAACCTACTGTCATGGCCGTATCGCTGACTACGTACCCCCCAGGAGCATGTTAACCTCCTGCTCGTGAAGGAGTGGCTCGCGAAGGGCGACTCCAACACGTCGACTCCATATCTCCTGGTTAGCACCCTTCCCCACATTTCGGGCTAGGGCGGTATGGTGCTCACGCCGCGGCCGGGCCTCCTATACGCCGAGTAGAAGTTCTACGCTTCCACAGTTGACCTAAATTGTCTTATTCTGATAACGGACACGAAGAACGTCTGGGGAGAAGGTGACAATTCACACGAAACTTGCCGGTCCAACGATAGTTGTGCTGATCTCCCACTCTCATAGTTTTAACTAGTCAAAGGGTTGTTCGGCGCTGGAGAGATTGTAACCCCCAACGTTCACCCGAACTTAACACTGAAGGCGATGAAAAATCCTGGCCGATTCAATGTCTAGACTTTTTGTCCAGGGTACATTCCCTTGGCGGAGTTTCCGACCTCGTTTTTGAAGTGGTGCGGTCTAATTACTCGGTGCGATTTTCCTTATTATGTTCCTCATATCATTACTCACGTGGCCCCCATAGGACCTCGCATTTGAGCTCAGAAATGACACGTTCCGGTGGCGTTGGGAGACATTCGGTGTCGGGCCCAGGATGTCCGCTGACATCCTGTCCAAGCATCTCATCATGCCATTGATCAGCGCGACTCACCTTTCGTTTTCATCGGCTGAACCTGTAAGCAGCCTCTCGGAGGCTGATCTGGAGAAGGTACAGTGCTCAGCGCCACATCTCCGCCGAGTCGTCCGCTCAATTGGTCCTGACCTCCGCAGTCCACAGACAGAGTGGGGAGGATCGCGCGCCGCACGGTTGATACACATGTCAAGGGCACTTTGAGCAAGCCGTTGGTCGCAACTACGCTCCGGCGAATGAGTGCCGTCCTCAACCTCGCCCCGGATCCCCGTACGCAGCTTTCTTCCTAGTAGTCCCATGATCTGCCATGCTGAAGCCATAGACAGCACGGATAGTCGCCAACGTGCAGGCCCCGGATCTCACGCCGCCCTCCCCGCCGGCACCTGCACGAGCCGCGCCTCAGCCTCCGTCGGCTCGGGCTGCTTCTCCTCCTTCGACGCTTCGCGGATTTCTAGCAGTACGTCTGAGCGGGTGCATGCGCTCGAATACCGGATGCTGACCGATGTCTAGAGCGAGGGAACGGGCCCGACGGCGGCTGCGCGCCGTATGCCGCCCCAGCCTGTGCAGGATGACGACTCGGTGACCGAAGAAGAACCGGAAGAGGACGACTCGGAATCGCCTCCGCCCGTCTGGAAAGGAAAGGAGGGCGCGAAAGATCAGCGGAGCGCCAATGCACGGTCCAGCAGTCCTGCGCCATCAGTGCCTTCGAAGCGTGCCACCCCAGATCAGGGCGTACCTCCGGCGGGCCACGGAAGCCCAAGTCGGCCTTCCCGGGACGAGTCCTCGTCCCCGCTACCGAAGAAAAGCAGACGAAAGTTGGAAGTTACATCTTCAAGCGACTCTGACGACAGCGAAGGCGGACAGAAGGCTCAGACTTCGCGGCGCAAGAACACTGTGGCGCGCGGCGTGAAACAACCGATCAAAAGAGGCGGCAGGCGGTTTTGAGCTGTCCCATGGGACGACGTCGGTGCAGTAACATGGGTTTACTCCTACCCACGAGAAGGTGCCCCTTCAGACCAGAGTGCACTTATCTATTGCTATCGTTGGGACGGCTAGCATGTGCCTACGCTGTCGAGACGTCTACATCGTGTTTACGTCGTGTTCAGCAATGAGTGTGCCCTAGTACCGGCCAAGAAGCGCAGATGGCGCTTCGACGTGTCTTGCCTGGTGTATGGCGAAGCCTCAGGGCTTACTTCTTTCCCCTGGTGCGGGTCACTTGACCATGGGGGTTAGTCTAGCAAAGTCCGCGTCCTTCAGTCCTCACGAACGAGCATAGTGGTGCACATATGACATTGATGACGACTCTAAATACAAAGCCACCGGTCATGGGTAGCCGTGACCGTTCTCTTACATCGATGGCTCGATATCATTTAAGCGGGATGGTCGGTCGCCACGTTTCAGAACTGAATAGAGATCAACGGCCGTGTTCTAGTAATAGGTGGTGGTACATGGACGACTCGGCGAATAGCAAGGGAGGAAGCGATAGAGAAGCATACAGTGGGACAACATTGTGCACAGTGCGCGGGTCGGGGTGCAACAGCAGTCCAAGTATGTTGCGAAGGTCTCGGGTGCGCTACCGCCGTCTGACGCGGGCGGCCAGGGCAGCCTCCTTGCAGGAATCACAGGGTTCCTGGATCAAATTCAGGACACGCCTCCTCTCGCGGTACGTCTGCCACATGGCCGTGAGCAAACGTTCGAAGACAGCCTGTGGCGCGCTAGGACGAGGACGTACTCGATTGCAGGAACATATCTGGGAGCCAGGGTGGATATGCGCAGAGCTGAGGGCACAGGTCGGTGAGCCACAGTCCCATGTCTCGCCGGAACAATACAAGATCACAAAATGCTGTGGCAAATTCGTCAGCATGACGCTGATGATGCGTAAGAGCAGGAGAGCTGCTGTTACCGGGCATCCTCGATGCTGGTTTCCGCAACTACGAGCAAAACTGGTGAATAAAACGAGCATCGCGGAAACCATGAACAGGTGCCTAACCATTCTTCCCAACACATGTCGGTCAAAAAGAGAAAAAGTTAGGAAGGGGAAGGAGGGGCAAGTGATGAAACTTCCGATCGCGAGTTGCTAGAGAGATGATAGGGGGAGATGGTGTAAAGATAAAGCCTCAAGGAAAGAGCATCTCTTATACGGGAAGCAAAGGCGCCCCGTACAGCGGGGGGCAGTCTCAAGTAGGTATACTTAACCGCCTGTGCTGGACGTGCCGTCACGAGAGAAGGCGAGCACATATAGCATATAGTAGCGTGGCCATCCGCAGGTCGGGCGTTCGCTTTCTATTACCATGAACTGTCATTTAGTGCGGCGAGATACAGTTTCGAGATGGCGTAGACGTCGTCTATGCGCACAGTTGCCGTAGATGACATCGTGATAAGAGGAGTCGGAGGCCGGTACATGGCTTACCAGTCCGGTCAGGATCGTTCAAGGTCCAAGTCCGGTGACCCAGGTCAGCAAGGCCAAGATTTATCGCCTGACATGCTCCAGTGAGCACTGGACACAGATGAGAGTGGCTTTCAATGGCCCCCCGAGTGCAGGAACTCACCCGGTATTACTTCGCCAGAAGGTGAGACTTTCAATCCGTATCGGACCCAGTTGCAAAGGCCTCGCAGTTGATCGCACGACCGAGCAGTTTTGGAACACGTGGACGGGGATGCCGAGGTTGGCGGCCGGAATGTCTTCCGCTAATCCATCGATGAGGCGGAAGAACGTCAAGTCATGACGCCTTCGGGATGATCGTGGCCGCGGGTCCGCTGCCCGGGGGCCCAAAACCTCCTGCGCAATGAGCCACGGATGTCGGATCGGAGCGTGGGCCGTGCAATAGACAAGAGAAAGGACCACAGGGCGACGAGGAGCCGGGGCACTCGCGGTGGATGTTGCGCATGCTGTAGAACATGGCGAGGCAGGCCTGGCTTGAATTCGAAGATACGATCCGCGCCTGTGGGACAGGTGGGGCTAGTGAGAGGACATGAGGGGCGCCCCGCAAGCGAGCCTTGTCCGAAACGCTATAGACTTTTGGCGACTTACCCCAGCTAGGTCACGACGGGACCTGAACGGACCACAACGGAAGCCCGCGACCGATGATGCCAATGTTAACCGCCATATTCATGTGCCATGCAGATCCGATTCCACGAACATACAGCGCGCTGGACAATGCTGGAGGTCATGCAGATGTCCGATAAAACACCCCAGCACATCAGAATGAGATTTTTCCCATTTGTCAGAATCTACGCATGCAGATGAGTCTGTTCAAGCTACCATCGGGGTGTGATCAAAGAGAAGGGTGAGGTGCCAGTGCGACGAGGTTGTGGGCTTCGAACATGATGATGTGAGAGAACGATGAAGTCGAAGACGAACGTTATTCTCGTTATATTATATATATCCGAAAATTCCTGTTAGACCAGCCTTATGATAAAGCTTACGCCGTTACTAGAAGAATTCGAGTGAGTAGCTTCGCAGCGTTGAAGTCGAATTGTTTGGGCTTACCGCCAGATACTCTAATTAGTTACCTTGTGAGTGTTGCTGGTCAAATTTTTGCAGCACAATTACCTTTGCAAACCTTGTGCTCGAGGACTCCAGACGCGCAATCATGTCTTCGGTGAGATAGTTTGCAGTGCCAGCACCGGGTCCGTTGCGGTGGGACGCAAGCAAACTATGATACAAGCGCTCGCGCATGATCGGTCCGAGCGTCTATTCAAAGTGGGTAGGTTTTCAGCCACTTCCTTACGCGACCCCCAACTCTCTCTCTTTCCGTCTTGGTCTCCCTGTTGTGCACCATATCGTGTTGCCTCATTCGGTTTGATTCGGATTCCGGCTACACTACGGCTGATCTCTGGCGAAGCACATGGCGCAAGTAGCCTCCATGCCCTCAACTACCCAAACGCCCCAGGTACCCACAGCAATCCTGTGAACCTCCCATCCCGGATGCTTACACTGGCGATAGACCAAAACCAAAACCAAGGCAAAGAAAAGGTACCTGAAAGCCAAGAAGGAGCGACGCAAGAAACGCAAAGTCGTCGGGAAGAACGAACCTGGGTCACAAACAAAAACCTCGAAGAATAATCATAACCCGTCTTCTGCGTCGGAAGCTTCAGAGTCTAGCGGGAGCGGGAGCGAGAGCGAAAGTGACGATGCGTCCCAAGCCGAGGTAGAGTTACCTGCTGCCCCTGTGCCCGCGAAGCGTGTCCAGAGGGACGAGCCTCGCCCAAAGAAGAGGCGAAAGCTCGATACGCCGGAAGCTGAGGATGCAACCCCGGAAGAGGCGGCGGAAAACGCACCAAACGCCCCCGAAGCACCAAGACCAAAGTCTCCTACCCCTCCCGTAGCGCTACCGGCGTTCCCACTACCCCGAAGACCTGATGCGCCGTCCAAAACCGTGCTTGCCCTGCAGGGTCTCGATAGAGCGCTCATTGCTGCAGAAGTCGTGGACCCCGCAACCACCGTACCACTTAAGAAATTACAAGATGAGCAAGACGGGAGCAGAACAGGGTTGAGTGAGAAGATGAGGAAGAGATTGGAGGACTTAGGGATCACGGAACTTTTCGCTGGTCCGTTACCGCCATTTGTACGGTACCAGGAATATGACTTATCGAGGAGCCGCGAATATAGTGCAGACCGCAGTCGTCCCATTACTTCTCTCGTCTCCCAGAGCAAGGTCGCTGTATAGGCCATATGATCCGCCAGAAGACCTGTGCGTATCCGCTCCGACGGGAAGCGGGA
Organism: Trametes meyenii; assembly: GCA_022606255.1. Lineage (NCBI taxonomy): Eukaryota > Fungi > Basidiomycota > Agaricomycetes > Polyporales > Polyporaceae > Trametes > Trametes meyenii. The sequence goes on along the minus strand of JABYQG010000003.1, from coordinate 1,925,526 downwards.
AAACGCTTGCCTACGTGTTGCCGATCGTCGAGGTACCCGTCACCGGCAGAGAATCCAGGACGCCGCGCTCACAATTCATCGCCTACAGGTGCTCTCGTCCCGGGTCGTCACCCGTCTCAGGGCCCTCATAGTGCTGCCAACACGAGATCTGGTCGTGCAGGTCCGCGAGACGTTCGAGGCGGTCGCGAAGGGGCGCGGGCTCAAGGTAAATGAAGCCTGGAACCCTCGCATTCTCCGACCGCACGAACGGCTAACCGGGGCTGCTAGATCGGTACCGCGACCGGCCAGCATTCATTTGCGCACGAGCAGGCGCAGCTGGTGGCGGAGCGTGACGCCGAGTACGTCCTTTCGGCCTTCTGATTCGCGCTTTGAATCCCATTGACGCTGGCGTGCCTGCAGACTTCAAGGAGGCTCTAGCAGAGTCGACGTTCTGATTTGTACGCCCGGACGGTTGATAGACCATTTAAACGGGACGCCGAATTTCTCTTTGCAACATCTCCGTTTTTTGGTACACCGCGAAATTCAAACCTCGTGCTCTAGCATACTGAAAACGCGTTATAGGTTATCGACGAAGCCGATCGTCTCCTGGCCCAGTCGTTCCAAGACTGGCTGGCTCAAGTCCTGGCGGCAACCCGACCACCACGGCCTTTGGACACTACCCAGACTCACGAAGCCTCCCGCGAGTCCCCCGTAGCGCGGCCCCGCCCAGATGCGTTAGCACCCGCGTTTTTGCACGCGTTGCGCGACGTGCCCCACGCCCGGACAGACATGGACGAGAAGAAAGAGCCATCGTGCCAGAAGCTGCTCTTCTCCGCGACGCTCACCCGCGACCCCGCGAAGATCGCGGCGCTCGGCCTGCGCGAGCCCAAATACATTGTCGTGCAGGGTCGCAAGCACGCCCCGGAGAGCAAGGAGGAGGGCGTGCCCGACTTTGTCATGGAGAAGTTCACGATGCCCGCAACGCTAACCGTACGTTCTGTCCTTCCCTTTGCGAGTGCCGGTAGCCTGGCCTGACCGGGTCTCCTAGGAACACATGCTCGTGTGCGAGTCCGCGACGAAGCCGCTGATGCTCTTCCACCTCGTGCACGCGCGCGGGGTGGCGAACGCGCTCGTGTTCACCAAGTCTGCGGAGTCGACGACGCGCCTCGTGCGGCTCTTCGAGTTCTTCGAGGCAGCGCTGCATACCGCAGACTCGGACGGGAAACCCGTCGTCGCGCGTGCGTACTCGAGCGACCTCGCGCCGGCCGAACGCAAGGCGATCCTGGAGCAGTTCAAGAACCAAGAGATCAACATGTAAGTGCAGTCGTCGTCCATTCCCAGACCGAAATATCCCGCCTCTGACGCCTCCCGCGTGCCAGACTCGTCTGCTCCGACCTCATCTCCCGCGGCATCGACATCAGCCACGTCTCGCACGTCGTCAGCTACGACGTCCCCGTCGACTTCAAGAAATACGTGCACCGCGTGGGCCGGACGGCCCGCGCCGGGCGTGCGGGCGACGCGTGGACGCTCGTCGAGGAGCAAGAGGTGCGTAGTGTGTGGGTGTCTGGGCCCGGGCGTTCTGACCGCACATCCCGTTCCGTTCCAGGCGCGCTATTTCAAGACGATGCTGAAGGAAGCCGATCACTTGGACAAGGTGCGGCGGCTGCGGGTGTCCGATAGCGACGTAGCGCCGTTGAAGGACGCGTACGAGGTGGGTGTCGACTCTCGAGCTTACAGTCTGAGCTGCTCGTTGCTGAACAAGCTCTTTGTAGGGCGCGCTAGCGCGGTTGAAGGACGTGTATGCCCGTGCAGCATGATGACGGCCCACTGCGGTGTCAGCAGGCGTCTCGGACCGAGCTTGATGTATCCGATTCATACCCGGCATTGTGCACTTGTACTGCGCGAGTTGCAGCCTCTGAGTGGGCCGAAAACATATTCGACCTCGCGCACGACTTGCATGGATAACACGGCGACTACTTCAATGCGCGATAAGGGAAGAACGCATCATTAGGCTGTTGTGGTGCGGGGCTTGCAAAATATTGGCCATTATCATAAAGTGCTAACTTCGAAGATTACGACGATACACCATTTCAATGATCAAGCCGTAGGTCGGTATCTGGAAGTTTTCCCCTGAGCCTCGGCCGGCGAGAGATGGCTGACGACCCGAAGTATCAACTTCCCTCTCATCAAATTCGGCTATGAAAAGCCATGCATGCTTCATATTGACTCCTCGACATTGTGGTGAGGCGTTGAATCGTTGTTGCGTAACATGAACTTGCTCCATGGCGGAAGCTTCGGGCTGGGAGTTTCGTATGCCCGAACTTCAAGTCGCTCAAGGGAGCACGCGGGAGTGTCTCGGCCATTTATCGTGCAGGCACAGCCCTATAATTGTGGCGTTACGGCGGGCTATCGAACTCCGCCATGGGGATAACCACGTTTTGATAGCTGCCGGGATGCGTTGTACGGTGGACTCGTCCGTGTGGGCACCGGCGGCAGAAAGCTGAGCGCTGAGCGTCGGGTGGTTGTTTGCGCAGTGTGTAGTTCGCCAAGATGAGACGAGCGCGTCGGGGAGTGGGTGGGGTACGGATCAAGCCCGAGGATCTGAAAAAGGCAATCTGAGAACCAAATATGGACGAGGGATTTGGCATCGGGATGACGCTCGTGCTCGATCACGGAGGGGGCGACCGCGAAGAAGCGCCGGTTTGTCATCCGAGCGCCGATGCGGACGTACAGAGGCCACTGGCCACCCGAGGAGCCCACGCTGCCCCCGATAATATGCACCCGCCCTGCGCGCATATGGCCCCGGGTGCGCTTGCCACTCGCTGCCTCCCTGACTCGGCTTTGTCTCCTCCTGCCATCCCCCTCGAGGCATCTGTAGCGTCCTACAAGGGTCCACCTCGTCTTGTCCCACGACCAGCTGCCCTCATCTGCCGCTGCTATGGCGCAAGAGTCTCTTAGCTCCGCCGAGTCCCTCAAGCCACCAAGGAGATCTCGATGGTCAGCGTCTCTCGTCTAGCATGCATTTTCCCTCTTGACGCCTTCCTTTTCGCCATTCAGGAACCTGCTCTCTCCAAAAGAAATTCCCCCGCCCAAAGCTTCCCTCGACGAGGCCGAGCTCATCCCAGAAGTCACGGCAGGATGGTGGAGCATTCTCACCTTCGGCTGGATCACTAGCCTCATGGCCCTCGGCTACGCCCGCCCCCTCGAGGCCTCAGACCTCTACAAGCTTCAAGACAGCCGCGCCGCCGCCGTCGTCGCAGAAAAGATCACAAAGTCCTTCGACGCCCGCCAAAAAGCCGCAGTAGAGTACAACGCCCGTCTTGCCGCCGGAGAAATCAGTCCCGGTCTGAAAGGCGTTTGGTGGTCCATTCGTGGTAACCGCGTAGAACGCGAGAAGCAATGGCGAGAAAAGGACGGCAGGAAGCGGGCGAGCCTAACTCTAGCTCTGAACGACAGCATCAAGTGGTGGTTCTGGAGCGGAGGCATTATGAAGCTCGTCGCGGATTGCGCTCAAGTCACTAGTCCATTATTGGTCAAGGTACGCCAATAAGGCATGATATCATAGCACACTCTTTGACCGCGACACAGGCTATCATCAAATTCGCTACTGATTCGTATTCGTAAGTAGGCGTTACGCTGATTGAGGATTCTTAGTGCTAACTTCGTGTAGTGCTCATCGCGCAGGTCGGTACGAAGATGTACCGCCCATAGGAAGGGGCATTGGCCTTGCCATCGGTCTTTTCGCACTCCAGATCCTGTCCTCCCTCTGCACGCACCACTTCTTCTACAGAGCTGCCTCAACCGGCGTTCTCCTTCGCGGGGGTCTCATCACTGCTATATACGACAGGTCTCTCCGACTGTCCTCCCGTGCTCGCGCGACGCTGACAAATGGCAAGTTGGTTAACCACATCTCGACTGACGTCTCCCGCATAGACTTTTGCTGTTCTTTCCTTCAGCTGGCTATTACTGGACCCGTGCAGATGATAATCTGTCTCGTTATTCTGATCATTAACCTGGGTCCCTCTGCTCTCGCTGGATACGCGTTCTTTGTTCTGGCGACGCCAATTCAAACTGTAGCCATGAAGCATTTTATCAAGCTCCGCCACAAGTCCATGATCTGGACGGACAAGCGCGCGAAGCTCCTGCAGGAGCTACTGGGCGGAATGAAGATCATCAAGTATTTTGCCTGGGAGAACCCGTACTTGCAGCGCATCGAGGAGCTTCGTGGAAGGGAGATGTCGTATGTACCACACATTTCTCGTCATGCGTGCTTTGTTTAGTTTTGTGTAGGTACATCCGTTCTCTGCTCATCATCCGCTCTGCGAACAACGCCGTCGCGATCTCGCTCCCAGCGTTGGCTAGTGTGCTCGCCTTCGTGGTGTATTCAGCGACAGGTCATGCACTGAACGCTGCGGATATATTCTCGTCTCTGACTCTTTTCAACCTTCTCCGCATGCCGCTCATGTTCCTGCGTATGTGCCTCTCTTGAGCAACTCCACACCGCTGGCTGACCCATCAATGCTAGCGCTTTCGCTAAGCTCCATTGCCGATGCACACAACGCCGTGGAACGTCTGTACGGCGTCTTTGAGGCCGAAACGTTGGCAGAGACCACGATCCAGGACGTAAACATGGAGAACGCGATCGAGGTCGTGGACGGCGAGTTCGTCTGGGACGGCCCTCCCCCAGACGCACCCGCGCAAAAGGACAAGAAGGGCATGTTCGGCAAGAAGAAGCCGAGCAAGAAGGACGTGCCCCCGGCCCCGACCCCGGACGCCGAGAAGTCGCAGGAGTCGACGTTCCGGCTCAGGGACGTCAACCTCGCGATCCCGCAGGGCCAGCTCGCCGCGGTCGTCGGGCCGGTCGGCTCGGGCAAGTCGTCGCTGCTCGAGGGCTTGATCGGGGAGATGCGCCGCACGGCGGGCACGGTCAAGTTCAAGGGCTCCGTCGCGTATTGCCCGCAGAGCGCGTGGATCCAGAACGCGACGGTGCGCGACAACATCACGTTTGGACGGCCGTTCGATGAGGAGCGGTACTGGAAGGCCGTGCACGACGCGTGCCTCGAGGCGGATCTGGAGCTGCTTCCTAATGGTGACATGACCGAAGTTGGCGAACGAGTAAGCACCTCCCTCACCCCACTGACGCTGACGTGCGCGTGCTCACATCCTTGTTTCCAGGGGATCTCGCTCTCGGGCGGGCAGAAGCAGCGCATCAACATCTGCCGCGCGATCTACGTCGGGGCGGACATCCAGATCTTCGACGACCCGTTCTCCGCGCTCGACGCGCACGTCGGCAAGAGCGTGTTCAACAACGTCTTCCTCGGTGCCGCGGCGGCGGGCAAGACGCGCGTGCTCGTCACGCACGCGCTGCACTTCCTCCCGCAGGTCGACTACATTTACGCGCTCACCGACGGGCGCGTCGCGGAGCACGGCACGTACGCCGCGCTCCTCGCCGCGGACGGCGACTTTGCGCGCTTCGTGCACGAGTTTGGGAGCAGGGAGCACCAGGCGGAGCAGGAGGAGCGCGAGGAGGACGCGGTCGAGGACGCACCGGGGCCAAGCGATGGAGAGAAGAAGGACGAGGGGGAGGGGGAGAAGAAGGCGAAGGCGAAGGGAGGGCCTGCGCTCATGCAGGCTGAGGAGCGCAATACGGGCGCGGTGAGCTCGCAGGTGTACATGGAGTACATACGCGCGGGCAAGGGGTTCATCATCATCCCGCTCTTGCTGCTTTCGGTCGCGCTGTTGCAGGGCGCGCAGGTGATGTCGTCGTACTGGTACGCATGCCGATACACGCGTCGGGAATACATGCTGACCTGTTCGTTCTTAGGCTTGTCTACTGGGAGGAGCTGTAAGCTGGGGTGTTTTCCGTGTCCTTTCGTCGGCTGACCGCTGTCCACAGCAAATGGCCTTATAGCTCTGGGTTCTACGTGAGCTACATTCAAGCCCATGGTGTCTCCTAGGGTGTAAAGTCTGATATCTTCGGCAGATGGGCATTTACGCTGGGCTCGGCGTGGCTCAGGCACTGACGTTCTTCATGATGGGTTCGACGTTTGCCATCCTTACCTACCTGTCCTCCAAACGACTACATCGTGCCGCCATCGAGCGCGTCATGCACGCTCCCATGTCGTTCTTCGAAACCACTGTACGTTTCTTCCCCGCCGACTCTCCCGCGCGGGAATCGCATACTGAGGCTCCGTATAGCCGCTCGGCCGCATCATGAACCGCTTCTCAAAGGACATCGACACGATCGACAACACGCTCGGCGACGCGATGCGCATGTTCGTCGCGACGCTCGCGAACATCCTGGGTGCCATCATCCTGATCGCGATCGTGCTGCCGTGGTTCCTCATCGCGGTCGGCGCGGTATCTGTCGCGTATGTTTGGGCGGCTATGTTCTACAGGGCGAGCGCGCGTGAACTCAAGGTGTGTCCTTCTCCCCACAAGGCGCTCATCGTCTTTCAATGTGCTGAGATATTTTTATTGTAGCGGCTTGGTAAGGAGTGCTAAGTGTCATAGGTTTTGTGTGTTCGGTATTAACAACCGCCCTCTGTAGATTCGCTGCTCCGTTCGTCTCTCTACAGCCATTTCTCCGAGTCGCTTTCGGGCCTTGCAACCATCCGGGCATATGGCGAAACGGATAGGTTCTTGGAGGAGAACAGGAAACGCATCGATATCGAGAACCGGTATGCTGCCCTTTGACCTGTCGTCTTGATTCAAACTCACAAAGTCTTCGGATAGTGCTTACTGGCTCACCGTTACCAATCAGGTTTGTCGCTTTTCCCGAGTCAATCGCTGGACAAGCATCGTACTAACTGCCGCCTCAGCGATGGCTCGGAATCCGCCTCGACCTGATGGGCATCTTCCTCACCTTCGTCGTCGCCATCCTCACCGTCGGCACCCGCTTCTCCATCTCGCCCTCGCAGACCGGCGTCGTGCTCAGCTACATCATCAGCGTGCAGCAGGCGTTCGGCTGGTTGGTTCGGCAGAGCGCCGAGGTCGAGAACGACTTCAACAGCGTTGAACGTATCGTGCGTCCTCCAAACTCTTTTCCCCCCTCCCTTGCTCGAGGTCGTGTGTGCATGTGGCTCATTGAGGGTGACAGGTGCACTACGTTAGGGAGCTCGAGCAGGAGCCGGCGCACCTCATTGCAGACCGCAAGCCTCCCGCATCGTGGCCTGCGGAGGGCCAGATAGAGATCAAGGATCTGGTCCTGAAGTACCGTCCGGAGCTCCCCGCGGTCCTGAAGGGTCTCACGATGTCGGTCCGTCCAGGGGAGAAGATCGGCATTGTTGGAAGGTGCGCTCCTCTTCCCCTAGGGACGCCCGATAGCGGAATTGGGAGTAACAAATTTGAACTCGGGCAGGACGGGCGCCGGAAAGAGCAGCATCATGACAGCGTTGTACCGACTCGTCGAGCTCTCGTCGGGGTCCGTCGTCATCGACGGCGTCGACATCTCGACGATCGGCCTGAAAGACCTACGTGACGGGCTGGCGATCATCCCGCAGGATCCTCTGCTATGTACGTCACCCATGACGCGTGCGCCGCCCTCATTCGTGCTAACAGCTCTGGTGACTGGCGATAGTCTCCGGCACGCTGCGCAGCAACCTCGACCCCTTCGGCGCGCACGACGACGCGCGGCTGTGGGACGCGCTCAAGCGTGCGTACCTCGTGGAGGATCGGAAACAACATTCGTTGGATCAGTTGGATGAGGAGCTGAAGGAGGGCTCGCGCAGCCCTGTGAATCGCTTCTCACTAGACAGCCCGATCGAAGACGAGGGCAGCAATTTGTCTATTGGACAGGTATGTTAGGGTCATTCGGGTCGATGGTGAAGCGACTGATCAGAGGGTATCTCCTCAGCGTTCTTTGGTGTCCCTGGCAAGAGCCCTGGTCAAAGATAGTCAAATCCTCATCTTGGACGAGGCAACCGGTGCGTTGGGCGTGCTTTATACATGAATGAGTTCTCCGCTTACGTGACTATGACAGCCTCCGTCGACTACGAGACGGACAGAAAAATTCAAGACACCATCGCGACCGAGTTTGCAGACCGGACCATACTCTGCATTGCCCGTAGGTCGAATTTCCCCCGTTCGCGCGTCTCCGACCCCCTCACCCTCCGTTTTGTAGACCGGTTACGCACCATCATTGGGTACGACCGCATCTGCGTCCTCGACGCGGGGCAGATTGCCGAGTTCGACACGCCGGCAAACTTGTACGAGATGTCGAGCGGGATTTTCCGCAGCATGTGCGACCGTTCTTCGATCTCGCTCAGCGACATCAAGACGGCGGAAAAGGTGAAGGCCGCAGAGGAGTCATAGCCCTTCCCGTCCCGTCCCCCGTCCGGTGATGGTAGATACCACCTTGGTGTTCCTACTTCTCTCGTTGCCGGGGTTGTCGCGATCTATAGAAGTTGTTCTATCGGCCGAGAGTCTCTGACTTTGATTCCCAGGTTCCGACCATTTCGAACGCCATTTGACGAACGGGCATGTATCATTCACGTACCTACATATTGTACGACTGCTAGTAGATGTTTACACGATACACGAACGTATATACGCATTACACTGACAATTACCGCAACTGCCGCCTCGTGTAAGTCGGCGCCAGGTAGTACGTACCGCGTGTGGCGGCGCAGCCCGCGCACTTCTGCGCACCCGGCGACTTGATAGGTGTTCCGGCTACCACCGGTTTTCCAAGAGGCCGACCACGTCAGTGTGGGGTTTAAGCTTGTTTCCCCACACCAAATCTAGCCTTCTCTCAAGCAATACACTCCCACTGTGTAGTATCGGGTGAGCATAGTGCCATTCTGCACCGGCATACGCCAACCTTGAATGGGCAATTCACCGGTACACTGCTCAGATTTTACCTACCACAGCCGGTGCCTAGCTGAATCGCAAACATGCCCGCACCACCTCTTTCTGGGATCAAAGTCGTCGAGGTGAGCAGTACTCGAGCACGTCCAGGCACCCCCCACATGTTAACTAATTGGGACCATGCACATAGTTCGCCGGCCTTGCGCCAGGCCCGATGGCGGGCATGATTCTCGCCGACTTCGGCGCGGACGTTGTGCGCATCGACCGGCCGCCCTCAGGCACGCGCACCACACCTGACGTGCTTGCACGGGGGAAACGGTCTATCGCAGTGGACCCGAAGGTATGTCATTTCCCTGTTCCTCTGTCAAATGGGCTTGAATGAGATGCTATATGTGCGCGTGTATAGACACCGAGCGGGCATGCAGTGGTGCGGCGGCTGGTTGAACGTGCGGATGTGCTCATCGACCCGTTCCGCCCGGGTGTCATGGAACGGCTCGGGCTTGGGCCTGATGTTTTCCTATCTGAAAAGAATGGGAGCAACAGGGGAGTAGTGTATGCGCGACTTGTGGGGTAAGTCGCAGCCCCCCCCCCGACTTTGCCGTAGCCCAGTGATGCTGAGGTCGTACAGGTTTCCTCGTACAGGTACTAGCTTCCGTTCCGAGTTATTCGAATCGTAGGTCGCTGATGGGATTCGCAACTTCCTAGGACCGTACAAAGATAGGGCAGGTATGTCATTTGTGAAACGCCCTAGCTTCGAGCAGTAGCTTCGGAAGTGACATGATCCCTTGCCCGCTCCAGGACACGATCTCAACTACCTCGCGCTTAGTGGCGCCCTATCAGTTCGTGGCTTGTTGAGGCACAGTGGGAGTCGCAGGCTCACGCCACCAACTAGATGCTGCCTGGTCAAAGGAAGCCAGAATTTCCTTTGAACATTCTTGCCGACTTTGCGGGAGGCGGCGTGATGTGTGCAATGGGAATCCTCCTTGCACTAATCGAGAGGAATAAGAGTAGACGGGGGCAGGTTGTCGACGTCGACATGGTAATCTTTGCCCTTTGGTCCCGAGAATGATTAGCTGAGAAGATTGGCAGGTCTCGGGAGTGCGGTACCTGTCGACCTTCCCGTTCCTAGCGGCAGAACTGCAACTGCCATACTTCAGTCCGCATGGGAAGAGAGAAAGTGGCCTTCTCGATGGCGGCTCGCCGTTCTACGATGTATATGCGTGCGCTGACGGTCAGTGGATGTCGGTCGCGTGTTTGGAACCTCAATTCTTCCACATATTCCTGAGCCTCTTTCTCGGAGCACTGCCCCCAGGCTTCGCCTTGAAAGACGGGTGGCGACCATCCGAAGCCGATCGGGACGACATAGATATGTGGCCCCGACTCCAAACGTTCTTCGAGCGGGGATTCGCGCAGCACCCGCGAGACTATTGGGTTAAAGTGTTCGATGGTACGATGCTTCGCGGCTCCTCTTCGCGATGCTGATTGAGCTGAAACTCGACCTAGCGAAAGACGCGTGCGCGGTCCCTGTTTTGTCTCCCAGCGAGGCGGCGGTGTTGGCAGCGGGCGCGTCGGCGAGTAGAGGCTCCGTACCGAGCCCGCACCCGAAGCTGGAGCGGACGCCGTCCGTCGCGCCCTTGCCTGGCGCGGAGAGCTGGACGGTGACACGAGGGGCGCACACCGAGGAGATTCTGCGCGAGTTGGGTGTGGGCGAGAGGGAGATGGAGGCGCTATTGCGAGAGGGCGCGCTGGGAGATCGCACCACCGCGAAGCTGTGATTGCGCGCGACCTCTCGTGCCATGGCCGTATGCGCGTCTGGGAGGGGGTCCCGGGGACTGCGTATTTTCTTGTATGTTTTCCAGTTGTATTTGAAGTTCAGGAGGCTCCGTGGCCAGAAAACAAGCAGAGAGTGATGACGTCGGGGCACAAGAACGCAACCAAGCTCGGATGCGGGGAACTCGTGGCGGGGGGACGCGTCAATTCACGTGGGCGCGCGATCATCCCACTCGCGGAAATTCACATGGCCGGTCCTGGCACGACCCCGCATTCGTCTATAACTGCTACGTCCCCCTCCCACCCGTCCTCTTCATATCGTTCTTCATCTCTTCCCATTCGCCATGTCGCAACTCTCGTTCAAGGGCCACACCGTCATCGTCACTGGTGCTGGCGGAGGCCTCGGCAAAGCGTGAGCATAAATCGACCGTTCAGGCGCCAGGAACCGCGTGATGACCTCATATGCAGCTACTCGCTGCTCTTCGCTTCGAGAGGCGCGAATGTCGTCGTAAACGATGTCAGTCAGGTGGCAGCGCAGAAAGTAGTCGACGAGATCACTCAAGGTGTGCATATAGTCAATAGCTGTCACGCGAGGATATTGAGCAAACGCGACGCAATGTAGCGGGAGGGACTGCCGTCACGAATACGGCCTCTGTGGCGGACGGGGAGGCGGTTATCAAGACTGCAGTGGACGCCTTTGGGGGTGTCTCGATCCTCATCAATAATGCTGGCATTCTCAGAGACAAGGGGTACGTCTTGTGCTACCTAGGCCTACTTCGAAGATCTCCCATTCAATGCCCTGCACTGTAGTTTCAAGAACATGTCCGACCAGGAATGGGATCAGATCATGCTTGTGCATCTCAAGGGATCATACTCGTGCGCGAAGGCTGCGTGGCCTCACTTCCAGAAACAGGGATTCGGCCGCATTGTGAATACCGCAAGTGCTGCAGGCCTCTATGGTGCGTGCTGTCTTCTGGAGCATACCCTGTCTCTATGGGACCCATTTGCATTGTGATATAGGCAACTTCGGGCAGGCAAACTATAGCGCTGCGAAGATGGGTCTCGTAGGTTTCACGAAGGCTCTCGCCGCCGAGGGCGCTCGGTATAACATCAAGGCCACGGTCATTGCGCCAGTATGTGGAACTACGTGTTCAATATGTCCACACTGTATACTCTACTTATCTCGCCCATAGATGGCTGCGTCTGCTATGACCGAGACGATCATGCCCCCCGAGATGCTTGCGAACCTCAAGGTAAGTGCGCCGTGATAGGTCTAGGGGTCTGCATCCGCAACTCACTTTCACTAATAGCCCGCGTTTGTCGCACCCTTTGTCCTTGCAATCACACATCCGGATGGTCCAGACGCGAACGGTCGGATCTTCGAAGTGGGCGCAGGCTACGTTGCCGAGGTCCGGTGGGAACGCAGCAAGGGTGTCTCGTTCAAGACTGACAAGACATTCACGCCGTCCGCCGTAAGTAAACACGAGTCCATGCAACGCGCGCTTCTTAAGGTTGAACCGACAGGTACAAGAAAAATGGGAGCAGATCACCGACTTTGACGCTGAGCCTGAGCAGTGAGCAGTTCGCTATATCTTTTTATTCTATGCAACGCCAAACATCCTGTACAGTCCACAATCTCTGCCCGACTTTGACATTCAGGTAAGCATGATCAGTATCCCAAGTAAATACCACTCCAATGCTCATTATTCTATAGGCCAAGGTCGGAGAATCTTCCAAGGCCCCCTCGAACGCCCAGGCCGAACCTGAGGTGAGGTTCGACGGCAAGACCGCTATCGTTACGGGTGCTGGCTCTGGCCTTGGTCGCGTATATGCTCTCCAATTTGCCCGTTTTGGTGCGAATGTTGTAGTAAACGACGTGGATGGTAAGGCGGCTAAGGCTGTCGTGGATGCTATCATCAAGGGTAAGTGCTGTCTACTGGTCTTTCTTATGGCCGCCTAATAACGCTCTTCTCCATTTCAGCTAGCGGAAAGGCTATTGCAGCAGTTGCTTCGGCCGAGGATGGGGATGGCATTGTTCAAGCCGCGATCGACACCTTCGGAGGGGTTCATGTGCTTGTCGCCAATGCTGGTGTTGCACGCCCTAGCGCATTTGAGAAGCTTTCCGAGAAAGACTGGGATGAGGTCCTCGCTGTTCATCTCAGGTACGTTTAGTTTCCACGTGTATCTATTGTACCTCCCTTATGACTGGTGATAGGGCGACATACAAGGTTAGAGTGCATTTCAGCTACAGATGGACCTAACTCACTCTGGCGCAGTGTGTGAAAGCTGCGTGGCCTCACTTCTTGAAGCAGAAGTATGGCCGGATTATTACCATGGGATCTCAGGCTGGCCTCTGTACGTCCTTTTGGGTACTTTCTCTCCGATCTAGGCTCATTAGTCTCGAAGACGGTCTTCCTGGACTTGCAAACGTAGGTCTTGCTACTCCACCCAGGGATCTTGCCCGAAGTAACGTTGATATGTTCGTCCCAGTACTCCACTGCGAAGGCCGGCATACTTGGGTTCACCAAAACGGTAGCTATCGAGGGTAAGAAGTACAACATTCTTGCCAACGTTGTCATCCCGTCCGCAGGTGCTGCAACTGGTTTGGGTCGGTAAGTCATAATGAATCATCTCGTTAGTCATGTCCGATGCCAACACGGAACATAGGGCTGCAGCCAGCATTGAAGCTGCTAAGGTGTGTCCATCAGACTCCTTCTATAGCTCAATGTGGTGGAATCTCACCACAATGGCTATAGGAGGACTACGTGGCCCCACTCGTCGGCTTCCTCAGTAGCGACGCCAACGAAGAGACGACCGGGAGCATTTTCCAGGTCGCCGCTGGCTGGATCGCACAGATTAGGTGGCAACGCACCGGCGGTCACGGCTTCCCCGTGAACTACCCGTTAACACCAGAGGCCGTCATCTCGAAATGGAAGCTCATTACCGACTTCGGTGCGTGCATTCGTTGGGATCTATGGGATGGGGTGTGCTCATAGAGGTCATAGACGATGATCGTGCCACGAATCCTGGGAGCACTCAGGAGGCATTCATGCAGGTAATGTGGTGGACCAAGGCACCGCCGAGCCAGCCACTTACGCTCCCGTCAGATCGCCGAGAACTTTGGTAACACCGACGAGAGCGCAGGCAGCGAAGGCTCGTCCGACAGCCCATACGCCGACCCGGAGGATTCAGACATCGTCGCTGCGGCGAAGAAGGAGGTCGCGGAACCGACCGAGTACAGCTACGTTGAGCGCGACGTGATCCTTTACAACCTCGGCGTCGGCGCATCGGAGCAGGAGTTGCAATGGACGTACGAGAACGACGAGAACTTTGCGGCGTTGCCCACGTTCGGCGTCATCCCGCAATTCCACGCGAGCGCGGGTCTCTCGCTCGACTGGCTGCCTAACTTCAACCCTGCCAAGCTCCTCCACGGCGAGCAGTACCTCGAGATTAAGGCGCCCATCCCGACGAGTGGAGACCTCGTCAACGAGGCCCGGTGAGTACCTCTCGCCGTGGAGTGTTGCTGTATGGGTCTGAGGATCGTAGATACTGAGAGAGGGACGTACAGGCTCCTGGAGGTATTGGACAAAGGCAAGGCCGCGGCGGTGACCTCCATCGTGCAGACGAAGGACAAGCACACTGGTAAGGTCATCTTCGAGAACCAGTCCACGGTCTTCATTCGTGGCTCGGGCGGCTTTGGGGGCAAGCGGGCAGGCAAAGGTGTGTCTCTCATTTCGCAAAGTTTGCACCCCATGACTCACTGCGCATCGTCCGCGGCGCTACCAGACCGCGGCCCAGCTACGGCGGAGAACAAGCCTCCCCAACGGAAGCCCGACGCAGTCATTGAGGAGAAGACGCTCCCTGTCCAGGCAGCGCTGTATCGGTGAGGACTTCCTTGCCTCCCCTCAATCTCCGGCTCCTCACGACTCCTTGCGCCATGCTGTGGTCCCATTGTGGCTCAGGTTGAGCGGTGATTTGAACCCCCTCCACGTAAGTAGTCATAGCATGCGTCCACCACAATGTTCGAGTGTCCGCTGACCGACTGCTCTCATCCACCTCGAACAGATCCTCCCAGAGTTCGCTGCGGTTGGCGGGTTCGATAGACCCATTTTGCACGGTGATTATCTGCCATATACACCCCTCGCTGTGGATGAGTAGCTGATGAACGTCCACCTACCTCGTGTTATCTAGGCCTATGCTCGATGGGGATATCCGGAAAGCACGTCCTCAAAACGTTCGGCGAATTCAAAGACATCAAAGTCAGGTGCGTACCTGTCCGTTCTTCAGCCGCAGGGAGGGAGCTGGGAAGCAGTGGAAGATATCCGGAGAGAAGGGGCAGCATAACTGCCCCCGCTTCGCCCTCTTCCGCTTCCCCTCTTCGTCCGACGCTGGTTGATTCAGATAGCCCGGGGCGCGCGCTCATGCCGTCACAATATATCAGGTTCGCGGGTGTCGTCTACCCGGGCGAGACGCTGACCACAGAAATGTGGAAGGAGGGCGAAAAGGTCATCTTTAGTGCGTACCACACTCTTCCCCCTTCTGCGGCTGTACCTGTGGGAACGCATGCTAATATAGCGCGACGCGCAGCCACAAAGGTAAAGGAACGTGGAACGGTCGTTCTCGCGGCTGCCGCGGCGACACTAGTGAACCCAGGGACGCCCTTGAAGGCGAAGCTCTGATCTGGTGGACGGCGCGCGACTGCTGTAGCTGCTGCTATCGCCACCAGTGGCATGGCACAACTACGGCGTACGGACTACGTCTGCTAATACTTTTGGATAAGGTTATAAATGTATTGTACGACTGGACACTTCTACTTACTATATCGATGTATCCACGTTCCACTGCCGGCCTTGTCAAACGTCAAACACTAAAGCTGAGGAATAGTACTTGGAAGCCTCCCGGTAGTAATGTGGTTCGATCTAGGAAAGTCTGGTACCCATACTGCTCAATTGTTGCCATTCGTATACTCGAAGGGTCGCCAGCCTATCTATGGGGTTCTTCCAACGGCACTCATCCCCGGGCAGGCCGCACGAACCGAACCGGGTCGTCACTGCATTCGTCAAGTACGTGTACGTGGGGTGGAGAGTTGTAACGCAGGCGAAGTGTATAGGGTAAACGAGCGACTGACTGCGAAGGGGGAACGGGGATGAAGGTTGATAAAGTAATGTAAAGGTATGGAGGTGTCGCGAAGATTAAGGGGAAAGGTATACGTACACGCGCTCGGGAGAGCGTCCATGGTAGCCCTCGAAACTGAGAACCAAAGCCCTGTCTGAGATGGAAAATCGAGGGGGACGCGAACGGCGCACAACGCGCTGACATTGCATGTCGGAGCGGCATCCATTCGAGCGGCGCGATGCATGGGTGCATCAACTATCACGCGTTTTCGACACTTCGTTCAGCACATGAGTTGCCGGCCGAGCTCGGTAACGCCTGCAACGGAGAGGAAGCAGCAGTCAGGGACACGTCGCGCAGAGGCGGCGAGGCGCGGCGAGACGTACCGGGATAGAACCAGAACGTGAGCGCGAGGATGACATACAAGCACATGAGGATCATGCCCTCCAGCCAATTGCTGTGAAAACAAAGGAGAACGTGTGAGCGGCGCGGGCGCGATGACATCAAAGGGGGCGGGAGCGGAATTCACGCACCTCTTTCCGTCCTGTACGACGTAACTTACCACGAGCACTGTGGGTGGGCGGAGCGGAGCGGTCAGCCTCCGTGGCACTGGCGCGCGGGAGCAGGCACAACAAGGAGCGTGGGACGCGGTGGGAATATAAACTCACCGGAGAGGAAAAGGACGATCGACTCGAACGGGTCGAAAAGCATGCTGAGCGGCTTGCCCATAATCCAGCCGAGGGTGACGATGAACGGAATGACAAAAAGCGCGATTTGCTATGCGTGCCAAAACAAAATCCGCCATCCGAGATGGCATGACGCGGAGCACGACCGGCGGAGGGGAACAAATCAGGGACGACGTCAGCGAGAGATAGGGCGGGGGTGCCAGGGGGACGGACGCACAATTGAGGAGCCGACCGCAACGCCAAGAGAAAGCGTCAGCTTGTCTTTGACGGAGACAGTCACAGCCGTGACGTGCTCTGCGTGAGACCGAGGCGTGAGCATAAGTCACACGGTAGGGCTGCGCAGCAGCATGTCCCGAGCGCGTGTCGCGCTCAGATGCAGCGCGCAAGCGGAGGCAGAGCACGTACCGGCCGCGTTCCCGACAATCGGAAGCAGAATGATACCGATAAACTCCCTGTTGATGTTGCCCGTATCCACTAGACCGTTTATCGAGTCGACGAGGAATTCTGCGGTCACCGCCACGAGCTAGACAGGCGCAGCGCAGATAGCATTGGTCAACGGAGATCGAAAACAAGGTAGGCTATCCTGCTAAGACACTCACCACGGTGACGACGGCGAGCAGCCCGATCGTCATAGGCACGCTCATTTGCGGTTCTTCGACCTCATCTGGCTCTGCAACGGTGTTGGCTTCGGGGTCTTCGTGGGAGGGAGTGGGCGAAAGAGACAACGGGTGGTCGGTCAGACTGCTGCTACCGTTGGCTTCTCGTTGCGCGACGACGGCTTCATTCCTGGCCTTCTTCTCGCGGCGTTCATACCGTGTCGACTTGAAGACGTCGGGATGGGCGTCGTCATAGAGCGTCTTGTGTGAGAAGAGCTGAAAGACCAGATACGAGCCGTAGACTGAGCGTTAAACCACAAGACGACCACGACCGAAAAGGAAAGCAGCAAGGGCAATAAAGAGTTAGCAGGCGCTACAACGGGCGTCATTAGAGATGTCACGCACTGAATAGAAGAATGATAGCGGTCTGCCGCCGAAGACATGATGGTCAGTATTCGTCATTGCTTTCGAGCGGACGAAATGAGTTCTGACGTACTCCGTGACTGACGGACAAGATGTCCGTAGCCTCCTCATTATCCGGAATCTGCGCGTCAGCGGCAAAGTGGAACGCCGCCGGGATGAGCAACCCGATCACGGACAGGATTAACAGTGAGGAATTGAGCTGGGTCACGCCTGATGAACGAACGATTTGTGAGCCGATGTACATATGGCCCCAAGCGCGTAGTGCGCTAGTCCGGAAGACGAGACGTACTGATTCCGAAACCCTGTTCTGAAAACCTTGTGCCACCAGCGAAGAAACACATCCCCAGAACGAGGACTGCATCGCTCATTGAGCGTTCACTCGATCATCCGATATGAAAAGGCGCTCACGGAGGTTACTGAGGATCGAACCGACCACTAAATGAATTGCAGACGTCAGCAAAGTTTGAAGACGTGGACTAGAAGCCGCATCCCAATACGCGGACGTTAACGGAATTGTACGCACATGATGATTGCACAATTTGCAGTTCACACTTCACCAACGCAATGATCTGTCGGCGTCAACGGGGTTCCATCAATCACTGCTCAAACAGCTGGGGAGCGATCAATGCGTACCGCTACAATTAATTCGACACTGGCGTTGGAGACAGGTCAGCGAAGCGCAAGCTGTGGGAGGGCGGTATACATACGCATTTCCCTAAGCCAGGCGGTGTATCAGTACATGAATGAGGCGTCGGTGGCGAAATGTAATTACCAAGGTGGCGTTCAAAAGGCCGGCGAGTGTCTGCCCTACTCGCATTGACAGTTCATCGGTTGCGAACGCAAGGAGCTGATTACCCTATGAGCGTGGTCCGCGGCACCGCCGTCATGGAGCAGTCTTACCTTCGCTAGGGGTATAATGGCAAGGAATGAAACTGTTGAGGGTTAGCGTGGTTTAAACATCGCGTCGGGGACCACGGACGTACAGACAAAAATTAGGGTATCATTTGAGTTGCTTGAAGGAAGCGCAAAATGCAGAGCCCACTATAGGACAAGACGTTGAAGTAACCGGGAGTGATAAGATACATGCGCGACATACCGAGACTGGGATGCATACGAGCAGAACATTGAGCCCTGTTGGAGATTGGGGTGAGCCAGTGGCGTGTAACGACCAGGAGATATCCGCGAACATGACATGACGACAATGGCTCGTATCTGCTGAAAAATTGGGGGCGCACGTCCTACAGGCTTCTCGGGCATAGTGAGACTTCGTAAGAGGGAGGTGGGTCGTTGGGATGACCGGGAAGTCGCGCGTGAGATGGCTCCATTTGTATTCGCCGTTGAACGCCTTTGTGTATTGCCGCTTTCCTCAGGAACATCGAATGTAGGATGGCGCTGCACTGCGGACGTTTGCGGAGCGTCTCCGGAAGATTCGGCACTAGACATGACAAGGTCGGTGGGTGAGAAAAGCCTAGTAGAGCTGTACTCGGGAACCTGTCAGATGCGGCAGGTAGGATGGCGACAAGAGGGCGAGAAATCCGGGAGCCCGACGAGCGTGAAAGAAGAAGGGAGGCAGTGGACGACTCGAAGGCGGTGACACCTCGCGAGGGAGTTCGCTATAAAGGTCTCCTCCCTTAGACGCCCGTTCTGGCTCAGCTGCTAGCAACCGAACCAAGCGTGGTGTCCCGGGTCCATTCATGCCGTCATGTCCGTGACAAGACCGAACAATAAATAATAATATTTCTGTCTCTCTCCATCTCGATATCTGGCCGGAGTCTTCCTCACGTCGTCTAATAGTAATAGAGGCTGCGCATGCGCGCCGCCCCAGCGTACTGCACTCGCCCCACTAGATCGACCTGTGTTAAACGACTCCGAGCTCGTTGTCAAACCAGAGCATATACCACGTCAACAATCCCGCACACGCGTAGCTTGTCGCCTTGCGATTGATCACGTTATCCTTAAGACTAGGCCTGGCATGTTAACTGCCTTCGGATCCGTGTATCTGGGCTTCGAAACCGCCTCTCGAGCTGTTGTGTCGCCTTGCCTTGGTGCGGTGTGACCACCGATTAAACGGTCCCGCAAGAGGCTTAGATCTGAGACGTGACGCTTTGCCTATAGCTGTGGGCCGTCTCCGGCTGTAGTACCATGATCGATGTCCCAGACTGGTCGACTAGGCGGCCGAATTAATGCCTCGCTTCGACGTCATAGCCGTTCGCAAGTCTTTAATTGTCTCTATTATCACAGGCTGACCTTTTGAATCAGTTCGTCTCTCCCATATTCAAGGCAGTGGGTATGTCACGCATCCACTACGCGTTATAGTTTTTGTTCTCACCTGCACTAACCATTCGCCTTGTTCCCCCATAGGGCTAACAATCTTCTTCGAAATCACAATGTCAAAATCTAACGATGCTACGTCTCTATTTGCCTCTCACCAACGCTTGGATCCAATTATTCGGTAGTTACGCATGGTTCCCGTGAGCCCTCCTTGTTGGTCCACTTGCACGAACGTTCCCCCTTGCATCGCCTCGACATCCATCTTTCAGCTCATTTGGCGTCCAGCGCGGTTTGTGCCTCTAAACACCCACGGCTCATTGCCTTTACTGGCTCATTTCCGACACGTACAGCGCCGGCTCGTCCGAAACTCACTTCGCCTCGGTCCGTTCAGTAAGGCCGATTCCAGCAATGTCCAAATCCATTTATTTGTCTTGACTTCCCCTTGAGGCAGGTTTCCCGCAGCTCAAAATGCCATGCCCCCGTGCACAGCTCACCGCTCATCGGAGACGCAGTACACTGCTCTGCCAAAACTAAGATCCCAGGCTCACCATAACAGCTGTCCGCCAGTCGGCTGGCTAGTAAGTAGCGAATAAACCGAGACGAACAGCCCCGTCGTACTGCGCAGGCCGCCCTAAATGATTCACTCCCATACTAGTACCTGGAAGCACAACCGCTGAAGGTTTGTCGTCTTCCCCCCCAGGCTTCTAGGAGCACGGTGTTAACGCGGGAGAAGCTTGCTGGTCGAAAATCGGAAACTTCCAGCTTTGCAAGCACTGGTATTTGGTACGGAGCGGGGGTTATCCGAGCCCGTGGAACAGTAACCCCGGCTGGTTCGCTATCCTCACGGGCTGGTAAAGCGCGGCAGTGTTTTAATCGATTGTAGGCGCATGGGCGCCGCACCGCGCGCCGAAGCTTGAAGCGGCCTTGGGGTCGTCTCGCCACTAGTACCCCGGCTCGCAGTGCCGGCGCGCTCTGCCACTATATGTGATTGTGACCGACACCCCTCGAACCACACGCATACAGGTGGAAGGGGGGAGTCGGTAGCGAGGAGTGCTGTGCTGTCTCGTACGCGTTTCGTGGCGCAAGGCGAGTACCTGCCATTACCTGCAGCGTAGAGGGCCTAGGCTGACGTCGAGTAATGCCGTTCTGGTTCATGCCCGCGGAGTTGGCCTTTCTTGGTGACGACAATTATTAACCATCTCTCCAAATTGTCAACTTCGCACCGGGCTCCAGCCTACTAGCGCCGGCGCTTCTACTACGTTATGTGCCTGCCTGCCCTCCTTCTTATAACAATCGCACCGCGTGCAGGGGAGCATCATCCAATCAGATGAATTCGTCTATTTTCCTCAAAATCTTGGATGCTCTGTACCAAAAATTGGACGCGGGGGGCGTTTCAAACTCCCAGCGTCGCCCTCACTGACACATCATCACGAACTAACTTTTCTTCGCAGACGAATCAGGCATTCCCCGTAGACTGATTGCACTGCCGTGTCCCCCTCGTGCCTTCGTCGGTGTAGGTGAGTGCCTTATAGACCTTCTTCCCCCTAGCTAACCGAAAGCGAGGTATCGTACTAGGGTTATGTCATCGTCGTCCCACTATCTAGTGTGACATGACCACCCATCGCGCCTTATTGACACAACGTGAGTTACGGCGCCCGTAATATACGTCTCAAGTATACACTTTGGAACCTGGCGGAGATCATCTAATTCCTGATTCTTCGTGGCAGTGAATCGACTCGTTTCTCGGATCGTCGGCAGCGTCAGACTCAGCCAGGTACAAGCCGTCTGCGTGATGACTCTCATTATTAACTTCTTTCGTAACTTCCAGAACGGGGATACAAAAAGATACGGGGCTGTACCGGAGGCCCCCGCACTACTTCGCATTGTGACATAAGAAAGTTCAACGTGATCTTCGAGGTCAGCTACAGCAGCTTGCCGCAGCAAGGAAGCGTATTCTAAGTATTTCAATCCCTCACGGCGCGGGGGAAAGTTCACGTACCCGGAGTTCACGAGGCTTCTCCTAGGACAGCTGTGCCGTCCTATCGTCAGCTGTCCAGGTGTGCGCGCTCCCACACCAGCAATGTCATTGTGCATTGACTCCGTGCAGACGCATACAGGTGGGTGGCGCGCTCTAGGAAGGGCAGGCGGGTGACTCAGGGCTGTGTTGCGCCCCTGAATTGGTGGTAGAATTTCGCAAGCGAGAAGAACCTCTTGCCAGCACGAAGGCTCCTTCCTGTTCCCTGGCTGTCTGTGATGCCTTTGTGTCTCGAAAGAAGGCCCGTAGACCCACGTTACCGGCTGCAAGCTGCTCGTGATGCGCATGGTCGAAGGCTGTATGTTACTTAAAGTAGAATACGGACCTACAACACGACTATTCTGGCTGTTCCAAGTCACTTTGAGCCCTGAGTTGAGCGCGTTCAAAGGCGGCAATACGGAGTAAGCATACTCCCCAGATACGTCGACGGCGGTTTACAGGCCGCCGACGCGCGTTCAAAGGCGCGCTTCCTCAGTTAGTAGGCGCGACGTGAACACAGCCCGACGGTAGACTACTGAATACGTGGAGGCATGGGTGCATTTAGGCCCACTCGGGCCGGGCTCGGTGGCACCCCGGCAGCGTTCAGCCGATTCCATACTCCGAGCTGTGTATGCACCCACCAGCTGTCGGTACTTATGCTGTACGCCGCGGCGGATCCAAGTCGTACTGACAGGACTTGTTGACGATTTTCGGCATTCCGGCGGGTTTCGGCTGGTGCTGCGCACAGGTAAACTTAAGCACACGGCATCAGGCACGCAATATCGATACTCGACGGTACCGCGTACCACGCGCAATTTTAGCCCACGGCTCGATTAGAAGAACTTGAAGAAGAGCCGAATCCCTTGAAGAGACTGGCCGTACTGGCTTGCCCCAGGGTGTTCCAGAAAACCCAAGGCCGTCCTGGACAGCACGGCATACTTCACAAAGGCTCAATTGCTTCCTACACAGCCCTCGGTGCGCATAGGTGAGCGGTGAGTAATATGATCTGCTCGCGGGTTTTCTTGCACAAGCAAGCTTGAAGCCGACGGGAAGATCGACGCGCCATTTCGAGGCTGTGCAATGCACCGTTTAGATAATAATTCCCACGATACTGCACGGTAGGCAATAACGATCGATAACTCAGACCAGTAGTAGTACGTGCAGACTACTCGCTACTACAATCCCATTCTGATTTACTTCAATGATGAGCTGTAAACGCTTCGGACTAAGCTCATCGTCCGTGCCTATGATCGAAACCAACCTACGAAAACTCTGCGCCCTCCTTTAGGTCTGTCGGAACCTTCCGAAATCTTCTACAGGTGAGTACGTAAAGCATCTGGCTTGGACTAATATACGTGGTAGCCCTCCTGGGCAATGTTTTGTGCATTGAGGTCTCACGAGAATAGAACAGGACATTATAAACTGCTATGTTGATTTTTTCCCTGCCTTCTGCGTTCCCGTGCGCGACTCATTTGTCCGGGACATTTCTAATCAATGTGCACCCTCAGCATTTATCCAGATTTATCCCCGCGGTTGCGGTACCGTGCTAAAGGCATAGTCGTGCTCTCGCACATCTATCGGAGAGACGACAGTGCCCGCATTTCCGTCGTTGGGGAAGGTGTCCCCCAATCGGCGTTAGGTCTCATGGTGGATCCTAGACCTCTAGACGATCGAGAGCGCGCTATTCAGATCTCCGAAGCGCTCTGCCACCTGTCCACAATCGCGGCCGTCCACCTTCGTGCACGGCATCGGTAGCTCTTATACTAGGCGCACATGTGCCTTATCAGTGCTACTGAAAGCCTTGCTGGCTTCCTCGTGGTGGTCCAGGAATGCAAACAAACAAACAAACGCATTAGTCGGCGATCAAGTGGGCCCCCGGGGGGTGTCAAGTGTTCAAACTGGACGCAGTATATAGTAGTACTAGCATTAACGGTGCGCTGCGGATCTCACGCTACTACTGACCCCCGGTTAGGCTCTATAATCGATATAAAGAGCGTATATTAACGTTTCTGGTTCCCATCCAGACACCTGTTGAACTGGGACATCCATCGCTGTTCAAGTCACTCTGCACCCGATCAATGATTCCGTCTGAACTTTACTAGGAGAACGTGAATATTGCCGGTGCATGAGGGTTCTGCTCGACTGTGAATATTTGTACCGCCATGGCATCCACTTTTGGCAACACCCTTTCCAAGCTCATTGCGAGTGCTTTTGCCTCGGTCAAACGGCGAACCCGACGCACCGCCTTGCCTCTAGAAGTATCCAAAGTGGGCGGCATTAGTCCAAGATTTTGACCGATTCTTCGAGAATTACTATTAGGTGCTGCGGTACACCATAAAATCACTAGTTTCGTATCTTCTCCGTAGACTCGGAATTAATTGAAGTGCTGATTCCATTTCCTGCTTGCCAGGTTTTTCGAGGGGTACAGCAAGTAAGTGTGGCAGTCATCCTAGAACTTATGACCCACCTCACCCCGGTACTAGGCCCCCTAGTAAAGCGCCGCATTTCGCGCAAGTTCCCAGATGTCACCTCTACAGGCATAATAGCGGGCAAGGGTTTTCAAGTTTCATTTCCCAAATTATCATTGATGCTGCTGATACTTCGCGTATGGTACACTGACCCTATTAGTAACCCATTTTCTTTGACACTGAAGGTTTGTTTCCTATAGGTAATAGGGAATCTTCCGCCGACCCGTATTAAAGTTCCAGCAGTAATTTGCAATCGGACGCAGCCGGTGCAACTTCTGTGAGGGGTCTTTGCGTGCGCTCAAGCCCCACGCATCGCCTCTATTATATACCGGGTAAATATGCAGGCGGCCGGGCTCGGGCGCATATGGTTGTTGAGGGCTAGTACTACAAGGCTGTACTCAGTGCGGCGCTGAGGAGGGAGCTCCTTCTGCCCGCATGTTTGTAGGACCGCTTTACTCCGCACAACTCATGGACCCCGGGCACAGGCGGCCCTCTTATCAGTCGTGGGGATTCCTGAGGGAGTAGTGTTTATACTACCATTCGCGTTAGGTTCCGGGCCCCTTCAATATTCTGCTGTATTACTATCACACAAGGCCAGCCCAAAATGCAAAGTTGTTCTACTATAGGTATTGAGTACTACCCCAGCAGAGTCTAGTTCCCGGATAATGCATTCGGGGAGCCGCGAAGGTTGACCAGAGATTCGTGCTGGATTACAATACAAGGTTTTGTTCGTACGTGCATCGCGAGAAGGTTCGGACCATGTCCGATGCGACCCTGACCCATTCGAAGCCTACGGAGTGGCATGCAGCTCACAGCTGACCGGTACGCTGCGGACTCCGGGCACAGTCCATCCGACGTACGATCAGCATACCAATCTCCTGCCCATCTGCGCGGCAGCAGCAACCTTGAATGGCCACGACATCGAGGTCGGTGTCCGTGACCCATATACAACTGCTTGAATACTCGTCAAAGTTCGCTCCGAGGCTGGCCAGGCACAGCCTTCCCTTCAAGCCAGCACCTCTTCCCCGTTTAACCTAGTACGAGGAGCCTTGAGCGCCAAGGGACCCGGAGCAACCTACCGAGCAAATCATCGGGACAATTGCGGGGATGCCTGCAACTAATGGATACCATGAAATCAACGGTGGTCCGAAGGGCGTTAGGATTTGCTCGGCGGTAACGCCTTGGCAAGAAGAGTTGGAGAGGCAGCTTTCTGAGGCAATGCAGACGAGGCGGCGGCGACTCGGCTGTGCAGGTATTATATATCTTTCAACAACTCCCTCAAAAAAGGATTACCGGTTGAAACTTTCGGAGCCCATTGCCCACGTCTTCACGGTGCAAAACTGCCAAAGTATTTTTTAACCCTATAGCTCTCTTTTAATGTCCCATGTAAGCTCTACCTGTGGCCAAAGACTTGGTAAGCAGATGGCTGAGACTGCACTTCCAAGATTACTCACGACACACGCTGAAGTCCGAATGCAAAAACAAACCTCCCAGACGCCCCCGCCGGAGGCGCCACTGGCAGCTTCACAGTGGGTCGACGACCAGCGATCTTAGCGATCTTTTTATCAATCTGTAAATCTGCGTAGCCGGCTGGCACAGCTTGTTGGAGCCTGCTCTATCCTGCTCTATCGTGTCGATCGCGAGCTCGAGTGGTCTAGTAATCGGACGTCCACCAGCAAGTGCGATGGCGTTTGTCTATACCCTCCATTACTCAATATTTCGGATCCAGCAGCTTACCGGTACCTAGTTCCGAGTCTGTTCACAAACACGTTCCACCCTCAATCACGGATGAAAACGACTGCACGTACTAAAGCCGCTTGTTGTAAGTTAAGCGCATTGGGGAGCGTCCCTAAATTAAGGCGCGTATTTCCTCCAGATGGTGTTAGGCTTACCTCCGGGTCGAAGGCCCTGCTGCAGGGCCCCCAGTGAGTCACCTTGATCCGACGAAGTAATCTCACGACTTCCCATTCCAATTCAACTACACCGGATTACATCCCGGCGCAAGCACCAGAACAATCGAGGGTACTTCGATCGATACGGACGACGGTGATCGGATACGCGTGCAGACGCAGCTTCCATTGGCTTGTGTTTACAGGCGGATAGTAGCTCAACATCCCAAAGGCTCCTGAATTCATCAGATGAGTGTGGTTTGGGACCAACGCACATACCACAATTCGTCCCCCGATGAGTGCATAGGCTTTCACCTAACCGCTGCCAAATACCCTACCTCGTCTCTGATTGCGGAACCCGGGATCCCGAGAACTTGGCCTTTACCGTATGTACCTGATATCTATGCCCACCGGAGATAGAACGGCAGGAAAGAGACGTCAGTACTTGCGGTTTGAATTGCCAGTACTAACCGATGTTAGAAACTTTGTTACATGCCTTCAAGTTTGCTAGTATGCCACGATGCAATACCTCGCACCCAGCTTGCCTAGCTCCCTGCTATCTGCGTCGTAGCGGACAGATATTTCCCAGAGGCTGCGTGTTAGCGGTGACATGAAAGTGTTATTGCGGTGCGCATCGATGTGGTACCGTGAGAACGCTCTAGAAAGCACGAGTAGACAGAAGTACTCCGATCGCTCGAGGACCACACAAGGTGACGCCGCTTTTGCTCGCGTCCGGCCTGGAGGCTTCAAGTCGGTACCAGTCTTACTAGCGCTCCCATTCAACGATGTCCTGCTAAGCTTCACACAGGCCGCACTAAGCGACCGGGCGAAGTAGAAGACTCGATGCCGGTGTACCGCCCTTGAGCCTCGCTCCAAACAGAGGACAGATGATCCAATCTCGACTCCATGCGAAGCTGTGGGACACGACCCTCGTATTTGACCGAAGTTGTGTTACATGCATGTGTGTACTGCCCGATGAGAAGGTGAGTGGTGCGAAGATGGTGCGGGGGATTAAAGGTACAGGTACGATGTTATCAAGAAGTAAGGAGATAGATGCGATGGGGGAAACTACGTATGTGCCAAGTGAGATCCATAAGTACAACTGGGAGGTGAGTGCTACTACTGTACATCCTGTGAGCGATGCCTTGCGCCAATGCGCATAGGTCTTTCAGAGAAGGTTTTTGCTTGTAGAGAGACGTAATAGGAAGAGGGTCATGCGACAGGACAGCAACGAGCCGAGGCCCGACGACAGCAATGCACAGGAAGACGAATAGTGGCGAAGGCGGACTAGCATCCATGAAGAATGAAGCAGCGATTATCCTTGATATGCGAAGGCCACAGCACCGTACAGGCCCGCCTCACGGCCAAGGAGACCGTCGCCATGGAGGATCTGTCACAGAAACCCTCATCAGTCATCGACTCGTACATACGAAGCATACTGTGTACTACTCACCTCCATCTTCCGTGAGTGCCAGCCTACCCCGCTGTTGACGTTACCATTCGCGTCTGCAAGAGACTCAAGCTCGACCCTCCAAGGGTGATTCTGCGAGAGGTCCCTCCTCAGGACACTCCCAACCCTGCCCTCGGCATCGCCTGGTTGGGCGACCCAGCCACTAGCGGCGTCGACGTACCACCCTCGCCCGCCCTTGCTTCGGACGATACGCCAGGTACCTGCGCCTGCGCCGAGACTGGTGAGCAGCGGCGGCGCGAGCTCGATCACGCGGAGACGCGTCGGCGGGTCCTCTGTCTTGGGAGTTGCGGACAGGCTGAAGGAGAACGGCGGAGTGCAGAGCGGACGGATGAACTGCGTGTGCAGCGCGATCGTCGCCTGGCGCGGAGACACGATGCGATCGCCGTAGCCAAGTTCCTCCGTGGAAGTGACGAGCGTGAGCACCTCGACCGAGCTGGCCTTCGTGCGCAGGAACTCGGCGACGGCGCCGAGCTCGAGGCCACGGATGTGGCTGAGCCCGAGCGAGCGCAGGCGCGGTTGCGTTGGGCACACGTTCAAGAGCGTGTCGCGGGTGAGTGGCGCGCTCGAAAGGTCGAGGTAAACGAGCTGTCCGTTCTTGAAACACGGCGCAAGCTGCAGGATGTCGCGAACCTGCTCCTCGGAAAGCGGTGACGGGTACGTCCAGTCGCCGTAGAGGGAGAGCTCCGTGATACCCTGCGCAGCGGGCGTCTCAACGAGGAAGTTCCGGATGCTCTCGCCAGTGAGCCAGTTGCAGCGCTCGAGGGCAAGCGACTGCAGGCGGACTGTGGGAGAAGCGCCGAGGGCTGCCAGGCCGTCCGGCGTGATGCGGGTGCATGATAGATCGAGATGGGTGAGGTGGGGGAAAGCGAGGACGAGCGGCTCGAGTATGTGTGGCTGAAGAGACTTGACGCCGCGCAGCCCGAGCCTGCGCATGCCCTGGAACGTGAGCGCTTCTTCTTGGACCAAGTTCCGCGGGCGGGACCGACGGCGTTCGCGCTCATCCTCGCTGTCGCTCGAGTCCTCGGATCCTAGCAAGAATGTGTCCACAAACTGTGCAAGCGCGCTGACGAAGACGCCGCTGACGCAGCCGGTGAGATCGACCGCCTCAAGATCCTTGCATTCGCGCCGACGGGCAAGGTCCTCCTGCTCGGGGTCATTGGGGTCAGGAATGACGACATCGCGACCTCTTGACGGACGTCCACGCCCACGCGAGGCGGAACCGCGAAGGAGGAGTTCTTTCAAAACCGGGAAGGTGAGTGCGCCATCCATGTACTCCGTGGCGCCGAACACAACAAGGTTTGGCAGCTCCTGTACGCGCCAATCCTGTCAGTGTCTCGGTCAAAGAATCGGAACACAAGCGGGCGTACCTTAAGGACGGCTACGAGCCTGTCACCGGTGACAAAGCGGTTGTTGACACCCTCCTCGACCAGACGCCTCATTCCGATGGTACGGAAGTGGTTGAAGTCCAAATGGCGCACGAAGCGTCCGGGGTGGGGATCGTGCGGCGGAGGCACTGTATGACAGCGACATGTGGCTTAGAATGGTCCGTTGCACATGCATATACTAACAAAAACTGACCATAGATCCCAGGGTGCGCGCGCTCCATAACGTCCTGCACTGCTACGCTGATGGACCGCATGAGCTTCCACCTAGCAGGTGACTTGCTCTTAGTCCTGAGACGCCTTGGACTTGGGTCTCGACTGGCCGGAGGAGTGAGCAGCTCCGGAGGAATGGAAATGTCGGGGCCAGAGAGCCGCTCGAGGACCTTGTCATGCAGCTCGAGGGCAGCATCGTTGCCCGATGACTCGC
Source organism: Trametes meyenii (assembly GCA_022606255.1). Lineage (NCBI taxonomy): Eukaryota > Fungi > Basidiomycota > Agaricomycetes > Polyporales > Polyporaceae > Trametes > Trametes meyenii. The sequence goes on along the minus strand of JABYQG010000003.1, from coordinate 1,896,230 downwards.
CTATGAGGGTCCTTGCGGCTAGGGCGGCTGTTTCGGCGTTGCGGAGGGTCAAGTCGACCATGATGGCGGCCTGCTCTTCGCTGACCTCGTCATCGTCGCCTCCCGCGACTTCGTCGACTACGGCGAGCCAGCTCCGAGGAAGACGGATTTCGATTTTACGCCAAAGCCATGGCTTGGCGGCTTCGTACCAAGCCTTGTTTACTTGGCACAGATTCGCAAGGGTTCTTCGCACGGCAGCTTCCTGTGAATAAGCGGGTGGAAAAGATGAGGGCAGACCCGTCGGGACTCCGGTTTGGTCTGTACAGAGGAGCGGGTCGAGCGAAGGCGTCGGAGGGGGCAGGCCAGAGGCGTAGACGTGGGCACAAACTACTGCGAGGAGCTCCGGGGGGAACTGGGCGACGACGGATGGTACCGAGGCCATGGAAGACGTCAGAAGGGGGGGCCGAGCGCCCTGAGAGTGGTTAGCTGGTTGTGGATTGTGTGCTGGACGACGACGGCGGGGGCGAGCGGCGGGGGCGAGCAGAAGGCGGGAGGAGATGACTGGGCGAGAGGGGAGTTATATAGCGGGGCATTGTGTCAGTTGGGGGTAATAAGAGACGTGACCTCTGCAGGCACTGGCGACATCGCCGAGCGCGATCGCCCACGTTCGGTGGCGGATTTGGGCGTCTATAGCCTCCAGTGTACCGTCGTCCACCTTCCCTCTTCTTCGTCCGCTTCCTTTCGCATGTCCCAGCCCCTCCGCTTCTCCTCTCCCCTCGGCAAACAATTCCGTACATGACTTAACCTTTTGCGCCTCTCGCGACATATCTTCTCGCCCCAGCCACCCCTCCATTCGCCCCCAAACATACCGCTCGACCCCCCACACGTGATACACCATGCTCCGGAGGCGGCGCGCCTCCTGTCGGACTCATCAAACCCGCGGCAGGCGCGGGGCGGAAGCCTGGAGGTGCGTCGGTGCGGGGCGTCGGGGCGAGTGCAGAATTGCGATCGATTCGTGCTGGGCAGCAGGGAAAGTGAATTGCCCGCAAAGACGCGAGTCACCACCGGGCCTTCGGCCGTATGTTTTATGTCCCCTTCGGACTCGCCCTCCATGCGCTTGGTCCAGGCGAACGTTCATCGCTAGGTCAGCTCACCTCGGATCGGTGTCCGTGTGATGATCCTCATCCCCTCCCGTCACCGGTTCATTTCGTTTCGGGGAAAACGAGGCCGCCCTCTCCCCCTGCATGAGCGTTGATGCGCTCTTGCATCATCATGGGGTACGCTGGTGAGCTCCCGAAGAAGAGGGTGTGTGGTTCGAGGTGAGCGCACATATTTACCTTCTCGCGATCGTCGTGGCTGCATTTGAACGCGTACTGCACCAGTCATAATTATAGATGATATTCCTCTGCAATCACTCGGCACAACGTACATCCCGAGAATATGAACAACAGATCCACACCACTGCCGGCCTAAATGAACTACAAATTTGTGAGTGCTGCCGCAAGCTTCTATGTTGGCGTATTTTTGCAATGCTGTTGTCGGTGAATTTACAAGAGTCCAAGCGTTGGTCTCGCCCCCTGAAGTTGAAAGTGACTGGGTTGAAGACTCAACGTCTTCTTCTGCCGCCTTCGTGCCTCCCGGCAAAAAAGGTACTGTCCCTATTACTCCGATCGAGCCCTACTCGCTTTGCAGAGAGGTCTTCGCCGCAGCAAAATCAAGTTTCCATACACACGCCTGGGACGCCGACTGCCAACGGTTAACAGAAGACCGGCCATGCCGCGGTAATAACTATCTGTACGACCGTTCCTCTTCCTGAAACAGCGACGACGTGCCGTTAGCGGACGAGAATAGACCGCTATTCTTGCTCGCATGTGTCCTCCCGCGGCGGTGTGTCCTCCTAATAGAGAACACCTATGAATAGCTGACTTCGTGGTGGATGGCATCTTGACGAAGGTCTATGGCGCTCACGGGTTATGACTTCACCGCCTCCAGAGGGACCGATATTTTCCCAAACTTTCGCGGCCGTATCCTCCACCTCCAGCTTAACGCAGTTATGCAGTCTCTAGGCGCGCGGCGACGGTTCAATCCGAACGGCACCGCTGCGCTACAACTCAAGTCCCTCGGCTCCGTCTCGAATCGTCGTCTACGGCAGGCCCAGACTGTCACCTGCTCGCGGGCGATGCGCGCGCTTCCTTGCTCACGCTCCCTTCCTCACCTTCTTCCCATCTCGTTACGCTTCCGACTCCCGCAGAACCCCCATTGGCCAGCACAAGGCTATACGTTCGTTGAACAGACTCCTCGTGCGCGCGTGTGCAGCTGCCAACGTGCACCGTCCCACCTTATTTTACACACCTGATGAGACGCGGCACCTGCTGACCTGCGCCGGGCTGATCGTGTCATGGAAGAGTAATGCGTCGGAGCACCGGGACGTGGGGAGAGCTTGGTGGTGGTTAGTACGTATGTAGGTTTTCACTGCCCTGCCCAGGCCAGGTCTTGTCTGCGATGGGGACGTTGCGCCATGTATTGCGTGTATGTGACATGGTTTTCGCACCTGTGATGGGCGCGCTGTTGTCTATGCTAGAACGCCGTGTGTCTTAAAAGTCAACCGTGAGCCCGATGTCTTGTGTGCTCCAAGGACGCATGTGCACACCCGATTGCGTGCGGTGGGCATGAGAATAGCCATGGAAAGCCTGCTGGCGATTGGCACGTTCGTCTCGCTCGACTTAGCAGCGACGCCTTAGGTGTGCTACCTGTATGCAATAACGCACGGCGTGTTTAGGTTGAACGCCCGCTCCCGTTAGACATTTGCCGCTGTGCGAACTCGGCGGCGATGTCGGAGAAAGCTCCAACAGCACGACAGTGCTCGCGCGGTCATGAAAGGCCCCGACTCAACACCGATGCCCGAAGGACCCCCAAAAGAACACTGCGGCAGCGCAGTGCCATTATTCCAAGCATGCCGTAAGTACAAACGATCCTCGAGCGTGTATGCCATATATTTTGAGTACAAGCCGACAACCGTGCGGGTACAGACCGCCCTAGTCCCTGGGACGCCTTTGACTTTCATGAGCGGACGTAGAAGTCGTACTGCGTCAGCATCCAGACCAGGGACGTTGCTGTGACATAAAAGAATGAGCGGGCACCCTCACGATTGTCGCAGGACTCACTGGAGACGACGACAGGGCTGAGGTTCGCCGCTGCGGGGCGCGCGGTGCGGAAGATGAGGAGCTCCGAGCCGAAGTGAGCGAACGCGAACAGGTACGTGAATAGCGCGATGTCATAGATCCTACGTTAGCGGGCGGCGTCAGGTCAGTACATGAGTTCGAGTCGGTGGTCATGGGCGGCGCATAATAGTAAACTCACATCTTGTTTTGGATGTTATATGCAGCATAGTAGCGCACGACGGCAGAGGTGAGTGTCCAGATGGCAAAGGTACGGGATTGCAGCGGGTTCACTGTAAATGCGAGTCAGTGAAGGTTTCGCCAGACAGATTCGCTATGATGACGTCTTGTAAACTTTGGAGATATTAATCGTAAAACGCGGTATACTCGGCGCTTAGTGTGCAATACTCATATGTTATCACCATAGCTCTGCTCCGCAGTATCATTAGGTGCATTTTGTATAATCTTCTCGAACTATCCTGGAAATAGTACTTATGGGGTCCTGGACTAGGCAGTACGGTGAGGGCGGTGAGGACGTATGACACAGGTAAGCAACGGGACGCCTTTGCTGTTAGACTTTAGCAGGCTCAGAAGAGATCAAGTCGCCGGCACTAATCACTCCTCATGTAGCCTATAGGGTGCGGAGGAATCATTGGTAGCGCCAGCCTGAAGTGTCCCGTCCCAATTGGACCGGAAACACCCGAAGACGGCATGCCCGTAACTCAAATCGCAATTGACCTTCGCAAGCTCACACAAGCGAGGGTTTCGTAAAGAGGTGCTCACCGAACGCTGGGGTGGCGTTGTACAGCTTTCGCGACGCCGCGATACTTGTTAGGTTTCCTATCGTATTCAACGTCGCTGTGACGGCGACGATGAGCTGCCACGTAGGCAGCCAGCCAGGGCCCTGGGGCAGATCTACGGTGCGTCCGGTATATTCAGCCTTTCTTTCAATGTACGCGGCGTTCTAAGCATACGTACAAGCGGAGAACGCAGCGAAAGCGGTCATGTCGGAAGGTCGGACGTCGGCGAAGGCGGTGTGAGCGACGGAGCGAACTTGCAAGTCCAAAAGCGGATCATGTTGGTGCCAGGACGGACCGCTGGCACCCCGTTCTGCTTTTCCCAGAGTGGATATATCCTGGGCGCTTACATGCGTATACTAGCACTAGCCGCTACAGAGGCCGCCCCACTTTGAAGTAAGTAATGGAAAGCAGGAGAGCACTAAGGAGATGTATCTGAGACACTGCGGCTTATATGCATGTGGATTTAAACGGTGTGGCGCGAAATTTAAAGTAAGGGACAGGGGAGCGACTCGTGCCGACGCGCGCCTCCATCAGACGTTCCAGGGCCAGTGCCCGCAGAGTGCCGGGGTCCTTGTGAGCGGGCTGTCGCGTATTTTGGAGGGGAATGGTCGTCGCGCGCAACGGGCTGGTTCTGTCACTCCCGTCGTCGCATGAACCGTCGAGCTCCCCATGCACTCCTCGACGGCCCTCATCGACCCCCATCCTTTCCCTGGCGCCGCTTTTCATCGCTCTGACTCTCTTGCTAGCTCGGTCTCTACAAACAGCACAGGCTCGGGCGCGTCGCTTTCCCGCCGGTCGGCAACACGCACACGCTCTGTCGCCCATTCAAAACCGCAAAGAAAGTCCTCCAGTCGCTCTGTGAGCAGCAGATATGGGTCAGACGCTGGGGAGAGCTTCCTGGATTTCGACGACGCGCCCCCAGTCCCTCCTCTACTCCACGACGAGCCAGAGGACATGCTCGTGCGAGATCGTGAACGAGAGGTGAGACGGGCGCGTCGGCGGTCACGTACTGTTGGGCCGGAGAGTCGTCGCTATGAACAGCCTCGACCGCAGCTCGAGCAGGATATACCTCTGAGCGCACCCGCATGGGGTCCACCCGAGGTCAGGATTCAGCCCGGGCATGTAGACGGACGGGATTCGGAGAAGGAGGCGAGGAAGGCCCGGCGACGGTCGCGGACACTGGGACCGGGAGAACGCAGTTATGAAGGACGTCAACTCCTGCCAGACCCAAACATGTCGCAGATCGGACGGTCTTGGAGTGCGCTTGACATCAGGAATCCGCCCGAACAGACCCGTGGCAGGCAGGCCAAGTCAGACACTGGCTCATTGAAAGCGGTACGTTGTGGACATGTTTCTCGGATGCCGACACTGACAGTCCGCTCAGCCCAGGGACCGCCTGCGCGGTCTCAGCCTCCCCCGTCATCCGTTCGCACAGAGCGTACACTCTGACGAGTCGTCCCAACCCAGTCCTCAGACACCGCACGGCTTTGGAAGCGGCCCCTCAGTGCGCATTGCAGGGCCGTCTCGCTCTCACTTCAGAGATTCCGTCTTGACACAGGTTTCTGCGACATCATCCTCTGTTTATCCCGCCTCGACATCCGCCGGCTCGCGTACGGAGTCGTCTCTGCCTTACACCGAGGACCAAGACGAAGCTGAGATGTCCTATCCTGATATAGTCTCCCCCGAGAATCCTGACTTCGATGCCGACGACGTGTCCTACCGCCTCCGCCTGCTCCTTAACAACAGCTACTTCCTCCCTCCGGCCCACGCGAAGCCCACTCCCATGGCGCTTTCTCCTCAGCCGCAAGATGCCGTGCAGAAGAGCAAACCCGCGACCTCTGGCTTCCTTGACTTCTTCCGAATAGGCAAGTCAAAATCGAAGCCGACCTCCCCGGTTCCTGGCAGCCCACCTGCGCTGGACAGTAACGGTCCCATCTTGCGGACGACGTCGGATTCGCCCTCTGCGTCCGGGTTGCTGTCGCGGGTGCAGGCTCAACAGCAACCGCCTCCCACACTGGCTTTGCCGGGTCCTCCACCAGCTAGCAGGGTAGTTGTTTTGAGAGAGCGCATGGATGACCTCGTGACAGCTGCGAAGGAGGCCGAGAAGGAGATTCGGAATAAGGCAGACGCGCGGAAACCGAAGACCCCGAGCGCAACTCGGGACCGCTTTCTCGACGATGTCATCGACCCTACGGACGCCGTCGACTTGCCGCCACCGTCTGTGGACGCTCTGTTCGCCGTCCAGGCTTCTGCCATGTTTGGTCTCGGTCCTCAGGATTCTGTGGGCGCGGCTGAGCTGGCTGACCGTCTTATACCAAGTAGTCCCGGCATCTGGTCTATGAGCTCGGAGGAAGATGCGTGGAGGAAAGACCTTTTGCGAGAGGCGGTTAGTCACTCGCTCGGGAACACCCCGGAGTCGTCATTTTCGTCACACGATGGACACCAAGACCCGGGCCCGTCACGTCCTCAGTCTGAAGCCACTTTCCCTTCGCCAGCTCAGATCGAGGCAGGGAGACGGGTAGGTCAACGCATTGTTGAGGACTTCAGTATTCATACAGCGGTGTCGGATGCAAGTCCGCCCGCATCGCCCGTCGAGGTTCAGGCGAGCCAGACAGTATTGGTTCCCTCTAGAAGCAGCGTGTTCTCGCACAATATGGAAAAGTCGCCTATAGCTTTGACACATCCGCTGCTAACGGCCTCAGACCCGCCGGTACGTGCGGAGACGCCGGCACACATGCACACGCCTTTGGCACCGGCCCCACGCAAGCAACTGGTGAACCCCCTGTACTCCCTCTCCGAGCCCGATCTTCCAGACAGTCTCTCAAAAACACAGGGTCCTTCATCCAGCTCCTCGCAAAAGTCATTACACACCGTGCGGAAAACGGCATCCACGCCTGGTCTATCTGGCTCCGAGGACACGCGTGCACAGCGAGCAACGATGTCTCTCTCCCCTCCTCCTATTCCAGAGCATCCGGGTATCCATCGGGGACTTACGCCTGCACCGCCGAAGAATTTGGAGGGTATGCCGTCCTTCACTACTTCTCGTACAGAGAGCGACTCCAGATATTCCGACGACAGTATGTCGTTCCGAACGCCCATGGACACGGATATCGAGATGGGTGGCGCACGACCATCTATGACTATCTCTGTGCAGTCTGGCCGACCATCAATATCTGTCTCGGAGTACTCTGCGCCTTCGCCGACCGCCTCTGCGTTCCGCGATGCGGTGTTCGGCAGCTGTCGACCTGCCTCCACCGTGTCTAGGCGAAGTGCCACATCTGTGCTGGAGCCTATGCGGTCCGAAGCTCCTCGCCCCCCGCCTCCAACTACTCCCCGAAACGCTGCCACCTCGCCTCCCCCTCGGGTCTCCTCGTCCGTCCCTCCAACTGTGCTGCCTCCCCCTCCCCGACCACCTGCGATTCGCCCCACCTACCGTCCTTCGATATCCACGCACGATTCTCAGTCTCCAGGGGGTCACAGCGGCCCCTCTGTCATGCTCTCATCCCCTACATCGGACGTTACCCAGGACGTGTCTGTACAGCTCTCGTTCTCTTCCTCTGCGGCCTCCTCTCCTAGTGCTCCTATCGCGGCGCGACGGGGCCAGGGCAGCCCACTGTCATTACGCATCCCAGCCGAATACGCGGTCCCCGCGATTCACTCGGCGCCGGCGCCGTCCTCACCCACCGACTTCTTCGACCGGATTCAGTCCACGATCGCAAACGCGATGGACGACCTCGAGACGTCTGATGAAGAGAGCAGCGACGAGGAGCTTTCGCTGGAAGGCGCAGAGCATGCGCGCAGTCGATACGACCCGCCTCCCCCTCCGCGCCCGCCGCTCTCCCCAGAAATGGTCGAGACTGCAGCGGTGTTCGTGGAGCCGCGCACGCAAGCGATCTCTAACCGCGCGTCGAGTTCAAGCTCGCGGCCGTCGATCATGCGTCTCGGAAACCACTCGACGCCACAGCTCTCTCCCGCGCCGAGCTTCGTGACCGCGGAGCCGATGCCCCAGTTCACGTTCGACCGCAAGAAACCGATCGGGAACGTCGCGGACATGACGCGCCGCTCGTTCTCGTCGGTGCGCTCGGTGAAGAAGGGCAAGGGCATCCTCAGCGCGCCCAAGGCACCTATCCTGCCCATCGGACCCGTGCCGTCCTCGCCCAGCTACGGCCCCGGCGCGGGCATCAGCTCAAAGGACAAGCGGCCGGCGACCGCGCCCAGCGCAGATGGGGGGCTCAGGCCCGACCGCGACGGCGGGCGCAAGATCCAGCGCGAGTCGATCCAGAAGTTCGACGGGATGCTGCTGCAGCATCTTGCGGCAGAGCGCGACCGCATCAAGCAGATCACGAGTAGCATCTCGAATTCGGCGTCGAGCTCGCCCGTGCAGACGTTCCCGTCCGAGCACCCATTCGCGGCCGCGTCAGCGTCGTCTGCGCCTGCGCGGTCAAAGTCGCGCTCGCGTTCGCGCGCGAGGCCGAGCACGCGCAGCTGAGCGCTGGGCGAAGCCGTCCGCACATACGCCCGATTTCCGGTTCTTAATCCTTTTCTCTTCGTTGTCCCCTTTGCATTTTGCTTTCGATTTTGCGCGTCTTGCGAGCTAAGTTTATGCGGATTGACTTGGCTGGTGGTTTTGTTTATAGGGTCGGCCTAATGTTCTACTAGCTACTTCATTCGCTGCTATTTACCCCCAAACCCTCCGCCGTCCGGTTGCTCGGGCGGCGGCCCCCACGTTCCTTATTGTTAAGTTGCACATCTCACCTCACACTTCCCCCTCCCCCTCCACCTCCCCGCGCCTACTCCCGATTATACGTGTATATACCCCGCCCAGCGCCCCCCTCACATATACACCCACACATATATCATACCAGACTGCATTCATACATTCACGCCGCCGTCGTTGTCGTCGTTACCCTTGCAATTGTACATACCTTCTTGCCATTCTTTGCGTCGTCTTGCATGCTGTTGCTTCCCGTTCCCGTTATCGTATTCACTCTGCATGATCACGTTTCTTGTTTGGGCATGTTGCATATTCGTTCCTCTCCTACTTACCTGCATCATCGTTCTGCTTGTGGATAACCTGTTGAATAACCAATCGCATCTGCACACATGGATCTTGAACTGCTTAGGATTGGAGGCCTGGCAAACCATTGTCACCGTTACTGGTTACTATTGCGCGTGTGGGTAAAAGCGGGCCGTGCGTAGCAAATACATCGAACTAAGCAAGCGTTGCACATCGTGTCGAGATCGTTCCAAATCGTAATAAATTCGGCCCGTACGTCCAATCCAAGAAGCCCTCGGAGCACCAACCCAAAATTCATCATCACTTCAGCTGCCTCCCGGAACAAGGCGTCCCGCGCCCTGCCTCGCCCTTCACCCCTGATTCTTTCGCCAGCTCTGCAGGCTCAGCAGCCCCACGACGAGCAACGCCGTGCCCGCGCCGACCAAGCCGGGCAAGTACAAGTACCATGTCCGATCGTCGTCCCCGCCCCCACCGAGGTCCGGCTCGGCGTGCACGCTCTCGAGCATCGAGCTCGACAGGTCCGCGTCATCGCCCGCGTCCACGTCTGCGCCGTTTTGCCCTGGCGCGGGGCGCGTGCGCGCGCGACGCCGGCGCACGCTGGGGATCGGGGGCAACGGAGCATCGGGCGACGCGGCGGCGCGGCGCACGTCGAGCGTCGGCATCTCGAACTGCGTGGCGGCGGCCCCGGCCCCAGACCCACGCGTATGGCGATCGCCGCGACGGCGTTGCGTGCGCGAGCGCTCGCCGGTCCCGCCTGCTGCCCCCGACCCTTGTGCGCGAGGGCGCGGTTGCAGGGGAGGTTGTGAGGGGGATGAGGCCGAGGACGCGTGCTCGTCTACGTTACCGGTCCCGCTTTCTGCGCCTGAATTGTATTCGGACTCCGGCTCTGCGGGGAGGAGGGGGACGTCCATGGTTGGGTTCAGCGAGTGTGCGCGGGCAAAGAATAAGGCGGCTTGTTGACGATCGCGCCGCCACGCGTCCACTCCGCTGCTAGGCCCCACCGAGGAGCCCGTCCCAGAGACGGTCAGGGGTGCACGGAGGGCAGAGAGTCCTGCATAAGAAGACGCGAGAAGGGAATTGGCTGCGCCTTCTAGATGAAGAAGACCCGCAGCAAGGAAGAGCTGCGCAAGGCCCGACGGGCCGCCAAGGCGGGCGAGATAGTATTCTTCCGTGCCTGGGGCTATGGAAAGAGAGGCAGGAGGTGGTGGAGGAGGGATAGAGGTCAATTGGAGGGCCGAGGGGGCTGTGAAGGACGGGGTGGGCGTAGGAGGCTCCGTTACCGAGGACTCCCGAGACCGCCTCGCCGAGACTGTTACGACCGAAGAGGTGGGCGAGTCGGGACTAGCATCCGAGGAGTCAGCTTCGGGAATAAGCGTTTGGAGAGGGAGGTAATGCGTCGCGAGCCGGATGGCGGAGGAGGGAAGATGCGCTTGGTGCCAAGCCCGGCTGAAAGAGCGGGAGGTCAGGAATAGCTGCGGAATAGATTCGAGGGTGCTTACATGAAGTACTCGAATGCCTCGTCCTTGGCCTTCCGGATATCGTACAGATCGAGGGCAATCAATGCCAGACTTGTGGGGTCCATGTTGTACTTCGCTTCTTCGGTTATGCTCGTTGTCCATGGGTATATACTGCTCGGTATGGACGAGACGCTCTCCGGAACCGGCCCAACGACCAGTGAAGGCCATATAACAGACTCTGCCTTTTCCAAGTGAATCGTGAGGAGTCGTCCTACGCCTGTATGAAGGGACTCGAGAGAAGAGTACGAAGAGGCCTGGCTGATTCTCTGAGGCTGCCGCGCAGGAGGTGATACAGATAATCTGGGACGATGCCGATGCCTCGAATCGCGTCCGGACCCCAGATGATCGTCCACCGAAGAAGAGATAGGCGACGAGAGCGCGGGTGAAGAAAGTACGCCATCGTCTATGTCGGAGCCGGAGACAAGGCCTGCTTCTAGAGAGGCGGCGAAGCTGCTCGAGATCTCGGGCTCTGAGATGAAGGCATACGAGGACTGTGTGGATGCTGTTGATACCGAAGAAGTCGTACGCTCGCGCTGTGAGAGACGCGAGGCGCGGTGCTCAAGTTGCCATCCAGAGGCAGAAGTGTCTACCTTGCCATAGAGCTTCCCCTACGGTGGCGTTTATGAACACCCCAACGCACTGGGAGGGTACACGGAAACGCAAGCACACCTTCACCATTGGAGGTTGCCCTACGACGCCCGCCACGAGATACTCGTCTTCGATGGCGACCTGTAGAAGCGCGACCCATGAGGCGTGAGCTTATAATCAGGCACCTGGCTGGAGCTCACATTGACGTCCTCTTCGACGGCGTCATACGGCAGAAGCAGGAGGATGGTCGCCTATACGCGCTTCGATAAACAGTCCGGCAAGCGTCAGGCTTGCATGGGACTGACCTGGTCGTGAGACTGCATGCAGGAGAAAGGGTGAGCTCAGGAAGTACGGTGTGAGCGCGCAGACGGACCTGGTGCCAGGAGTAGGACTGGTGGTGGTCGTGGAGCCTGTCCATGGTGAGCGGGGTGGGTGTATGCGCGTGGGGGAGCAGAGAGAGAAGCAGAGTCGGGAGCGGGAGGGGCCATGCGAGGCAGCGAGCCTGAGGTGCTTGCGAGTTGCCCCAACGCCCGGTTGACTCGCCCGACTCCGCCCAAGGACACGACCCGCCCGATCCGGATCCAGCGCTAGCACTCTGGCACGTGCCCGCGCTTCCCCAGCCAAGCGCGGCTATCTCCGGCCCCACCAGTGGCGAGCACTCTGAGCTCAGCTGCGTGCGCCGTCCTGGAAGCGAGTTCCGCTGAGACTGCAGAAGTCAGAACGGCATGGCTGCACCCGCACCGTCGCCCGCCTTCGCCCTCACGCCCTGGGAGGTCTCCTTCCTCGACCCCCTCCGCGTACACCGCAACGCCCTCATCATCCTCAACCAGCCCTTCTCCTTCCCCCTCCTCCACCGCGTATGGCACTCCTCCCGATGGCACGCCTGCGCAGACGGCGGCGCCAACCGCCTGCACGACCTGCTCAAAGACCATGACGGCAAGGACAAGCGGCACCTGTGAGTAGTGCGTGCCCTCGTACGTAACCGCCCCCTTCTCTTATCGACCTCGCGCCCTCACCGCGTCCCCATCGTGCAGATACACGCCCGATCTCATCAAGGGCGACCTCGACTCCCTGCGCGACGACGTCCGTGCATATTACTCGGCGCAGGGCGTACGCATCGTCTATGACGCCGATCAGGACTCGACCGATCTCATGAAATGCATTGGCGCGCTCGTCGAGGATGAGCGGGCGGAGCGGCACGTCGAGGTACTCGCTCACTTTTTTGTGTTCTCGTTTGCCATTGCTGACGCCAATCAGCAAAACACTATCGTGATCCTGGGGGGCCTATCCGGCCGACTCGATCAGACCGTGCACACGCTTTCGCTAGTGCACAAACTTCGCAGGAGCCGAAGACGCACTTTCGTGATCACGGACGATAATGTCGCCTGGTTGCTCGATGCGGTGAGCTCGCCATTTAATCCCATGGTGCCCCTACATATTCATTGACATTCCTTGCAGGGCGAACATCGCATTCAAGTCGATCACGCGCTCTTTGGTCCTACGTGCGGTCTTTTGCCTGTAGGCATAGACTCGACTATTTTGACCACCACTGGGCTTCGGTGGAACCTGAGTACGTTCAGTGTCACCGGCCTCCGTACTGCGAAACTAAAATTCGTCACGCATTTTTAGCTGAACACCCATCATCATTTGACGGGATGGTGTCTACCTCGAACCACCTCTTGCCCGAGGAGCCCGTAGTCTCTGTGAGGACTACGAAGCCGATATGGTGGACAATGGAGCTCAGACCACTCACCGAGGCCAAAATTGCCGCCGAGACCAAGCCTCCCGTTCAGCCAGAGTCCCCCCCTCCCGCTGAGGTCTAGTTCACCTACGTGTACGTCGCGTGCCGTGCGAAGTGTTTGGAGGCATGGTGTATCTATTAGACTACCTTGCGGGATCCTGAGTTGGGTCCTGTGTATGTATGCAGTATGTATGAATTTACTAGCTAGCTATAGAGTCTAGATGTCCGCATATGTTTCTCGTGTGACTTGTCTCATGCTGGAGCTGCTGAGTGTAAAGTCTATGCATACATGGTACGAGGCCGCGCAAACTACGTGCCCGGTCTTCCTCGGGATTCGTGCACATAACCCCACCTCGCCAGTAGCGGTCGCGGTGGCTGAGACTCCATGTACATACGATATCGCCAAAGCTGCGCACTTGTTCCCTTACTGCCAACCCCCAACCAACCAGCGTACTACACCTCCTTCAACGATGTCCAAAGGACAAGCTGCCGCCCAAAGCACGCCACCACCACCACCACCACCACCACCCACTATCACCGTGCTCTATTTCGCCGCCGCATCGACGGCGACAGGACTCACCAGCGAGCTCGTCCCACTTCCCTCAGACCATGCCTCGCGTATGTAACGATCACCACCCCTCCAAAGCGCTGCTATAGAGGGCCGTGTTCAACGCATATTCACGCACTCACACTCCGCACCGATATCAGCAGGCTTCCCTTTGAGCGCGCTCGCCGACGTTCTCGCGGCGCGCCATCCGGGGACCAAGCTCGACGCGGTGCTCGCGCAGAGCCAGTGGGCGGTCGACGAGGAGATGGTGGACGAGCCGGCGAGCGTCGTACTGAAGGGTGGGGAAGAGGTCGCTGTTATCTGTCCTGTATCGGGAGGGTGATATCGTGGTGCATGGGGTGCACCGTGGCCCGCGCGAGCTCGAGGACACGAGCTCGATGGCCGCGGCTTCTGCCCATGGGTATATATAGCTTCCAATATGCAGCTGTGTAAGATATGTGCGACAGAAAGTAGAGGTTCAATCGGAGTTGCATGTTGGTTGATCGTGTCTTCAACCCTGAGCTACGACTAGCTAGTATCTTAAACCACGAAGATAGAGGAGCTGTGGAGAAGCAGAACCAATGTGTCTTGGAGAGCACAACGCCAAACCACATGATCCCGCCGCTACATCGCGGAGGGGCCAGCCTGTGTTCAGCGCGCGCAGGCTCACACCCACGACTTTCCTCATCATCGAAGTGGACGACATCTACGACGAACACCCCTTCATCTACGCCAAGCGCGTACCCGCGGCACGCACAATCCTGCTGCTCGACACGGGATGCGGCGGCGCGACGCGCATCCCAGACGCATCCTTCACCCGCCTGCGCGACTTCCTCGAGCGCGCACCAATCTCGGACAACGATGGGAAGCCGCTGAACGCAAACGGGGAGCTGGGGTACGTCGTGGTACTGAGCCATTGTCATTACGACCACATCCGTACGTCGTCTACGCAGTTGCGTCGCGAGGCGGGCGTACACACCAGGAGTTGACACAGTCCGAACAGTGGGCGTCGAGCAGTTTGCGAAGGACTCGCCGATCATTGCGTCTGGCCATGAGGCCGCCTTCCTAGACTCAGAGCACCTCCCCGAGCACTCGCTCTGCGCGAGCCTCGGCATCCAAACCCCCTCCTACGCGCCGACCCTCCGCCCGCACCGATCGCCAGTGCTTTCCAAGGACGGTATCCCACTCGGTGTGACGCTCCTCCATACCCCTGGCCACACGCCCGACGAACTTGCGCTCTGGGACGAGGACGAAGGCATGCTCTACGTCGGCGACACCTTGTATGAGTGGGCGCCGATCATCTTCCCGAATGAGGGCAGCATCGTCGTATGGCTAGAAACCGTCGATAGCTTGATAGCGCTTGTTGAACATTCCGGGAAGGGCAAAGGGTTAAAGATTAATTGCGGACACAAGACTGCGATGGAGCCCGCGCTGGACGTGCTGTGCTCTGCGAAGGCGTTCATGACGGACGTGCTCGAGGGGCGGGAGAAGGTCCAGCGGCGCATGAGGAAGCGGGGCGAAGAACACGTCGAGTATGGGCAGGAAGGGGGGCGATATAGCTTGATATGCCCCGAGCGTCTTGTACGGGAAGCAGGGGAGGGAGGTGAACGCTGTACGGTGATACGTTAATGAGTACCAGGCTTTGACTATGACACAAACAGGGGAACATTGAGGGGCGCACGTTAATTACCGGCTTTAATCCTTCATGGTTTCCGCGATCTTGGCTAGGAATGCGTCGGTCTCGTTGAGAGCCGGAACCTGCGTCTTCGCCTTTCTCTCAGAACCCTTCGACTCCTTTGACTGCGCTTCCAAAGCTGCAAAAGGGTCGGACGGGACCGGTACACTGGAAGAATTTGCCAGGGTCGGGGGCGACTTCGCGGCTGCGCCGACTGCGTCGCCGACCACCTTTCGCTTCTTCGCGTCGACTAACCTTTGCCGCTCCTCCCTGTCACGCCTCCTCTTCTCCATCGCCCGACTCTTTGATGACCCTGCCCCTGCACCCATGTCCGCCTGCATTCCTTCGACCTCCCCGGGCCGCACATCCTCAGCACCGACCTCCGCGCGAGCCCGCCCAGTCTCTTCGCGGGCCTGACGCAGCTCCTCCATCTGCTTGCGCCGTGTCTCCTCATCTCCGGAGAACTGGTAGAAGCCCGCACCCTTTGCGCGCACCTCGCGCGAGGCGTCGTAGTGGCGGCTCAAAGGGCCATTCTCTTCGGCGTACTTGGCTTGGATCGTCTGGATCCGTTCCGCCGACGGCTCGTACATTGGGAAATGGTTGACAGGATTGTCTGTTATACGTGAGGCGAGAAAGACTGGACATTAAAGGGAGTACTGACGGATAACACGTGGGCTAGACATTGAGCCCTGTCAGAGTAGTAATCTCAGACGAAGTGGGGGGACACGTACTCAAAGTCTTCCCCCGCGTCCTTCTCAGGCCCAGGAAGTAGATGCCGGGGGATCTCGGACAGACGAGCAGTGCGTACCCTCCCAAACTCATCTTCGTATTCCATGACGGGGTCATCCTGGGGCGCGCGGTTCGAAAGCTATATCAATACTCATATCAAGAGCGGAACGTACCTGTGCCTCTTGGGGGGCTACTGGTACATTTTGCGATTCATCCTCATCACCACTGTCTGACTTCCAATATTTATTGATCTCGTTTGGCGTAGGCTGTAGATGTGGATGAACTTCAGTTGCCGGTCTACTTGAGAAGCATATACGTACATCGTACAACAGCTCAGAAAACTGCTTCTCGTCCAGACCACCATGCTGCCCCTTGAGTAACTTCGCATATTTCTTAGATTTCCGCTTCAATTCAATATAAGCGTCGTCAATCGTCTGATTGCTAATTGCCTCGAGTTCGACGTCCTGTGCGGCTCGGTCATGTACGCCACGATTGGTCTTTGCCCACTGCGAAAGTTTCTACAAAAAAGTCAGAGTCTATGAGCCGTCAAACATGAAGGAAGTATATGGTACGTACCTTGTCCCCTCGCTTCACCCCGCCTACAATCACTGTGGCTTCCCCTGCAGCCCTGCTCTTCGCTATCTCATCTTCTTTCTTTGCGAGGTCAGCCTTGAGATCAAAAAACGAGCTTGAGTTGACACCCGACGCTTTCGCTTTGTCCCGCGGCGGCATCACAAGAATGTACACAAGTGCAAACTGAGCAAGAGACCAGAGCAAGCAGTTCAGCCGCGATTGAGTATGTGCGATGAGAGTACGGGATCAAGCGCTCGCGCGGCGGCGTGACGCTCCTGCATAACACGGACAAACACCCCGCGTCTTATGCCGCGACCGGGATCTTGGCGTGAAATCGCAATCTGTCGAGACAGACAACTCCGAGATGGATCGCCAATATTGCGATGGCAATGCCGTACCACAGTGCGATGATAGAGCACACATCTCGCACAACCAGGACCAACAAAAATGACAGAATTGGCGACCACTTCTAGCTCGAGATACACACGCGGCGGACTCGGCCACCGTGCGGCCGCGCGTCATCCGCTCCCAATTATGTCTGTCGCCCGAGGCCCAAGGCCGCACTAAAGGAAAGATCCGGGTCGCTACCGTACAGCTGCGCGTCGGGTACAGACTCAACAGAGGCCTAGTTGTGTCTGTAAACAGCATATCGCGCATTCCAGCTACCCCGCGCGCCGGGACGCCTCTCGCACGGGAGGAGCATTAAGCAAGTGCGCCCCCGCACCCTCTGCTCGGGGCGTCCCAGGGCCTTCGGACGATCGTTCATCATGATTCGTCGCCCGCACGATCGCGCGACGCGCCGGTATCCTAGATTTGCTGGTGCGATCGGTGGGCACTCTCGATCGACAGGTCCCTGGTAGATCTGATGGTACATGGGTTGTGGGGGTATGTGGTACAAGGAACCGAGAGCAAAACAAGGGAGTGGGAGCGCGAGGCAGGGTGGTGTTTCTGTTTATGCTGGCAATTTAACCAGACTGACGGCGAAACGATGAGCATGCGCGGGCTGGTAGGATGAACGACAATACGTACGTCGCGTCTAGTTGCTGGATCTGAGGCAATGCAAGGATAATCTTGCGCCTGTAGTGAGCCCCTTCGGTCCTCTGCACAGGGTTTCGTTCCAGGTAGACTGTCTCGAGGGTCTGGATGTGCTTGAGCTGCGGCTCGATGTCTTGTAAGGTAGTTATTTTGTTATCGTTAATCTGTAAATTGGACGAAGGTCAAGGTCGACGCCGGGGAATTATCCAAAGAACCTACCCAGAATTCTTCGAGAGCCACTAGGTGTGAAACGTTCTCTAATCTCTCGATGAAATTGTTTCCCACGTCTACTGTGCGTAGCTTGAGCTAGGAAGGTCGTCGCGTCAGCGAACCGCCGCAGCACGATGCCTCAGTACCGCTTACATTCTTCTCGAGACCTTCCAACTTGGGAATGCCGTTATGACTGATATAAAGCTCCTCGAGGTTCTCTAGAGTCTCTAGGCCCTCCAGCTTGGTAATTCTATTGGACTGTATCGACAGAATCTTGAGCTTCTTCAGTGACTCGAGGCCCTAGAGAAACCATGAGTACACGCAATCCGTGCAATTTCGTTTCTTTTGTTCGCACCTCCAACCTGGTGATCTTGTTCTTGCCAAGCCATAGCTCCTCGAGATTGACGAGCCCGTCCAAACCCTCGACTTTCTGTGGGGCATTAACACAAATACTCTCAACGACAACGTATACTTCAACCTACCCGGATTCTGTTCCCACCAAGCTCTAAGCTCCTTAAGGTCGCACCCAATCCCGTAAGGTTCGCGATATGAGATATCCTGTTTTGTACGAAGAATATGGTCTTCAAAGACTTTAAATGTAACTCAAGTTCTTCAGGCACATGCCGCAGCAAATTGAAAGACAGGTCCAGGGTCCTGCGGAGAGGTAGGGTAAGCATGTGCGATGCGTATGGCGCAGTGAGCAACGGAAGAGATAGAAACGCACGTGAGGTTGGACATCTTGCTGAGTGCGGTGCCTACGTGCTTGATCTTGTTATCGTAGAAGTCAAGGTCCTCAATCTGCGTCAGCGGCCCAAATACGTCCGGATCCAGGTGCGTTATAAAGTTCTGGCGGAGACACAAGCGTTTGAGATGTTTGCCAAACCGCGGCAGGCCTAGCTTGCTGATGGTTGCCGAGCTCAGGCGCGAGTGAATGAGTTCGATGTCCTACGCGAGAATGAGAAAAGATGTAGATTTTGGTCCGCAAAGGTGGCCCGTTGAAACGAGACACACCTCCGTTTCGTTTGGAAGGTCCTCCAATATCTGCGAGTCTTCGATCTCTTCCTCATCGCCTTCCTTATCGTCTTCGTCCCCACTGGTGTTCTCCCCGTCTACAGGTGGCCTAATCACTTCTACTCGTGCGACCTTCTCGCTGTTGGCCCAAATTGATCTATATCGTAAGCTCTTGGTGCATCAGCGGCTGGGCTTACGGTTTTTCTGCAGGCACCGTCGCGTTCCCAGGCGCGGCACCAGTTATAGAGTTAGCAGCCTGCAAAGCCGCCGAGTTAGATTCAGTCGCGACCGTCTTCTCCGGGACATCAAAGGAAGCCATCGTGGCCGACGAAAAGAGAGGATAGTGTCCAAATGCGTGTCAAGCTCAAAGTCAGACGAGCAATCAGAGGAGGCCCCGAGTCCGAGTCAAGGTGCGCACTGGTCGATGATGGAGGACGAAGGCGAATAGGCGCCCGTGCCTGCGCCACTCTCGCGCTCTCCACGTGACACAACGTATATGACGCGTCGCGACGCGCCTGGACTGCTCCGAGGCACCGCGAAGTTGCGTTCCCCGAGCCTTTCCCACGAAAAGTCCGACTCGTGTGCACTCTCAAAAAGCCCTCCTTTCGAGGGCTCCGTTCTGTCAATGGGTATCCCTAGTACACCTATTTCCTACGAACCTCTCCGACTTCACCGTGCTCTCCCGTGCCCGGCTCGGAGGATCTTGATCGCTCCCGAGGAGCCGCCCGGAGCTCGCCCCACCCGATTGAGCGCGTCTGCATCCAAGAATAAGCCCACGATTCCCCCTCTCGCCCGTGAGCTCTGCCAAATCCATCGCGGTGCCTTGCCATCTCCAGCCACAGGGCCCCAACCCGATGCCGTAACGCGTATCGGACGAAGGGCGCGAGCGACGCACGAAGCCAGTGGACCAACAAGATCCTCTGCGATCGGGGGCGCCGGCGGGAGGAGCGAACACCACTCTGTCTTTCGAGCGTCTCCGAGGGCGCGCGCTGCTCTAGACGGGCTGCGGCTTGCTCGCACGGTGGTGAATAGAGACAACAATCTGCCATTGGCGGCACGAATTATTACAGTACACAACCGGACCATGCAAACTAGCGAAATGTACGCTTCCTGGGGATGCGGGGAGTGAGGGAGGTGAAAGATGCTGGGAGAGGGTGACTAGCGGACTAGTACTTAGGAGAGAACTTCGGTGTAGTGAGAATACAGGGGATAAATACCAACAAAATGGCGAACGACCGGCGACGGCCGCGGTGGCTACACTGCAGGAGTTCATGTAGTGCGGAGATGTCCCATAACCATTATCTTCGTTACTTAAGACACACAAAAGCTCGTGACTGGACGTGCAAAGGCCTGGGCTGCTTGGAACGTGTGCGCGGGCGCGAGCGCGAATGCGATTGGAGGCAGATGGCGGAGGCGGAGTGGACGGGGCGCCGCGGCGAAAGGGGGGCGTGGTGCATTTCTGGCGTGTGCGTTTCACGCTCAGAACGAGGCGTCGCGGCCCAAGTAGCTGGGCGGCTTCTGCATGCGGTACGGGTGCTCCGGGCCCAGCTGCGGCTGCGACATCATCAGCTGCTCGTGCTGCTCCCGCTCGTGTCTCTTCTCGCGCTCGTAAGACGCCGACAGACCCGCGCCGAGGGGCGAGTTCGACACGGGGGAGGACGGGGACACAAGGGGCGAAAGACGGTTAGGGAAAGGCACGATTGGGTCTAGGCGCGAGGGCGGAACCGAGGAATGACTGTTCCCAGCAACGTGCTGCATCCCTGGCTGCTGCATGCCCTGGGACGACGGCGGGAGCGCGTAGAACTGCCCAGAATGGCCCCCGTAGTTCTGCTGACGCTCGGCTTGCATCGGAGGGTAGTTCACCGACTGTCCAGGGACGTAGTGCAAGCCCCCGGAGGGTGGCGACGGCGAAGGCGTCGAGATGCCCTCAAACACAGCTCCATGCGCGAAGCTGTCGTTCCCAGAGCCAGAGCCTGCGGAAGAGGTCGATAGGAACGAGCCTTCCTCGTAGTAGCTGCCGCGCCGCATGCTCGGGTACGAGGCACTAACCGGAGACGCCGACGGGGAAGGTTCAGGCTTCACAGACAACGTGCTCATCGCGCGGTCCTTACGACGCCGTTGACTGCCACCCTCTTTCTTTGCGCGCGACCTCGCGAAGCGCAGGCCACACCTGCAGGGCAAGCACGTAGACGTCAGTGATGGATCCGCAGACATGACAACGGGAACGTGGTCGACGTACGCGTTGCAAAGGTCCTTCTTGCCGCTTGGTCCCTTTCTCCATTCAGGGCTATGCGTGGCCTTGCAACTTGCGCATTTCGTCACCCCCACCGGCGGGTTACCTTGGCCACGCCCATTGGTATACTGTTCCTTGCTGCCTCGTCGTCCAGACCTCGGCGGCGGGACCAAATCAGCTGGCGGGGACGGAGGTGGCTGCTCCTCGTGGTCCGGAGGCCCGGAAGCCGGGAACTGCAGGCTGGTAGGACTAGGCGCCGACGGGCCGATCGACGGCGACACAGGTGACCCGCTCTCGAGGTAGGACGGGGGTTGCGACGACCAGTGATGCTGGGCGGGTGGCACAGGCGACGGTGCTGAGTAGGAAGACGAGCGCATACTGCTGACCGGCGCACCGTTGGGCAGCGAGCTTGGGGCCCATTGCGCGTACTGGCTCTGCGAGTCGGTTGGCTCCATGTTCACCCAGGCGTTCGGCGGGTATGACGAGGACATCGATGGCTGAGGTTGGGGACTGTAGTTGTAGGAGGGAACGGAGGGCATGTGGGATGAAGAGAGGTTTTGTGGCTGCGTGTCGTAGTACTGAGGTCCTTGGGTGGCGTAGTTATTGGACTGGTATCCGAGGTGCTGCATGCCACCGCCACCAACGACGTTGCCGCGGGGGTAGGGATTGATCTTGTGACAAGCGAAAATAATGGCACCTGCGGCAAAGCATCGTAAAGCGCGTGAGGCGGTGTCTGCGGAAGGCAGGAGAGAGAACGCGAACCATGAGGTATAAATATGCTTTCCACCTCCTTCTTATCGCCCATTCCGAATTCCATGATCTGGCAGGCCTTATACCTCCGCGTACAGCTGGTCTTGGCGTCGGTTCCGGAGCTGCTGATCTGGACGTCTTCTGCTAACCGCGCAAAGTCCTTAGACGTCGGCTCCCCGGGACGCTCTGGTGGCCAGCTGATCCACAAGGGTCGATTAGACTGGTTGAGGAGTATTTGAAACACGCGTGTTACGGTAGGTGGCTGGGGAATGTTTGACTGAAGCCGGTGATATAGGAGCTGGACCTGTTCCACGGTGAAATTGGGCGTTCCGCACCAATTTGTCCAGCACGTTTTGTTGTGCTCGTCGTTGTCGCGTGGGGTGAGGTCTACTACTGCGTGATGGAAGCAAAGGACCAAACCGTCAGCCGCGTAGTTGATGACGATGTCAACCGCCATGTAGTTCGCGTCCACGGAGATTTTATCCGCGTCCGACCATCCCGAATCCGGCCCGTTGTAACCCAATAGCCTGCGTACTCGTGAAAGACGCGAATACCGGACTCTAGGGGGGTTGGGTGAATGTCGGGTTGGATGTATGCTACAGAATAGGGAGCCACTCACCGAGTCACACTGCCATGCAACGTCCTGCTGTCTAAAACCGCCCCCAGATCGACCTTTGCGGAAGTCTTCTCGTCTGGATGTACATAGTCGAGTAAAGACTTGCCCACGAGGAGGTCTGCTTGCTCGCCTAGATGGCTTGCAAGGACGGGATCGAGGTAGAGGAAGTGCAGGTCGGAAGTGAGCAAAGTCCAGTCTGTACGATCACGGCGTCAGCATGGGAACGGAACAAGTCTCGGAGGTTGGGTTCGATCGATGAACGATCGCTGGGGAGTACGGGGAAAGACTCACAGCACCGGGTCTCCCCCACCTTCGGCAAGTCGATGGGAGGACGATCGGAGACCTGGGACGGGTGTGCGGGGGGCGGAACCATGGAATCCGAGGAGACGTGGGGAAAGGAGTGGGAGGAGAAGCCGTCGAAGGAGGGGGCGGGGTGCATGGGGACGCGAGCGGGCTGGGCGGGGGCGTGGACGGAGGGGTGGTGGGGGATGTCCTGGTGGGAAAGGGAGTCGTAGCCCCGGTGGTGGGAGGACAAGAAACTCATGGGTTGAGGATAAAGTACGACTAGCTTGCGTGTAAGATACGGAGGCGTGGAGGTTAAGAAATGGAGTAAAGTAGACGGAGGAACGAGGCGGGGTGCAGCTGATCCTGATGGATCAAGGGTAAGGAGCGGGCGGATGGCTTGGACTCGGAGGACGTGCGCGGCCGCGGTTCCAACTCAGCACAGGAGGTGCGAGTGTGACAGACAGGGGCGCCCGCACGGATTCCGCCCTGCCGCTGCAGGAGCCAGACTGAGAGGACAAGGTTCAACACCGCCCTTGACGCTCGCGCGCCTCGACACGGCGGACACGGACAGCGACAGCGACGCGGCCACGGACCACAAGCCACGAGCCACGGACACGGACACGGACACGGTCCTCAAAGTCGCTACGCTCGGCACGCCCCCCGATCACAAAGCCTATCTCCCATTGTGTGTACGCCCACCTCCATCGCCCGCTCGCCCTCCCGCCCTCCGAGCTGGATCCTCGACGTCGGCCGCCCCCCCGAGCACACCCAGCCTCTGCCAGCGCACGCCCCCGCCAGCCCCGGCACACCAGCCACCGCCGCCATCAACAGCCCTGCCCGACTCGGACGCGCACATATATGGTTAGCCGCACCCCCGAATTTGATCTCAATTACGCAGATCCAGAACGCGTCTTCTCCGACCCCGTCCGTCCGCCCCGGCCACCCCATCCGGCCCCCCGGCGCAGCGGCGGACACTCGCTTTCGGCGCCGTATCGACGCCCTAGCACCGCACACGCACCGTATGAAATGCTGGCACAGCGTCCACCGCGGATCTGGGAAAATGACCACATAAATCGCCGACGTAATCTGTCCCCCGCTCCCCGGGGCGCTAGCCCGCGCGTACAGAAGATCCACGCTCCGATCGCAGATCCGCTTCTCCAGATCACATCATCAGCGCACACCGGCCAACAAACTTGTTGGTGCATTTCTCGACGCTTTCGGCTGTCCAACACGGAACACACCTCGTTGCAGCATACCAAAGTACGCCATGCACGCGATGCTCTAATTTGCACCGCTATAGAGCGGAATTGACCCATTTAGCTGCCTTCCATTCTCCTAGGCTCCCGCAGACTATCAATCTGAGCGTCTGTGGCCCCAGCTGCCAATTGCAGACTGACTCTTCACCATTATGCCGCACGCGGCCCTGCGTAATGCTATTCCCAGCCGGGCAGTAGGCGATATTAGTGCAAGCACTGGCCCGCCGTCCAATATACCTGAAACAGTCCGTCACATTGCCGGCAACTTCGGGCTCTTGAACCACGCGAACAGAGCATGTTCTGCCTTCGCCCGAAATTTGCCCGCAGGGCGATTTGCCAACGGCACATTAAATAACCAACTCTCTTTGTGGAAATAAAAAAGGACGACGTCACTGGAGACTCGGGGCCCCTCCATCATGATTGTTGACAATTGTGCAAACGTTCACCGCTCGTGGCTTCCGGCCCCTCGCCATGTTGCTCGACAACCGAAAGCCTGTTTGAAGGGAACTTTGTGTCCCTGACAAGGTCGTTCAGCACATTCTCTTTCAGGAAATACTCACTCGTGATTTTATTGAATGCCAAGCACAAGACAACATGAAGGCAGGCCTAGACAAGCGTCTTGGTCAAACCCTCTAACTTGTCCCCTTGATGATTGAGTTAGAATCTAATCTAGTGGAACCACGTGTCTCCGTTCGATCGCACCCACGAGCGCTTCGGCGTACGAACTAACTTTCTCAGTACTCACCAGGCGACTCTAGACAGCATCATGCCAGTACCAACCATCGTGCAACATGAAAAGAATATCTGGGTGGCGGCAGGGGATGGCGATATCGAACGTGTTCGGGTACGGCTGCTCGGCGTGTGTCCTGGAAGCGACAGCTAATGTCTTCGACACAGGAATTGATCGAAATACATTGTTTGTGAGATCGCCGTAGGCATGTCGGCTCCGATCGCTTACAGGCCATTTCAGCGCTATCTCCCAATGTCCCCGATCCTAATACCTACACGCCGATGTGAGAGGCCTTGATATTTTTGTTTTCGAAATAGTCTGATCGATGATTGTATGCAGGCATGCGGCTGCGTCCTACGGGCACTTGGACATTTTGGAATACCTCGTTTCAAGAGGTAACTAACAATGCATACTACCACCGAGTTTGGCTTACAACTACTCTCGTAGGAGGAGATGTCAATGTCACCGATAATGATGGTGACACCCCGCTGTATGTGGTAGAGAGCATCGAAACTGCAAGATGGCTAGTCGAGCACGGTGCCACCGTCAACCGTCAAAACGACGAGGGCCTTTCGGTTCGTATCGGCCATATTTCCGGACTTGTGACCTTCTGACCTCGATCGCAGCCTGCACAATATCTCGAAGAGGACTTTCCCGCTGTCGCAGCATTCCTCGAGAACCTCGGCGATGCGAACGCAAGTGGACCCGGAGGCAACTCCGTCGAGATGCTCGAGCAGCCCTCCCAACACGCGCAGAACGCGGCCTCGGAAAACCTGACGTCGTCCCTGCTCCAATCCGTGCAGGATGTCATGCAGCGGGCTGAGGCGGAAGGGCGGGAGGCCTCCGACGACGAGCTACGCCAGATCGTTGGGCGGGCGGTGATCGAGGGTATGGTGACGGGCTATGGTATGGGGTCAGAGGCTGGACAGGGTAGAGAGGACCGGAATGGCGACGATGTGAAAAGACCGAGGACCGACGGTAGTTGAAGGGCTCCACAGATTACGCTGGATTGCAATACTGGTGCCCTGATATGTACGATACTCTGAAGCGGTATAGAACGAGGAGGATGGTTAGCTTTGAGTCCTTCCGAACGGACTTTCCAAACCATTACTGGCGGTTACTTTGCACTCAGGGCCTACCTGAGAAAGGGACTGTTGATCACTGGGAGCCACGATCGAAGAGGGCGTCTATCTGGATCTGGCGGCGATAAGATGCCTTTTCGCCGTCCACTGCTCGGTGTGGATTGTTGGCGGAGGACGATCAATTATCACTGCTGTACATCTACCCTCTCATGATCTAAAACTCTAGCTTTCTGACAAAATGCCCGCCTTCTGCAGCCATTATACCCCAGAAGACATCGCAGAGCTCTCGCGCCGCGACGATCTCGGCGACGAGACCCCCGTCTTGCGGGCGACGTCCGACGCGCGCAACAGCGGGTACGACACCGTCTGCGTCCCCCTCACGAACGAAAAATGGAAGGCGCGCTGGCGGGAGCTCTGCATCCTCAACCCAGAGGAGTCCCCGGACAAGCTCGCCATCGAGCAGCGCGCTGAAGCATGGAGATCCAAGCCTGCGTTCTTCCGCGACGAGGTGACGATCTCCCGGCTCGGTGCGTGCTTTTGCTTCCGCATCGGTTGGGGGCCCCGCACTCGCTGATACTTCCGCGCTCCCACCTCCACCCACCTCCGAAGACGAGGCGGAGGGCCTGATCCCGTTGATTTCGGACTGGCTGGCGCTGGACACGGATGACGATTGGGTGAGGCACGACGCCGAAATCGTAAGTGCAGGATGAACCTCTCCCGTTAACCGAATCTCACACGACCCTCTGCGGAACGCTTCAACTTAATGCACCCTGTCCTCGCACGTCTACCAGGCACTCCACCAGGAATTGGCCTTTGCGTCGTACCTGAACGCCGCATGCGCTATACTTCCCCCGCCGAGCAATCGCACGCAAGTGGGCTCCTACGCACGCGCTATCAACGCGTGCTTGGCGAGCGTACACTTTATGGAGCTCTCCGTTCGGATTCCTATCTACGACCCGACGTCGGTGCTCAACGGCCCGTCGCGGTCTCCTTCCCCCGAGTCGGCACGGTCACCCGCCGAAAGCAGGACGCCTCCGGAGTCAAATATGACGACGTGGGAGATGTGGGATACCATCCGCACGATGTGCGGGTACAACCCGAGGCTCACCCTTGGTGGGTACGCGAGCTACGTGTGTCGAGGGACGTGTGCTGAGGACGACATGGCGAATAGCGCTGGATCTCTCTCCGCCCCTGCCGTTATCGTCGAGTGTGCTAGATCAGTGGTTGGCTGAACCTGTGCGGCATTTGTGGCTACCAGCGTCGGCATTCATTGCGAATGCTAAAGGGTATCCCGTATTGCCGAAAGGTACACAGTCCTTCATTCGTGATATCATGAAGGTATGCATATCGCAAGCTAACGTTGCAGTTGACTTATGTCGCTCCGTCTAGTTGCAACCCAACGTCATCCTCTCCGGGACGAGATCGAGGAAACATTCGCGCGGGGGCGAGGCGGCGTATCCGCAATATGTGCGACATCTGGAGAAGACGAGTCCTTCGATCAAGGCCGCGCAAACGGCCGGGACCGTGGAAAATTTCGCGCAAGGATACCAGGACTACTTGCAGGCACCTCTTCAGGTAAATAGCTTGCGGTAATGCCATTGTCAATTCTAACACCAGAGACAGCCGCTTATGGACAACCTGCTAAGTATCACGTACCAGACGTTTGAGCAGGACCCTGTCAAGTACCGTAATTATGAGGAGGTCTAAAATTCTAGTTCATCTCTCATTGCTGGGTTGCTAATACGTATCCAAACTAGGCAATATACTTGGCATTATCCGAGTGGCCCCACCCAGGGAAACTGTAAGTACCTTTACCCTCTTGATCCGAGAACTCGCTAACGCTAGCTCCAGGACCCTGTGCGTCGCCGGAGCCGGCCGGGGCCCCCTTGTTGCTCGGGCCCTCAAAGCGATAGAGCGATCGAAGCGTGAGGCCTTCGTATATGCCGTGGAAAAGAACCCAAACGCCTACGTAACGTGAGTGAACGCTAACTCTATGCTCCGCCCGAGCTCTCGTTCATATGGTTAGTACGCAGCCTCCAAGAGCGCCACCGCGAAGAATGGGGCAACGAAAAGGTTAAGCTCCTGTACGGCGATATGCGGACGTTGGACGTCCCTGAAAAGGTCGACATCCTGATCAGCGAGCTTTTGGGGTCGTTCGGGGACAATGAGCTCAGCCCCGAGTGCCTAGACGGCGCTTCGCGCTTCCTAAAACGTAAGACCCGCTGCTTCACTAAGTTTCGTCCTGGCCCTTGCCTAACGCGTCGAGCAATAGCTGAGGGAATTTCAATACCGTCCTCCTATACGGCGTACATCGCGCCATTGTCCTCATCGAAACTTTACAACGAGACGCGCTCTATGAAAGATCCGAAGTTGATGGAGACCCCCTATGTGGTCATGCTGCACGCGATCAACATCCTGAGCGACAACGGGGGTGGGATCAGCGGGACATGCGGACCTCAGATTCAGGAATGCTGGGACTTCGAGCACCCGAGAAAGGAGGCCGCGCTTACGGAGCAAGGTGCGACAGCCCTCAAATTATCCCACCCTTTCACCCTGAACGTGCTACTAACGGGACTACGCTTAGGGCTTCCGTTGACGAACAGCCATAACGTGCGCTCAGCCAAGTTGACGTTCCACATACCCAACGCAGGGGTCCTGCACGGCTTTGCAGGGTACTTTGAGGCCGTCTTGTATGGCCACGTGGGCCTCAGCATACACCCGGATCGAATGGCTCAGATCTCGAAAGACATGCTGAGCTGGTTTCCCTTGTTCTTCCCACTGAAGGTCAGGGCGTCGTTGCGATCCATGGTGCATATGATGCTGACACAATGCCTTCAGGATCCACTCTATCTTCCCGCCGACTCCGAGCTGACGGTCTCGCTATGGCGGCTTACGGATGCACGCAAAGTGTGGTACGAATGGTACGCGGAGGCATTCCTCCCCGTACCGAGCTCCTCCGTGCACTCGCCCATTTGGAGGGACACGCTGTCCCCGATGAGCGCGTCGCCCGACAGCAGCTTCCTCAGCGCGATTGCGTCTACGCCGACCATTGTGACGAGCCCGCTCTTGGACGTGCCACAGCTAACGCTGGAGCTCCCGCCTCAGCAGCCGGACAGGCAGAGGGAGGGCGTTAGCCTCGTGAAGATCAGCCAAACCGCGCTTCATAATCCTGGCGGTAAGAGTAGTTGGATCGGGCTCTAGGTGCTGGCTATGTTGTATCTCTTGTACGACCGCGCGGTGTTTGGTAAGCCTGTTGTTGAATTACCTGTATTTTCTTTGGGCACTCGAAACAGTTTCTTCCCTCCGCCGGACCTTGCACGATCAAGACGGCTCTTGCATCCCTCGACGACCTGCCCGTGCGGAAGACCCTTGACCAAGGCTTCCGCGAATGGCAGTTGATGCACTATATTCAGACGCACGTTTTCTGCCAAACTTCGCGCTCCGCCACACCTTCTTGTACTCTTCACAGTGCCCAACCAAAACTCGCCGTAAACCAACTTGTCCTTTCTCTTATTCCACCACGTCGTCTTTTCAACTCCTACGCTCCTCACGCTCACTCCCCCGATACCCACTCGTCTGCCACATATTCACGTCTCACTTTCACTACGACTATTACTCGTGATGCGCCCTTCCACCCCTTCAATCGCCCTTCTCGCCCTGGTCCCGGTGGTGCTTGCACAGGGCAATATGCAAATCAATACTCTGTAAGCTGTCCCCACATTTTGACATTAGCGATTAACCCCATTTTGCGCCGGGACTTGCATGCAGATCTGGTGTTACAGAATGCGGTAAGTCTCACTTCTTGTGAACTATTCAGAGACCTTACACCACAGGTTCTCCTTAGTGCCTTCTGACTTCACCTGGAGTGGAGGAGTTCCGCCTTACTACTTATCACTCGTGCCTGGTAAGTCAATCTTCGCACCGGCGCACGCTTTTAGGAGTACTCAGACACACCGCAGCGGGACAACCTAGCGCTCAAGCTGTGGGTACATACGACCATGACCTGAACGTTCTGGTTAATGTTTGGCTTAATGGCGTAGATAATGCAATTCCCGCCTCAGAATGGAGATTCCATGACGTGGCTGGTTAGTTTACCGCCGGGCACGAGTTTGTAAGCCTTCGGCCCTAGTTATACTAATGGGTACATCTGATGATGAATCGATCTGCAGCACGAGTGCTCTCCGGGATAGTACAGGGGCGCAAGCATTTTCAGATGCTCAGACGGTCCAACCCGGGACCGAAAACAGGTATATATACCTTTGTGCGAACCAACTATGTTATACTCATGACTTTGTAGTTGTTCCCAAAGTTCGACCACTGTGGTAATGACGGCCACATCGATGACGGGCCAAAATAGCTCCGCGGCATCCACTGGTTCCGCCACCACAGCTTCAACTGCGGAGGGCACTCGAGGGTATGTCGAGTGCCGTTGTGTACGATATTGGTGACATTGAAATGATTTTGTCCAGGACAACGTCTGCGGCTACGAAGAGCTCGACTACGGCCTCGACCACGGTCTCCGTGCAGGCCGCGCACGATGTGACTTCGGCGGCCACAGCGGGAACGGCTCCGTCAGCATCATCTACAAGCAGCAACGCTGCCAGCCTACACACATCTGCTGGAGCCATCGGGATCGCTGGACTCCTTGGACTAGTTGGTGCTGCGCTCTTAGGATGAGCGGTGGAATATTAAGGGAGAGCGCGGAGTATGATGACAGCCTAGCATATGAGGGCAGCGACATCGTGTTGTGTTGTAGCACTTCGATGGCCTCGCCGACTCGGACATTTAGCCACACTTCAATCTAGTGAACGTCAACAGTACGTCAACGGACGAGAGAAGCATGAGAACTGCCTTTCAGGGACTCGACGATACGGTCACGTGCCTGGCGCGTACGGGTGGGAAAGGCCGGAGGGAATAGACGCTCGAGAGAAAAGGGCGATTGTCGAATTCTGTTGCGTCTCTGCCAGTGCTCGAAGGGCGCGTGAGCACGTCCATCGCCTTCTAACCAAGTTCGTGCTCCGACTCGGCGCATATACCCACCCCCAAGGGCTACAGCCACTCCCCGCTTATCTGCTTTGCCCCCATTCACTTACCTCTCGCTCCCCATGTCTGTCGCTGTCGAAGAGCCAGCGCAGGCGGCTCCCTTTCTGCACAACTCCCTGGACGACGCTTCGTCCACTGCTGGCGAACAACAGGCTCTCACAGACGCCGTCGGGGTATTGGGCAAGGACACCCTTGCCACTGAGCCCATTGTTCCTACTGAAGCAAATGGATTCCCCGATACCCTTACGAAGGCGGACGTGATTGCCCCAGTTGAGGACGCGTCGTCCATTGAGCCAAAGGCGTCCGACGCGCAGGACGGCGTCCCCAAGACGGACGAGGCCGCCGAGGTACGTCTATCTGTCTGTTTCATTTCATTTCACTTCCAAGGGCCTTGCTAACCCCATGCGTGATGTGGCCATCAGGTTCCTGTCCCGGAAGAGAAGAGTAACAGCGAAGTAGCAACTGTGTTGGCTGGGTCGTCTGACGTTGTGATTGGTATGTTGCTGCTATATTGTGCCGCCCTACTGTAGCTGACATCCAACCTAGAGGAAACCCCGGCGGAGGCTGAGAAGTCTGAGACTGAAGTCCACGCGGAGGAGACAGTTGGCCTTTCAGGGCCTGTTCTCGATGCTGCGCCCGTGGCGGAGTCAAATGAAGAGTCGCCTGCGCCTCTTGCGGCAATCGTCCCAGAGGCCAGCGAAATTACCGCGGAGGTCCCCGCGGCCGTTGTGGAGCTCGAGGCTATCACGGAAGCCGCACCCACAACTGCGGAACCTATCATCTCTGCTGAAGACAGTGCTCCTGTCGGGGCCGAAGTCTTAGTGGACGAGCCCGCCATCGTGGAGGGTACACCCGTGGTCGAGGTGGAGACTGTCTCTGACACTCTCCCGGCTCCCACTGAGGCCGCGCATGTCGAAGAAACTCTTGCGGTAGTCGATGATGCACCTGTCTCTGTAACAGATACTCCCGCTCCCGCAGAAGGCGCACCCCAAGAGACCGCGCCGGAAGAGGCCCCCGCGCCGGCTGAGGAGACTCCTGCCGTAGAAGAAGCGCACGCCGTGAAAGAGATCTCTCCCGCGGTGGAGGCCCCTGCTCCCCTAGACGAGGCCCCTGTCGCTCCCATCGAACTCGACACTCTACAGGTCGTGGCGTCCCCGGAGGCCCCGGTTACCGGTCCGGAAGCGTCTGTTCCCGAAGTCGAGGCCGTTCCCGAACTTGCCGTGGAGGCGACGATCGAAGAGAAGCCAGTCGAAGAGGTCGTGGCGGAAGAGCCGGTCGCTGCCCCCGCTCCTGCTGAGGCCGTCGCTAAGGAGGCTCCTGCTGCCGAAGAGGTGGTCGCGCAACCTGCTGTTGCCGAAGAGCCTACCGAGCGCGAGGTGGTCGAGACTGCGCCTGCGCCTGTGGAGGCTGAAACCACGACCGTGGAAGTCGCTATCGAGGAGCCTGCCGCTTCTACCGAGGCCCCTATCGAAGAGCTTGCAATAGAGACGGCGGCCCCAGTTGAAGCAAGTGAAGCTGTGGCCCAAGTGTCTGTACCCGAGCCTGCCGCGCCCGCCTCGGAAGAGGCTGCAGTTTCGCTCGCCGTGGAGGAAGCTACCCCTGCTTTGGAAGAGTCTACTGCTCCTGTTGAGGAATCGATCACTGAAGCGGAGCCCACTACTGAGGCTGAAGAGGTCTCTATCCCTGCTCCCGTTTCTGAGGAAGTCCCCGCAGTAGAGCAGGTTGATGAGGCTATCCCTGAGGCGACGCCCGCTGAAGAGACCATCGAAGAAGCTACCATCACCGAAGCCCCTGCCGTGGAATCTGTCAAAGAGAGCACCCCGGCTGAGGAGAGCGCTCCTGTTAAGGAGAACACCCCCTCCGAGGGGACGCTTGCCGTACCCGAGGGGGCCACCCCAGCGGAGCCGGCAGTCGAGCTCGTAGAAGAGATCAAGGAAGCCGAGCCTATCGAGCAAGTCAAGGAGGCGGAACCCACCGTGAGTGAGGTGCTTGCCGCTCCGGTCAAGGAGAGTGTCGTCGAAGAGGCCGTTCCGGTGGCTGAGGCGACTGCTGTGACTGAAGTCGAACTAGTCTCAGAAGACACCCCTGCTGTAGAGGAAGCGCCGGCAGCTGAGGAGGCTCTTGTTGTGGCCGAGGAGTCCGCTGCTCAGGTCGAGGAGACTCTTGCCATCGCTGAGGAGGCGCCTGCTGTCGTTGAGGAGACTCCTGCTGCCGTTGAGGATGTTCCCGCCGTTCTCGAGGAGACCCCTGCTATCGTCGAAGAGGTTCCTCCAGTCGTTGAAGAGACTACCGAGACCGTGGAGGAAATCGTTACTGCCGATGAGGACGTAGCACCAGCGGTCGAAGAGGGTTCTGCCGTGGAAGAGGCCCCCGTCGTTGAAGAGGCCCCCGTCGCTGAGGAGACTCCCGTCGCTGAGGAGACCCCCGTCGCTGAGGAAGTTGTCGACGTCCCCGTCGCTGAGACGCCCGCCCCAGTCGAAGAGGCGGTTTCTGCTACTGTTACTGAAGAGGCTGCTCCTGCGGTTGTGGAAGAATCATCCTCTACCGAGGACGCTAGCATCAGCGAAGAAACTTCCGGCCCCGAGCCGACCATTGTGTCCGACTCCGTTGAGGTTCCCGCCACAGAGCAGATTGGTGAAGTCACACAGGACGAAAAGACTCCCGCAGTGGCCGACGAGGGCGTGATCGAAGAGGCATCCACAGCTGAGAAAGATGCTGAGGCTGAGGCGGCAATTGCTGCTGACGAGACTTCTGTCGAGGGTGATGAAACTTCGGTAATCCATGGGCAGATCGAAGTTCCTGTGGTATCGGTTGATGCTCCCCAGGATGAGCCTGAGCAGTCAGAGGCGGCTACCGAAGAGGCTGCTCTGTCGAGAAGCCCATCTCCTTCCGTCAAGGAACGCCCCAAGTCTCCCTGGACTCCGTCGTATAGCGTTACTACTCAAGGTCCCGGCTCCAACGCTGCCGAGGAAGAGAAGGAGATCGAGGATCTCGAGCAGCTACCTCCCTCTGCTGAGGAAGAGGTCATCATCCCTCCGATCGTGGAAGTCACCACAGAGGTAAGGCGTGTCTATCATCCAATACTTTGTTTTTAATGTTAACCTGTGTTCAAATAGCTCTCTGAGAGTGCTGAGAGCGTAGAGCCTACCGCCTCCGAGTCGGAAGCCGAGCTCCCGAAGTCTTCCTCATGGGTTCCTTCTTACTCCGTCAGTGCTCAGGGAGTAAGCCCACATCATTCGCCCAAGATCGAGGTTGCGGAGCTACCAGAGTCTGAGGCTGAGCCCTCTGTTCCTGTCGAGCCTGAACCTGTTGCCTCCGCTGAGCCTGAGCCTGTAGCCGACGTCGAGGTCGAGCAAGATGCTTCTATCGTAGCTGACGCCGCGGCTGCCCCCGTGGAATTCGCAGAAGAGCCCTCTCAGACAGCTGAGGCAGCCGAACTCGAAGTTCCTGAAGAGCCGGCGGCCGAAGCCGTCGTAGAGGATGTTGCCATTGACGAAGTGTCTGCTCCCGAAGTTCTCGTCACAGCCGTTGAAGACGTCGCTGTTTCTGAGGTCTCCGGGGCGCCTGAAGTGGACGCCAAGTCGTCGCCTTGGGTCCCGTCGTACTCAGTCAGCTCGCAGGGGTCAAGCCCCCTTCATGCACCCCAGCAGACCGCCGCGGATGTTGATGTTGCAGAGATCGAGTCGCTCCCTGCGGCTGTGGTGTCCGAGGAGGCTTCTGTGGAGGTAGAGGCCGAGCCTGTCGCCGTTGAGGCCAGCCCCGAGCCGCCTGTCGAAGCAGAAGTCGTTCCAACGCCTCAGATCATCACCGAGGATGTTGCAGAGGAGGTGGCGGAGGTACGTTTGCAGCTTCGCTATCCCATGTATCAACACTAACTCAAGTCCGCTCGGCCTCAGACGCCGTTTGCTGTGGCCACTCCGGAAAGACCTTGGACTCCTTCGTACTCGGTCACACAGCAAGGTAACAGCCCTCTTCAAAGCCCGGCGCCTGTACAGAAGGAGCTCGAGGAGCCTGAGCAGTCGCAACCCGGGGTTGAGGAAGCTGTTGCGGTGCCTGAGCAGCCCAGCATTCGCGTAGACGAGAGTCCTGCTCCTGTTGCTGAGGTGAGTCGTCTAGCTACGGGGCTCGCCAGCAGAGCATTGATATGACGTGCGTGTAGACCGCCGAAGTGGCTACCGCCGACCAGCCTCCCTCGCGCCCCTGGACCCCGTCCTACTCTGTCACAAGGCAGGGCCCTGGTTCTGATGTAGGCGAGGATGCGCCCGCCGCCGCCTCAGTAGAACCTGCCGTCAACGGGCACGCTGACAAGGAGGTAGCCCCCACCCCTGCTGTCGCTACCAATGGCCACGATCTCCACAACTTCCCCACGTCAGATGAAGCGAAGGTCGTCGCGAAGTGGGTACATTTCACTCCTCTCTGTAGAATGTTTCTGATCTTCGTGGAAGGCCTAGCCTCGCACGCCTCGCCCCCGTCGACGAGAACGAGCAAATCCATATTGAGCCTTCGTCGCCTCCGGCCGCTGACGCTCCTCCGGCCAGCGCGCGTGCTCGCTTGGAGTCGACTACGTCTTCACGCTACTTCCCCGGGGGCTGGTTCTCCAGCACTGCCAAGCTCCCCGAAGAAGGTCGTACTTCTCTCGACCACGCCTCCGGAGAGTTCACCAAGACCCCCGATTCTACTCCATCGTCCGCGTTGGAGGCGCCCGCGAATACCCCCATCGACGGCGATGTAGAAGACAAGCACAAGAAGGGGAAGTGGTGCGTCATCATGTAAAGTTGGGGTTCGCGGGCGTCTGCATTTCTATTCATCTTTCACGAATGTAACGAACTTACGACCCGGCCCATTACCATCTTCCCTGTCGATATGCAGCTTACATACACTGCCTTGGTATAATCACCGCTCACCATCATTCCAATTAGTTTGTCTTTCTGTGACTACTTACAGTCCGCGTATATGGCCAATGCATAGTTTGGGTTACCCCGCTGTCCCCTCTCTCCAAAACATGCGTGTGGGTCCGTGCATGCGCGTCAACGTAAATGTTTCACATTTGTGTACCCCGGACTGGACGCTTGCTCTCCGTAACAGGCCATGCCAGGGTCCGCGCCTCATAGACGGACTCGGTCCGCGACGTCACGAGTCTCAGTTGTTGTGTACATTCCCGAGCTAACTTTGACATTCTTGCAGTGGAATTATTAGGACTTGCAAGTGAGCTCCCTGCCGTCTTTATTTATCGAACCAGCTGCTGATTCCTCTTTGTGGATTTCCCTAGATTATTGATCCTTCCGGCCCCTCTCGTCTGCACAGGAGACGACTAACTCGGAACTTATAGATATGGATCGACGCGCCCCTACGTTCAAGGGATGACCTGGGATACAACATTTCCATACTCGGGCCATCGGGTGTCGTCGCACGCAGCGGAATGCACGAGCGAGAGCAGAGGCTATCGTTCGTCGGGGTCCCCTGGCCGCGGTAGATGCGGGCACGGAACCGAGCTCGGCGGGCGTGCGTTCTACGACGCCCGTAGACGTCGTATGTGCATTCTCTCGCTCAGCGAAAGTATCGCACACTACCGGGATGAGCGTATAAAGAGGGGGGCGGAGCGAGATGGAGGGCTCACCACTAGTATCCCTTACACACACTCTCGAGCGAACGTCCGCTTCATTTTCGCCACCACGCAGCCATACCCATGCAGTTCTTCACCATCCTCCTCTCCGCACTCTCGCTCGTCGCTGCCACGCTCGCGGTGCCCGCCAGCTCCTCGAGCAGCGGCACCAAGACCGAACAGGTCACGTACGACCCCGTGTACGACAAGAAGTCGAACTCGCTCAACCTCGTCGCGTGCTCGAACGGCCGCCACGGTCTCGAGAGCAAGGGTGAGTCCTTACACGCACCGTATCCTCTCCTAGGAGGCGTAGCGTGGCTCACTCCCGGGTTTCCCGTCGCAGGCTACAAGACCTTCGGCTCGCTCCCCGCGCAGTACCTCGGGGGCGCGCAGGCCGTTGCCGGTACGTCGCATCCCCCTTACCCCTAGTAACCCCCCCCCTTCCCCGCCGGCCTCCGACGCGTCTGACGTGACTCGAACGGCTGCGCCTCGCAGGCTGGAACTCGCCCAACTGCGGGACGTGCTGGCAGGTGAGCTACAACGGGACGTCGATCAACGTGCTCGCGATCGACCACACCGACTCGGGCTTCAACATCGGGAAGAAGGGCCTCGACAAGCTCACGCACGGCAAGGCCTTCGAGCGCGGCGTCGTCCACGCCAAGGTCAAGCAGGTCGCCGCGAGCAAGTGCGGCTTGTGAGCCGGGCCCGGGGGCTGAGGCCTGAGGGTCAGACCTGTTGGACTGTCGCAGGATGGGACTAGTACTAGCGGGCTCCGACGCTCCTGTCGTCGCGTCGGGACAGTTATGGACTAGAGAATGCGGACATTGCGTCTACTGTTGTATCCTATCGTGTCATTCGTTGTACTCGTGTTTCATGAAGCTCGAACATTCATTTTTCCCTCCCCATGCCCAGCCCCCCGCCGACGCGTGTGTCGGAATACCGCCACCCGCCCTATATATCTTTCTCTCTATGTCGTACAAGTAGCATGATGTCATACGAGCGTGGCCCCGTCCTCGACGGAACCCCCGCTCTTGTGCGGTAATGGAAGGGTAGTAGCGGTGGGCCAAGACGACAGCGCGTCATCCTCGGGGGGGGGGGGGGGCGATCGTGGCCGTAGACTCCGGCGCCTCGATCGACCCGCAGCGCGTCGAAGAAGCAAACGCGAGCTCCGTCGTGCACGCCTCGCCCTCGTCGGAATGCGGACGCGTGTACCCATGCGTGACCGCCCACACGATCAGGGTGGGGACGATGCCCTGTCAGCCGAACGCAAACCATCAGCCTGAGCTCGAGCTCGAGTCGTGGAATCCTCAGCGCGGTCCGACGCCGGGGGGGGGTGGGGGGGTGGGGGCTCACCGTGATCTGGGGCATGCACTCGTACACGATGTAGAGCGCGTTGAGTCCGAAGAGGCCGTCGCCGGGGACGAACTCGAAGAGGACGAACTCGACGACCTTGGCGGCGGCGATGAGCGCCCCGGACTCGATGATCAGCAGCAGCAAGCCGCCGTACTGGACGCCACCGAGGCCCGCGCGCTTCGCGTGCCGGGAGATGTACCTGTCAAGCTCGCGTTAGCGTTTTTTTTTTCTTATTTCCCGAGGCGCAGGGGAGCAGGGGAGGACTTCGGAAGTGTGTGTGTTGAGGGGGGGAGGAGGAGGATGAGGAGGAGGAGGAGGAGGAGGAGGAGGAGGGAACACCGACCAGATGCGCAGCGCGACGGTGGCGGTGACGAAGACGTTCGTGACGAGCGAGGTGGTGTACATCGTCGTGCCCCATATCGCCACGATCTTGTACTGTGCGTCCGGCAGGGTCTCGATCGTGCAGCTGCCGTACCCCGCCACTGCCGCAGATGCGCGCGCGCCGAGTGAGAACGCCATGCGGTCGTAAGGTTAGGATGGTGCAGCGGTAGACGCACGGGCTTCGAATGCCACCAACATGGCAGGGACGGCGGCGATGCGGAGATTCCGGCCCCAGACCACATACAGCCTCCAGACCACGACGCAGTCGCCGAGGACGAGCTAGGGCGGCGTACCATCGCTCATCAGCATCGTCTCCTTCGACGGGCGCACGAGGGAGACTCGGAGATGCATCTCACATTCGTGATGTACAGATAGTCTTTGACGAGGTTGATGGGCACCGAGACGTCGGAAAAGTAGTGTTCTGGCCCGACGGTGTCGCGGTACAGCACGAACCCCTGTATGAGCCTCGTGAGGGCGAGGAGCATGTGTGCCGTGGCGAGGATGTAACTGCGCAAACGGGAGGTCCGTGAGCGTACTCCGAGAAGTTCGCGTGGAACGTCACGGTGTGGGGCACGTACATCATGACGATAGCGCATATCGTGAAGTTCAAGGAAAGCTGGCGCTTCTCATGAACAGCGTACAAGGTCGTGGAAATCAGTATCGTGAAGCAGCCTGGCACGCCCGCGCAGACGCGTCAGCGACCAGTTGCACGGGCAGGCAGTCCGCCCCAGACCAGCACGGGAGTAGAAGGAGTCGAGAGAACGCACCCCACAGAAACGACTCGGCCCACCCGCCTATCAAGTAGGCCTCGTCGATGGGGAACGTCGGCGCAGGCATGGGCGGCGGCGGTGGCGGGGTCCAGGACTCGGAGACAGCGCGACTAGCCGGTATTCGGCGGTGACCTGTAGACGGACGGACGGACGGCTGCGCACGGCGATATATATGCAGATGTACAGGAGCGATGAACAACAGCAGCGGGCGGCGGCCCACCTGCGACGTTCGTGCAGATGGCTCGCGGTGGTCTTCGTGGGCGAGGAAGCACCGGGGCGCTGTCGCGGACCGCCTGCACGCTAGCGCGCATCATGGTGGGCGCGGAGGAAGCTTGCCTTCTCGCACCTCCTTCTATCGCCGCCATTGAGGAGAAAGCCCCTGGCTCTTGGTGGCTGGGCCTTTGCGTTGGGTCGGAGGGCGTCTTGCCTTGTGTGCTAGGGCTGATACCGTCGGCGTCGGGACGAGTTGTACCCCGAGTTGCTCTCGGATTGGGAGCCGGGCGTTGTGTTGGAGACCGTGACAATAGCGTGTCAACAGGAAGCGCAAGCCCCGGGCTAAGTGGTAGCTTCGTCTAGTCGGCCAGAAAGCGCGGCAATGGGGTGAACTAGTGCCCCCTCTCTCCGACGAGGAGTCGGAGTGGTTATTTATCAGGTTTGCTCGAGGCGTCCTACTTGGGGATGCTCTATATACACGTAGACTCGGTCTGCCACCAGTGCGCTCCTCTCGTCTGAAGGGGAAGAATTAGCTGATGCTTGACCATTCGATTTAAGGGAGTTCGTACCGGTGGTGGTATCATATATATCGCGGTGGCGCACCCACACCCAATCTCAGTATCCGAGGGCGTGATAATATCACGGTTCGAATGAAGTTACGCTGCGAGCGCTTTTATGAGGTGGAAAGCTAGACGCCCGGCCTGGCGTATACTTAGTTCGATCCCGTCTAGAATGGCTCGATTATAGCTAGCTTCGGCTACAGGCATACCCTGAATTTCGAGAACCGCTCTACGGACCGCTTAACGATGTGAGAAAACCCCCGTGTTCTATTGTAGGCCCAGTACCCCATGACTTCAACTCAAGCCGCAGCGAGAGTCTGCGTACCTTATGCGACTACCGTGGTCACTTACGGTGACTTGGCTGAATACGCCGTGAGGACCGTACGACGCACTGGAACGGCGGCAGGCGGCACGGTGTATTGTATGGACGAGCTGCCGAAGGGTTCTCAGGTGGGCCGCGTCCTGGGGTAAGTACGTACTTTGCTTGAATCCGCGATCTAGACCGTCTGTTGAGGATACGTCCAGCACGATCGGACAGAAACGAAGATGATGTGGCGTCAATATTGACGGCGAGCGAGCTGTCGGTCTCCGTCGCTGTTTGCGTTCGTGCCGTGAATCCAACGCAGACGAGCGACGGCGGCTGCCTGCGACTCTGCGTTTTGTCGGAACGGGAGGTCGTCTGACTTTGTAGCGATCCCACAGTTCTTCCGGACCCGTCGCTGCGGATGCTTGCCCGTACCAATCAGAGCGACACTCTTTGCAGAAGACATCGTCTACAAGCAGCGCATGCATTGACACTACTTCCTGCGTGCTCATGTGGGTCTGTCCTTCACGACACGGGCCCGGACCCCTGGAGACCAAAGGTCAATCCCGCGCTAGGACAGACCCGCGATTCTCTTGCCCCCTCCCCTACGTCCCGAACTGGGCCGTCGATCTCCCAGCTCCGGACCCTCTTGCGCATGGCATATACATACGCTCCCTCGCACGAGCGGACGCGCCTGGCAGCGCTGGGCGCGGTGTGCGGTTACCGTGTACGTGCTTATTTTTGAACGCGAGCCCTGGCCAGCAGCCCAGCGCACGGGCGGAGGCATTAGTAGCGTTGTGACGCTGGGTCCGGATGCGATCGAGTCCCAAGCTTGCGCGCGTCGCATCGATCGCACCCCCACAAGTGCGGCTGCTCACGCGCACGATTCACTCGCTGCCGATCTGCTCCCCGCGTCGGCTCG
Organism: Trametes meyenii; assembly: GCA_022606255.1. Lineage (NCBI taxonomy): Eukaryota > Fungi > Basidiomycota > Agaricomycetes > Polyporales > Polyporaceae > Trametes > Trametes meyenii. The sequence continues at coordinate 1,855,550 of JABYQG010000003.1, read as the reverse complement.
TGCCGTGCGATGACACCCCCACACGCCAGCTAATAGCATTCCGTGTCCGTCCCCCGCCGCTGGGCCCGCCTGCCTTCTCCTGCCAGCAGCCCCGCAATGGGCAGGCGCCACCCCGACGGCCCGCTCCCAGGCTAACGCTGCCAGAATTCCAACGCGCCGCGCCTTCTGCATCCGCCCCCGCTCATATGTAAGGCCCTCTCCCCCCGCGTCCCTCCTCGCACCTATCCAGATCCCCGACCCTGCTTTCCCCCCACAGCCCCTCCCCGCCCCGACCGCCGGGTGCCTCGTTCATGCTCAGGCACGATGGCCATCACGGTCAATCCTTACGAGTTCTTTGACGTGACGTAAGGGTTCCTATAATGGCCTCTCAGGGTTGTGTTAGGCTTTAGCTATGGTTGGACAGGATCGGGATTACCCTGGTAGGGCTTGCGGTGACGGGGAGGTGAGCACCATCCGCCTAGACGCTACGGCGTGCATGCTGATTCCTGCCTAGTCTCTTTGGCGGTAAGCGTGAATTAAAGCATTCGGCCACTGTTCCTGAACCCGGCCCCAGTCTCCACTGCCCAGGCGGGATGGTACTACAAGCACTACCCCCGCGACAGGAGGTTTTTGAAGATGCTGGTGCGCACGCTCCAGCCTACACCGCTTAGTCCCCGCTTCACATCCGCCGTACAGGTTGCCCTCATATGGAGTTTTGACACCCTCCACCTCTTCCTTTACGCCGCAACGAGTGCGTCCAGTTTTCGTCAAAATTCCACCTGCGGTGTTCATGACATGACCTCTTAGTGTGGGTCTACCTTGTGCGCAAGGAGGTCAGCACGGCTGGAGTGACGGTACTCCCATGGTGAGTGCAGCTCGCGTAGCCCACGTCAAAGCTAAAGCCGGGGATCGCAACAGGGAATCGAGCGTAAGTTCGGTCGCGAGCTGGGTCACCGCATATATGCAGTACTGACGCCGGCCTCATCTGCAGGCGCAGCTTCTGTGTAACGTGAGTGGTCTCCCTAATCACCCGCATATCACAGCGCAGGGTCTCAAACGTCACAATGTTAGGCTTGCGCGATATTCACCGTCCAGACGTAAGCGGAGTTTCTGTGTCGTTCGCTCCCGCCGACTCACAGCGCGTACAACCGTCCTAGTTTTTACTCGTATCGAATATGGACACGTTTGTGAAGTTTTGTTTGTAGCACGCTTCGTGTTCTGACGGACGCGTGTAGTTAGCCAAAACCGCTTCTTGGCTGCGTTCTTGGTACGTCGCGCGAACTCCTAGTGCTTCAATACGTACTAATATTCTTAAAGACCATTTTCATAGTTGCGGACTTTGGTATGCCCGTTTTCGCACTATGTAGCTAGGCTTTGAAACTGAAAGATTTTAAATATGTGCCGTGTCTAGGTCTCGCCATAAGTAGGTCCTGGTTACGTCGCTCCAAGGCCTTCCGTTGACGTATGGTCCATTTTCCTCATACAGCGCTTTTCGTCAAGAGGTAAGCCCGACCGCGCGAGCGCAGCGCCCCCCCGAGCCGTTCCTGAGCGGCGTTTGCTCAGCATCATGACGACCAACGTGGAGGCCTTCATAGGGCTCACGGTGCGTGCGCGTTCGACGGTGCGCGAAGCCGCTTTGACCGACGCCGCGCACCGGATAGCATTTCGACATCGCGCTCAGCTCCGTCACGGCGTCGACGGACGTGCTGCTGTCGGGCACGCTCATGGTCCTCCTCGCCAACTCTCGAACCGGTTCCGTCGGGTGGGTGCCGTTCTGAAGTCACTTGCGTGGAACGCCTCTAATAGGCGAACGCTGAACGCTGCAGCGCGAATCGGCTTATCAACAAACTGGTAAGACCCACCGTCCGCCTTTCCGTTTAAGCGGTCGGTTTTTTGACGGCTTGAAGTTATTGTACACCATCACCACCGGCCTCCCCACAAGCTTCTGCGCAATAGCATCGCTCATCACAGTGCGTTTATTATCCAAAATCACCGACGCTTTTTCTGAGAAGCTGTCAAGGTTTCCCTACTGCCCACGACCTCAATCTACGTAATGTTCTATTATATCGGTGCCCGACGTACGCACAGCCTCCTCTGTTGACGACGCCTCGACGCTCACGCAACTTGACGACCGGCTCGGACACTTCTTTTCGCCCCCACTGCAGTGTACTCCATCTCCTTCCTGGCGACGCTGAACGCGCGCCAGAGCCTCCGCATGCAGGCCGAACGCATCGGCCACATCTCACTCCCCCGACTCACCAGCATCACGCACGACACGTCAAAGCAGGCCACCTGGGATCGCTCGGCGGTGCGCACGTTATCTTAAGCTCTCTAAGCTCTAGCTTTCAGACGGGAGCTTACCGACGATGCTCACTGCCAGCAGCAGCAGCCGCGCTCCCCCGACGTCGTCGTCGCGATGCCGCATGGCAGGACCGGGACCGGTACCGGGGTCGCGTTGGAGGGGGACAAAGAGGCGCCGGTCTATCGGAGGCCGGGCACTGGCTTCCACGAGCCGCGGCTGCTGGACGTCGACTCCGAGCCTGAGAGCGCGTCCAGCCTGCGCGCGCCGTCGTGGGAGAGGGTGCCAACGTTCGCGTCGTGTCCGGCGGTCCTCAGCCTGCCCGAGTACTTGCCGTGACTGACAATGGAGGTGTTCCGGGCTCCCTTGGTGTGTGTGTGTGTGTGACGTCGCGGCATCGGATCGAGGCGGGAGTCCATTGGCCTTGTGCGCAAATCGCAACGCTCGTCAGCGCAAGGCTCTGAGCTCTAAACCACCACAGGTGATACCAAGAATTACCATTGACGTCGACGTCATAGCTCAGTCGTGGAACTTCTAACCCTAAGATCATCGCCATTTGTCGGCGACGGTCCTCACACCCTGTTACTTCATGATCACCGTGTGTGCACGCACGCTGCTCCCTTCATCGTTTGAACGTGAGTGCTCTTCTCTAGTTGCTGAATCGTTGTGCAACTAGTGAGAGCTTGGCCTTGCAATCATCGGAGCGACCTACATTTACTGCTTCTCCGAGTCGAACTTACCAAGTCACTGGCATCGCATTGTTCCGCACGACGAAGGCCAGTGTGAGCCGCGGCCTGCCTTGGACGTTGGGCGCCGGCGCCGGCGCCAGGTCAGTGCCCCTCAGAACGCTTATTCGAATTCGTGGCGAAACTTGAAAAGGAGCTATAGTAGCCTGAGGGAGGAACTTGAACCTTCGTTGATTTGGGGGGTTGAAGTAAGAACAACGAGGACCCTGCAGCTGGTCGTGTTCGCTCCTTGACTCGGATTCATTGGGTAGTAGGTGGTTTACGTCGATTTTCGGTTCGTCGAACTTGAAAGTTGTTTCTGAGAGGCAGAGTATGGAGAGTCGGACCTATCAGCGGGCCTCATCGAACGAGCCACTTGGGTGGCGCCTTTCGAGTAGACTGTAGCTACGGGCGCACTGCGCGATCGGACGTCAGCCAACCGCAGTAGCTGAGACGCAGCACGCCTCGAGTTGGGCGTGTACGCGCGGGAGACGTAGACGTGCCCCGAGGACGGCCGCTATCGCGTCGTGCCCGAGCCAGTTCACGTCAGACAGTGGCACAGGCGGCACGGCGCGGTCCCTGCCGTCGACGTCGAAATTGCAGCTCACGCACGGTGCCGGCGCAGGCACTCAGGCTGCGGCGGCCCGGGCCAGGACGGTGCGGTGTCGCAGCCCTCTACTAGGTTGAGCGACGCGAGCTCGGCGGCCCCGCGGAGGGATGGACGGCCGTACCGTGGCGAGGTGCGCGGAGCGGAGGGTCTTGGCGAGGAGGAGCGGGACCCAGGAGGGCGAGCGGTGGGTGGTGCGGGGAAGAGCCTGAGGGCGCCGGGGGAGCCTCAGGAGAGCACCGGAAGTGGAGTGGAGCCTGGTCTGCGCGGCCAGGCCCGTGCACTGGAAGGGCAGGTCGAGCTGGGGGCTTTCGAGTGTCGCTGCGGGCCTCGTGGTGTTGTTGGTGGTGTATTGACTCATCTCAGGGGCCAACCCGGGGGCGTCGCGAAAACGCACCGGTGGGATCTCGAGCCTCTGCTGGAGAGATTTGGAGGCGTTCAATGAGCCCGTCCCCGCAGGCTTGGAGGAGCGAGCGCAGTGCCGAGGCGCTGTTTCTGGTCGCGATAGAACAGTTTGGAGTGCGAAGGGGGCGGTAGGCGGACTCCGCTAGGACTCACCACTCGGTGACCCGCTCTAGGAAGATGTCCCGCGAGACTTCGAGGCTCGCGATCTTTGGGACCGGGCTGCAGCGCTTGGCGGGCTCCGACGTCTCCTGGTCCCCATACCCGCCGCCGCTGCCACCGTCATGCACTGGCCCGAATTTGCCATGTTGTGGGGCTGTAGCCAGCCACTCTACCGAGTACAGGCGCAACGAGGTCAGGCGCGGGAACGCCCGCAGGAGGCGCGCAAAGTCCGAGTCGGCGAACGACATGGCGCGGCAGCCGTGGAAGGTGAGCGTGTCGACGCTGGGGAACGGGCACGCGAGCGCCGCGGAAAAGCGCGCGTAGAAGGTGAGCTCGGAGAGCCGTAGGGTGGTTACGTTGGACAGCACCACCACATCGCAGGAGCCTAGGGGAGAGGAGTCCGAGTTCACATCCCAGTCCGAGACCCCATGGCCAGCAGCGGCGCCGAACGCGCGCTGTAGCCATGCCCCAGCGAGCACCGGCCACGCGATGTACGACTCCTGCGCACCGCCGGCCTGGGGCCGCCACCACATTGCAAAACGCGTCCGCAGAGTGCGACGTCGCGGACCGCGCGGCGGATGTCGGTGTCGGCACGGACCATGGAGAGCGACGAGGGCCTGGCGGCGCGGCCCGGGAAAGGGGCTGAGCGCGAGCCGCGCGAAGAGGTGTCGTCGGGCGCAGCAGACGAGGGCGCAGCGGTGGAGGGTGGGCCGGTCGGCGTGCAAGAGGCTGATGATCTCGTCTTGGAGCTCTTGTGGGAGGGAAGGCGCTATGCGCGCCATGGATATTGACGATGTTGCGTTGCTCACTGGCCTGGCTGCTGCTGCTGATGCTGCTGCCCCATGGGGTGCGTGAGTGCCTGCGTATGTTTTAGTGAGTGGGAGGGGGGATGCGAGGGGCTTGCCTGGACGACGTGGGCGGGGGAATTAGCAGCAGAGCCTACTCGATCGTTGTGGTGGGATGCCACCTCACTCCCCCGAGGCAGGGCCTACGCTGCGCCGGAGCCTTTCCGGCCATTCAACAATCCGCTCTCCCAGTTTTTGGGTTTCTGCGTCTCCTCAACTCTCCAGGCGTCTTGCGCGTATTTTGGGCGTAAGGGGTACCATGGGGGGACGCTACGGTGATGGTTACGCAAGAGTTGGGCAAGAGCGAACCTTGTGGGCATTGCCATATCGGGGCAGGTCCTGGACGTAAGCGCTCAGTACGTAATACAGTACGGGCGCCTATGTTTACGCGCAGGGTAATGATTATGGAGAGCGCCGCACGAGAACGGCGAGTCGCGATCGAGCTCGACTCGCTGCGAGCTGCTTGTTGCCGTCCGAGCCGCCGCCCCCGCAGGTCGACCCGCAACCACCACCACCACCACCACCATGTTCTCCTCCTTTTTCTCGTGAGTGTCGTAGTCCGCCCCCCCCTCTCCCCTGCGTTCGTGGAGTGCACGCTGACGCCTTCGAGACAGGACCGCGCCCCCGACGGACCCCCACGCGCCGAACTTCCACCCGGTCTCCTCGGCGCACCCATCCTCGGAGCTCTTTGGCGAGCTCGAGCCCAAGGACACGGAGTGGACGTGCCCGGGCGGGTTCGCCGTGGAGACGCAGACGTTCTACAACTTTTTGGAGGACGGGACGTCGCTGATGTGCCAGGTTATCCACTCGGCGGTCGGGTGAGTGCTTTGGCGTTTTCCCTTGCTTGTTTTTCTCGGTTCTCCTGCGTCGTCTGGCACCGCGTATGCACGATGGATCATGGTCGCGATCCTCCGTGGATCTGAGTAATGGGTAATGGGCATTTCGCGTCTTGCGCACTGCTGGCTGCGCCGCGAACGAGCCGAGTGTCGGTGCAGTGGGAAGCTGTGGCTTGGCGGGAGATCTTGTGCTACTGCGCGTACGTCAATATCGTGGAGGCCAGATATAGCATGGGTTTTGATGCAGTAAGTGCACGATTGCTGTGCAACTTGAATGCAGCGGTGCATATGATCGGAATGGGGAGTTAGAGAGAGGATCCGTCCCTTGTCATAGATAAGATGATTGCTCTTGGTTTTCCCAAGTGATCCCGGCTGCTTTTTGGGACGGAGCTAATGTTGTGTATTTACCATACAGCGTGTGGTATCCTACGATCCAATTCACTTGCAAGATCTACAACCCCAACACCAAGGAGAAGACGTGGAAGTCCATCAACGTCACCAACTTCGTTACCCCTCCACCTGGGCTCGACAAACGGTCGAGCAAGGCTGACGAGTATTCCATAACGCACAAATCCAAGCCTGGCACGGAGTTCCCAGAATCATATACGATTACTGCCAACCTCGACAACGATCTACAGATCACGCTCGACATCGCGCGCCCGGCGTCCGCACCGGGATTCAAGGTCGGGAAGGGCCCCACTGGCGGGTTCTCGTACTTTGGTCCCGACCCCAAGAACGCGGAGGGGTATGTGATCCATCGCTTCTGGCCCCAGGACATTGCGACGGGCATGCTCGTGCACAAGGGTCACGCGATCCCCGTCAAGGGCCCCGGCATGTTCGTGCACGCGATCCAGGGCATGCGCCCAAACCTCGTCGCGTCGCGGTGGAACTTTGCGCACTTCCAGAGCCCGCAGCACGGCGGCGTGTCCGCGATCCAGATGGACTTCACCACGACGGACGCGTACGGCCGCAAGGGCGCGGGCTCCGGGTTCGTCACGGTCAGCGTCGGCGGGCTCGTGCTGGGCGGGAAGCTTGCGGCGGTCACGGCGGAGACGAAGTGGCCTGACGAGGAGTACCCCCCGAGCGCAGGCGTCATCTCGCGCGCGATTCACTCCAAGAAGGCGCACGACGCCGACACTGGGTACGAGGCACCGACGGAGCTGGTGTTCCGCTGGGCTGCGCCGTCCGTGGTGTCCGATGCGCAGGGCCCAATAGATGCGACGCTGACGGTCGACGTTGGGGCGCCTGACGCCTACAAGGGCCTCATCGAGAAGGTCGACGTTCTCGCAGAGATCCCGTACGTGATCAAGACGATGGTGAATTACGTGGCCGGTACGAAGCCGTACATCTACCAGGTACGTCTGCGGAGTCTTTCTCTCCTGCGGCGCGTGTGAGCTGAGGAGGGGATTGATCGCAGTGGGTGAACCCGGCTACGCTCCACGTCAGCCTGCCTGCGGGGATTATTCCGGGGGTGTCAGACAAGGCGGAGGTGGAGGGCACTCTCTACAATGAGGCGACGTTCATCTCCTAAACTACATATCGCGGACAGCGTGCGCTAAAGAGCACGACGAGCTGAGCTGGACGTAGCAGTGTACGATACATACCTTCACGTGCGAACATCTACAGGGCGTGACGCCTAGACCTCCTGTTTTGTGGGAGATGAGTAACTTCATGATCAGTAGGCCCATCGCTTGAATTAATCTGAACCGGTTGATGACCGAGCGAGCCATGGCCCATGGGCTTCGATCCTCCCACCGCTTTGAGCTGGCTGATACCTGCGCCCCTCTCCGGCCGTTCTTCGCGTGGGCTTTGCGCGGTGCGTCGCAGATAACCTAGGAGAATCGTGACGACCTTGGCGCGTGCAGGGCGAGCGATTTGCGCACGCAGCGGTCACGTTTTGCGGGGTAGCTGACGGAAAGGACGGGCGGGGAGAGGGTGGATAAAGGGGGGTAAACGGATGAGGAGGACGAAGCTGACGATGCCGGGGCACAGCCGTCGCTGGCGCGTCTATCTGGCACGATGAGTCGGAGATCGAGAACCGAGCGATGCAGTCGGACCCGCCGGCGCCTAGGCGTCCCGTGCAGTGCGAGTACTTGTCCCCGCAGCCTCTCTGGCCTCAGCCCTCCAAACGCCCGCCGCACAGGCCCCTCTCCTCCGCCCGCCCCATCCTGTCCTGCGCTCAACGATGTGCGATGTTGCGGTCAGTCTTGCGCGCCGCATCTCCACCCTTCCCTCCCCCTCCCGCCTCCCGCTCCTGGTCTGCGCATGGTCCGCGCGCATGGGCTAGACATGTCTCCACCCCCTCCTCGCCGGCCGTCTTGAAGTTCAAGACCGGGCGACTCGTACAAGACCCTCCTCGCGCTTATGGCGGACACGTCAATACCGGACCCCTTCGCACCTCATCTCGACTTCATTCGATATACACAGAAGCCAGGGGCGCGTCCTCCGCACCCCTGCTTGCCATCACGAACCACCCACGTCGAATACCTGGCGCCCCCCGTCTATCAGCCGGCGGGCACGTACGAGCTTTCCACGCAACACGGAGAAACGAAATCAGCCCTATACCCTTCCTCGCCGGGCTGCTGAAAGTGAGCATCGCACCGTTCTTTGTGTTCCGTGCACCGCAAGAAGCTCGCCTGGGTAGCGGTGCTCCCTCCCCGGAGATAACAGTATTATGCGCCCAATCTTTCTACGACTTGGCATAGATTTGGCATGAAAAGCTGGAATGCCCTACATGTCATATTTGTGACCATTTCAAGCGACTGAGACATCTGCCTTTGTCTAGAGAGCGCATATTATGGACTTGCGTAGGCCGCGCTCGTAGGCCACATTCATACGCGGCTGCATTCGGAGCAGCGTGTGGGTCAATGCCGTCTTCCCACCTACTACACTTGAAGCGCGCGTACCATGCTGGGGCTGAGGTCGATATATGTTGAACGCGAGGTCCCGTACGATAATCCTACACTGCTTTATATCACGTTCGGTTCATGACGACCATAAGCTGCCCCACTTATTTCCCTAACGACCTTCGAACCAGGTACTGACCTTTTATTGGCTTCATTGACTGACAGACCTCCACGGCACTCGAATTTGTACGCATGGCTGCCCGAATAGGGCTCACTTTCGTTCCTATCCTGCTTCTTGGCAATATAAGGTCGAAAAAGATTCTCAAGATGGCGGATAAACACAACATCCCCGAGCTGGAAGGGAAACGTGAAGACATCCTGCGGAAAATCAGGCATCGAACGATCCTCTTCCACATCTTGCTCTTTGTCCCCATCGTCATCTTCTGGGCCACTATCCTGGCGAGCTTAGAACGTACGCCGCTAACGGGCAGGTGAGGTCCTCAGATGAGTCTTCATGCAACCACTTATCGTGTGCCTTCTCTAGGTGGAGGATCATTCTCCTTTCTCCGGAGGAAGAGGAGGATATAGCAAGCCAGCTAGCGGGTTCTGGGTGGTACCGTGCAGTGGGCGAGATTCTCTCCACCGACGGCCCTCCAGGGATCGTTCCTCCCTCAGATTGGCGCCTGCAATGGGTGCGGGACACCCTGCGCCGGCTGGAGGGCACTATCCCCACCCTTGCGCGCGAAGGTGAACTATGTCCGCAGTGGATCGACTGCGGGCCCGACGATATTCCCCTCCCTCCCCCGGCCGATTACCCATTGCGCCCGCGGCCCCGCGCATCCGACTACCTGCGACGGTTCGCCGAGATGACCTGCGCACGGACGGTCCCCGCCGCGCCGCACGTCATCACGGGCCCGCCCTACTCCCTCCTCGTCGTGGACAAGCCCGAGTCGTCGAACGCGTTTTCGTACGGCTTCGGGCCAGACGGCGGAGGCGGCATCGTCGTCTTTTCCGGGTTCCTGGACGAGGTGCTCTCGCGGCACCCCGCGCCCATGCCGGAACCGGAGCCGCAGTCGTGGCTATCCCGTCTCTTCGGGCTCGGTCCACGCGCGCCCCCACACCCGACGCCGACCGAGGAACAGACCGCGGAGCTCGCGACGCTCCTCGCGCACGAGCTTGCGCACCTGGTGCTCTCGCACCACATCGAGACGCTCTCGTCGGGCTCGATCGTGTGGCCGAGCGTGCTGTCCATCGTCACGGACGCCGTCCGCGCGTTCCTGTTCCCGGTAACCATGCTGTGTGAGTCTCCTCTCACAACGTAACTCTGTCTCTGATAAACGCGGGGGAGAGCTGATCGCGCATCCCGCAGTCGGGCCCTTCATCAACGACGCGCTGGCGGGCGTGGGCAAAGCCGGCGCAGGCGAGTTTTCGCAGCTCTCCGAGTACTGCACCAGTCAGAAACAGGAGGTCGAGGCGGATATCGTCTCCGCTCGGTGAGTCGCCCCTGTCACCCTAAGCTTTCTTCCCCCCTATTACTTGCCCCTCGCTCCTCAACCCCTTAACTCTCTTCCCGCCGCCCCGTCTAACACCTCCTTCCCTAACCAGGATCCTCGCGCACGCCGGCTTCGACCCGCGCGAGGCCGCGCGCTTCTGGGAGGAACGCCAGGACACGCCGCAGACGGCCGAGTGCTCGCCGCGGCGCGCCGCCGAGGAGGACGTCGTGAAGCACAACTGGATTGGGGAGACGCACCCCGTGCATCAGGTGCGCGTCGAGAAGCTCCGCGCGGAGCTCGCGCGCTGGGAGGCGGAACGTGCCGCCGCGCGCGCGAAGAGGGATGCGGAGCGCGCAGCGCTGGCGAAGCGCGCGAAGAGGGAGGAGGCCGAGACTGAGTCGTGAGTAGGTCGATGACCGTGAGCGGTGTGTGTATATATGAAGGCCCCCGGGGTGAAGAGCGCAGAGAGAAGGGAGGGGGGCACGGGGAGGGACGTTTCTACCGTATCTATCTCGCGGGGCTGTCGCGCGCTATTGTTCCTTGGCTTAGAATTACACTCGTTTTGCTCTCGCTGTGGGCTCTCGTCGGTAGCTTATAGTAGTTGTACCAGTAGTCCAGTAGTAGTATCCCTTGTCTGTAGTAGCCACTCGCGAAACACCGCCTCTCATTCACCCCTTCATCGTGCGCGCTTTTAGACTGGGCATGAACGCTTACGTTCGTAAGGTTAGTCGTTGGTCGGCGCACGTTAGGCTAACATCAAATTCGAAGGTGCACGTCCGTCCAAGTCCAACTCTCTTCACGTATCTGGGCAGTCTAAAATCGCATTTTGCTACTGAGCGTCCCAGTCAACGTTGTGCCCAACGCAAATCCTTGAAGAGCGATCACGCGTGGCACACCAGAACAGATACGTTTTATGCTCTTCCAAAGGACCTTTTTTAGTTAAGGAGTGTCAAATACAAAGTCGAGCAGGTGCATCCAGTACGTGCTACAGCGTGGTGTGAAGGGGAAGATAGCGTAATACTAAAACAACCCACGCCCGGGCGATTGAAAACGGGTGTACGGTATTAGCCAGCTTCCCTCGGACAAGCCTCGTGTGGTGTGCGCGGCGGGCCCTCGGTGCGCTGCACGGGGTATCGCTCGCAGCCTCGCATTACGCGCAGACAGGGGAGGGGGTAACAGGGACGACATTAAGGACGGCATCCTTCACGGCGCCATCGCCGAAGAAGGGAACAAGGGACGAGACAGGGGCGGACGGACAGACACCCTCGCGCTCACGCTCACGCGTGCGCGGCGATGCACTTGGTCTGCTGGTCGCCGCACGCGGAGACGGTGAGGTCGCCCTTGTTGCCGGACGAGTTCGCGGCGTTGGCGCACTTGTTGTGCTGGACGTCGCACGAGCGGGTGAGCGCGTTGCTGAGGTCTTTGAACGACGAGTTGCCCTCGACCTGGAACGAGCCGTCGCCGTTCTTCGTCACCGCGGGCGGGTTCACGCCGCCGAGCGCGCCGGTGAACGTCTGCAGGTTGCCGGAGCTCGACGCAGCCGAGGACGCGGCGGAGGTCGTCGCAGCAGCAGCGGCGGCGGCGGCAGTGGAAGTGGTGGCAGCGGCAGCAGAGGTCTGGGCGGCGGCGCCAGTGGTGGCAGCAGCGGCGGCGCCAGAGCCGGAGGTGCTACCAGCGACGGGACGGCCCTGGTCGTCGATAGCCTGGACGGCGGAGAAGTCGGTGGTGATGCCGAACGCGGCGTTGAACGCGTCGGCCTGGGCACCAGTCTTCTTAGCAGCGGCGGAGGCGGCGGCCTTGGCGGTCGCGCACGTCTGCTTCGCGGTGGCATCGGCCTTGCACGAGTTCGTCAGGGTGTCGCAGATGAACTGGGTGATGATGTCGATGTTCTGCGCGGAGCCGTGGTTGTACGAAGCCTTGTCGACGGGCTGGAACGACGTCTCCTTGCGGTTGTCGAAGCCGGTCGCGAACTCGATCTGGGGGACGGAGCAGGAGCCGAAGTTGCCGATGCCGCCCGAGGACGCGGACGAGGAAGAGGAGCCCGCGGCGGCGCTGCCGGAGGCGGAGTTGTTGCTGGAGCCGGTGCCCGCGACGGTGTTGCCTTGGTCGTCGACCGAGGCGACGGCGGTGAAGTCGGTCGAGATGCCGAAGACGGCGTTGAACGCGTCGGCCTGGGCACCGGTCTTCGCGGTGGCAGCAGAGGCGGCAGCCTTGGCCTTGGCGCAGGTGTCCTTCGCGGTCTGGTCAGCCTGGCACGAGTTCGTCAGGGTGTCACAGATGAACTGCGTGATGATGTCGATGTTCTGAGCAGAACCGTGGTTGAAGGAGGCTGCGAGGGTGTCAGCATCATGTCCCGAAACGAACGCAAAGAAAATAGAACACACTCTTGTCAACGGGCTCGAAGGAGGTCTCCTTACGGTTGTCGAAGCCGACACCGAACTCGATCTGGGGAACAGAGCACTTGCCGAAGTTGCCAATGTCGCCTGCAGCGGCAGTGGCGGTCGCAGCGGCAGCGGCAGAGGTGGCGGCGGCGGTCTCGGTAGCCTCAGCGGCGGCAGTCACGGTAACAGTGACGACGGTCTGCACATCTCGTTAGACACGGATCATTTCCCTAATTGACCGACATCGTACCTCGCACGGCTCCGAGGCGTCACTGGTAGAAACAGCCAGGTTAGCGGTGGTGGTCGCCGCGGCGGAGGAAGCCGAGTTGTCGGAAGACGAAGAGCCACTGCTGCTGCCACCGAAGGGGGACGTGTTGGGCTGGGAACCCTTCTTGACGGTCGCCTTGGTAGCAGGGTCGAAGAACAGGTTAGGATCGTTCGCGGGGTCCTGAGCCTGGACGAGCCCGTTGAGCTCCGCGTTTTTGGGCGCCTTCTGGCAGAAGACCGAGTTGCGGTTCGCGGGAGGGTTCGTGGTGAAGTCCTGTACGTGAACCGTATGAGAAGCCTGCACAGAAAGCGGTCGACGCGAAGAGCTTACGGGAGGCGTGTTCTTCTCGGCCTGGCGGTACTCCTTGGCGAGGGCGATCATGTTCTGCTTCGTAGCATCATCGAACTGCTGGGCGGCATCTGTATTCCCGGATCAATGCACTTTTCTCCGTCCGGTCGGCCCATCAACCTACCAATGATCTGGTCGGCCATGTCTTGCTGGGAGCACTCGGGCTGAGCAGCGAGGAGGGGCGTGATAGCGGCACCCGCAAGGTTACCGCAGACCTGGCCGGGGCAAGCGGAAGAAAGCTTCTCGATGACGGCGGGGTGCTCCTGGCCGAAACGGCGGGGGTGGAGGAGAACGGCCTTGTCATCACGCTCCATCCACCGGATGCGGGCGAAGGCCTGCTCGGAGGCGGCGAGGAAACCGAAAGCGACGAGGGCGGCTTGAGACTTGGAGAACATCATGGTCGACTAGCGAGAAAAGAGTGGGACTAGCAGGAGATGACGTTGCTCAAACGAGGGAAAAGGGCTGCACTGGATGGCACCGACGAGAAAGTGTGACACCTGGTCTCGGGAAGAAGGCAGAAAGCGGCCGTTCAACGAACCAGTAAAGGTCTTGAAGGAAAGAGCAAGGAAGGGGGGAGGAAAGAGGTGGTGTGGCGGCGGGAGGCGTGCCGGCTTTTTATGGGGGAGCGAGCGTGGTTGTCCATGTGTTGTGATCCCAGGCGGCCGTCGCGTTCCGGGCGATAAAATCGCTAAGTAAATGGGCGTCGGAGGACTCGAACGCGGGCCCGGGGAGATGATGAAGGACCTAGCCCAACGCGGAAGGTGTGTAGGATCGAGCCTCGCGTTGCCTGGTTACTCGCGTCACGCCCCCTCCGCCCGCCCAGTGCTCGCCCTCCCAGAGCCCGCCCCCGGCCCCTCGTTCCTGATGGCCCCTCCCTCCCGGCCAATCCGATCGAATATGTCCCGGAAGATCGTCCAAGACAGTACGACCATCGGCCTCCTCCTCCCACTCGTCTCCACCCCAACTCGAATTAAAACACGCACTTTCCTCGTGCGCCCCTCCTGTTCTCTGCAGCATCCTCCCACCACCGCGGCGAGTACAAGGTGGGACATTCGGCGAGCTTTGTTCTCTTGGACATCGCGCGTAAATTCCCCCGGGGCAATTGAGACGAGTCCGAGGCGTCCCACGCCCGATCAGAACAGAAATCGTCTATCGAACGTCCCTCACCGCTCGCCTCCCGGCCCGCCACCCTCGAAGCCCTCACAGTCGTTGCCACAGCGACTCCGTCGCCACCCAAAGGCGTTCACCCGCCGGCTTCGACACCGTCGCGGTCCAGCCGTGCACGCTTGTCTTTGTCATTTCATACTCATGCCGCACCGTTCGACGCCGGGAAGATTGACAATGCGAGAATACGATGGTCTGCATCATCATCAACGCCGAAGTACACCCGGCATGGGGACGCAGTCGGACGCTCAGAGCAGTCATCCTAGACCTAATCATACGTGCCCTCGCAACGCGCGCGCGATCCTCTGAGCGGAATAACACTCGCGGCGTTAGTGAGATATGTAAATAAGTGGACACGGAAGCCCGCCTTCGCGGAAGAGAGATACACGCGCGACATGCTGAACACGACGCCGCAACGAGCCCGCACATCTTGACGTTTCATCCCCGGTCCACCTCTCCAATGACGGCGAAAACAGGGGACTTCAACAAGCTCGCGAACGCGGGGCCCAGATGCCCCACGCCGAGAGTTGTCGAGGATAATTACAGAACACAGCAATTCCATACGTGCCTCTTGAGTCTTTTTCCGTGGAAGATGCCACCCCCGGCCTGCTCAGGCACGACGGTGTGGTCCCTCCGAGGGCATCCTGTCATCCACCGCCGTCGGCCTGGTTGCATGATGCAGCGTGATCGTCCCTGGCGCAGACCCCTGCCGGACGAGCACGGGGGAAGCATGAGTGCCGCACAGCGCAGCGTCTTCGGCATAATACTGCATCGCGGAAGGGCGTCATGGTTGGGGGATGCGCCGGCGGCGCGAGAAGCTGGCGAGGAATTCTCAGAGAAGCGGCGAGCCGGAAGACGAGACGGCAAGCGCAAACCTTCTTTTCGGCCCTCCCCAGATAATGTCGATGACGTGAACCGGTTCTGTTTATAATGACTTCTACGCTCAGAAGCATGTGGACGTTACGTGACCCGCACCTCCGCTGCCCGTATAAATCGGAACGGCACACAACCAACGGGGGCGAATGACGGACAGGATACGGGCTTGCATATGGACCTAGAAGGGCCTCCGCTTCGAGCCCTCGCAATGGGGTCACAACGACGACGATAGCCAGGTGGAAACCGTCTTTGTTCGAGGTGAGCGTCGTCATGTCCGTCGACCGCGCACCCGAATGCCCTGCAAAGGCATGTGTCGGGTTACTTTGGAGTTGCTGCGCCGGGAGACGCAGGAAGCGCGGGGGACAACACAATACAAACTGCGAAAAGCGTGGTTGCAGACCCTCGACCGGCCGTGCAGCGGGTTGCATCGAACGCTATCGCCGTCGACTGTCGAGCTCGATGGGAGACCGACCCGTTGGCGACGTCGATGCTTCTGTAGGATAGAACATCAAGCCGACCCGGCGAACGTTGCACGCACGTACCGTCATGAGCTGCGAGCGACCCATATACAGATATAGTGAGGCCGCTAGACCCACGAGATTGACGGGCAGTCCGCTGCGTCGCGGAAGGTGTCTCGTGCGCAAATCGAGAAATTCTGCCAGTCGTGAGGAGGAAAAGCAAAGCATTTGTTAGGGGCGTCCATCCATGGTGCTGCCCACTACTTGAACCATCGTCTAGAGTTGATGGTGTCATGCTGTAGGGGATAATCTACGTTAGCGTTTACTGAGCGTGAAGAGGGCACATTACATACCTTGACACGGTCCGCGCCTATATGCCGACATGGCCTTTGCAACGCCAGAATACTGACTCTTCACTGAGGCAAGAATGGCGAGGTTTATAGTACACAGCGGTCGGGCACGAGCAGCTGTAAGGAATGGGCGCGGATTGGGCAGAAATTAGAGCGTCTATTAGAGGCAAATGTGCGGAGATAAGCGCCGGGAACTTGGTTCGGAAATGCTCGCCAGCACGCAGCGTGTATGATATCCAGCCGCACCTCCAGCACGCTACACCGCCGTCGTCTGCGACGGGCCAAGAATACAGTTAAAGGTGATGGGGAGCATCCAAAAAAGGGAACGAGGGGAGGAGATAAGAGAGTTGTAGAGTTGCACTCAGATTCAAATAAGGCGAAAGCGGAATAGACGAGGTATCTGCAAGCTAAACGCAACTTGAACCACGAGCGACACACCTGGCACGTACATTCGTCTCGTGTGGTATGAGTTCACAACACCTCTCGTCCGAGCGTCCGTGTAGGGTGATGGGTGAGGAGCCTAGATATGTCTGGACGTCGGATGCGCCCGTGTCGGCAGGCCGAGGCCAGGCCTGGACCACCGCGACAGGAGATTAGAGGAAGACATGCAGAGTGCGATACCAGTGCCGGTCTGAGGCGGGGATACAAGGTCCACTAGTTTGCTAGTTTGTTTGGCATTAGAGAGGCATATCTGCTCTATGGAGGGAAAGTAGGATTGATTCGTCCGAACGCATGCTCGTGCTACACCGTAACAGAACATGCTAGGAGACCATTAGTGGTGCTCGGCGTGGTCGCCAGAGCCCTGGTAGTCGAGGGCGTAGACTGGGGAGGGCACGGCTCAGGAGACCGTGGAGATGCGAGAAGAATGGAGACTCACCAGAGCCGCATTCGGGGCAGCGGCGGTTCTTGTCGCGGTTGAGGGTAAACCAGAGGAGCTCATGGCTCTCGGCGGGGCTGCCAGTGCACCCGACAATGCGCTCGGGTTCCTGCGGCGCATTCAGACTCATGGCAGGTCATTGCGGGTGAAAGCGGCTCGACTCACCAGGGAGTAGACCTTGATAGGGTCAGCGAGGGTGCCGACGCGGGACGAGTCGAGGGGGGCCAAGTCGAAGACCTCGACGCCCTCAATAGCACCAAGGACCTGAAGACGCTCAAGACCGGTAGACTGGTTCTCGTCGGTGGGGATCTCGCCGGCCTTCGCCCCCTCGCCGTAGATTTGAGGGGTGGCGTGCTCTGAGCGACGCGCCGCGGAGATGGAGAGCGCACGCGCGGAAATGGCCGTACGGGCAGGCTTGAAGACGACGCGGCGGGCGACGAGGGAGGCGGGGCGGAGGGCGGCGGCGAACATGGTTTTTGGGAGAGTGCAACGAGCAAAGGGCGACGTCGGGGACGATGATGAGTTGCGTGACGAACCGGGTCACGTCTTCCAGGCGCGTCACGCCACTGTCACGCCATCACCCGCTGTGACCCGGAAGGGCGGGGAGGCGCCCATTAGGCGCTCGGAAAGAAGATGGAGAGATGACGTAACGTGCTTCTCGGGGATGTGCTGGGCCGGAAAAGGCAGGCGAGGTTGAATCGAAGCAGCGATGACGGCTAATTTAGACTCGGTAGCGGCTCGCCTGGCTTGAAACGCTCCATTGGCCTTTGGCAGTCACAGTCGCTCGCCCGCAATGTCCTCGGTTCACCCTCCGCAGCTTGTCCTCAACCCCGACGGTCACCGGTGGCCTCCCCCACGCTCCTTCAACCGCATATACCCACTACCCCCGCCGCCAGAGCCTGCGCCGCTCGACCCGACAGACTATGCTCCCCCGCTCGACCACGAGCGAGCCGCTTGCACGCTACAACACAGACAGCCCCTCCCCTTCATCCTCGGACGAGAAGTATCTCCGCCCCCTGCCCCTACCCGTGATATCGCGCTCGTCTTCGCGGGCTTCTTCAACGCTCTCGTTCAGCTCGACCACTGCTCTCAACCCCGAGCACCAGACCAGGAGAAAGCAGCGCGAGTCGATAACGCAAAAGCTCTTTGGTTGGAAGCGCGGGGGAGGGAAGCACGCTGATCGCGAGGCCCGACCTTCATCTAACGAGAAAGACGCGACGAACACCCCTCGGCTTAGGGCGTGGCACGGATGGCGGCTTATTATCTTCAACTCGTGTACGGAACTTGCGTCGATCTAGATGCCTAGGCTAATTGCTTTTCTTAGGGCTCAACCTCCTCATATTTCTCATACCCATCGCAGTGAGTGGTCCCAACTGTCGATGGAGCCGTACTTTCCCTGCTTACTTCACGTTTAACGCAGGGGATCTTGAAAGGGACGCTGGAGAACGCTGAGACGCTCGTATTTGCAGGCAGGTCTTGGACGGCGGAACTCTCCGTGGAGCGGTCGCTGATTCTTCCATAGCATGCCTGCTCGCCATGATACCGCTTGTCAAGGTGTGTTTTAGGCTTGTTTAGGCCGCGTCGGAACCCTCCCGGAGACTGCAGGCGCGAGTGACGGCGCGTCATTTAGCGAGGACGTTATTTTTGACTCGTGCTAATCTGGGTCACGGCAGCTGCACGATCTCGCTACCGATGTGCTTTCTCACAGGATTGGTGGTAGCAAAACGGGACTGTTGAACTCAAGCATGGTATCTATTCACTCGTACTGTGTCGCATTTTCCTTGCTAACGCATCACACGGACAGAGCAATATGTGCGTCAAAAGCACATACGATGTAATGAATTTACGCTGAAACAGCTTCTCTTCTGCAGCATCGAGATGGTCGTTGCGGTAAGTTTGCACTTGCATTTGCTACCATAGGTGTCTAATTAAAGCACAGGTCATTGCGCTGCGCAAATGCGAGTTACGAGTAGTTCAGTCCTCACGTCCGTAATTTCTGCGCATTTCTTATTATTTTTGTCTAACGACCTCTCCATGTAGTCATTGGCGCCATGCTCAGCAAGCTTTGTGAGTACACTGTACACGAAACATTAGAAAACCCATTATTTACCGCGTGTATGGCGAAGTGCTCATCCTTGGCATGTGCTTCTTCGCCGGGGGTATCAGGTTCTCCGAGCAGGGATTCGATTCCAGTAAGCGCCTTTCCCCAGGATTCCAGTAATGCGCTCACCACACGTTCGTATTAGCTGCCACGCAGATACATTCTTCACTGCTTAGTATCAGCGTGGGAGCCGTGCTACTTCCGGCTGCCTTCCATTTTGCCCTGTCTTACACTACGGAAGATAGCGCGCAAGAGGCTGGAACAAGCCTTCAGGAACAAAAAAGGGATATCCTGCGCATGAGTCACGGCGTGAGCACCTTACGCTATACACTCTTCAGTGACCTAACGTGTGGAACTGCAGGTCGCTATCGTGCTCCTGTTTAGTGAGATTCACATTGTACGTTTGTTATTAGATGCTGACACAAACACCTACAGTTTACGTGTCGTACCTCCTATTCCAGCTATGGTCGCACACTCATTTGTACGAGGACAACACGCAACCGCCTAGCAACAAACTCCCTGTAGCAGCCTCGGTCCGTTCGGTTACCTCCCGTGTGCGCAAGAAGAGCAACAGCATTCGCGAGAGCTTCGCCAATTCACAATCTCTACACCACATCCGGTCGAGATCAGAGCGGTCCATGCGGACGCTACGCAACGTTGCTTATCCCAAGCCCTCTCAACAAGCACCAAGCTCAACAAGGATTGGTCCCGTCGAGGAGGCGCCAGAAACGTCGTTCGATGCTGAGGATGAACAAGCCGCCGTGAGGAGAGGGCCGTACATGCCACGTTCAGGAAGCGATAGGATGCGCGCAGTGCTGATGTCGCCCTTCGGCGCGGCATCGCAGGTGACACTCTCAAACCCCATATCTCAGCCGGCCGAGTCGACGGTTCGCCTGGTGTCCGAAGACGAGCGTTTCACGATACGTCGCGAGAGCTCGGGGTCCGGCAGTTTTTCGCGATCGCGCTCGCGCAGTCCTCGCTCACGCATTGGATCGGGCGACGACTCGTTCGATTCGGGGGACGAGCGGTGGCGTCGGAGAGACGAGCGTGGGCGGTCGCGGACTCCGGTAAGCGAGGTGCTCTCGGCCTATTACCAGGACCGGGGGGACATCGTTGAGCGTGACGGACAGTGGGCAGCAGAGCACGAGGCGGCAGGCATCGATATCTCTGAACAGACGGGACCGTCGCAGTGGCAGCAGGGAAGCATGCATTCGATACGGAGCACCCCTGCGGCGCAATCCCAGAAGCCGCCGGAAGAGATGAGTTGGACTCTAACCATCTTCCTGCTGCTCGCTGTCACAGTGGTAAGTTCTAAAATGGTTCTCCTCGGTACTCCCGCTGACATCATTTCGTCTAGTTGGTAGCACTGAACGCCGAGTGGCTGGTTGACTCAATGGACCATCTGTCACCTTATATCAGTAAGGAGTGGATCGGTTTGATCTTACTTCCGACCGTCAGCTCCCTCGCTGGTAGGCTCCATTGTTTCCTTCCGATGTTAGACACCCCTTAAAACCTGTTGTAGAATGTGTCACCGCTATCAACGTGTCGGTGAAAGATCAGCTCACCCTCAGCATCAGTGTCGCTGTCGGGTCCACCATCGTACGTCCCTCTATCTTCGAAGCACGCTTGAGGTATAATGTCTCACCCTGCCATTGCAGCAAACCGCACTGTTTGTCATCCCGTCGATGGTCATCCTCGGCTGGATCCTTGACAAGCCGCTCGCCCTTTTGTTCGATCCGTTCGAGTCTGTTGTAAGTCCAGAAGTCGCTAATCTTGTGCAACTCTCTTATTGACCTTGTTATTCGTAGGTATTGTACATCTCCGTGCATACGATGGGATACGTCGTCGCCGACGGCAAGTCAAACTGGCTAGAAGGCGTCATCCTCGTCTGTATGTCCACCGCCCCTGCTAGTGCTGACATACTCGTACTTATTGCACCACAAAGGCTTGTATATTGTTATCGCCGTAACGTTCTGGTTCTATCCAGGTAGATCCCCTTGGTCCCCCATTACTGTGACACCGCTAACGTCGCGACCGTAGGCTCTAACTTCTCCACCAACCTGGCTGTATGCACAGAGTCGCCCCCAATCACCCTGGGTCTTTAAGGGCCGAGGGCCTAGCCTACATCTCTGGAGCCTATCAACCTAGTACTCATTGCTAGTAACGAACCATCACGGGCCTCTGCGAGGTCATCCCTGCATTATTAGATCAAGAATAACCCCTGAGTTCTGGGTGGACTTGGACTCAACCGTCAGCACATATAGCCACGCCACACTACACGAACCACTTCTCTCGTTAATTTCACATTCGCCTTGTAGATGCTACTAGTCCCACCACAACTAGACATTTTCTCTTGTTGCATAGATACTGTTCCGCCGTTATCCGTTATCCTCACGTAGAGCATAGACACTCGAGCAATGCTACGCTGACTCTGTAATTGTGCATACTACATATACCAGTAAATCGAATGACGTCTGTCAGGCTCTGTCTTCCTGGCATTCTGCTGTGGATGGATGAAGGAGGGCGAGGTTGGGACCCCTTGCAGTTTTTTGTATTTTGGATGAATAAAGCCGAACTGCTAGGGAAAGAAACACCGTAGATAGACTAGATTATCAAAAGATCCTGTACATTGTCCGTCTCGCGCTGTATAATTTTTGCATTTGTATTCGTTATGCTAGCTAGGCACCGTTCCTCTCGAAGAAGTCGTGGAAGAGTAGGACGTGCGTCTACGATAGTAAGGATACACTTACGGAAATATACAAGTTGTAATTCTTCTACTCATCCAGGAGGAACTCACTCACTATACCCTTCATCTCTTCCTCACCCACCCGCCGCGTTTGCTTGAAGACTTCCCCGTGGGCATGCGATTCCTTGCCGTCGGTGGTGCGAGTAGAAGGCGACAGACGCGACTCAGCCCAGACGGGAAGAGCGACGGCAGGGGATGGCGTTACAGTGGGCCAAGGCGAGGGCGCTGGACGCGAACTCTTACTTGTGAGAGTTGTGTGGCATGCATAGCATAGATAGGGTGTGAGCGACGGACGGACTGCGGCCAATTCTGGGCCTGTTGAAAGCTGAGCGGCGTCCTGGTCGTCGTTATTTGATGTAGACGCCGGATGTCGTGAACGAATAGAGATGCGAGCCTTCCACTCCTGTACCCCGCGCTGCGCAGGACTTGATCACAAAACGTGAGGCAATGCGGCGTGAAGGAAGACTGGGAGAGACTGACCGGCCACAAAGTATGCATTTCCCCGAGACCTCACCCTTGGGTGCGAGCTTGCCACACGTGCGGACGATGGTGGATACAGTCGAGGGGTAATCCTTCTCTAAGCCAACAATGAAGTCTAGCTAATGCATCAGCAAGGTGACCTGGCGGTGTGCAAGTGACGCATACCCTTAGTGAGTGTGCCGATTCCTGGACGTGAATCCTTCCAGCCCCACTTCTCCTTGCCTACCACAGGCACCCCGGACCACCAGGCCCATGCCGCACACTCCTTAATGCCAATATCTCGGAGTGGGCGGACGACGCGGACGGTGCGTTTGGAAGCGCCCTTACCATGCGCCTTCTTTTCCCCTACCTTCCCTTCTATGTCATGCGTCTCCGGCTCGGGTGACCAGTCCTCCTGGGTCTCCTCGCGAATGTTGAAGCCGGCACCCTGAGAGACGCCGGAAATGAGCGAGACGGCGAGTGAGGTGAGGGAAGTACCGAGCACGAGATGTGAGGAGCTGGTTTGGAGGGCTGTGTGCAAGAGAAGGAGGCGGGTGAGGGTCTGGATTGAGGTGGTAACTGCGGTGTGTGTTGGTAGGGAGGAGAGGTAAGTGCGAAGGGCTGTCAGGGCATCCGGCGTGGGCGAAGAGAGAGACTCGAGGAATAAACCTAAGGAAGGGGTTTGAGCGGCAGAAGGATAAAGGGGCTTAAAAACTCACCCTCTTCGGCTACCGATACACCCAACTCTTTAGAGTATGGCTTCCCGCCTACTCGGTCCCACCATGTGGGGTCGAAGGCGTCTTGTATGCGGAGGGCTACAAAGTCAATATCACCGTATCGCTTCATATGATGCGTGATCTCATCCGTCCGGTCCTGCATCTACTTCGCTATAGTCAAAACGGTCGCCTTTGGGGATGTGTGTATATGATGTCACTCACCCCCGGGAAGGCGTCGCACACCTCGACGTAGCATACAGTGACCTTCTTCCACACCCGCTCGTGCCGGGGATGGTCTCTCCCTCCGTCCGCGGGCATGGTGGACTTGTCTAGAGCGACGTAGCATCTATGTACTAGATCCAGGAGTACGGATGACCCGAGACCTCCGGAGAAGCCAACGAGCAGATTCCCGGCGGGCTTTAGCGTGGTCCGGCGGGGTCCGTCCGGTTTGGGATTCACGTTCGGCTCGAGTGTTCGGCGGAACTTGTGGACAACGAGATGCAAAAAGCACTCTCTGATAGTATTACGTTAGAAAAATGGTACATCTGGGGTTCTGATAAAAGACAGACTTGCAGTAGACGGCGTGCCGGATGACGAGATTCCCTTCGGCGACCTTGCACTTTACGCAACTCTTAGTTTTATCATATTTCTTGCGCCCTGTCTCTAGTTCAGCTCTTGTCTTTGCAGAAGCATATCGTAGCGACTTACGTTGCATCAGCGCATCTGCATCTGTGACTGGATTCCCGCAGGACATGGGTGAAAGTGGTGGAAGGAATGGAGCGCGGAGGATTTGCTCAGGACGAGTCCGAGCCAAGGACAGCAGATCCCAGCAGATCAGAGTAGATCTCGATCCTTGATCGACATTAGGCGCCCATTGTGTTCTGCAGCTTCAGCCACCGACGACTGGCACGCCCCACTGGCACATCTCCTCCATCCTTGCCGGCTCGGGCACATCCATAGTGTTTTTCTCTCTTCTCTTTTCTTTTCTTCTCCGAAAATGCAGAACACGGAAGGAGTTGAGAAGACAGAACAGGCACAGCTGCTCGAGGTTCCCGTTCCTGTTCGGCCCCCACTTTCACGAGGCGTCTCAAACGCGATGGGTCTGGGGCGGTCAGATGTCCTGCTCCAGGCGAAGAAGAACACAATACTCACTTCGCACGGACGTCCACCATGGTATGCATTATTGCGCAACTGGTATGGTTCCATCTCAGGTAGTGCCAGGTATGACGAAGATGGCCATCACATATCAGACGCGTTTGTGATAGGTATTGCTGGTAAGTTTTATCATGACTGTAGTCTAGACGGGAAAATGCATTTCGTTTTTGGAAACTTTCAGGTGGTTCTGCAAGTGGAAAGGTCAGCTATAGTTGTGGAAGCGGCCAGTCACAAGCACCTACACACCCCGCACCAATAGACTCATGTTGCACGCTGTATCGTCCAAGCCCTTGGGTCTATCCCGACGGTTGTCATCTTGTCCCAGGTATATATCGTACACGTACAAATACGCATGAAGCTGTGTATGAAACTCACATACTTATAGGACAGCTTTTATAAACGTCACGGGCCAGAGCAGCTTAAACTTGCTTTCGCGAATCGCTATGATTTCGACCATCCAGGTCAGTTCGTTCACGAGTCTAACACTGATCACACAACCCAATCCGGCATACCAGATGCTATCGACATGCCTCTCTTTGCCTCTGTATGTAACATTGCTCTTATCGTTACCACTCAGGTCCCGAGATATCAATCGTTGAAATATTCATTTCTCCATCTTAGTGCCTAGCAGACTTGAAGGCAGGAAGACAGTCGAATATTCCCATCTATTCATTCACACAACATAACCGTTTGGATGAAACCAAATATCTCTACGGCGCATCCATCATCATTGGTATGATTCTTCCAACGAACCCGTCTGACTCCATTGCTCAACAAGTTCAAGTCGAAGGGATTCTTGCACTTCATGACCCTGATTTGCGGTCACTATATGATCTCAAGGTACGTTCGTCGCTATAAGGAGCCGTGGATGATTTACGATTCAGATAAAGATTTTCGTTCAATGTGACTCCGATCTTATGCTCGCTCGACGTATCCGCAGGGATGTTAAAGAGCGTGGACGGAGCGTGGATGGTATTCTTGAGCAGTACGTACGATATACCATTGAACGAGCTGTATGTCAACTTTCATGCAAGGTATCTTCGTTACGTGAAGCCCGCATACGACAATTTCGTTCAACCTACATCTCGCTACGCCAACATTGTCAGTCCCTTCTTATTGTGATTTGCTTGGAGGCTTAACACATCGTCTTCAGATCGTGCCGGGATCGGACAACACAGTGGCCATCGAGCTGATTGCGACACATGTTCGCCGCAAGATAGAGGACCGTTCGAGATATTTACGAGAGCGGCTGGCTAAGATTGGCCCTCGTGATCTGCAGCCGGAGCGAGACCCAAGAGACCAGTGTTTCCCGAATCTTACAGTACTCCCACAGACACCGCAGTTACATGTGGGTGCGCGTCAGCGGTACACCTCTATCGCCAGCTGAGATCGTACACAGGGAATTTACACGATCCTACGAGACAAGAAAACGCCCAGAGAGGACTTCATCTTCTTCACAGATAGGTTGTCGACATTCCTGAGCGAGAAGGCGATGGAGTTCCTACCCTACAAGCCGAAGACAGTTACCACACCTGTGGGTGCATCGTACACTGGGAAGCAGCTCTCGGTCGAGGTATGTCATTCGTATCCCCTAGAAGAAGACCGAGATACTCAGTTACACGGTCAGCATGTCTGCGGTGTGTCTATCCTGAGATCGTGAGTAGTCATAGCCATGTTGCCCTTACCATCATATTCACTAGGCTCAGAGGGGGGCCTCTTGAACAAGGTCTCCGGCGTGTTATTCAGGACATCCGTATGGGGTCTCTCCTTATCCAGTCCGAGATAAACACTGGAGAGCCGCTCCTGCTGCACTCCATGCTCCCGGTCTGCATCCGGAAACGCGAGCTTGCGCAGAACAGCTTCGTCTTCCTTCTCGACGCTCAGGTCCGTAGCCACCCATCATCATGGGCGATCTCGCTCTATTACTGACCCGCGAACGTGCATCCGACAGATAGGCACGGGCGCCGCAGCGTTCATGGCAATCCGTGTTCTTCTCGATCATGGAGTCCCGCAGGAGAACATCATCTTCGTCACGTTCATAGTCGCAGCTTGTGGCGGTGTCCGCGTCCTCCAGCATGCGTTCCCGAAAGTGCGTATTGTTTGCGGTGTGGTTGACCCGGTGCTGCGCGAGTCGTGGGCGCTGTGGGATACCTCCCCCGAAGCGAAAGGCGACGATGCGGGCACAACGACAGTAAAGACAAAAGCAGAGGCGGAGGCGGAGGGTAGGAAAGTGTGGGTCGTTGAGCCGGGTATGGGGCACATCGGTAAGTACAGAGCTTTATCGAGATATGATGGTTTGTCATTCATTATCGGGTTTTAAAGGGGATAGGTACTACCTGTAGTAGGTTGGTGGTGCTGATATCGATGGCGCCATGGGCTCGGGTCCCGAGCAATATGTGGCCTGACTCGAATATTTAAGAGGGACTGAGATGGTACTCGCGCAATCGGTAGGCGAACCTTGGGGTCTAGACACGCGGTGCCGCGTGTGTAGCACCTTCCGCATATGCATGTCGATTCATCGACTGCTGTGTCGCGAGGCAACACCCGTATCTCGTGAGCGTGCCTTTGGGCAATCCAAGCAGTTCGCCTTGTCAGCCGTCTAATCGTGACTCGGCATGGGGTGATTGGGTTCGGTCGAGTCAATATGCTGACAGGCGCAAACGTACATACCCCGCTGTAGCTGGGCAGGGCGAGTATAAATAAGCTCTTTCTAGCGCTACTTCACCCAGATCCTGCCACTTCGCCGGTACATCTCCCTTCCGAACGTAGACGTTCAGACCTCCACTCATAGCGGTTGGCAAACTCAGCCCCGGTCGTATCGGGACAAGCTCACTCTTTCGAACGCGGCGGCCCAGCCACTGCAGCCCAACTACAAAGGTGTGTAAGCTAACCATCATGTTGAGTGCTTTCCGTCTTGTTCATAACAGCATTCTGGGCTATACCTTCAGATATGTCGATCCGTCAACTGACTCCAATAGGCGGCGAGGCGTACGATGCGAGCCAGAAGCCCCCGCCATTCGGACACTCGCTTAAGTATTATTTCGCTTTGGATCCCGACTACGTGAATCTCAATAACGGTGTGTTTTCCTCCGACGCCTTCTGAGTCAAATGGCACCTGACTCGATACGTGTACTTCGTAGGTTCATACGGCTCGCTGCCGCTACCTGTGCTATTTGCCGTGACGAAGCTCGGATATGATATCGAGCGAAACCCAGACGAGTTCCACCGCCTCGTGCTCCGCCCGGGTTTGCTTGCGAAGGCCAGGTAGGCTTTGCGCTTTTACAAATCCGGTATACGTCTACTGAATCCGAAGCGCCTTGTGATATTTAGGGAAAGCGTGGCGAAAGTGATTGGTGCGAACGCCGACGAGGTGGTCTTGGTACCAAATGCCACGTCCGGCGTGAACACCGTTCTACGCAACTTCGAATGGCACGAGGGCGATGTCATCATCGCAAGTGGGTCTCGAATCCGACAGCTCACCCGCCGCAACAACTCACCTGTCCGGCTGTCCGTAGCCACGACGACATACGACGCTGTCGATAACACTATCCTCTACCTTACAGACCACAGCGAGCCCGTGCGGCCGGAAGCGGTTAAAATTGAGCTCACCTTCCCGCTCACGCACGCCGAAATCCTAGAGCGCTTCCGCGTAGCGGTCCGTGATGTGAAACAAAAGTATGCGCACCGGGCGTTCGCGGATGTGCCGCCGCTCTCGTCCGGCTACTCTGCTGAAAACCAAGGTCAAGGCAACAAGATCGTGGCCGTCGTTGACGCGATCGTTGCGAATCCGGGGGTGGCGCTCCCATGGAGGGAGATCGTGCGTATCGCGAGGGAGGAGGGTGTGTGGACCGTTCTCGACGCTGCGCATAGCATTGGACAGGAGGTGAGTGCAATGCATAGATACGCGTACTTTGGATAGAAGACAGGCTGAGCGAGCAACCGTTGCAGGCGGATCTCAACCTGAGTGAAGCCAAGCCGGACTTTTGGGTATCGAACTGTCACAAGTGGATGTATGCGAAGCGTGGATGCGCGGTACTCTACGTCCCAAAGAGGTGTGTCCGAGTCTCTACCAATATGTGCGTAGATTCGGAAGTGGGTATCTCGTGTTTTATCAGGAACCAGCATATCATCAAGTCCTCCGTTCCGACGTCTCATGGCTACGTCCGCCCGGCGCAGGCTAAGATTCGTGGCACCGACTTTGTGCAGCAACATGAATGTGAGCCATCGTAGTTGTGTCATTATCACGCCGTGAGAGTCTAACACCACATATAGGGACCGGTACGACGGATCAGACGCCATATGTCACTATCCCAGACGGTTTGTCCCACTCTATAATATATCCGAGGGCCCAAGGTACTCATTGTGGCATATGATAGTGCTCGCCTTCCGCGAATGGCTCGGTGGAGAGAATGTCATCAACGCTTATTGCCACCAGCTTGCGTTGGATGGCGGCAAACGACTCGCCGAAGTCCTCGGAACGCGGGTCTTGGACGAGACTGGGGAGCTTACCTTGAACATGGTCTGTCCAGCGTTCTGTCCTTTGAATCTTCTAGTGATATAAATTCACTGACGTATCATAGACCAATGTGCAACTCCCGCTCCCCGTGGAGAAGGCGCTGGGAGAGGTGTACACGCATGCGCTGAACGGAGAGATAAACAAATACTTGCAGAACACTCTTCTGTCGAAACGGAAGGCATACGCCGCGCATTACTACCATGCGGGGGCGTGGTGGGTACGGTGCAGCGCACAGGTCTTCAACGAGGTATGGGGTGGTTGATTGGAGTGGCGTGCTGGAAGTGCTAAAACGTCTTCAGATCTCGGACTTCGAGCGCCTTGGAGTGATACTTAAAGACGTTTGCAAAGAGGTCGAGGAAGCGTTCTTGTCGAAGAGGGCAACGTGAAGGGAGCTGGGAGCTCTGCAACATCTCCATGTAGCAGCGCATATGTACAGAGACTGCAAGTAACTATGTAACAACAAAGGTGATTCAGGATATGGAATATTAGTCAATCGGCACTGTAACAATACGGTTGGCTTTGCCGAAAGATAGATTCACAAGCTTGGAGACTTACAGGGGGGTACGTCGAGGTATGGCTCGTGCAAATACCACGCTCCTATCAGGGGTCATTCCATCAGATATCAACCCATCAACCCAACCGTTTACTCACTGTCTCCCGTCAGCGTCTTCTCGCTGTAAGTCTGGCCGTCGCCAAGGAAGTGGAACCTGTTTTGTACACGGTCCTCGAGCTCGTACTTGTAGTCCTCCCACCGTGGGTGCGCGAGCGCCTTCATCCCTTGAAGCGTCGAGCCTGAGTGGCAGGTGAAGTCCAGAAGAAGGAATGAAGATACAAATCGGGGGCCGGGGAGAGTCGCTCACCAGGCCATAATCCCACGACCCTGCCTTCTTCCTTGCCCATCTTGTACCATGACCGACACTTTTCTGTAAATACCGTCTGCAGAATTTGAGTGAGTTTTAAGTTTCTGGGATCAATGTTTAATGGGCCACTACCTTCGGAAAATACGCCTAGAGGCAATATAGGGATCCCCGACCCATGATCAGCGAGGATATACATAGCAGTAGGGCAGGGAGACGCCACGCACCTCCAGATACTCGTCAAAGTCTCGCACCGCCTCCGGCCTGACCTCCATGCTCTTGAGACGGTCACGCTGCAGCTTCGCGACCGCCTGCACGGCGTACCCGACTTGGGACTCCATGAGTGGGAGAAGCGTACCGGACGCGAGAACCGAGTTCGGGCCGAGCGCCATGAACATATTCGGGAAGCCGTCGAGCGCGACGGACAGGTACGACACGGGGTGTGGCCGCCATCGCTCGTTGAGGTCCACGCCGTCGCGACCGACGATCTTGAAAGGGAGCTGGAAGGACGTGTCGTAGCCTGGTATAATTGCGACGGTATACCTCGAGTTAATCAACCAACCTCGCGCTAATGGCCGACTGGGATGAGCTGAATCAGTACTTACCAGTGGCACAGACGATGACGTCAACGTCGCGGTACTGGCCGTCAACGGTCTCGATGCCGTTCTTGGTGACCCGTTTAATTGAAGACGGGACGAACTCGACCTGTAGAGAAAAAAAGCGGAGCCCGCGCGAGATGAGACTCCCAATGACGTTCCCCGGCACCCACAGCCCTTTCCCTGACTTCGGAGACCGACCCACTCCACTCACGTTATCTTCACACAATGCCTCCAAGTATCCGGGTCCTGGTGTGAGTCGCCGACACGACACCGGGAAGTCGGGCATCACTGTTGCCGGGGATGCGCCGGCATGCAGGGTACAGTGGTCAGCACACGAGCGGCGGAAACAGCAAAACAGGGCTAAAATAAAGAGCCCCGACGGTCTATGACGAGGCGTACGTTTTTCCGCGATCCACGGCTTCTTTGCGAGTTTGTCCTGCATAAGCTTACGGCAGTCCGCCTGGAATTGGAGCTGCAGGGGACTTCCGCGAATCGTCCACGAGAAGGTACTCTAAGCAGGGCAAAACGGTGCGGTTTGCTCCAATTAGTACGTCTTCTTTGCCGCTAGGGACATCTGTAGCCGTAACAGAATGATTGAACGACGGGCTCACATTGAACTGGTTTTCGAGGGCGAGGCGGAAGTTCTCGAAGAACCCTGGCTCGTTCTTGAAACGCTCGATCTCCTCCGGGGTAAATTTGTCTGCGTTGAGCTTGTGAGAAGGCAGTGCAGACTGGAGTGCCACGTCAAGGAACTCACAATTCCCATCGTCGGCTGGGTCGCGACCAATTAGGCTCCTGATCAGCCCGGTCCCAAGGGGCGCCGCAAGCCACGTCTTTCCCCTCACGTAATGCACGAGCTTCTTCACCCTCTTCTGCAGCGCGGGGACAATCTGTATTGCGCTAGACCCCTGTTATCATTGTCACGGACCCAAGCCGCCTAGAATCAGCACACAAAGAACCGTAGTGATGGCAGGGGATAGGTTCTACTGACCACGCCAATAACGGCAACATTCTTGTCCGCCCACATCTCCACCACATCCTCCCACCGTGTCGGCTGCGGCTCGAACCCCGCGCTGTGATGCAGCGCGCCCTGGAAGTCGTGCAGTCCCGGGATGTCAGGCCATGTCCACCGGCTGAGTGCGCCGACCGCGGTGATGAGGACGTCCGCGCTGTCCTCGACCTCTTCGAACCCCTCAACTTGGTCTTCTCGTGCTCCATCAACGGCCAGGGGGTGGCGCACGCGCACGCACCACTTGCCGGCGGGGGCGTCGTACTGCGCATGGACAACCTCGTGCCGGAGACGAATATACCGCATCAGTTTGTGTTTGTCGACGACATCCTGGAGATGCTGCCGGACCTCGGTACCAGAGGGGTAGAAGGTCGTCCAGTCTTTCTGCGGCGGCGGGACATCAGCTGCAGTCACTCAAAGATATAGAGAGGTATTTGGAGCAAAAGTTACCTTCTGTTCGAAAGAGAACTGATACTAGGGTTGTAGGTGAGCTCGTTGAAAAAACGACACGGAGATGATCGACGGTATGTCTTGGGGTACATACGTTATGGGCTGGAACGTCGCATGCCAGACCGCTGCGGCATGAATGGCGTCAACATTTCAGCATGCCCTACTAGCAAGGTACCGCTACGAACGGATAGTTGTTGTTCTGCCATGTACCGCCGATGCCTGCACTCTTTTCGTAGATGGTGAGATCGATGTTAGGAATCTTCTGGGGCAGGCTGGGAATGAGTCAGCGACTGTTGGCAGAGACAAATTGGAGGGAGGACGTGCCGAATCCCCGCAAGAATTCCGCAGAAACCTGCGCCGATGACGATGACCTTGATAGGCTTATACTCGTCGATGCTGAAGTCCCCTAATATGAAGGGCGGTCGATGGGGGGAGGCACTCGCTTTGTGAGCAGTGGATTTGCGGGAAAACCAGCCGCCTGGCATCTTGTGCTAGTTTGCGGGGAACTGAGTGTCGGGTGAAGGTCCCTGTGCCAGACACAGAATTTGTATGGACGACATCCGCGGAAGTCTACGTTGACGGGCTTCCGGTGGGGTTCTGCGTCCGTCGGAGGAGCGTGTGACGTGCTGAAGATGGGAAGAGGTCTTAACGTGTCTACTGGATTAGCCTTATTACCTTTGGGGGTAGAGAATGAATATGTGTGCGAACTGTGGGTACAGACTACGAGTCCTCTGACTGACGCGTCGTATGCAAAGAGGTCTTCGCGCGGACAAGGGCCCCCACGGGGTGAAGGGAATACGGAGTTTATGCAGTCCCGGGTGAATATCTGGCTTGCATTGCATACGATGCTGACGGGACGATGCGATACCACTTCCCAAGTCCGATCATGAGAACCTGTAGTTGGTAGTAAGCCAGTAGCAAGCGGCACCAGAGCCTCGTACGGGCACGTACACTGCCGGTACCCTCGAGCTCTACGCGTCTCTTTGCTTACATTTTTTTCCTGAAGCCATAGGTTTCCTATGGTGAATGTGGCCGTAATTTGCTCGCCTCATCACGCTACAAGTAAACTTGACGACAGATGTATCAGTTGGGACCTCGGCGTTTTCGATCATCATCCAGCCTCTAGTAAGCGTTACTGTGCTGACGCGCACAATGCTGTATCTTGTACCTCTCCCCCAATCTTGTCTGTCCTCCCGCCCCTCATGAGTGTCCGCCGCAGCAAGGACAGTCTTGAGGGGCATGTGGGTGCCGTTTTTAATTCACTAGGGGGTTAGCAAGATAATATTTGCACTGGAGTTTCTTCCGCGTGCAAAAGGGGAGCCCGGGAAAGATTGGTGGGCGATCATTATGAATTCCTGAGTGTATGCGCATTGCGCGGTGGATGAGTCGAAGAGCGATTCAAGAGAAAACCGGTCACTGGCCCGTCTAGACTCTGGACGCGAGATGTCGCGTAGACACGGAGGACACGTGGCGTGATGCGTTTGAGCGTGACCAACCGGACCGACAGCCCGGAGTCCAAAGTCGTGACGAGCGCTGGCGACTCGCGGCAGGGTCCCACCGTACACACCCAATCCCGGAAGATATCCGCGGATATCCCATCAGTGTAAGATTTCCTCAGGATATCCGTGGGTGATATCTTGCGGACGTCTGTGTGCGGACGTCTTCCGGATAGCCCTGCGGACGTCCAAAAATACAAAGCACATGGCTCGTTTCCACTTTAGTCTTTATCGTAAATCCGAATATTACATTGTTGCTCGATAACCGCTCGGAATTCGGACTTTTGCGCGCATAACTATCTTTGCCAGCAGCTGACGTGATCCCGCGCCAGCGAAAAGTTCGACCAAGTCGTTGACTCTCTTCTTTTCAAGACTCCCTCACATCACTAGCTATGCTACAGCATCTCCCCCGGAATCCTCGACGTCTATCCACCCCGGCTCACTTCTATTAAGGCTAGTGGGTTGCCTTGTACCTCACCAGATGAGTTCAGACGGTCGTATAGGAAGCCAAACAGCCACGGTACGCACTCAGACTCTGCGAAAAGTGCTATGCGCTGGCCTATAAGAATAAGATCCAGTTCTAACGACGCGCATACCTTCGACTCTACATGAATCAACCAAAGTCGCTATGGAGGCATGGAAGGCGGCGTTCAGGAATTTTCGGTGTAGGGGTGGCCAACGTGCTTGGTGTGTCCTCATTCTCGTTTTTCTGCTGTATTTCATGTTCGTTAGCGTTGTGTTATATCTCTGGGCCTGACCGGCCAATGGTCCCGTAAGGTACGGGTATTACGACGGTAGTGACATCTAGCTAGTTACTACGTATGTTCCATAACAGATAGCTACGCCCGGGGGCACACGAAAGACCCTGGCGGGCCCCGCGGTTGTGCTAAACCCGCGACTGATGGACCTGCCGAGGCGAGCCTCGTAGAAGGGTTAATATGTTACCGTCATGTCAATAGTAGTACTATGAACTACCCTACTAATATCTGCCATAATGAGAGCGGCTTCAGATGGACCTAATGCTCCCAACGGACGGTGGCGGCTACATTTCAATATTGGTTCCGTATTTGGTATTCTGATATGTCTTATTTCCCCGTTTTCGAAATGCGACAAGCCCCCCCTTGAAACTTAACCCCATTAGACGCCGAAAAGACGTCCGCGGACATCTTGAGGAATCAGATATCCTAGCGATGTCTTCACGGATATCCTGAGGACATGTCCCGGATATGACACGGACATCCGCAGCCGATATCTTCAGGATATCTCTGCGGGCTGGGTGTGTAACCCATGATCTCAACTCTGGAGCTGCCACATAAGTCTGTAGCGCCGTAGCACGGCAAGTCCCGATACCACGCTTTACATTAATGAGTATCAGGCGTGTTGTATATGTTTACATGACGATTTCGGGATGCACGACAACCGGGTTTAACTCGACAGCATGAGAGGAGGGTTTAGTGAGCAGGTCCAGAGTTTTCAATTTTAGCCCACAGCACCATGAAGGCCATCCTCCTCGCGTAGACATGCGTGGACGGCGCCACCGAACGAATTCGCAAGTGGCTAACACCAAGTCACCAGGCGTAAATGCCGAAGGATCTACACGAGGATAGGAACTGGTAGAAGATGCACAGCGTGCGTCGTATAGGTCGTCAAACCACTTAGGGCGGGTCAGAGGGGTTGAGAGGGAGTACGTAGTTGGACTAACCGTGTTAGATTCCCCAAATGAACGGATTGACGCGTCAATAAATTGGGCAGCCGAGAACGGATCTACGGATGGAAATAAACACTGTTTGCAGACGCACATATTACACACCATGTACCAGGCTTGGGTTTAGCTCGATCGAGGAGCTGCTTCCATGCGGCATAGTCCGCTCTTCTACAGCTCTCCAGCAGAACAGAGCAATCGGAGTAATTAGGAGGTGAAGACGACACAGAGAGCGGCAGAGATTGCAACACTCTGACAGTCCATATGTGCAACGGGACGTTGTCCGCTGAATTGCACAACGTGTCCGAAATGGTCCCTTCTCCCCAGCGAGCGTCAGGAGAGAGTTGTGTAATGTAATAGATGGATCGGGGGATGTCGACATGGTCGAGGAAGCGACGGATGCGCCTTGGGTATGGGCGTGAAAAGGTTTGTTAACGACGGTACATTAGAGTAAAAGACTTACAAAATAGCATCATCAGGGAGTCAATGGCATTACTAACCAGATAGAGGGCTAGGTTCCCATCAAAATTCGCCCATACCTCCATCATCACCGTCCAACAGGATGCCCGACGTCTCCCGGAGGCCGCACGCGTCAACCCAATCGCGTCCGACGATGATGTCAAACGTCCGTTCATATGCGACAGGTGAAGCGGCAGTTATAGTGTACCACCCGTGAGGAGTAGCTAGATGGAAAGGGCCCGAAACAGTAAATGACACCGATCCGTCATTAGTGGATGTGAGCCGGGGTAAGTTGTGGGCGACGACAAAGGACGTAGACACGAAAGAACGATCCAAGCGATCGTCAATAACGACGGAAGCCGGAATCCCGTTGTAAGAACCACGGCAGGTGAGGTACATGGTGGTGGAAAGAGGGGCCAGAGTGCACGCAGCAAACTTGAACGGACCAAATTGAACTAGTTTCATACTAACATTCCAGAGATCACGTGGATAATCATGTGATCTTGCAAAAATGGCGGGGCGCTCCGCAGCATTTCAAAACTTGAAGACCCTCTACCTCAAACGAGGTATCGGGAATCGACTCGGGAATGCTTTGAAAGCTGGCGACTTTGTTTGATAAGTCGAGTAGCGCCGACAAGCGGCAATGCCCGCTACCTCGTGTACACAGAGCAAAACGAAGGGTAACCCAAATCATAGAAGCTGAATTGGTACAGTACGATGTTCGTTTACAGTTACAATGACCCGGAAAATGCATCCGTTGGCAGACGAAGTTCTGCGCGAGGCGCCTGAACGATGAGGGATATTGCATCCACCTGAAAAGTGATGTACCATGAATTCCACTGGTTAGAAGTTCGCATGCGAGGCTGCCGCCAACGGTAAACAAAGAATTCTATGAGAACGACATCGTCCAGGGCAAGCATAGAGGGGCATATGCTTTTCATCTCGGTCTTTGCACAGTATGTGGCAGTGGCGTCGTAGACAGCGTTATACAACTGTAGCAGAGAAAAAATGAGTTGTCGTTAAACACACATGCAACAGGGTAACCCACATAAGGGCCGACGGTAGCGGAGACGGGTCGTTTCGTCACGAAAGTTGACGGATGATACCCTGAACATCGTCAACGCGATTGAAGTGAAACAGACAGTGATCAGAGACCTACAGGTCTTTGGTCGACTGAGGTTGTTCAGTTGTTCCGCGGAATCACGATCAACATTGCGCAAAAAAGCGAGATCGACACTCAGTTCGTTCCGGGGATCCAACTTCGAAGTGGACACTTGAAGTTTTGAGAGTTTGCCAAGTACCCAGACACGGAGGGGAATGTCGTCAACAAGAGTGAGGTATGCACCTCCGGGCCCACCCCACTTGCGATGTTCCGGGATTTGATTGATGTAGTATATGTTATGCAGTGAGGCGGTATAGTCAAGAAATCGGCGGATACATCTATGGCAAGGAGTCAGATCGTCTACGATGAGGAGTTCAGGAAAATGTTACTGACGTCTGTGCGCGCACATCGACGTAGGTGGGCAAAGAAAGTTCGTAAGGCGAAGCTGCAGAATTCACCGCAACAAGGTCGTCGTCGCCTTCATGAGTACGACCCTCGGCTGAGGATTTGTGTTCTAGTCTACGCAAAGTTGTGAGCAAAGGGTGTGGCACACTAACCTAGACAAAAGATGTACCGAGTTCATTTATACGGCATTTCAGGCATTCGTGAAATGAGCAGCACATCGGAGGGAAATATATATGCTGGCAACGGATGCCGGCGAGGCGGGTCGACTGTCGTAATACATGCAGACCCAGAGACTATCATTGTACTTGATATGGAATGGAGACGGAAGTAGCGAGATGATCGTTAAATGGAGATCCCGGCCTCGTCGTCGGCCACGGAATGTACTAGGGTGAGCTGCTTGACCGCCAAGCGGTGCGTAGGCGGAGCAAGGATGGGAGCATTCAGAAGTATGGTGGTATGTATGACGACCAGATCGTTTTTCTTCAGCGCATGAAGGGAAACTCGAGCCCTCGGAAGGGTCGAGAGAAGCTCGAGGTCAGTGCCATCAGTAACCTCCAGTGGCATCTAAGATATCGAGACCAGTAAGCAACGAGAATTTATAAACCAGCTCTGGTACGCACATCACCGCCGACAGTGATATCCATCGGCACGTTAGGTCGAAGACCATCTGGTGAAATCACATCGGCATTATGTAACGGGGAATGGCGACAAGCGTGGCATCCTTACCAGGCGTATACTCCCAGTTGAGCATACCAGGCTTGTCGGTGAGCAATTTGTGAAGGGCCACGGCGTCGCCCTCGTACAAGGGCGACGGCGATGTATGGGGCGTTGCCAGTTAGGGAGAGCTCACGGACGATCGCGATGAGCCGGAAGAGGATCGGGCGACCGTTTGTGTGCAGAGTTCCCGCAGTCGAAGTTGTACATTCGAAGAACCAGCGGGCGTTCGATGGGGGCTTGACGAAGGAATGCCCCGCAGCGTTATGAAGGTTACGAAGCGCCCTGTAGTGTAGCGTAAGATACTGGAGCAGGACGCAAATCACAATTCAATTTTTACTTATGACATGGGTTCGGGAGGGTAATACGCGCCAGTAGTCGAGAGGAGAACGTTGTGAAGGGGATCCATGTCAGTGTCAAGGAGACGGAGATCAGTTGCAGGTGCGGGTCGTATGCGGGTGTGGGGGATGCTGGGAGGAACAAGCAGAGCAGGTACGTATTTATATATTGGTCACGGATAAGTAAAACGACAGGCTGCCGTCCATGCACGAAGGGTGAAAAGCGCGGCAATGCATAGGGCCGGGACAGGTACCATTCACAGTATCGGCGGTCTAAGACAAAATCTGGAACGAAAAAGATAAATACGGGTCTGAGCCTGGATCAGAAACGAGGTCCATAATATGTCCGAACGGGAACACGTCACGGACGGAGATCGAGACACTGTCCGAATCAGGAATGAGGGACTTGGGAACGTACACATAGATCGGTAAGATGAATGTTTCGTCACAACAAAGAGGTGAAAACGTCGGCGGAGCGAATAGTCGATACGCCAGGAATGATTCGTTTCTCAGCATGGAGAGCATTCACACACGCTGTTCCGCAAGGGGGCCCCCCACACCACCACCGGACGGTGCGGGAAGGTTCGACCAGGGGCCTCTCGACGTAACGACTGTCCGAGAGCGCACGGAATGAGCCCATGAAGCAGAATTCGTCGCCAAAGTAACGGATAGTGCAGGGGCAAGCAGATTGGCCGACGCAATCCGAAAGAGGATGGGGATCAAGCGTGGTGTGGGCCGGAGAAGGAGTATGGTTCTTGTCGGTATCGTCCGACGGTTGGGAGGGAGCAATGAATGGGAGGGGTCGGCGGAATGTGTATCCGCGAAGTGTGTACTTCTCCTTGTTGGCGAGAATACGGAGAGTGGGACGGAGATACGCCACGAGCTGGATCGGGTTGAGGAAAGCTTGTCCCTGGAGAGTGTGCTCGGGGTAAGCGACGCAGAAGGAATCGGCGCCGACGTAATTCATGACGTGAGTGCCCCAAAAGAAGGGAAGCGGGTGAAGTGCCGAACGCGTGACAGATTGTATAAGGTCGATTTCGAAGGAACCACGTTTGAGATGGATGACCTTAGAGAAGCCAGGATGGTCGTATGGGTACTTGGGCGCAGCACTGATGTCGACGATGTAATGTTCGACATTGATGAGATAGGCAAGTATACCGGCTCCGGCATGGTGAGGGACATATACATCGAGATCCTGAGGCGACCATGCGTGCGCGCGCTCCACGTCGCAAAAGTTGAGCGCTGCGGACCCGGAGATGACAGCTCCGGAAATGCGCATGATGTTGCGAAAAGCAGCAGGGTCATTAAGGAAGTTTGCGAGCAGCGAGTGGTAACGATGATTCAAGACGATAGTCGCGACACGATCGGCTTCGGCAGAAAGGAACTTCCAACCGTAGAGAGTGGGAAGGTCGACGTTGGTGGCCAAGTAAGCAAGAATAGTGTCTGATAGTCTGAGCATTACAAGGTCAGAGCGAATATTGTACGTGGACGTCATACACATACAGTGGGGGAGGTACGATGGTCAAGTTCGTATTGTCATTGAGATCCAACGACGTTGAGTCAGACTCAAGAGTGGAGTCAGACGCGGTGCTGAGCATGTCGTCATCCGGCCTGCACCAATGTGAGGTCAACGTCAATCCATAACATGGAGCGGGAAGAGTCTACTCACTGGACAGCAAGGCAGTATGCGGAGGCTCCGGCGGTTCGGACTAGCGCAAGCTCACTAGCACACCAGTCAAGACAAAAAAAATGCAGATGAGCGAAAGAGACGTACGCAACAGGTAATAACGCTGGCGATGACATTGGGAGAGCAAACGAGGATTGTGGCAGGCGGGCGGTGTAGAAGAGGTAACGTGGGGAGCGAATGTCGCTGGATGACATTTCAGGGAAGGCTTATATGTGCGAGGGCGTCCGTATTTTCGAGAATGGACGGTCGGAAGACGGAGATTATTTACATTCTCATTCACTTCGGATATGGTCACACACAGACAATTGAGAGATACGTGTAGAGGGAAGAAAAACGATGTCAGTATTCAGGAGAAGCAGAGCGGCGCGGCGAATGTTCAGCACGACGAGTGCGCATGATCCGAATAGGGTTTGAGCGCAGGAGATGTCGGCGACGAATGCGAAGGAATTGCACGTTAACCTCAAGATTCCCTGCGATCCATTCGGTGATCTCAATTGCAGCGGCAACGTGGTACTGAGGGAGAGATGAACGGATGGAGAACGGACACTTGAAATGCACTCACGTTGGATCCCCCACGGTGAAATTGAGTAAAAATTATGTAGATGGGCATGGACAGAGGGTCGCGCAGCATGTAGACCCGTACCCCAGCCCGACGAGCAATGATGGTACGAACAGGTCCGTTGGGCCTTCTGCGCGGAGCGTCGAGGATGCTCCATTCCGACTCGAGGTAAACATGATCTTCATCATGCTCGAGGAGGCGGACGTCGACCAAGACGTGACGCTGTGACACATCAGATTCCGGAATCAGACGGCAAAGAAGATATCGTACATTTGTTAGTTCTCCTTCTGCAGGTCGAATTTGCGCATAGACGGGGACGTCGGCAATGATGCCGTTGTCAAGGTCGAGTGACATGATACAATGCGGAGAGGGCTGGGCGTGTTGTTAAGTGGAGAACGGAGCGACTGAGCGAGCGCTTTATAGACGGAGGCGACAACAGTGTGTAGCGAAGAGCCCCGGCGTCCCTATAGGTTAAATCAACACAGAAGAATTTATTCCTTCACCAAAAGATGGGGACGTACGACATGGGAATGCTGATATACGAAGAGCATGGCGGAGCTGGGGACTGCATTCTGAGTACACTTCCCACGCGACCACTTGGGGACAAGCATTGTTTTCCACCACAGTGGTTACAGGCAGGAATGTGAGCGAAACGGAGAGTTTGTACGTGGCGAGGAGTGAGATCGCGGATGTGTAGCCCATAGAGAAACGGCCGAAGCAGCCGAACGTCGCAGATGTCAATGAAATTGAATTTAAAATGCTTGCATACGCTCTCACGCCCAGCACGCAGCGCGAAAAAGGAAGAGAGGATGGAGAGCGCGCTGCATGCATAGGCAGACGGCTGATTTCCCGTGCAACGCACACACTGTCCGTAGAGCTAGAGAACGGAGTTTAAGACCAAGTGCAGATGATAGAGGACGGCGGTCATGTTTGTACAAAGTGTACGTATATAAAGCTCACCGAAGAACATGGGAAGTGCGCACATCCTCCTGATTTTCTGCACTATGTCAGTTGCTACCGGTGAGTGCGTGTCTGTATGCGGTTCGGATTT
This sequence comes from Trametes meyenii, assembly GCA_022606255.1. NCBI lineage: Eukaryota > Fungi > Basidiomycota > Agaricomycetes > Polyporales > Polyporaceae > Trametes > Trametes meyenii. Next base: position 1,814,513 of record JABYQG010000003.1, on the reverse strand, counting down.
GAACTCACAATGCGTAGCCGAACGCGCAATCATACCCGCGTTATGGCCCGACGTGTTGAAAGCCATTGCTTCCGCCGGTTATGATCGGCAGGTCAGGGACGACTGGAAGTTCATACCTGATTCGATCGAAGCGATGTACGACTGGGCGACAGTGCTGAAAGCACGCGACGATGAAGACAGCCGCGATGGCAGTCCGATAAGCATTCGTCATCTGGTATACACCAGCGACGCCATGCCGGAAGAGGACGCGCCTTGCAACGTTACCGTTGTCTTGCAAGGTTTCGTGAGCAAGTGCTCATTGGGCGTATTGGGCAACTGGCGAGGGTGAGTGCAAATAAGTATTGCTCGTGCGTCGCTCACAATATGCGAGTAGGAAAGAACGAGACGCACCTGCCGCAGTGCAATACATACTTCTCGAGTCAAATGGATGCGACGTCCCGTTCGACGCGCAGCGCAGGGCACTCACCAACATACGTGAATTCATCACCCTGCTCATTGGGAATGAGAGCGAAGGTACCCCTCCTGACAGCGACAAGATCATGCTGCGGAAGCGCGTGTTTAAAAGAGTGAGTCAGCCATGATTGAGAGCCCGATTGACATACTTAAGAGGTGCAGGTTCGACCAACCGATAATCCAGAGGATATTGTGAAGCTCAATGACGGCAATGATCCATATGGGTCTGCCCGGAAGATTTCGTCCAAATGGCGCATCGGGCATTCTACAACGACGTTCATACGTAGGTCGACTGGAGCGAACCTTGCTGTTGCGGCAGAGGTCATTCGTCCAGGAGACTTCGTTGAAGTAACCGCCACTGCGTCCATCGAGGTCTTGAGGACTTGCAGACGCCGTGGAACTAACGTTCATTTCGAGATGCACGAGGTTGTGCGTTTGATGTCAGCGAAGGACGTGAAGGTATGCATGAAACGTTTCGAGCAGCATGCAAATGGCTTACCTGTGTGGCATATGACAGTCCGTCTACGCAACAACGTGCATTGAGCATGGGGGTGCTGGTAGAGAGCCAAGAATTGTGAACATCAGCCGTGTTCGCGGAGGTATAGCTGGCGGCGAGGGTAGTGGCAGAGACCGCGATGTCGAAATGGCAGGAAATGGAAACAGGGTGTAGTACGCAAGATCGTCGGTGTACGGCTTCGAACAAACGGTATAACGCTGCTTCTGTCACTGTAGGGCGGTTAAACGAGCGTTTAATGTTAGAACGAATTGTCTACTGCGTCGCAGAGTGATTCACGACGCAGGATTATGCTTTTTTGTTTCGGAAGATGGTTTATAACAGCAGAAATTAATTTCATAGGGTGTTGCGTACGCCGCTTTGAACATAAGAGGTGACATGCACAGAGGTCACAAAGTCACACAATGTTACGGTTTGTTGGTTGGAAGCGCTGGTAGGTCGTGAGCGCTTGAGCCCTGAGTACGACCTGTCGTACATTCGGATCGTATTCCACCCTGACGTCGATATCGCGCGCATCTAATTCACCACTACCTGCCCCTTTGTTCCTGGCTACATCATCGACACGTGCATCATGTCTCTGGTGAGGTCGACCGCTACAAGACAGAGGAGAGAAAAGGGGAGGGGGGGGGGCCTCCACCCTCGTCGAGCAGTCCCCCATGCTCCCCGCCTACACTGATGGAGGCAAGCACGGTGACTCTCCCAGTAGCTCACCGCGTGCTTTCTCGCACACCCCATCACCAAGCTCAAGTGTGCGGCCGTGTCCCGCGTCGATCCTGCGTCAGTCCACCAGCCCTCGACTGCTGACTTCCGGCCGATCAAGGTCCTCGGTCGGGGCGGGCAGGGCACGGTGCTCCTCGTGCAGTATGCGGGAGATGGGCGTCTGTATGCATTGAAAGCGCAGGACAAGAAGCAGGACAAGAAGCGGACAGAGATCAGGGAGTATGCGTTCGTGTTCGGGGACCAAGACGCGACGAGGCGGGTCATCGGTGACGCGCGGTGTGCACAGCTGAGGGCGAGCTGGGAGTACAAGGAATACTTCTACCTCCTCACGGTGAGCGTCCGCATGTGTTCGTATGGGGCGAGGTGGATTGTGGCTGATGGATGTGGGACGGCAGGACTTTTACGCACGGCTCGTACGTCCCAGATTTTGCTGTTATACTAGCGTGTGCGATCTAGCCTCCGCAGCCAGGTGCTCTCGCTCAAGGCGCTGCACTCGTGTCAGATCATGCACCGCGACATCAAGGCTCGCAACTTGCTCTTCACGCGCACTGGCCGTGCGAAATACTGGGAGAACTTCGCCAACCACGCGTTCGAGAACACGACGCAGTCTGTGTACTCGCATTGCGTGCTCCTCAAACCCAGCGGTGCGCCGGTGCCCTGCACGTTCTGCTTCTCGAAACGGTGCGACATCATGGACCTCCCTAGTTTAGTCATCGGTACGTCGTCTCACCGCATGGCATCTTTGGCACGAGTGAGTCGAACGAGATGCTGACGACAACACACGTAGGACAAAGGCAACCATTATTATAGCACGACACGCTGGGCCGGTCCTCGTGGGCGCCCTGCCGGCGTCCGCGCTCTTCATCCCCATCCGCATTATTTAACGCGCTCTCAGTATATCTGTTACTAGCAGATTCCCATGTCTCCGCCACGGAATATTTTTTGAAATATATACTACTCCATTGTAAACCGGGGTGAAATTGATTGGAAGAAAGTCTCAATAGAGTGCTCTACCAGAACCAGACCAGAACCCATCATCGCCGTCGGGGTCGGCATGGCGGACGTCGGGTGTTGCGAGATGTGAGCTCGGGACCAAGGCGGCGCGACGCGTCGGTGGTGGGGCGGCTAAACAGGGCGCTCACGCGCGTCTGATCGATGGGCGCTTATAGTGGGCACAAACGTCCGTGCTTCATGCTCCAGGCTTAAATTGCTAAGGAAAACGGATTATATATTTATATGTGCACCTATATTTCCTTCTAGTAGACACCAAAATGGGCCAACTTGACCAAGAACTGTGGCCACGACATCCCGATTTGTTGCACCCCCATCAAGCGCCAAAGGCCAAGGTGTCCAAAATTACTACGCGCCACGCGGACGCTCGCACTTGTATTACAACTTATCACTCGCTGTATCGCGCCCGCTCGCTTTCGCCGGTCCGGTATACACAATCGAATGTCGAACTGGTCGAACGATGTGGGTGGCGGTGCCCGTGTAGGATTCCTAGGATTCCTTACTTGCAAGTGGGCCGTGTGTGAAGCTACATCCAATCATCGAGCCAGAGAAGGCGTCCGTAGTAAAAACATAAACGGTCTGAACGAAGTCTATCTACTGCGCACCGTCGGACGGCCAACGACCATAGCAAACAAAAAAGTAGTATACATCAATCTGGAATACATGTACAATTGAACATGGATCGTTTACAAGTTTACTTGGGAGTCCTCGGGAACAACGTTGGCGGGGCCCGGTCCGGAGAAAAGGACGGCGATGCGGAGAAGTTCAAAGTTGACAGCCCATGATCCCCAGTTGTACTGACCCGAAGCGTCTTTGATCTTGAAACGCCGAATGTGGCTTTCAACGAGTACGACGTCAGATTTGCGTACGTTAGTGTAGTCGATCTTGCGCATCGTACTCCAAGGGCCAAGACGGTCGGTGGCATCAAAGATGTCTTCGAAAGCTCCATCACACGCCTCGCCCCGCCGAGCAGGGAAGCGTTTAGCTGTTGTGGAAAGATGCGCATGGGAAGGGTCTATCATGATGATCGTGAGCACATTAGCATGTTCTATGATAAGATACACGTACCTGCTTCTGGGTTGCATGCTTTAAGTTGAAAGTATTTGGCGGCGTCGAGGTCGTGCTGGCACAGAGCACGGAAACCGAGACTGACGCGGGAATCCTGGAGGGCCTTCAGCCAAGGCGAAGTCACGATGCCAACAATCCAAGCCGTAACAGGCCGGCCGTTGACACACAGAAACGATTCCAAGCCCGATCCGTCCCCAATGGGGCCCCACGCAGAGGTCAGAGGGATGAGGCCAATGTTGTACCGATTAGCGTTGGGCTCGGTGAAGTTCATTATCTTGACGACACGGCTGTGAACACATGTAAGGCTGAAGGAAACAATATTGGAGACGGTTAGATGACGTACGGTGTAACGGGCGCGTTACCAAGAGAGGGCGAGACGAGACGGGGGAGCGTCGAGGGCGGGACTCGAGCGAGCAGGGCAAGGGCGCGAGAGGAGAGAGAGAGGGCAGCGGGGGCCCGGAACTGGTGTTGATTCCGCGCCGGTACAAACGAGCGAGCTGTAAGTATATAAACTAATCGATAGTTCCTGTGGAGGCCACGCGAGAACGCGCGCGGCCCCCGACAGACGGTCGGTAGTAAGGCGGGAGGCCGAAGGTCGAGTGCGCGACGTCGGGCGCGAGCGTACGAAAAGGGAAACTAAGTAGGAATGTATTCTACGAGTGACCGTGAGGCTCGTGTAACGGCGTGGCCGTTACACTACCTCCTCCTCAAGGGAGAGCGCGACGACGCGAACGAGGCTCCCGCGGTCGGGCCACCGACGTTCACGACGTGCGACCACAAACCCGCGAAGCTCTCGGCCAACAGCCGCACGAGCAGCTACGCATCCGGGCGTGGTGGCGGCCGAGACACACGCCCCGAACGGAGCGTGGTCTGCGACGGCGGCGTGTACAACACGCGGGGGTTGGCGCGGACGGGCGTGGGCGACGGAGGACGCGGAGCGGCGGGAGGAACGGCAGGGCGACGGGCAGGAGCGGGTGCGGGTGCGGGTGTGGAGGCGACAGGCGGTGGTGCGGACTCGGAAGGCTGCAAAGGCAAAGAAATATTATTAGTAGAATCGAACAACGCGAGGGCGTCGTGTGCGAGAACGGAACGTGGAGGGCGAGGAGCTCGAGGGTGGCGGCGGTGAAAACGCTCGAGGGCCTCGTTGGCGGTGGTAGGGAGGTCGGAGAGCGGGACCCAGGAGTCCTCGTCAGAGGACAAGTCCTGCCAGCGCACGAGATACTCGTAGCGCTGGCCGAGCTTGCGAGAGTCGAGAATGGAATGGATGGAAGGAGAAGGGAGGTCGTCGGCGAGATCGAAAGGGATAGGGGAAGCGTGAGGATGGAAAGCGGAAGGATCGTGGTATGGTTCGAGGAGGGAGACGTGGAAGACGGGATGGAGACGGGAGAGATAAGAAGGGAGTCGAAGCTTGTAGGCAGTGTCGGAGATGGCGCGGTCGATGGGAAAAGGTCCAAGGCGACGGTGATCGAGCTTGAGAGACGGCCGAGTCGTCTTGATGTGGCGCCGCAGGAGCCAGACGAGCTGACCCGGCTCGTACTTGGGGCTGTCTGCGACACGTTGGTTGTAGTAAACAGACTGGCGCTCTTGTGCGCTCTTGAGCTGTGCGCGGAGCTCGCCGTGAAGACGAGCAAGTCGAGTCGCAATGTCGGCGGCGGCAGGCACAGCAGAGCGGTCGGCGAGCTGGGGGTCGAAGGCGGGATGGAAGCCGTAGTTGGCGAAGAATGGCGACTGCTTGGTGGAGTCGCTCGCATGGTTGTTGAACGCGAACTCGGCGAGCGGCAGGTAGTCCGCCCAGTCATCCTGTTGATAGGAGACGTAGGCGCGGAGGTACGTCTCGAGCGTCTGATTGGTACGCTCGGTTAGTCCGTCCGTCTGCGGGTGATACGCTGTCGAGTGCTTCAAGTCAACCTGCAGCAGAGAGGTAAGTTCTGACCAAAACTTGGAAACGAAAGTGGGGCCGCGGTCTGAAACGATGGATGCAGGCAGTCCGTGGTAGCGAAAAATACGGTCGAGGAATAGCCAGGCGAGACCCGGCGCATCCATCGACTCGTTGCAAGGAATAAAATGTGCATAACGAGTGAGGCGGTCGCAAACGACCAGAATAGAATCATACCCGTGCGACAGCGGCAACTTGACAATAAAGTCCATCGAAATGGCTCTCCACGGCCGATCGGGGATGTCGAGAGGTCGCAAGAGACCGTACGGCTTGTGGCGTGGAGTCTTGATACGGCCACATGTATCGCAGGCGCGAACGTAGCTGCGCACGTACTGTGCAACACCGGGCCACGAGAAGTCTCTCTGAACGAGGTTCAGGGTCTTCTCACGGCCGGGGTGACCTGCAAGGACGGAGTCGTGGCGAGAATGCAAAATGTCAGCACGTAATGGAAGAGGAATGAAAGGCAGACCGCGATAGAGGACGCGATCGCCATTGACGGTGAAGTCCGTGTCACCACGTGCAACGGCGGTGCGCCATTCTTGATCCAGACGCAGAGCACGCTGGTAACGCTGGTGGAAGTCGGCGTCGATGAGGCTGAGAGTGGTGATGGCGGAGATGCTGATCTTTCGAGGCGGTGTGGAGGACTGAGCGTCTGGGGACGAGAAGAGTCGCTCTGTGTGCAAAGGCGTGAGTAGCACCTTCTCGTTCTCCTGGAGGACGGCATCCCCCCTCCGAGGCGCGAAGTCGACACGCCGTGAAGGCGCGTCCGCAGGGTTCTTAAGCCCCGGAGCGTACGAGAGACGGAAATTGAACTCGGAGAGGAACATCGACCAGCGAGCTTGACGGCGGTTGAGGACGCGCGACGTCATGAAATGCTCGAGATTCTTGTGGTCGGAGACGACAGAAACGGGAGGGTCCGTACCGATCAGCCATGCACGCATATCACGAAATGATTCAACGATAGCGAGGAGCTCCTTGTCGTATACTTCGTAGTTGATCTCCGCTGGCGAGAGCTTGCGGGAGAAGTATGCAACGGGGTGGAGGAGCCCGGCGTCGTCTGGCTGGTGGAGGACGCCGGCGATGGCGAAATCTGAAGCGTCAGTGGCAAGAGTAGATGGAAGGCGGGGATCGAAATGGCAAAGGAGTGGCGAGGTGGTAAAAGCACACTTTAGCGCGTTGAACGCGTCCGCGGCCGCAGAGGAAAAAGAGAACGTTACCGAGGAGGCCGCCTTCTTCGTCAGGGCGTTGAGCGGCAAGACGATGCGGGCGTAGTTGTCGATGAATCGCCGATAGAAATTGGTGAACCCCAAGAACGATTGAACGTCCTTGACACTTGCGGGTTCAGGCCAATTGGCGACTGTGTCGAGCTTGCCGGGGTGCATCTTGATGCCTTCGGCACCGAGGACGTAACCGAGGTAGTCGACCTCGGGCCGGTCGAAGGCGCACTTGGTCGCGTTCGCAAAGAGACCTGCAGAACGCAGGCGCTCGAGTACGAGACGGACGTGGTGGTCATGCTCTTCCTGCGTGCGAGAGAAAATAAGGATATCGTCAATATAGACGACGCAGACGACGTCGAGGAGGTCGCGAAGCGTGTCCTGAATAAATCCTTGGAAAATACCGGGCGCGTTCGTGAGACCGAACGGCATTACCGTGTACTCGAAGAGGCCGAGGTGCGTGCGGAACGCAGTCTTCCACTCGTCGCCCTCGCGTATCCGGATGAGGTTGAACGCGTTCTTCAGGTCGAGAACCGTGAAGACGCGGCATCCTTGGACGCGGTCGAGAAGGTCGTCGAAGAGCGGGAGTGGGTAGCGATTCTTCTTGGTGATGGCATTGAGACCGCGGTAGTCGACGCAGAGGCGCAACTCGCCGCTCTTCTTGCGGACGAAGAGGACGGGCGAGGCAGCGGAGGATGTCGAGCGTCGGATGAACCCCTTACGCAGGTTCGTCTCGACGTAGTCGAACAGGACGCTCCGCTCTTGCTGCGAGAGGTGGTAGAGCAGGCCGAAGGGCGGCGACTTGCCGTCTTCGAGGTCGATAGAGGCGTCGAAGCCAGAGCGGTGCGGTGGGAGGTTCTCGACTTCGACCGGTGAGAAGACCGACGCGAAGTTGTGGTACTTCTGCGGGACGTGCTGGAGGAAGTCGTCCGGCGGTTCCGGAGGTGGCGGGGTAGATGTCGGAGTCGAAGAGGGAGGCTCAGGAGTGGTCGACGCCTTGTCGAGAGTGGCGGCGGCGACCGTGTACCCGGGAGAGCCGAGCGGGTGATACCAGAGGACGGCGGCATCGTTGTTCCGCGCGTACTTGCGGAAACGCGTGGAGTTGATGAAGCGCATGTCGAGAGACGGCGCTGTCGAGTCGGGAGGTGCTGAGGAGCCACTCGCGGCGTGCCCGGTTCGTTCTCTGCCGAGATGGGCGACGACCACAGCGGGAGGTCTAGGGTAAAGAATGGAGTCAGTAGAGGGGGCCCCGCTACGGCCACTGCCGATGCGGGGCGAGTACCAAGGAGTGACGGACGAAGAGAGGAACGAGACACCTCGAGCGTGAGGCCAGGAGTGCGCCTGATCCGAACGCGGGATGCGATCGGGTACGGACGGAGTGAGCGTCTGGCCGCGGAGGCCAAGACCGAGACCCACTATAGTCGACGTGCACGTCTGCAGCGAAGACACCGGATGCGAGAGCTGGATACGGCCTCTGCCGATTCCCAGGGACGAGATGGAAGCGGAATGCTTACCGCAACAAGAGAGCGAGAGCTGGCGGCGCGTCCAATCAATGGACGGGTTGTGCCGCTGCAGCCAGTCGAGTCCGAGGATGACGGGGTATGCGACAGAGACTATGCCGAGGGCGATGTTTTCGGAGTGGTCGTGGACGTTGAGGGACGTGATGATGTCGTGTGTGACGAACCCCGTCGCGATCGGGCGATCGTCCACTGCTCGTATGGGTATGGGCTCGTCCTTGAGGCGGCGAGGAAGATTATGACGGTTAGCAAACGAGAGGGAGACGCAGGAATCAGTCGCGCCGCTGTCGACGAGCGCGAACGTATGTATGGGTTTTCGATTTGGGAAGGAGAGAGCAATAGGAATGAAAAAATGTTCAGACGAATGGGGAGAGGCGAGAATGTGAGTCGAAAGGCGAAACCGGGGTGCGCCGGCAGGTCTAATCATCCACGACCCGTTGTTGAAACGGACGTGCGTCGGAGCCCCTGGCGGGGCAACCTGAGTCCCACTAGAAGGTGCCGGGAGCTCCGGGACTGGTGCTGAGCTCCCGCCTAGGCTTTTCCCGATGCAGCGGGGGCCTTAGGGTTCTTGCGGGGCTTCGCGCCGTTGGGACACGCCAAGACGATATGTCCGGCTTGCCCGCAGTACAGGCAGAGGCCTTCACGACGACGGCGGTCCTTCTCTTCCTGAGGAAGCGGACCTCGACGCATAGCGTCGACCTCCATCGGGACGACGTCGTTAGACGACGCGAAGGGCGCTGTCACCGTCGTGGTGACCGTACGGGTGGGGTGCGAACGTTCAGAGCGGGAAACGGAGTGCTTAGCTTTCGGGACCTCCTTCAGGCTGGCCTCGAGGGCGTGCAGCTTGTTGTCGACATTGATGACGGTCGGGACCCAGTCGTGCAAGGTCGCCGGACGCGCCGTGAGCAACAGCTCGCGCTGGAGATCGGGCTTGAGGCCTTGATCGAAGCGAACAATCTTGAGGTGTTCGTCCGTCCAGTTGAGGTAGCTAAGGTACTCGAGAAAGGTGTTAGCATAAGACGCGGCCGAGCCGGTCTGCGTGAGCTTGTCGAGCTTGACCAAGAACTTCCGAGGAAGATCAGGGTCCTGAAAACGCTCAGTGAACGCCTCGACGAGCTTCTTGTAGTCATCGAACAGCGCAGGCTTCGTGTTCTGGACGTAGTTGTACCAGGACGTCGGCGAGCCGTCACCAAGTCGAGAGACGAGGTACATTGAACGGTCTCGATCCGAACGCAAGGACTCGCGCATCAGATAGACGGCCGTGTCCAAATCCCGCAAGAACGGGACGACCTGGTTCGCCTGGCCGTTGAACTTACGCACCTCGACCTTGACCGAGCCACGGGGGCCGGGCACGATCGTGGTGGACTCGGTCGAAGCAGAAACAGGAGTAGAAGTGGGGACATACGGGGTTTGTGGTTGGGCTCGAAGCCGGTCAGCGAGCTCTGCCTGGCGAGCGGCCTGTTCTTGAAGGCTGGCTCGCAGCGCATCCAACGCCTCGAGCTGCCGTGCAGTGACATTTTCGGAGGCAGCAGAGCGGGCACCGAGGTTCACAACAGCCTGGACTAGGTACTGCTGGAACATTTCTTGGTTCATGGTGGATGGATCGAATGGACCGGGTTGTGGTGCCGCCTGCGGTGCTGTCGACGACGAGGCATCTTGAGGGGTGTCCTCGGTGTCGTTGGCGGAGAACCGTGGTGGCATGGTCGAAAGAATCGAGTGGTGGGAAGGGGCGTGGGCTGCGCGCTCGACGGGCGCCTATTCGAAGTCGAAGGCGAAGAGAGCCGAAAACGGATGAGCAGACGCTGTCGAGCGAGGAGAGGGGGCGGAATCAAACTGTAACGGGCGCGTTACCAAGAGAGGGCGAGACGAGACGGGGGAGCGTCGAGGGCGGGACTCGAGCGAGCAGGGCAAGGGCGCGAGAGGAGAGAGAGAGGGCAGCGGGGGCCCGGAACTGGTGTTGATTCCGCGCCGGTACAAACGAGCGAGCTGTAAGTATATAAACTAATCGATAGTTCCTGTGGAGGCCACGCGAGAACGCGCGCGGCCCCCAACAGACGGTCGGTAGTAAGGCGGGAGGCCGAAGGTCGAGTGCGCGACGTCGGGCGCGAGCGTACGAAAAGGGAAACTAAGTAGGAATGTATTCTACGAGTGACCGTGAGGCTCGTGTAACGGCGTGGCCGTTACATACGGCAAGAAGTCTTCTGTGATGTATTCCATCTCAGGCGTGCGGAATACAAGGTCCACTTCACCAATAGCCTGACCTGCCTGTCGTTGACCGGGAACCCTTACAATGAGACCTGCGGAAATGTTAGTGGTAGTCAGATAGGTTGAACAACGTTGCTTGCCTGCCTGGCCTGCAAGGTCTTCTGTGGCAGTCGTCGTGTTTCCAGACACTGTGTTTGTAGTGACGGCTGCTTCGCCTGAAGCGGGATGTGCCTTGTCGTCGTCGCTTTCGGTCAATGTAGTAGAGGAGGGGGTGTCTGAGCCAAGGCTGGGATACGTTAATGTCGATTGAAGGAGGAGACACCGTTGCACTTACGCCATTTGCCCAACAGGAATGCCATCGTTCTCAAAACCAGGAGCGTCAACAATATCCGGCATAACACTGAAAATTTTCAGTGAGGAAGATGTATCGGTTATAACTGAACTCACCGAGCACGTTTACCCTGCTTTGTGGGCGAGCCCACATCTGAGGTGTCGTCAATGACCTTGTGTTTGCGAGAGCCCGTCATGGTAGCGGGAAAGTCGAGAACGAGAAGACTGGGATGGGGTGATAAACGGTAGGGGAAGGGTGAACAGTCCCGATGGCAGGAGATGAGGCGGACGATGAAAGCTTTTACGACGCACGGGTCGGAAAACGGAGGGAGAGATTCATTCTGGTGGGATGTACTGCGAGCTGGCAGCGCCGAGGTAACGTCTGAAAATGCAGGCATGCATAATGAAATGCAAAACTGTCCACCGAGGCACACAAGCATTCATTTTAGATGACGTGGTCTGCAGGCATGAAGACAGCTATGTGCATGATTGAGGATCGCTGGAAGGAAAGATTACACACAGCGCCTATACGATGGAGACTACTCTACGGTGCTTACGCACGTGGCTGGATGAGGCAGCAGTTGCGAGTCCCGCATTGCTTTCTCGGGACCGTCGTCCCAGGACTTGTTCATTATACTGTGTGCTTCCCCTGACCTGCTCATCATGCAAGGCGGTGAGACGCCGACTCTGCGAAGCAGGTATGCTGGCAAATACTGATGTTGGTTTACCTTGTTCATCATAAGTTATCGGCAATCCCGCGCCTTGTAATTCTGCCATAGCAGATTTCCTTTCTTCAGTATTCCCTGTTAGCGCGATTGTTCTCTTTGCGAGCATTCGCAAACGGTGAGTTTCTTTTCGAACATCTTCTGACTGTCGGCATGTAATTTTTGCCTTTGAGAATGGACGAAGAATGATAACACCATCCAGGCTCGTCGCACGAGACAACATCACGTACGGTGCTTCTGTGCCAGTACACCCCGCGAGGTCAATGATGACACGTTGGAAAGTCTGACCTTGTGCTTTGTGCGCCATTATAGCAAATGCGGGCTGAATGGGAACCTGCGAGCGTTTTATGGAGCATTTTGCCTTGCTGTGGGGGTGTTTTAACGAGAAACTGACACTGTCTTGCAACACAGGAAATTCCCCATTATGCAATGAACTCATGCAAGCGGCCGGTATTCCATCTATGTGGACAACACATGACTTCAGATACCTTTTACCAGTTTTGCTATCTTCCGTGTATCGGATCGAGGTGAGTGTACCAATGCTACCATTGACGATTCCGCCTGCGACGTCATAATTCTGCGAAATTATGACCGGCATCCCTAACACAAGGGGAATTTTCCTTAATCGATGCGATGTCTGGCCTGAGTGTAGATTATCCAGCAGTGTGTCCGTTTTTTCATCATCAAGGACTTTTCCGCTATGAATGTCTTTAGCCCAGTACCAATGCAGCGGTCTGTTGGTCGCCTCAGCGAAAGCCTCTGTGGCTTTCACATTCATTGCGTCCTTCGTGGCATTGTCGCAGACTATCACAGGTGCGGAAGACCATCCATTATCGCCATCATTCAAAGAAACACCTTCATTGCCAAGTACCCTGGTCGATAGCAAATTGTAATCGGCATCTGTACATTTACCTTCGCGCAAGCGCGCAAGTAGGTCCACAAATCCTGAGTCTCCTCTTTGCCGCATCACTTCATTTAGAATGACTACTGTCGTGAACGACAGCCACAATAGTTTTCCAAATACTACGTCTTGACCTTTCGTCATGGCAGATTTATCATGGGTATTAACCCATGCGTACAATCTAGTCTCAGATACGGGAGGCAGCTGGGCGAAGTCTCCGGCAAGTATTATGTTAATCCCACCAAACGATGCTTCATTGCCGGTTGCCTCCGACAAAGCCGCACTCACTTTGGCTAGCAGTTTACACCCAACCATGGATACTTCGTCAATTAGGAGATAATCGACTCCATCCCACATCGCTTGCAAGTCGCGTTTCGTCTTTGAACCAAATTTTCCATCATTCCTCTGATCGAGCCCTAATGCAGCATGCAGTGTAGTACCTGAGATGTTCCGAGCGGCGACACCAGTAAAGGCAGCCAAACGTAATCGTCTACTTTGATTGCGAGCGGCGAAAAAATCAGTCAACGCATGTATTACACGGGATTTACCCGTACCTCCCGCGCCGCCCAAAAACATTCGCAAAGGCTCTGGGCGAGACTGCAACGAGTGTTTAGCTATGAGACGAAATGCCCTGGTTTGCTCTTGATTTAGATTCCATTTTTTGGCATGCGCACCTACATCCACAGCAACGTCGGTAGATGTAAAGATAGGTGCCCCAATACGTGTATCTGGCACGGAATTCGTTGTATACGATATGGAAGTTGATGATAAATCTCGAGTTCGCGGACTCGGAGCAGGTGGATCACCAGCGGATGAAGACTGTGCGCCCGAGTCCGAAGACCCAGGCTGTGTATTTTCCTGAACTTGCGGCTGTTCTGCCATCAACCGCTTCCACTCTTTACGTCGAGCTTCATATTCTGATTTCCATTTGGTTTCAATATTTGCTGTTTCACGCTCACACTCGTTGTCGACGTTAATAGAGCTCAGTATATGATCCAAGGTATGGCCAGGCGCGGAGCGGGAACTGAATAGTTTGTGTTTCTGAGCACAACCGACACAATCTTGCACGCGACTTTTTTCTCGGTCTTTGTTTGTTGACCGTGCATCTTGAACAGATTCAATATGGCTTGTGAGTGTAGAAATATCAATATCTTCAAGCTCCTCATTAACATGCACGGAGTCATCGCCCAATGCAAAGGCATTTCGACCTTTCCGGCTCCTCTGTCTACGCTGACCACGCTTGATATGATCGTCATGGCTATCGCGGCACTCATGCATGAGTTGCATATTATCCATGATTTGCAGATGGGATTGTTGGAAAAGAGGTGTATATGCATTATACGCAGTTGCCCAAGACTCATTACCATCGCGGAGATCCTCAGGCTTATACCACGGCTTAAACAGGATGAGCATAAGCCGCCGGTGTCTTTCCGTTTCATTATCACGATCTCGCCTTGGGATGGCGGGGCCTATGGGCACCGGTACAAAGAACTGCTCCTCATTTTCTACTACCACGCACGTCTTACGGTTACATTCAGGATGCGATGCGCTAAAATCAACAGTAAGTCTCCGTCTATGATCTGCAGCTAGATCATCTCCATCCAAAAAATCGAAGTTATTACTACCATCGTATGTTACACTGTCGTTGATGTTCTCAGCAAGATCCATATCAAACAGATTTTCGTTCACATCAGCCCTTTTTATAACTTTCCGTGTTTGAGAAACAAAATCCCAGAGTGTCATATCAGCGATTCTCGATCCACGACAGAGGTAGTCTGCAAGTTGTGAGCTGAGCTCCACTACCTCACCACTATTGGCAGTGTCTATACGTACATCATCTTCAAGCATATTATCTTCTTCAAACTCATCGTGATCGATTGAGTTCTGCATAGCAGTTTCGCTGCCAGTCTCATAATCCTCTGGTCCTTGTTCATGCTCACTGTTTGAGGTTGGGATGTCCATTTCAGAATTTGTAGTATCCTCTATCGGATAGATTTTATCGACAAGACGCTCAAATGATGGCCAGTATAAATTGGCGAATTTATGGCTGGTGAAGTGGTCCTCAAAGTTGAGTAGGTATGAAGCAACTTGTTGACCCGACAACTCTTGATTAGACACAATGGAAAATGCAGTTCGTTGTAAAACTCGCCGAGCCTTCTCTATCGGTTCGACAGTGCCAATGTCACCAATATCATTTAATTTCTTAAGTGCAAGCTCCAACGCTGCATAAGCTACGTGTGCCTTGAGTGGAGACTTTGTGATATAGTCCGTAATGTAGTATATGACTGCCTTTGCTTCCTCTCCACAACCAATGTATTGTATATCAATGTTACAACGCAGAGCCTCTAATAGTGTCGGGTTGTAATTATTTGCCATACCATCAGAAATGCGCAATGTCAGCTCACCCGTTTCAGGGTCATAAGTGGTCGCAGGTATAGTATTGTCTTCATCGAGGTCAAACCGGCATTTTGGAGGTCCTGTGCCACAATATTTGTAACAAGTTTCTGTATGTCGGTGAATTTGGTTTTTTTGTACGAGGTTGTGCAAATCTTGTATTCTGTATTTTTCCAAGGACTCACCGTGCGATGTAAGATCAAATCCACGATGTGTATCAGGGTGGAGCTTGGATACATTCTGTTCCACCGAGCATAAACTACCCGACTCAGTCTCTGTCTCTGCACCTAATTCAGGAATACTATTACTGATTGTATCATCAAGGAATTCAATCAGACGCGCCCCAAAATCACTATGGTCCGAGCCCTTTAATTTTTCCTGCAAGTCTTTTGGGTTTAGACTGCCCTCAACCCATACCATCATGTGGCAGTGTAGAGTACCACGTCCTTGTGCCTCGACACACCCATAATAGGACTTGACATGTCCCAGAATTCCGCCCTCATCGTGCGGTCCATTTTTTCGAAAGTGCAGTAATTCTTGAATGAACGCTCTCATATATATATTGAAAAATTGCGCACCCACAGCTGGGTTTTTCGCAATAAGTATAGACTGCTCCCAGGGATCAGGTACGTCTTCCGGCAAAAGTTCGTCGACATCAATGTCTGCTCCCGAGAGAAGTTTCACTACAGGATTATATATATCGGCAGGATTAATTGTCAGGTAAAAGTTCGGCATGCCATGACTAGCCATCATGGCTCGAATTTCATTTCGCATTGCAATTCTTGCAGAGGACGTTCCAGGTACGTTTCGATTGACCAACTGAACCTCTTTCATCAGCTCGACTAC
This sequence comes from Trametes meyenii, assembly GCA_022606255.1. Lineage (NCBI taxonomy): Eukaryota > Fungi > Basidiomycota > Agaricomycetes > Polyporales > Polyporaceae > Trametes > Trametes meyenii. The sequence goes on along the minus strand of JABYQG010000003.1, from coordinate 1,798,679 downwards.
TCGTTTCTCTTCCGAATCTTCGCCGTGAATAATCCCTGTTTCCGCAACACGCGCACAGACACGAGCCACTGCGGAATCCGAAACGGTCGAAAACCTGTCAGCAAAGGACCGAAAATGGTCACGGCGCACTTTGAGGCTCGTATTGAGCAAGACAGCCCTGTGTTGTAGAATATTAAAGGCAGTAAACATGAAAGAATGGTGTGTTTGAAAACGTCGATCGTGCATTAGCAAAGCGTGCCGTACATGTCTTTTCATTGATACGGGATACTTACGTTTGCCATCCTCGAAACCCCCAATACCATAGGGGAATAAAGAAGGATATATCATGGGGAAAAGCTCTGGGTTGCAGAACTCATTTACGGGTGTAGGACCATGTGGTATTTCCACATATCCTCCCCCTTTATGTTTGATGTGCCTTATTGCGGCAGCCCTGAGCTCATTCGCGGGTGCTTTTCCTTCGACGTCAGTAATGACGACTTTATGAAACGGCACTTCCTGTCTCGAAACGTCTCTCATACTTGCTTCGTTGATTTCTGCATCTGCGACAGTTTGATTGTCATATCTACTGACCGTCGCAGACGATCCTGATTGTTGCGAATCTACTACATGAATCTCATGGGGTAAGAGTCCATTTACGGGCAGCTGCTGCAGATGATCATTGTCTATGATAACATTATTATAAAGCGGATTGTTATGTTTTAACCATACTAGCGCGTTCAACACATATTCTCGATGCACAACTAGAGGCGTCGCTTTTTTCTCCAGCCATTCACGACTCGGAGGCGATGAACCAACAAAGATGACACAAATAGGCGTGATTATATCATCAACTGCGAGCGGCAACACCGATGCAAGATTATCGGGACGTTGAGGATGCACAATTATATGACCTTTCAAACCGCATTGACTGTTTGGTAACACCGGTGAATCCTCTGACTCTTTCTCGCTCTGCAGATGAACAATACAGCCTTTCGCACGACAACGAGCTACTATCTCATCTGCAAAAACCCAAAACGCTCGCGACCGTCCGCGAGCCACGACGAGCCCCACGAGCCACCGCGAGCCCGGCCTAGAACGCAAGCGCGCGCAACGGAACGACACTAGTTCCCGAGCGGCGCGACCTCCACGCCTTGGCTTGAGGAGCGCGCGGGAGCCCAGCGAGGGATCCTCGGGCTCGCAGAGGATTCTTGGGATCGCGGGGGATTGGCACGATAGGGAGCGCAGCCGCGGGGCCCGTTTGTACTTGATAAACCGGGCAATAAATTCGATCATATCGCTCTGAACAATATATGACAAAATGATATATTCTTCAATATCCGACGAGTTACAGATCAGGCGTACAGGCGGGAGAGGGAGATTATAAGAGTCAAGTATATTAGTAGCAGAATACATCGAGAAAAGGGGGGATCCTGAGGTGACTGCTGGGGATGAGTAGCACGCCGCACAGCAGCCCAAGCTGCACGCTGTTTCGGAAGTAGTTCCACTTGCGCGACCTGCCCGTGGAAGCACCGTGACGGCTGAACACACCTCTAACGAAAGAGAAGGTCAGCGGGGCCCCGCGCACGTTGCTAATAAAATGCACAAGTATGGCTTACGAACTTCGGAGAGCTTAGGATGTATCAATGATTAGCTGTGGCTGAGGTTTCAGTGATTAACTTACGTTGCTGCCCAGCAAACGAGGAGGCCGTCGGGTGCCAGGACGATCGTACCGATGTTGAGGAACAGCCCCACCAGTGATGTATGCGTCGGGGAAGCTTTGAAATCTGCTCGGAAGGAGAGGAAGGGCTTCTGAATCAATAAATGGCAGTTTGCCCATTAAAATAGATGCATATATGCATGCACAACTGACCTGATATACCACCCTGGAACTTCCATTCGGGTTCGGCATGAAGAATGAGAGCAGCGCTGAGATTCAGGCTGATAGTGAGCAGCTACAACTCTGGCAGGGAGACCGTGGAAGGGTACCTCGGGTCAGACGTCGTTCACGCACACGGTCGGAGTCACCTAAATACCTTGCATAATGCATATAGCCACGACAGTGGTCATCGTGACTATATATGCCGTCGGGGCGCACCCCCGAGAGTCGCATCGATCGTCTTCCACTGAGCTACGTCCACAGTTATCACGGCCGCGGTTACTAGTATTTTGTCGTACATCATTGTGGTCTTCGCACTGGTCGCGTCAAGCTTCAGCGGGGGCGCGAAGTTGACCGGCTACTGTACAAATATAATAGATATTGTCAGCATACGGTCTCATTGAGAATGGGCTCACATGGTACTGGCGTGGGAGCGGGCCGTGCTCAGCTGGTATGAGTGTAGAGAGGGAGACCTGCCTTGGCACAGGAATGGGTAGCAAGGCCATTTTATAGCGTTGGGGAGACCATAGGGCTGAGATCGCGTGGCCCCTGCCTATCTGGGCTATGCGTTGGCTAACTGAGGAAGGATGACGCATTGAATTAGCCACTTGGGCGTCCGCGCGTCTGTCACATGACCATAACTTTGTTTTGTTGAATTTCGGTCTCTCTCACCCTCTGTCACCCCAAGATCATGGCGATGATCTCGACGTGTAGGCTGCAGGTCAGAACACGAAGAAGGCAGGGCTCTGAAGCTAGGACTAGAAAATGGCGAGGGCCCGTAGTATCAATTGCAAAGCCACAGTTTAGTACTGCTATATTGTTAACAATTGATTATATGACGGGAACTCTATGACATTGGAATTACTGGGCCTAGGTAAGCTCGTGGGCGGCTGCCATCGTGCGCGAGACTTTCACTGGATCCCAATCCAAGGCGCTAGGCTTCCCGAGCCACGAAGAGCCAGAGGCGTCTCGCGACAGCTCGCGCGCGTGGGCGAGACTTTAGGCGCTCGCGTTCTTGACGAGCCGTTTGGGTTTTTGCTGATGCTGCTCTTCAATAAACGACAGACATGACAATTGAGGGGGGACAGGTCCAGTATACATCCTGTTTGCCAATGCTAGTGGTGGCATTTTTGTGGCTTTCAGGCTTCTCGCACACTCTCTGCACAGCGAAGCGACCGGGCTAGACCCATCGGCATGCGGGGAAGAAATGCCTTCGGGACATAGTAAAGTACCAGTCTCAACGCCATATACAGATAGGTCGGGGAAAACCAGGTTTGGAATACTCTCTCTAATGTCATCTGCGCAGCGTAGGATATCCAACGGAAGATCTTCCAGTGCGGTTTGCCGTTTTTCTTTATCTGCTTTCAAAGCACCGCAACAGGCGCACGTAAATTGTCGCAAAGCATTGGTCGACGTTTCACGGCGAAAAGCTCTAATCAAACGTTCTTTCAGTTCCGAGCTAACAACCCTCGGCCAATCCTTGCGTATTTGTTCACGCTGCGCATGCGCCTCGGATTTTCTCGCATCGGCTTTGGCATGGCTTAGGTGTCGTTTGTCAGATAGGGATTTTCCTTTTTGAAGCTTCTTGATGTATTTACGCATCTCGCGTCTCAGCTGCGACGTACTAGATGATTTGTCGTAAACTACTCGGTGAGCATCGAGGATGCGGCGCAAAGGTTTGAGGCTAATCTTGGGAACCAAATGTTTCAACAAACGGAGCTGCATGTCAGTCTTGGTAGAACTTTCTATACCTTCATCATCGGTCGAAGTCGCCGCGAACTGTGAACAGTCCGGACCCTGTTCGCGAGAACAACTACCGTTCGATAGGTGTGCGAATAGAATTGTTTTAAGTTCCTCTCTCCTCATTTCCCTGGGTTGTAACCCGTGCAAAAGCGCCGTATGTCGTAGGTCAGCTAGTTTCATATGCTCTATGGAATTTACAAGCGCAGATAAGGACGAGAACGTTTCAGAAGCGGTCCGTGTAGGGCGCGTGTCCAACGACTTGATAAAATGTTCGAGATCGTCCATCATTGTTGTAATACTTCCCGGTTCGTTACGCTCACAGACAGGTACTCCCAGCAGCGTACATAGCTTGTACGTTTTCTGATAGTCACTCACATTAATTGCCTTCCTAAGACACACCAGTAGTCTGTCACGCAGTGAGCAGGGAGAATCAAACGTGCCGGCGACTCGCATACACCCAAGGGAATCGTGGCGGGTAGCCGCGCACTTACCGCTCAATAAATGCGTCAAAAGCGCCGATTGACATTCAGGAAACGGCCTACCCGGATCAACCCCATGCGCCAAGCACTCCGCTTCGACATCCACTTGCGTGGACGTAGTGGTGAACAGGTTCAAATTGCTTCCATCACCTATGATGCGAGAGATACCAAATACTATATTCAAAGGTTCGCCATGCAATGTGGGGATTACTCGGGCACTATACATGTTACTTCCCGGGCCAGGGGAGGACGATGAACTACGCTGATCGCCTGCAGCAGAAGAGGTGGGATTAACGTTGGAATGCATGATACCTGTACACCGGATCATGAGCAACGTATCACTCTCATGACTCGGACCACATACCATGAATTGGACTTCTTTCCCAGGTGTGGTCAATGCCGGCGATATCGTGAACGGGATCATACACCACGTCATGGTGCACAAAAGCGCCTGTTGCGTTTAACCAATCTCTTCCCAAAACAACGTCGCAGTCTCGAAGATAGCCTACTTGGAGTAGTCCGCGTGATACGAACCATCCGCTCGGAGTAGGAACTATCACCGGACCCCTAGTCGTAAACGTAAGCCCCGATGGTTGGGTGACCAGAGTACGTGGAATGTTATGAGACAGAGCAAACGATGTCGACACAGTGCTGACAGACGAGTTGGAGTCGATTCGAATGGCGGCAGATACATCAGCGCAACGACCGGAAATGAGAGCCATGGAGGCGAAACACTGGGAGAGCTCGAGGGATATGGTTAGGGGTCTCCAGGCGTACGCACGGAAGGCGAGGTCACACCGTGCTTGTGCCAAATCGTAGCAAACAATAACGATGACGTAGCGTTTCACGTGATTTTTCATTTTTTGGCGGGCGGCCTGCGAGAATTGCAGACCGTGAAGACCCACTACCTAGAGGTAGCGGGGATCTGAATCTATTGTTTTCTGCACACAATTTAAGCCACAGCGCAACCAGCACTGAATTACTCGCGAAGAGCTAATAGCAACGGTACGGCGCAAGCCTTGTTCAACCTCCACCCGGACCTATGTTTGCCCAAGTTGGGTCGGACTCTGCCTAAGGATACATGCACATTAACTCAAGTCACTTCCTTAGTGAGTCTTGATGTGTGTGAAGATGAATTTCAATGCTGCTTCCCCAAGTCCCCCGACTACACATACATCGGTGCATGGGACGTTTGTCGGTGTCCAAGTTTCAAGAAATGTCTACCTAGTCTCCAACCCCGGGGACTGTCCAGAATCAAAAGAACCACCCGATCTACAATTGGAACGAAGATCACGACCATCTCCTATAGTGTAACCTAACAATCGCGACCCTACATGACCTGAAGCCTACCTGGAGAACGGGCTCGGCGTGAGCCGCAGTCGCGCCGGGTCCACAACCTGCACCCAGTCACCGCTACTCGTGTCCTCGCCCTCACCCGGTCTGGCCCCCGCGACTAGCGTCGGCGCATGCTCCTCGCCGAGCCCGCCCGGCGTCGTGCGGTACGTCTCGTACACGCTTCCCTCCGCATCCTTCCAGTTCGCGTCATCGAACGCGATTGTGGTGTCACGCCGGATAGACACTACAATCCCGGGGATACGCGGCTGCCGGCGCGCGGGTCAGTGGGGAGGTTGGGGGACGAAAGGGAGGTAGAAGAGGCAAGGCATGAGGAGGAAGCGGGAGGAGACACAAATAAGTGGAGAACGGGATACGACATACGCTGGTTGCTTGACCCCACAGCTGTAGGAGCTGGCGCTGACTATTCGCGCGAGCACAAGCACGGGTGCGAGGCCCGAACCGAAATTGAAAGAGGTTGGTGAGGCGGGAGGTGGGTGTGTCAGTGTAGTATGGGTCGTCGCTGACACGGGTGCGCAGGCCCTCACGGGCGTTCAGCATCGAAAGAAGCGAGACAGAATACACTGGGAAGCGCACAGCGTAAGTTGAATGCAGTTGTCAACTCGTGCGGATAGGGGGACAAGGGGGAATGCGTACGGTGCGTTCCAATGTAATAGAACACGACGTAGATGGAGGCGGCCGGTAGGAGGAGGACCTGAGGTTGAGATACGGCGCCGTGAGTGGAAACACTACAGGGATGCGTGGGCGCACGAGTAAGTACACACCATCAATAGAGAGAGCACGGCACAGATGCTTCAATCATGGACAGCCCGCGTTAGTACGTGCATTTCAACGTGCGTACGCGGAGAGTATTTCCAGTACCTGGTAAGTAGCCCCGTGTTAATGGTATAGAACAGGAGTCGGTTGATTAGTCGGTCAGATCTGCGAAGATGCACTGTCACCGATACTCCGGCTAGCCGTACGTCTCGTTCTATGGTCTTGTACGTACCCACGGGAGCCAGTCCGAGACCTAACGAGAAGAGTGACCAGTGTGCCGGATAGAAACAGGTCCGTCGCGGCGGTCATGGCGTTCAATGCCACATCAAAGGCCTTCGCATACACCGTCAGCGCACGGGTACACATGGGAGACCGCGTACGAAAAATTGGGTGTTTGCGTCGGGAGGCGAGCAAAAGCTCACCTGCAAGTTGATATCGTCGTTTACGCTTTCAATCATGAAACTGAGGGTGTTCAGTAAAGAAGCCATCTTTCTCAAGTGAATGAAAGACCACAACCTTTCGATAAACAGAGCTGCGTTTTTGAGGGGCAGGTTTGAACGTAGGAGCTTGAATATATGCACACGGAACCCAATCTGCCAAACACTCACTGGAGGCCAGGCCTAGTTTGGAGAGGTCGTGACCGGTCAAAACGACCACAATGCAATACTACTAGTGCAGAGAATCCTCACCGAAGTCGGTCATAACGAATAACGCCTGGGAGATTAGGGCGGGCGTTGGTAAATGTGTTAGAGCCGAGGTCAGCGTGTGTGTTGCTCACCAAGGCTATCGTTAAAGGCAGACTCTTGCTGACTGTAAAGGAGGTTAATGGAATTGTGATGAAGATTCGTTTCTAAGACACGCACGCGACATGATACGGAAAGTATAAAATCTAATAGTATGATATTTGACAAAGAATGAGTTCTTCTGATGAGTTAGAGGCAGTAGTACTCACGATTGGACCGCGATGACCACGAATGCCTAGAAGCGACTACCTTCAGAGTTACACGTAAAAGTAACAGCATTTAACCATAGTTACGTTACAAAGAATCTGCACCTGGGGTAAGGACACTGAGCTAGACCCAACGGTGTCTTTTACGTTCTGTAACCCGAAGGATACGCACGTTTGACATCCTGTAGAAGTAGATTAACATCGAGTTTATCTACCATTGTCCGAACGTCAGCAAGCGGAGCTTACCATGGTAAGTTGGTCATTCCTGACGCGACGAATTTCTTCTCGACCAGATAAACCCACACTTGGTAGGAGAAGTCCTCCGTCAGTGCGAGAGAGCGCCGTCTCATAAGAAATAGCATCACGTACTGGTTGCGCCGTATAACATGAGATGGCACGCATCAAAGCACCATACCGCCGCCACCTTCATGCCAGGTTCAGTTAGGACGTCTGTTCGTAGGGCTACGCAATAAGAACGAGACAAACCAGAAGTTGCAAAAATCTCCTATCGTGGCTGTAATGCTTATAGTACCACCCCGCTTGCGCCGTCGAAACTATATTTCTCTGGTTTCATTATTCAAAAGAATGACGACGTCGATCAATAGCGTACCCCCAAACAGACTACAAACAATTGGTACGATTGAGAATCTAGTTCTGAATTCTGAGGACTTCTTTCCTACTCACCAAGTGGTAACTGCTAGTCCTACGAGAATGACTCCTATCCTGCCAGCGGGCGAATATCAGCAATCATACGTTTCACTCCGATACACCCTCGACGTACGTAGCATTCATGTCAGGGAGCGGGATAGCCTTGGAAGTCATCACCGTGGTGCATTCGACGCACGATTGTCAGCGTCGAGAGGAAGTTGCGATTCCCGGTTAGTAGTAGGAGGGCAGAGGCTGGAGGAAACGGAACACAAAACGGGATCGCATATTGGCCACTCTAACGGGATTTAAACTGCGCCGGATGATTTGAGAAGTGTCTCTGTCTTCGACTTCCCGGTGGTATTAGCATGAGAGAAATGCGTTACTAGGAAGTATTCGGACGGATTCGACACTGCCATCCAATGAGGGAACTGGCGGTGGCCGGTGCCGGCCAGGCTCTAATCCGAATGGTACGACCGTCAAATACAGAAGTTCTAGAGAAGGTGAGTGACCTACCTTCGCTATGTACACCACCTGTTCCGCAGGTGAGCTGTAGGGTGAGCATGGAGAAACGAAGTGGAAGGTCAAACCGCAAAGAGGTCGTCCGCATCAACGTGCTCCCAACGCCCCGACCATCGGCGCTTCCCGTAGACATGCGATTCGCCCACAACCACGCGTTGGGAAACTCTGTATTCAATAGCAGACGCACCGGAAGGATTGGATCGGATGCTATTAGCGTGCTGATCACCTTCATTTTTCCGTCCCAGTTCCTCCGGGCCTCCTGTAAGTCCGGCAAGCGAAGATACCTTTGATCACAAGCTGGATTACGTCGCGACGCCATAGTGTTACACACATGATCTACAACGGCCAATATAAATACGCCCTTGGGGACCTTGGCGCTCAAGGTTTCAAGCCCAGCGGGGGAAGGCCGGCGGCCTTTAGGTCCGCGTTGATCTCGTCGAGGTGGTTGATAAACTGACCCTTGAGATTGTCCCACATCTTGGGCTCGTGTTCTGCAACACGGATAGTGACCGTTAGCAGAGAGCCGCGATTGGACGATTCTTAATCGTACCGTGTAGCTTGCCAGTCCTCTTCATCGCGTAGTCTGTGAGTGTGAGTTGCATGGCGGACTCAAACATGAACGCTTGAAAGCCATTAGCATATGCACTAGCCTATCATAAACGAGGCTATACCCATCGTGCCGTCGTGGACTCTCATCGGCGGCAGCTCAGTCTCCGTTGCCTTTTTGAACTCGTCGTACGAGACTGGTCCGACCACTAACATGAGACACGGCTGAGAAATGTCGCATGGGAGGGACGCACCGCCGTGTGGGCAGAAACCGTTCTCAAAACTGAATCCGCCAGGGGCGAACGCGTCGCTGCGACCACCGTAGTCGCCGTAGATGAGACCCATCATCTCCGTCGCGCAGTTGCGGTGGTAGAACTACCCGCAGTACGGTAAGTATGTCAGCATATAGCAAAAGAGAGAAGGATGGGGGTTTGGCGTACCGGAGGGCGGAAAGTGCCGGTAGCCACGTCCCAGCGGCCGCTGAATATGAGGAAGTCGGCCAGGGGCGCGCCGGGCGTCTTGGACTTGGCCGTGAGCACGCAGAAGATGGAGGGGTCGATGTGGTCCTTGTTGATGCTACCGACGTGCGCGAACTTCTCCAATGCGTACTTGTAGGGTACGTAACTATGCCGGGATTAGTACTCACGCCGACGCCGTTTTACTCGATCGAGTATCAGTACTCACTTGCCGTGCCACGCCACAACGTCGAATGGAGTGTGCTCCTGCTTACAGGAGAACAACTTCCCGCCGACCTTGTACACGACTATTACAAGTGTCAGCGGGAACGATGAGCCGGCGGCGTCCCGCACCTACCCTCCCAAGGCGACTGATCGAGATCGAAACTTGCTACGGGGCTCTCAAAGTCTCGGGTGTTGGCGAGACCGTGGGTTCCCAAAGGGCCCAGGTCTGGAAGCTCGAAATGGGAGCCGAAGATTTCCAGGATGTCTATTCCCACCGGTTAGCATCTAAGTAGAGACGAATAGTAGCGTGTTGGAGTTCACAGCCGCGAACTGGTCCGTCGGGCAGACCGACCTATCACGAAGTGGCTCAGAAGGTAGAACACTATCAAATCCGCGGCGATGGGTGTATCACCTTAAACTTGATACCACGCTGGATAACGATGAACTCCCCCGGTCTGACCATCAACCTACGAAAACATTAGTTTATTAGACTCGGTGACCCATGCGCATGATCTTACCTTCCAAGCTCGGTCTGAATATCGAGGCGCCCCTGCTGCGGGAGGATCAGGAAATCCCCATCGTTGTTGATGAACGCCCTCTTTGCCATAGGCTCGTTCGCCGCGTAGATATGTACGGCCAACCCTTCACGCAGAGTCGGCTCGCCGTTTCCGGCGAGCGTCTTAAGGCCCGACACGAAGTCGGTCTTGTTGTTGTCTGAGGGAATGTCGAAGGGGTGCCACGCGAGCTGGGTGGGACTGAAGTGTACTTTCGGGTTGAGAGGCAGGAAACACGACTCTAGCTGAGATTATATGTCACAGATCAGGCATGATCGTAGGCCAATATGTTCAAGTACTCACATGCGGATTGTCTGGGAGCGGCGAGAATCCCTGATGCGCAACAGACGGCCGAATACGGTACAGCCATCTGCAGATATAAACAGTACTTAGTATGCTGTGCGACGGAACTCAATAATAAACATACACTGATTGGTTATCCCGCCGTGGGGTCACGAAGGGCGTACCATTGATCTACAATGATCAGCTATTATACAATCGGCTTTAGTGCGGCGAGGCTTACCCCTTCGGTGTAAAGGTCGTACTTCACTCGCCGAGGAGTGTTCTGGGCGAATGGTAATGTCCCCGGACTAACATTATGAGGTCTCTTTCCCAAGTTTTATTACTGAAAAACTTACATCGCTTCAGAAGCAAAACGATTGCCAAAGCCGGCCTGGTAATGGTAGGGGTCGCTCTCGCTGGGAAGAACTGCGTGCGTGCCTTGAGCGCTTGCACCGAAGGTACTCTGCATAGGGTGGGTCTTTGGAGCATATAGGGGGGACGAAAAGGCGCACCATGTTGATGAAGGCTTCTTTTCTTACTTCTCTTCTGGACGAAAGGTATGAGAGGTGCGCGATGCGTGATGATGTCGTTCTGCTCTGCATCCCTGCCCTTTTTATATAGGCCAAAACGCGGAGCCCCCGATTTGCGTGAACGTATTACGCTCATCTAGTATCGATTGTTCAATTAGCCCGGGGAACCCTAACGCCTACCCGAGGCGACAAACAGTCGAGTCGCCAGTACCAGGTCGTGTGCTTGGCGTGCCCGGCGGTCCCGGGTGCTTGTCTAGGGGATATATTCTCATGAAGGGCACGCCGCGACGCGTAGAGGATAGCCGAGTGACCTTCTCTGAAGCACGCAGCGTTTTAGCCATCATGTTAGCCTGAGAGGGCGGTCCCGTCAAGGGCGCCGTCCGCTGCTGGCCGCCGCCACCTGAGAGGCACTACGTCAAGCTCACGGCAGGGACGTCTAGAGCGGCAGGGGATTTAGGCGGGGCCCGCGCAAGGGAGATACAAAGCTTTCCCCAATTGGCGGTATTCTCTCAGCAGAAGGACGGCCGGGGCGAGTGTAGAGGCTGGAAGGAGCGTGCGTGAGAGCATCAGCTGAGCGACCACTGGGGCTCCCGTCCGCCGGCCATGCGCTGCCTCGCGGAGTCGGCAGTCATGGGAGTCAGGGAGTTGGCGTCGGCTACTATCAGATGGACGAGGGGCAGCGTTCGACGGCGCCGCCCGCGAGAGCTCGCGGCGGGAAGCAGGCCGCCGACGGAAGCGGCGTCCCACGTTGGGCAACATGCTGTGCGCAGTACCGGCACCCGTCGCTCAAAAAGGAATGTTCTGTAGTACGAACATAGCGCCGGGCGCGGGGCGGGCCCCGGACCTGCGCTCATGAATGTTCTGCCCCGTTTTCGTACCGCCGGACATTGAAAATGAAGCATAGACAGCTGCTAAAATTGGCGCTTTAGAAGCTGTCAGAAGGGGAGAATGGACCGCTTATTGCTTGATCGTTCAGGCGCACACGATGCAAGTTTACAGCCAACTCGAGAATTTTGCATTGCTTGTAGTACCCTTCCAACGTTACATCATTGTGCTGGTAGTCTTTATAACATGTATCATCAGAGGCCCGGGACAATTACAGCACGGAAACGCGCCGTGGCCCGGTGATCATATGCCTCCTGAGCCTTCGCGAGGGGAAAGAGCTGAACCATGCACTTGATGCCGTGCGCCTTCGCGAATGCGAGGCATTCTTCGCTGTCGGTCGCTTGGCCTGACGGCCACCCTCTGATGGAGAGGCGAGATACGATGAGGGGCGCTAGATGGAACATGCACGGCAAATCAATAATTGCAAAGAAATATAACACTGCAGAAAGAGAACGCACTGGGCGGGATGGTGATCGGCTCGGGTTGCAGAGCAAGCAACAGTAGAGTGCCATCGATGGCAAGCCCTGGAAGGAGGCTCTGAATGACCTCGGAGTTCGGTGCCGTGCACATGATGACCTTTGCGCCGCCCAATGCCTTCAGGGCCTCAGCTTGATTCTCCTTGGAACCGTCGATGAATTCGTGAGCGCCGAGCTGGCGGGCCATCACTTCCTTTGACGAGCCGGAAGAGAGGGCAACGACGCGATACCCCATCGCGTTTGCGACTTGGAGAGCAAGGTGTCCCAGGCCTCTGTTGCAAGTGGGTAAGTATGAGAATGCCGTACAGGATGGGTGGCCGTTGGCGCCCCTACATACCCGATACCTTGAACCGCAACATAGTCCGGCGGAGTGATACCCATGTGGCGAAGAGAATCTAGGCGTACAATTGAGAATTCCTTGCATACGCGTCAAACAAAGTTTCTGAACGCGCACTAAATGTAGTAATCCCCGCGCACAGGAGAGGGGCGGCTTCCGCTGGGTCGAGCCCGTCTGGGATAGCGACAACGGCTTCACTCCGTAGAGTAACGTACTCTGCATACCCGCCGTCCCTGAGGACACCTAGACACGCTATGAGTAACAGAGATCGGAGTCTAATCAAGAAACCCCGTGCTCACCGTTGATATCTTCTTGTGCACAGCTAATATAATCACCGACGCGGCACCGGGCGCAGGAGTGGCAGTGACCGCCGTGCCAGCCGCCGCCTACCCGCTGGCCAAGTGTCCACTGTTTCTCGGTCGACGGAATGGCGACGACGTCTCCGACAATTTCGTGGCCCGGAATACGGGGAAATTGGTCTCCATATCTACCGTCGGGAACGGTTGCGTCACTGCCGACCGAGACGAACAGTGAGCCCGAGCGTCGTGGAGTCCGTTTAGAAAAGCAAACCTTCCGCAAACGCCGCAGGCAAGGACCTTGACGACTATCTCGTTGGGCTGGGGGTCCTTCCACGGAACGATGATCTTCTGGAGTTTGCCTCCGAGTTCAGCGAAGGCATAGGCGATATATGAGTCGGGGTGAGCGAGCGCAAGAGTCATCGTGAATATGAGTGAATAAGCTGGGGATGTGGTCAAGGTGAGTCCGTCGCCAGCATGGTTTTATACCAATTCCAGTGCCGCAGGTCCCTTCAGATCCTCTTTCGCGGTCCCTACGAGCGCTGCTAACTCCGCCGTCGCCCGAAACAGGTTGAAGGTAGTAGCATGATCGCCTCCGAACTGCGTCGGACGCGATGCGGTGAGTACGTGTGCGACTGGACACACCTTACACGCAACCCGAAGAGCACCGGGTCGACAAGGGCAGCAGGCCTTCGAGAATGCGCCCGCAGGTAACGGGATGACGTGAATGCGTTTCTTCAAAACAACCTTTCGCGCGCAGCACCGCCAGCGTGTCCACATGTATGCAGATCGGGGATAGGATTCCGAGAGCCTTCAAGCGAGCGCATGAAACATACAACGTGTAACGGGTATTATCCCCTACGAGTCGGACGTCAATTAGGGAAGAGCGATATTTTGTCTTGTATGGGCTTCTCTGTCCAATGTGTAGGGGAATGAAATGAGCCACAGTGCGAACCGCAGCATGGTGCAATGGAGGCCTTAAAATCGTAAGTACTCGATTGATACGGCAATTTGGGTCGGAACAGAGCACATACTAGTGATAAAGGCTTCCTAAAGGGGTACAGTTGCAAGCCGAGCCGATTTGCATATTCTTAGGTCCAGAAAACGCGCGATCTCAGACACGCCAGAGACACCTGCAGGAGTCCATCAAGTCAGAATATGTCGCTTTGTGTGCACACGGGTGCTATCCAACGATGGAAGATGATACGCCAATGACTCGATACAATTCAGCGTATCGCTATCTCGCGAAGAATGTCTTCTGTGTCTGTGTTCAAGGCCACCCTCACCGTGTCTTCCCCGAGACTGGGTCTGAAAATGAGAACACGAGCCTGTTAAGAACTGTGATCGTAGTTAGCACATGCACATTCGAACGGGTACAATTCCTACCAAGGCGGGTCACGCAGCCTGATAGTTAAATGGCGTGGCGTTAAGCTCGTTGATGTACATTTATGAGCTGTGGACGCTTTGAAGCTTTCTAGTAAACATTTTTGCAGTACATCCGTCAGGAAAATGGCTGCACGACCATGTAGACCGCTTGCCATTGAAGAAAACGAAACCCGTCTCAAGGGGTGCCAATGCAATTTTTTAACTCCCGTGTGTTCCTGTGGCCCAACGTTTATCTATTCGATGGTTGTGAAAGTTCAAGGGTCAAATGCATCAGGAAAATCCAGAAAGAACCTCAGTAAGAATAGGTACAGTATGCGCGATACAAACCTGTGGACGTCCGACGATGATCCTTCTGCTTGAGAGCTATCAACCTGAGAGGTGCGGCGGTTATGATAACCGCTAGCCACGATAAGGCCGAAACACTCGTTGAGTCGGGCGTTCAAGTTGAGTATTGAACCTTGATAGGATCCCGCAACTTGAGCAGTAGTAGATCTCGGTGATCCATTCCTTCGATTTCTACCCTCCAGCTGCAGAGCGCGAATGTCTAGTGGACTGGCCAAGCATGGAGTAGACCCAGACAATTCACAGAAAATTTAAAGAAAGGCCGCAGCGGCACAGACACGTCGCACTAGAGATCCATGTGGGCGTGTTGAGCGGATGCGTCATGGTCGACGCAAGTACAGAGGACTCGGCCAGGATTCGGCGCTGCCTCGACTGTCGGCGTCGGCGCTAGCGACTGTGCAGGCACTCCGGAGCCGACGGACCGAAGGGCGGGCCTGAGAATAAAGACGTCAGAGCAGCTCGCCCGGCGCTAACGGTTTATCTCGCCCCCAATCAGCCTTCGCAGCTCCTTCACGACTCTCTACGACCTCCACCCACGCCCATACATCCAGGAGCCGTAGTACATTCACCATGGCCGGCACGCAGGCGCAATTTCCTATCGACATGAGCAAGCTCCAGAAGTATGCACACCAGCGCGCATCATAGATCTCGCTTAACCGATTTATACCAATTCACGCATCCCAGGCTTACGCTCGACCCGTCGAAGCCTCAGCTTACGCCGGAGCAAAAGGCGACGTTGAAGAACAACATTCAGATTATGCGTGATGCCATCGTTCTTTTCACCGCGACTGGTGCAGCGCGGGGTGTTAGCGGGCACACCGGTTTGTCCTAGCTAACCTGGCAATGGTGTTCAAGAGTTCGTTCGAAGCTCACCTTCCCGATTCAGGTGGTGCTTACGACACCGTTCCCGAGGTCAACCTGCTCCTCTCCCTGTTCAACCATTCGGATAGCTATGTCCCCATTCTTTTCGACGAGGCCGGTCGGTACATCTTCGTTGCCGAATATGCGTTCTAGCGCGCTAAACACCAAGGCTTCCAGGGCATCGCGTTGCGACTCAATACCTCGTATCCGCCCTCGAGGGCCACATCCCGTTCGAGCACCTCCTGCACTACCGCGAGGCCAACTCGAAACTCCCCGGCCACCCTGAGCTTGGCCTCACCCCTGGTGTGAAGTTTTCCTCCGGCCGTCTCGGTCACGTTTGGCCGTGGGTCAACGGTATCGCACTTGCCAATCGGGAGAAGACCGTGTTCATGCTTGGATCGGATGGTTCCCAACAGGTAGTCTCTTTTGCACTATCCTATCCACGCACGTGGGTCACATGCTGAATCGCGAGATGTTAGGAAGGTAATGATGCGGAAGCCGCCCGCTTGGCCGTCGCTCAGGGTCTCAACGTCAAGTTGATCATCGACGACAACGACGTAACTATTGCCGGTCACCCCTCGGAATACCTGAAGGGCTATGACTTGACGAAGACCCTCGGGGGTCACGGCCTTAAGGTTGTCACCGTCCAGGGCGAGGATATCGATGCTTTGTGGTCCGCTTTGTGCGAGATCATTGCCTACAAGGGACCTGCCGCCAGTATGCGTTTCTTTTCACTTTCTCAGGCAGCATTCAGCTCACTTCCACCCAGTTGTCTGCAAGCGTAAGATGGCCCCGGGTGTACGTATACCAAGTATCTTGTAACAGGCGACTATTAAATATCCTTCCAGATTGCCGACATCGAGGGGACTACGCACGGTCATGATGTCATTCCCGTCAAGTCTGCTATTAAGTACCTAACCGCCCGTGGCTACCCTGATGCGGTCGCCACCAACATTCTTAGCAACATCAAGCCCAATGCTGTGCCATACCTCTATATCGGATCTACGAAGGAGGTCGGCGCCAACCGGGTCGTTTTCGGAGAGGCGGTCAACTTGGTCCTCGACAAGCTGTCGAAAGAGGAGGCCGCCAAGAAGGTCATGGTCATTGACAGTAAGTATAACTACCTACTCAATAAACGCGATGCCGACTCAAATCGCTATCTGTTCAGGTGATCTCGAGGGCTCAACGGGGTTGAAGGTCATTCACCAAAAGCACCCCGAAGTCTTCGTTCCCTCAGGCATCATGGAGCGCGGAAACTTCAGCGCTGCGGCAGGTTTCGGTTTCGACAAGGACAAATTTGGTGTCTTCTCCACATTCTCCGCCTTCCTTGAGATGATCATCTCCGAAGTCACCATGGCGCGCCTCAACTTCTGCAACGTGCTTTGCCACTTCTCCCACTCTGGTGTCGACGAGATGGCCGATAACACCTGCCACTTCGGTATCAACTCGTTCTTTGCCGATAACGGCCTCGCCGACACCCAGACATGGCTGTACTTCCCCGCCGACCCTACGCAGATGACGGCCGTCATCAAGCGGGTCTTTTTCGATCGTGGCGTCCGCTTTGTTTTCTCGACTCGTTCTAAGGTACCGTGGCTCCTCAAGGAGGACGGTTCGCGCTTCTACGACGAGAACTACGAATTCGTGCCTGGCAAGGATGAGGTAATCGCAGAGGGCACTGACGGCTACGTCATCTCATACGGCGACATGCTCTACCGCTCGTGGGATGCTGTCCTGCGCGTGCGCAAGGAGGGCCTCAACGTCGGTCTCATCAACAAGCCCACCCTCAACCTTGTCGATGAGCAGGCCATCCGCAAGGTTGGCTCGAGCCCCTTCGTCTTGGTCGTCGAGTCTCTGAACCAGAAGACTGGAGTAAGTCATGTCCCACGACGAAATGAAGATCATTGCTGAAACTCTGTATAGCTTGGCTCGAAGTTCGGCACGTGGCTGCTCGAGCGCCAGCTCACGCCCCGCTACGGCTACATTGGCACCAACAAAGAAGGTTGTGGCGGCCTTTCCGAGCAGATCCCCTTCCAAGGCCTCGACCCCCAGTGTAAGTGCTCCTTACATCTTACTCTCGTTATTTACGCCTTCTCACGGTCGATCCCGCAGCGATCATCCTCAAGATTAGGCAGCTCGCTCAGTAAGCGTCATTTCCGGGTCAAGACTTCGAGCATGTGTACGACTACTCAGTAAGAAGCGACGTGACAAAATGTATCGGACATAGACATAGGAAAGAAAACAGGAAGCAGTTGTATGTCAACGGCAATGTATCATGTTCACGCTCCATCTGTCGCCTACACTCCATCATGCGTGTGTGCTTTTGACCACTCGGGCCGCGGCCAATGCCGCTCATCGTAACGAAAGTACGGTAAGTACGGTAAGTACGGTACGCTTTGTCTTCTCCGCCACAATGGTCAATGATACACTCACGCTGACGACGGTCGGGGGGCCATTTCTCCGGTTTGCTCATCCCTCCTTCGTTTGCATGGCAGAAGAACACCTGTCGTGTGTATATGCAAGTGGCCTTGTGATGACCTTTCCTCTATAATCGCACCCAACCGCCGCGCCTCTGTCGTTCTCCGGTGTCGGGTAACCCACGGACGAGTCGGTAAATAGACGTATCTACGTATACGGGGCCGTCAGGCGTCATCAGCACTTACACATCTGTATGCAATGCCGCCCGACTGTCCCCTATGGGAGAGGACGGGCACGATTTAAAAAGCACGCCTCTGAGCAGGGTAGGAGAGGTAATCGTCTTCTTCCCTCGCTTACAGAGCCATGTCTTCGACACTGGTCTTGTTGGGAGCCTTGGGCCTCTACGGTCTCTGGCGCCTTGTCCGCAATTTCGTCCTACGCTCACCTCTAGACATCCTGCCGGGCCCGCCCTCAGGTTCCTTTATCACAGGTGGGCCTTCGAGTCCCGTCGTAGGCCGATTACTTGAGCTGAGGAGGCTTATCGACGTTTGGCATCAACAGGAAATATTCTCCAGATCTTCAACCACAACAGCTGGAGCTATCAGCGGAACCTCGCCAGTACGTACGGGCACGCAAGCAGGCTCTATGGCTTCTTCGGTGTACGTCTCTTCTTTGCTTAATTTCTAAAGACCAGCCTCTTCTCACACAGGCATAACGTTTTCAAACAGACCAAATGGCTGCATCTCTATGACCTGAAGGCTATCCACAGCGTGCTCGTCAAGGATCAAGAGTTGTACACCCGCAGTGTCGTAGGCAACAAGTTCGTGCATCCAGCCGATTGACACCCTTGGAATGTCCTCTCACTAACCGCTTCAACTCGACCGCTCCTTATCGCGACCCAGAGGCATCGAGCTGATGATCGGGCCCGGCCTGTTCGCGATGCAGGGACCGCGTCACAGACGGCAGCGAAAGATGCTTACCCCTGCCTTTTCCGCTGCCCACATGCGCGACATGACACCGTTCTTCCACCAGATCATCGACAAGGTGAGCTTTGCGCCGACAAATTTTCGGTGACCCCTTAAGGGATACGGGATGCTGACGGTTTGTAATGAAACTGAAGCTGCGTGAGGCGATCCAAGTGCGCGTGGCCGCTGGGGAGAAGGAGTTGGATATCGCGGCGTGGATGGGGCGTACTGCGCTCGAGCTCATCGGACAGGGTGGGCTAGGGCACTCATTCGACCCGTTGACGCGTGAGAGCAGCGACTATTACACTGAGGCGGTCAAGGCGATGGTGTGAGTGTCCGCGATCTCGACGAAACCGTTGGGCCATATACTCACTCATAAATGTTTGTGATACACAGCCCCTCCTTCAACGAGGTGGAGTGGATCAGGATGTTCATTCCCTACTTCCGTTACCTCGGCCCGGTCTGGCTACGTCGCAAGATCCTTGAGCTCGTCCCGCACAAGGGCATACAGCGCCTGAAGGACATCTCCGACGTGATGCACAGTCGCGCGCTCGAAATCTGGGCAGAGAAAAGGAAGGCCGTGGAGATTGGCGATGAGGCCTTCCTGCATCGTGTGGGTGAAGGGAAGGACTTGATGAGCATTCTGCGTAAGCTTGCGTGGTGCCCGTTTCTGAGGCGAAGCCTCATCATGTCTATACAGTCAGGGAAAACATGGCAGCCGATGACGAGGACAAGTTGCCAGACGACGAGTTAGTCGCGCAGATATCGTGAGTTCGCCTGCAGACAGTACATTACAGATTCCGCCGCTAATTTCGTCGCAGTGCATTTATCCTGGCCGGAGTAGACACGACTTCGAACGCTCTCTCCCGCATTCTGCACCTCCTGGCGCTCAATACCGAGGTCCAGAACAAACTCCGCTATGAACTGACTGATGCTCGTGAGCGGTACGGGGAAGCCATCCCTTACGACGAACTTATGCAGCTACCCTATCTCGACGCCGTCTGCCGCGAGACGCTCCGTCTGTATGTATTTCCTTTAACTAGTACTAGGGACTGTTGGAAGGCTCATCCTTTGACAGCTATGCCCCGGTCACCATGATGTCGAGAGAGTGAGTATCGCTCCGAGTCAAGTACTTCAGGATATCTTCTCATGTATGCTTTTTTCCACACCCAGGGCTCATTGCGACACCGTTGTCCCTCTGGCTGAACCAGTTCGCGGGATGGACGGCTCCCTTCTCCATCAGATCGCCATTCCGAAGGGGACCAATTTGGTTCTGAACGTCCAGGCGTGCAATACTAACAAGACGCTGTGGGGCGACGACGCCGATGAATGGAAGCCGGAGCGATGGCTGAAGCCTTTCCCCTCTGCTCTCGAGGAAGCTCGGGTCCCTGGGATCTACGCCAATCTGTGAGTGAAGACCCTACACTGTACGCATTTTGGCGCTGGGACGTTAATTATTGGCGCCATATAGGATGACATTCGGTGGGGGCAGCTATTCGTGCATGTGAGTATAGTATGTGTATCTCTCATGCAATTCCACGTAAACTCACCTGAATCCCGAATCAAGTGGATTCAAGTTTTCCCAGCTCGAGATGAGTACGTACTCTAATGCCGCGACCTACTATGACCCGGGTGACGCTAACTGGTGCCAACGTTCTGTAGAAGTCGTTCTCGCGACCTTGTTACCGTCTTTCACCTTTGATTTGCCGGATAAGCCCATAATCTGGAACTGGGCGGGCGTTGCTTACCCTACCATGGGCGGTGTAGATGTCACGCGGGCGGAACTGTTGTTGAAGATCAAGCCCGTGAAGGGTTAATTCGTCCTCAGCTCGCGCCGCTTCGGATCCTGGTTCGTTGGACAGCTTTGGCATTCAGTTGTGTACTGTGTGCACTGCACAAGGTGGTATACTATCATGACATGTTCGACTCGCCGTCCAGACAGATAGACAAACAGAGTTTGTAGCGGTGCATCGATATGATTGACGGCGACAAACAATACAGTAGGATATCTGGGAACTTACGTACCAAGAGAAACGGCCGCCGCGGTTGGGAATACGAGCTCATTTTGCGAATCTTTCGACGTCAGAGGCTGAGCGCACGCTGAGCCGCCTGAGCATGAGGACCCGGAAGGAGGGAAAGCTCCAAGACGCGTTCTCGGTGGGCGTCTGCCGAAGGGAGCGCTCGCTTATGTAACTGGGCGCTGGCCCTTGAGGCCAGTGGCACGGTTGTCGACTCTAGAATCAGATCTCTTTCTTACATCCTGCCAATTTCTCGGCTCCATGGCAGTATCGTCCGGTTGGAAGGCTCACAGTACCCACTCGCTAGATGTCGCCACCTCATAATTGTACCCTTTCATATAACAAATTTCGGAGCACATAGCACCACGGCACAACTTCAGACGCAATATGCGCCAGACTTGAAGTGTTGCTGTAAACAGTTATGCAAGATATCCGGGCAGTTGCTTGTAGGGCAGTGACTTGTTGTTAGGCTCCCACAATGCTAACGCTCAGCGTAAACAGGTGTGTGCTCACCGCGTAAACGCGGTCTTTTTTGCTGAGTGCCATAGCCACTCTGGCGCATTGGGCCCGCAGAAGTGCCGGCCGTGAGACTCACTGGCAGAAGCACAGGCCTCAGGCCTCAGGCCGTGCCGGCCGAAACTTTAGAACTTGGGAATCTGTTTGGGCACGCCGGGGTCCTGAGGGATATCGTGAAGTGCTGTACGTGATGCCCTGCGCAGCTACCTCCAAGCGTGCCGACTCCGGAGTCACGCCTAGTGGGTGCGTGGCACCAGTCTAAGGGCCCCACTGACAGCCAGCTATAAGTAAGATGGAGAACTTCGAACAACACACTGTGAAATTCCCCCCTACGCTATGTCTCTCGTCCCATTTCTCTTTGTAGCCGCGCTGATTTACCTACTGTGGCGCCTCACTCATAAGTATTTCGTCCGCTCAGCCTTTGACAATATACCGGGACCCCCTCCAGGATCACTGCTAGTAGGTGAGCGATGGCATAGACTATCGGGCGTTCACGGCGCAAGCAGATGACATGTTCGGGTTAATCAGGGAACATGGTGCAAATGATGGACCGTAACAACTGGGACTATGTGCGAAACCTCGCTGCTACCTACGGGCCAGTTTCAAGGGTCCATGGTCTTCTTGGAGTAAGTATTCTACGTGGTCACGGCGGGTAAATCGGGTGGGAACGCTCATCGGTGGATCGTTGACACTGTTTCACACTCAGGAAAAGGGGTTGCACATCTACGACCCGAAGGCCCTGCACAGCGTGCTCGTGAAAGACGCAGAACATTATTCTAGGGGTGCAGGCACCAACACGTGCGTATCAGCCCCCGTCGCCAGCTTCATCATTTTCAACAACATATCCATCGGTGTTCTAGAGCCACTACTATTCTTGTCGGCCCCGGACTACTCTCAGCAGACGGCGAGCGCCACAAGAAGCAAAGGAAGATGCTCAACCCAGTGTTTTCCGCCGCTCATATGCGCAACATGACACCGTTCTTTCATGGGATTGTCGGGAAGGTGGGGTGGCTCGGCCCCGCCATGAGAATTGCATGGAATCTGATTTATTCGACCATACTACCTTCCATCGAACGAAGCTAAGGGAGGCTATCAAGATTAGAGTCGAAGCAGGGGCAAAGGAGATCGACATGGCAGGATGGATGGGCCGCGCGGCAATTGAGCTTGTCGGTCAGGGTGGTCTAGGTTATTCGTTTGATCCCTTGACCGAGGAGTCTAGCGACGAGTATACGGAAGCGGTGAAAGCGCTCATGTGAGTTTAGCGTCTTTGAGCTTGCATTGTACTGACAATTGGGTCCTTTGCATAAACTACTAGCCCAACTTTCAACGAGATAGAGTGGGCACGGGGACTCCTAGCCTACGCGCCCTACTTTGGTCCTGCATCGTTCCGCCGCATGATCCTCGACCGGATTCCTCATAAGGCGATCCAGCGTTTGAAGAACATATCGGATGTACTATATAGCCGTTCGGTCGAGATATACCAGGATAAAAAGACGGCGATCGAACAAGGGGATGGTGCCATGGCGCATCGCATCGGGGAGGGGAAAGACATCATGAGCATCCTCTGTACGTTTCGCGACTTCTCTCTCCCAATCGCAACGCGCTGACGATGCCGTTCGCAGTGAGAGCTAACATGGTGGCGTCCAAAGAGGACAAATTGCCCGACGAAGAACTGATCGCGCAAATGTCGTAAGTGACCAACATCTTCACTCCCATTTCCGTGTGCGACTTTGACCCGCCTCCAGTACTTTTATCTTGGCAGGAATGGATACGACGTCAAATGCTCTGTCCCGCGTCCTGGCGTTGCTCGCCGAGCACCCGGTTGTTCAGTCGAAGCTACGCACGGAACTACTCGAAGCCCGCGAACAGCATGGCGAAGACATACCGTACGATGAACTATCACGGTTACCATATCTTGATGCTGTCTGCCGCGAGACCCTTCGCTTGTGAGTACAAAGTCGTCGTTTACTTCACTCCCTCGTCATAGGCTTAACGTGCCGAAGGCATTCCCCGGTCATCTTCACCACCAGAGAGTGAGTACAACTTGCTGGCCGTACGAAGTAGCTGGAGTGAGCCTTTTAATTCATATCCCATAGAGCGCTCCACGACAGCGTCCTCCCTCTTTCCGAGCCTGTTCGCGGAGTCGATGGCACCTTCGTGACGGAGATTGCCGTCCCCAAGGGGAGCTTCATCCTGCTCAATATGTATGCATGCAACAACAATAAGGCCCTGTGGGGCGAGGACGCCAACAAATGGGTGCCGGAGCGATGGCTGGAGCCTCCCCCTCGTTCGCTCGACGAGGCCCGCATCCCTGGGATTTATGCGAACTTGTAAGAAATGGATCCCTAAGGGGCCTTTCGAGATGGATCATGCTCGGACTCATATGATTGTTGTCTAGGATGACGTTCGGCGCTGGAAGCTACTCGTGCATGTGAGTGCGAAGGTCGAAGCCGCCCAATAATTGCCAACTTATGCAACACTCTCCTTAGCGGCTTCAAGTTCTCACAGCTTGAAATGAGTAAGTGCGGGGGCCAGCGTTAGCGGCGATGTTGTTGACTCCTTTTGGACTTGGCAGAGGCCGTCTTGGCGGCGCTGGTGCCGTCGTTCGTCTTTGAGCTCCCTGAGAAACCCATCATCTGGAACTTTTCCGGTATCGTATATCCAACGATGGGCGCAGAGGACGTCACGCGAACGGAAATGTCCCTGAAGCTCAAGCTCGTGAAGGAGTGAGCACGCTACATGTTCCGCTCAGAGCAGTAATCCACCCCCGACAACAGTATCGGAAGCTACCGTTAGTATCATGGCCACCACATTAGTCATGCTCACATTCGTTTCATTCTCCCGTTTGGTCCAAATATTTAGACATCGGACATGCCCCTCGTTCCATTTAGTACTCCGCCGTTCAGCCTTTGGTTCAATTTGAATGTGTGCCGCCCGGTGCTTGAACTCTCCCCGGCACCAGCGGTGGCATGTCCACTCGTCTAGGGCACATCGTTCTGTTTTCTGCATCCTTTCACCTTCAGCGGCACTTATTAGGGGTACTGCTATTCACGCATACAGATTGAGCGCCCAGTCACGGATCTAAGTCGCTTCCGCCGTCCACCGTACTTTCGGTGGCGAGGGAATCTCGAAGGTCCTCCCATCCAGCTGCGCACGCCTCTAGTAAAGCACGCTCAGAAAGCAGATACTCGAGAATGAGCTTCGTCTTAGCCCTCTCGGGTGGCAAACCCTACAAGAGAACGGTCACTACCAAAACAAGTAACGGAGGGAGATTAGGAACGCACATCAAGAACATCACTAAGAGTGTCTATCGTAGCTCCTCGGTATATCTTCTTCCCCATTTTTGAGACGCGAGTCCGACATAGAGACGCTAGTGCATCCGCTGCCCCTGCGATGACCTACCGGAAGGGCGTTAGTAGGTGCGGAAGGGTCTCAGCACAGCGCAACGTACTCGAAAGTCGTTGGAGTTATCGGGATCAGCTCCTAAATTCCCCTCTTCTGCAACAGTCTCCGCCTTGACGAGTGCGCCGGCCACTTGAGGGAGGAAGCCAGGCAGTGCCGCGAGAACGTCCGAGTCCGACATACCGAGCAGCTCGGGTGGTGGCCGTTCAGTCAAAGCATCCCAAACGGCCCAGATGAAGAGTCCCAGCGAAATTTGGCCGTCGCTGTTGACCGCCAGCAAGCGAGCGTCTAGTTCTTCATCCCGCGAGGTGTACACCAACGCACTGTTTTGAATCGCGTTCGCCATCATCTCTCTTCCTCGACTGACCACCGCACGGAAGACATCTTGGTCGCGGTCGCTGTCTAGAAGGATCCCAGACCCGGGCCAACCGAAGGTCACACAATCGTTTTCTGCGCCGTCTAGAGCGAAGCCGTATCGCGCGATCAGTGATGCGTTGCCCAGGTCGGTACCATAGGTGTTGAACACTTCGGCACCGGGCGGAATGGAACGAACGGTGAGCATGTCGACTGTGTCGGCAGAGTACGAGGGTGAATGTGGAGGGGTACGATACGTCGGGGTACTTTGAGAAGCGAGAGGCGTCGCGGGGTCTTCGCGGTCGTGTGGGCATTCGGCGAGAGAACCGCAGGTGGGGCACACGTCGAAGTCACTCTGCGCTGTACGGTCAATGCACAAGTCAGTGGCGGTCGAGGAGAATAGCTCACGCCGAGTTGTACGTGATTTTCATGGGTGTGGTTGAAGCTGGAAATCGAATCTGAGTTACCACACTAGTCTATAATCTCCGCGTACTCACGCGTCAGCGACCGGGACCATGGACAGCCCGTGATACGAATCCACCAAGAATGCACGAGAACAGACGAGTGAATAGGCGCGCAAAAAGCCTTGGAGAGTAGGATGTGCCCCCATTGATATTAGCAGAGGTTGCACGTCCGATTCGAAGAATGCGCAAGTTTCATCCTATGATGCGCTTTAGGGTGTGGGTCAACGGCTATTCAGTTCAGGGAATCACTCACCAGTAGCGGGCATCCATCATCGTCTTGGAGTTCTTTCTGGACCTCTGTCCCGTGTATCCAAAGGGCAGCTTCCTTGGCATCTAGTTCACCAGGAAAGGCAGCCGCGCTATCCCATATCTTTCCAATGGGAACCGGCACTGATGGGAGCGATTCGATATAGGGATACCATTCCGACTGAGTCCCTCTCAGGCTGTCGCACAGCTAGTCAGGTGGGAGAGCAGCATTGGGAAGTGACATCCACTTACATTTCCGAGTAAAGCGCGAGAGTGAGAGAAAGCGTGGCGCCGTGACCGTAGTGCACTGGCTGAATATGTTCGGCAAGCGCACATGATCGGACGGAGAGGATAGCAGATTTGGGTATCGACGCAACTATACGAGGGGTAGCAAGATCAACATTGCATCGCTCGAGACAGCTGGTAAGCACCCTTACCTGTTTGGGGATGCAGAATAGGTTTGCTACTGTTGGACACCACGGATATACCTCCATCAGGAGAGGCCACGATAGCGATATCATCGTGCAGGGTGATTTTCCTCTCCTTCAGCCAGTTCAGGAACAACAAAAGGTCCATAGTCCTCCACGTTCAGTCCAAGAAGTCTTTTCTACCGATGTGTTATACTGTCCAGTCATGAGAAAGTAGCCGGATTGGTTCCCGGACTAGTTCTTGCCGGTGAATAGGTATTGGGCCGTCCCACAAACATTGTCGGTAGCTTCGTGGCGGTCGTCGAGTTGCCTTTCTAAGCGAGTTTGCAGGCACAGTCACCTCGCTACGCGCGTGACGTCACGTCACTTTTATGACGTAGCCGCCTTGACGAGCTACGAATAAGTTCAACGCTGACGCGAGCTGGCGACTCCTCGGCTTTAGACCACCATGATCTTCTGCCGAACGCGCCCGAGCTCTGTGAATCCCATGCGGAAGATACAAGAACATATCCTGTCGCTATCTATGTCGTAGGACGTACTCTCTCCCGACCGGCGCGTTTCTCGCTAGCGCGCTCCGAGTTATTGCCAGGCTGGACGTCAGCCTACCACGGCCGTGGAGTTTTTCCAACCACCGCGGCATATTGACTTCCTTTCGTGCTGACCGAAGTACCCGAATGACGATTACCTCCGAGATGCAAGGCTCTGGCTTAGCGTATCTACCGTAAAATCAACGAGCACTTGCCCATTAGGACAACACGTTCTCTTACCGGGTTGCATCCATATGGTCTGCTCTGTGTTTATTGTGGCTGTCCATGCGCAGGTATGCATCATCCTCGTTGTCTATGATATCACAGGAACCGTAAGCGAACGTACTGGCTGACCATCGTCCCTCGGTGCGTCTCACGTTAGAGGTGTGGTGGGCTCGATCGCGAGTCAACCGAGTTATTCGGCTCTTTCGTCATGCAGGCCAGCCGCCCTGCCACAGCCGCCAGCTTCAGCGGAGACATACTAAAGGTCGACCTCAATGGCTCCCGTCCGTTTCCTCTAGTCGCCCTTGCGCCGCCATCTCCGGATCCTCTTCCGCCCCTTCAAGCGCACCAAGTTCTTCTCAGCCGAAGCCGCTCAAACCGCTATGGCCCGCGTCAACAGAAAGCTCATCCAACGGCTTCTCCCCGCTCTGTTCCTCGCCTCGTACCTCATTGGCACCGTTCCAGGTGCCCACGCGCGACCTACCGGAACGCCAACCGCCTTGAGTGCAGACCCCAGCCCGACCGTGCCCTACGCAAGCGACGACCCGAATTACCCGCTATGGAGCGCCGACTCAAACGCCATTCCCCAGGCACAGCGGGGCACGTTGGGCGCGAACATCCTGGGGGCGCAGAACGTCCCGATCGACTTGCAGGACCCGGACACGCTTGCGCCGCCTACGACCGACCACGGCGAAGTGTACGTGGACTTTTTTTTGACCCCCTTAGTCCAGGATCCGCGGGAGAGGCGCTGGGCGAAGCTGACCGTTTTCCCTCAGGATGCACGCGAAGTGGCCATTCTCCATGAGCCACAACCGGCTGCCGACCGGTGGTTGGGCGCACCAACAGAATGGTATGTCGTGCTTCATTTACACTATACGTAAGCGCTTCATGAACCGACCCGCTTGCGTTTGTTGTCCATAGTCGACAACATGCCCATCGCGAAGGGTCTAGCCGGCGTCAACATGCGCTTGGAAGCAGGCGTTATTCAGTAGGTTCTTGAGTCTAACACTGGTAACCGCACGCGCTCACAGCCACTATAGAACTGCACTGGTACAACACTGCAGAGTGGGCCTACGTTCTGAAGGGTTCAACTCAGGTCACGAAGGTCACCGCGGAGGGGCAGAACTACGTCGCGACAGTGGTGCGTGCTTTTTATACGTTGCATCATCTGTGACGACTTTCGAACTATTCTGTTTGCAGCCCAAGGGCTCGTTGTGGTACTTCCTTCCAGGACAGCCCCATTCCCTGCAGGCGACGGATGACGATCCCGAAGGGACCGAGTTCCTCTTGGTGCGTTATGCACGTTCCATTATTGGGTTTTGTGTTAACCCTTTCGATAAGGTCTTCGACGATGGCAGCTTCAGCGACGACTCAACCTTCCTGGTGCGCGGCTTTCCAGTCTTTCGCAACGTTGCGTAAAACTAAGCGCTTTACTCGCAGCTCACGGACTGGCTCGCGCATGTGCCTAAGAAGGTGCTAGCGAAGAACTTCCACACGAGCCAGGCTGCGTTCAACCGGATTCCGAGCGAGCAGCTACACATCTTCCCAGGCCGTACGTGCCCAGCACCACTTCCTCGTTCTACGGACCGAATTCCTGACACTTCTCCGTAGCCGTTCCTGCGGACAACCAACAACCGCCTATTAGCCCTCAGGGAACCACGCCGCTCCCGTATACATTTGACTTTGCCAACATGAAGCCGACGCAGTACGCCGGAGGCACGGTCAAAATCGCCGACTCGCGCAACTTCAACGTGGCGAAGACGATTGCGGTCGCTGAGGTGACTGTCGAGCCCGGCTCGATGTGCGAGCTTCACGTAACTCAAACCCCTCCGTAATACGTGACAACCCTCACTGATCCTTTACTACCATGACAGTGGCACCCGGAGCAGGATGGATGGACGTACTTTCTGTGAGCACTTCTATTAGGGAGCACTTCTCTCGGACCGTTGCTGATCGAAAGCTGCGCAGCGAGGGCCAAGCCCGCATCACGTTGTTTGCGGCCAACGAGAACGCGAGGAGGTTTGACTACCAAGTTATAGGCTACCCGGACCGACATCGCCTGCTCACTTCCATTAATGAACCATGCTCTGCTAGGCTGGCGACATTGCGTACGTCTCGGCGTCCTTCGGTGAGCGTGACCCCTTCCGAAGGGTCCGAAGAAGCCCGCACTAATAGGGAACCGCACTATCTCCACAGGGCACTACATTGGGAACACCGGCAACTCTACCCTACACCTGCTTGAGATTCTCAAGTCAGGTATGTGACTACGATCGGAGAAGCACCGAAGCGAGTCTAACCGAAGCTTCGGCATTGTCTAGATATCTTCAAGGACATCAGCCTGAACCAGGTACGCAACGCACATCAGCTCCATCTGCCACCAGTGGTAGCAGGACTGACGGGTTGTCTGCAGTGGCTTGCACTAACACCTCCGGAGCTTGTGAAGGCCCACCCGCAACTGTCGGACGAGACCATTGCTCACCTGAGCAAGACCAAGCCGGTGGTGGCACCCCAGTGATGGCTAGCACTCTTTCGCATGGGTGCGCAGTCGCTCAGTGGCTATTACTCGGGTTGATGGGGCCGTGGGGGCGCGCACGGGCTGGGGTAGGGGTAGAGGGCAGGAGCGCACATGTGTAGCCGGCGGAATGAGCTGTTATCTGTTCTGAATGTGATTCGCCGGGTGAGAAACGTGCACAGGCGCGAACGAGGAGGGCTTCCAAAAGGGGAGATGTCGGGGAGTGCCGAGACAAGCGCCGTGGGCAAAGAAGTGACGACAGACTGGCCGTGTCCAGATCGGGCAGAGAGGATCCCCGGGACGAGCTCTGGCAGACGCGAGCACCTTCCCGGTCCCTAACGGCGCTAGCGCCCCTGCGCTCGGCCGCGGACGAGTGCTATTAGACATGCCTCTCTCCGTCCTCCGAGCACCATGAGCCATCTCCTCACCTCGCCCTCGCTTCCCCTTCATCTCCTCCCTCTCTCCGGGGCGCATATAGCCACCTTTTCCGCTGCCTGCCAGAGCCCTCCCTCGTCCTCTGCAGCCCCCTCCGTCCTCCGCCATGTCGTGGCGACACCCGTCGACATCTGGCTCAAACCACCGCTCTCGGACGACTTACATTGTCCTCTCATTATTCGTCAGCGCCGTCGTCGTTCTGGCGTTCCTGAACGAGCCACTCCTTGTCTCGCGCGTGCAGACGGTGTCCCTGAACATTCAACGGAAGAAGAAAGAGAAGTTCCGTACGTTACTCCGCACATCGTCGTCTTCCCCGCCGGAGCTGGGCTGACCGCGTCGCTTCTCGTCGTGTGCAGCGTTCCCGGACTTTAACAAATATTATCACACTCTTACATTAACGTCGGAGGAGTTCGGACTAGGTACGTATCGCGTCCGCAGCGCACCCCTGTCCGTTCTCATCGCCCCGTTTCATCCTAGAGCGTCCGGAAGATCGTGCCATAATAATAGGCGATACTCATGGCATGAACCGATCTCTGCAGTGAGTACCTCTTTGACGTTCGTGGAGGACGCGCTCCCTCGCTGCGCGCGTAATGGCGGCAGAGAAGAGGGCAGCAGTGGGGTTCGCTCCGCGTTCCGGTGCGCGCTACCCGCCACCATGGCACCCTCCGCTCACCCCGACGGCGTTCACGTTGTAACTGACGACACCCTGTAGTAATCTACTGTCAACACTATCATATGACCCACGCAAGGACACCTTGTTTCTCGTCGGTGATCTTCTCGCCAAGTCCTCCGAAGCCGGCTCCCTCGCCATCCTCGACTTCCTTTCTCAGCGTCAACAGGGCGTGTGTCATCCGGATATCGAGCCGCGACGGCCTGTCAAGGCTCTCGCCGCTCGCGCGCGCAAGGACGGCCAGTGCAGGGGCGTCTACGCGGTACGGGGCAACCACGACCAAATGATCGTGCAATGGCGGGCGTGGCGCGACTGGTTTGAGCCCCTTCAGCTTACATTTCCGTCGGCCAATCTATCCCCCAACCGGCTTTCCGTCCCTGCATTCCCCTCGGTCACTGCGACCGGGTCCGCGACCTATGACGCAGGTCCCCCTATTGGCACTGGCTCTCAGTTTCTGTCGCTCATCGAGTCCGAGTGGCTCAGGGATCGCACTACGGATCCCGCCGGGGTTGGTGCGGATCCGGAGGAGTGGGTTGACCTCTCGCGCAAACGCGCCGTTGGGACGTGGCGCGCGGAGTGGTGGAAACGGATTCCGCAACCCGGGCACGGCCGTACCAAGAAAGACTGGACCATGTTCGAGGACCACTATTGGATTGCAAGGTGCGCTTTCTACTTTCAATCGTGCCATATTTTCCGCGCGGCATACTGACGCTGGTTTCGTCGTAGGGACATGAAACGCGAGCACGCGCAGTTCTTGTTCTCGCTTCCGCTGGTGGTACACGTTCCGTCGGAGCACTTCTTCCTCGTCCATGGCGGTTTGCTCCCCTCCGACCCGAGGCGCTCGGCGGACGATACGCGCCAACCTCTCGGGCATCCACCCTCGCTTGACGACATCGCTGACGACGTCGCTGACGATGACGACGACTACGACTACCCCTTGCTCAAGATCGACGCGCCGCAGGCAGTCCTCCACCAGCGACGGAGTGGGTCTAATAATATCACGGATGACGATATCGACGATCTCCGCGCGGTCCAAGAGCGCTCGGTGCTCCGCGACGTCCCTCACAACCGCGACCCGTGGTCCATTCTCAACATGCGCGGCGTTCGCAAGAGCGGGAAGGTGACCCGGCGGAGCGACGTGGGAAAGCCTTGGTCCAAGATCTGGAACCAGCAGATGAAGCGCTGCAACGGGTTCTTGCACGCGCTTCCTTCCGTCGATGGGGGCAACAAGGACGATGAGTACAAAGAGGACGAACGCGTAGTTGAGGGCCACATCTCACGATTCCGCTACACCGAAAGCAAAGATAAGCAAGAGGACGATGAAGACATTCCATTACCGTGCTACCCCTCCACCGTCGTCTACGGCCACGCCGCCTCTCGAGACCTCGACGTCCGGCGCTGGACAGTCGGCCTCGACACTGGCTGTCTATACGGCCGCAGGCTCACCTCACTCGTCCTCCAACGCACTCCCCCACATGCCACAAGACCCACCCGCACCGCGCCGTCAGATGACGATGACGAGGAGGACGAGTCGAGCGAGGAGGAAGAGGACGAGCTCGACGAGCACGTGGCGGACGGACCGCTCGGGGACGTGAACGCACAGTTTCCGCGCGCCGCGAGCGCCACGCGCAAGCCCAAGTCGTGGACGCGCCCGATCAAGTTTGGAGACAAGCACTCGGGCTTGGACGCGAAGCTCGTGAGCATCAAGTGCCCCAAGGCAGGGGACTTTGCCGGGTCGTAGTCTCTACGCCTTGCAAGACCGAGACATACATGGACGACCCGCTCGTTCGTTTCCTGCCGCCCTTAACTCGGGCGGTTTGGTAGCATATATATCCGTAGTTACGTAGTGATACCGTATAGTCCACACAGTTAGTGTAGGGTTCGAGTTTGTGTTATTGTCTTTGGTCAGCGCGATTTTGTTTGGATTTTAGCGGCGTTGGTGCGAACCAGGCGCATACGTACTAGTGCAATCGATCTGTAGCATATATACATACTCGGTCAAGGTTATCATACCGAACCTGCTTTGCAGGCTCGAGCTTTCAAGCTTCACGCACTGGCGCTTCCTTGAACATATGCTTCCTTTTTACTATCAAATCGTTAGGTTTTGGTACTGAGTATACGGCGCTACTCACCATGGTACTCATCCGCACAGCTTTGAAAATCTGGTCGACAATCACGTCAGCCAAACAACGTTCAATGTGGTTTTCGTGAGACTACCAGTTGACTAGTAGCGTCGACACCTGCTGGTGATGGTCGCGGTGAGTGCCAACATCCCCATCCCGCGTCAATGCTTCTCAATTTATTCGAATCGGGGTGTACGGGAATTCGAAGCTCGGGCGCAGCAAACTTTGGCATCGGGTTCTATGTAGTATCCATGCAGACTCAGACCCCACGACCCAAGGATCTTCAACAACCTGACTCTATCAATCTATGGAGGCCAGCAGTACTTTGCGAACAATCGCGTTGCCTTCAAAGAGCTTACCAGGGACGCGTCTTCAGGCGCCGTCAGGTCTTTATATGATACGTATGTCACCCCGACGGCGCGCGGTCGATCGTATGTCAAGGCGTTCTCATCGTTCTGAGTCGCATTCATATTGGCGGATCTGGCCGTGACCCTCAATCAAGTCATATCCGCGAGCCCGGCGGTGCCATTGGCAGGGCTTCTACCCGGCGCGATAGTTTGGTGAACTCCAGGACCAAGGCAGTTCACCCTTCGAAGGCGTGCGAGGTCCGTCGAGCATGGGACCACTAGACAGTCCGCTATCATGTGCGATAGAAGTGTCCAAGAAGTCAGTCATCCTATTAAGAACCTTATAGCTAATGGGGGTGCGTGGTTCGTCATCTTTGCATTCGTGGATTCGCGGTTAAATGAGATTTTCCATGGCACCCATATAAAGCGAACTATGGCCGGCCCTCGTGACGCTGCCAGACTTCCCTCAAGCATAAACTCAAAAACGAGTCCACCTATCCCCCCGCCTGATTAACCTCCTCGTAATGGCATCTTCTTTCGACGACTCTGACATTATAGAGCTCTATGAGTCCACGTGCGTGCCTAGGCTACTTACGATTCCCCTACGGTCGCTCGCCGCGCTCACCATGTTATTCATCGTTTAGCTTCGTTGGTACATGTTTTGCACTCGCATCGGGGGGTCAGTCACTACGTTCGGCTCTGATGCACGCCACAAAAGCCCTGCTAAATTCTCAGCGTTCGATCAGTCTTAGTGGCGTACGATTGCGTGGTCACCTTCGACAGAGAGGTCAGGCTTTTCTGGGATCGCAAGGTCACGGGAGCCTCTGTCCTCTTCTTTCTCATCCGATACTCTGCGCTGCTCAACTATGTCGTCCTCACCACCGTCCCTGATGCGCCAGTCTCAGACGCGGTATGTTTATAATGTGGTATTGCACTTGTGGGACTAATCCAACCTATCGGACTATCCAGAGGTATGACTCTCTCGAAAGCACTGTTCTTCAACTCGAAAAGCTGCTGAGGATTTTCTTAGCTGCGATGCCCTAGTCAAGCTACAGTTCACGGTCGGGGTCCTGATGTACATACCCTGGGCAGGTGAGTAAAGCGACGAAACCATTCAGTTATGCTCACGAATTACTTATCGTGATCTAGCATTGTCGGCTATGCGGGTCCTGGCGCTCAGCGGGATGCGGTGGTCCCTCTCAATCGTCGTATTTGTTCTATCTATCGGTCCTGTCGCTGTCAATTTTGTGCGGTGCATCCTATTAGGAGCGTACGCGCCTTGACATTAACATGCAGGCCCCTCATAGGTCGATTTCAGACTCGGGCTTAGCGGCGCCAATGTGCTCACCATCGGATGTCAGGCAAGCGATAATTCCACACTGCAAGAAGGCGAAATGTGAGCAATATTTTTGTGTCGCCTCATCATCGACATCGGGCTCACGGTGTGTCCTAGATGTGAGTGTTCAAGCTACTGCTATGCCCATATCTCAGCTGAATCGGTCTCTTTTTCCATTGCCTCTCTGCTTCTACCTTTCCTAGTTTCTGCCGTTTCGCGGACGAGTCTGATTGTAGCCGACGCCATCGTGATAGTCGTGACCATCATGAGGACGTGGAAGAAGAGCACGGGGCTCGTCAAGATATCTAGAATAGCGTCTTTCAGAGATATACTGCTCTACAACGGTGTGTTTTACCTGTTCACTCTCACACACCTTGAATGACGATGTGTCTAGGTATCAAATACTTCATGTAAGAAAACTATAGATGTTGTCGTTATCCTATATAAGTGCCAATCAAGGTCGCACAATAGCGTCTTGTGCTGCCTTAATATGTTATCCGTCGTACTCACACGTTTGTCCGTGAGTATTTGCGGGTCGTTCAATGTGGCGTCTACCAGGCTGATTGCACCCTCCCTGTGGCTACAGATATTCGGAGAAATATCGCAGGAGGGCAGCTATGTCACCATCCTTTCTGAACCGTACGCCCGCCATCTTTCTAGCCGCAGGCTCCTCGATTGTGCCACTCTTTCGCTAATGTTCATGGGCCAGCTTGACGGTTATTCTCATCTCCCGGTTCCTCCTCGACCTCCAAGCGGCGAAACGCGGTATAGAATCCGAGTCTCTCCCGGATGCGGAGGGCACATTGCAGTTCGCCACAAGGGTCATGGGATCGCTGGGAGCGTCTGTAGGACCTGGATCTGGGCAGTCTGACCCGGAGGACGACCTCTACCCTGATGAGGGGGTGCACGACTCCTCTAGGCACAATCTCGATGATCCCGTGGACCTCGACGGCGGAGAAATAGCGATAGGTAACAGCGGTTCCGAGTACTAGTCTTTGTCAAGCATATATGCATGCATATGCTACCGTGCACAGCTAAGTGGACATCCAAGCTGCCGTACAGTACTTAGCAGCATACACGGAATCAATAAGAGTGCGATGTGTTTCACACCGGTCTGGGCCGCCATCTTCATGATATACTGGTAGTTGAACAAGAGCCAACGATCACGGATCGGCGCGTCCCACCAGACTCTCTCACTTTCCTTGGACCGTGAGCGCGCCCAGCGGCTTTCTTCTGTACCATCGTCAATCCCAGCTTTCACCATGCTCCAGTCTTCTACCACAACACGAATCATCGATGAAGTGCAGACAGATGTGCTCATCCAGGCGTTCGCGGACCGCGTCCTCGTCCTTGTAACGCAACTGGGCAAAGTAGGAAGTTTGGTACGTCGGCCCCATGTCGTACATAGCGCTCTCGGTGCTGAATGGATTCTGAATGGACAATTAGATCCAAGCCACCATGCCATCCACCATGCCTCTGCTACCTCCCCCGCCCCCGGATCCCTCCAACCCGAATGAACATCCTTTACCCATCCCGCCTCCCTCTCTGCAACTCATCCCTCTATTCGGAAGTGCGCCAACAGAACGAATCCAGACGCTTCATTCTCTGTTTGCTTCCCACATAGCTACCCTGGTTTGGACGCTAGAGGAAGCGAACGCGCTCGAAGCCGACAGGCGTGCCGTGGTGGTGGGGATCGCGCTGGCGAAGCCTCCTCAACCATCTCAGTCGTCCGAGCTGAGCACGCACGATCGCGCTGTTTTTCGAGGAGTCATGGATATAATTAGAGAACTACTTTCTGGAAAATGAATACAGATCAAGTTGTGCAGAACTGAGAAACTCTTGTTTCACCAGTGCGAACTATTTGTTTGTAGCGCAATACCGGATGGTATGAAACCCCATTACAGTCCGCATATGCACGTCTTCAAATTTGGGAAAGGGCGGACGGATTACCCGTACTTGGAGTACCACAGGCGCCTGCATACGAGTTGTCTTTCTACCACCATCTTGCCTCCTTTCTCCCCCAAAAACATCGTTCGGTTCCACTCAATACCAGTGGGCTAGCGGAATCCACTTTTTGGATAGATGTTATGTGTGCGAATGCTGGATTCGATGATTGAATGCGAAGGAATGTATCAATACAGGTGAGTACGACAAGAACATAGCCCAAAGTGTTTCCCTATGATACAATGTTTGTCGGGGCGCAAGAATGAAATTCGGTAACTCCTGAAAGTGCGGTCTGTCCCGCAGTCAGCACGATTGCAATATGGCGGGGGCTCCGGGAGGACACGTACGTCCATGTCCGGTATGTCTGGCATTGTCCTTAGGCTCGTCCGCTCTTGCTCTTCCTGGTCTATTTCTTCTACGTCGGACTTCGCCCTTGCCGCAACCGCGGGATCATCCATACCCGCCCTCACACACTTGGAGTTTGGGACGGTCAGCATCAGCCTCTGGCCGTCTCTGGATGCGCGGACTTCCTCAAACTGCTTCGGCGTTGGACTCAGCAAGCCCCTACCTTTGCTCAAATGGCCTACCTTTGTACCCTCCGGAAGGGGGATCGTATGGCTATACTTTCGTACCTCCCGATCACGCACAACGACATCACCTTCTCTCCCCTCGATGGTCCTCTCAACGCGCCAATTCACGATCAAGCGGTTGGTACGATAACTGACGTGCATGTCCTGCTTCTTCACTCCGGTCATGTCGAACGTCACGATCAACTGCCGGTGCGGTCATCTCAGTTCCCATTGTGTTGCGACGACGCAGAAGTACCGCGCTCACATGCCTCCCATCCAGCGACTCCTTGAAGCTTACACTAGAACCCCACAATCCATCGGCTTCTATATCCATGCTCACAGAGCGGAGTAGCAACAGCCTACCTCGATCTCCGCCTTGCGACCCTCTTTCTCGGTGGAGACTCTGGGGGACTGGCAGGCGGCGACAGCAAAGCTCCCTCCAGCGACTTGACCTTTGACGGCGTCCCCGCCAGCTCTTTGGACTTGGACGACAAAACCTCCTCCCACACCGTCTCTAACGATGTCTGCTGCGCTGGCGACGGTTCCGCCAGCTCCTCGTCTGGCATGTCCAGCGGCGTTTCTGGTCGTTCAGGGGCTGTTGGCCACTCTGGCGTCGTGGGCCGCTCGAGTTCGGCTGCTGGGCCCGCGGTGGGCGACGCGATTGTCATCTGGCGCGGCGCGAAGGCGCGCTCGAAGAGACGGTCGAATACCTCCAGCGAGTGGCGTGGCTTCTCCAGCGGCGGCGTCAAGGGCATGGTGGACGGGTGATCTCGATCAGACGCTGAGGGTGTGTCAGGGTGGGAGGCTCAAGGTCTGACGCGGTGTATGGGGGGGTGGGGGGTGGGGGGCGGAGCGCTGGTTTGCAAACGGGATGAGATGGAGGCGAAGCAGGACAAGACGAGGCGAAGGAAGACAAGACCGGATTCACCACGGAGATGGCCTGAGCTCTGACGAGATAGCGGGCGCGATGAGAGCGTGCTGCAGCTCGCCTGTTGCGGAGAACGCGGTGCCTGCGAGAATCCTCGCTGCAGGACAAGATCGTGTAGCATCGGCGCCGCCGCGGGGTGGACTCTGATATAATGATCTCAGCTCACTCGAACTTGGAATCCCGTCCGCTGGGGGACTGAACGCGTTCGACTCGTCTGGATACAGGGACGTCTTGGCTGTGTACCTGTACATAGTCATGAGTGCGTGTGGCAATGGAAGCCGGCGGTTCTGAGAAACTTGGGAGCGGTGTGCTGGAGCGCAACGGGCCCAACATGCTTCTCCGTCAGCCGCTGGGGCTTACTGTGGCAAATTGTCCGCCTCGAGGCCGACATGAGGCTAACTCGTGTTGTCTGCGCCTGCATGTGCAGGTCCGACGATTGTGGGCTGAACATTCCCCCGTGGTGATTCTCGGGGAACAAATACATGGTTGACATTGGCCGTAATAATACTACATGGCAAAAGATATCGCACTGGAACAGTCCGTACATAAACGGTCCAGATACAATCTTACAGGTCTAGGCACCAGGTCTAAGGGGCTTAAACTTCTTGTTCGCGTAACCCCCAACGGTCCTGCCCATACCTAACCGCCGCTTTACGGGAACTGGTTTTAACGCGGGCTCAGCAATAGAAGGTGCCACGGGTGACGGGGAAGCCACGCTACTAGACGGCGATGTTGAGGATGGGAGTGAAGGACCTGAAGATGGCTGTGTTCGGTAGCTAAGGGAAGGAGGAGGGGCAGGCGGGGGTTGCTCTTTTACTTGCGTGGGAGCACGGCGACTAGGCTGCGAAGAGGCATCTGCTCGCGGAGGGAAGGAGCGCGCAGAAGAAGTTAGCGAGGGTTTCGTTAACGAAGGCTTCACCGTGGTCGGCTTCGAGTCTAGGTCATCAATATCGATAGGGTCATCTAACGAGGTGCCGGCCGAAGAGGACCACGTCGGAACATCGTTTCTCTGCCGTTGTATTTGGGTCGTCGCTCTTGCGCTTCCGGAGCTTGGCGGTTTGGCTGCAGTACCGTCAGTGGAGGGTTGGGTGATCCAGGTGCTGAGTCCAGACTCACTAGGTTTCGACTGCTGTGGTATCGATTTCCGGGCAGTGTTCACCACCCGGCTGTGGGAAGTTGCCAGAGGGGCGGCAGTACGAACCACACCAGTGCGCTGAGTTGAAGTGAGGAGCGAACTTCCAGATGCGAAGGCTACCGGCCCTGATGTTAATGATTCAGCTTATCGCATCTAGTGCTGGAGAGCTTTATGGCTTACCGGGTGGTGGTTGCACCACGTTCTGCTGGTACGAAGATGCGCCTCCCGAAGTCTGACGCCCTTGTCCAGAATACGGCACGGAAGGAAACTGCTGAGCCCGCCCCAACTCACCATACCCACCCTCGGGTACAGCTGAAGCATCCCGGAACGGCGCGTTCTCGCCCCAGGCCGGATGCTTCGCCGTCCTTGTACTGTTTGATCTCGACTAAGTAACCTGAATGAGAGGAAGGGATGCCTTCACGTACTATTCAGCCACTCGGCGGATTATCTCCGTCTCACCAGGAAGCGCACGACCTATTACCGTCGCGATTGCCTTGAGGTCTTGAATTGGCAAAGAGGGAAGGGTGTCTGAAAACAATCCCTTCGTCTGGCCGGCGAGGTGAGTTTATTTCATGATCGTAGTGTGAGTATGCGGACCCACCTTTTCCTCACTGCGGATAGCGCCGACGAAGGGTGAAATGATCTGCGGCTTGTACTCTCCAGAGAACATTCGCGATGCCGTATGTGACAAATACAGAAGGCCTTGTGCGCGAGTGCACGCGACGTAGAGAAGTCGACTGGTCGTGAGCGTTAGCTAGCTGTCGAATCAACGGTAACACAGAGGCGATCTCGAGACGTACCGTTCTTCCTGGGTGTCTTCAGAGCGTGTGGACGGGAATACACCACATTCGACTGACGAGTAACGTAAATGCTTATTTGCCGAATAGTATTGTGACTCTGCGTACCAGCAGGAATCATAACTACAGGCCATTCAAGCCCCTTGGCCGCATGACATGTGGAAATCGTCACTTTCTGCTCGACAAGTGAGTGAGGTTTGACGAAAATTGAAGTCGGCACGGCATACCTCTTTGCTTTTCTCTTCCTCCGGAGTTTCCGTGTCCGTGGAGAGCATGGATGCCTGTAGGAATAAGCGTAGGGGAGTGTCTCTGTACAACACCCGTGGGCGGTCAGTTGCGGTGCGCACCGATACGCCTCAAGCTAACGTACTGGCGAGCCGGCCGCGTTTGCCCTTCCTGGACCTGGTCCGCATCAAACTCGTCTAATTCGTCCGCCCACTCCTCTTCGCTCTCGTCCTCTTCGTCTCCTGACTGGTTGTGGTGCAATGCTTCCTCTGCATCTGCCATCCGCTTCGCAACCTCCACGGGAATGCTACGTTCGACTTCACTTGCGAAGTTGACGAGCTCTTGGACATTGTCCCAGCGACTATCGCAGTCTGGCCCGTGCACTTTAAGTAGATGCTCTTTGTAGTTGATCTCGTCTATGAGAGCGTTGATTAGCTTGGAAGGCGCTACACCCTACATTATAGTAAGGCTGGTTCATTAACAACCTCTGCGAAGAATGGAAGGGTTTCATACCTTATTTGCATGTTTCCGCAAAATGCGAATAGTCTCCACAAAAGGGGATAGCTTTCGTTTGACAGGTGGTTTGATGTCCGGGATCTTCCCATCCACAATGCGCTCTACCACTACCAAAGGCGAGATCTTGAGTTGTTCGGCACGCAGGATGATTTCATGGATCGTCTAACACCGTGTTAGCAGTTTATGCACTTCAGTTAGTAGGAAATATACCTTCTCTCCGACAGCCCTCGAAGGAATGTTGACGACACGCAGAAAGGCAGGCACGAATTTCGAATTGTCGACGAGCTGCAAGTAGGCAAGCACGTCCTTAATCTGTGGGATTAATTCTTAAGTAATCATCGGACCCCCATGTGCTGCCGATTTACCTCCATACGCTCAAAGAACTTCTGCCCAGCTAGGACTCTGTTCGGAATTCCTTCCTTCTGCAGCGCGCTTTCGATTCCTCGTGAAAGTGAGTTATACCGTACTAAATGGATGAAAATATCGTGCTTCAGTAAGAGTTGCTAGCTAGCATTCAGGGAGGACTGACGTAGGACGACGAAGTCTCCCCAATTGAACATTCCGCCACTATATGCAACGAGGCGCTTGATCTCGGCTGCGACAAATGCCGACTCGATTTGTTCGATAGGAAATATACGAAATACAGGCGCAGGTCCCCGCGCATGAGACGCGCGAAGGGTCTTCTGTATCCGTGTTTTGTCTGTTAAACATTATGGTAAAGGATGAAGTGCGATCACAAGATAGGTACCTGACTACACACCTTGTGAAATCACCGCCACGCTTAGCGCGAGAATAGAGGCGGTTGAACGGTAGTTCTGTTCCAAGTAGATCTGCTGTGAGGTGGGAAAATCTAGAAGAGTGGGAACGTGCTCGGTTGAGGTAGTTGTATTCGAGGTCAGCCTCACCACTCACCTCTTTGCATCTTCGCGAGGTTCTCAACCTCTGCCGAGCGCCATCCATAGACTTGCAATCAGATTAGAAGATGCGTCTTATGTGTATGCCTCAGAAAACCTACTCGACTGATCGGGATCGCCCACAATAGTAATACACTGGCTAGCGCGAGCAATGTGCGTCATAAGCTCATACTGCATGATGTTGGTGTCTTGACTGCGTTACTGAGCTGAGGAGCGAACGTGACGCTATGAAAAATGCACCCACTACTCATCGACTAGGACGTGACGGCACCAGCTGGAAGCCTTCGAGTGCTTGGCAAACAGCTTTACGCCAAACAAGAGGAGATCATCAAAGTCCAAACTGTTCGCGTCCCGTAGCGTCTTCTCGTACTGCTTATAGACTGCAGCCAAGATGCAACCCAATTCGCCGTACCAAAGATCGCCCTTCTCCTTCTGGTCCAGCAATTTGGCAGCAAGCTGCTGCGGGGTGAGTGCATTCATTTCTTCTACGTGCTTCGCCGCATCGTCCGCAGACCATCCCTTGGCCTTCGCTTTGGAAATAATACTGAGGACACCATTCTCTTTAAGAGTGATATTCTTGTTTGAAAGTTCCTCTTTGTACGCCTTGAGAAGTTTGGAGAGTATCTTCTTGCTACGTGCCGCGCATATAATGACAAAACGCGAGAGACAAAGCAGATCGTAGACGTACCTCTCGTCTGCATCACACACGGTGAAATTCCCCTCTAGCCCCACCACCCTCGAGTATTTTCTCAAGAACATGGCACAAAGTGCATGGAAAGTGCCCATCTTTACCTGAGCAGTTTTGTCTTTGCCGATAAGTTTCACGAGACGTTCGCGCATCTCGTTTGCCGCCTTGTTTGTGAATGTTACGGCACACAAAGACCACGGAGGAAGGTAACAATTGGATATGAGATACGCTATACGCATCGTCAGCACCTTCGTCTTCCCGCTGCCTGGGCCGGCGAGAATCTGCAAAGGGATCTGTGGTGGGTGCTGAACGGCTGTACCGTGACAAGGTCAGCACCGAACAATGGACGTCGAAATGAGGCGTCACCTTGCAGCTGAGCAGGATTAAGCTCGCCCATTATTTCTGCGAGGTCGGCCATGGCGTACCAAGCGATTCAGGAGCGAGGAGAGTAATGCCAGAAGATCGTGGTCAGAGGCAAGCCACAGACGACACCGGGCGCTTCTCGTCGCGACTCACGCGTCGACGCGTTGAGCCGCGCTCACGTGAGCGAGGTCTCGGGCGCTTCGAGAACACTTTTCTCATCCACCGTTTTAAAAGTTAAAACGGTCGGCCCCACATGATTCGCAGACGACCGTGCAAGTACTGCATTCGGACCAATTTATGCAATGTTAGATACCCAGGATTTAAAAACAAAGATCCTGCATGAAGGCTCCGTTAAGATCTCTCTTAGGATATCTTAGATGCGATGTCATAATTCTCGTCAGCATTACTCGAGTACGTGGTCCGAGCGGTACAAATACAAATACTGGTACAAGTAGTGCTAATGACACTAATATAGTGGATCCGCTGGCGAGGTGCACGTCAGAAGCGGCGTCAATGTGTAGATACGTGAGAAAAGCTAACAAACCGACGGGAAGGCTGCCGCATACCCTATGCCTTCTCAATGAGGGAGTCGTCGTGCTTGCGGATGTCGGAGTGGACGGGGCTCGCACGGTCGATATCAGGGTCGTTGTACGCATCAAGGCCGATTTGCCTCTCAATAGCGTGCATGCGCTCCTGCTCTCCCGCAGCCATCCCCGCAGACCCGAAGATCTCATCCATCTCCTCTAGGGTAAGTCCCTTCGTTTCGGGCACGCTGTACCAGATGAACAGCCCACCCAGGAACGAGAAAGTCTATCGTTATCATGCGTGTTAGTGTCGCGGGGATGATAAGGTGCAATAAACAAACTCACCCCGAAGAAAACAAAGGTACCGAAGTTGATGTGCTCGAGCATCGTAGGTGTGACCTGTCCGACTGCCGATTGACATGAGTGGCTGCCCCTTAATTCCAAAATTCGACCTCACCGATGAAGTTGTTCATCCAGTTAGAAGAAGCCGCGATAGAGACACCCTTCCCACGGACAGAAAGCGGCCAGATTTCTGCGATCAAGATCCAAGAGCATGGGCCCCACGAATACCCGAACGCCATCGCGAAGATCCATACGAAGGCGCAAGCGGCCCAGCCAGCGACAACGTGAGAATCCCAAGAGTCATGGTAGAGCCCGGTAAGGACGGCGACGATGATGTGGCAGCCAGCCATGATAAACGCGCCGGAGATGAGCACAGGCTTACGTCCGACCTTGTCAACCCATATTACTGCGGGGATCGTTGCAAGGAACATGCTACGGGGAACGTTAGTTTGCTTGAATCTTGGAAGGCAACAAGGATAGGAACGCACACAATACCGACAACACCAGTTGCTAGGAGCGAGTTTGTGTTCCCAGTCAGGCCGAGATCCTGGAAAATGGATGGAGCATAGTAAAGGATGGCATTCACGCCCGTCCACTGCTGGAAGAACATTGTCAAAGAACCGACGGCTACCCTATACAACAGCGCTGCAATCATGTGTTGATAAAAGTATTCGAACCCGGGGTAAGCGGCACACGTACGGCGTGATTGAAGGAGGCTGAGGTATCCATATAGACCGAGCTTGAAGTTCGACTTCCACGAGCCATCTTGCAGATCGGGGAATTTGATTGCAGACGTCTCCTGCTCGAAGAGATACTGTGCCTTGATCTCCCTTTGATTATTGATTAGATAGATACATAGAAGGTCTCATAGAGATTGGATATCTA
The DNA here is from genome assembly GCA_022606255.1 of Trametes meyenii. Taxonomy (NCBI): domain Eukaryota; kingdom Fungi; phylum Basidiomycota; class Agaricomycetes; order Polyporales; family Polyporaceae; genus Trametes; species Trametes meyenii. Next base: position 1,754,392 of record JABYQG010000003.1, on the reverse strand, counting down.
CTTACAAAAATTCGATTTGAACTAGGTCCGAGTCTGGAGCGAGTCGACGCGCACGGCTGAGTACTTGCAGAGCCTCGTCGTCGTGACCGTTGTTCACAAGCCACCTTTTGAGAACATGTTAGGGGTGATTAGAGACCAATCAGCGTGCACTCGAGATTTCACTAACCTTGGGGAGAACGGCATGAACAGTATTCCGACGCCCAATATAATGGCCGGCACGAGCTGAAGCGCAAGTGCGACACGCCACGCCGCCTCGCTTTGCGAATCCCCAGTCCCACCGATGTAGTTGGTGCCGTAGTCGATCCAGAACGACACCATGATACCAAATGTGATGGCTAGCTGTTGCAGTGCAACCAAACTTCCTCGTACCTCCGGTGGAGCGAGCTCGGCGCTGCATTCTCATCTCAGTATGCCCGCCTGCGCCGAAACAGGACAAGGTACGTACTTGTATAGGGGCACTGCCATACTGAGCGACCCAACGCCAAGACCGGTCACGAAACGACCTGCGATTCCGTAAGAGTCGTGGAATGACTAGCGATAGGGCCAAACGTACCCCCGAAGATCGAGGACGGCGCGAAGGCGGACGTTTGCACAATGACACCGATGCAGAACACAATGACAGCTACACGTACACTGATCAACGCACTGTATTACGAAGGGTGGAAGCGCGTCACGCACCTAACACAATGGTGTACTTCCGCGAAAGCTTATCTGCTAAGTAGCCAGTGAAGAGCACGCCAAGCCAAGCGCCCAGCTCCAAAATGGAAACGAGCCATCCCTTGGTACCTGCGTCGTCCACCGCGGACGCCATTCGATTATCAAACGACTTCATATTCAGCACACCGGAGAACACGCCCTGTGCGGCTGAGACATCAGCGGGCCGCGGGCTGCGCAGGGGCATGGGAGCAATGGCTGCTCACCTGGTTGTAGCCTGGGAACGGTCGGAAATACAGACAACGATCAGCACGGTGCGGGGACCCAAAAGCATGTCGTAACTAGTTTAAGCTTACCATAGAGCCTAAGGGGAGCACTGTGTCAGCGATATGATGGAGTGCGGGGTAAGCGCGTGAAGACTTACAAACCGCCTAATGAAGCGAACACTGCGATCGCAAATACGCGGGCGTTGGCGAGAAGGCCGGCCTATGGACGCCAGAGCAACCCATGAGTGGAGGCATTCGCGGGAGAAATACGGAGGAGGGCAAGAAGATGCTACGTACCCAGCCAGAAGGACCGGCCAAGTTCTTACGACGGTTCGACGCAACGATATTAGCACCGCCGCCACCCATGACGTCCGCTCGCTGTGTCGTGAAGCCTTGAGCAAAAGCTATCTGAAGAAACGCCGGTAGAAGTGAGCGAGTGAGCAGACGCAGTAGCGGGGCGTCAGCACGGAGCTGGAGGGAGCCCGTAAGGTATTTATGTAGAGGAGCGGTCAGGTGGATGACGTCCTCCCAGACCCAAAGACGACTCTGCGCGAGCGCAATCAAAGCAAGTCATGGGGCCGCAAACGAAGGAATGGGATGATCGAACTGGTGCTGATGGGACTCGATCTACCCTTCTCCACGGGGGATTTTGCGGGGCGGTGTAAACCGTTCTTCCTCGTCTATCCCCGCTTGCATCACGCCCGGCCCGCACAACTGTCAGGCATGCGATCCAGCTATAAGGATGTGTCTCTATTATAGCCCGCTCGAAGAGTTCCCTCCTAGGTTCACGACGTTGGACATAGGAAACCCATTCGAGAATGAGCACAACCCGACGTCAATGTAGTAGAGCACTTACGATTCCCTGGTGCCTTGCGTGATTGACTTCGAGCTGAGAGAAGCGAGAAGTGCTGCCGCGCTCCCGTGGCATGAACGGCGACCGTGAAGGGACTTTGAAGCCTCTTCCTGTTCCGTGGAAACGCCGGCCGGGCGAGCCGCCGTGGCAGCGCTGAGCCGCTCCTCTTCGCTGCCCTTTGTCAGGGATCATCGGTACTCAGTTTTATGGCGCCGAAGTGGGTGGCCGAGGAATGCCGCAAACACGGAGCCCGTGGGTTACGACGATCCACTCAGAGGGATGTGTAGATATTTAGGTGGCTATTATCGCGCTGTTACTTCACAGGATTATCTTTCGGTACGTTGCGTGGTACAGTAAGTGAAGCTCACCGATTCCATAACAAAGGTAGCATCGGGTGCAGCGCCAAGCCAAAGTACCATCACAGCCCCGGGGACTGGAACAGAGCACCTAATGGAATGTGGAATAGCAACGGCCCAGCACAGATGTCGAGATGCGGACACTAGCGGAGGAAAGCGAGGTTATGCAAAGATTATCTTTGGTGGGTGTGGGTACCACATTTCTTTCTTGTGGCATGGATGCTGGTGCCACCGAGGGACGCGGTTTATAGTGTCTACGAGCACTTAGTACTCAACGATTTCGACGTTTCTTATGCGCATTGCCAGTGATTTACTGTTAAATAGAGCATACAGTCAGTCTTGAACACTCATTCGACGTCCTAAACTCACCAAAGTGACGCAGGTATAGACTTACTATCGCCCACACTTGACAAGCGGTATTTGAACGAGATTTTATTTCGACGATATTATCGCCAATGTATATCGAAGCTGAACGTACGCATCCTGGGAAGTCATCACTTCCCCGCTATTTTTCACCGGTCGTGCGAGATTGTTATCAATACTGGCTCATTGTCCACTGGGACACGTCGTGTATAACACGGAATACTGATACAATGTACAAGTCCCACCTGCATATGGAATTCAGCAGATGAAGAGCAAATTCACGTCCTGCATGATGAAGTCAACTTTTTGTTTCGCACGGTACGTAGGCCGTAACACATACCATGGGATGAGAACTCGACAGCTGTGGCTTCTGACTGTACTTCGCCCTGAGGATGCCGCTGATGTTCAAGGATGCTTAGTATCAATACGTAACGGAGAAAGCCGATGCACGAAAACCTACCGAATATTCTGTAGCAGTTGCTGATAGCTCTGTTGTCTGTTTTGCCCTGCATATACAAAGGCGATCAGTTCCACCCGGCCTACTGAGCGCTCGGAGAAACCTGTTACGTAGGCATGTCATGAAAGCCTACAGGGAAATCGTTAGCATGAGTATCGGCGAGCAGGGAGATCATCGCCTTACGTAGCTCATTGCTCCCGTCGACTGACCGGCCTCAACCGTGTCTGCGCTTGTCTGGGAATCCTTGCAGCCACTCCAAGAGATCTGCAGTTTCATTTCATCAGCCTCCACCAGACACATCCGGGTCTAAGTGTGCACGAAAGCGCACCACATCTGCTGGCGAAGTTCTCGTCGCCTTCGTGATCTTGTCGGCGCGCTGGTTTCCACCCGTTGCCGACTTCAAGAGTCCAGACACGGACGAGAAAACGCCACCCTGTATCAATGTCTATCAATTGGAGTAAAATTTTCACCTAGAAACAATACTGACCATATCACCGCGGGCGTAAGACGTCACGGCAGAAAGAAGGCCTTGACCGGCTTCCGCCGCCAGGTTCGGTTCTTTAATTTTACCCTCCGTGGAATAAATGTACGGTAAGTCTGCGAGGTGGGTCAGCCGTGGAGTATTAACGGTCGTCGAATTAGTATTGGCCCCAAGCGCACCCAATGCAGAGCCCGAATGACACGACTGTGTTTCCGACGCCAGAATAAGCTTTAGAAATAGGAAATAGACACCTATACTCACATCGAAGATTGCAGTAAGGCGGCAACCGGGCGGCAGAGGCTTCACCATGATGTCATGCATATCCTAGATATAAGGAACACGCTATTGAGCGGGGACGTAGTTTAGGAAAACGAGATAACTGACATCGTCGACAATGTGCCCTGCTTGCTGGAAGTCTACGGGGTAGATGACTTCATCGTAGCCATCCGCCTCGTCACCATCGAGATCCTTCGTCTGACCGCCATGACCCGAGTCTGTATTCGGGGTAAGCACATAAGACGAAGTAAATGTGGGACGTCGCCTCCTTACAGTGAAAGAAGAGCGAATCGTTCGGCTGCGCATCACGGACAAGCCACTGCATAGCCGCGAGCTGCCGCCGAGCCCGTGGTGAGGACAGCATAGCTTAGAAGTATTATGCAGACGTACGATATTATCCTTGGTAGGGACCTGACGAGGGTTTGTCGCATCGTCTGTCAATATCACAATATCGTCCTCTCGATATCCCCATAGCTCTGAAGATGTAGTATGAGAATCAATAGCTCAAAAGCCGTTTGAAACTTGCCTTTGAGGAATTGGACGACGTTACGTGCGTCGTTGATACAGCCTTTCAATTCCGCAGATTGCCCGAAGTAGTTGATTCCAATCTAGGAGACGCCTGTAAGGGCGCGTAAACCACGAGATGACTTGCAGACGTACGCATAGCGCTTTCTTCTTTCCAGTACACTGCGAGTACTGGAAGAAGAGTTGTCGCTGGTGATGGTCTGCGCCTTCGAACATAGGCCCGTAGCTTTGTTGTTGGCTTGGAGGTGTGGGAGGAGCACCCGCTAACAGTACGCCAATGTATTACACAAAAATTGCATAAGAGATGTGAGGAAAAAGCGTACAAGGTGGCTGATAAGCGCCATATTGGCCTGGAGGCGGTCCAGGAGGCGTTGTGTATTGTCCACCGGAAGGCGGCGGGCCAGGCGGTGGTTGGTATCGGCTGCCGGAATCGGGCCGAGGCGGAATGGGCGGCGGTCCCCCATATCCGGAGGGGGGAGCTCCTGGAGGAGGGGCGAACCCACCCTGATTATGCTGGTGGTGATGGTGGTGATGCTCGCCGGGGAACCCGGGCGGGCCAGGAGGTGGGGCATACCTACTAAAGGTCGGCACCACAGTTCGATGGTAGAGGAGAGCACGCACCCGCCAGACGGGGGTCCTGGTGGAGCACCATATGCGGGCATATAGCCCGGATTGTAGCCAGGGTTGTAGCCAGGGTTGGGGGGAGGCGCGCTGCTTTGCGTTTGAAACGATAGTTCAGTATTATCTCCGCATCATTCACAGCAGCGAGCGCATAGCGAGCTACTCACGGACTCGGGAACCCATAGCTTGACGAAACAATTATGTTTTCATTCACATGTGTCGTATGCGCAATGATGAATGTGAGACTTACGGTTGTGCACCGGGAGGTGGCGGAGGTCCAGGAGGTCCTCGGTAACCGCCTTGTTGACCCGGGTAGTTGTTCCACATCGCAGTGACAATGTAAGCGTTTCAAGATTCTATGAAAAAGTAGACAACGGGTGGATATGTGTATGAGGAGATGGGCGTGCGATGAAGAGACTAGGAGACTCGAGAGGATGGCCGTTGCTGAGAGCCACGTGTCCGACGTCATAGTTAGACGCGCAGCAACTTCGCCATCGCTCGCACTATTGGCAGCTAGAGGTATCGACGGCCGCGAGTCAAAAGGCCCTTTCGAAATCAATAACGAGCTGATACGATGTGCAGATACAGAATAAAACACTCGAGATTACTACGACGAAATCATGCTGTGAAGCTACTGTTTCGCCGACGATATTCATACTACTAGTACATGCATGGTATCGAATTCAGGAATATCCATGCGCACCGATTTTGTGGTCATCCATATTTAAACTAGGGGCGGCGGGGGAGAGAATAGTCCACTCAGGGAGCGGACTGGAGGGAATGTGAAGTACCTTTGGTTTGAGGGCCTGTAGGGAGGCGAGAACATCAACAGTGCTAGAGTGAGTGCTGTAACGCGTTTTGGAAACGTGAGGCCTTAGAGAGGAAGTCAAAGGGCCGTCTTGTCCGGCCATCTCAGCTAACCAACGAAGATTATAAGAAATATCTGTAACATAGCCACGACAACGATGATACACTCACAGACAGAGCACGCCGGGTGGTCGTAATGCCCTTCATCCACGTATGGGGCCCGAGAGTGCGTTCGCGTTGGCAGATCGCCTCCAGAGCTCATGGCTCCGCTTTGAGGTCTACGAAGCAGAGCAGATGCTTCGAAATACGGAGAAGCGCCAGGCCTATGGCTCAGCCTGCGAGCGAGCAGCGAAGGAGGCGGAGTCCGATCACCATTCGTCCGAGTAGATGGTGCTTTCGATGCGCGGGGTCGAGGACGCATCCCAAGTAGGCGACCATTTACCAGAGATTTCGCGGTAGCCGAACGCGCTATCTCGCGAAAGTCATTCATGAATAGGACGAGGGACTTGAGTGGTTTCTCTGCTACGGAGGGCATGGCTGTATGCGAACATTCAGAATCCGCGGTAGGGCAAGTCGTCTCCAGAGGGTTGTTATACGCCGCGCGTAACAAATGAGGGGCCACAGATGAATCCAAGTCCGTAGACGGACCAGATGCGGGAAGTGCACAGACGGGAAGTACAGACCACTCCTTTGTTGCCGACGCAGCTTGATATGGCAAAGTCTCGGCAGGTAGTGCAGACCGCTCTGGCAGAGACGGAGAAGTCAGAACGTCGCCAGAAAAATCAGAGGAGTCAGCCTCTAAGACAGCAGAGTCCGGCCGTGAATTAATGGCGGATGGAAGAGCAGGTCGTTTGGGTGAAAGTGCAGAAAAAGGCGCGGGAGGAATCTCGGTCCGTGATGGATCGAGCTGCATCAACGGGGTTTGAGCCGTGGTTGAGGCTACCGCTTTGCAACGCTGGACGGAGCTGATAGTAGAATCAACACTCAACATTAATATCGACCAGCGAACGGCGGCTCAAACCCTTACCCCGTTGCTCGTGCAGACTGACCCGTCCGTCCGGCGGTGGTGAATATCAGGGGAATCATTACTAAACGTTCCACCGGTGCTGTTATAGCTAGGGGACATCGTTGGCGGACGTAAGGAACTTCCTGTGCGTCAGGTTTCCAATCGGAAATGGGTTTGGGATCTTTCTTGCTACGATTAGCCATAGGTGTATGGTCTCCAACTGCAGGATTGAACTGGACCGATAAACGGTGTATTAGAGGATCTTTCCTGGGGTCTACAAATTGGCAGGGGGCCTTCATAGCCGTCGGCGATGAGGGAAGACATCCGCGTGATACGAGCGGGAGAGGCTTTCGAGTGGATGTATGCGCGTCTGGACGTGGAAGAAGCGAACCGCCGACAACATCGACACCAGTGGCGACACCAGCTAACAACAGGCGAGTGGCGAGCGTCCGCGACCTCTTCGCCGGACGACGAGATGCCTTCTTATGCACAACGCGCTTCGAGCTGTCTTCTTCATCACTTGTCCATACCACTGTGCGCTTTCTGCCACTTTTCACGGGCGATGATGATGTATCCTCAGTATTAGAAAGTTCTGAAGAAGGTTCATAGCTAGCTTGGCTGTCGGGACGGGACTGATTGAGTCTCCTTCGTTTAATTGCACGTTTGGCAGTATAACGCTTGATGGGAGAAGTGGCTCGTCGCAGGAATCCCTCGACGGTGAGTGCATCTTCGGTGCCATAGACTAAGCCCCCCGGATTTTGATCGCTGATATCACTTGTACCCGTGACGGGCGCAGCGGTCCTTGCGAGCTCGGGGCATTCTACGGCAATATCCGGATGGAGTCGAGTAGTTGTATGTGAACCCTGACGAGGAGACTCTTTAACGGTTTCGAGAGGATCGGCATGTTGAATAGCATAGGTCGACTCAGAGACTTGCTCAACTAAAGAAGGCGCATCGGGGTAGAACCCCAAACAAGGGTCTATGGGGTTGCGCGAGCGTTTACGTTTTCTTTTAATCTGAAGGAGAACCCCATGAATTGGCATATTGACACGCTGATAGTAGGAGTCGCGGGCCAAAGTTGAAGGCTGAAGGACCAAGTGGGGTATTAGCGGAAGTGCTCACCACGAAGTCAGGGGCGAAGGTAAAAGACATAGAGATGATTGGAATGCGGAGCGGACCATTGGCAAACAAGCGGTCAACATACTAACAGCTGTGGCAACTCCGCAACTTAAACCGGTTGTTTGCGCGTGTTGGGATCCGAGGCCGCCGGCCCAGAAAGGACATGCATATGGTGACCGCCCGAGTCGTTGGAGCAGCTGGCTCTGGGCCCCTCCCAGTGCCAACTACTCAAACACTTGGCCGGGTCTTGTCGCATCGCTACAACTTTTCGCCGCCAAGTACGTTGAGTAAGAAACTATAGAGGGTTTTCGACATCGCACGTGGTTAATTACAAAAGAGCGGCAATGTACGAATGAGAGGCCAGCGATTCAACTCGAAAACGAAATTCAAGGTGATGTTTGCCACCGACATCATGACACGAGTTGTTGCTCTATTAGACCGTCGTCGACAAAGTAGTATCGGATAGGCCGATTTCAACGTCTGTAGGCCACGCATAGCATCGATCTCCGTCACAATATACACGCACGACCCCGTCTGACGAGACGCTCTCGTTGGTGGTCGACGGCGTAGTGCAATGCACCCGAGTCACTACGATCTCATGGGGTGGAGACTTAAAATATATATATTGGTGAGAGTAAGCTCGGAAGAGCAAGAAGGCGTACCAGAGGTCCCGAAGCTGCAATCACTTTCGAAAGTCCCGGGGACGTGATTTTGATGTTCGGTAGCGAGAGCTGTCCCATCTTTTCCGCCTCCACACGAAGGCCCTCGCGGCCGTTTAGAGTGGCAAGCAGCGAGACTGAATATACTGTTATGTACATCAGTGAGCTAACCCTCACCGTAACATGAAGATACACTCACATCGGGCGCCGATGTAATAGAACATTACGAACAGAGAAGTCCTCGGAAGAACCAATACCTACAACATAATGTCTGTCGGCAAAAAGGCCCGACACAATAATAGAGTTGCGCACCATGATCATCGACAATATAGCAAATATACTGCGGGCAGTCAAGGTGCGTTCCTGACGTCGAATCTGGAAGCACGCGTACCTGGTGAGAACGCCGGTGTGGATAGTATAGAGCATCTAGTTGCATACGTTAGAGAATACTGGCATCTGAGTATGCGTCATCATACTTACGAGTTTGTTGATGAGACGATTGGCTCTGCAAAACGAGCCTTAATGAGTACCAACAACAACAATACTACTTCCTCTTACCCTGCAGTTCCCGTACGTGACTTGAACAACAGAATGAACAGCGCACTGCACAGCAGTACGTCCGTCGACGCGCTCATGGCGCTTAGTGCCAGGTCGAAGGGCTACGAAAAGGCTTGTCAGGGAAAGACTCGAAAGCGCAAGCGTTGCCGACTTACCGCCAAAAACACGTATTGTGCCACTGTATCCGTGAGTATACTACTCTTATGGTCAATCTACTACGTCCTTGGGATCAACGTATCCAAAAATACCTCTTAACGAACAGAACTGCAACAGCAAATGAGCGATCGGGGCCCGGGGGCAAGGAGGGAAAGTACTTGCCAATCGAGAAGACTTGAATGTGGGCGTTCGAAGTTAATTCGTACGTATGAGAACCTATCGACCATAGTACAACAGCTTACCCCATGTTGCCGCAACGAATATGCTCTGAATAGGACTTCTTAGGTAACCCCCTTCGGACAGATATGCAAACTTACCATGGCCGTGAGAAGGACCTTCTGCCTACTGACTAGGAATCATACTCGGCACAAATCCGCTGGCGGTCCTTATTTCAGTACTTACGAGTCCAAACGCGCGATGCGTAAAATCTCCCGGAGAATCGTTAGGATCATACTACAGTGACCCCTACGCGCGTGTAAGGAAAATTGAGACTTACGACTGGATCAAAGAGGTAGCGAATGCCTACGACCACAGGAGTTAGCAAGCCGCTATCGTCGAAGATCTAGAATGCCCGTACATTGCATAGCAGCTGCACCTGTATCCAGGGGCGTTAAATAGAAGAACTTTACTAGTCTTCCGAGCTCACATTCGAGGTCCTGAGAATCGCTCTGCGTGAGTCTCGGCACAAACGACACGTGCCAGGCACTTACCACGGCAGAGGCTCCCGGCCGAAGTACGCAGCTTTCTTGTAAACGAGATAAGTGAACACTGTAGACCGCTGTGATGAATGCTCGCATAGCAACGAAGGAGTGCACTCACTAGTCGCGATATATAGGCCCAGGTGTACTGCATCCAGAATCCATATGGTCGCGACCTATCGGAGAAAGGGGGGCTATCGTGGGTAAAGAGCACGATTTGTCGCACAAGGCTGCGGACGAACCAAAAGCCTAAGAATAGGGCGATCCTTCGGATAATGCCTGAAGTACCAGCCAGACTGCGCGGTGGTAACTACAGCGGCGTCACGGTCGGGACGCGACAGGGGAGAATAAACGGCGCACCACCAAACAAGCTATCGAGCAATCGGTAAGTCGTACTACAGACCACTGTTAAAAGACTCACAATCCAGTAAAAAGGAACCCGATTAATATTACACCTATTCTATTTTAATAAGTGTTAGCGAATGAAACAACCACGGCTGGATTAGTGGGACGAACGTCATATCCAAGTAAGCGGTGCTGCCAGCGTGGTACGCCATGGCTACATGGGATGGGGAGAAGCGCACTCCTAAGCACGACGCGAGGCGCGGGGATGGTGGCCTGAAAGGGGGGCAGCGGGCAGCCGCCGCAGCGTCATTGGGCTATATGAAGGCAGGGTCCAGCGACCGAGGCCGCCATTTCAGCGCGGCAACGCGGACTCACGCTCCCTCGAGAAGCGAGTCCACCTCGTGCGGATGTGGCGGATATGGAAGGTGTTCGAAACCGAACTAGCGTTCTTTGAGGACCGCCCTTCCGCCCGCCATGACGTCCGTACTGCACAACCGCGGGCGAATCAATCAAACCTGCAATACAGTTGTGATCCCGCAGCATCAGCAATTATATCAGGGGAACGGTACGCGGAAGAAGGGGCGACGTACATCGTGGCCACGTACACACCCTTACATCTAGGGATTGGATCCACCGCTGCGCAGACCGACAGAATAGCATTCAATATGGCTATATACAACCATAGAGTGGCGCGTGTGGTGCCCAGTCTTTACACGGCCCGTTCCCAAAGTGAATCGGATACAACAGACGCGCAGGGCCACTTCCATGCGTCCTTACCGTGGCATGTCGTGGGTAAAATGACCCGTTTGCAACCGTTTCGCCGGCCGGCATAACGAAATATGCAATTCCAGACCGCTCGTAGCTACAAATAAGCGCATTCAGAACGTTCCCAGGACCTCCATCTTGTCGGCTGTGAGGCAGGGAAGGGGCGACATCATGCCAGATGGTACAGTCGAAACCCTCTTAACCCATACTTTTCGGCAAGGCCCGCGAATCTCAAATTCCGCACAGTTTGTGCTATACATTACACCCCCAGATGCGCTACGACTCGCCGCACGTACCCCGAAGCATCCGAAGGGCCTCGGGGTTTTGGGGGGAGGGGGAGGAGAGAAACAAGCCCTTAGCCGAGGTATGGGTTAAGAGGGTTTCGACTGTAATACCGACAGTTAACGAGGCTCAGCCATCTTCAATTTCTGTCCAGAGGAATTAAGCATGCAACGAATCTTGGTGTGCACTGTGCACAGCATTCTTGTGGAATTCGGTGCCGAGGAGAGCTGGTCGCTGAGGCGGGGCGGTCTAGTACCCGACAGAGTAAGCGTAGTTACTTGTTATACACGCCACATAGATCGCGTCGCCAAGAATATTGCAGCGAGAGAGGCAGAAAGTATAGAGATGCATTCAAAATCAGACTCCAGTGGGCCGGACGTGTCAGCGAAGAGGAGATGTGTCCGCCGCTCCGAGAATGCGTCCGCAGAGCCGGTATTTGTTCCTATTAGGATCTAAAGCCGCCGCCTGCCAATTCTGTCGGCGCCGCTCCTCCCACCCGCCGCTCTCCATTCGTCGACGTTCGTCCACAGTCCTATATAACTCTTGGTCCGTGCGCACCCTCTCCTCCACTATATAAGCCGTGGGCGGTCACCAAGAATCTTCACCACTCTGGCCTTTTGGCTCAGATCAAGTGTAGTATCTGTTCTTAATAGTTTAACCACTATTATGGAGGCACCGCCTCTATTATTGGTTATCTAATTTTTGTCGCCCTTGGTCCCTATGCTCTGCTTGCAACATGGGGACGAGACGACCTTGCCATTGCAGTATTGGCTTGTGTTGTCGGGGGATCCTATTCCTTTCCGTTTTCACGTTCTTTCTGTGGTACCACTGTGACCTGCCAATTGGCTGGGAGCTCGGTTCCTCAGATGGATGAGGTGGTTGTTTTTACTCTATCGATATGATGTGGTAGTATGGTCTCCGTTGATATGTGTTTATGTTCCTTGCTACGATCGTTTAAATTATTCATTAGATGACGTATCTTGTCATTGTTACAGTGCTAGTGCTCTGTTCAGTACTACACGAGTTACTGAGGGCTGAGTCTAGAATCAAAGCTTTCGCAACTGTGGTCTTTCGAGTTTTAGCTCGGGGCCATCAGGCGTAGTAGGCGGCATTAGCTACAACAGTGGACGTACATTCAACGACTACAGACAATACAGTGTTGGCTACATTCTTCTATTAGTCTGCCCGCCTACGACGCCTTCGCGAGCTCGATCAGTTCTGCTTTCAGCTTCTTGAGCTCCTCGACCTCCTTCGCGATCTCCGCATCGACCTCGGGCGTCTTCGGTGTCTTCCCCTTCAGCGAGCGCACCTTCTGTCCCTGCTCCGCGATCTTCTGCTCCCACGCAAGCACCTCGGCGCTCTTTGGCTGCTCGCCCCCTGCAGCTGCCGTCGCCGCGGTCTTGTCTGCGGCCTTCTTGGCGGCCGCGGCCTTGCGCTTCGACATGCCGGGCGCGACGTGCGTCGCGTCGGCCGCCTGCGGGAGCGGCTCCTCCTTTGGCTTATTGCCCCCAAACTTCTCGCGGAACACGTCTGCCATCTTGTCGTCGATGCGCTTGAAGAGGTGCTCGGGCTTCCCGACTGTGTGCCCCGCGAGGAGGTCGTGCGCAAGCACGGCGGAGACGGCGCGCGGGGGTGCGTTGAGCTGCGCCAGGATCGCGGTCTCGGTGGCGGGCATGAACGGGTGCACGAGCGCGGTGAGAAGGTAGATGAGGTTGAGCGCGCGTGCGACAACCTGTGCGCAGCGCTGCGGGTTCTCTGCCATGAGCGCCTTGTTGAGCCCCGAGGCTTGCAGGTAGAGATTGCCGCGCGCGGAGATCGCCATGACGGTTTGCAAGCCGAGGCGGAGCTTGACGGTGTCCATGGCGTCGATGTAGTCCTTGAGGAGATTGTTGATGTCCGCAATGAACTCGGCATCATTCGAATCGTTGGGTGAGAGTGGGCCAGGTGCGTCGCCGCCGTCTGGGACGACACTGTCATATTGTGAGACGACGAACTTAAGGGCGCGGTTGACAAAGTTGCCGAAGCTGAGAATCAGACGTTAGCCATCTCGTGCCAGGATAGTGCCAGTCTGGCATACTTGTTTAGCAGAACGTTGTTGTTGGCGGCGATCTACAGGCAGATTAGCAAACGAAGGCGGGGCATATTCGGGGTACTCACGAGGTCCGCCCAAGAGAACATGGCATCCGCCGTCTCCGGCCTGGCGGAGATGAGGTAATACCTCCAGACGGATGGAGGAATGCCTGTCTCCTTTGCCGCAGGACCGAACACTCCGCGATTATGACTCTTTGAGAACTTTCCGCCTTCGTAGTTCAGGTACTCTGTAACGTACAGAAACATATTAGACATGTAACGCCACCATGGTATAAACACACGCTCGCCTGTCGTCGAAAGGTGGTGAAGGGTGGTCCATGGGCGACCGTCGCCGATCTGGACGGAGGGGAAGTAGATGGTGTGGAAGTAAACGTTGTCCTTGCCCATGAACTGGTACAACCGGACGTTCTCTTGGTCGAACCACCACTTTTTCCATTCCGTTGTGTAGTTCGCAGTGATACTGGGGTATCCGATGCACGCGTCGAACTACACCACTGATCAGTGAATAGACTATGAAACCCGGGCCATGCAACTGCTTACCCAGACGTCTGGTGGTGATAGGTCAGTAACAAGTTGCCACGAGCGAGGGAGAATACGTACAAAGCACCTTGCTCTCCATGCCCTCGTGCTCCTTGCCTTCAACGTGGGGTACAGGAACACCCCACGTCAGATCTCGTGTGACTGGAGTAGGTCGCAGACCTGCCTTGAGTCGGGCGTCGATGATGTCGCCATCCGCATTGATGACGGCGTTAGGAGACCACTTTCCCTCTTTCCACGATTTCCTAATCCACGCTTCCGTTTGTGGTTGAAGAGCATCGAGTTTGAGGTACATATGAGCGGTCGTGCGAGTTGCAACTTTGTGCGTCTTGTCGACGAGACAGCGGGGGTTGATGAGGTCAACCGCATCTAGAGTGCGTCCACAGACGTCGCATTGGTCGCCGCGAGCATCCTAGGGCGGTGTATGTTTATGGCAAGGCTGAGGCACGGATGGATTCACTCACATCGGAGCCACAGTGAGGACATGTCCCTTCAACGAAACGATCTGCAAGGAATCTTTAGGTCTGTAAGTTAAGACGTTTCAATTGAAAAACGATCACGCACTTGTTGCAGCCCTCACAGAATGTTTGCTCCTTCTCCAAGCGTTCAAGGTAATTGTGCTTCGCGAGGTTTAGGTAGATTTCTTGCGCGATCCTGCATTATGTTAGATAATGCGCCTAGGTTCGGGTGTGATCTTGACTAACTCAGTGTGGAGAGGGGTTGATGTCCGACCAAAGTAGTCGAAGCTATCGGATAATCAGCGCTGTACAAAGTTTAATGGGTGATATACTAACTCACCCGAGCTCGAACCACTTGTATGTTTCGACGTGGGTAGCGTTGTACTTGTCACAGAGTTGTCTAGGAGTGAGGCTTTCCTTGAGTGCTTGTGTCTCTGTTGCTGTTCCGTACTCGTCGGTGCCACAGATATAGAGGGTCCTCCGATTTTGAGTACCTGCACAAGAGTTTTTATATGCAAAACTCAGGCGGTGATGCACGACTGACGGTTATAGCTATAGCACGCAGAGTATAAGCAATTCGTGTACGCCTTATATACCATATACGAATACACACCGAGCAAAAACATCGGCACTCAACGTGCTCCCAATGATGTTACCTGAAAGAAGCTGAAGCTATAGCTCCTCGGGCCGTGGAGAGTCACGTACCGAGATGAGGCACATTATTGCAGTAGGGGAGGGCAGAGGTGATGAGGACATTTCTCTCGCCTTGTGCGGGAGTACTGCAGCAGTCACGTCAAGGAAAGAAAGGGCGCATGATCACGCTCGTACATGGTCTCTCCAGGTTTGGGAATTACGCGCAAAAGCCCTTCGGCTTCACGGATCTTCTGAGCCATCTCGACTAGAGCCGGGCTTGTAAACTTTGGGGGAGTAATACACGGGTCGTCCTAGGAAGAGCACAAAACACAGAGCAAAAGCAGATGGTGGTAAGCAGAGAGGACGCAAGTAATAGGACAGGCAAAGAAAGCTCGATCGCGAATTGATTCATCTAGCCGACGCGATAGACACCGGGACTGACTCGATCCAAACACACCCAAATAACGCGTCGACCTCACCGCCACGAACCTTGCAAGTTTGATACACATCCTATGCCGTCATGCCAGCGCTGCGCCGCCTGCGTTGGCCGTGAGCTACCATGGTCCTCCTATTTGTTCCCCAGGAGCTCGAAATTCGCGGGAACACATAGACCAGTGCTTCCGGGTCTATTCTCGCATCCCCTGGCTTCCGTTCTATGAAATCTGATCGCGAAATGGCGTAAAGCTTATCTTATCTCAGACTCCCACTGGTAGTAGGCTGCACTGAGTCGATCTCACTGAGTCTACCAGTGAATACTCCTCACGCTCGAACGCTCTTCGCCGGGGTAGTCCAAGTATAATTCGTGGAGGGCTCACGCTATATCATACAGATTTCCCCATGTCGCACTCAGCGTTCTTCTACGGCACCCTTTTACACCCCGCGATCCTACGCAGGGTTATCGGACACGAAGGCACTCAACTCGAAATATGCCCTGCCATCCTTCTTGTAAGTCATCGATACTGCGGATATCCCTCATCTCGACGCTTCTGATATGAGGGAATGCTCTCTCTGCGACACACGGCGCCGCGATGATTTTGGTTGTGAGATGATCACTGGCATTTTGGCAGTGCAGTGCGAGTTTAAGAGCGCTCGGCGCTGGCTCCCAAGGTTCCGCAGAACTCGATAGTAGTCAGGCTCTACGGCCGTACGCTCGGAGCGGTCAATCATGTTGTAAGGAAGAACTGCCCCGCTGACTCTTCTTGATTCCAGGAACACACGCGGCACAAAATTCGTGTATGTATCCCTCACACTACTTTCAGTGAACAATAGCGATAACAATAATTTCCGACCCTCACACGGACAGAACGCAGACTACCCTGCAGTCATCCCCTACACCAGGAGCAGCGCCTTGTTTCAGTCGACCGGCCAGAACGACCTCGCCGCCGAAGAACGCACCGTCCGCGGGACGTTCGTCCAGGGACTCAACGACCGAGACATCTCCCTCCTCGATCTTTTCGAGGGCGACGTGAGTACCGGCCCTTCGGAGCCATCGATGCCCCACAGCCTCCCACCGCGCCCACGGCTTCTGACGCCCCCTTGCCTCCACAGGAATACACGCGCGAGAGTGTTTCGGTCCACCCGCTCGGGCCTCTCGCCCCGCTCTCTTCTGACCCCTCCTCCCAGTCCCGCTCCGCTGGAGCCCCCGCCGAGACGGCCGCAGACGTGTACGTCGTGCCACCCACTGCCCCAGCCCTCCCGCCGCTCGATGCACTCGCTCCCGCGGTGGCCGCGCAAACGTACATCTATGCGGGCCCGCTGTCCGGCCTGAGCCCGGAGCTGTGGTCGTACGAGGACTTCGTGCGCGAGAACGCGTGGAAGTGGGTTGGGCGTGGAGATCACGATGGGTACTACGCCGAGGTTGACCGCCGACGCGAGATGGAGGGTAAGACGCTGCAGACGGTGGTGGATTCCGTCTCTGATCCCGGCCCGGGCTCGAGCTCGGGGGCCGTCGCTACCAGCGTGGCGGAAGTGGCGGCATAGGAGCGACAGTGACCGGGGACCTCCTTCGGACGGCGGTCATTTTGGGAGGCGTTGTTCTTGCATACCAGTGAATTGTATCCGTCTAGACTGCAAGTGGGACACAAAGACGTATTCTCCGAGGGAGCGACCGCCCGCTGTAGAATTGTGGGCGCACATCATCAGATACGGACAGAAAAGTATATTGCGATGCCGTGGGCCGCGCAACGCATGACCCACGCGTTATAGAATAGTTTCTTGCTACAGGGACAGCATCACCACCGTTTCGTAATCGTACAACAAAATAGACAGCATCGAAACAACATCGCAATATGAGGGACAATGGGAAACCAATGGGACGGACCAACATTTATGGGCGATAGACGATAGAGCGGGAGCGTGGACACGGAGAACATGTTGAGACGGACACCGGACTCGGACAATGAGAGGGGGTTTATCGACAGAGTTGAGAACAGCAGGACGGAGCGGGAAGCGTAAGGGGTTAAGGGGGGATAACACGACGGAGCGTTTACAGAGCGTTCGAGCCAAGCTGGAGGGCCATATGTGCGGTTATTGGATAGATGGAAAGCAGGGCGGAGACAACGAGACAACAGGAACCGGAGACGAGTGCACGAAAAATGGAAGATTCATGAAAGAGACGTGAGGCATAGAATGTCGTCGATTGGGCGTTATGATGGGCTTTCAGATCGTGTCGAGGTTGGAGAAACCCTGTGCCGCGTTTCCGATGGCAGTGTGAAGCACAGGGGAGCACCGTGTCTAAGGGACTGCCGGCGCCGAACGGCATCTTTTACTCGCGGGAGGACCCCGAGGAAGAGTCACTAATACGCCTGGCGCCGCGAGAGGAACCTTGCACGAAGGGTTGGGGATTACCCCCAGCGTGCGGCTGGGTATCGCTGCGCGACACGAAGCGGCCGCTCATGTCCCGCACGGCCTCATAGTCCTGGCGGACGGGAGGCAAGTCGTACGGGTTGTATAGCTCGTTCGCGATATTCGCAGGCAGAGGGTACGAGCGAGAAGGTCCAGCGCGTGGGGGGCGCATTGTGGTAGGTGGAGGCAGCATGTGGGCCTGTGTGTTGGGAGGTGGCGGGAAGTGGGGTGACCGGGCGTGTGCCACAGACTGACCAGGGTGCCAGGTGGCGGACCTAGGAGGCATTCCCGATTGCTCGAACCCGGCCTGACTGAAGCTGGGGAGACCCATCGAGGGGTAGTTAAATGCAGCCTGACCGGCGTACTGGGTGGAGGGGTGGCGCATGCCGCTGGTGTTCGACGGATTCATCATCTGGGTACCCTGAGTGTTCTGCCTGGGGTGACGTCCGTGGAGGGGCATGAGAACATTCTGTCCGTACGGGGAGTTGCCACGCCTGACAATGCTGCGCGACGTAGAAGCCGGAGGGAGTCGGGAACCCCGACCGTGGGCGACCTGGTGACTCTGAGATTGCAGAAGCGGATCGATGGGGATCTCTCGGTTAGCATGTGGAGGCGACGAGAGACTATCGTCGCTCTCAAGTGCGTCAAGGTCGCTTTCATTGTGTTCCTCCTGCTTCTGTGTGTTCGCGGTATCACCCTTGGCGGGACGCTTGACGCGCTTGCGAGGACGTTTGGTGCCAGTGCCCTGTGAGTAGTCGACAATCCAGTAACTGCCCTTGCCTGGTTCTGTGATCGGCTTGTTCTGGCGGCGGAAGCACTTGTAGAGGGAGAGGTTATGACGAATGGAGTTCTGCGCAAAGGTGATATGCTGAGAGGGGATTTTCGAGAAGAAATCGATGTCAACGTACCTGCCATGCTTTATCGTGACGGTTGGCACGGAACCACTCAAACCTCTCCATCAACGCCTCATAGATGCCTTGTAGCGTCAATCGCTTGTCCGGACTGCCCAGGATAGCAAGCTGGGACAGAATAGGGATGGTCTGCCCGGGGCGCTGCCCAGGAGGGGGGTCGGCCAGAGCACTAAGGCCAATCGGTTGGTCGGGAGTAAGGCCCAGGTGGCGGCGAATGTCGTCGTCAGTAGCAGGGTAGAAGGCATCATCGCCGGAAAATAGGGCAGGGGGTAGCCCGCCATAGGGGTCGAGGTGGCGGGGTGCGTTGGAGGGGGGGATATGGATACGCGTCTGGCCAGCGATGATGTCGTCGCCGCAAGCGTCACGGTCGTAATACAAGCCCTCCGAATGCATGGGCATCATCTGAAGCTCGGATGGAGGAAAGTTCGAAGATTGGACTTGCTCGGGAGAACCCATAGCGGGCGCCATTCCATGCACTCCCACAGGGGGGTATGTGTGCGTGCGTGGGCGATGGTAGAGTTGCTCGGGCTGGCGGGGGTCCATGCCATACCTAGCATGCTCAAGTCCAATCCTGTGGCGCTGCTGGTCGTAGGCGGGGTAATGATTGGTTTCGTAGTCAGCGAGTTGTTCAACGCGCTGCTGAGGGGCAAAAAAGTCGTGGCGATGATAGACAGGGTTTCGTCCAGCGTACTGGTAGTCAACGACGCCAGCCGTCGCGCTTTCAAAGCTGCTACCACTCATATGGCCACTACCATCACTCCTGCCACTACCGTTTGAGCCATTGGGGCTACTGTCGCCACTATGATATTCAAAAGTCGCCTAAGAGCCAATCAGATTAGGGTACGACGCGATCAGATAAGAAGAGGGTGGGCGTACGTCGTGCGGGGTCGTTGAGGCCATCGGCGGCGGCATAGAGGGGTCGAAGTTGTCAAAAGCGGGGACAAAAGGCACATCGGGCGCGGTTTGAAGGTAGTTAGGGAGCTCAAAACCACGGAACTGGTCGGAAGGAATGTGGGGTGTATCCTCCACAAAGATGGTGGCGGACGCAGGGTCGGGACGATTCTGAGTGAAGCCAGAGGCATTATGGAGCCCAAACGGCTCACCGAAGACGCCCTGGCCCTGGGGAACCCGCTCGACTGGATAAGGGTGTACTAGAACACCCCTACCGTTGTCAGAGACGGAACCCGACTCAGAACTGTGGCGTCGGAATGGCGAGTCTGGGGAGGACGCGGAGGGCGGGAGATTCGCAGAAGTGTCTGAGGTGAACGCGTAGAAGCGCCCTGAGGAAAGGTTGTTGGCCATGTTTGGCAATCGACGAATGCGGAAAAATGCGGGCAATGGTCAACGTGAGAGCCGGGAAGCCCTGTTGGCGCCCTGTTTTCCTAGACGAGTTGACTTTCTGGGTGAATATTAAAGGGGCCCTTTGTGGGACTCTGCTGAGGTCAAGCCGATTTGTAGGTGTGAGTAGGCGTACGGATTCGCGCTTGCCAGCGATCTACCACTCACCATCGCCTGCCTCGCTCTCCCGTCGTGGTCTGTTGCTCGTCCGGGTCGTCGTCCGTTAGTTTTGGAAGAGGTGCAACAGCGCAAGCACGCCGCACACATCACCGAGTTCATCATTTGTGCCATTCGGTGTCTCCGATTTAGTCCTATATCTCTTCAGTTAGAAACCAGGTGCCTGTAATGCCTGTTCCGAAGGGATTCGGCTGATATCCCTACAATGTTAAGCCGTGACAGCAGCCGTCCAGAAGGCGGCCTTTGCCTCCTCTCCGTAGGTTCGGGAGGCCTGCCCTAATAAGGCAAGTCATTAAAACGCCCTCTCGTAACCACGAGCGTCTACGTACCTCGGCATGCATATACAAAACGGAGCCTGCAGGCATATCATGCGATACCGTGTGTGCACGCGGCTGTCGTAAGGCTTTGATCTGTGTATACGTGACTCCGAGATACGCAGTACTGGAAGAGCTCTTCGGAAAACGCACCGAAATTACCCCTCGTTATGCGCGACATGAGTTACTGCACGATGCCTGGTTAGCCGGAGGGAATATCGGGTCCCCTTCATATGTGAGAACCTCCGTAAATGTCTTGGGCTCACGGAAGATAGCGTAGGATTCATGGTGACGAATTACTTTTGACCACGATGGTTCTAGGTATAAGCGCCAACACGAAGTCAAACCTGGCCAAACTTGCACGAAACCTCCTATATCCGGTGTCTAGCATTTCCTTGCCAACGTGCTTCTGGATGCTGCCTATACCTTTCGTCTTTCGCATCTTGCTCCGAATACACGCAACCCGTTTACGCGCGTCTACCGCGCCAAGCACAGGGATGCAATCCATCAAAGCATGTGTCGGAGGCCATTGTCGATGAAGAAAACAGCACAAGGTGCATCGTCTGCGGTGGTTGACGTTGAAGCCCAGGCATTCTCAAATCGAAAAGTCATCCACACACTTCCCCTTCTCCCCCTCCTAGCATCGTTTTCTCCGCCGCCTTGCCGGCGTACACTTCCAACTAGTCGCTCGCTACCCGATGGCTCTATCCGCGCATACCTTCGTCGTCTCGTCATGGGGCAGCTCCGGCACTCACAATGCTCACATCCGCTGTGTACGTACACGACGAACGACTATCATCCGGTGATCTCAACTTTGCAAGGAAAATTTAGGGATCTATGCTCGGTATCGAATATCCGGGTACATGTCTCGCGAACCCCTTGCCCTCGGTCGCAGCGCAACCTGCAACATATGAGGGTGATGGCACAATATAACCCAAGCGCGTAAGACTTCAGTTGATGAGCGTGCTACTCCGTGTCTGTTGTGTTTCCCTTGCGTCGCCATGTTGGCAGCGGCGGGTCACATTTTGACGGGTCTTTGATACGACAAAGCACGGCGTACCAGCCTTGGTGTAGGCCTAGGAGCGACCGCCGGTCAACTGTTCGATCAATACGCACCGCCGCTCATGACAAAACTATCCCCATCAGTATTCTCAGCCACGTACGTGCATGAAGTAGTGACTTTGTATATTTTATCACGTTCAGCGAAAGCTTCTGTCGTCTCCGAATGAATGGTGTATGTTGTATATAATGATTGTATCTCTAGATACCCCTCGCTCATGCACAAGCTCCAAGTGCATTACACAACGTGTCAGATGATTATTATACGGCACATTGTTACTTTCCCTATCCTGGACGAGGGCCCATCGACAGCACCCAACCAGCCAAAGCACGCGTACAATACTAACGAAAACATTAACATTCAGTTTCATCCATCTGAAGAACCGAGCTCCCAGCCAACTGACAGGTCACAATGGCACCACAGAAAAACGAACACAGAGGCAGGATCCCCCGACAACACAAGCCGATACTGCAATGGCAAGGTCATCTCGTCCCCATGTTGCAAGCAGAGCACAGGGACCAAGGGCGACAAAAATTAGATAACCAATAATGGAGGCGGTGCCTCCATAATAGTGGTTAAACTATTAAGAACAGATACTACACTTGATCTAAGCCAAAAGGCCAGAGTGGTGAAGATTGTTGATGTCCGCCCGCAGACTATATAGTGGAGGAAGATGCGCACGGACCAGGAGTGATATGATTATGCGCGACTGCAGCGCGGCTGAGAGTGGCCAGCGGGTGGGAGGCTGTGGGAGGAGCGGCGTCGACAAAAATGGAAAGCGGCGGCTTTGGATCCTAACAGATGCAAACATACTTCGGGCGCCGGGACTCTTCCGATTCAGTTGGGCCAATCATCTTTGCTCAGTTCTCGCAGCGTCTAGTAGTACGACTATATCGATCACGACGAGGGCACGACGTTGAGAGCGGCCTTCACCAAGTGTAAGCATCATATGGATGATTTCACTGCGAATGTTCATATCTTTACTCTGCTTTTTTAATTGAGTCTCCGAATGAGTCAGTCAGTGCAACTCGGGCTTGCTTGTTCATTCGTTCGCGACGTCCTGTACTTCCCACGAGTGCATTCCTACACCCATTTTTCGGCATTTTATTGAAATCGTACGGGGTGCATTCTAGTCTCGGTGCAAGGAGATCCCTTGGCGTCAAGGATCAGTTCTCTGCACTGTGTACGGATGACCTATGCCAGTTATATGACCACTGCGGTTGGCCCAATTTCTGATATTGTCTACAGGGGCGGTTCATACCATCCTCAGGCAATTCAGTGGAGTATTTCAGGTATGTTCCGTAATTTTTATACATCAATCTTAACCTCAACAAAACACACGAAACTACAGCGCGCAGGGTAGTCACTACGCCAAAGTGTCCCTGACTGCCTGACTGCCTGTTCGAACCATTGTAGCTAAAGACGATGGACTCATCGAAGTCGGCCAGTGATGTTTTTGAGAGAACACACATCAAGATACCATCTCGGACATTGGAATGGTCACTTGATGCGTGGAAGTATCTTCCTCGTACACCAGGCGCCGGGAAGTCTTCCCCTAATGGGTTCCCTGTGATCGTCATGTCAGTGCCCTTTTCCCGATAGGGACCATTTGCGCGCTGAATATGGTGTATATAGGGCGCATGGTCTCTCCGCGAACAAGCTCATGGGCTTAGAACCGTACGCAAAAACGTTTGTATCACTTGGCTACGCTGTGGTAGTCTTTGACTACCGCCGGTGGGGGGCTTCTGGTACGCTTTCAGTACAACTCGTTGTCTCTATTTCTCATCATTACGGGGGAATACATAGCTGGGATACCTCGCCATGTTGTTTATGTTTCTGAACAGTTGGACGACTATCGGACTGTCGTAAAGTTCTGCCGACAACAACCTGAGATTGATCCCAACAAAGTCGTTATCTGGGGAACGAGTTTTTCAGGTAAGAGCGTCACCCTACGCTATCGAGGGGATACAGATATACTAATCTGTATCCTAGGCGGACACGTCATAACGCTTTCTAGTGAGGTAAGTGTCATCGTGTCGATGCGTATGATCAACCCTGACAATTGTGGTAGAGGGAACTCAACCTTTTGGGTGTGGTTTCACAATGCCCGTTCCTCGGTCTAGGACCCCCCATGGAGCTATCTTGGACCACCGTCAAGATTCTCTGGAAGGGTATCAAAGACGTGCTCAGACAAGCCTTAGGCCTCTACCCTACCTACATCCCAGCAGCCGCTCATCCTGGCGAAGTCGGTCTGCTAAATACTCCGGGGTCCAAGCAAGGATTGGCTGGACTTGCCTCAGATCAGAAGTGAGTCACAGAACAATCTGTGGAACGCCGAGTCCAACGATGCCCATAGAGATTTTCCTAACGAGGTCAGTTCGACCCTCTACAATGAAGAGGTCGAGCCTCAAACCTATTTCCAGGTCTCCGCCTCGAGCCTCTTCGAGCTGCCTTTCTATAATCCGAACGCGTCTGGCGCTAGGATCACCTGTCCGGTTCTGGCCGTCGTTGCCAAATACGATAACCTATGTCCTATGAAAGCCGCTTTCGAACTCAAAGCTCTGTCGCCGAATGTCGAATTGAACATACTCCCCTGCGGTACGCATTGCACGTCTACGGAATGTCCGAGCAGTCGTTCACTGTGGTATCTATCAGGACATTTTGAGCTATACCCTGGCCGCCAAATGTACGACCGGTCCTTGGAAGCCATGAAGACGTTCGTTCAGAAAATTGTACAAAGCTCTTAAACTGTGGTCGTTCCACGTTTACGGTTGACTACCGTACGGCACAGCCTGGTGTTTTGATGCCGTATTTAAATTGTGTGTCGCTGACCGTGGTTGCGCTCTGGGCGCTATATTAATGTAAAACATATGTCGAGACTCTGCTTTTGGAATGCTATTCGACATCTACGTCGCGTATGTCGAATACCTCTCTTCAACAAGGTACGCGAAGCGAACGTCCCGAAGGGTGATGCCGGGTTGAACGCGTGCACGGCGCGGTTCCTCAGCGTAACTTGCGGGCCGTAACGCGGAATGAGTATGCACCTTGATGATTACTGACGGCGGGTCCTGCGACACGTCCTGAAGTGCGTGATGCTGTATATTGCGTCAGCGCAGGCCGCTGCGTGCGTGCGGAGACATGCCTACGTTTTCAGAGTCGGTTATGACTTTGAGGTCTTGCAGAAATCGCCCCAACGCTTGAGTGTCTGGAAACGTAAATCGTTTTGCTAGTTCTTTTGTTAATGTGCTTTTGTGGGAAGACTCGTAATCTTGAGACACCCATGCACGGGCGTACAAGGGCTCCAAATAAGTATCCGTCTCCTCCTCTGTCAGGAAGGGACACGGGTAGGGCGGCGCACGTGGGAGGTCGGGGAGGTTGGACACTACGAAGAATATAGGAGTTAGTCATAGATATAATTTTCACTCGGAGCGTAACCCGGAGGTAAAATATAATGAAGAAATTCGACTCCGCCAAAGGGTACTAGCACAGTAGTACTCGCTGGTCTCTGACAGGCCGCTCTCATTTGATCATACGCTAGGAGCCGAGCGTTTGTGAACGTTTGTGGTTGGATTATCAAAGCACGTCGTATCAATCTAAACAAACGTACGACGGATATCTTAAAAAGCTCCTTCACAAACAGTAATGATTCCGAAACTAGTTGGACGGATTAAATTGAACGTATCATACCAGGTAGTTGCGCGGACACGCCATTCATGCATCGGACAGCTAAACGGCCCCTATTCGCGAGCCGAGCATGATCCCATAGATTACTCGAAGACCGAGGGGTAGTCATATGATGGACTTGTCTGGATCGACCGCGTCCGGCAAGAATCTTCGCATTACTAGTAATTTGAGGGCTTCTCCCAGTAATCATCTTCGGATAGGAAGTAACGCGTACTATTCGCTGACATAGTGCCATATTGAGCGACTAGTGAGTTTGAATAGCCACAGGAGGAGGTGGAGTGGTAGTATCCAGGGAGGCCACGATTAACGTCACAAAGCAAGACAAGTTATGATACCGTACTAGTCGCGACTAATAATATTATGGGGACCGGCAACGCTGGGCGAGAAAAGCTAAGCGCACGTCCGGCGTCTAGTCGGGCGCTTTTCGTTATCATCTCCCTCCGAGACGACCGAGATATGGAGATAACTCTCGGCTGCAGATCTCATCTGGCGGCCATCAGTGCAAATGGGCCGCGCTTGTGGCTGGCGGAGGATGCAAAGTGGTACAAGGCTGTAGAGGCTTTCTCGACGCGATTTTTCTCAAGTTTTCAGTACAAGAAGTGTGTCAATTTGCTCATACATTAAAACCTTCGGTACGGATTTTCGATAATGTCAAAAATGACGCGAAACGTGAATGTATTCGAAGAAGCAGCCGTTTTCTCGAGATTCCGTACCGAAGGTTCTCATTAATGTGTATCCCAATGTACGTTGAAATTTAAAAGACATGCAACTGCGAGGGGTGGAAGAAGGAAAACGTCGAGCATGGACTGCACACATTTGCTTATGTAATGGTCAAGCGCGCGCACTGGCGCCGACGCATCAGCGACCGGAATGCTTTACAGAGGTCCTGGTATTAGTCGAGAAGCCTCTCTGACTACCTGCACAACTGCTTGAAGCTATGGGTAACATGAAATGACCCACATATTATTGCCCAGACGAGGAAAACAGGTCCTCCTGAGGTCGGGAATCCTAATGCGAGGCCAAAAACTTACTGCGGCACCGTGTACGGCTTCAAAAGCTTCTTGAAGTTGAAGCAATACCACACAACTTGATGTACAGAGAAAGGCAGGCATCATAGAAAAAAATGCGAACACAGCAAAGAGTGATACTAATACTGTATGCCTCGTGAGGCATGCAGGGAAGGCCGCCGAGTTCGATAGTTTTATCATGATGTAGCTAGTAGTAATTACTAGTGGCGAGCAAACGGCGGGCCCAGCGGGTGCGAGAGGTACTAAGATGGACACGGCCGATGTTGTACCGTGTTTGCGATACTTTTGGTAGTTGCATAGTATTCCTCAATATAAATGCCTTGTTTCCCGTCATTCCGCTGGCGTCGAAAGTTTATGGAGTGCAAGGAAGCATTGAGACCTCCGTCGACAGTGCTCGAAGACCACTAACGCGTGGTCGGAGTTTCAATCATACCACATTCTCGATCGCGTTGGGCTCGCGTAGATGTTCGGCACGGAGCGGCATGGGAGATTATCTACCAAGATAAGTGGTATCTACGGGCGCTAGCCTAGTAGACGCCGGACATTTTTGTTGGCAGGGTTGCCGGTCCCCACTAATAAAGTTGAACGCTAGAGGTGCTCTATTACGAGCGGCTAAGTTGTTCGATAAGCGCCAGCAGCCAGGACCACCGTCAGGTTCGCTAGTACTGCATGCCACGACTCTCAGGAGATAATGTTCTAATGCCATTCAAACCAAGCGTAAGGGATTTCTGCGCACGAATTCCCATCAGTTAGTACTAGGGCGCCATCATACATCCAGCAAGAGTGATATCGAGCTATACTAGCAGCTACATTTCTTCCTACCGATGTTACTTTGGCTATTTAATTTTAGATCTGCGGATCCATATTACACGCGCAGGGTGAAGCTGGAGCGTGCTAGGTTGCTACACCTAATAGATCTGCTGCCATTTAGCTTGCCAATACTCATGTATACTCTCAAGTCTAATGATATTCAATTAATAGATATGAACATGACCGACCTGAATCCAAGGCATACGGGCGCTCCCAACGAAGCCTCTGGCATCGCCTGACATGGTTTCGGACCGGAAGACAACTGAAAGCCTGAGACTCCTGAGAGGTTACCCCTGTGGCACCCTTTGGCTGTCCACGTATGCCGCACCGAAGGCGAGTGGAGTGCGATCCAATCGATCGTGAGATAGACTTCATTCGGCGAGTATATTAGGCCGAGCATTCCAGAACTCGTCGCCGATGATATCGCAATGTAAAAGTTCTATGGTCGTGCGTACGCGTGCCTTCTTCTTCCCCTTGCCCTGTGCTGCCGAGGTTGTATTGGGCGATGTGCTTCCTAAAAATGTTGAGGAAGGTGGAACCTCGTTTTCCTCGTCGGCCCCTCTGGGGACCTGCAAAGGATGCTTAGCGCCCGACAGAACTCGAATCAAGGATCGTACTTCAGAGCGGACTAAGACACTGCCTTTTCTGAATTGTGCAGGAAGTTCGTTGTAATTTATATCAAACCGAGAAAATAGAATTTCGTGTTTTTGAGAAGAGACTGTGCCCTGAAGACAAAAATGAGTAAGCATACGCCGGCGTAGCATAGCGCATGTACCCTAAGAGTAGCGTGTGCCTCCGCTGTGGTCTGGCCGCCTTTCAAGACGAGCGCCCAGAATACGGTGTTGTACAGGTTGTTGATATGGGCTAAGCACAGCCTGTGAGAACCTGCGTGAAATGTAGCCCAGAGGACTGACGTACTATCCGCTTGCCGCCATGAGAAATAGTCGCGTACAATGTTGGCAGCGGGATACAATACTATGCGCCCATCGAAAGATGGGCAGTACTTGAGGGGGGTGTTTGGTAGGTATCTTGTCCAGTTGAAAACGTAAGAGGAGGTAAAAAGCGAAGTAGCCATGCTAAGGATCTTGGACTCCCGTCGATTATACAATGCCGTAGACTTGCGAAATAAGAAGCTAATTGACGGCCGTTAGTATTCGAGACTGGGTCACGCAAACCCCAGTCTACCTATACTCATCGGACTCGCCAAAGCCTAGGACGATATCTTTGAATTCGTTCATCAGGTCGCGCGCGGCGTGATCCATGAGTTGAAGGGCGCGCTCGTCGTTGGGCTTCACAAAATCGTGTTCCGTAGATAAGCTGTGCAGACACTTAATCACAGCACAACTAGGGAAAAAAGGCTGGCTGACCGGTGGAATGCATGCCCATCAATTCTAAGGACCATGAAGGTCCCCGGAAGGAGGGGGTCGGGTAGTTCGAAATTGCGAACATACGCAAATTTGCTACCTGCCATGGTGCTTGCTGGACCGCTTGCTCACAATCAATCACCATCGATGCATCGTGCTTAGATACGTACACAAGGACGGAGGCTGATGACGGCAGATATGTGCTAGACTGCCTCGCCGTGGATGAAGAGAATGCTCCGCCTCCGCCAGGTAGTGGCATGGCGGAGGCCTGGGTTTCCTAATCTGGGCTTCTGTGACTCGGTCGCCAACCCCAGCCCTCCGCCCCGTCACATCCCCATATACCGGGCCTCCGACTCACTCCGACGCTTGCTTTCTGACCATCACCACCGCCGCCACCGTCCGCAACGCCCTCGCCAACGTCTCTCACAGCGACGATACCGACACTCAAACATGAGTAACAATTCCGACACCGCTTACCCTGATTTCTTCCGGCGCCGCACCCTCGGCCGGGCGCCGTCCCCGCCTACTTGGGCTTGCTATGAGCAGATCCCGTATGACGACGACTATAGTGAGAGTGAATCGGACAACAACTCGTGCTCCGAGGACGAAGAAGATTACGACAACGTCGCGTCGGACGGAGAACGGGCCGGCGCCGTCAGCGACACGCGATCTCCTCAAGTAGACGGCGATATGGAGCTTGATGAGGGCGACGACGCCATGTCCTCAGAGAAGGTGGCGGAGATGAAGAAGGATGTCAAGGGCAAGCAGCGCGCTATTGAGTCCCACTATGAGAGTCCCAAGCGAGAGCGCAGGAAGAAGCACCGCCAGCCGGTGTTCACTCTTCGTCCCATTCTGACTATTCAGAAGAGCCAAGGCTTTGTGTGGAACCAGGTGCGCCATAACGTTCGTTGCACCTGAATGGGTGAGCTCATCCAGGGCTCTCCACCAGGATCTCTTCGTTCCACCCTACATCAAAGACCGATGTTCGTTCAATTCTTTGCTACCTATGTTTGTCTTGCTCACGCCAGGCACGGACCTATCTGTATTCTGTGTGCTCTTTAGATGTCGCATCCACCTCCCCCGCGAACTCTCACGGATTCGTGTCGTCATCCGTTTCGTCTACGAACTCGTCCATGATGGAGTACGAGGTCGAGGTAGTTGAGATTCGCGTTAGGGAAGGCGAGTTGAATGACATCATCCCCTAAGCGGCCTAGTTCTTGCAAACAGCTGGTGTGCTTCTGTAGCTCTTCGTTCACTGTATTATTTGTTCATGCGGTAATCTGCTAGACATCTGCCTCTATCCCTTGCCAGACAACCTCTATACCTCGCTTCGCTATCTATCACTCTTTTCAGTCCTCCCTTGTTATGTATTTTTCCAATCCGCTCACCCTGGTAGACTCAGCCGATACAATAATAGTACATCCCGGATTTTACTACGAATTATTCTGCGCGATTCAAATAGCGGCCAGAAGCTCATCCTCGACTTCCTTCATACGTGCCGCTTCTTTTTCCTTCTCGCGTTCTTTTTCTTTGACTGCCTCTTGTTCTCGCATCACCACGTATGACGGCGTCACATACGGCTTGTAGTCTAAATGACGCTTGACGTAGAAGCACATATATGCCTGCGAGTTGAGGCATGCACTCAATGTCGCATGGGTCACTCTAATGGCACACGCCTCAGTACAGTATTGGGTCATAACATCGAGCCGTACTCACTTGTCGTCGTCATACCGGTACCACTGAATAGCAACGAAGAGGTTAAAGAACATCATCGGAAGGAGCGTCAGCGTATACGGACCTCGTCGCGCGACCGGGCATAGCACGTGTAGTGACCATTGTCGATCTGGCCTTCGTGACAGACGACCGCGAAGAGGTCGTAGTCGTAGAGCGCCTCTGGTCCGAGCAGCTTGTCTCTGGACGTAAGCGTGAGCGCGAGCACAGCCGGCGGCCGCCTGACCAGAAGGCGAGAACTGGGAGCAAACTGACGGGATCGCGGGCGGCACAGGCGCACTTCCGCCGTCCTTCAATAGCTCCTGCTTATGCATGACTAGCGTCGTGAACGGTGCCATGTTTAGCGACGCCGGGAAGCGAACGGGAGCCTCGATCTTGCGTGCCGCGGACTTGTCGACGGACTTATGCTCGAAGCGCTATGGACGGCCGGCGGTGCGTGCAAGGCGAGCGTGGGCACGATGCGAATGTGAAATTCTAGGCAATCTGCTAGGAGGCGGCCGTGCGTACCTTGAACTGGAAGCTCAGCACCGGAGGCAGCTTTCGGATGCTGAGCCGTTTGCTCGCCTGTGGCATTTTTAGATACAGGTGAGACTGCATGGTCAACTGACGGCGGCGGGAAAGGGACGCACATGAGAGGCCTTGCCGCACTTTTCGCAGCTATACTCGTTCGGACCCAACTTCTCCGGATGCGTATATCTGACGTCACCGTGCGGTCAACGATGAGAACGGACGAAGGGAAGAAACATTTTACCTGCGCAGGCAAGAAGCGAGCGTGAGATCCTGCTGCTCGCCACCGGTTTCGCCTTTGAGCTCGAGGCTGATATCCAACATTGGGTCCGTCTTCTCTGCGATCTTGCCACAGCGCTCGCACTTAACGTCACTCTGCAAAAGGCCAGCGAAGGTGGAATGAATGATGCAGATGCACTGCAAGTGCGTTGATCCCCTAGATGTGGCGTGAATGTGGTTCAGAGCGGTGATGAAGAACTCGTGGGCGTCCTGCTGCGCATATCCGGAGAGCTCGGAGGACGTGCGCCATGTCTTCGCAAGAAGCTCGATGGGACCATATGGAACACTACTCTCCGAATAGACCTACAGGACAGTGTGAGCTTCCAAGACACGAAGCAGGTGCGAGGGCGGAGAAAATACGTACTTCCGCGAGTAACTTGTCTATTTCGCACGAGGTGCAATCCTTGATCTTGCAGAGTTTATGATTGTGTTTATCGCTGAGAAAGTAGTTCCGCAGCAGAGGGTTCGCGATGAACGACTGCAAGATCACGCTCATGAAACAGGTCTGCCCAAGGTTGAGAATGCCGCGTCGGCCTACCGGGGCCGGGAGGTAAGGTCGATAAAATGTGGTACTGACATCTAATGCCGTACCTTGACATGGAGAAACAATAGCAGTCTCGAGCACGGCCAATTCTTGCTCATTTGGAAACCAGGGGGCGAACGGCTCCCGTAACCGCTTGGCCACTATCCGAACCGTGAGATGAGTGACACACAAATAGCGCGCCTGTGAGAGCATACCTTCGAAGGACGTTGCCTTCTCTTCTTCCGCGATGGTGGCTCCCTGGTAGAGCCGGTCGAAGGTGCTGTCATGGATAAAGTCGTCGCATGCGATGCAAAATACATAGCCGGACTTTACGTCAACGCCTGAGAGTCAAGTGTCAGTTACTAAAGCTACAGCTTAGGTGATACGTTCTATATCCGGGAGATTTTCCCTGCGCCGAGTAGGACGCCGAAGAGGTCTTCCCGCGAGGCAGGTAGTCGACCTACAGAAGTCATGACCTGTATCTTGCAGATGCTGTTTGATGTGGCCGTCGCTCCAACACCCGCGAGCTAGACAGTGTAGACAGACGTATGGTCTTGATAATGCAAGCCCACATGTCTCGCATTCTGGAGGTGCGATCTGTAGGTCAGGATGAGGCTTTTGTAAGCCTACTGTAGAGATCTGGTGATGACATGCTACCGACGCACCTTTCTACGCTTGGACGGGTAGATAGCATGGTGAGACCGTCCTGCGTTCCACTGTACAGCTATCTTATAGTTGTTTGCCAGGGCTTCCCGTTCTGCGTCGTCACCCAGGATTGCGGCAAGGTGGGAGCATCTCGGGGCCACCGTGTCCACGTCCGATTCGAACGACATGACCGGTATAACGGAGAGCGTTAAGTTCACTCCGTTGATATGGATAGTGTTCTCCAAAGTCCTTGTCCAAACTTATAGAGGCTCGAAGACCGAAAGAGATCCGAGTCTAGCTGAGGGTGGTAGGCGTTCCGATTGAACCACTCACTGTGCCCAACCGTCACGGAGACAAACGCCACCCAAATCCGGCCACCGGTGTTGGGCACGTGGCGGACACATACAGGCGCCCGTATGCCGTCATTTCACAGCCAACGGCTCTTGCAACTTGGCCTCGTACTTTTCGAGTATTCTGTCTTCTTCGCCCTTCGCATACCCCAATACCTCGACTAATACCCGTTACTTTATTGCACATTGAGGCCGTTTTGGATTTCTGAGCATAGATCTTAATTTGGTACCTTACTCGCTGCTTACGCTTTTTACGTGTCAGCGTCGACATCCCCGAGATCTCTGCCAGCGGCGACGGCAATCGTTCAACGTGTCTTGTGCACCCACACTCTACCCTCTGACTCTAACCATGTTCTCAAGCATCTGTTGCTCGAATTCTGGCGTCCGAAACCAAGATAAACTAGAGCAGGAATCTCTCCTCGAAGCACAGGTCGAGTCTCCGCATCTCAATTGCATATTCTGCGGCGCTTCTAAGGAAACAGGTTTCAATATAGTATGGGAGGTGAGTGACTTGTCATAGTTTCGAGGTGCATACGCTGAAATTGCATAGAACGAATACTACACAGTATTTACAGATATAAATCCTTCCTCGGAACATCATTTACAGCTTGTCCCGAAGAAGCACATAGGTAATATTATCATGGCGCACATCTGTCGCGAGCGGTAGTCATTTTAACGCACCTCTAAGGGAGTATAAAGTCCCTGGGCGCCAAAGATGTTAATATGGGTACGATAATATCTGGCTCCACAGCATTGGCTTCGCTCAGAGGTGTGTTATGCAGTCAGGGAAATGATCGAAATTGGACACGAAGTCCTGGATAGTTTAAACGTTCCACCCCGGTTGCGACGGTCAGTACTGTTTTCCCATGTAATAGCTCCTGTATTCACACGCAATCGTAGTTTGGGCTTTCACATACCCCCTTATATCTCCGTCCCTCATCTGCACATGCATCTGCAGGGTTTACCTTATCGCTCCCTCCTGCGACGATTGAAATATCCCACCGTCGGCGGCTCCCAAGGCCGCGAGTTGGTTCGTTGAAGCCGAACAAGCCGTTCGCCTGCTAGAGAAAGGCGTTCATGTTCGCATACTACCCTGTTGATTCTGATAGCCCCAAACGTAGGCTCTAATGGTAATCTTCATGCGACCTAGGGCCCGCCGTGCTGCTGTTCTCGCGCCGCCTATCTCACACCCCCGGCACCGGGTCCACCGTCGTGAGCACCTTTCTCATGTGCTCTTTGTCTTCCTGTCACGTCATCTCTTCAGCGATCACTTCATGGAACCACGGAAATACTGTTCGCGTGATCGTTCAGTTCCGTGGTGAAGTCTTGGTGGGTAAACTATCCTTGTCGGCGAAGAGATGACTACGTTCGTAGCCCATTGCACGATTTGGGATGGAAGTAAAGACCATCTGGACCACTCGGTTGTCAAGTTGAGTCTGAGCGTGTCCAGGTCCCCAAACAATGCTGGCAACGTAAAAGATGATGATAATTTGACAGCGGTGGCAATGCTATTTATAACTCCAGCAGGTGAGATGTGAAAACTACCTGGTCTACCCTCGATATCTTTGTCTCTTCCGTCTGCGGAAGTGTATTTGCATGGGAAGCCGTCGGGAGCACATTACTTTTAGCCCTCTCTCGTAACTTTAGCGACTCTGCGGATAGTCTCCATTCTTGACACAGACTGAACGGACGGCAGCCGTTCTACAATCAGCGTCGTAGCCCCGCTTGGATAATATATGTTGAGTGAACGTCTTAAGGTTCTGATAGTGCCGTTGCTAATGGATCCATTATGAAGGATGTTCGTGGTCTCTTGCAACGTTGCCGTATGGGATATTCTACCCCCAAACTGTCTTAGTTCATGTAGCCGCGCGTAGGCTCGGCCGGCGGGTTGGTGAACACCCGTGGCACGACGGGCGTCGTTCTTGAGTAACTGGTTTTGTATGGTACGTGTTCGAGAGTTAATTCATGATGCTGTTATCCCGCGTTTACTAGTCCGAATGTTACCCGGTCATGTGGACGCTGGGCTGCGTGGGTGGCATTGCGCCTATCCTAGAAGCCAGCAGACCCGGCGTTGTGACGAAGACCCTCTCCGTGCATACATTGGCCCCACCAGGGCGAGAAGGCGATCTGCACCCTTTTGTTCCGCGCAGATGGTGAGTGCTATACTGGGCTTATCGGACTTGAATTCATGGAGAGCGGCACGCAGGATCTAATCGTACCCACACCCTTGGTTCCTGGTGTGTACGCAACGAACCATTTGCCGTGTTCCGAACCCTTGATTCTCGCGAGCTGCAAGAAAGCAAGGTCCCAAGTGCTGAGTACCGAAACTCGGTTCCAGCGGGGTTGCGGCCATGCATCACGCGGTATTTCGTCAGCATTCTGTGGCTTCAAATGCCCTCGGCCTCTCCGACCTATCAGAATGAGGGCATTATGCAAGACAGCGCAGACGTCCAGATCGTCTATGCTCAAACTTCGGCAATCGCGTACGACATGGCCCGATATGGCTGTCGTACAAGACGGAGAGCCATCCCTACCGCCCGCTGACAGCTGCTTGCGTATTACGAGGTCAGGTCCCGAGAGCTTCGACGGGCGAATAGGAAGCGAACCGCCTCCTCCTAGGGCTGAACTTTGAGGTCGGTTCCTCCTGCCGAAGCGGTATAAAGGGCGCACTAACTTTGTGCGTGAATACTGTGCTCCAGTTCCTCCAATGGCGCGCACTCTCATTCCACTCGCAATCATCTTGTTGCTCTCCTCAGTCGGGCATTCCGCACCGGCTGCCAGCGGGTCTCCGGCCGCAGGTTCAGCGACCGCCGACGCTCAAGCGCCGATCGAGACCGTAGCCCTGGCGAGCGACAATCCTAACCCGCTCCTTTGGCAGCCGGACACCACGATCGACCCGCAGGCAATACGCGGCTCACTCGGTGCTGATATTCTAGGCCCGCAGAACATACCCATCGACCGACAAAATGCAGACCTCTTGGCACCTCCTACGACCGACGCTGGCAGTGTGTACGTTCCCCGACCCTTCGCGTGTGAGGCATCGATATGGCCACTTACCACCTACTTTGAGGCAGCCAGAATGCTAAATGGCCGTTTAGTTTGAGTCACAATCGCCTTCAGACCGGAGGTTGGGCTCGGCAGCAGAATCGTGAGCAGATATCTTTCTTTATGATACGAGGAAATGCTAATAATGCTCTGCAGAGGATGTCATGCCTATCGCCGGCTGTCCGTAACGGATGCATCTGATCTATATATGATGTGTTCTCACGTGCTCGATGTGTCTAGCTATGGCCGGCGTAAATATGCGCCTGGAACCCGGTGCAATTCGGTAAGCTATACGACCACCCGATGGGCACCGTTGACTCATTATCTATCGGGCAGAGAGCTCCATTGGCACAAGACCGATGAGGTACGCCCCAATCGTTATGCACTCGCACGTCGGCTACGCTAAAAGGGATACCTCAAGTGGGCATATATTATCAGCGTGCGGCTCCGTCGTTCATCGTGACTGGTATGACAAGTCTAACGCACGTGCACAGGGCGCTGCCCAAGTGACCGCCGTCAATTCGGATGGGCAGAACTTCATCGGAAACGTGGTATGTCCATGGAGTTCTCTGCCCACTACGGCATACTATGCACCTTACACGCCTTGTTCAAGAAACAAGGTGATCTGTGGTACTTTCCCGCGGGCATTCCCCACAGCATTCAAGCTTTGAACGACACTGGAGTCGGGACTGAGTTCCTGCTGGTACGTATTAGTTTGCTTATCCTGTGGATTAATATCAAGTCACTCTGGAGCAATAGGTGTTCGACAATGGCGCATTCAGCGAAGATTCAACGTTCTTGGTAAGCCCTTACCAGGAAGTCACCACGTATACACTGACATAAACAATACCATCTCGTCAGCTCACCGACTGGCTGGCACACGTTCCCAAAGAAGTCATAGCCAAGAACTTCCAGACTAGCATCTCAGCCTTCGATCACATTCCCGCCCAACAGCTCTACATATTCCCAAGTCGTGCGTCGCTAAATATACTCCGCTCCTCTAGCCCAAATAGCTCATGCACTCTGCGCAGCACCACCGCCAGACAACTTGGCTCTCCCGCAGAGCCCGCAGGGCACTATTCCGAATCCGTTCACTTTTGCCCTGTCCGAAATTAAGGCGACATCGCTTTCTGGGGGTTCTGTAAAGATAGTGGACTCCACCACCTTTACTGCGGCCACTGCTATATCCGCTTCAGAGATCACTGTCGAGCCTGGTGCTATTCGGTATGTAGGGTGCCCGCTATAAGGCTTTCCGCTAACGCCACTCTAACACCGCACCCAGGGAACTCCATGTAAGTCGGACTGTGCGCACGTGGATCGCAACGCTCACGCGCTTCAGTGGCATCCCACTCAAGACGAATGGACCTATTATATGTGCGTGTACCTGAGATCTGAGATTGCGGAGACCGACGGCTCACATGCATACAGTGGAGGGCAGGCTCGCGTAACGCTTTTCGCGGCCAGTGGCAATGCGCGGACGTTCGACTACGAGGTTCGTTACTTCGGGTCAGCCTTCACACGCTGCTAACTTCCTCGCCCCACCGGGAACAGGCTGGAGACGTCGGTTTTGTGCCGGCATCCTTCGGTGCGTATTTCCAAGTACGTTTGGTATATACTGTACATCTGAAGATTCCTCGTTGCGTAGGCCACTTCGTGGAGAACACCGGCAACACGACCCTGCACTTCTTGGAAATATTCAATTCGGGTAAGCCTATGGCCTGCATGGCACTGGGTTGGGATCGTCATTCTCACCGTCCGGTATGAAGGACGTGTACAGGATATCAGCTTGAGCCAGGTGAGGGTATATCCCCTTTGCTCGGGAGTAGTTGTGGATGACACCGCATCTTCCAGTGGCTGGCTCTGACCCCACCCAGCTTGGTGAAGGCACATCTACAGATCAGCGACGATACTATCAAGAAGCTGAGCAAGACGAAGCCAATAGTAGTCGGACCGCAATGAGCGCGATGAGGCGGCTTGTGGTGCCTTCACTCCAGGCTAAATTAAGCACCGTATGTACGTCGATTGTGATTCATGAATACCATGTTCTGTAACATTAGATAGTCCGTCAGTAATGTGCGAGTAAGAACCAGTCCTTAGGATGACTTCGGAATCGCCAGCAGACTTGCTCGCGATCACTCATACGAGGGGATTCGGTACAACTTTAGCGATCACTCTGTACCGAGTTCATAACGCGTCATAATTGTGATGTACAACATATTTGTGGAAGCTACATATGCGGTATAGTGGGTCGTGGAGTAAAGTACAACAACCGAGGAGAAATGAAACCGAGTCGCGACGTCCGTCTGCCTGGCTTCACCGGCCCCGACGATTACCTGCCTTCTTGGATTTAGCTGCTTGCGAAGGTGGAGGCGCATTCGCGGGCTTCTTAGCCTCCTCCTGCGCTTTCGCAGCTTCTTTCTCCGCCTCTTCCTGCGCTCGCGCAGCCGCCTTCTCCGCCTTCTCCAGAGCTTTCCTCTGTTTGCGTGCCTCCCTCACTGATAACGCTGGCATGAAGGTTGTTTCCTATTCCAACGAGGGTTTTCAGCGATATGCATCATAGCGGCACGAGAATCCACCGCACCTCAGGTTCGTTACCGAGCGCACCAGGAGAAAGCGGCGTGTTGCTTCCGCTCACCCCCGTAGAAGACCTCGTGTGCGACTGGAAGCCGCTGGAGTCCACGTCCCGAGGAGAGGGCTGTCCCGAGGTAAGCTCCGCGTCGCCGGATATGATGAGCTTGGTCTTCCCGCGCAACCGAGACTTGCTGACTTGGATGTCGAGGAAGTCGTCCGCGGCGTCGGCAACCTGTACTTCGTCCTCGTCCTCATCCTCCTGCGCCTGCTCCTGCTCGCCATCGTCGTCATTCGTGCCTTCGGCTCCCGCCCCTCCCGCATCGCCTTGCGTGCCCGTGTCTCCGCCCTCACTCGTTCCCCCGCCGCCGGCAGGCGCTGCAGAAACCGGATTGCTGGGTGTACCGGTCCGAGAGACACCAGCTTCTGTCGAATGCTCGGCACGTTCCGCCTTCGCCGGGTCCTCCTCGTCTCGAGGCTTCAACTGTGAGTCTGACTGCTGAGAGCCCTCCGCGGCCGGCGTCTCAACGACGCCATCCTGGAGCGCCTCCAAGACGCGCTCAGTCACGTCCTCCGGGACGGGGCTCTCTGTTTCTGCACCATTCGCGCCCTCCACATCGACGCTCTGTCCAGACTCGGCCGGCCCCACGCCTTTCTCCTCGCTCCTCTCCTCACTTTCACTCTGGCTCTTCGTCTGGACCACGGGCTCGTCCCGCGTGTCCGTCGACGGCGACGACTGCGCCCCCCCGCCAAAGCCGAAGCCGAAGCTGAAAAGATTGGTCGTCGGCGTGCGTGCCCAGGGTTTACCGGAACCCCACCTGTTGGCGGGTGGTGCAGGCGAAGCGCCCGTCGCGGCCGAGGTGGAGGCCGACTTGCGCATGGTCCATGCGTTAGCGGGCGGGCCCCCAAAAGCGGACTGGGGCGCCGCGCCGGCGGTGGTGGCGGAAGTACGAGCAGTAGGTGTGGAGACGGAGGTGGAGGTGGGCGTATTGGCCGCTCCGGGCGTGCGCGTCGACGAGCTAGCCTGTGCGGACGCTGTGGGGATGGCCACGGAGAGCGGCGGCTTGCTGCTTTCCGTCGTAGAAGCGTCGGTGCTGGCAGCGTTAGTCGGCTCAGCCGAGCCCTGAGACTCTGCTTTCTGTTCGTTCCCGGTCTTCCTTGAGTCTGGAGCAGGCTTGTCGCCCTCAGGAGCAGGAGCGGGAACTGGAGGGTCTTGCGACCCTGTTTCCGTCGCCACGGTATCCCCTTCGCCTTCGAGCGTCCTGTCTTGGGAAGTAGGGTAGGCGTCGTTCGAATCGGGGTGCGCGCTCAAGTCCTCTATGGGGTCCTGGGCGGAAGACTTCGGGACGTCCTCAGAGTTGGAGTCGCCAGCAGACTGGCCCTCAACGCCAGCGTCTTGGGATGGAGGGATGGGCACCACCTCCGGATCGAGAAGCGCCTCTCCTGGCGCCGTGCCCAAGGGCCCTTCACTAGTCTGCTCCTGGGGCCCCTCTTCAGCCAGAGATTCGTGCTCGGCTTCTTCCGAATCTTTCGGTGTGTCGGGTGTGGGTAGCAAGGGTGTAGCGTCGGCTTCAGGTGCAGCATCGATCTTGGGAACAACCTCCTCAACAGCCGCTGCGACCGTCGTCTCAGTCTGGTCAGGCCCAGGCGTGGTAACAGACTCGTTGGCGACGATATCGTCCGCAGCCCCAGTCGGCCGAACCTCATCTTCAACGGGTACGGGTACATCCTGCGCGTCGAGCGCTCCGTCCCCAGCAGCGGGCGTCTCCTCTTCACCCGGATCCGCGGTGCCGGTGGGGTGTTCTTCTGTGATCGGGACGTCTTGGCCCTCTCCGTCCGCCTCGTCGTCGAAATGAAG
Source organism: Trametes meyenii (assembly GCA_022606255.1). NCBI lineage: Eukaryota > Fungi > Basidiomycota > Agaricomycetes > Polyporales > Polyporaceae > Trametes > Trametes meyenii. Next base: position 1,714,390 of record JABYQG010000003.1, on the reverse strand, counting down.
AAGGTCTTCGTCTTCGCCTACTCGTTCAGGAGAGGGCTCTTGTGTCGGCTGAATGTGCTGGGTGCCTGTCGGATCCAGCCCTAGACCCTGTACGTCGCCGAGGCCGTCTTCTGCTACGAGGTCGTCGTCAGGAAGGGCGCTACCTGCCGGGTAGCCCGCCTCTTTGTCCTGGACCTCGTCCATCGCCCAGTCGCTGATGACGCTCTGGGCGACATCCTCATCTTCGGGCTCGAGCTCCTCAGGGAGGGGTGTAGGCGGCGGCGGGGGTGAGAGCCATATTTCTATGTCTTCGGACAGTTGCCGCGCGTGCCTGCGGCGGGGTGTGGTGGGGGATACGACGGGTTTGATGTGAGATGCTAAGTCGAGAACTAGCTCTTGCAGCGATAGGTTCTCGTCTGTCAGGCTATGCACGGCCGTTGAGAGGCGTATAGTCTACACTAAGTGGCATCGGACTTACAGGGACAACTCGTCTCGCTCGTCTTGAAGATACCATAAGGCTTGGGGAGTTAGGCGGAAGTTATCGACGAGGCCGACTAGTTGCGCCGCGGACGGGTCTTCGTAGTGTCGGCGGACGTGCTTGGTAAGATCGCGGTCCGTCCACTGGGACGGATCGGCCTAAGTGGCAGACGCGGCGTGAGTGGTTGTGCGAGCGCGTCCGTGATGCGATGCGGGTGGCTTACCGGGAGTTTCGGCCTCGAGGTGTTTATCCGGGAAGGTTGCGCCCCGATCCGCCCGCTTACGACAGTATGCGTGAGCACACGATCGAGAATAGGTAGTGGTGAGAGCTCACGTTCGGTCGTTCCAAGGAACGGGCGCTGCGTCGTTGCTGGAGCGTCGGTGCATGGGGTAGACATTGAGGGTGGGGCGGTGCAGGTACGACGTTAACATGATGGCCTTTTGGGAACAACAGACGCTCGTCGGCGGGTGGCCACAAGAGCACAAACAACGACGCACTATCGATACAAGGGCGGGCGGGCGGTCTTGATTCCGGCGTGGGCGCGGACAAAGTGGGGAAGAGGCTGATAGATAGGGCGAGGAAGCGGAAGCGGGAGAGATATAGGACGCGTGCGGAGGGAAGGCAGTTCGGGGCAGGGCTTGCTACCGCAGCGCACGACGGACGAGCAGCAGTCGCGAGGCCATGTGCGTCGTGCGAGTCGCCCCAGCGCGGCACGAGAACAGACGACTACCAATCCGGGCACGATGGCGTGGACAAGAACGCATTCATATCGCACCTCAGCAACGCCCAGAACTCTATTCCTCCCCAGGCAATCCGTGCTCCGTCCCTCCCTCTCGCCGCGCCTGGCCAAGGTCAGGTCATACCTTGCTGCAGCTGCCGTCCTGCCCGAGAGAAGATCGCCGCAGTGCTCGTCTTGCAGTACATCGCCGAGCAATATTGCTCGCCACTGCGGCAGTCTTGATCATCTGCGCGAACCACAGATAACCTAGGCCTGTGAACAATGCGGCTGCAGCATTGCACGAGTAAAAGGGGGCCGAGAGTGGCACCAGCGGGGCGAAGAGCGGCCTAGTGGGGGTTTCGCACAGGCCATGGCGGGAGAGCAGCCAGAGCAGCAGGAGAACTGAGCCAGCTCAGAATGCAAAACGGTGCGTGAAGGAGGGTGGCGGGCGCGGCGGGCTCGCTTGCTTGCGCCCATCATCCTCTGCGGGCGCTTCAGGGCACGGTTCCCGACTTATATAAAAAAAGGCTCGCGTCGCAGATGATGCATGCCTTGCGTCTACCTCATTGCAACCCGAACTCCGCTTGAGAGGTAGATTGGCTTGATCTGCTGCTGCCTAGCGTTCTACCGCAGTTTTCATGTAGTACCAGTACTACATGAAAACGAGCGCCTATCTACTTACTACTCACTCAAGCTTCAAGTGGCAAGTCCTCTTTTTTTGGATCCGGGGTATACTACTATACATCGTCTACTCGTAGACTACGCGCAGTGCTTTGACAGCCGTCTGCAATAGACACGGGGCTTGAGGCTACCAACCGCGAGCCAATGAGAAGTGGCAAGTCCTCGAGTGAGTCCATGTCCGGAATCTAGATCAACGGTCGTACCCAGGAAATCACCGTACTCCCGAGTCCCCGCGCAGGCGTCGGACAGCGATACGAACATAGTAGCTTATATTATGTATATACGATCTATATATAGCATGAGATGATGTATATAGGACGATCACGCAAACCTGAGCCCCGATGTGACCTCGACGGACTCAACCTCATCGAAGTAAGTTCTTAACCTCTCAAATTTCGAGGATGATCTCCAGTGGACCTCCGACTCAACGTCCTCGTCCCCGTCCTCCGCATCGTCCATCTCCTCGGCCCAAGTCCGTTTCGCCAGAGTCTCAGAGACGTCCCCCGGCGTGTCTTGTCCCACTAGTACCTCGCTCACAGCCGCCTCAGCCTCAGCCTTTGCCCTGATCTCCGCCTGCTTGCGCTGCCGCCGTTTCTGCACCCGCTTCCCGCCTCTGCGCGTGTTCTTCAGCTTTCGCCGCATCTTCGCCTCTTCCGTTTCCTCTTCCACGACCGCGGTCGCGTCCTCCCCGGCCTCGGCCCCAGTGGGCGCGGGAGGCTCAGTAGGAGTGGGCTCGGACGCGACCTTGTCCGAGTCGCCCACGACCTCGGGCACGAACGCCGGCGCCTGCGGTCGGGGGACAAACGTCGGCACCTGAACTCGAGGGACGAAGCTCGGCGCGTCTGGACGAGGGGCGAAGACGGGAGGGGGCGGAGGCGGAAGGGCCTTAGGACTGAATGCCGGTGCTTGTACCCGAGGCTGGAACGGCAGGGGTAGTAGCGCCAGTGGCGGGAAGGCTGCGGGCGGTTGCGTTTGAGGTTGGGCTTGAGGAGCGAAGACCGGCGCGGCAGCGCGAGGAACGAAGGTTGGCGCCTGCGCGTCCGGGAGGAAGGCCGGCCTTGGGGCCCAGGACGGAGGGGGATTCTTGAGTGAGGTTCGCGCCGGGAGGAGCATCGGCGGCGTGTTCAAAGGCGACGGGGGTAGGATAAGTGAGATTGAGACGATGGATGCTGCCATGGACTGCGTCGGCGGGCAAACTGGAGGGCTCGCAGCTTGCTTGACTTGCGGAGGTTGGAAGGGACGGGCTTCCGGTGACAATTCGGTCGGCGGCCGCGCTTGAGCGCGAGGAGTGAACGAGGGCGCTTGCGCCCGAGGAACGAACGCTCGCTCTGTGTGGAGCTCGGGAGCCTCGGTAGTCGCCACAGGACTGTCGGTAGTCGTCACGGCATCCTCGTGCTTGGTGGGCGGAGCGTCGGACGCGCGGTCGGTGAGGTGCGGTTTGAGGGACGTCTTGAGAGCCTGGCGATCGAGGTGAGAGTCGAAGGAGACCGAGATGGGGATGCGCGGCAGCTCGTAAAGAGCAGGCGCGACGTTAGTCAGCAGCACTGGCGCAGCCCCAATATCGTCGGTCTCGATAGACTCGTATTCGGTGTGACAGGTGGGAAGGATCTCAATGGTCGTACCGCAGACGCTGGTGAGCGTGACGGTGAGCGCCTCAGAGGGAACTTGTAGGTCGTGGTCGAGGGACTCGGTGTCGACGCCGCTTTCGAGGAGACAGGTGCACTGGAAGGATGGAATCGACTCTTCGGCGAAGGGCAAGGTCTCCTCGTGCTCGAACGGCAATGCGGCCTCGAAGTCGAACGGAAGAGCCGCCTCGCCCTCGAATGGGAACATCGCTTCGACGTCGAACGGGAACTCGTCTTCGTCCTGGAAAGGGAACATAGTCTGGATCGTATGCATTTGTGTCGAAGGCTTCAGCGGAGAGATCGACTCCTCCATGGGCAGAGTCTCCTCGTTCGCGAATGGAAAAATGGTTTGGTCGTAGTATGGTAAGATATCTTCGTTCTCGAAGGGAAAGATGGCGGCCACGGAGATCGGCGTCGAGTAGTCCAACGGAAGGGCGTCTTCGAACGGCAGGGTCGTCTCGTGCTGGAAGGGCAGAATCGCTTCTTCCAAGTCATCGTCAACGTCCATGGTGATGGGAACGTCGACGACGCGCACGATGTCGGACTCGGCGTCAACCGTGGCAATGGAGGCAGTAGTGACTGCGGCGGTGTTATAGGAGGCGGTATACGGGGGTGTAGGGGATACTATGGGGGTTAGCGCTCCGGATTCGTCGACCATGTCGGCGGCGGCGTCGACTACTTCGTCGCAAGTAGCGTACTCCCATTCTGGCTCGGGTTTGGGCGTTACGGCCGTGACGTAAACAAGCAAGGTCGTGTCGCCGTCTTCGATGGACAAGACAACCTCGGTGACGTCTGCGTCCTCGAGGACGATGGGCTCCGGCACGTAAATCAGCGCGACGAACATGGACAGTGTCGTCGTTGTCGGTGCCGGTGCCGGAGGAGGCATCGTAGGCGTAGTGTATATAATAGTAGGCATGGGGTCTGGGATGGGGTTTTCAACACTCGAAATACCATCTACAACGCTCGGAAGTGTTTCTTCGATGTTCGAAGGTCCATCTTCAGCGCTCGAAACAAGCTCTTTCTTGGTCGGAATCGCTGTGATCTGGGGTGGGCTAGACGTTCAGCTTCGAGAAGTCGAAGGCACTTACACTCAGTCATGTCTTCGACGATTTGGGTGGAAGGTTCAGTCTTAGTGATGTCTGTGTTTGTCTTCGTCGCACGAGGAGTCGCAAAAGTACTTGAGATCTACGTGTAATATGGATGCGCGTTAGTAGCGACCCTCTGGCAAGGTATTGTTCACCTACCCTCGATGCGGTCATCGCAGTGGGTCCATCACGGAACGGAAGGTGCGCCAGCTTGAACTTGCCATCCTGTTCGAGCAACAGCGAGTACGCGTCAAGCAAGACAGAGCACGTCGCCGAGATCCAAAGAGCAGCGTCGTCGTATTTCGCCGAGATACCAGTTACTGCACGAGAAGCCCAAGAAGTAGTCGCTTTGCCCGCTGAGGAGAGCTTCGAGCGTATGCGAGGTAAGACGGCGTCGTGAACAGCGCAGGCTCGTCGGCGCAGAAGCTCCAAAGTGGCTTCCAAGACTATGTATAAGCCCCAGACGTGCACGAAGAGCGCAGGAATGCCGCGTAAGACGACAAGCTTGAGACCTCGCCAGAGTATAGGCATAAGGCGCTCGTGGACGACGAATATGAACATCTCGACGCCTAGGACGACCCCCTCGCAGAACAGCATGAGGAGGCTTTCGACGGCGAACCGGCAGGCGTTAGCCAAGACGCTGAAGACGCTGTGTCCAAGACAAACCGGGGCCCCGTCGCGGCGAGCCGACGGGGTGCCATGAGAGGTGACGGAGCCGAGGGCGACGAGGGTGGCAAAGGCCGAGAGGGCGCTGATCCCGAGGGCGTATTCGTAGGGCGTGACGGTCGAACAGAGACAGAGGACGGCGAGTTCCGTGAGGGCGGCGGGGACGGGAAGGCAAGAGACAGAGACCGAGAGGACGAGGAAAGACATGGCGGCGAGGCTGAACGGCCCCTCCGGCGGACTGGGTAGATTCATGGCGCACTGCTAGAGTGAGCGGGTTGACGCTGAGCGTTGTTGTGGGTTGGCTGGTAGTTGTGGATGTGAGTGCTGCGGGAGCAGATGACGGGACGAAGCAAGTGGAGGAGAGAGGAGAGCGCGGTAGAGCGCGGTGGTCTATGTTGGGCGGACGGGAGGCTGACCGTACGCGCGGTCATGGTGAAGGGGGAAATCCAACATGGCCCCCTTCGGTTCCTAATTCGGACCTATGTACCGTCACATCTGCGCGACCGTCTTGCCACGTCCCCGTTTCATGGTCGTCTGCCCCTGTAGTACGATGATACGAGTTGTAGCAGATGGTTACGATGATAGAATATGCCGTTCGGGGCGACCTAGAGAAACGCAGGCATTAGCAAATCTGATGAAGCCTGCAAACAATGTATAGGGCGCCCTACCACGAGTGGTCGACCACAGGACGATCGCGACATCTGTCCAGAGATCCAGATAACCCCGCATATAGCTACACCAACGATCCCTTAGTCAGCTTGTTACTACAGCCAATGAGTGCTACACTCCAAGAGGTAGCAAGAGCTCACTGACACTGGGGAGGAGTCGACGAAGACGAAACCAGCAACCACGTCACGGGTGGCAGTGCCGTCGCGGCGGAGTCCGACTCTCGAATCCGCGAACAAGCCTGTTCAGCTCAAGCAAGAGTCGGAAAGACGAAGTTCTCCCCCAGGCCCGTCCCCTCTCTTTATACCTCGAACCCGGCTCGTACCGTCGCGCATCGTCTTCACGACACCACCTCACATATTGCGAACGTCACGCTTTGAGCTTCATAACCCACACCGAACGGCACATAGCGCACGAGAACTAACTAGTATGTGGCATAGAAATGTACAAATCGGCGACCGTTGCAACATGTACATATACATAGCGACAATCGTGTATGCGTGTATGTGTGCGAAAGCTATTGCTACAGCAACGTCCTACCAGAAATCCCCCCCCTCGCCCCCCCCCCGCGACGGCCCCTGCCCGTCTATACGTGTGTACGGTGTGGCACGCCGCGTCGCCAGGGCCGAGAGGTTCCACAGACTCAGAGTGCCGCGACTGGGCCGCAGCGTAGAAAGTGCGCGATCGCCGCCGAGAAACCAAAGCGGGACGACCGCATAGGGGGGTGGTAGAATGTCGGGCATGGCGTGCAAGATTCCAAGCGAGAGTAAAACTTGAAGAAGAGTGAGGCAGGCAGGCTTGAAGACGGAGCGAGTCTGGTGAGTAAGGAAGGGGGGGGCTGAGGGGGGTTGACGAAAGGGGTAACACGATGACGTAGTGTCAGAGAGCGACGAAAGCGAGAGGGTGATGATAATGATGATGATGATGAAGCAACGAGCGAGCAGTGGGCAGTGAGGGTACTGGAGACGAAGAGGACGGGATGGACCCCGGGGTGGTGGACAGTTCGGGGGTGGGGGTAGGGGTATGGACGGCAACGGATGACGGAAAATTTCGAATACACATGACGGATGAGGAGGCTCTGAAAAAAAACACATCTCGAAGACCGGAAGACCTAAAGAAGACAACACGGGGCAGAGAGGAAAAGGGGATAGCGAGATCATGGGGCGGGCGGTCGTAGAAGAAGTCCGGCCGCGTGGACAGCACAGGCGGGGGGGGGACCCGAGAGGAGGGCGCGGGCGGCAGCAGAGGACGGACGGATTCGGGCAAGGCGAGCCTTGAAGTTTCCCCCTAGCCAACCGCCGTCTACAGCTCACGAACGGCCTCACTCTGAAGGTGGTAGTAGGCCGCGCTCTTGTAAACAGACGTACGCGTACGCGTGCGAGCGCGGCAATGGGATGCTTGGGGATCGGGGGAGGGCAGCGGCGCCGCGCCGCGAGAAAGGGAGAAGGGGGAGGCCGCGTTCTAATATAGATAAAACACCGAGCGATTTTCGTTCCAGACTGGCCAGCAGCCCGCGAACGCCTAAACGCGAGAGCGTCGCGTGTATGTGTGAGCCCAGCGGATGGCGGATCACGGGGTGTCGCGCGTGTATCAGGAAAGCTAGCCCCGTGGGGTCATTGCAAGGACGGCCGCGGTGCGTCCTGCGGTTGGGTGGAAGGCAGCAGAGCGCCTCGCAGCGCTGAGGGGACCAACAGGGTCGAGCGTAGCCGCTCGTCAAAGGGGATGCGCGTGGACAGTTCTGGAGGGACGGACGCGGGCCGTAGAGGAGGCTGCTCTGCGGCCACGCGACGGGGCTCCGAGTCGAGCAGGAGCGTCCGCGACGAGGGCGCGCACGAAATCGCATCGCGCCCGCCGCGAGTCTGCTCTGCGATGATGACGTCGTTGGCGTGCCGTTGCGACGGGACGCGCATACGCATCGTGTCGAGCGACTGGGACCGATCCTTGTCGGTATCAGAACACTCGGGGGGGCGAGGCTCATCGAGCGCCCGACCGCGCTGCTGCTGCTGCTGATTTGCTAGCTTGTTCAGTCGCTCGGGGACGCTGTTCACGCTGCCGGCCCTCGGACGACTCGCGGGCGCATCATTGGCCTCGGAAGCGACGTCATTGGCGGACGGCTTGGTGAGCTTGCGCTTTTTCGCGAGGCTGGGAGGGACGGGCGGGTCGCGCGGCTGGAGTTTGGGGTGCGTAGGCGAGAAGCTGCGGCTTTCCCCACGGGCCCTGCCCGGTAGGGCTGTGCCGACCGGCACGACTGGGAGCGTGAGCGGCATTGGGGGTGCGATGGAGGGGCGGGAGGTCATTGGGGCGGTCAGGGGGAACGTCGGCACGACCGGGTCGAATCCGTAGATCGAGGGGTAAGAGGGAGGGCATGTCGACGCCGGGAACGGATATTCGAAGCGCGGGGAGATGTCGAACGGAGTACCCACGATCGAGGACGGGGAGTGCAGGTTCAGACTGCCCAAGTCGAGGCGAGGCTTTATGGTCTGTGGAAGAGCCCGCTCCAAGGAGGGCTGCACAAGCACCGATCAGGGTGTTTACAGACTTTGTGTATTGGAGGCGAAACGCACCTGAGAGACTGCGTTCCCTTGATCGACCGGCAGAAGGACAACATCGTCCGTGTCAGGGTCCGGAGTCGGCCCTGACGTACGTTCGTCGGCATTGAGGATGTCGGCCTGGGTAAGTAGAGAGACACCCGGTACGGAGACAAACGAGTCGGCAGAAAGACCGTAGGTGGGCGGGACAGTCGGCATGGTGGGCTCGAGGTCTGGGAGCCAGACCAGGGGTAAGTCCAAGTGTCTGCTTTGCTTGAGGGTTGAGCGGGCAAGACGTGGACTAGCCGAATGCGGTCGCGCGTCCTGTCGAAGTCGCCGTTCGAGCTGCGCTGTCGCCGTCGCCGTCGCCGTTGCCAGCGTTGTCGAGGGGTGGGGACACGAGCTGAGAGGGGAGGCGTTGCAGTGGAGGCCGGGGTGACCTTATAGGGACGTTACCCAAGCGGCTGAGATAAGCGAGCCCGATCAGGCAGGCACCACTACGTCTGTCGGCGATTTTCTCCAGCTTTCTCAGTTTCTGCCGCATTCGCGGCCAATTTGTCGTCTCGCGGGCATACACGATCGATTTGCGATGCCGTCTGTGGATCACGCGAAGACATACCAGAGGCAGCGGGGCAACATCGCGCGTGCGCCGGAGCGGAAAAGGGGGCATATGCTTGTCGCCACGGGTGAGGGAGAAGGCGAAAGGGTGCGCGGGTCGTTTTGGGCGCTAATGCTGCTCCACGAACAGGAAGTTAACGATGTGTGGTGCGCCCGGCGCCGCGGTGGACAAACGCGTCCGGTCGCTATGCTTTCGAGTCTCATTCCAACCGGCCAAGCGCGTTCTGCAACGTTCATATCGCCTCTGATATCCGTATCCGCCGCAACGTCGTGTCTCAGAGCCAGCCAGGCTAGACTCGATCGCTGACCTCAACAACGTCACCAGCGCGGCACGTAGGAGCAGGCCGTGGCATCGACGACGCGTGTGTCAGCGTGCGCTGCGGCGAGTGGGCCAGGACGCTGCCACGCGATCTGGGTCCAGAGTCCGTCCCCCGCCCTAGCCCGCCCTCCCCGCAATGCGCATCGGCCCCTGCGCGCGTCCCGCCAAGCTCCCGCCCCCTCCTCCGCGCCCCCCGGACATCTTCTTCCCGGACAGCCAATCATCGCGCGTTCGTCGCACCCCGGTCCCGATCGCATGACAGAGTACAGTGTCCGGGCTTCCGTTGGAAGCGCCGACGGCGGCCTCGCTCGTTTGGGAAGGCGTTGATGTCGGCCACAACGGTCACCGCCCCGTCTACTGCGTTCCTCCGCCCGCCATGCCCGGCGAGTCGACGCGCGAACATCGCCCGACTCAACGTTACCCGCCATGAGGCGGCGGATGCAAGGCCAGCACGGCGGACCATCGAGAATCAACAAGTGGTTGCTCCCGCTACGGTACCGTTCGGGCTCGCATGCTCCCCAGTCGGTGGCCTGCTGCACATCTTCTCTCTCGAACGTGGCACATATGGTTCGGGGTGTTCACTTACGACATCCCCGGGGCATTAACGACAAGGTAACAACGAGCCAACCCTCACTGGCAACGTATCTGCCGTACGACTCTTTTGGAGGACCCACACCAACTGGCCAAAGAACGAACATTTTTGGAAATCAGTCAAGATCGGGACCCGCCGCTCTGGTGAAGGCCCTGAGCTTGGGATAGCTTGCGGAGTCCCATGCTGTACTAAACGCCTTCAGTCTTCAGTGTCCGCACCATTTCATCGAGACGCAAAGCACAATATATGCGCGAAGTTCAAATGCGCCCCTTGCTATGGCACAAACACACCCTTCTTCCGACCCTCGTTCATGTGCACCCGGACGCACAAGGGAGCCGTGAGAGTCTGTAGTTCAAGTTGTGGCACTCCCCAGTCTCTCCGCCGTACTCCACCCCCAAGTAACGAGCTTGTCCCCTCCGTCCTCCGCGACTTCCAAACGTACTCCGCCCCGAGGTTTCAGAAGCGACGGTCGACGCAATTTCCGGCAACATGTCTTATAACCTTCCTTTCGCCAATGGCGAATCGGGAAAACTTCGCGGGGGGATTCGAGCCATCCTCTACCCGAGACCCAAAGCCGAGTACCAGAACGGCGCTGCGAGGCATTATAGTATACGTGTATTCCGTAATTCACTCCGTCCTGCGCACTCTTCCCCCACCACGATATGTCAACGGATGACTTTCCTCTCCGCGCTCTACGGAAGTCTTGCCACCTGCCCGTGCTCGAAAGATCGCCAGCCATACGATTTTTCGGACCATCCAACTACGGACCCTTTCTACCACCCTCTGCCAGGACATGGACGTTGCCGCTCTACTTCCGCCTCACTTCTGCTGGACAGAGGCCACCATGATCACGCTCAGGCTCCCAGCCGACCCGTCGGTGCACTGTCTCTCCCCGCAACCCGCAACTCGCAACCCGCGAATTCACCTCTCTGGCCGATCATCAATATTCGATCAATACCCAACTACTTAGTACTTACCCAATGGCGCACCGCCCCTCTGTACCCGCGCGCAGCCATAATTCGCGGGCGGCCGTCATGTGTGCGCTGTGCACCGTTGCGCGGGGCACACGCCTCAGAAGCTCACGTAACGCCTCCGCGCCCGCGTCCCACACACCCCGGCGTCCGTGCGTGCGGCGTGCCAAAGGCGGCCAGGCACGTTACTAGTACTACTGTGAGTAAGTACAGTAGATCGTGCACGCACACGCACCGTCACCGCCGGCTGCCACCAGGGTTGCGGAGTCAGGGTCACCGTCCGCGCGACAGCGGTCGGGAGGCGCGGGGCGAGCTGAGGATCTGCGTATCGTGAGCTAGCGGCCCAGGGAAGCAGCAAGCTCTGACTCACGCTGAACGTCGAGGCTGGGGCTGCTGCGGGACCGACAGGCGAGAGAGAGCAGGGCCCGAGCCGCCGTGAAAGTCGGATGGAGGGGGTCGGACTATCAGCCTGGAGAACTTGAAGGCGGCGGCTTCTGGAATGCGTCCAACAGACGTCAATATGGGGATACATTGCGAACAGATGCAGATGCAGATGCGGCCGCGGCGGTGCGCAGTGCAGCCGTTGCGTCGCCGGGACCTGTTCGGCCGCTCGAGATGGCTCGCGCCGTGGTACCCTTGCCTTGGACGCTGTGTGTCTCAACTTCTCACTCCCAACTTCCGAAGCTGCCAGGACCGGGCGAACACGGTGGACCTGGGCCCGGCTTTGCACTGCGAGTCTCTTCGCCGTGTACGGTGCGCGCCGATGTGATGCCCGTGCGTTATTTCAGAACGGGAAGAAAACTGGTTCTGAAGGCTTGAAGCCTGGCGGTGCTCTCGGTCGGGCCCTCGTCTCTTCGGGAACTTGAGCTTGTGGGACACGCACCAGACAATCGACTTGGTAGAGATAATGCGGAATTCATTCCGAAGACCATAAAGTTGGCGTGAAGAACTCGAGAGTAACAAACGTACAAGCCACCATTTTCGGCACGAGTCGAACCTCGAACCGTGTTCGGTTCTACCGTAGCCCCAGGCTAGCCCTGGAAACCACCACTGGCAGTCCGACGATTGAGTTTAGCAATGCATTCATTCCAGCCAACACCCCCCCTTCACGCGGAACTCGCAATGACGAGGCCGATTAGGCGGGGCCAACGACCGTGTACTTTGTCTTGCTGAGATGGGCAATAGTCTCGTCGTCGAGGTCGAGGTGGGCCTTCACAAGATCCGGCGGGGTGAGCGCGAGCCACTTTAAGACGAGCCCGTCAGCTTCGCTGTTCCAACGGAAGAGGAGGACGGCCCACCTGGTTCAGACTGATGTCTTGGTAACGGTCGGTGTTGAAAATCTCCAGGAAGCGAAGCGTGCTGTTGCCCGTGTTCTCGACGTAATGGCCGAAGGAGGCAGGGACGAAGCCCACGTCGCCCGCCTGTCGAGATGGCGATCATTCTCGTGAGCGGAGGGGTAAAAATGGTGGAAAAAAATCGGAGCCTACGTCGTAGTTGAAGGTGCGGGCATTGCTCTCGGCGGCGAAGAGGGTCACGCGACCGTTACCCTCCCTAGTATCGCCATCATCAGAGAGAGCCTCGGATAGGAATGCGGTTGTACTTACAGGTAGTACGTCCATTCATCCTGAGTCGGGTGCCACTGCAGTGCTAGTCAGTCAGTCATCTCCCGTGACAGCGAAGGCGATTAAGCATCTCACGTGGAGCTCCCTGCAAATGCGCGCTCAGCAATAGCATCGACGAAACGGAAATGAACGCCGCGCACCTCATCGCGCCAGGCTCCACGGTGACCTCGGCGACCGCGATGGACTGCGCGACCGGGAAAGTGGTCGAGTCGACGATCCTGACCGAGCCGCCGTCCAGGCTCGTCGCGTTTACCTTGGACATGTGGAAGACGAACGGGCTGGGGACCTGTCCCTGCGGGTCAGACGGGGCCTGCGCGTCGTCCGGCGGGGGCGCTAGTAGTAGCACAGCACAACAAAGACCAAAACGTGAGCACTCCTGCCATGGCGTGGCACGGCGCTGATCCCGCGGCGGCGGACGCACACGTACCGCTCGGGAAGATGTAGAGCTGCCGCGAGGGGATGTGGTCGAACGCGGCGACGTTCGTCTTGAAGTTCTTCGCGAGCACCTCCTTCGGGACGTGCGCGAGCCAATCCGTGAGCTGCCGTCTCGTCAGCACGCGCCCCCCGGCGCTATGAATAGCGCGCTGCGCACCAGGAAGGTCGAGTCTTCGCTAAAGGCACCGTCATCGAAGACCTGCGTGCAAACTCAGCGAACGGCTGCGGCCGCGCCGAAGTATGGCGAAAGAAGCGCACCAGAAGGAACTCCGTGCCGTCTGGGTCGTCGTCGGTCGCCTGCAGCGAGTGCGGGACGCCAGGAGGGAAATACCAAAGGTCGCCCGCGGACTGTCGTAAGCACGGAAAATATTAGTCATGGCTCGGTCAGAACGGAGAACAATTATCAGACTCGCCGCAGTGCCGAGGTAGTTCTGACCGTCGCTGTTCACGGATGAGACTTGAACGGAGCCCTGTGTACGCACGATCAGCGTCCCGCCGGCCGCAACTTGAAGTTGGTGGCTGCAAACCTTGATAACGTAGGACCACTAGAAGCCGCGAACTCAGTCACTTGTTCGCTGCGCGTTCGTCGACCATGCTCACCTCCGCAGTCTTGTGCCAATGGAGCTCGCTGTTCAGGAAACGAGGATATAAGTCGCCGACACGTGCGCAGATGAACGGGAAGGCTGACCGGACCGCACCCGCCTCGAGCCTCATGTTGACGCCGGCCATCGCTTCGAAGCCAATCAGAGTCTGAGAGACCGATATACTTTCCGAGGCCTGCACTCACATGCAGCGATGGGCATCACATCGACTACGCTGTGGTCAGTACGCGACGCTCAGTGAGATTGCGCAGGTAAGGACGCTTGCCGTTCTGCTGACGCGCCCACCCGCCGGTTTGCAGGCGGTTGTGGCTGAGCGCGAAGGGCCACTTGGCGTTCTGACTACAGCTCGACAGTGTCAGATGGGCGGCCGGGATCTGAACCCAGCGGAAATTATACGCACACGCTGCCCTCATCTGTCGTCGGCGGCGCGAGCAGGTCGGGGTTCTGCAGCGCGATGGGCACGTTCTGGGGCCCGAGGATGTTGGACCCGAGGGTGCCACGGATGCCCTCCGGCGTCGACTTGGACTCTTCGTTCCACAGCGGCCCATTCGGGTCATCGCTGGCGAAGGGGACCGTGGCCGATGCCGGAGGGGCGGAAGCCGTCGAAGACCGGTGGACGTCGGACGCGACAGAGCTCGCCGAAGCGAACGCGCTCGACACCGCGGAGCTGGCGGTCGCGAATGCGCTGCTGGCTGCGGAACTCACCGGGGCGGCGGCGCTGCTCACAGGAGCAGACGAGGATGCGGCCGGGGCGGCGTGTGCGAATTTGGCGAGCAAAACCGCGCAGAGGATAGCCTTGCTGAAGGTGAGCATCGTGATTTAGCCAGGTGCGGAAGAGCAGAGCGAGCTGGCTCTCTTCATCTCAAAGTCTCTCCTTTATATACGGCACGGCAACGCGTTGGTTGTCGGGACACTGGATGACAGCGCAGACGATGGAGAGCGAGTCAGAAGATTCGCGTACCACAAGGTGAGCCCTCGACGAATGAATGCTGCGGGAAAACACGGACAGCCGCCACGTCGAGGGGGAGAGGCATCCCGAACAGTCGGTCGCCGGTTGACAGTAACCAGGGTCGTAGCGGGTCGGAGTGTACCGTGTCACAAGCCTCCCAGGCCATCATCGATGCCGGGAGGTAGCACAAGCGAGAAGGTGTTCGGGAAGGTAGCGCGGCGGGCGCATCGAATGGCGTTCTTGAGCCGGCCCAATATTGGGCTATCACGGTGCCGCCGCGGGAGGGTGCAATCACCTATGACGTTGAGAGGAGACTCGTGGTATTGAGAGGGCCACACGATGTTCGCAAGCAGATGGAAGGAGTAAAAGTTTTGGATTATAGTTCGTATGGGCCTGAAAAACCAACAGTTGGCTTGAGACGCCAGTGAAGGCACGATGTCGTCTCGCATCGGGCCAAAAGCTCGCGATTTCCTGTGCCACCAAATCCTCGGAGTTAAGGCACGATTAGGAGGAACCATGCCGACTTACTGTCCTAATTTTGTTGAAAGAACCATGTCGGAGACTCCATTCGGCACAAGGATGCAGATGCAATGTGATCGATTTGTGAGGTGGTCCGCGGAACCTGAAGGGCCATTGGACTGACAACGTAGCGGAGATACAGATAAGGAAGCCCCTCAAGATACTCACGCACCCCGTCGAATAACAAGATAACTCCGTTCGCGATAGTTCCGTAGGATATAGGGTGAAGCGAGAATGGAAGTAGACACGCAAGCCGGAGATGTGATGTATCATAAGCTATGAATAACCGTGAGGAAAGCTAAATTAAGAAACGCCGACAAAGGCAACGTACTTGGATAATTTGCTCCCCTTGATAGTAAAAAGATGTTCTGACCTGATAGGGCTCTATAACGCCGACAAGGGTCTGACCCGCCCGCCATAACGCGTCATCTAGACTTCAAGCAAATTAGCTCTCACCCCATGCAACTCCCATGAAAATCCGAGTTCGCGTTTCCGGGACGCTTCTGACGAGGTGAAAGTTGCAGAAACGAATTTCCCCAAAGTGTTACTATTCGTAGAAATAGACACATACGGATCGAATTGTGTGCCCAAGGTTTCGTGTAGAGGTCAACGGAGGGCTCTCAACAGCGAATCGCCATCGGCGGACTGGAAGCAGGCGGTTCAAAACCTAGAATTCATTGCTAATCAACTCTGAGCTGGCACAGAGAAATATATTTTTTCAAACCAGACATACCATCATAAATTAAGACGATGCGGCATGTAACTTGCATACAGGCCACAGCTATGCGGCCCATCCCATACCACGTATGCTGCTTCATTTTCCCGAGGCAAAAAATCCTTCCCAGGGACTCGAAAAACCATAATCTGCGTGCGCGAGGCTCCCGTTCCTGGTAGCCCAGCTATCTGCTCCAACGTCATGGGAGCCCATCCCGAGGAGGCCGATCCACATCTGAATGAGCGCCGCCGATGCCTCATAAGAGGTGTACCGCAGTCGAGGAACCTAAGTATCCCATCGGCAAGTAGATCGCGGTCTGTCCCGCGAGGCAACCAAATGCCTCGGAATGGAGAGCATGTGGACATCGGAGCAACCCGGCGACGAGGTGTACACGATGCGGGGCCCAGTGGTAACAAGTTTGGGCGTCGGCAGGCGAGCGAAGCGTTTGGCCTCGTCTTGTCACAATGGGGAAAGCGACCGTGTAGGCGTAGTACCCGGGTTGTTCCTGTAAACGACGCCCTTGCTTTATCCGAAAGGTGGTGCTCGGGGACGCTCATCTTCATTCTCGTTAAGCGTAGCTTTCAGAAAACAAGTCATTTTCTGAGAATAGTCGTTTATACGTGTCAGTGGTCGTAGAGGAAGGCCCGTGAATCTCACAGATATTTCCTTTGAACGGTGATGCCCTCTTTCGGCATATGTTGAGGATAAGAGGGCTCATGAAGGATGGGGGCGTTGGACACCCGCAGTGGCGGATGATGGTGGTTAGGAGCAAAGATGAGTTGAAAGCGTCCAGAATAGAGCCCACAGCTTGTCTGTCGAGCGGAACCCCCGATGCTGGCGGAGTCGAAGGACGTGTCAACACTAGACCTGCCTTGAAGGGAGTGCCAAGTGCGCTTGGCGGAATCCGTGACTGTGCATACTCGACGCCAAGCTCCCGCCAAGCCCTTGGACGTCCAAGTGTACTCTTCTTCCAATTAAGCTCTATCATAGCCGCGACGCATGCCACTCGTATTTCAAGCACTAGAACATGCACTGTTACTGACCAAGCCGTCATATATGAGCTACCCTTTTGCATCAGCACTCAGTCCATAGACGATCACAATTTATGCGGGACACATTCCGCGTGAGAACAGCATAACGGTCGTACGTGTGGAGGGAACTCGTAGTTATGGTCTTTTCCGCTAGTATACTGCGGCAGCGGAAGGAAACGCAAGGATCAGGTCGGATGACTCGTGAGGGAGCGATCAGCACGGGAGATATGGGGGAACTCGGAGCTAGAAGAGGGAAGCATCCCTACCAGCTTGCACCCCCTTAGCTCCCGAAACCGCTTCTGCGGACCGACATTGCACCGCGACCCGCGGGCACCCGACGTACCCTGCAGCGCGTGGGCTTGAGCCTTCTGTGCAATCTCCGCAAGGAATTGCGGTTCTTCTTATGGCTGCCTTCGTCGAAGCCTCAGCATATCGCCAGAGGTTGACTTTCCAGTCAGGCACGTCATGCGGGGAATGCGTGGTGCTGTACAGACAGTTGATTCTTCCATGGCATCTAGTACAACAGTAGCCGAGATCCAGTAGCATCGTGACAGCAAAGCAGCGTCGTGATTCGTAGGGTAAGGGGGTTGTTCACAGTTCTTTATGATTCCCCGCCGCGACCCTGGTGATCGTACTACATTGAATGGGTTGCCCTCAGCATCGCGGGTGTCGCAGAATCATGGGGGGTCACGTACAAGTTGTCATTCCTCGTCATCTGATTCGTTCGCCCAACCATACCGTGGAAGCGGCAGTCCCACAAGCATGAACAAGCAGGAAAGGACCGTAAAGATGACATATACGGCGTTTCCACCCAGCCAATTTTGATCGAGCGATAGTGCGAACAGCGATGTTGACCCAGCCGGGCCAATGGCGCGTACGATTGATGCGGCGAGTTGTGCTAAACCGTTCGTCGCCCCCAGAGAGTTCTTGTCGGGTGCGGCGCTGGTAACGAACATGAAACAACAACCTACGTACGCAACGATGAGCGCTTCACGATGGGCCACAACAGGAGAAACGCACCATAAGCCATATCCATAATCACCGTCAGCGCAAGCTGCACGATGATCAGCGCCCATACCAGCGGCGATATTCCATGGGTTCTTGCTACGATGTTAATCGCCGGATACAAGACGAACAGAGGCAGAAACATGGCCATTCCAGTTTGGAAGACCCGTTTCTGGCCCCATCTCCCCACAAACTTGGCAAAGAACAGAGCCTGGAACACTCCATCCATTATCCCGAATGAGCCCAGGATAAGCCCGATGGTAGATGGCGGAAGACCAAGTCCACCAAGCTCGATCGGGGTAGAGAAGAATAGAGGCTGAATGGCACGGAAAGCGATCTCCAAGAAAGCTAGTCCAGCGTAGTTCGCTATGGACCACAAGACGGGTTTCGTGAAAAGCTCGCGGACCGACTTGCTTGAGGATCTTTCGTGGCTGTGAGGTGTGTCGCTGAATCGGACGTTTTTCTTCTTTGAGGACTTTTTGGGGACCGTCTAATAAGTGTTGGTGAGTATTATACCGATCGATCACCGTGAATTTAAAACACACCTCGCGCAGGAAGGCGGCGGCAATCATAAATATCACAGCGGAAAAAAGGGCTGAAGCGGCGCAAGGAAGGAAATAAGGATAGTATTGCCAAAAGGGGTTGGTGAAGAGTCTCGGCCATCTGTCGTGAGGTTTTGCTAGTTGCCCGCCAATAAGAGGGCTGATCATGGCAGATTAGACTGTGCTCCAGGAGAATGTGAGGTGAACGACGGCATACCCGATGGTCGCCCCAGCAGACCACATGACGGGCATCAACGCAAAGCCCTGTGCCATGTTTGTCGAGTCTGTGAGCTCTGATACAAGTTATGTTAGTCGCCTGAGCGTAGCATATGCGCAAACTAATCCTCACCAGCCAGCATACTCTTAATGACGCCGATGTTCCCATTGAGCATCCCCACTATACAACGGCTACGTTGCATGGTAAGTTACAGCTGTAGAAGTGCAGGACAGACTTCGCGTACCTCACAACTAGGCCCGTAAAAGTCTTGGAGAGCCCGAAGAAAAGCATGGAGATACAGAGGCCTCCAACGCCCGTCAACAATACCGGCTTCCGACCAATACGGTCCGAGACACGCGACCACTGCATAATAAACAAAGCTTCCGTAGCGAAGAACAGAGACTCCTGTATACCCGTCAGGAAAGGTTGAATACGCGTAACTCTATATCACTTACGATCAGTCCGGCATAGTACCCAACCTTTTTCTCGTCGCCCCCTGTTATATCTAGCTCACTAACCAACTGCACAATGTTAGAATTATGCCTCGGAGTAATACGAATTAAACACACCTGATTGATGAAGGGGTAGATGCACTGGGAGGTGATCGGCTCGGCCAGTTGCATGAGCAGTAGGATGAAAATCTGCAGTGTCGGCAGCGGGGTCGGGGTCTTCACCGGTTTCCGCTCCGGCGATGCGAGCAAAGCAGTCTCCTCGTCTGGTTGACGGCGACCATCCTGCGCTTTGCGCATCGCAATTGGTGGAGCGGAGGGGGGAGACGAGGAGAGGGTGGGTCAGGACGACGATCCCTGACATCCCCGCACACCACTCTTATCAGCCCCGCATAAGGTGAATGTTCGTGAAAAACAGAAGCCGAGGCCTGCTAGGCCGTATCATCTAGAACGAACGCTGTCGAACGCTGCAATATCCAATGAGCCCCCGCCACCGGCTCTCACGCAGGCGGATCGCGCACATCCCGCCCGCCTTGAGTAAACCGCTAACCAGACACGTAAAGTTTCAATCATCCATCTGGCGCAATCATCTCCCCGACCAGGGGCCTCCGTCCGGAATGTCCAACATTCGCGCTGATCGATGGGCGACATAGAAGAGGCCCAATGGCTCAAACGCCGCCCGCGTCAGAGATCACGCAAGCGCAGAAGGTCATGAGAGGCGGTCTCGGATACGCCGGCGCATTTTACGTGCTGAGAACGCAGATGTTCTGGATCATCAGGTCGAGTTGAGTAACAGGCTGAGGAAGTGCGGGACGATCGCCGTTGGCCCAATGGTGGTGCCGTTGAGAGTCAGAAAGGACCCAACCGCCAGTTAACTGCGAGCACCTGTCCAGAGCGCCTGGCAGAATTCGACTCACGCCTAGCGCTCAGCCGGCCCAATTGACGGCGTTCTCGACAGCCAAACCATCTTCATCGATGGGTGAAACGAGTGAAAAAGCTTTGAGCTTTCTTCCTGAAGGAATTCATTTCGGATCTTATACCACTGGTGTACTTCCAGCACTTCAAAAGGCACTCGGAGAGACCGCGCTCTATTCTCCCGCAGCACTCTAATTGCCCCACTATTGTACATATTTACGTGTAACTACCTATCCCTATGCACTACCGAGATCGTTTACTCACCAACATCAGACCGCAAGCCCAGTCTTGGACACGAAGTACTTCCGCGCGGCCTCCAGCGCGTCCTGCACCTTCGACACCTCAGCGCCGACGCCTTGAGCGCCGTCAGGTTTGCCGCCGGCCTGCATGCAGCAGTGAGTACAAGCGGGTTTAGCATGCTGGCGTCAAGAACCGACCTTGCCACCGAGAATCTCTACTACCGCGGACGCCCATTCGCGCCCGTCGAGGCCTTTACTCTTCGCCTCTTCAGACACGGCATTCACGTGTGCGACCTTGCCCGCAGCTTTATCGGCGCTGAAGACATAGATGGACTTGCCGAGCTTCTTTGCCTGCAGCACGACACCCTGGAGCACCTTCGCGTTCGCGTTGACGTCAAGGTCGGCAAAGTACACAGGCGCATCGGGTTTGTCCTTAAAGTACTGTTGCAGCGCGTCCACCGCCTGAAACCGATGTCAATGAATGCTTCGCAGGTTATAGGGTAGATAGATATGTCGCACCGCTTTGTTTGCAGCGGCTTCCTTGTCCTTGAGGTACTTGTCGAACGCTTTCCGGATAGAGCCGAGGCGGTCACGGAGCTCGTTCTTCTTGAGCAATGCGATATCCGCTTGCCCAATTTGCTACACGGGCGGTATTGAGCGCTCCACAGTTCTCGAATTCGATAAGTCCATGCACTCACGACCGTGTACGCCTTGAGCGCCGCATCCTTCTCCGCGTCAGGCAAAGTCTCGATCCGGTTGAGCTGAGCGGTCAGCGAGTCGCCCAGCCGTCGCGCTTCAGCCGCCTCATGACCAGTGACAGCCACAACTCGGCGGATGCCTTTGGCAATACCAGATTCTTCCGTGACGACGAAGTCTTTGATCTCGCCCGTTCGTGCTACATGACTATACATGACGATTCGCGAAAACTCAGCCTAGCTCATGTTAGCGGAAATGAAACAGACGACGTACGTTCCACCGCAAAGCTCGATGCTCGTCTTACGCCACTTGGGGTTCTCGAGGTCCTTCGCGATCTCCTCCACGTCGAACTCGAGCGAGACAACGCGTACGGGATCCGGATACGACTCGCCGAATACGGCGCGGAGGCTGTTGATCTTCTGCGCGACGTGCAGTGGGAGCTCTTTACCGAACACGCGCACATTGCGGCGGATCCAATCCTGGCTTAACGCCTCGATCTTGGCGAGCTCGGGTGTGGACACCTGCGCCTTGTGCGAGAAGTCGAACCGGAGCTTCGTAGGTGCGACAAGTGAGCCCTTTTGATCGATGTGGTCGCCAAGGATCTCACGCAGAGAGTAGTTGAGAATGTGCGTTGCGGTGTGGTTGTTGCGGAGGGGCCATCGACGAAGCTACATTCAAATTCAGTATGTTACTCAGTAGGGCGTAAAATACATAATAAACATACCTCGTCATATGAAGAGACGATCTCGTCACCAACGCTAAGCTTACCGTACTTCAAATGCCCGATATGGAGCACGTAGCCGTTAAAGACCTGTACGTTCGTCACCTCGAACTCCGCGACGCCGTCGATGATGATGCTGCCCGTGTCGTATTCCTGGCCTCCGGATTCCGCGTAGAAGCTTGTGCGGTCGAGGAGTATGCCGAAGCTTGCGTCCTCGGGGATCTCCTCTGTTGAGGTCAGGAATGCCTTCTTGGAATAGATCGCGACGACCTTCGCAGAGATGTTCCCTTGCTCTGTTAAGTGGCGCTACAATTAACGATCCGAGATGGCAAGCTCTGCAACAGGTACTCACGGAACTTGAACGAGTCGTCGGTCTTCGGCACGGCATCGTTCTTCTCTAGCGCAGCGATATCATGCACATCAAGAGCAACGACCTCTCCGGTACCTTTCTTCACTCCCGCCTTACTCGCCTCCTTGGAGTGTGCCTGCGCAGCCTCGAACTCAGCCTCGTTCACACTAAGACCGAGTTCCTCCGCCATCAGACGCGTAAGGTCCACCGGGAAACCGTATGTGTCGTAGAGCCGCCAAACGTCCTTCCCGGAGAGCTCCTTTTGTCCAGCCTGCAGCGCCTTCTGCGCGTACTGCTCGAATAATTTCTCGCCGCGGTCGAGCGTGCGCGAGAACGACTCCTCCTCTTCGTCAAGAATCTCCTTGATCTCTGCGATTTTCTGGGTGATCTCAGGGAAGACGGAGCCCTGGGTGAATTGTGTTAGAGGGTCGTCAAACTGTATAGAGTGATCCATGGCAGCATACCATCTGCTCGACAACAACGGGCACTAATGATGAGAAGAATGACCCGATCTGCACGCCCAGTTTCTTGCGCGCAAAGCGGGCTCCCCTCCGCAGGATGCGGCGCAGTACGTAACCGCGACCAACGTTGTTGGGGACACCGCCGTCGCTCAGCGCGAAGGTGAGCGTCCGGACGTGGTCGGCGATGACACGGTATGCAGTGTCGATGCCGTTCTCGTCCTCGTCACCGAACTTCCCCCCATATGGACGAACGCCGGTGACTTCCTGGATCTTCGCAAAGATAGGCTGGAAAACGTCCGTATCGTAGTTGGAGCGCTTATTCTGGACGACGGAGACAAGACGCTCGAAACCCATTCCAGTGTCTACGTGCTTTGCGGGAAGGGGCTTCAGTGAGCTATCCTCTTCACGGTTGAACTGGATGAAAACGTTGTTCCAGATCTCAAGGACGTCTGGGTCGTCTTGGTTGACCAGGCTGGCAGCATTACGCCCTCCTATCCGGTCGAAGTGAATCTCACTACGTAGTAATTATGCGTTCAGATTATACGTACGACCTTTCGGTTATTTGGCTTACCTGCAGGGTCCACAAGGTCCGGTCGCGCCCATCTCTACGCGAATCTGCATGAACATGATGCGTCACACGAATGCGGCGATAGCTTACCCCAGAAGTTGTCCTTCGCGTTCCCCGGGATGATATGGTCTTCAGGGACGCCTGTCGCCAGCCAGTACTGTTTCGCCTCTAGATCGGGCTCGAGGCCGTTCTTAGGGTCGCCTTCGAAGTACGTCACATATAGCTGATCCTTAGGGAGTTTGTACACCTCGGTCAGGAGCTCCCATGAATATGCAATCGCATCTTTCTGTACGATCCGATTAGATACCGAGCGAGGGTAAGACATACAACCCATTGCGCACCTTGAAGTAATCGCCAAACGACCAGTTGCCCAGCATCTCGAAGAACGTATGGTGATACGAATCCTTGCCAACATCCTCCAAGTCTTCAAACCCGTCAGGGGATAGCGTGATCACATACCAGATGCACGGACATACCATTATGCTTTCCGCCTGCGCGGATACATTTCTGGCTATTGAATGCGCGTTTGAGTCGCGCGAGCTCGGACTGAGGATCTACCGTGCCGAGGAAAATCGCCTTGTACTACACGGTGTGTTCAGCGCGTTGATGCGATGGGTAGGGTATTCAACTAACCTGGTTCATGCCAGCATTGGCGAAGAGGAGCGTGGGGTCCTCATACGGAATAGTGGAGGAAGAGGGCACGAAGGCATGGTCCTTGGACTTGAAGTAATTGAAGAACTCCTCGCGAACCTGAGACGCGGAGAGCGGTGGGGGCACAGAGGACGCCATCCTGGCAAGCAAGAAAGACGATTGCGGACGAGACGATGGAACGCGATTGAAGACGGAGGGCCGCAGGCCTCGGAGAAGCATGCGAGCCCTCATCGACCTGACTCGCACTGATCAAAAAGTCGCGGAGACGTCACGTGGGCGGGGCACCGAAGCTGAACGCGCTCGCTTCGCCTCGCCAATGCTTCTTGTTTGCCGACCGCCATTTCGATACTCTCGACCTGGCTAAACTCTCGTCTATGCTGTCTGAAGACGTACTCTAGATCTATGACTGCATGTTCTACAAAACCTTGCACGCCCCCCGGATGCATCTGCTAAACCATTCACAGGGTGCCTCAAAGCTTATCCTGCAACGATCCGATATTCAAAGTGCCCGCCTTTCTAGACGAATTCAATTTTGTGCCCCGTGTCTTCTGCAGCAACGTGGTTCCGGGCCGCTGAGGCATTTGCGCGGCCACCGAAATACAACACCAAGGTTCAAACCAACGAAGGGGCTCCTCTGCCGTCAACGCCTCCAAAGTTCACTTGGCCAGCTGAACCACCGTGGCACGAGTATGCCGAAGTCTCAGAACCAGTCGTGATTAACCGGAACTACATTTTACAGCGTGTACGTCTCACGCGAAGGAGGCGTACAGAGGCTTTCCCTCTGGGTTGAACTAACACACAAAACTCCTATATCGTACAGCCCCCAGATACAACAGTGCAGCAATCATAACCTGGTCGTCGCAGAATCGTTAAAAAATAACATGCTGTCCAGCGTGGGTTAACCTCCATGTGCCAACGGGGCAGCAACATAACGACGTACGGGCAGAATCACGAGGATTCAAAGTCGCGGGCGTGGCGGCGCTGGGGCGCATCGGTAATAATGGGCTTGAACTGCGTCTTCGTCTCGACGGCAGTCCAGGTGATCGGGAACGTCGTCTGCCACTCGTAGGGTGGGGTGGTCACCCAGACTTGCTCGACGCGAGTCGCGGTAAAAGTGTTGGTCTCTACCACCGTCGCGGTGGGCACCCAGATAGTTGTGGGGTGCTTCAAAGTACACGGGTGAGTCTTTCGCTTATAAAAGTACACGGAG
The DNA here is from genome assembly GCA_022606255.1 of Trametes meyenii. NCBI lineage: Eukaryota > Fungi > Basidiomycota > Agaricomycetes > Polyporales > Polyporaceae > Trametes > Trametes meyenii. The sequence goes on along the minus strand of JABYQG010000003.1, from coordinate 1,689,568 downwards.
GGAAGGAACGCACGCCCTCCTGCTTGTGCTCCTCTGCACAGACACCGAGGGCGCTGGCAAGGGCGACGCCGGCAAAGGTGAGCAGGGACTTGAACTGCATGGCGAGAGGAAGGAGTCGGTACGAGGGTACGAGTACAGAGAGCTAAGATGCACGAGCTTGTCTGAACTGAGACTGCCTTCTCCCAGCATTCCGCCCCACCCCTATATACATTTTCTAGCCTGGGCGCGAAGCGCGTCATATGGTCCCTCCCTCCGCACACCCGGCGGACCCAGCTTCCTGCCCAAACCGAGCGCGAAGCTCGCTAACCAGCTCGTCAGCGATCTTTGCCATCTCCCTTGCATCATAACCGCGTGCATATCCTTTTCGGGGAACGCGTTGCCCACGGCTTACGAGAAAGCCCGGAGGTTCGTCGCTGCCCGCGTCGTCGCGCACACCCCGCCCGCGCCCCGCACGCCCACACCGCGGCGCTTCGCGTCGGACGTTCCAGCTCGATCCGCATGAATAGCGTGCCCCCCCCCTTTCAGATGCACGATTGTGCCCAACGCCGCCCTGGCGCGCCCCCTGAGCCCTCTGTGCACTGCTCGACCACAGCCCCGGGCGCAGTGGACATGTGGCAAACGAGTTTTAGCCGAAGATTTGCATGCGGAGTCCGTCGCGCCCGGAGTGGCGCTCGTCTTTTCGCCGCTAGAAGCAGAGGCGTTGAAGGTGCTGGTCACGCCCTGCGCTGCTTCGCCCAAGTGCTTCTTTTGGTGCCGTTGCTCAATGGCTTGACCGTACGCACGATCCGAGGATAAACAGGGGTTCCTGCGGTCTCTCTGGCTCGCCGTCTTGGACGGGCCTAGCGCAGGGCTTGGAATGAGCCCCGGGCCCCACGGGCCCCGTTGGAATGTGTCGGCCGAGCGTGTAAAGGTACCTTGGGCAAAATATGCATGCGGTCGAGGTCGAGGTCGTGTCGCGCGCAACATATGCGACCCAATAGATTCGAGCTTCCTCGTCTTCCAGGTTCCTATCTGTCCCGTGGTGCACATTGTGCTCCACCAAGACCTCACAACAACGCACCGCTCAATGTGCATACGACGCGAGCTCCTTTGGTACCGCATTGGCGTGTCTATCGTACATTCGAATGGCGAATATGCGACCGCGAATTTGAACCGCGAGGACGACCTGATGTTCGGAGGAGTGTCATAGCACTCTGTGATCTGCATCCGGAACCAGATACGATCCTCGCATGCGCCAGATAACTGGGAGAACGTCTGATAATCTAATCTGATAATCTACTCGTGGTTAGGGATAATCTAATCTCGAAAGGCTGGGTTCCTTCGAGTTCCTCTGTGACACTCCCGAGTCTCCTTTTCGTTATGTTTTTTTTCCTTCATCGCCGCCGTTGCTCCGACTCTCCCGTACCACCTCACATGGCGGAAAAATGGGGCTTTTTTTTTACGAAACACAACACATCGAGGCCCAGAAAAGGGGATGGAACGGGGGCGTTTTTTTTTCACAGGTGCACACAGACGTGCACGCGGCGGAAATGCCTCTCAAGTTGGCGTCATTTTGGTCGCATCTTGGCTTGACATTGGAACGTCGAGCTCTCGCCGGCCGTCGCGATCTCCCCGCTGAAGTCCAGACGGCACAATACGGCCGCCCGACGGTCAATATTTATCGCGTCATACGTGCACACCGCGCTCTCGGACACGGGTCCATAGTAATCGAAGCAGCGGGGAGGCGCAGGCCTAGGGCCCGTTTCATTTCGTTTGTTTGTTTTTTTTCAGGCAGAATGTTGAACTCGAGAGAAGCGACTGCGGCGGCATGTTTTGACCACGGTGGTGGTGGTGAGCCATGGCACAACATGACGAGGGAATTTTATGCCGAGTTTGAGTACTAGTGCGGCTCGCGCTGCCAAGATCGACTGGCTGCCATGACGTCCATCCACGCCCCCCAACTGACGTACACAGACGGCGACGTCTCGTTGTGCAAGCTCTAATAGGTGGACACGGGTCTACGCAGTGTCTACGCGGGTGCGGTACAGTCATCGCAATCGAGCGCGCGTAATAATGTTTTGTACAACATTGTCAGCGCAGCGTAGGAAGCGACCCAACTGCCAAAATTAGCAGGAGCCTTACGAGACACCCGCGGATGCACGGTGCATCCGCCCATGGCCAGTCTGCAGGATCTACGCGTGATGAACGTTGCTTATGATCTATCAACGCAAGGCCAGGTCCGCCGCCACTCAACTGGGTCGATATCAGTGCCTCGCAAGTTACGAGCTTGCCGCTCGACATCGTGCAGCAGACCCTAGCAGACCAGAGCAGACCTGGTTCAGCCTAAATCGGCATCGTCCAATAGCAACATGCACCACGGAACACAGGCTTCCGCAGTCTGCCCATGCAGACCTGTGCAGGCCAAGGCCGCCGTGGCCTCTTCGTGGTCTTTCTTTCGAACGTCGAAGGCGGCCTTGTGGTCGACGCACTGTGCGCGGAACCTCTCGCCTCGAGTCAGAAGATTTCCGCGGTCCGAAAGAAGGCTCCCACCCGACCTCCGAGTCCGAGGGTGTCCGAGACCGCCTGGCCGCCCTGGAGAAATCCGAACCCGTCTCTACCCGTCTCTGTTTTTTTTTCAGTTAGATTCGTACGTGAAGTCTGATCTGCGATAGTCTGCGCTGGCGCACGACCCAGGCCAACGGTCCACCGAGAAACACGAGCCAGGATGCCCCCGCGCCCGAAGGCCGGACAAAAGTAAACAGAACGTAGAGTGCCTGCGTCAGCATTCCACCTAGTTCCACCCTAGAAGAAAGCATAGAGCGGACTGGGCAGGGGGATGCGACGGTCGGCTTGCGGGTTTCTTCTTTCGCTATTTTGCCTCAATAACACAAGTCGACATTCGAACAAGCTAAGACGATCGCGATCCTTCGCGATCATGCGTTCGGCCGGGGGGCCTGTGGGTTTACGGGAGTATGTAGAAGTGTGGCAGGTGATGCGAAAACGCCGGCGTTGGCAGGTCGCATCCACAAGATCGAGTGCGCCATTTCAGCGATCGCGATGGAGACGACACGGTCCCGTGGGCGTGACGGTGGCGCCCCCCTCTTCGAAATTCTTCGAGGTCAAGCTGAAGGGCCAAAACAAAGACGAAGCTAATGCGCACCCAAGTAAGCCGGAGAGCGGGAACAAAAAAACAGAGGTTCATATAGCATCGTGACGAGGTCGTAAGCATGGGGTATGTGACATGAAGCATATGTGCATGTGGTATCAGGGCGAAAGCAGCGCCATCCAAATCTATGCAGTACCTGCGTTGCGCATGGCGGGTCAACATCACCCCATGCAAGACGCCTGGCGCGCGATATGGCATCAACACTCACGATATTAGACCGATCTACACTTCTCTACCGCGATCCACCCAAAACCGAGCCGGGCGTAAAAAGCATCATCTACTCATCGCTACGCGCGACCGCGCTCGCTCATCCCGCCCTGCGGCATCCTGCCCCGCAGGAGGCCCTTGAGCGTCTTGCCCAGGCTCTTGACCTTCGCCTTCACGGTCGACGCGTCCGCCTTGACCTCGCGGAACGCAAAGTCGGACGGGACGCCGTCCATCGAGCGGCTCCGTGCGAGGTCCATCCGCAGTTCGGTCTCGCCGCTGACGGAGAACCCGCTCGCGGAGGGGGGGAAGAGCACCGGGCGCGCGTACGCGGCGATGCTCAGGTAGGAGCGGCCGAGCGAGTTGTAGCGCGGGATGTCGAGCGAGCGCGTCCCGCGCTCGTAGACCGCCGTCTGGAACGCGTCGACGCTGCCCCCGAGGCTCGGCGAGGGGCTCGCGGGGCGCGACATGTTCTTCCGGATCGCGGTGTACAGCGGGCGTTGGGGGTGTCCGAGCGGAATCGCGTCCGGGTCCGATATGGGCGGCGGAGAGCTGAAGCGCACCGAGTTTGCCTTGGGGCGCGAGCCGACGCAAGGAGAGGGGACGGTTTCGGAACGTCGGTGCGTCGTAGTGGTGCTTGAGGTGGTCGCGCGTCGGCGAAGGGAACATGAAGAGCGTTGCCGCAGCACGGACATCCGCCGTTTTCGGCGCAGAGAGGGCGTGCCATGGGGGAGAGGGGATGGCGGAACAGACAGGGGGGTACGAGGCTCACTCTGATCCGTCAACTGAACACTGCGTCCAGACAATGACATTCGTAGCGGGGTCGTGCGCGGGCGTGAGGATCGTACGGAGCGCAAGGGCGTCGAGGGAGGCGTTGAGCTGGGTGTGGAGACGACGGCGACGGTTCTTCGTTGTACGTTCTGGAGGTGCGTCGCGTTGAGCTCGTCGAGGAAGGGCTGCAAGGATGCGTCCAGGTCCTGGAGAGAAAACAAGGCATGCGAAGGCGCACACGTCAGCTGCCGACAGAACAAGGGCGGTGAGAAAGAGGGGAGAGGACGTACGACGGTCGCGGTAGCAACGACGTCGGCCGCAGAGTAGAGGACCGCGTTGCGGTGTCTGAGCCGGACGCTCTCTGCGCTCTCCTGGCCGCACTCGGGCTCCGGTTCGGATTCGGGCGCGGGCTCGGGTGCGCAGTCTCCGCGACAGACGCCCTCGCGTAGATCATCAACAGCCTGAGCCCTCCCTTCACCCTTGCTCGGCCCGCGACCCTCAGCCTCTCCCTCTGACGTCGTCCCGCGCCAGCCGTCCCCGCCCTCGCCCCCAAGGCGCCGCTCGATGCGCGCGAGCTGCATCTTCTGCGCGTCGCTCAGCAGCGTCGGCGAGCTCAGCCGCCGCCGCACGACCGCGGCCAGCGCGGCGACTTCATCACACTCGTCCAGGCACCACGGGCACACCTCGCACAGCACGTTCGGGAACTGGCACCCCTGGCACACAAAGAACGGCCGGTTCGCAGGCGCGAGCTTCAGGCATGGGACCGAGTCCCACCGCCTCGGACGCTGCTGCTGCTGTTGCTGCTCGTGCGCACGGCTGTCAGCCTTGCGGGGAACGAGAGAGGGCACGAGAGGTGAGTCTACGAACGTGTTTGCGCATTCTCAGTTCTCTCAGCAGGATCCGCGGTCGCTGTGGATCCGCGAGGGATTCGCAGGCGGCGATGGGGGCGGAGGCGGGCATATCGTGGTCTAGTCGTGAAGATCGTGGCGGCACACAAAGGCCAGGGTCGTGGGGGGTCGTAAACACAGCGATCGATAGCGGTACTCGACAAGCAGGATAACTGGATCTCAGGCGGACGGCATACGGAGTGGTGGTAGGAGAGCGGGCGAGACGAGGGGGGAAGAAGGGGAAAGAAAGGCAGACGGCGAAGGGGCGAGGGCCGCGAGCACGACGCCGTCGCTGTGTGTGGCAGGCTGAAACGCGGACGCTCAACTCGGGGGCCAACGAGGCTGCCAGCTGAGCGTGCTCGCGTTCTCGAGTCTCTGGGGTGCCCGCGACGACGCCGGCTCGGACATCCGCCGCTTGGCCGCGTCGCGCGCTGGGAACGACCCCAAAGCCCCGGAAGGCCATCGTGCTTCGTCCATGAGCTTTCAATGAGGATTTGGGGACCACACGAGCCGTCCACGCAGCGGACTCCGGCGCACAGCTGCGCTCATGCCCGCTGCGGCGAGGCGATAATGAGGACGCCGAGTCGTCAGCAGCCCTCCCCGGGCCCGAGCCTGGGCCCTCGCGCTCCCCGCCTCCACTACCCCCACGCTACGCCCGGTGGCTGTGTTCCCAGGAACCCAATCCGGTTGCAGCCAATCCGGGGAGGCCGCTTCCGCTCTCGAGGCGTTTACACTCAAATTCGGGGCTTGCTAGCACTCGGGGATGTCGAAACTTTGATTGTAAAGGGGAAGATGTCATCTCCAGCCGTATTAATACTATTTTATGTATAGTGTTGTGGTACAATGAAAATCTCAGTGGGCAGACTGAGGGGTGATCGACCCTATACGGATGCTGAATGGTTTCCAGTTGCACTGACACAGTCAGCCCCTCTCAACGTTGTTCCGTATGCTCACCATGTTCAGCTATACTGGCCGCCAATGGGCCGAGAGGTCACACAGCGACACAACAAAAGTTGTGTCGGCGAGCACGCAGTAGCAGGTCTTCAAGACGTGTCGTCCGCTTGAGCGTTGAGGTCATCTTACCGTGCGACCCCGCGGGGTGAGGAAATGCGACGAGGCGATATTATTATGCTGCAATGCCCAAAAAATCCCATCCAACGGGGACGCCGCGGCGCTCCCAAATGCGCGTCCGTCCCTCCGCCGCCGACCGTACCGCATAATCGCACACACACGCACGCACCTCTCCATCCACGGCCGTCGAATCGTCACTCACACAAACAGCGGGATAGCCCCCCGCCCCTCGTCGTTCACCCACACCCCGGCCACCCGGACGCCATAGTGCACACACCCACACCCCGCGACGGGGCAGCGCCACTCGTGCTCGGCCTCGGCCGCGGGCTTGCGCTCGACCTTCGCTCTGCCTTTTCCCTTGCCCTTCCCCCTCCCCCTTGTCTCCACCCACGTATGCCCGTGTCCCTGGCGAGCCGACGGCGAATCGCCAGCGTGCCGTCTGCCGCGGCGCGTGGGTGGGCCCGCCGGGCCAGCCTCTGTCACATGCGCGGAGGGACCTGGGAGGCTGGAAGATGGGGGAGATACGTCGGCGGCGGCGCGGGCGCGCGAGCGGAGGCGTGACCGGATAGAGTTATCTGGGGGGTGCGCTTCGGGCTCGGCAGGGACAGGGACCAGGGCGGCAGTAGGAGTAGTAGGAGCAGCGGCGGGGGTAGCGGCAGCGGCAGACGCAGAAGAGGCGGCGGTGGCGGCGGATGCCGGGAGAGCTTGACGCTTGGGGTGCTCGGGCTCAGGCGGCTCGACGGCCTTGCGCTTGCCCTTCCTGTCGGGGATGGAGACCCATGCTTCTGCCTGCGGCTCACCGCCGTCGGGGGTTGCCGCTGAGAGCACTGGGGTGTTTGCGGCGGGTTTCCATCTGCCCTTTCCCTTGCCTGTCAATGGCTCCTCGGGAGGCGCGACCTCGGCCGGGGCGAGAGGCTCTGGGGGTTGCATCAGCTCTTGCACGCACTTGCCGTCCAGCATATGTCCACAGCGGAGCGCCCAAACTCTCCGCATCTTGGCGTCCTCGGGCGACGAGCTGTCCGCGGGGGCCAGGACCAGAGGCTCGAGACAGCGGGCGCACACGAGGGTGGTTTCGACGGCGGTCGCGCTGGACGAGGCGCTGGGGCCGCTACTCGGGCCCGCTTCGTCTTCATCCAGAACTATCACGCTGCGCGGTGACGAGGCGGACGTCTGGGAAGAGGGGTCGTCTGCGGGGGCGAAGTCGTGCGTAAAGCCCGGCGAGAGCTTGTGAGAGTGTGTATATTCCGGTTTCCAGAACGGCACCTTCTCCGCGGCAGGTACACCAAACAAGCCACGGTCGCCGCCCGGACGGATCGCGTCAAGGCGCTCAGGTAAGCTGAACCAATGGTCGTTTTCCCCGAAGGGGGTGAGGAACTCTTCGTCTGCGTCAAGCGCGACATCATCCCAAGTCCACGGCATGATACCATGTCTCCACCTCCTTAGCGGGTTGGTCGAAGGGGGCACATCTGCTACTACGTCTCCATAGCCCATCACTCTCCTCAATATGTCTGTGAAATTCGGTAGGTTGAATCCACGAGATAGCCTGTTCCCCGCTTGGTTACCGTGATTTGCCTCCGCCCGCGCGTTCGGCCCATGGAGAGAGATCATAGCGCCACCCAAGCTCATTGAAGGACGGTGGTGAGAGGGCGCTGCCGCTAGCGGTGCAGCAGGTGCAGGGGGAGGACGTGCAAGGCGCGGCCTAGCCACACGAGCTTCGAAGACGAGGGGCTGAGGCACTGGGCGGATGGGAGGTGGGACATCTTCTGCACGGTGACGCCTGGGAATAGATGCTTGGGGAGCCAAGAATCGAGACAAGGGTGGCACACCAGGCGTGTGGCCTCTTTGCGCCGCCGGTGGTGGTGGAGACAGGAGTCTAGTACGATTCCCTACATTCCCTGCGGCGTAACGATGGGCTACAGGCAGAATCAAGAGCATAAATATGCTTACTGGATGACCTCCTGGCTAGCGAGTGCGACGGTGCTTCGTCGTCGCTGTCCAGGATGATGACATTAGCCTCCACAGAGCTTCTGGAGGGCCCAGCTTGGGCGCTTCTGTTCCTGTGGGTCGCTCGCCTTGGAGAACGTCGCCGGGAGCCGGTAAGGGCGATTTCTGCATCCAATTCAATGTAAACCGCCGAGCTACGACTCGCGGAAGATCTAGGAGGGGGATGAGGAGGTTGGTTGCGGTAACCTGTGAAGGGTGTGTCTTCTAGAGCGTCGACATCGATGATCTCGGGGCTGGCTATTCGTGGTGGCTGCAATGACGAAGACGACGATGATGCAGCCATGATACGCTTAGTAGGTGCCCAAGTGAAAGAATAGGCCAAGGATGTAGAGGCTCGAGAAAGACGGGGACGTTGGGAAGGGAGGTGGTGGAGAAACGGGCGCTACCTTGTTGGCTTCATGCTGAACAATCGCCTGTTTGGGGATAAAGCCCACGTGGCCCGGAGGCGCGCAGCAAGTGGCGGACCTTTGGCTCGCGGCCAACGACACGTCGGTCTGGATTTCTCTTGTTATACCTTTGGGTGGATCATAGAGGCCTGCCTCTTACTCGTTGTTTGACAACAGAAACGAATAGATCTGACGGGAATCTATACGCGATTGCAGCTGAGCAGAAGTCGACGAAGTGGCATCGCCTGCGAGAGGGCTCGAGCAGACATCGGGCATCGGTCTGGCCAGTCTTAGAAGGACTCCATGCTCGTTCTCCGTGCCGTCGCACAAAACCCGCTGATATCTTCGCGATCGCTGACAAGGGCGGCCACCCATATACGTCATCATATTGGGTCCGGGCCATCACGAACACTCTACCGAACACCCTCTGCACACAACAGCCACCTCCGCACCAAGACCGCCATGTCGCTCTCCGTCGATTCCAGGATCAAGGTAGGCAAGCAGACCTCCTACAACTACCGATCCCACGACGATGAACGCTGACCTCTGCACTCGCGTCGCAAGCTGCGTGACGGAAATGAAATCCCAGTGCTGGGCTTCGGTACGCGCACCAGAAAGGCCTCGCGCGCAACTGCACTGTTCATATTCGCCGATCTTCTTCGCAGGAACTTACGAGATGGAAGGCCAAGAAGTCTACAATGCCGTCCGGTGGGCCCTCGAGGTGCGTTGTATTACCTTGTTTGACCAGGATGTGCTTCCCCCACAACACCCCTACTAACAATTACTTCTTCCCGCCGCGATCATAGGCGGGCTACCGTCACATCGTGCGTGGTGCCTCAATGCTTTCGCGCGCGGATCCGCTCGCGGCACGACGCGAGGCTTAGAGTTTTCTGACGGCCTCGGGCCCTTTACGCAGGACTCCGCGGAGTGGTATTACAACGAGCAGGAGTGCGGCCGGGCGATCAAGGACTTCTGCACAGCGACGGGCACGCCGCGGGAGGCGATCTTCTTCACCACGAAGCTGATGACCAACAGCAGCTATGCCGGGGCGAAGGCGTCCCTTCGCAAGTCCCTGAAGGCGTGCAGCCTGGGCTACATTGATCTGTACCTGCTCCATTCGCCCATCGGGGGCCCGCAGAAGCGTGCAGACAGTTGGCGGGCTGCTATGGAGGCCAAAGCGGAGGGCTTGGTCAAGAGCATCGGCGTTAGCTGCTTCAGCACGGTGCACCTAGACGAGATGGTTGAAGCCGGCGTGGAATTGCCAGCGATCAATCAGGTCAGCACCTTTCATGTTATTCGGCAGTGCATGTGGATGCTCAGCCGGAGTAGATCGACTTGCATCCTTTCATGACACGCACAGAGATCGTGGCCTACTGCAGACGCCATAACATCGCCCTAGAGGTTCGTGATATTCAGTCGATCACGTACTACGCCCTCATGGCAAGCTTCGGCAGGCTTGGGCTCCCCTAGTTCGTGGTATGCGCTTTAGACACCCCAAGCTCGTTGAGCTAGCCAAGAAGTACGATAAAGAACCTGCCCATGTCCTCATCCGATATTCGTTGCAAAAGGTAATTACTTCCTCTTCCACTACCCGGAATTTCACATCATCGCATTTTAGGGATTTATCCCGCTTCCCAAGTCTTCAAAGAAGGAGCGCATCGAGGGTAACCTGAAAGCGTTTGAATTTGAGTTAACTGACCAGGAGATCGCCGAGTTGGACTCCTTGGATGAATGTGCGTATCTTCCCTACTGCTACATGACGTATCGTTAATGGCACATCCGTCCAGATCTGGTGACCGATTGGGATCCCACCAATACTCCATAAACCTGCGCGGGACCAGTGTATGGACGGGCAAAAGCAAAACGATGTTACAATACCTTGTACTACACAGTGGAACTGCGCACCGCGGATCCCGTGGATATCCCATTAAAAGACAAGACGTGCGAAGCCTCAAATACCGTCATACTCAGGAGGAACATATGAACGTGGTCGAGGTGCCTGTGCGAACGCGGTGACGACGCCCACCGGCTCCGTCAAGAGCGGCTTCTTGGGCAGCGGGTTCTGCATGAATCCAACCGCGCTCAGTCCATAGAATGCTAGTTCATACTACAGCGTTGTTAGTATGATCCTCGTGGCACTGTCGTTGGCCAGGGCTATGACATACCTCGTGTCCGTAGTGCAAAATTCGACAAGCGGGAGTGAGGTCGTTTGGGACAAGCAACTCTCCCGCGAACGTCTTCGTCGAACCACATTCGCCCGCAGACAGATCCCTCCACCACGATGCGACCGCCCGCTCGAGCGTCTTTATAGTTATCTGCGGAGCGAGTCTCTCGGAAAATCGCGTTCGTTGCAGAGCCTCCCCGAAAGTTATTCGCTGCAGGAGGGAGAAGTGTACAGATTGTGTGGTGAGCAGATCGTAGAGCTGTTTGTTGTTGCACTTGATGGAAATGAGGAGATGAATGGGCCCCCCTCGTGTGTACGAAAGCTATGCCCGTATTTCATAAGTGACGTAGACGGGGAGCAGGAGGCTGGCTGCAGCACGAACCGGCCTGGAGATCTGAAACTAAGCAAGGCGCCGTTAAGAGCGGAAAGAATGTACATGAGATCGACGCATACTCTGCATTCTGCCTCCACAGGTACGGTCTTGAACAGAATACCCTTCACAGTCACTGGTGCAAGTGCTTTCCACCCGTCAGGGTCGCCGTCGGGGCCCACAAGAGGGTGACTCTCTTGATAAGCAAGTTGCCGTAGTATGCTGGGCGGAGTGGGCCGAGCGAGGGGTATGTAAGCCAGAGGTATCGTGAGCCTAGCCCACTGCGTTAGATCCACACAGAGAGGTACCCGATTCTGAGGGCGTACTTGCTTCCCGCTTTGAAGCCCCCCCGGCTCACGCGCGCCACTAGTGAGTACTGCACATGCACGTTCGCCTGATCGTCCGAGAAACTAGGCGGAAGATGGTAATTCTCTCGCTCGGAAGCGTCGCCGTGTATGGCGATCGAAGACAATATGCTAACGCCCTTGGGAAGGCGGAAGGAGAACGACCACTCATAGGATCCCTTCAGTCTACCACGTTTCAGAAAGGACACGGGTGAGTCAGTCTCAAGGCTCCGTTCTGCGGCAGAGTATAGCGTTTTTGACGAGTAGAAGAAGTTAGACGTGGAATGCGAGAATATGCTCAGCCTTCCATACAACTACAAGAGGTATGAGCGACGCTGAACGCGAAATGGGAGTAGAGGCGGAGTCGCGATAACGAAGGCACTCACGGAGAGTGTCACTTCGTCTATAGATTCCTCCTTATCTAACTGCATACTCAAATTCCCCGCTATGTTTGCGCCTTGGTAGAAGGTTGGCGCTTCTGTGGGAGATGTTGCACGGCTCTTCATAGTCAGTACGAGCCATTGCGCCCCAGTCTTCTTTGCCGTCAAGTGATACCGGTGTTCTTGTACGGTAGGTGGCACATCCCAGAGTGTTTCGGTGGCCTGACTGTACACCGGAAGCCTAGGTAGGTCCACTTGTGATGATACGGCGTAGTCCGGCTGGTACGTGGGTAGCGACATCCTCTAGAAGGAGCATAGAGTCGAGCGCAAATGTCGGGGGGACGGAGAGCAGGGGCAAGTAAGGACTCAGCCACTGGACTGATAGTGCATCGAGTTTCCCACTGCCACAGCCAGAGCTGGCACGTCCAACTTTGTGCCTTGCCAATCCGAGGGCTACTGTAGCTGTACTGATACTGAATTCAAGGTCACCGTGGCGCGCGCAAACTGTCCACACGAAATCAATTTTGGTTTTGCTGAATCCGGCGTGTTTCTGGCTGTGTAGAGTGGAGAGCATCAGCGTAGAATTCGTCAAACCGCTCGAGGTTGTCAGAGTGGGTAGGAAGGGGTCCCGGGGATTCACGGGCAAGAGACTAGGGGTAATAAATAAGCGCCGGATGCGGCTTGTTTCTTGACCGGTACCACCACCACCACCACGCGACCCGCACCTCACAACGGACGTATGCGGCTGTTCATTACGCTGAGAACAACACTTTCTTTAGCAATTGCACGCGGCTGGCTTGCTTGTTGGTCCTCGTGGATCTCGGGGATATGTCAACTCGCTTGAAGCGCGGATCGTGTCTCCCCTTCGGCCCGCGACGTGGATGTACATCGAACCATAACACCAAGAGGGACAGACGAGGGTACTACAAAGGCCGGGTGCGTGTATCATTGCATGCTTCTGTACCCGACTGTCTGGCGTTTGTGCTCCTGCTCGGCTACAGCATGACTGTATACCGAACCATTCATCTCGATTCTGGACGCATGGAAGCCGCGGTTCCATTAAGAGAGCAGCAGCGTCAGGAACCAAGGATCGCGCTGACCATGATATGGCGTCATGGAGGGATTCGACGGCGAGCCGCTTGGCTGCGGCCGACTCTCCCCAAGCGGCCGTGGTCACATCATACTAGTCCGATGACACCAGAGAGTGGCCGTACTGCGAGGTGCTTGCAGTACAGGCGTTGAGAGAGACAATTATATTTTGCGGAGGTGACCAACTTCTCCAGGCCCGGCGGGCAGTAACAGCGGTTCGCCCGCATTATACGCCCGGCTGACCGCGTGAAGATCGGCCACGTACATCGTTCGTGTACACCACGCCTCGTGCGTACCGATGCTCTAAGTAGTACGCGCAGCATCCAGCGGATTTAGCACTATCCCGTGTCATCCGACGAGATGTATGGTGTCTATGAAGTGCTGTCGTGTTAAACGGGATCCCGCTACATATGTGCCAGAAAGGTGCTGACCGTACAGGTTGATGCATCTTGTTGAGCGGTGGTATACCGCATAGCTGACAATGAGATCATACCCGCGGACTCCGATAAGTTACTCTCATCGCGTACGCTCGTTTACTTCTCAGGCGCGGTTACAACGATTCCTGTTCTGTTGTCGGGTGCGTACGTTCCCGGCCCGCGACACGCTCGAAGTATTCCATGCCACCGTAAGGCCGCGAACATCTGATCAACACCTGTTTTCGGGTGCACCTCACCTGTTGTGCATGTTTGAGTGGCGACGGCTCCCGCTCGATCCCTGAGAGAAACCCGAGAACATTGTCCATGGCGGTCCATCGTCGCCTTCGACAAACTTCTAATTCGCTCCAGAGATTATACGGCTTGTCGGGAGGCGGTTGTGCCTGTGGGCTCCTTTCGAAACATATCATCTCACAAAGCAAACAGATGCGAGTTTTCAGAACTCACCCTAGAACGTGCGGGTTTGTTCACTTGTTATAGATCATCTCATCTCCGCGTCAGTGACTCGCGCGACCCATCGGCCTATATCACGCATGATATATGGAGTCATCGTATCTGAACTGTATACGTTTGTGCAAAAAAATATCCGTCTCAAGGGTTTCTCGAGGCCTTGATGCTGGGTGGCGTCAAGGCGTGCGGTAGACGCGATCTAAACCTTCTCATTACGGAACGTTTTCATGCATCCATGCGATGCATGTGTATGTCAAGAGGCTTCTTCTACACCCCGCCCTGCATAGGGGCGCTCTACCGCCACTGAAACTGCGCGTTGGCCATGCGGACAATGAGAAGCCAAAAGTTTATGGCACACCTGGAGTGGTAGTCGCCGTCGGCCCCGGAGGCGGCAGGCCGTCGCATTTAGGGTATATAAGAGCGATTCTTCAAGGTATAGTGCCTCTTCTGGACCCTCAGACAAGTATTCACAAGATGCGCCGGACTTCCCACAGATTCCTCCTCCCTGACCTAGTCTCTTACTGCCCATATTCGCTGAGGAGTAATCCACATGGCACGATCGCTCGTGATTCCGAGCAGTGGCTCCTTGCGGAGGCTCATTTCACTCCAGATCGTCGAGAGGCATTCCTCAGGCTGCACGCGGGCGAACTCACTGCTTCGTGCTACCCCGATGCCGATGCCGATCATCTCAAAGTGGGATCGGATTTCATGAACTTTCTATTCACATTGGACGACTGGTCCGACGAGTTCGACGCAAAGGACACCTATGGGCTCGCAGAATGCGTGATGAGGGCCCTTGAAAATCCCGTGGGGTATAGGACTAAAAAGGCTGCAGGAAAGCTTGCCAAAAGGCGCGTCCACAACTCTTCTAAGATAGTCCCGCAAGCGCTAAACAGAGCGTCTGTTCATTGCAGCTTCTTCGCGCGGTATCGCCGCACCGCCGGGCCGGGATGCACCCGGCGCTTCGTAGACACGATGGACCTCTTCTTCCGAGCAGTTGCTCAGCAAGCCAGAGACCGGGCGCGTGGGGACATTCCATCTCTCGAAGAGTACATCGCGCTGCGGTCGGACACGAGCGGCTGCAAGCCATGCTTCGCACTCATAGAATATGCTGCGGATATCGACTTGCCCGACGAGGTCGTGGCGCATCCCACGATCCGCGCTCTTGAGGAGGCAACGAACTCGTTCGTGACGTGGTCTAACGTGTGTTTGTCTTTTCGTTTACCTGTTCAGGCTTCCCGAGCTGATGCAATACCGTGCCCAATTAGGACATATTCTCATACAACGTCGAGCAGGCTCGGGGGGATACGCATAACATGATCGCGGTCATCATGCACCGGTATGACTTCGGCCTCCAAGAAGCGGTTGACTGTGTAGGCGCCTTGTGTAAAGCCTCGATCGACCGGTTTGAGCATGATCGACGGCACCTCCCATCCTGGGGTCCCCAGATCGACGCAGCCGTTGCCGTGTACGTTGACGGTCTTCAAAACTGGATAGTAGGCTCCCTCCACTGGAGCTTCGACTCGGCAAGGTATTTTGGTAAGGACGGCGCGACCATAAAGAAGCACCGCCTCGTCAAACTCCTTCCCAGGTCCCCGTCATCCTCGGGCGACCGCAACCGCGGCCGCTTTTCACGTAAGTCCCCTTCCCTTCCCGTAGTGGGCGTCCGCGTCAGACTCAACGGCGACTTAGGACGGGTCTGTCAGGTTGGCTTTCTTGTTGCGAGATCCCCGCTGCACGATAGTCGCACTGCCGGAGGTAACAAGGGCAAAGAGGCCGGCAGCGCGATCGTCCGGCTACTCTCGCGTTCGCGGCGGGCCCTCGCTTCTGTGCACTTACACTGCCGTCCTAGTAACTTGCCGCTGTTATAGATAGCCCTCTGTCCTCTATTCGACAGACCGGCACCATGTGAAGGTGTTGGCCACAATGGACGAAAGACACCGAGATGCCAATTGGGTACGATAGTGGGTAGTACAAAGTTAGACTTACTTCCGGTTGCTCGCTGGTCTCGAGGCAATAGAATGCCGGTCGTGCTTAATGTGCCTGGTCACCGTTTGCCGCATCGTTCGACGACGTAGGCACGCGCGCGCATCTGCTCTTGTCCACCCACGCCTTCCATATCTTCGGGCATCTCGCCGTCGATGTTCGTCTACGTTCGATGGGAACCATCGATAAATAGCATTGGGACTCCGGGTGCGTCGTTGAGTACTCACCCGTTCACGATCGGCCCCAGCCTCAATAAGTAGGCAGGCCGCTTCCGCGTGCGCAGATTCCATCGCAAGATGAAGCGGCGTATTACCTATTCACCGAGCATGTTAGGATCTTAGAGGGATTTGCGGTGGCGGCGGCAACGCACCGACACGGTCCGCGGTGTTGAGGCGTGTCTTCGGCGAGCCCTCAGGTGGGTGCAACAGAAGACTGATGAACCCGGTTGATCCCGTCGTCGCTGCTCGGTGCCTAAGAATATAGCGTGTTTTAGCGGGGATCAATTGGCACGACTAATCAACTGGATACCGACATTGGTAGTTGATTTGCCCGATCCCTGGCATTGATCTAGAGGGGGGGCGTAAGTTCCATGGTTAACGAATAGATAGAAAGAACTCGGACATCGGCCCCCCTGGCGATTAAGACTTTGCCTATCTACACCATTTTCATGAGTTAAACGTATAAGAATGCAAGAGAATCGAGATACTTCAATGTGCGATTTTGATGCCGCGTAGTGCCTATACCGGAATAAGCGTAGGCGCAAGCCTTTTTGGTAGTGTACATTACAATGGAGTTAAGCCTTTATCGTTGCGTTGGTTCACATCGGCTCCAGACCCTAGCAATTCCGTTACGACGTCGTCGAACCCGCCGGATGCTAGGCAAAACACGTGTAAGCTGAATTCCTGGAAAATTGGAGTCGCTGAAGATTGTATGAAAAAAGGCATACCAGCAATGTGGAGGGGCGTCCATCCGCCACTATCACCGCGGTTGACGTCGGCTCCTTGGTCTATGAGGTATCGTGCGATATCCACAGAGCCCGAGGACGCGGCCCAATGGAGGGGCGTGCGCCCGTCCTGCAGTTATGCGATGAGTCGAAGGCTTTTGTAGAAAGCTCTTTCGAAGCACCTCATCAACGGCGTTCACGAGCTTGGGATCCTGAGAAACCAGTGATCGGACGAGACCAAACTGCCCTGAATTAAGTACATGTTGTAAGCGAACAGGGCGTCTATAGCCAACTCATAGGACCTACTACTCAGAGATGCATTATGTATAGATGGATTTGCCATGCTTTCTCGACCTACAAAATCAATGTGGCGGGCGACAGCGTTGTGGAAGCAAGAAAGAATGTACGCGTATGCAGCAGGGTGACGCGTCGGGGCTCGTAAGCTCAAGTTCGCACGAGGTGGCAGTGTCAAAAGAACACGGCATGGGCGTCTGTCGCCCACGTCCTGGTTTGTGGTGGCCCACCACCACGGTCTGTGCTCATTTTACTCGACCATCTCCTGGAAGAGCATTCTAACATTTTCAGAACATCAGGATATCCATACTTATTACGCGATTCCTCTGAACTCTACTAAGTCCGCTACTGGCAACTAGCATGCCGTCAATAACCATCAAAGCTACGACGGAGTCGAAGGACACGAATGCGGCCACTGATGATGTGTCTCATAGCTTGATCACTTTTTTGCAATCGCAGTCACAAAACATGTTGACACGGCTTTATCAGAAGCCGTCTGCATGTCTGTCTATCTTCAGGTCAGCCTCGAATTCTTTGTGCAGAGACGACCATGTTTGAAAACTCGGCGATAGGTTACTGCGGCCCCTGGAGCGGCAGATCGTCATGAACCTTCTGTGGCTTGATGTTCAAATACCGCCCTCCACCATGGCAGCGTGGGTGACACGGGAGGGGAAAAAGTAGGTCCGGATGTGTATGCAGCGTGCTT
This sequence comes from Trametes meyenii, assembly GCA_022606255.1. Lineage (NCBI taxonomy): Eukaryota > Fungi > Basidiomycota > Agaricomycetes > Polyporales > Polyporaceae > Trametes > Trametes meyenii. Next base: position 1,671,940 of record JABYQG010000003.1, on the reverse strand, counting down.
CCGACTTGACGTGCCGTAGGCCCTATCAAGACGCCTTGTCCACACTGTCGCGTCTACACATTCTGCCACCATCAGTGACGAAACATGCGTTAAACCCAACTTTCAAGTCCAGCATGCGACAAGCAATCACTGGCGGGTGAGTGGCATTTTGTCACCTTACGTCGACGTTACATACAGTCAAGTTTCGCGGCAGTGGGACGAGCGGGAGTTTCGGGGTCCTCACGGAGAATGATGGAAAACATCCCCCTCCCGAAGTCGAAGCTTTGGATGCGTACGCCCTCGAACGTTGGGAGGTACCTTGACTTCAGCGGGAGTATTACTCGGTAGCTGAGACAAAAGTCAGACTATCTTGTACTACATGGTCTCTTCGGGGACAGGGCAGTTTCCGGCGAAGCCATCTGCGGGTGTACTATACTTGCTGCAAAGGAGTGAACTGATGAGTAGCGTGCGGTAAGTGTCGCTATGCGTAATCCTTGCACGAGAAATTACAACACAAAACAGTGGAAACGCGCTGCAAATCACATCGACTGGATTCCAATTTCTCTTGCACCCCCCTCACGTGCAATTATGGGAACTCTTACTTCAGTACCTCCAAATGGCGGAGGTGCGTTTTCTCGCCTCCACTCTTAGGACACACGGTCCGACAGGATCGCACAGGAAAGACAGATGGACCTTGTTGAGGTCATCAGCTTTCTCTTGATGCTATCTACCACGGAGCTCGGGAAGGTGCGCGGCGGTTCGTTCTCCCGCGATGCCAGGGCAATGACGTCTGCTTGTACGTGTGTAGGACTATTCTACAGAGAACCTTAGCGCGACACAGAAAGCCATGCTTGAAGACCTTCGCGATTATGGGCTGATTAAGCAAAGAACGGTGAGTATTGGCTGACGGCCAACTCTCCGTACTTATTTTTGTAACGTCGTTCCCCCGGTGCTCCGAAGGCGACCTCGCGGAGATTCAGCCCAACGCGTTTGGCGACGACACTGACGTCTTCGTCTCCCCCGCTTCCCACGTCCGCCGGGTCGGGGGACGGATCGCACGCCCAAGGTTTCATCGTGCTTGAGACTAACTATCGTTTGTATGCATACACGGGTAAGCACCATCAGTCGCGTTCCGTACGCGCCGAAACGTCACCGTAGTCCAGATAATCCCCTGCAGATTGCGGTCTTGAACTTATTTGTGACGCTCAAGTCGCGCTTCCCCAACCTCGTCATTGGTGCAATCACGCGTGAAAGCGTAAAGAAGGCGCTGGTCAGCGGCATCACTGCCGACCAGGTGAGTTCATTCGAACCCCCTGAACGCGGTAGACGTTTGCCGACGTCTGGCGGTCAAGATCATCAGCTACCTCATCACACATGCGCACCCCCAAATGCGACGAAATGTAAGTTTTGGTCGCCTTCATAGATTCTTACTTCGGGTTACTGAGCGCAATACGTCGCGCCACAGAAACCGCTCCTTCCCGTCACCGTTCAGGATCAAGTCCGCCTCTGGGAACTTGAGAAAAATCGCATGAAGTCGCAAGAAGGTCACTGTCCTGCCATTTAAGCTCTCAACGACGTCATCGACCACGAGGACTGATCTTCTGACTGTCGGCAGGATATTTGTATACCGCCTTCGCTTCCCAGGCAGACTACGAATACGTCCTCAACTATGCGAAGCAACTCGATGTCGTCTTATGGGAGAACGCATCTCGGCGGTGTTTCTTCGGCCGCCTCGAAGGGCACGCTAACATTCGAGGGTTCATCGAGCGACGGCAGACCGCTGGGAATGCTTAGTGGTGACGTTCAGCTACGCCGCCCAAGCTTGCCTACCTTGACTGCCATCTTGTGAACTCAATTGACGCATCACGACCGCCACATGTTACCGAGACGGTATCGCAACGCTTCTCTTGTGGCGGCGGCCGCACCTCTTTAGGACTGTTGGTTCTTGAGGCACACCCTCCTGTACTCGGTAATGTAACTGCCACATTCGTTGCATGTTTACGACCCTCTGAGCCTGCTCAAGAAGCCCGTGTATCACGGTAGTCTGTCCGGTGCGTGTCCATTCCCGAGACTGTTTACGTCCTACCTACTACTAGCGGCCGGAATGTCCCGCATCTCCGCCACCGTAACGGTGATAGTCTCCAAGAGCTGCGGCAGAGGGACCACGCTCGACGGCGTACGAGGGGGGCTGGTGGTGGGTCGGGGGCGAATGTGGAAGGGCGCCTGCTTGATCGTACTGCCACTGCATGGACGGGTAGGAGCGTGTCCGAAAGTGGTCTCTTCCTCGGCCTGCTGGCAGGTTAGCCGCCGTCGAGAACGGGATGGGTGGAGCAGATGCGAGCGAAGGCCCGTGGATAGGAGAGCCTGTGGGAGACCAGGACGATGCGGTGGTGGGACTCCCATCGGATCCTCCTTCTGAGACGTTCCGATGGGCGTCCGGCTGCAGAGCGGAGTGTATTGCTGCGTGCGAAGTCCAACTCCCGCGTCGCTCGTCGTACGTGAGATGGCCAGCGCTGGAATAGGTGGTGTTGGGGTACATGGCCGGCGCAGCCGAACTCGCGACCAATCCATCGTACGGAGAGGGGTGCCATGATGTAGGCGACGTCTGGCCCGTATTCCTGCGGGCGTATGGATGTCCCCGGTGTTGGGTCGGAACGATGAGCGGAGAGACGGCGGGCGGCCCTTGCGGAGAGGCGTCCCCCAGACCGGTCTCCAGCGGACCCAAACGGCTCTGGCCATGGTAATAGTAACTGGAAGGGTCGGCAGTATGACGTGTGAAATGGCCGTGTGGCATTCCCGAGGAGTCCTCGCCGACTGGCGATGACGGAATACCACCACCTATGTCGGACGGCGAGTGTGCACCAGGTGTGTGGTTCAGTTGATTATCTATCGCATCTCTGTCACTTCTGACCACCGATGCAACGTAACAGCGTCAGTAAGAGGTCGTCTAGGTAAAGATCTGCGCGAAGTGCGCACCTATGGGAACCAGCTGTACTCATATCGTGGGCTTCTTCAAGATTCGGCGGGTAGCGAAAGTTCGTCGACCGCGTGAGCTCCGGCGGTATATCGATCGCTATGAGATCTGGGCGACTTGTGGGTCTTCGTAAAAGGCCGGTTGCTAGATCCTCCTGGGTGTAATAGGAGATGAGGTGGTAGTCGGAGCCGTCAATCTTGACCGTGATCGTCTGCTGACCATTAATATCAGGGGAAAGCTCTGAAAATTACACCAAATGCGCGACCTTCTTGATCAGTCCCCGCGGCTTGTAGCTCAGGTGCGGTTCCGGCAGGTGCCCGGCGTGCGGATACCCTGGCATGTCCGCGAAGTGGTGAGACGTGCGCGCACTCCGATCCGCCACTTCCCGGTAAAGCTGGCCCACACACTCAGGACAGTTCTGCAACAGAGGGCGAAGACACGTACAAGAAAGTTTCCAGATATGCGGGATTGGGACCATGCCAAACCTTCGGTCCACCGCTTGATACCGCTCTCCTCGACGCTGAAGATAAACACAGCTCCGCTCTTGATCATCGTGCGCCGCTCAAAGTCGTTTAAGCGTCTGGTCACTCGGGGTATCAGGCCGCGACGAGCTGCCTGGAGGTTGACAATAACCCGGAACGGCAAGTGAGCGTTCAACGCATGGGTCCCGTCAGCATGACCGGGGCGTGCGACGCGGACGAGTGGGGCGCGCACCTCTATGAGTCGGAGGGCGTCCATCGTGGTGTCGACGAACCCTTCAAATAATGGGGTGTCGGTGGACATGGCCATGCTGTTGGCGGTGGCAAATCACAGTCTAGGGTGTATGAGGGTGCGGGCAGAGTGTTGCAGGGTGCTCCAAGTGACGCGCGTTTTAAGAGCTCGCCCGTGCACAGTCACGGACGGACTCTTCGACGGTGACATTGGAGGGTGGGTGTTACATCGATCAATGCACGATGCAACACATCATTGCCGTTTACACAATACCACTGCTGGAGCTGTGAAGGTCCGGAGCCTTAGGCACCACGACCCGGAAGGGGGTCGCATTTGGGTCGAGAAGTCTTCACCGAAATCGCCAATACCATGCCGATCTCATCTGTCTCCAACGGGTCGCCCCCCCTCTTGACTCCGCGGCGCGCGCGTCTGTGAACTCAGTGCATTGATCTCTGATGCCCTCGTAACTTGGTGCGAGTACTTGCGGCCGTCCTACTCCAATACCGATGCCGTTACACGTCCAACAGGCTCAAGCTGTTCTCGGTGTCTGGATTGTCACATGTACCATTTATGATGGCATGGAGGGGTGTCGGACGCGTGGCAGCGGCGACGGGTTTGTGCCCAGTTCAGCTTTCGCTGGAAGGACCCGCGCCCAGAGGCCCGGTACCACCTGGACCCCGTTTCTCACCTGCTGGTCCTATGTCGAACTTGTTGCCGTAAGGCCGCTTCCTCATTCCCGAAGAGAAGCGTGCGGCTGCCTTTACCCTCTCATGGATGGAGAGGTGAACCTTACTGCGCTGAGTTGCACTGCTCGATCCAGTAAAGCCATCGCATGCGCCGACGGACTGAAAAGACGAGCGTGGCGCCGGCGGCACAGGATCTAGGGCCGTATTTGTCCAATTCGAGGCGATATAATGGAGACACAAGACTTGTGTGGTACTGCTATTTCCCCCTCCCGCCCGCAGCTGGCTCACAGCGCGCCAAGCTGACCTATAAAATTGTCCTACTAATACAATCCCGGTGTTCCATCGATGTGTTGATAACGAAAACCTTGTTGCCGCTATTATTCATGCCGAAATCCCGCTAGACCGCGGCCGTCTTCTGAATGGAGCTCTCCGCCCAGCATCCCAGCAAACTGTTCCCCACGCGGATGACGCGGCGCAAGCGCGCACTTAGCCCGGTTGCCTAGATCATGTGTGGTTCAAACCCAGCGACGAGCGCGGACTTTGTCGGGTTCGTCGACTATGCCTGAAGCTACATGTGCAGGACATCGGACAATGCAGTTCGGCTCCTTCCAATCAGAGTCCCAGCACCGACACAGCCTGCGGGGGGTCGGTCGGCCCAGAAGGGGCATGCTTATCCCTAATCCAATCCTTCTCGTCCTCACGGCGCGGCTGTCGCGATGATCAGCATCCCACCGAACGCTGGCCAGCACGAGCATGGGGCGATCGATGGGCTGTGCCCATTCCGCACCCGTGCTACGTCCGACCCCAGCGCGAACGACACAACACTGAAGGGAATGCAGGCACCATGATGCAGGCAGTCGAACTGGAGCCCCGAGTGACGGACAACTCGACCTGTGGAGGCGCGCACGATCCCAAGCACGCCGGCTCGTTGTTACGTGCTAAGCGGGGCAACGGACGTACGGGTCGAAACTCGTGGCACGTCGCGTCGTTCCGGCAGGCACCACTGGCTGCGGCCGTTCCAATCAGGAACGCAAGCTCTCAGTTGGCCAGCTGACCCCGGGGGAGGCCGACGAGAAGAGTAGCAGGAGGCTCGGGGATGAGAAAACATACACGCTCGTTCCCGCACCCGACTAGGAAGATCGTGTCCGTCGAGAGGCATCTGGCACATCGATTGGCTACCCGGTCAGTCTCCGCGTACACGACCGCGACGCCAAGAGCTTGTGGCAGCTCTAGAAAGGCCTGCGAATGCGATGAGCTACGGGGAGTACCGCTAGCCTGCACGAAATAGATAGATTGGCTTGCGATGTGGGTGCGGGTGCAGTTGCTCGATGCTCGACGAAAATCCACTTTGCAGAATGGCCGGCCCCGACTTCTTCGTGCACCAAACGGTTCGCGGAACCAATTTGTCCCTTGATGGACAGCATCTTCCCGCGCCCTTCGCTGACATAGTGCCGTTGGCTCATCGGTACGCTCTGTGCGGGAGCGCGGTGCCGCAATGGCCATAAAAGACAGTGGAGCAACTAGGCAACGGACTCGTACGCCGAGAACTGCGCTGCGGCCAGGAGGTTCCAGGCCGCCCGCCGACGAGCACGCCGCAGGGCAGGTGTACGCCTGAATCCGAGAGCAATAAGGTTTGATCCGTGCGTGTAGTAGTAGCAAAGTGGAGTATAGTTCTGTCAAGTGTGCGATCCTTTGATCTCGGACTCGTCGACGGCGCAGACCACGAGCCTCAGAGGCCGTCCACCATCGGGACAGAGTCCGAGTCATCAGCTGGCAGGAGAATCGTGTCAGACGGTGCCCACGGGCGATAGCACCCTCCCATCGAGCCCGCACACCGGCGGGTCGATACGCAGCTTCGCCCGAGAGCACCGCGAGGATTGACGTGGGCGGTGAAGCACCCATGTGGCACGAGTTCCATAATCGTGTCAAATGCAGGCCCTGTGTGCGGACCAACGAAAGATATCCGGACGACATGTAGGCCACCCTCGGTTCCCAATCGTGTAATTAGGGACCTGGGTGGTCTCAGGTGGTCTGCGTCCCACCGGTGTTCCTGGCTAGTTCGGACGAGAGAGCACGGGATAATGAAGGTACCACGTACTACGATGCTTTGCGAGTCCCCGCCGCCGACGGGACGTACGAACCTTGCGACCCTGCCTGGGCTGCGGAGGTCGCAAAGGGCGCCTCGAACCTGCTTGGGCGGTGGTTGGCAAGAATGGAGAGGTGAATACCAAGATGGGCCAGGGGGACCCCCGATGTGTTGCGGTCCGCGAACCTCCACGGAGGGACGCCACAAAGGCGCGTGTACCAACCGAACTCGCCCGACTCGATCGAGCAATTGGTAGGTGGTTTTAGGTAACGTTGACGGCAAGCGGGGGCCTCATCGTACACGAGGTTGGGTCAACAAGGGGAGTTTCTCGCCTTACGCGCCCGGCCGCTGCTGCTTCTCGGAAGGTCGATCGCCACGGGAGTCGGTTGCGTTGGGTGTACGATGGAGGGGCTGGAGATCGTTCCGAGATGGGGTGGGTGCAACACCGATCACAGATTCTATCCGCGGGCCGTGTTACGGTCGCGGGAGAAGGTCGTTACAATCATCGGCACGGCGATACTGAGCTGGCGGGCCAGAGGCCGCAGTTCGTAGCAAAGCCGTCCTTGCCTTCGAGTTCGGAGGAGCGCATGGGTCGGGGCACGACCGAAACACGTGTATCGCGCGGGTGCTGATGGATGGGGCCCGATATGGGGGGAAGACGGGGGACCGCCCCACCGTCGCTGCGACGGAGGAGCGATGCGCGGAGGAACCTCCAGAGACGCAGGAGAAAAATGGCGTAGCGTGGGCACGCGCAAGGGCTGGCCGGGAGAAAGCAGCACAGCACTCACACACGCGGCTACGAGTCAGCAGGAAGTGCTCACAGAACGGCAGGGATGCCGATATCCGATACCGAGGGACGAGGCCGTGAGGCGGTGGCGAGAAGGGGAGTCGTCTGAGAGGGTCCGCCCGTACTTCCAGCGGCCGCTATACAGCATGTGAGTAAGGGAAACCAACGACGATCCTCTAACGGAAGGACGCACTTCTCAGTCTGCTGATGTGGATAAATATCGAACGGCCAGAGGGCGTCGCAGGGTGAGCCGAAACGCGGCGTGCCGGCGGAGAATGGTGGGTGTATGTCATCGTGTCGATGCAAGGGCGTGGTCGGACAGCTTCTAAACTCGGGTTGGATCCACCGACGGTCAGCAAGAAAGGTGTAGGGCCAACAGATTGGAGAGATGCTCGCCGGAGATAGCCCGTTCGACAACCCCTCCCAGAGCTCCCCACAGCGGTGCGTTTTGGACGATGTCGTTCGGCGGTAAGTTGTGGGCAGGCAGACTGCTTCGAGCGGCGCGGGAGTAGGCCTCGAATGAGCTGTCTCTATGTGAAGATCCGAGTCGAAGGAGGCGGGAGGCAAGCGAGAAGGCGCTTGACGATTTAGCGAGCACGTAACTCCAAATCCGCCGGAGCTGGCCGTCGAGGTGAAGTCAACAAGGGGACACAAAAGAGCCGAGAAGCCTAGCGAGCAGAACCGTGGTCATCATGACCGCGTCTGGCAAGGCGACGCTGAGTTGAGGTCAAGTCGCCGCCGCCCGCGGATGCCCTCCTACGGCTGCGCCCTTCCGGAAGTGCAAACAGCTGCACACTGCGAAGCATGTGCCTAAAGTCTGGGGCCTGAATCCTGGCAGGAACCGCTCCTGCCGCATTTTCGCACCGGCCGCAGTACGGGGAACTGCATAGGTATGTGTCCGGACCCCACGGGGGGCGTGTGTCTACCCAGAATTCCTGTCTGGGGGGATTGAGCGGACCGTCCTGAACCATTTCATTGCGTACGGCGCGAGCTCTGTCGGGCGATGCCCCCGGCAGAGTCTCTGCGTGTATTCTGTCATCGCGGGCACACTAGCACCCCAGCTACACAGCACACCACCTGAGCCTGGTCAACCTGGCGTGCGTGAGCGTCTATCCAAATTTTAAGTGGCACAGACGCCGTCTTGCATCCCTGGGCCGCCTTGTTCAGCAATGCATGTGTGATGGAGCCCGCCCTCAAGCCCAAGCCTGATCGCTCACCGTTACATGCTTTGTATAGCACTCTTCATCACTCGTCGAGCATCCCGCCCTACGACATTGACGGACGGGCGTTCCTGTTGACCGCACCGACGATCCGCATGCGACCCCACGAGGGGGACCGCCGCTGTAGGGTCACAATCACTTGGCTCCCAGTTCCCGGGGGCGGACTCGCGGATACTTGAATCGCATGGGGGTATGAACACCAGTGGCAGGCCCAGGGTAGGCCCGCCCCGCGCTTCTGGCGCGCTCGAAGGGGGGTTGCGCGAGTGCCGGGTGTGAGCTGCGGGCACCACACAAATTGGCAGAACGGATTAGCCTGCAGTTGACGAGTGCGAGCGCGGCGTGGGTGGCGGTCCCCTCAGCGCGCGAGCGAGCGGTTCATTCCTCGCGCTTCTGGCGCCAATCCCCGTTTGGGCGCCCATATCCTCTTCGGCCCCCCGGCCCGGAGAAGCGGGGTAGGCGCCGCGAACCCTCCAGCTGCAGCCTGCAGCCTGCTCGTGCCGCAGTTTCTTTGGGAGTCGTTCGACCTCAGCGCGGGCGGACCTGTTATAAACCTCGCGCGGGTTCTCACCACCCGCGTAGAACCGCGACCGGGATAGAAACGGCTAGCTCAGGTGTTGTTCTGATACCGGTGCGCTCCACGGTGGAGCACGTTCGCGTCCTCCAGGTTGTGAACTGTGACCGCTGACGGTCAACCATCCAGCCTCGCCTTGACGCTCTGCCGTCTATGAAGACCCAGACCGCCAGGGGAAAAGAGAACGGAACCGTGAGGACATCTATCCAATACTATATCGCGCGTTCACACGGACAAGACGCAAACCGACGTCGTCGTACCTGATTCGCAACTGAATCCACTTTGACATTAGCTTGAAGCCCAGACTCAGGCCCGGGGCACGAAACTTGAACTTCGGACTAGGACACGCCGTTCAAATGGGGAGACTAAAGCACATAAATCGCATGTGCTTATGACCGGCTAATCTAAAACGGCGGGGGTGGCGCTACATGGGGGAGGGGCAACGAAACGAAGGGATTCCCAGCGGGGATGGGCAACGAATGGGACAAGAACGGATAGAGTTAGGGTGAAGGCGAAGGAGAGTCGACGGAACGGGGCCACGACGGTACTTGCTATAGATCTAAACGAATTACTGCATGCTGCACGGAACTAACCTAAGTCTGCCGCGACGGCGGGGACGACGCGCGGCAGACATTATGCTGACTGTACGCTTCATCGCGAGGTTGTACACTATCCAAGCTGAAGGTCCTGCCTGCGCCCTGTGACACGCACACACGCACCCGTGTCAACGCGCTGCTCCGACAAAAGACAGACATATCGGAGCGCCCACCTTTCAAAAGCGCGCAGGCGTGCGGGAAGAGAACGGAGCTGCGATTGCGGCACCTGGTGTGGCGCCTTATGCGCGGACGCGCTGCGGGAGGAGTGCGACCTTGCGAGTCTTCCTGATCTCGTGACCCTCCTTTCCAAAGTAGCGCTCCGTCTCGAAGCTCCATTCTGCGTTCGCGATGATCCAGTCCTCGAGGCCCTGGATGTACAGCGCGACCTGCCGGTCGATCTCGGGGCCCCACGACGGGACGACCTTGCGGCACTCGAAGAACCAGTCAAGCGTCTTTGCCCAAAGCTCGCCGGCCTGGTCGATCGCCTCTTGCCGGTCGACGCCGTTCATGTTCATGAGCACGCAGACAAAGTTGTGCGTCTATCACCGCGCACTGTCAGCACGGACCATGAGCGGAAGGCTGATCGCGCAGACTCACATCGCCGCGTGATTGCTCGACGTTGTACGAGAGAACGTCCTGGGGGGAGGCATGATCCGATAAGGCAATGCGCTAACGCAGAGCGGAGGGCGGGACTCACGTTTGCCCACGACACGAGGTCGTTCGTCGCGTCCGAGAGCGCCTTGATAATCGGGTGCTCGATGACATCGTCGGGAAGGTCGATGTTCGCCGCGTACTCGATGAACGCGAAGCCCGTTTTGCAGCCGCTGGTATCGCGGCGGAGAAGGATGTACTCCTCCAGCTCGGGAATGTTATGGTCCCCGCGGTCGGCCGCCTGCTGCATGACCGCCTGGAAGTACGTGTCAAGTGTCGACATGAGCCTTTGCTGACATCCGGGCCCTGCAGTCTTTTTCATGCGCGTCCAGAACCTTAAGTGTATCGGTCAGCGCAGCCACAGATGGAACGCTATCGGCGACTTACGACTTGGTAAGCCTGTGCGCGGCCGTGTCCGAGTGGTACGTCTCCGGGCTGTAGAGCGTGTTCATGACGCACTCCGCAAGACCGCGCGTGCCCGCGGTGTCGAACTCGTCCGTCCAGTCGTCGAGCGTGAACAGAAAGTTCATGAAGTCCGTGCATACCCGGAGCTCGTCGAACGTGCAGTCGACGTAGCACATGCCGCTAAGGAGGCCGGCATTCAAGGTGAGGAACTTGGCGCGCAGCTTCTCGGAGAAGTTGGCCATGCTGAGAAGCCACTCTTCGGACTGGCGCGAGACCTCGTACTCCTGTGGATGGCAGCGAAGAGGATACGGAATCGGCGAGATAAAGTCGGGGAACTTGAGGATGACGGTGCCCTCCTGCGCGTCGGGGGTGGTCGAGTCGGCAGCGCGTACAGCCATGGGTGTACAATACAGAGGCGAAGGGGTGGAGGGCGAAGTACAAAAGAAGGAGCGCTAGAAGCGAAAGACGAAGCTGCACCGACGGAGGAATTCCCCCGCCCGGTCCTTATATGCGCTGCGGGGGTGACGCGGAGTCACCGGGGCGGGGAGAAAGATTCCGTATTGTTTCGTGAACGAGGCAGCACGAATCTGTCAAGCGACAATGCATGGTGATCCAAATTTGTCAAGGGTCCAAGGGTGATCGCCGGGTATCAAAAGCAAAAGAATTGAGTATTAGCGTCGCGCGCGGCGTCGCTGCGCGCAACGCCAACACCACAGGAGCGCGTCGGCCGCATCAACGCACGCCTAGAATCCCCATAAGGACGCTAGCCATGCTCTCCCGACAAGAGGGGTTGAGACGGGGGCATATGGGGCTTTGGGTGTGCTCACAAGCCCAGGAAAGTGGGGAGGGCGCAAAGGCCATGTGCGAACGGAACGGAGCCGCTGGGGTGCTTCCAATTAGCCTGCTAGAGCCGGTGCGGTTCCCGAATAGCGACCGCCCTGACGGGTTGCCCCGCGGACGTTCGGCCTGCCGACAATAAGCTCCCATATATCGGCGACCCTGTGCAGACGCGAGCCGGGAGAGCACTGTGCAGCGCCGTGGCATAAGTAGTGTGGGTACGCACGATCGCGCTATGGTCACGATCCCGGTCCTAAGATACAGGGCACGTTAGCCAGCTTGAGGCCGAATTAGAAGGCTGACACGCCGTGAGCGAAAGCGGGCGTCCGGAGGAGCATGCAATTGTTCTGCCTGTTTGCGGCCGGAGGAGTATGAATCGATGATGCACGGTCAATATTAGAGGGCAGTGCTGGGGTAGGCAGGGTTGCTTAATGGAGCGATGCTGACTCGGGCGAAACAAAAGGGAGTGCCGAACACGTAAGATTAAACGGAGAAAGTGGGCGCCGCGCCTCCGTCAAATGTTGCGTCTCCGTCAAAGATTGAGATTGACACGATGGCGGATTGGCAGCGCGGCTTGGAGAGGAGGAAGTTCTGCGAGAACATATCCAGGCTGGGCGAACAATAGACAGGAGCAGCGTGTTTCAGCGGATGTTGTCGATGAGATCAACACCGTGGCCCGGGACAGAACAACAAGGTGGGAGAGGCAGCAGGAGGAGCGGAGCCGTGAGATCGGCCGTCGATGCGCGCATAAGGGTGGACAGCCACGAGCTGTTTCATCTCCCGATTCAATCTCCACGCACGGCGGTCCATCTCCGCCCGGCTCCGCTGGCGGTCTACACTCCGCGAGCGGCGGCACGTGGCCCGCCCTTGCCCGCCCGCGCTGCTTGGCGCCGGCGCGTTGGCTATTCTGGGCGAGGCGGACGGTGCTTCAGTGCTTCACACTCAGGCTCTGCCTGCGCCTTCACGCCTCGCGCCCTCGCCAGCATCGTCTATCGCCCGCCCGCCGCTACTCCCGGTCGTAACGGAAATATTTGTCGTGCCTCCTGTTCCCGAGCCGTTTCAGCAGTCGCCGCCGTCGCCAGCCCATGCCTGCCACCCAACCCGCCGCCTCCCCCGCCCTCCCTCTCAACGTCGCCCCCGGATCACGTCCTGCGACCGCACAGTCCGTCTTGTCCACCGCCTCCTCCTCGACAGTCGTCTCAAAGCCTGCCCCGAACCCTCCGGACATATCGAGCCCCCATGAGCTGACGGCGTTTGTACGCAGCTGGTGACTTTCCTATACCAGTGCTCTCCATGCTGATATCCCCCGCTACACGTCTCGACGGCTGTTGCGGTCGTTCCGTGCGCGCTGTACCTTGCTGCGTTTACATTCTCCAGGTCGAATCTCTGCTCGAACAGCTTGACCAGAAGTTCGACGACATGTCCAACCAAATCCTCGACCGCAGTACGTCGCTCCACCCTCCCCTCGCAGCGGTCGCCCGGCTGTGCCTCTTCTCCGCTAGGACCCATCTCACACACCTGTTGCACGCAGTGACGCAGATGTCCTCTCGCGTAGATGCGCTCGAGGCGTCTATACATGATATCATCAACAACGATACGGTTCAGCCCTTGCCCCCCAGCCTCCCCCAGTCCCCTTCCCTCCCCCAGCGGAAGAGCACGGGCAGTGGGTAGCCATGTCCCTTGACAGATTGCCGTCATGGCGCGACCGGACCCTGTATGTAACTTCTCTGTATACCCACACCTGGCATCCACCTGTGCCCCGCCCGCCGTCCGACGTTCTCCGCGGGATCCCTGCTCCAAGCAAAGCCAGACTGTTCATCTCCAAATGCCCTGCCGTACGCCGGCCAACCGCCCTTCCCCTCCCACGCACAATCCACGGTAAGCCCAGATCAGAACCACACAGCGCGATCCTGCGCGCCGGACACTCGCGCAGTCCGTCCTCGACGTATTCCCCCCTTGAGAGGGCCTTCCCTGCCTCACCCGCGTCCCCGCTTCGGCTGCGCGCGCACACCCCGACAGCTCACCATCGATGCACCCTACCGTCCTTGCCCAACATCGACAGTGCGTCGCCGCTGCCGCCAGAAGGGCCGGGCGTACAGCCATACTCGTCCACGCGCGCCCCTTCCCCCAGCCTCGAGCCCAGCCGGCGCTCGAGCACTGAAGCTAGAAGGCCTGACAGCTTGCGTGGCCTCGCTCGGATCCTAAAGGACAATGCCGTACTGGCGGCCAGCTCTTTACGTGCGCGCGCTGCCTGCTCGCCCCTGCAGCCCGCGCCGACCGGGCGGCGAGCAATGAATGTGGCGAGGTAGTCTGGGGTCCCGCGCGATTGGCCCGCCATTCATTTAGACCTGCCCGATATGGGCATTCTATCTCCCACCTGTCGCAGCGGCGCGGGTCACCCACAAAGGACGCGCCCTCTCCGGGCTGGCGTCGGCGGTGGCGATGGCGATGCTGCTGATGGCCCTCATATGGGTGTGTCACTCGCTGTCAGGCAGCCTCGGCGTGCTGGAATGATCCAAGCCCCCGGGCAGGCAGGTGCGCGCGGCGCCGATGCTCCCCCAGTGCGGGTACCGCTGTGCAGGCGCAGGCGCACGGTGCGAGGGTGCGAGAGCAAAAGAAAGGAGTTGTACGGTGCTTCGTGCGCCGTGCGGCGGGAGGCGTGACAGATGCACGGAGCTCCCCGCGCGCTGGCACACTGACACACAGACGTGTTCTGGTACGAAGCCGGTGAAAGGACAGAGCGGGGCATGATTGGCCTCAGCCACGCCCAGCGCCCAGCCCGCGACGTCTTCCGACAGCGGTATAGGCCCCGCACCCAACCAGAGCCTGGGGCGGAGTAGGCAGATTGACACCGCGCGCGTCGCGGAATAGACGGCCGCGACCCCGCACGCTTCCTGGCAGTGATAACGTACGCGGGTATGCATACTCAACGCCAGCCCTCTCTTTCTCGGCGGGGCTGAGCGCACTAGAACGGGACGTGCATGGACGTGCCATATGCAGCGCGCGGCGTTCGACCGTAGACGTTTCGTTGCGACCTTCCGAATGCGGAGCACTCGGTATATTCGGTATATTGCTCCCGTGCGCGCCGCCGTGTAGCGGGGTCGCTGCTCCCCGAGTTGTCCGATTCTGTGCGTCTGTGTACATTTGCGTGTGCACGTTAAGGGTGCGCGGTAGGGTGCGGCGGGTACCCCGCTCCCCAGCTCCGAAATCCGCGTGCTCATCCGACAGGCTCTGCGGCCCTGAATGGAACATGGGGGATGCGCACGCCAATGTCAACGTCAGCCTTTGCACCCTCTGCGTAATGGGCGTGACGATTTCTCTCGTTCTACGAACTTTGCGAACCCGTTCGGTGGCTTCGTGGTTCTTTTTCTCCACCGCCCTTCCCCTTTTTCCTCGAGTTTGGCGCACGGAGACAAAACGGCCATTCATTTCGGAGAGTCGTGATTCATCCTGAGTCTGCACGCCCAAAAACATATGGCCGGCGTTCATCAGTGTGAAAACCGCACACAAACATGAAGGGAATTTCGCCCCCGATGCCAAATTCTCCGGCTCTTCGCAGATCCGACCGCGTTTTGCTCCACTAAGGGGCTGTGTGAGGGGTATTACAGTACATGCCGAAGAAAAAATAGGCCTTGATATCAGTCCAACCCGGGCGTCGACGTCGGCGGTGCGGGCGCGAGCACCCTGCGCTGGGGCGCAGCCGTGGGTGGCGCACCGCCGAACATGGCAGAGATCATGTCGCCAAACGGGTTTGCTTGTTGCGCGCGTGGCGGGGGGATGGCAAAGTAGAGCTCTGCAATGTCGCTGAGCGCCTGTGGCCAGGGGAGGCACGAAGAAAGGGAGGGAGATGTCAGTCAAGAACAAAGTGCATTAGAACCGGATGCGTTGAGGCGAGCAAGGAACCGCGGCCCGCATTAGCACGCGTTGGGGCGCGGCGCGTGGCCCGCACGCAGACGCAGAAGATGCGGACGTGCACGCGGGATCTCGCGTCCTATAGCTGCCGCGGTCCGACGGGTGCCGCACTCCCCTGCAAGGCCACCGCTGCAGCAGACGCAACCATGCAGGGGGGCGTGGTGGTCTATCAGATGGCGCCGGGATACAGGTAAAGTGGACCCCGAAGCTTTTAGGACGATCGGTTCCCAGAAGCTCATCCAGACTCGCCGAGTCGTATGGTCGTGTATTCCCGGACAGGCGACACTGGGAGCGACGGTGCTCGGCGCAGCAAGTTACCCACCTTGCGAACTTCTCTGTGGGCCACCAGGCCGCCTTTGCTCTGGTAAGTCCCGCAGAGCCGTACCCAGGCCTCTCGCATGGCCTTGTTCTTGTCGCCTTGCGCCCGTTGGCACGCCCGTACGGCGAGCTGGGCGAAATTGAGCGTGGGGTCTGTTGTGAATAATACTTCGTCCGGCTCGCTGTCGGTAGGCTTCCCAACGGGAATAGGTGACGACTGGTGCGGTGATAGCAGAGATGGGCGGCGGGCAATCAACTGCGGGGCGAAATGGACGATGAATGTGCGGGCGGCGAGGATGTTTCCGTTTTGCAAGTATCTGCGATCGTAGCGGATGAGACGCGGCGGGCGAGAGCCAGGCGAGACCGCCGCTTACGGTATGATCCCCCGCAGCGCAAACGACCCCACGGGGCCATCGGGGCCCACCCACCCGACGAACATTTCAGCAAGTACGTGGGCGCTGTCCCGCTTTCCTGCCGCAAGTAGGTGTGGCTCTGCGGCGGCGAATTTACCCTCTGGGCAAGTCCGAATCCCAAGGACCCGATGAGCGTCGGGACGTGCGACGTGCGAAGCGAACGCACCTTTGTACAGAAGCTCTCCGACATAGTGATGAAGATCAGGGTCGCCAGCGGGATGTGGCCCAACTTTCGCGGACCAGCTGAACGATGTCAAAGGGTGTCCGCCAAAGAATTTGCCTGGAGTTCTTACGCGATGGCCTTGTCAATGATGCTCTTTCGCCAGGAGCCAGACGGGCCCGTCAGTGCGATCAGCTGAGTGAGGCGACCTGTAATTCCAGGTCAAACCGGAAGGAGTATCCAAGATAGCAATATGAAGGCACTCACCTCGGCTCTCCGCGTTCACAGGCTCGCCTTTGGTCTCGTAAACATCCAGGAGGAACGAGGTTAGGTCGGTCCCACTCCCCTGCTGCCCCACTTTGAGCAGCTCTCGTGCCGACTGGAAGAGGACGTCGATGGCGGTGTCGTAGTGCCCAGACTTGTTGTACCGCGAGGCGAATGTCCGCGCTTTCTGGTGCGCTTCGTACGGTTGTCCAGAGGCAATCAAAGGCAGAATGGTCTCGAGGGCGCGTGTAGACGAAGTTGCCCTTGCAGGAGGCATTGTAACGGCTAGGTTGGCGTGTTGTCGGCGCACGAATGTCGCTTAGATGTAAGAAATGTTCTGCGGATGCGTGTACTCGAGTACGATGCCGAGGGAAAGCAAGTCGATGCTATCGTTGTTCTCGGTAACACCGCGAGCTGCCGGACTTACCGGCGCTTACCGGCTAACGCGCTCGCACGATGGGCGCTTATGGGTGATATGCCAGGCGCCTCTCGGCTAGATTCGTCCTGAGTCCTGACCACATTTACTACCGTAGTGACCTTGCACCACGCGGATCTTGCACACCTCCACATTGTGCACAGGGTATCTGGTGGCAATAGTGCGTGCGGAGAATTCCTTTGTGATCTTGTATTTTTCTCAAGGAATTCTTCTAGCTCTGGGTAGCCGCTGAGTCTAGGTCGTCTCCTGTGGATTAGGCACTCTGATTGCGCACTACGCTCTCAACACAAGGCGAAACGTGTCCACCCCGCGTCGTCCTCATTTTCTAGCGGAATTAAGAGCATCTGCGCAGGATCCGCTTCCGCTTAGCCTGCACTATTGTTTCTATTGTCTTCAGACCGACCCCCGGACCATCGTACCCCCTCGGACGCCGTCTAAACCGCCAGGGGCTCATCTCCGCGCCATGCCCATCTGCACAAGCTGCGCCCAGCCCACGCCGTACCTATACACGGTCTACAGCTCCGCATACAACTTCCGGCTGGAACAGTGCGTCAGTCTCTCTGCATTAAGCCCGTTCGAGCTTCATGCAACGAACCCGGCTTGTTCGGATGAACGACGCTAATCTGAACTTCGCCCGCACCGACTCCTGAACAGACCGCCTGCCACGCGTTTGCGGACCCATACGTTGAGCATGACACGCTCACCCTCCTTCTGGATCTGATCCTGCTCAAACGGGATGTATATCGCCACCTTCTCTATAACCGAGGATTGGGCGCACGCAAGGCAGGCGAGAAGGCGCCCACAGACCCGGACGGGGCTACCGCCCGAGGTCAGCAGCGGCACAAGGAGCTGGTACGTCTCTCGCGGCAGTCGGCCGTAGCATCTTCACTTAGTACCTCGATTCCCTAGGACCGTTGGTGGCTCATCGTAAAGCTCGGGGCGGCCCTGATCTGCGTTGATGCATGTGAGTTCCTGATCACCTCGTACTTTGCGCGCAAGTGGACGGAAGCTCACTCGCGCGACCAGTCATTCGCTGGACACACATCAGTGAGTGCACCGCGTTCTAAGAATCGTAAGTTTGGCATACCAGCTGACTCGCGCTCGGGCAGGCGCAAGCCAGCCCGGTGACACATCTTCAATGGCGACTTGGAATCGCGCCGCAATTGAAGGTTTCTTCCGCATCCTCGTGGGCTGTCTCTTCGGTATGTTGTTATAATTAGCGTTTCCTTTCCCTTTCCCCCACCGCCTCCCCGCTCTTTCATTCTTCGTTCAATTAAGGCACATGTCTAATACCAGCTGTCATTGGCTCCGCAGAAACAGTCGCTTTTCACGCTGGTGTCGTGCTCGCTTGCTATGCCGTCCTAAGGCTTCTCCCAGAGACCGGGGGGTCCGTGTCGGGCATCCGGGCGCAGTTCAGGTGCGTCTGCGACGATCTGCATTCGCCTCATTTTCGCGCCGTGCGAAACGTCGCGTCCGAGCAAGAGGACCATTCCATCCGTCTGAGTGGTCCATGTCTTGCGACTCTATCCTTGGCGCCCTCCGAGTCCGGTGGCACGCCGCTGCGGCATTAGAGTGAGGCGATGGTACTGACGCTCTTCGATCGCGTGCAGATATTCACACATCCCGCTGACCCTGTTCTACTCGTCGCTCACGAAACTCTTTCTGCTCTTCTGTCTCTCGGTGTGGCGCCCGGACTCGGCCAAGGCCGGCTTCGACACCGACGTCGCGCATCTCCAGCGGCGCGACCTTCACCCGAATGCAACGCCATTCACCCACCCGCTCGTCGTGCGTGCGCTGGCGTTACTCGACGAAGACACGCTTGACCGCGAGTGGGTCGTTCGGAACGCGCTCGGCGGGATGGCCGCAGGCTTCGGGCTGCGAGGTAAGAAGCCCGTAACTTCTCGACGAGACAGCGGGGCTTATTACTCGAGACTGTTTACTGTCGCCGTTGCATTCATTCCAGTTGTGCTGGACTGCCATCCGGGGTTCACGACGATGATCATCATTGCAGGATGGCTTGTGAAAACAGCCGTGGCGAACCTTGTCAGTCGCTGGGTGGGCACGGGCCTCGGTGTCGACGATAAAGCCGCCGGCGAGATGTGGTTGGCGTACAGCATCCCATAACCATTATTGAGCATCGTGACAATATCCGAAGTATCGCAAGTCGTTTATCGTGTAAAGGTACTTATAAAGGAAGCGTCAGTGCGCGAATAGGGTAAATGCCGGGGGTCTGGTAGAACCACTCAAAGGACGTCGGTTACAGAAGGACGACCAATGGCACGCCACTCTCTCCGGTATCCCACCGGTGGACAATGCATGAGGCTTAGAGGATGAATGGGAACATGGCTTTCCGGTTTGCGGGGTAGTCCTTCCCGAATTCCTTCTTGTAGTTCTTGTGCTTCTTGAGGGCCCAGACCACCATTTGGAACGTGCCTACCACCAAGAAGAGCCATGCTGGTGGAGAAAGGCAAAGGCAGTCGCGCGCATGTCAGCGTCTGCGACCAACCTTAGCCGCATGAGAGCGAGGTGAAAACTCACCAGCATAGCTCCCGGTCATGACAGCGATGGCCGTCCAAGCCAGCGTCTCGAAGAAGTAGTTCGGGTATGACACGAGCGAGAACCCGTACCCCTGCGGGATCGCACGCTTGGTCGAATCTGTAGAGCGCAGGTTGCTGAGTGTGAGGTGCGTCTTCAGGTTTGACAGCTCGGCGAACTATTCAGGTCGGCCGGGGGTCACGGTCATGATATATGAGGGAAACATTTACGACGGGGAGGGTAATGAAGACGCACCAAGAACAGCCCCAGGCAGGCCCAAAGGAAATTGGGGTTCTCGCGGATGGTGCCGCGGATGTACGGAGAGTTGGCAGCGAAGGTCGGGCTATACACTGAGTAGGCGAGGAATAGCCCAGAAAGGATGTGGTAGTGCGCGGAGCTGGCACGAAAGACGCGTCAAACCGCGCGCCTACGCGTGTAAATGTAGCCAGGTACTTACTTCTTGAAGATATTCCGGAACGGCATGGTCCCGTGCGAGAAGCGGTGGACGAAGAGGGTCTCGAGCTCGCGTTTGAGGAAATGAAGCATCACGGCGCCGTACACGTATCTGAGTTACGCCCAGAGTGAGTAAGACGCCGTGCACCCAGAGAGTACATGGACTCACTTTTGCAACACGCTGTGCTGGACGGGCCCCCCAAAGAACACCTTCGGGAAGTGGTAGATGAGTGGGTGAATGACGAGCGGACCTGCCTAGACGCGTCACGGCGGCACAAGACACGTCAATGCTGCATCGCGTCGCTACGAGATGGAGACAGGACGCACATATTCGATGAGGTACGTGGTTCTCCAGCCAATCTGGGGACCGAGGTCCTTCACAGTCACTTCGGCACCGTCCACGATACCTGCGTCTTTCAGGGTGACATTGTCAGCCAGTGCCTTCTTTTCGCCCTTCAAGGTGAGCTTCTGGCGTGAGGGGTAAAACTGCAAGTGCAAGTGAATTGTCGGGGTAACGCAGCAGCATGATGCAACTTACCTTAGGACTCTTCGCTGCAATAGCTTTCTTGAGATCCCGGACAGTCTGCTCTTCCGCAGGTTTGTCGAAGGTGATGAACGTGGGCAAATCGCGGGCAAGAGACGAGGGCTTGGCCGCGGAAACCTTGACAGAGACCATCCTGCGAGACGGAGCAGAGCTGTAGGCACAGACAGCGGCAGACGTGATCAAAAGTGGTCAAAGTCCAATGGAGGCAACGATTGTGGTTGGTGGCGTCAGACCTCAATAGGGGAAGTCCGAGCACGTTGACATAGTCATATATGATGGTATGAGCGATCTCTCAACGAACCCTTGGCGCAGTGGTAGCGCGTATGATTCCAGTTGTGTGATATCCTTTGGTACGATCAGCGGGTGTCCATAAGGTCGTCCGTTCAATCCGGGCAGGGTTCATTTTCGCATCCCATCTCACTTCTTTTCGCCGTACCATACAACAATTAGTGAGAACGTGGTTTCTTTTAGCACATACGCCTCCGTCGAGAACCATGGGTATATTTCCGTCGAAGAATCAGGAGTGTCCATAAGCGAGCTCGTTCTCGGCGCAAATGCTCCTATGTAGCTACTAGTATACGGAGTAAGCGCTCTCGAGCTCGTTTAGCGGCACATGGTAGGCTGAGACGGCGAGTCGGATACCTCGGACTTCTTCCACCTCCGCTGTTCAGTTCTTTGTTGCGCGCCATCTGATTTGTTTCAAAGCCAACCGACCACTCCATGAATGTCACTCGTCTTATTGGAAGCAATCTCTCTGTTCTTCGTGTATCACCTCTAGCCATAACCTTGACAAGAGGACTACATTCAAGACGAGAAGCCTTGCCTACACCACCAGCACTCACGTCCATTCAAAACGGTTCCGACAGTGCAGAAGCGAGAGGTTGGATAGAACAGTTTCAAACGCGAGAGATTCCCAGAGGCTTAGTAGAATTGACGTTCTCGCGAAGCTCGGGACCGGGAGGGCAGGTGCGCATCTTAACATGAACATTTTATGTTCTCTGTACACCTAGTACAGACTCAAACGACAGAACGTTAACAAAGTCAACACAAAAGCGACGCTAAGATGTCCAATTGACGCGTCCTGGATACCCCCATGGGCGCGCGACTACATCAAGAAAACGGTGCGTATCTTACGCGCGGTCTGGCATTTCCGTGGCATACTTACCCCGCCCAGCCCTCATACGTTTCGTCATCGCAATCCATATTGCTCACTTCCACTGTGCACCGTTCACAGGCCCAGAACGTGCAAGACTGTCTTGTCAAGGTGAGTGCCCTTGGCGCCGGCTCCGAGTGTGATGTAATGGCCCACGCCTTCGATCAATGCAGTTGCATACTTTGGTCGTGTCCGCCGCTTCCGCGGGGCTCGTGAACGAACCTTCTGAGGAGCAAAAGGCACGGGTACGCTCTTTAGAGAAAGCGGAGAAGGCACGTCGACGTTTGGATAAAGACAAGCGCGCCCAAGTCAAGCGGGGCCGCTCGGGAGGGCGCGATTGGGATTGAGCCGATGCATGCGTTGTTCCTCCTGCTATACTTACAACTAGCATCGACGCATGGCAAGACACCCGAGGCTTACTTGAATCCTGTGGCAGCGCGGACCCGCAGGACACGGTAGGGCATGGTGGGTGGTCTGGGATCGTGACTGGAATGATTCAGTCCGGCACGACGATCCGTCCCGAGGGCAGCGACGGTGGAGTAGGTCAATTAGGGACAATCCATGCTCCTCGCTCGGCCGACGAAGTTGCCAATGGTATATGTTGGAAAGCTCCTCTTTTGACGGCTCTCCATCGCCAGCCTCCTCAGACCCCGATCATGTGACGTACATGGCGATCGGGGAGCTGCCCCAACGTCGTCAGCCTCCGTCCCCGCCCACAAAAGAATCTGCTCGAGCACTTGGGTACGTTTACCTGTAGCCACCACCTCCCCACCCCCTGCGTTCGCGAGAGATGCCTTTCCGCCAGACCGACCCTGTCGACCCCGCGGTCCCCGACCCCAATTATACCTTCGGCGCGGCACCTCGACCTCCATACTTCACCACTATCAAGGAGGACGTCTATGCGGCGCTCCTCGAGTATGTCGGCACATCTTTTTTCCTCTTGCTTGCATACGGTGGTACCCAGGCGGCCCAGAACGCAGCATCGGTGGTTGAGCGCGACATGTACATCTCGCTGTGCTTTGGTTTCAGTCTCCTCACCTCAGTATGGCTCTTCTATCGTGTGACTGGGGGCCTCTTCAACCCCAACGTCAGCCTCGCGCTCCTCATTACCGGCGTTATAGGCCCCGTGCGGTTTGTGCTGTACTGCATAGCCCAGCTCTTGGGAGGTATCACGGCGGCGGCAATCGTCCTCGCGCTGACCCCAGGACCTCTGGCTTCAAAGTGAGTACTCCTTGTTTATGGCTCTCGGTAATGTGACATAAACCCCTTCCAGCACTTTTTTGGCACCAGGGGTCAACCGCGCGCAAGGCGTCTTCATTGAGATGTTCATCACCGGCGCGCTGGTCCTCGCAGTCCTCATGCTTGCCGCGGAGAAGCACTCCTCGACGCCATTCGCACCGGTACGCGATGCCTACCCTTCGAGCGGAGCCAAGCTAATCGAATGTTCAGATTGGAATCGGTCTCACCCTCTTCGTTTGCCATCTGTAGGTCTTTCGTGTTTCTCTGCGCAACCCGTGTTTCCAACGCAATCCATACTGTAGCTGGGCCGTGTTCTACACCGGAGCTGGGAACAATACGGCGCGTTCCTTCGGTCCGGCAGTCGTCACCGGCTTTCCTTACGACGGCCATTGGATAGTAAGCTGCGCACTTACTATTACGCATGAACATCGCTCACGCACGCGCAGTACTGGCTTGGCCCGTTCCTCGGCTCACTCCTAGGGTCCGCATTTTACACCGTCCTGAAGCAGTACGTGCTCTTTGACGCCGTCGGCTACAACCATGTTTTGACCCTCCCCTCCCCACAGCATCAAGTATTGGAGACTCAACCCCGGCCAGGACACCTGCGACTTCCGCGATTCGCCCGCCGACCCGGTGCATCACGTCAAGTCTGCCGTTCGCCGTTCGTTCTCCTCCGCGAGTCGTGGCCGATCTCACAGCGCCAACGAAGGCGACGGTCAGACGTCACAGCTGAGCGAGAAACCCGTAACCTCTCACGAGAACAACCTCGCCGTTCCCGGAGAGCCTTCGAGAGGTCGGCGGTTGAACGATAGCGCCGTGTGAAGGCGAGCGCATGTTAATGTACTTAATGACCGTTACGAAGAACGTCTACGATTTGTCATGACTGTATCGTAGAATTCCCCGTTACGCATCCACATCCATATATTTATGACGAACTTCAAGCTAGAATTCAGGACAACACACTAGAAGGAAATCATTATCTCACTTAGGAGGGTGGATGGCTGAAGCTCTCCTGGAGTCCCACACGCTGCGCGTAAACGCATTTCCTCACGGTGCGGGTCTGTAAATCACCATCTCACCAGACGCAACATTCTCGTACTTGCAGTCTACTGAATGACGCGTCGGTCCATCTTTTGTCGTTTTCGTTTGAGCGTACGAAGTTGTCATCGTAGTTTAGCCATGGTTCCATATATGTTGATGCTCATCAAGCAAAATTGTTAATACTACGAATACATTCTTGAGGATGTTCAGAGATGTTAGAACAACCCCGGTGCGATTGCCGCATAACCTGCAGGCACTCGGGGTGAAGAATGCAACTACGCGCATTCAAAGCTATCGGCGCTGTTAGGGTCACCGCCACGGTAACGTATGGTGGAGGGATACTGCCATATATGCGCGGTATGTCAGCTCACGAAGACCAGGAATTCTGAAATAGGATAGCGTACTCTGCAAAGTGGGCGAGTGAAGCTCACGCCGTTCGCGGCGTCGTTATCTTTATAGTTTGCAGCGAGTATAGTGTCGGGAGCGACGCCTTCTTCAACCCAGCGGACCATCGCGGCCAATATGTTGTGCTCTGGATCGAAGGAGATCGGCGGGTTGTTATTGGAGGCCTGCTCGACTGAGCCGAACGCATTCGCAGCGAAGCCGCCCTAGTGTAGGGTAACGTGAGGACACCTCTCGCATATATGTTATAGATGACAATCGGTTCAAACGTACGTGGCTGGAGATGGAAAAGTTAGACACAGGATAAAGTGTTCGAGGAACTCGGGTCTTACCAATGGTTCATGCCAGGGACGAGGAAGAGCCGGTAGTAGTCGTCAATGTCCATCGTGGTGTTCGCAAGCGTGAATTGGTGAACGGTCTCATAATAGTGGATACTATTGCCCGGACTGATCAGCTGGTCCGCCCAGCCCACGTACTGCAGGAGTTTGCCGTTGTGGGACGGTCCCGCGAACGCGGTGAGGTTAGTGTTGATGGCCTAGCCGAAGTTTATAAGCGCCCCTGCAAAGAAGAAGGCTCCAGGAGGGCCTACGTTTGCCTGGCCAGGGTTTATTTTGTCAGCCTTTGCAAGTACTTTAGCATCATAGTCGTGAATCTTGAAGTCGGTGTCACTAAATGATTGACAGTATGAGCGCTCGTGGGAAGCCTTTGCAGCGAGGTAGAACACGCGTACTTCAGAACCATGAATCCGAAGTAGTTCTTCCCAATATCGAATTGTTTCTTCCCAACCAAGCCCTTGTAATATTCGGTCTCGCCACCAGGGTAATAGCCGCCAAAGACGTATGTCTGATCAGCCTCATAGTAGTCGGCGTATATCCTGTGCAGGGCGTTGATCTGGCTGGCTGTCAAACAAGTCGATGCATTCTGCCCTGGGCGGCAAGTCAGCGTTTCCGGGCGGAAGCTAGATGAGACCGTAGCTCAGTGAGCGAGGCGCACTCCGCCCAAGAGGGGCGACGTAACACACCTGCACATCCTAGGATCATTGATAATTCCGTCCGTGAGCTGTCATCGGGTCAGCACACGACACGCTACGCCGTACTGGGCGAGCGCCCGGCATCGATGTGGACTTACACCGTCCAGGGCATCGCACTGTCGCATGACCTCCGGTGCGAGCACGTTGTTCCACATGTCCTCCGTTATGAAGTTCGGCGACGTCGACGGCTGTGTGTTGAGGTTCATGTGAATCGACCATGCCTGCAGATGAGTCTGCCAGTTCGCCGGCGACCCCACGACCTGTAGCGCGGAGAAATGAGGCACCGAAGACGCTGTCAATACCGTACACAACTTACGACGCCATCGAAGTCGTCGGGAAAGTCTTGCACTTCCTTTAGTCTAAATCCAGCGTGCGGCGTGAGCACAGTCGCGGTAATCCCGAGCGCTGCACGACGTACCCCTGGCGGCCCCCTGCAACGCGACAGGAAACCCGGATCGTCAGTGATAATACTACGACCCGAAGAGAGATGGCGCCATACCAGTGGAGCATCCCAGATAGTACGACGTATTCGCCGAAGTACCGTAGTAACGCTCCACGATCTCCTTGCCTGCGAGCACGCTCAGGTGCAGGGCGCGCCATCCCCAGTCCACAATCGCGTTCTATATCGGCGCGCGCGAAACACAGTAGCGCATGGAGTAAAGTCAGCGGAACAGAGCTTAAACCCACATAAGGATCACACTCACGTCGTTGTGCGGCCCGGCCCAGTCGCCGTCGTCCGTCGTGCCGTCATGGCCGGTGTTCGTAGAGATCCCCGCGACTGGCGAAGGTGTGGAGCCGTTATCAATATACGCGACATACTCGCGAGGAGAGTCCGCCGCCGCCGCCACTACCATCATTACTACTACTACTCCGGCGGCGGCGGTGAAGGGGTAGGCACCGACGCCACTCACATCCTTGGGGCACGGCGACGTGTCCGAGTTCCGTAACCGTAACTGCGCGGCGCGCCGCGGAAGACTATCAGCAAACCTTGCACTCCGCATATCGTTGATAGGGATCGGGCACCCACCTCCGCCCGCAAGCCCGCCGTTGCCGACGGTCAGCACGCGCCCGTTCCAGTCGTCTGGTAGCCAAACTTCCGTCAGCGCGGTCGAGCCGGCGGTCGCATTGGTAGTAATGACCAGCTCGACGCGGCAAAAGGCGGGTAGGTTTGAGACATCGATGCTGGAGTAGACGTTCGAGATATTGACAGGACTCTGGGCGGCGTAGTGGGTGACGCCTGTGAGGGCGGCGCCGTGGGCCAGTGGGCGGGGGGCAAAGGAGGCACAAGCTTCTCGGGAGCCAACTCTGGCCCCTGCGCCAATAGCGAGCCCTAGGAGAGCAAGAGAGGTGTATAGAGCCATCCTTGGGGGGAGAGGGACCGCGTTCGATGGGTGGCCATGGCCCAACCTTCAAGTATTTTTATACCACGCCAGGATAGGGCTGTGAGGACATACGTCCAGACGTCCGGACGTAACGGTGGGCGGTGCTTCATGAGGAACCACCGTCCTCGAAGAAAACCCGTGCCGGCGCGAAAACGGCAGGACGGTTCAGGAGGTGCGAACGTCAACTCATGGAAAGCGCAACCCCATGATAGACCTCTTCCACCGATGGTGCGCACGAGCCACGAGTCGTGGACCGCCCAAACACCTACGAGGAGCAGTTGTCTTGCGCTCTCCCGGCATGTGATGAAGACGCCGCTACACGTGTGAGACCGAAAAGACAGGCAAAACGGCGCTCAAGGGCCAGCCTAGTGATAGACGGTCTCCAAGCTCGACGAAGGGATGGCTGCGATTTCTATAGTGAGCGACCGTACGGGGTTCACAGCATAGGGCCTACGACTGACGAATCTCGACACCAAGGTATGGAGGTACGGCGGGGGGGTTCACGTACTTGCGGAAGCGATCAGAAAATCGGCGGCGAGGGCGTGAGTAGCGCAAGGGCGTCAGGCATGACTTGAAGGACAAGATTGGCTCGGTCAGACCGAACGTTGAGTTGTCTGTTGGCGGGTGCAGATGTCGTGGACCGTTTGACCATGGTCATGGACAAGGCACGGCAGATCACCTGGACGATTGCGCTGAAAATTGGCGATAGCGGCACACTGCGGTTGCACCATATACAGACGTCCGAGGCGCCTGACGGGTGCCCTCCGAGGGACGGGACAGCACCAGCATTTGCGAGACGTGGTACATTTCCATGCGAACGGGGATCGGAGCACGAACACCTTCCTCTACACGTAAAATCGCACATTCAGCAAGCGAGTTTGGCCATAGGTCAACTGATGCGCACCGAGTTATATCAGGCACAGACTACTTATCACTACCATCGTGCCCTAGGTCCCTCACAACTCTCACACACACGTTAGACTGGGACAAACGCTCATAACATTGCGAAGCAATCTATGTACGATACGCGTTCCCAAGCATCAGCACGGGCAGCACGCACCTCGCCAATGATGAGCAGCCTCGGTCAATGAACCCAATCGAAGCAGGCCACTTCAAACTAACAGCCAGTCAGCATTCGCATCCGAACAGTAACAGTCAAACAAGTAGTTCAGATAGCAAGAATCTCAATCAAGGCCGCGGCTCAGCAACAGCTTCTAGTTGATAATTTTTAAAATGCGATTCATCTCCAGAAAAGTATGACGCTATAACAGATAGTACTGAGACGTTACTCACCAGATATGCTTGTCCCGCAGCAGCAGCGCAGTGAAGAGAATGATCTGAACGTCAAGTCGTCAGTGCCTTGTTCACGCAGTCATAGAACAGTTAAAAAGATCAGATTGGGGTGCCCGAAATAATTGAGCTGTGGCGGGCATTTTCGGCAGCGATAATACGAAGACCGTCGTGATAAAACATCATAGGAAAGACGGGACCGGGAAGTAACTTACCTGCTAGACCTCAATGGACAACAATTCTGCCTTTTGTCAGACCTCTTGACAACAATCGTCGGCGGCCTAGCGAATTTGAGTTAGCCATGCGCGAGGAAACAATGCAGTTGAGGGCTCAGAAGTATAAAAATACAGCCGTGGAATTGTCGTCATGAACTCGTACATCCGCAGACATACGATCAGGCGGTAACTCCATTGTTGCATCACCGCAATCCAACAGGAAATCAACTCACCAAAGCACATACGCGGGTACAAATTGCTTCACTGTGGATCAATCTATGCAAAGATCGGTCAGTACAACTCTTCCGCGGCCAAGAAAAAATGACGATAGTCAGTGGATTGACAGAAAATAAAGCATAGAGCCGGTAGGCCCTCAGATACTCTAGTTTGAAAGGTTGGATCATCCCGTCGCGCAGCGGAGAGGGCAGCCGGTACAACAGAGTGAAGACTCACCAAGTCAGTAGATAGCCCACCACTCCCCGCCAGCACCCAAGGTACCAAATCCCAGCGGTACAACCAATAAAAATAGGCAAAATTGTGTTCATATTTCCTAATAAACACTGGTCAGCCCATCTGAGGAGTGAGCAGACACGAGAACCGATCAGTGTAACTATGACAAAAATCTCGATTCATTGCGAACACCACTTGGTAGAGCGGTGCCGCTCGAGGTAAACGAAGAGTATCATCGCGTCGAAAGTGATGGAAGAGAAAAGGGAACTCACCAGCATGGGGACACTCGCCGCCACCTCAACCATGCAAGGCGTCGGGGGCGACGAGCAGAAGACGCCAGTCCAAAAATTCGACGGCTCATTTTCATCACGCACGGTTTAGGGCAGGCCCCTTTTCCGTAAGCGGGAAGGGTAGCGAAGATAGACGCTCATAGCATTATCTTATCAGTTGCGTCACCGAGACTGGCCGTCGCCAACGTCGACCGGTCACCGACTCCCGAGCTCAAACAGAACCGCCATCTCCAACGAACATCATGCTGCGACACACTCTGCTTCCCGCTTCATCTTGCACGGTCCCTGCGCGAGCAACCCTTCTGCGCCGGAGTGTACTGCAGGTACGAGCTGCATCATCTCAAGCCAAGCCAGTCGAGCTCCATTTCGACAAAGTTGTACCCGAAGACGGGGACGAAACTCGAAACCCCCTTGTCATTCTGCATGGCCTCTTGTACGTGTCTATCTACTAATAATGCATCCCCTGAAGTTTGTACGAGGCGCTGCGCAGTGGAACGAAGAGAAACTGGGGATCGTTATCGAAAGCCTTCGTGAGGGAGCTGGGACGACCCGTGTATGCCCTGGTGCGTAATTTGGCGGCCGTCCGCGCGCCCCAGGTGTGGGATTAAAGCTATTACTCCTAGGACCTTCGCAACCATGGCACTTCCCCGCATGCTGAGCCGCATACCTATACCGCTATGGCCGACGATGTCGTCCATTTTTGCCAAGTTCATTCTCTAACCAATGTTTCTCTCCTGGGACATTCAATGTACGTGAGCATGCTCGTTTTTCGCACGACACCTCAATCTAATTTTCTTATGTGTAGGGGTGGCAAAGTAGCGATGACGGTCGCGTTAGATCCTAAGACACCCTCCGACCTTCTCTCACAACTCATAGTAGCGGACATCGCACCTTCACGTGGTGCGCTATCGCCCGAGTTCCAAGGTTACATTCGGGGTATGAAGCAGATTGAAGAAAGCCATGTGAAAACGCGTCAAGACGCGGACCACTTATTGACGGAGTTTGAGCGAGTTGGTCTTACCTCCTCTTGAGTAATTCTCAACCACTAATGGTTGGTCAGGACCGGATGACGCGGGCATTCCTTCTCATGAACCTTGAGCATCCTACGCCGCACCACCCTCATCCACTGAGGTTCCGCATCCCCGTAGACCTTCTGGGCAACTCCATACCCGAGCTTGGGAGCTTCCCTTACTTGCCTGGGGAACGGACATGGGACGGACCTACGCTTTTTATCAAGGGTGAAAAGAGCAAGTGCGTACGGGGCGGAACGTACCGTGCAACGGTGCACTAATTTTAAATTCAGATACATCAACAAGCACAATATAGATGCCGCCAGGGCGTTCTTCCCCAACATGGTGATAGAAAGATTGGACGCTGGCCATTGGGGTATGTTGCCTGCCTCTTCAAGTTGACGTAGAGGGCTAACCAGAGCATTTGGTTCGCAGTACACTCGGAGCGGTAGGTATAACGCTGCTTGAGCTTGTCACCCTCGTTAACGTTGTATCACAGGCCGAATGAATTCAAGGCGCTCGTCACGAATTTCATCAAAAGCCACTGAACCAAATGCATACAACTTAAAGATCTACAGCTAGAGCGCAATACAGCAAACTAATACATGCTACCTAAACAAGCGTTGCGATACCCTCACACGAAAATACCCCTAGATGATACAATGCGACAACGTACCGCCCCAAACGAAAGCAGACCGCTCGACCGCCCCGCCGTCACATGGCGTATGCACAAATCGATTCATCGACGACCCCATCGTCCGTGAGGCAATCACCACCCTCCTTGACGATGGCCTCGTCTCGGTGATCGTCCAGAAGAACGAGAATATCTTCGAGGTTGTGCGACTCCCTGCGTGACTTCTCGAAGGTTTCCTCCAGGGAGTCCCCGTGAGGTTGGCTGACAAGAGAGAAGGGCGACGACGTCCCGGGACGCGAAAGGAGAGAAGGGGGCGTTGCAATCCCCGCGCTCTCTTCAGAGTCAGATACCGTCCCGGAAGTGGCGGCCTGCTCGTCCGCCTCGCGCAGCACCC
Organism: Trametes meyenii; assembly: GCA_022606255.1. Lineage (NCBI taxonomy): Eukaryota > Fungi > Basidiomycota > Agaricomycetes > Polyporales > Polyporaceae > Trametes > Trametes meyenii. The sequence goes on along the minus strand of JABYQG010000003.1, from coordinate 1,640,872 downwards.
CAGACTGGTCAAGCAGCGAGATGATATCGTCGAGCTGTTGCGACCTACGCCGTTCTCCATGCGGCGCCTTCGAGTCCCCTGTTTCCACGTAGGGTTCTGACGCCACCGCCTCTGCTGTCGGCGTGTTGTTCGACATGATACCGCTCGTGCTGACTGCGCGCTGGTGAGAAAGGCGCTCGAAGCTCGGTGGGAGTGTGGCGGGGCGGGGACGAGCACGGTATTGGGGGTGTGAGGCGCGGCGGGCAAGCTCCTGCGGCAAGAGGAGGGGTCGGAGGTTTGGTGTTGAACAGGGTGAGATGGACGTCGCCTGCGCTTCTGCGATCTCGCGACAGGCGAACTTTTGAGGAAGCAGCAGTGGACGAAGGTTCGCGAGCGGCCCTAAGTGGATGGTCGTCGAGAGCCTATGCGCGGAGAGCGTGGCGGCGGGGGAGTACACACGTGGAGAGCGAGAAAAGGGGGCTGAAATAGGAGTGGTAGATGGGGGAGGGACGTCTGTGTAATCGAGGGTCGGACTCAGACTTGGAGTGCGCGGTATAGAATGGAGAGGGGGCTGAGGGGGAGGTGGGTGGCTGACCGGCGGATCAGAGGCGGGCACGAGATCGGGGATGAGTACGCCCACGTAGAGCCACACACGCGCCCTCCAGTCCTTTGCGGCCTTCTTCGGAAGGGAACTCGAATTGACGGTCGTGCAGGGCTGCGGTGCGGCATATACCGAGAGGTCGTACAAATCCGGGTGCGGTCTGACCGGGGCCGCGTCCAGCAGGCACGAGTCTTCGTAGAACGACAGAGGGCGCGCGTCGTGAAGTCGAGCGAATGGGTCTGATGGGTACTCTTGTTCTGGGGGCGAAGATGATTCGGGCGTGGGCGAGCGCATGAATCCGACGAGCCGCTGCGCGAAGCTCGACGCGCTGCCGGGCGTGCGTGGAGAGAGCAGCTCCGACTTCGACGCGTCCAAGGCGGCCGAGGGGAGGGCTGCGGCTGGAGTACCCTGTAGGACCAGGCCCTTCTTTCCCCGACGCTCTGCAAGCGTACTCCCAGATTTGGTGGGGACGGGAAGGGCGGCCTGCTCGTCTTGAGGGGGTGAATGACCGGCGGGAGAAAGAAAAGCAAAATCGCTAGTAGGAGGACTGAAAGGAGTGGTCGGTGCGGGCGTATCAAGGGCGAGCGAAGAAGAACTAGCGGGAGAGTAGACGAGACGAGGTGGTGAGCAGAGGGCGTGGTCGCACTCAGGTGAGGAGCAGGCGACACTCTCCTCGCTTTCGTCCGTGAGCCCGAAGGACATGACGGGGGCACCGTGGGGCAGCTGCAGGGGGGCATCTGTGGGATAAGAGCGTTCAACAAACTATAGCCGCAGCAGCGAGAGAGATACGGCAGAAGGGTAACGAGTATTACCGGACGCGGAAGCAAACGAGGGCGGGGTGGCCCCCACGTAGTTGGAGTAGCGAGTCGCCGAGCCTGTCGATCGATCCTCCGACGGATGCGGCGCCCTCACTGAAAGGGACTGCTGAGAGCCTTCTTGCCTATACCTGGCGGCGACGGACGCCGTTTGCAAAGGTTGAGGCGAGGAGGGCGCTTTCCAGTATGCGCGATTGAGATACTGCGCGGCGACGGAGGCTATAGTACCTGACATGGCGTACCGATCTTGGTGGTCCAGCGGGCAGGGTTCGAAAGAGGACGAGGCGGCATTTTACAACGATGTAGGTCTCTGGCTGACAATGTTAGCCAAGTGCTGCTGGTGTACTGCCGACGTCAGTGCGGTATGGTGAATCTAGCGGCTGACTGCCACGCCGGCTGGCTAGTACCACCGCGGCGCTGGCGAGTTGGAAGCGACGAGTACTGGTTGTTCTATGTGCGTTTTGCAATATTCATGGTCTCCATGATGGGTGTGCCACCCTATTCACGGGTGATACGTCGACCGCCAAGTCGGAGCCTGTGTTCCTAAAGTCTAAGAGAAGCTTGCATAAGGGCTACCGATCACATTGAATATATGACTCTCGGAGTGGGCGTTGGGTTGCTTGGGATGCAACTGCCAACAAATAGACTGCAGCTCTGAGGGTGGAGCGTTAACTGCGGTCGGCATGGGTGCACGAAGAAAGGGGGCTATAAATTATTGAGTAGGGCCGGGTCAGGCTAAGCTTACCTACAATGCAAGCGCTCGCAACTTCAATTGGACAGCCATGCGCACTCAGATTTGATCGGGGCTGCACGCGGCCAGCGCTTACATATCCTTGCAAGCCGAGCCTGCTTCAAGCTTCAAGCTTCAAGTCATGATCAAGTTACAAGTAGTATACGACGACTCGTGCGACTGGACGGTATACTACGGAGCACCCTTAGCGGACCCCTATAACTTGCGTCTCCTACTCTCAGATTTTCGTTAACGTCGTCCTGGTCCGGAGAGCCTGGATTCAGCGCATTCCACCATCCTTCCAGCATTCACTAGCTGATTACCGTTACTAGATGCAGCACAACCCGCGTTGAGTACCGTCCCCTCTACCGTGTTCACACATGATTTACTGATCTTGACACTCGGGCCCGTTTACTACCGGTCTGCCTTGAACGCGTGGCCAGGTAGTTGCGCGAATGTGACGGTACATAGGTCCGAAATAGGAACCGAAGAGGGCCATGTTGGATTTCCCCCTTCACCGTCGTGGTCAGCCTCCTGCCCGCCCGACATAAACCACCGCGCTCTACCCCGCTCTCGTCTCTCCATTTGCCTCGTCCTACCATCTGCCCCCGCAGCACTCACATCCACAACTACCAGCCAACCCATAACAACGCTCAATCCGCCCACTCTAGCAGTGCGCCATGAATATACCCAGTCCGCCGGAGGGGCCGTTCAGCCTCGCCGCCATGTCTTTCATCGTCCTCTCGGTCTCTGTCTCTTGTCTTCCCGTCCCCGCCTCCATCACGGAACTCGCCGTCCTCTGTCTCTGTTCGACCGTCACGCCCTACGAATACGCCCTCGGGATCAGCGCCCTCTCGGCCTTCGCCACCCTCGTCGCCCTCGGCTCCGTCATCTCTCACACCCCGTCGGCTCGCCGCGACGGGGCCCCGGTTTGTCTTGGGCACGGCATCCTCAGCATCTTGGCTAACGTCTGCCGGTTCACCGTCGAAAGCCTCCTCATGCTGTTCTGTGAGGGGGTCGTCCTAGGCGTCGAGATGTTCATATTCGTCGTCCACGAGCGCCTTATGCCTGTCCTCTGGCGCGGTCTCAAGCTCGTCGTCTTGCGCGGCGTTCCTGCGCTCTTCGTGCACGTCTGGGGCCTATACATAGTCTTTGAGGCTACCTTGGAGTTTCTACGCCGACGAGCCTGCGCTGTTAACGACACCGTTCTACCTCGCATACGCTCGACGCTCTCCTCGGCGTGCAAAGCGACTGCTTCCTGGGCTTCTCGTGTAGTAACTGGTATCTCGGCGAAATACGACGACGCTGCTCTTTGGATCTCGGCGACGTGCTCTGTCTTGCTTGACGCGTACTCGCTGTTGCTCGAACAAGACGGCAAATTCAAGCTGGCGCACCTTCCGTTCCGCGATGGACCCACTGCGATGACCGCATCGAGGGTACGTAAACAATATCTTGCCAGAGGGTCGCTACTAACGTGCATCCATATTACACGTAGATCTCAAGTACTTTTGCGACTCCTCGTGCGACGAAGACAAACACAGACATCACTAAGACTGAACCTTCCACCCAAATCGTTGAAGACATGACTGAGTGTAAGTGCCTTCGACTTCTCGAAGCTGAATGTCTAGCTTACCCCAGATCACAGCGATTCCGACCAAGGAAGAGCTTGTTTCGAGCGCTGAAGATGGAACTTCGAACATCGAAGAAACACTTTCGAGCGTTGTAGATGGTATTTCGAGTGTTGAAACTCCCATTCCAGACCCTATGCCCGTTATTATGTACACCACGCCTACGACGCCTCCTCCAGCACCGGCACCGACGACGACGACACTGTCCGTGTTCGTCGCGTTGATTTACGTGCCGGAGCCCATCATCCTCGAGGACGCAGACATCACCAAGGCTGTTTTGTCCATCGAAGACGGCGACACGACCTTGCTTGTTTACGTCACGGCCGTTACACCGAAACCCGAACCAGAATGGGAGTACGCTACTTGCGACGAAGTAGTCGACGAATCCGGAGCGCTAACCCCCATAGTATCCCCTACACCCCCGTACACCGCCCCCTATAATACCGCCGCAGTCACTGCTGCCTCTATTGCCACGGTTGACACCGAGCCCGGCATCGTGCGCTTCGCCGACGTTCCCATCACCGTGGACGTTGACGATGACTTGGAAGAAGCGATTCTGCCCTTCCAGCACGAGGCGACCCTGCCGTTCGAAGACGAAGACATCTTCCCCTTCGACGGCGAGGACGCTCTTCCGTTCGACCACTCGACGCCGATCTCCGTGGCCGTCATCTTTCCCTTCCAGAACGAAGATATCTTACCATACTACGACGAGGTCGCCTTCCCGTTTGCGAACGAGGAGACTCTGCCCTTCGAGGAGTCGATCTCTCCGCTCAAGCCTTCGACACAAATGCATACGATCCAGACTATGTTCCCTTTCCAGGACGAAGACGAGCTCCCGTTCGACGTCGAAGCGATGTTCCCATTCAAGGGCGAGGCGGCTCTTCCGTTCGAGGTGCCTTCCTTCGCGCATTCGACCGAGGCCGCATTGTCATTCGAGGGCGAGGACACACTCCCATTCGACTTCGAAGCCGCATTGCCGTTCGAGGGCGAGGAGGCCTTACCCTTCGAAGAGTCCATTCCATCCCTACAGTACGCCTGTCTCCTCGAAATCGGCATCGACACTGAGTTCCTCGACCACGACCCACAAGTTCCCTCTGAGGCGCTCACCGTCACGCTTACTAGCGTCTGCGGTACGACCATTGAGACCCTTCCCACCTGCGACACCGAGGACCAATCTATCGAGACCGACGAGATGGAGGCTGCGCCAGTGCTGCTGACTAACGTCGCGCCTACTCTTTACGAGCTGCCGCGCATCCCCATCTCGGTCTCCTTCGACTCTCACCTCGGGCGCCAGGCTCTCAAGCCCTCTGCCGCGGTCCACGCCAGCGTGTCCTTCAAACCGCTCCTCATCGACCGCACGTACGACGCTCCACCTACAAAGGACGACGGTGCAGTGACAACTACCGGCAGCGCTGTGGCGACTACCCCGGAACCCGAGCTCAACACAGAGCGAGTGTTTGTTCCCCGGGCGCAAGCACCCTCGTTCACACCTCGCGCCCACGTCCCACCGCCGACCAAACTGTCACCGGAAGCCCGTCCTTTCCAGTCTCCACAAGCCAAGCAAGCTCCCCCGGTTTGCCCGTCGACGCAGACCACGGCGCCGCCTACCGCCTCAATACCGCCTATTCCGCCCCAGCCGTCGACGAGCACGCCACCGATGCTCCTTCCGGCGCGACACTCGCTTCAGAACCCCCCTCCGTTCTGGGCTCCAAGACCGGTCTTCCTCCCGAACGCGCAGGCGCCAACATTCGTTCCTCGCGCTACCGTGCCGGTCTTCGCTCCTGAAGCTCAAGCTCCGGTTCAGCCGTCCTTCCAGCCTAGGGTACAAGCACCGGCTTTCGTCCCTCGAGCCCTTCCACTCCCGCCCCCTCCAGTCTTCGCTCCTCGCCCAGATGCGCCAAGCTTCGTCCCCCGAGCTCAGATACCCGCCTTCATCCCCCGTCCGCAAGTGCCGGCATTTATTCCCGGCGCCGTGGTCGACAAGGTCGCGTCCGAGGAGCCAACTCCCGCTGAACATCCTGTTACAACCGGGGAGACCGATGGGGACGCGGTTGAGGGTGACGGCGAGAACGCCGGGGACAAGAACAGGACGAAACGTAAGAAGACGCGGCGGGGCGGGAAGCGGGTGCAGAAGCAGCGGCAACGCAAGCAGGCGAAGATACGAGCTAAGGCTGAGGCGAAGGCGAAAGCACAGGCCGAGGCGGGGGATGTGGTGACGGTACAGGACACTGTGGGTGTCGCTGATGCTCAAGCCGCTCCGAAGTGGTCTTGGGCGGATGAGATGGAGGCTGCGGAAGACGGGTCCGAGGACGAGGACATGGACTCGGAAGTAGAGATCATCCTCGAGCCTGCGAAGGTGGAGATCGTCGAGATGTCGGGACTCCTTGCGTGATCTTCATATACGTATCGTTGGTGCTCCATATACTTATATAATATAATCCTGCATTTTTTTAAATCTTGACCCTCGGACGTCGGAGAGATTGATCTCGCTACTATGCCCGAAGGCGAATGGTATTAGTAGATCGATACACCCAGTCGACCCGATGATTTCTAGATACAGAGACGTGAAAATAGGTATACAATGCGATAGGGATCTCAATGATGAAAGATTGACAGATAATATACGAACCGAATCATGGGAACACACCCGGACAACCGCCAACGACCTACGGACCGCGGGTAACCCATCACCTCTCGCTGTACGTAGGGGGGACGTCCGACAGATCAGGCACGGTCGACGGACCCGCCCCCGCACCATCCCCACCAAACCGGATGCCCGAGTCCGCATGATACGTCGTCGGGGGCGGGACGGACAGCACGCCCGCCTGCTCCGCCTTGCGTCGATGCGCCGCGGCGGCGGCGGCCGTGGTGGCGGTCGCGTCCGAGCCACCCACGCTGCTGCTGTCGTGGTACGTGCTCGGCGCGTACGCGTACGCTGGGCCAGCGTGGTGCACGCTCGCGGGATAGCCATATCCGTACCCGCTGACGGACTCGGGGCCCTGCGAGGACGACGCCTCGCTCGACGCGATCGTGGTCTGGCGGTGCGCGAGGAGCGCCTGGCTCGAGGCTTGCGACGCCGGGCCGCTGCTTGGCGTCGTCGTGGGGATGCCGACCTGGTACGGGTCGGGCTTGGCTTCTGCAGCGGGGAATCCGAAGTCGTCAGCCACTGTTAAAGGGGGGGAAGAAACGCGCGCGTGAGATAGGGACCGACCTGTCTCGCTAGATAAGATGTCGGTGATGTTACCTGGGGCGTAGAAGAACGCGCGCCCGCCCTGCCGCCGCGGGCGCACGAAGACGTACCAAACCGCGAGCGCGATGAGGACGAGCAGCGCGGTGCCGCCGACGACCCCACCGACGATCGGGCCGACGGGCGGGCCGCTGCTCTTGCTCTGCGAGGCCGACGGCGAGGCGGTGAGCCCGTCGGAGGAGCCGAGGATGCCGGACGCGTTCTGGCCTTGCGCGATGATCTGCTGGCCCTGCGGCTGGCTCTGGTTGCGGAATCCGCCGTAGGCGACGAGGTCGAGCGCGAACGGGAAGTCGTCTGTCTGTGCGTCGATGGTGACCGTGATGGTGTGCTGTGTGCCCGCGTTGAGCGGGCCCGCCTGGAAGAACGGGTCGTCGTTGCCCGTCGTGACGGTGACGCGCGTGGGCGTGTTGCCGTCGAGCGAGACGGTCACGTTGGGCGGATTGAGACGCTGTGTAGGCGTGAGGTCGGCGGGGATGGCGTTGTAGAGGAGCACCGCGAGGCCTAGCGCGAGGAGGGTGAGCAACGATGGAACGTGGAGAAACAAGCGGGGACCCCGGGCTTACCGGTGAAATTCATCGACGCTGAGCTGCCTACGACGCCGATGGAGCCCGTGTCCATGTACGAGGCATTAAAACCGCGGCCGAGATGCGCCCACTGTCCGTTGTAGGTGATGGAGTTGAGGTCCGCATCGTCTGCGGCGTAGACGATGAGATCTCCTTCGGTGAACGAGTCGGGCATGTTGGCGAGGCTGATTAAATACGAAGCTGAAGTACTACGATAACTCCGCCGCGTCGAGGGTGTCCAACCGTGCTGGGCCTGCCAGGAGCAGCGTACCGAAGGATTGTAGTAGGACTGGAGGGGGCGTCTCGGGGGCGGGGGCAAGGCACTTCCGCGAGCGCGCCCCAGGTTGAGATGCTTTTGTACTTCCGGTGTCGGTCGGGTTACTCCCGACGATGTTGGGCCCGTACATCAATGAGTGGCCCGGCGCTGTAGGTTTCAGCGGTGTGGCGCTCGGTGGAGATCTGAAATTGCAGATGGAAGCGAAGGTTCAGCTGTGTCTATCCCCTTTTAATTTGCGATGCGGTCGTGAGGGACACATACCTCGGTGTTTTTATGCCCTGTGTTGCCCACTCGGAGATCGTACCTGTAAACCTTCTATCCATCCGCACTAACAACACTTCATCGTCTTCAGCCCGAAGACCGTCACCGGTGCTAAGTGTGAGTTTAGATGCGAGGTCCCAGGTATGCCGGAGGTACCCGGGATGGTGATGAGACATGTCGGCGAATAAGACAGCCCGGGGAGAGCTGTACGGTGGAGGTGTCAAGCTACAACTCGGCATGTACCCCCAACGAGAGGACCTAGATTCTCCCTGTGTATTTTAATACCCGGAACCCGGAATCCGTCGCCAGCCTCATAAAGGCTAGCAACTTGTCCGCGTTAACGTACGGTATTTCTGAGCATGACACAGCGTATGAATGGAGGTAATGCGAGATGGGTGAGTAAGTACTAACCTTGCTAGAAACTCAGTGTCGAACAACAAGGATATCCCCATATGGAATGTACAGCTTTCTGATTCACCACATACCGCCACCAATCAAATCGGCGACAAGCGTACTATTTGATCGGCGTGTAAATCAGCTGAGCCTTCATCGATTTTGATTCTTGGTTGTCCAGCGACAGGGCTGAATAAAACACATCTTGAAGCAGGGCCATGGCCCCCTGCAGGAGACCGCGCCGAGGTGGATGAACAGCTTGTTAGTCGTGGCGGGATCTGGGATCCACTGGCCGGTTCGAACAATACGAAGGCGATGAGTCGGAGTTGTGCGGACGGGAGTAGCCCAGCGTGGGAGCCTTCGTCAAACGGAGCAAGCCAATCACAATCCTCGGCATCCTACGCGACCGTAGCGCCGTAGCTTTGAATTTCCTGCTATTTCCTATGAACTTAACGCCACCGTTAGCAGCCAGTAGATCATCTTTCGTTGCGTACATACGTAGCTCCCAAAAGACAATTGTCAATGGCGCAATACCGCAATTGCATCGAGAACCGTAATGTCTCCCGCCTTCACTGGAACAGGCGACAAAAGTTGTACGTACAGCACACTGGCCGATGAAGCATATTTGCAGAGCCCCGTTAATATTTCTTTGTAGAAGGAGTGGTGGTGTGTGATTGCCCATTGAAAATGGGGATCGTCGCCGAGAATCTGGTGCTGGGTCCTCCTCGCGGTTGAGGGTACGTGATCTATCGAGTGGTGGAAGGCGAGAGCAACCACAAGTCGTCCGCCACGTCCTATGGCGTCATCGTGCTCTTGGGTATTTGGAAGCTTTCGGCGGACTACAGGTGAGATGGGTTCCCAAAAATAGGCTTATTATTCTGACATATATACCCTCTCAAACAGAGTCAATGGTGGAATCAGCCTCCCAAAAAACAATTGAACGTGACATAACGCGAGACGGTGAAAGCTCTCTAAAAACCGGAAGGCGGTCGAGTCATGACACTACGATACTTGCAAGTCTGACCCACATCTTCATTGTGACCCACTTGCATCCGAAACTAATCAATCCGTTAGAGTGCAGCCTCAGCCTATCGTCTCGAGGCAATATGTGCCTTGATTATACCGGATCCGTGGATGCTCTCTAGCACAGCGAGAATATTGCTTCCGAGGCCACGATGATTTCCAGGCGACTCGCTTCACTCAGTGCGGTACTCGAACTTTGGGACCATCCACCGGGGCCCGGGTGGGTACTACGCAAAGGTCCAGGTATATAAGGCACACATGAGCGACATCGAGTGGAAGCACTCCCTCGACACACCCGCACTGTAGGCCGGGGTGCCACGTCACACGCGCATTTTTAGCCTCACCGCATTCGATCATGAAGGTTCTCATCCTTGGGTAAGTTCCTGGTAATGAAGGGTTAAGAATAACTCTTGTACGTTCACTTACTGTTGTCATCTGCAGTGCAACTGGCTTCATCGGCTTCCCGATGGCTCAGGCGTTCGTCCGTGCGGGCCATGTCGTATACGGGCAGACCCGCTCTTCTGACAAGGCGAAGCGGCTCGCGACAGAAGAAAGTGAGTGCAACCACCATCTTTGTGTGTATCATAGATGGTCAACAAACCACCTCCAGTGATCCCCATTGTTTCCGAAGTCAGAGACACCGCCGCCTATCTCCCGCTCGTCGCGTCCCTCGACGCCATCATCGACGCCGTCGGCGGCCCCGAAACCAACGTTCTCTCCGAGTTCCTCCTTAACGCCACCGCCGAGGCCGTGCAAGCCCATCGCCCGTCGCACGCACCCAAGCTCACCTACATCCACACCTCCGGCACATGGGTGCACGGCGAGGACCGCGCAGACATTGTGTGCGATACGACGCCGCTGACGCGCCCGATCGCGCTCACGGCGTGGCGCCTCGCGCAGGAGCAGCGCGTCGTCGCGAACCCGCACGTGAACGGCATCGCCATCCGCCCGTCGTTGCTGTACGGCCGCTCGGGCTCGCTCCTCGCGCCGTTCTTCCGGAAGGCGTGCGTCGAGCGCCGCGCCGAGTGGCCCGGCACGCCTGGAGGCCGGCTCGCGGTGGTACACGCGGACGACCTCGCGGAGCTGTATGTGCTCGCGGCGGAGAAGGCCGCGGTGGCGAGGGGACAGATTTTCGACGGGTCGAACGACGTGACGGAGAGCACGGACGCGTTTTTGCAGAGGCTTGTGGAGGTGTCGGGCACGGAGGCGCCGTATCGGTTCACGACGCCCACTAATTGTGAGTATTCAAGATATTACACAGGACGTTGCATTTTGTCTGCTTTTATTATACATGACATTGCAATGATCGACGTTTAGCGCTGCTAGGCGCCCATTTTTGACGCCCATCTGACGCCCTCCCGTCACGACCGCTACTGGCGCCCAGCTCAACGACATTGCAATGTAAGCTTGACTACATTGCAATGTCTCTCACACGGCCGTTCGCTCTTGTATCCGACTCCTCGCATGCGCGAGACACTTCCAAACATATTTTCTTCTATGAAACATCCCAGGTAATGCTCCGGCCGCGCGATTCCATCCCCAAAAAAATCTTGGGGATGGTAAACAAAAAAGCTCGTGTCAGGGATCGAACACACCTCGTCTGACGCCCGCTTAAGCTGCTGACCGTTTGACCACAAGGACTTAAGTGATTGTGTATTAACCAGGCTTATATCAATGTACTATGATACGATACCCCAAGCTTTACTAACCGAAACTCCCAGCACGCCGGAGTCCAGATCTTGTGCGTCACCATCCGGCTACTAGATGTCTTCGTGCCTAGTAGCCGGTATTTGCCCCACAGCCCCGGGTTCCCCACATTCACTGAGCGCGGCCGTTGATCGCAAAGCAGGCTGCGTTATACTAGTTATACTACATACTACTTGAGCCCACGCCAGGCGCCTTACATCTCCACGTATATCATACGGTCATTTCCACCAGTGCGCCCTGTATCATACGGCCCACAAGATAGATCCCACCGCTTTTCTACTTACGAGCCATCGCCTTGCGCGTGCCATTCGCCACCGGCGCCTCGAGGCCCACTCTAGAAGTTGTCGCAGCCTGCGTACGAGAGTGGCTGTCTCCAGTAGTCTCAACACCGGCGACAGCGACGGGGGTGGAGCCACCAGAGCGTGCTCGAGATCCGTCGGGCAGAGTGACTCGCCCTGCTATGGCCTGCCCCCGCGAACCACACTGTGACCCGGTAGCAGCGACCTCTTGTCCGGCAGCAGTGTGCCGCACGCGGGCATGAGCGCGAGGGCGCGGTGGAGCTGGGGAAGAGAATGATGCGGGAGTAGGAACCACGGCCACGGCTGCGGAAGCAGAGTTGAGGATGGCGGCCTCTCGATGCGGCGATGGCGAGGCAGAAACGAGTGAGGGTGCATGCACGGAGAGAGGGGTAACAGGGGGTGCTGGTGGAAGCGAGGGAACCCCGGGTGACATGCTCGCCGCCGCTGCTCCATCTGTTGCGTCCACGGCCGACCCATCACACCTGAGATCTTCAACCTGCGTCTCACTATCCTCGGATTCAGAGGCGGGCGCGCTGCATCGCTGCTCTTCTGCACCACGCGTGTTGCCCGCACCCTTCCGCGTGGCGCCCGTTGAGCTCGGGCCTGGCATCGCTCGCGTGTTTGTGGCAGTCGACTTCACTATGCGTGTGCTCACTGCGATATTCTTCGTGCCTTTCCCCTTCGCGCCTTTCCCCTTACTCCCACTTCTCTTGTTTCCCCTCTGTCCCCCGCCATTTTGTTGGAGGCCTTGTCCTTTTTCTTCCTATCCAGGATTGCCGCCGATTTTGTGGCCCGGGTTTTCTTCTTCGCCCTCGTCGTCTTTTCCTCCTCCTCCTCCTCCTCCTCCTCCTCCTCCTCCTCCTCCTCCCCCTCTCAGCGTGCAGTGTATTAGCGATAGCACTTGTAGGTGGCTGCGTCTGCCTCCTCTTCGCACCGGCCACATGGAATACTCGTGATCTCCTGCCACTTCGCATGTGTGGCCAGGAAGTCAACAAAGACAAGGCCTCCTGCACTGTTCGAACGCTCACCGGGCTTATATGCCCAGGGTGTACCACAGCAGCCTGTCGCCCCAATCGACCATGTTTAGATTAAGGGAGAAGCGCTTTCGGGTTCGCGACAGGTCCGCTCTGGTACTCGCAAGGTCTGGGTTGGTGATGACGGTGATGGGCGGGACGCCTAGATAACGGGTGCGCAATGTCGCGCAGGGGTGGTGGCGTGCCGCGGAGCCCACGACGCGAGACAGTACGTGTCGGCGTGAGTACGACGCGTGTATGAGGGCACGAGACTGAAGTGACGGCGCGAACGCGGTCGCACAGTGGGAGCGAGTGAGGGCGCGCGCGCCTAGGTAGTCGTGAGCCCGAGTTCACGACCTAGGAGCCGCGGCGCAATCCGGGGGGCTTGTGTGCGGCGAGGTGGATGCCTTGGCTGGGGGCTCAGGTAACCCAAGAGACTGGATAATTTTAGTATGATACACACTCACTCCGAATCACACTCACTGTGTGAATGGAATCCGGGAAGCACGCTTCGGCATGAAGACGCAGTCGCATCCACCTGTTAGCTTGTCTGTGTTTCGAGTGAGCATCAGGTTAAGGTAGCTAGCGTGCCACATACCTGCACGCGGCAGCCCGCGTGCCCGCACATTCGCTGTCTTGCCAACGTTGTGCGCGTGCAAGCCACCTCCCTTCGAACATGGTGAAGAAGGTCCATGTCCGCCACATCTCTTCGCGTCGGGATGCGACCTCTTCCCCCCAACGGGATTTGAGCGCACTATGTCTAAACCAATGTGTGTGAAGGGCTGCGGGATACATTAGAGCAAATAACATGGGCGATACGCTCGTCGCAACATACAATCTTTTACAAATTTCTTGAGTTCTTCCACGGACACCCGCTCAACGAAGTCGAAGTTCCCCCAGATCCAGGTGGGGAGCCGGTAGCTGTCTCCGAGCTGTTGCTCACCTATGAAGAGTACAAAAGGCTTGCAGTCTTCATCACGCAGAACCTGATACTTTGGGTCATCGGCCTCCATCCCGAGGACGAGCAAAAGCTGGCGCGTGGCCCGATAGCACTCCTTCGCGTCGTCCGTGACCTTCTTCTGCTCTTGCAGCCGTCCATCAGCCTTGCGCGTGTCGGTGGCGTTGTTGGCCCTCTCGCGCCGCACCTTGAGGGACAAGTAGGTGCTGAGATGGAGGCGCAACAGGTCCAAAGCTTCGTTCGCTTGGCCTTCGTGCATACTGCGTTCTATGCGAACCAGCTCAGTCATTGCCGGGTGCCGTCTCACCGCGCTGTGATAGTCTGAAGGCAGCGGGAAGTCCATCTTGTTGATGACGTCGAGCCATAAGGATATAGTTTCATCGTCCTCGGAGGGTACAGACTCCTTGCGTCTCTTCGCCTTCGCCTTCGCCGCCTTGGGCGGAACCACAGCCTTGCCCTTGGAACTCCAGAGCGATATGCCCTGAGTCATGTCATCGTCAATACTGCGCGCTGGGAATCCTTCGGGGTAATCCTCCGCGCGCAAGCTTGCCAGTGCGGTTGCGATCGCCGACTTCACCCGGACGTCGTACTCCTCCTTGCACGCTAGTACATCCTCTCGGAACTTCTGTACAGTACCTGCAATCACGGTTCTTGCCTTCTCTGTGCCATCGTATTCCGTCGCTTGTTTCCGCAGTTTTTCTCTGATTATCTCAGTTAATAATAACATCTCAGGTGTAGGCGAAAACGTACTGTGTCACTCGCAGGCCAATGACGTTGGCCACGACGCTCACGTCACCCACCCGTTCGGGTGTTCCTGAGATGAGCGACTCCGCATTGAGTTTATCCGCGATCGCCTTGGAGGACAAGACTGGACACGGTTCAACCTCATGTGGCCGTTCCTAGCGAACCTACTCACCGGCTTCCTCGTTGGGCTCGTAAGGGTTGTCGAGATTGTCGTGCTGTTTGATATCAACAACCTTGTTCTTCCACTCGGCCTCTTCTTTTTTCCATTGCTTCAAGTACACGGGGTCGATGGTCGCTTCTGCCGTTGCCAGGTAGGCATCCGCTTGGGCATACATCTTCTCCACGATATCAAGTTTGTTGAGGAGGTCAGTTACTGTCCAGACAGGTCATTGTCAACAAAGATTACAGCGTGAATGCCTCGGCGAAGACTCACCCATGCTGTGTACTCACCGAACGTTCAAGTCCGAGTAGTGGGCATTGAGGACGTCGTGCCGATGTCCCGCAGACATTTCTTTCGTGCGGTGCGCTATGGCATTTGTGATTGCCCAGATACGCTCAAGGGGCTCGCCATCCGTCATTGCCGCGCCGGGAAGAAAGTGGAGGGAGTGCTTGTATCAGCATGTGCCCTTGTGCATGCAGAGGTGATACTTCCCAACTGCGGCAACAAGGTCCGGCAGCTCGGCGGAAACGATCGAGTCGAGGTCATCTAATACGACACCAAACGTTTTCTCGAGTCGGCTCCGCAAGTTTTTGACGTACTGACAATGAATGTCATACGCTCCCATGATAAGCAGCAGTACGAGGTAGTCCTGTAGAGCGGAAACCAGTGCAAAGTCGACATAGCGGTATCTGGACCACTATGAGCATGTCAACTTAAGATGAGATCGCGAAACGCACTTCTCTGCACCAAGGAGATCGACGATAGACCCTGGAAGCATAAACATGTGCCGGCAGGTGAGGGCGACTACACCTGACACACGCCCTTTGTACTTGCCAGTCCCCATGGCGTCGAATTGGTTGCAGGTTGAAGTCTGTCGAGAAATGAAGAGCTGTACCAACCCCTTGTGACGCCATCCATACCTCAGCTGGCTGCACGGGGGCTTTCTCGAGGTAGGTCTTGAAATCCTGCGAGTTCACAAAGTAACCCGCGCCTTCGCTCAGAGCGACGTCGTCCTTGTCTGTGTTCTTCATCTTCAGACCGAGCTGGAAATTACCATCGATAGAGTAATGCAGGGCGTCAAGATACCTGCAGGGGGTCAGGAACGGTAACGTGGTTGAAACAATGCGTCGGGCATTTGTGACACACCTGTGTGCGGGGTCGCGTTCCTTCCACCCAGGGCGCATGTTAATTCCTGGTTGAGGGCATGCGGGACACATCACCGTCAAGTCTCCTCTCTTGGCGTGTTGCCCCGGACACAGGCCCGCACGACGGCGTGCAAGAACGTGAGTAAACTCACGGTTGCCTGTGTTGAACTCTCTGTATCTGTCCTAGTTCCAATGGTGTCGTTAGATGGCAAACATATCCCGCACTCAAGAGCCTACCTTGACATCTTGTGGCGCAACTCCATCCGTCTGTCTTCGCAGATACCCAAGGAAGTCGTGGATGTTGACCTGCGCCTGCAGTTCTAGGCTTTCATACATCCGCATGACGTTCAAAGTCATGGCTGTGGACGGGGCTACCCATGTCGTGGGCCAACATCCATACCGGATGAGCTGCTGCGCTTCGGGTGCCGACCCTTCACACTTGCAGTACTTGACGGGGATGTCCATGATGCCATGCTCGTGGATGATAACCATCTGCTTGGCAGGTGAATTGTTGAATGGGCATCCTCGGCCATCGTGGCCGAATCACCACACGAAGCCGACGTCCGCCAGGGTTTGCTTCATCCAGAAGCCAAGCTCTTCGGCCCACCTCCAGATGCGGTCGAAGGGGTGGTTCCTATGCGACGCAAGGATACAGTGCACGCAGGAGGGCTTAATGTCGTGGCAGTCTTCGCAGCGAAATAGTGTTCGATTCGCTTGATGTTTTGATTCGAGAGGGGCCTTGCACTTTGGACACGTGTGAAGGTCGTCTGGTGGAGACTCACGTTCATCGATGCACCTCTGTGCGTCCGCCTGGTAGTGTCGCTGGAATTCCGACATCTTCGTAGAGGGCTGAGTAAAGAGCGTGAGCACGGTCACATCTGGGGTGGTGATACAACGCACCAGATGAGCCTCACCTTTTGTACGCTCTTCCTCGTCCTCGATATCCTCAGCATCACTGCCCCCCCTCGTCCAATCCTCACCACCCAATGACCGCATATCCGCCTCGTCGTCCGGTACTTCTTCCACCGTCGGTGCTGGCGGCCACTTGGTCGTCGATGAGGAGCCCGGTTTGAAGGATATTTCACGCGCGATATGTCCTGCGGATGGTGTCCGCCAGCTCCAACCTCCTGGCGAGTTGAGCTTCGAGGCTGCATTGCCGAATGGTGAACGCGCCGTAGAAATGAAAGATTCACAGGGAGGAGCTCCGGAGGCCTCGCTCAGGGGATGAGCAGGAGAGTCATCTAGTACAGGCTCATCTACCACCATTTCGTCGTGACCGTGAAGATAGGGGGGTGCGCTGCCGTCTGTTGTGGTGTCGCGTGCCATAGGACTATGTTCCCGTGCCGCTACTTCCCCCTGGGCATCTACGCTATCTGGCGGCGATGTTACGGCCCCGGGAATGTCGTCGCGCTTGCGATGTGGGGGCGATATTCCCATCCGAGGGCGCTTCCTTGTTACCAATTCTCTCGCACTGGCCATCATGCCAGGCAGAGACCTAAGGGTACGCTTTTTGGATGCTCTGGGTGGCATCGTGAGCAAGGCGGAGTGGGTAGGGCCCGGGGCTAGTTGGGAACTGTTGAAGATGGGGAGGAGCAAAGAAAGGAGCACAAATGAGACCGAGGAAAATTACGCGCCGGGCGATTGACCCATCGGGTTGAAGCGCAACGGGTAAGTGGTTGACACAGTACCATGCCTCTCCACTACAGTTCCTTTCTGCCTTGGTCCCCTTCCTTAAACACTTTCGCCCACAATCTCCCCTACGCCTCTACGTATCAAGCTCCCCCTGCCCGCTGTTCCAAGACGTACACAATCTATGCTATACTATTAGCGGCACATATTCTTCCTGTAGCATAAGGGTACATGGATACGTATTGTACAGCACTGCCAATATATGCGATTCCGACCCCTAGTCGATAGCCTTTCCCACCTCGCGGACGTTGGCAATGTCTACACGTGCGGAGATGACAGGTCTTCGGCCGTCACGTACACCTACCAACAATAAGCAATGAGCAGGCAGGTCCACAAAGCGAAACATGCACGGCCCTATGTACACGTTCCAAGCGGGTCGCATACAGTACAACATGAGCAACAACATGGCAGTGAGCCCAAGACTTACGAAGGGTGATTCTTACATGTAGTGTGCACTCTAAGGTTTGCGTGTCGTGCGTTCCATGTTCCTACTCAGCCGCTAACACCTCAATTTTTGCAGCGTCGTGCTTGGCTGTATGCGTGCGATCCGAGTAGTAGGGGCCCTCTGGACACCAGCAGCTCAGCCCGCAGTGTTAGCCAGCGCACCATCCGCCAGCGTCCGAGGGGTTGACACAACGTCACGCAGCTCTTAGCAGGCATATCGTGGTCACCATGTATCAAATGGAGGGGAGTAGGAGGTTTGAGGGCGATGGGGGGTCGCCGGAGACAGGTATCTCACACTGTAACACATAACGTTGAAACTCGTCAGGTACCTGGCCAGACCGAGCTGCTAGTGAGTTACCTTGCCGTTCATACATATGCTGCGCATCGCCTTTAGGTGCACATGGAGGCGCGGCGGTGATGACTGAAGAAGGGAGCGTGGCGATAGAGGTCGTGGAGCGAGCAGTCAAGTAAAGGCGCCAGGGACTCGGCTCGAAATTCCACCAAGTCCAGCCAACGTCTCCCACGATGGGCCCAGTCACCTAGCCACCAAACACAAGATGAGTAATCGGTGTTCTAAACGAAACTTATCCCCTCAGTGCCATGGGCTTACCCTCGCCATCGGAGATTCATCCACGGCGTTGCACTTTGCAAGGTACAGCTCGCCACTTACACACTCCGCTGTGGCTAGTTATTGCTGCTGGCGAAATTTGCGGTCTCCGCCTTTACTTTGGTAGGTTGATACGACCACGTACCTATGTATCTATCTAATTGAGACCTGGCTGTCATAGCGTTCACTGCGGTATGTAGGTAGCCTGGGTCTCAAGAATGCCTTACTTCCGACGTGTTCTCCCTCCAACGCTTGACGAAATACCGTTGTTGACGGCACAGAGGTATGACAAGGGTGCGCACTGCTCCACAAACTGTCCTGAGGCAGCCCTTCTCTTACCACCCTCGCGTACATCCAGCGCGGGCTTGTTCATGTCCTAGGACTGTGGAGACGTCATCCCAAGACAATCGAGTATACAGCTGTGCCGCCATCATGCGAGGCCATTGGCGCCCGCTGAGTGGCCTTCGCGGGCCCAAATGCCACGCCCAAAATGCTCACGTGATCTACATCTGGCCGTCTCGCTGGGCGCTTCCAGGCCACCGGCACGCCTCGCGGCCCCAGCTGGCAACATACGTCTGTTACACTCCTCTCCTGCACAAGCAATATCACTGTAGAGTCCACACCGGCTATAGTTCTACACTAATCATACGGTACGTTCACTTGCCAAACAGTTCCCCTTCCTCCCATGATTCCTGACGACCCGGTTGATCCTGGCGGAGCCTGATTAACTGCGTGTCTGTCTTCGCCCGTCCTCTGCGCACAGTGCGGTCTGTGAACCCACCGTGCCGGGGACAACACGGTTTATACCGTTCCTGATGCGCCAGTACCCCATACCATGATCTACTCCCTTCGAACGGCGCGTTTGGGCTCGTGCGATAGACACTCACACTTTGTCGGGCCAGATAATACTGGCCCTCTTTACTATGTCAAAGTCGCGTTCGAATAACCCAAGCTGTCCTTCCCATCCCTCTTTGCACGATTCAATGCGATCCCCATCCCTGGATGGTAGGTCGTAAGTAATTGTGCATGTCAAACCGCATTCGGGCGGCTCACCCTCAGCCTGTAGGTCATCCGATAGCTCCATTGACGCTCCATTGGCTTCCCCCATCCGCTCAGCACGCGTTACCCCCCACAGGCAAGTCTGGTGGTCGGACGTAAGGGTTCCCAACCTCATTTATGATACCTTTAGCCCCGTCCCCTCCGACCTATCAGCGCACGCATCAAATCGTCCTCCACACGCCATGATCGTCAAGATGCAGCTGAGGGAGACACGACAAGGGCCGGGTAAGTGATATTATGACATGCCAGACGGATCCAGCCTCACTGATTGCGCGTAGTTCCCACAGTCTGCGGCCCGTTCCAAGGGCGGGTAGCCTCTCAAGGGAGCTTCACACACCTGGTCATGACATCCCCCAATATGTCCTACGTCCCAGAGTATCCCATAGAGAGACAGGTCATTGAGACGTTCGCGGACGGTCGATGGGGCATCAGGGAGTACTCACGATGGCCCCAGGCCCTCGTGCCCGACATGTGGCATGTTCCCTGCATCCCCCGCGAACCTGGAATGTTCGCATCGGAGGTCCTTTTCAAGGACTTGCACCCGTCTTCTTCCTGGGCCGAAGACATCGACACCGGTGTTGCTGGGCTGGGCTTCATCGCGGCCGAAACCCGGCGTGCCCTGGGCGTGGCATCATGGTGGGCTACGTCGCAATACAACTCCATACGCCCTTCCGGGGGCTCATATTGTGCACACGGCGATGTGCTCGTGATGATTGTACAGCAGGCAGTCGAGCGGATGAACAAACTGCCATCTCCTCCAGGTATCGCTGTAGCGGTGGCTGCACATGTACAACGGCTGTGTTTGGAGCTCGCTGGTCTGCTCATGTACTTCGTGCACGTAGAGCCCCGGCTCAACAGCACTGGCGACTATAGCAGCGAGGTGCTTCCGGTGCTGGGCGCGTTCGTCAACAAGGGGACCGCGGCACAGACCTGCACCCGCATCGGACTGCCTACCTGGTTCCTGCAACCGCTCACGAACAAATTGGAAGTGTGGCGGGTGGTGGAGACTCGCAAAGTGCCCGATGGGTTATCAGACGCTCGTTCCCAGCCCCCCATATTTCAGCAAACACAGGCTATCGCTGGTGTTACAAACCTTACTGGGAACTGGCTGCGAACTATGGCCATCTCTGTCTCCAAATTGGCTTGCGGAAGTCGTATTCCCCCGCTCGCTCCTCCGGACGACTCTGAAGAGTTTTCTTCCGGCGAGGAACCCCCTGCGAAGCTTGCGAGGATGCACGACCTCGGAGTCCAAGCGAAGCACTTGCACATGCGGGTCGCATCTTGGCATCCAAGCGTTGGCGTGGGGGAGTCAATCGCACCGCCTCGTAAATCGGCGAAGTTCAGCCCAGGGGGGAGGCAGAACGAGGCAGGTGTGCCCGGTGGGCTGGAGAGTATTGGCGACGGGCATATGAGCGGCCTCGTTGGTGTGGGGGAGACTAGTGACAGTCCCAAGAGCTGCCGAGATCACCCCGAACAGACCCTGAATGCAGACGGCGCGCAACTGAAAAGGAAAAAAACCCGCCGGGACAGGAGGCGCCTCCTGGAGGCGGCCCGCGCAGGCGAAGTGTCTGGACCGGCGATCGTTTCCGCCTCTCAGAGCCACTCTTCGTCCAATGGAGTAGCACCCGACACGCGCTCTGCTCCCCAGCCCTCCAAGTCGCACGCCGTATCTGCGTTCTATTCGGTTCCCGACACGTGGGCCCGGGCATTGGAGGCAGCCTCACCGGTGCCGATCAGTCCGGCGTCTGCCCTCTACTTCTACCCTCCCCCGTTCTTGCTCGACACTGTGTCTGAGGAGCTTCCGGCCTCACCATATGCGCTGAACCCGAGTGCTGCACGCTCAGATGTGAAGATAGCGCGGTACCTCCACAATCTCGTGCGCATCCGCTGGTTCTGCCGAGCGCGCCTCTTTGACCCCTCGATGTCATCCCAGCCGCTGAAGATCGGGGAGTGGCGGGTGGCCCTATCGGGAGATTACCATACTGAGACCCCGATGCCATACGTCGGAAAGGATATCGTGATTCGAACGACGGCCAGAACGCAGGATCCTGGCCCGGCAGGTTTTGTGGTCGTGCCTGGTACCAACCAACAAACCCCGAAACAGCCCAAAAGAATGACTCAAGCGGATGCACGTCGCGCCGGCCGGCGCATGGACAATCGCAAGGTGATCGCCCGGCTGTTCGGGCGTACCGCCATGCTGGCTTCGTATCGCGAGGATATATCGCCAAACTTCCGTGGGCGGCCTGTGTCAAGAAACGATATCCGCACCCGTCATGACCTCCGGCTCCTCCTTCTGTGGGAGAGCCATGAAATCAACTTTCGGGCAGAACTCATGGCTCTGGACACGCTGCTGGTCCAGAGGAGCGACTGGCTGGAGCTGCAGCGCTGGGAGCGCGAGTCGGCGGTGTCGGCGGTATGGGGCCGCCCTGGCTCCGCGGTGAGCATTCTCCCGTTGGACGATGGGTCAGATGCGGAGGACCGGTGGTGCTCCGCCACTTCCGCAGACCGATCGAGGGTGCGTGACAGCGTGGTCAACTTAGTGAAGCTGATGCGATGGTGGCCCAACTTCCCGGACTCTCTCTTGGCTGTCGTCGACGCGCCCAAGCCCTGGAATGCGACACAATGCGCCCAGTTATCTCATGCCGCAGCGGACTTCTACGTCAAGACGTTTGTGCGCATGTACCACAGGCTCCCCATCCCGCCTATCGATGTTCAGGGCTGCTAATCTATACATACATGTACTGCTGTGATCCACTGACGGTGACTGACCGCCGATTTCGGCTTGTACTTTACCAATCGCGCATGGTGGATAAATTGATAAGTATTTCCCATCCATCACAAATGCCGAATTAATTGGCTGGCTGGCAGGGCAGGGCCCTTCCGCCGAAGTGTTCCTAACCGCTCACCTTCTCATAGCGAACCTGTGTCCGCCTCTATGCGCACTGACGGCTGGTGGACGCGCGCCGAAAAGGAGTGGCTCGACCGTCTTCTCGAGTCCGATGCGGTACAGGACAAGATTAGGGCACCATGCAAAGGAGAGAAGAACAAATACGGTTTGGCTGCAGAGTATGTGGTTTGTGAATACAAGAAGTGATTTCCGACCCCGCGCCCTGGAGACACCGAGGAGGAATGGAAAGCGAGACAGAACACTTTCAAACGCAGGAAGGAGAAGGGTGATTTGCCAGATCGTCGCCTTGCCGAGACGCAGCAGGAGTACGATGACCGTGTGGAGAGGATGGTGAAGGTAAGTGTCTGAAATCTTGGGACTTCTCATACCGAAACTTTGCATCAGGACGTCTCTTCGCACCTGTCACAGCTTATGACCGTCAAGCCGCGCCGGCAAAAGGACGACGTACAGCCGAAAATAAAACCGCCACCTCTTGTCTTGCCTTCGCAACGCGGCCCTTGAACCAGGGGCGCTCTGGATATCTTTCAGGCTAGTACTGACGCCCCGCCGCGGGATGGTCTGAGTATTGGTGCGTGGTGGCACCTCTGCTCTCGCGCGTGGGCACAGCTGCCGGAAGACAAGAAGAAAATTTACATTGACCAAGCACGTGAGGAGAAACAGAAGTTCCTAGAGCAGCTGTCAGCAGACGGTGCCGAACTCGAAACGGCACCGCAGTAAGTCCCCCTCCTAAGCTAAATATTCAACACTAACTTTGCCCGCAGCGGTCTGGTGGAGGTGGGACATTTTTTCGAGGACGCACTTACTGAAGGCCACGACAAGGCCGGCTTCAGCGGCCTTATGGTCCTCGGCGGGCCCGATGTCGACGGCGAGGTGAAGGTCTACATGTGAGCTGTATCTGCGTAATCTACAGCTAAATGCTGCTGACTCTCGTCATAGCACAGGCCGCGGTAGGAACCGACAAGACGAGACACTGTTGGACTTCCTGCTGCATCATCTCAGGTGGACCTTCGAAGAATTCACACTAATCTGTACGTTCTGGGCGGAGCAAGCCATGAGCAAGACGCCTGTGCCCGAAGGTGGTGGTAGAGCCATTGAGGAGCTTCTCGCATGTGAGCCCAGGCCATAGGCTTCATCCAGAATAGCCTCACTAAGGCTTCCGATAGCCTACAGGGCTTTGGCCACGGCGTCATCCTCTGACTCGGCAAGCACTCACTCACCTCGCGGGCCCGGGTCGGGGTCTGTGTTATCATTGGCCTGGACCCCTGGCTTGGAGACCCCCACCAACAGCCCGAGCACGCCAGCGCGCTCGCGACCCACAGGGAGGTCAGCTTCCGTTGTACCTTCCTCGGCGGCCCCGTCGCCGGCGGTGTCCCCTATGAGGCACTCCACACAAACCGTCGTGCCACCCACGACCAACGTAGACGATGAGAATATCGATCCACAACTTCGCGGCGAATGCCTGAGCATTGAGACGCCATCGGATGGCAGCGCAGCCATCCGTTCGCAGAGCAGTGACATCACTGACGTAGGCGACTTAGCAGGCGACCCTGACCTTCCTACGACACAGCCGCAAGCTTCTGTCCCTGGGTTCCCTGGCAACCTTACGGCGTCACCAGCTTCTCAGGACCCAGCAGGTATGACGTTGACTGGACCGCTCACTACCTCCAGACTCTGACGCCGCTTCTAGCACGAGCTCCCAACGCGACACAGGAGACTGTAGCGTCGCCGAACGGAGTGAAACTCAAGCCTCAGAAGAAGAAGAGAAAACCGAACAGGAAGAGGATTGCAGTACCAACAGGGACGTCAGGTGTTACGATACCGACCGTGGAGCCAGACACTCTGGCTGCGCGCAGGAGCAGGCGTGACATGGAGCTCAACTGGAGGGAGCGAAGGACAGAATAAGTGTCTGACTCGCAACGTGACCATCGCTAAATATGTGCAGGGTGCTCACGCTTGCGGAGAAGAGCGCGCTTGCATCGAGCCAGAAGCGTACGCACTTAGCGGAGGAGGAAACCGAGGCAGGAACGTCGGATGTGGCTGCGTCCTCACAAAGGGGAAGGGGTGCTAAGCGTCGTAAGACCTGACCTATCAGCGGGGCTAGATCGAGAAGTCGAGTTACATTTCCGGAGTTAATTTTACATTTGTCATTCGGCGATCCTCCAGCAGATCCTGGGAGATTACTTTTGACGAGGCGACGAATCGGGAGGCCGAGATTCATCGGGCGAGGAAAGGCGCTGGACTTGAGGGTGTCGCTCTTCGTGCTCCCCCCTATCGTCAAACTCTCACCAGCCCACCATGCCGTTTCTTCTACATCTGTGGCTCGAGGTAAGCTCACCAATGCCATCCCCAACGGATCTTGATGCCCCGCCAGGACGACAAGATCCCCAGTATCAAAGTAGTCCACGACAAGCCTAAGGACGGCCAGATCAAATGGTCTGACATCGTTTGGTTGCAGGAGAAGCTGCAGAAGATGCCCGACCAACTCATCGAGGTGTGGACGCTCACAGAGAGCCATTGGAGCGTACACCGTGTGTGAGAGGACTACTTCGCGCTGCCCGAAGGGGAAAATGTGGTGCTCGCGCGCGTCCTCGGAGTCGAGCGGTGTGCCCAATTCGGAACAAGCTTAGAGCTTCTCTACGACTACCTCCATCTATCTTCACCGCTGCCCTTCGCCCAAATAGACCTCCGTACCCCTGCCAATGGGGGGCGAGAAGGACGGCTGATTGCCTGGTGTTTTGTAAGGCGTTCTCATCGCTGCTTTGGAACTGGCATTGATGCGCGGATAGGACGGGGACGATCCGATCGTCTACCTCGTGACCCTCACTGACTCGAACGACGCCTACCTCGACAAACTGCCAGGCCTGAAGACGTTGCTCACAGATGGCGGGCTGGAGCAGGTGCACGTCTGGGCAGACACCAACACGGAATGGAGGCTTCACAAGGTGTCTCAGCCCATCGCATTCCCTGCCCGCTGCAACACTGTACTCGTCAAGCGCTTTGATGTTCTCCTCACCATGGGGTTGGGACGCGAGCTTTCCGCTATCGAAAGCGGTGAGCGGGTGGTTCCCTCGGGCGGAGGTGACCGCAACCTTGGCAGTGTAACGTCCCTCGAAATTGTGTCTTTGCGCGACCTTTCTCACGAAAGCGCAGATACCATCAATGAGGGGTGCATTTACGTTGAACAGCACCGGGAAGAAGCGCGAGAGGGGGCTCAGCGTTGGGGCTGTGCAAGGGGGCGAGGGCCATGACGCAGAGCGTCCTGTGAAGGTTGCGCGCGGTCAGGGAGTGGTCTCCGCGAAGGAGCAAGTGGATGTCGTCACTAGTCTTGTGTCTATAGTTGCCGCCAAGGAGGCTCGCGCTTCCGGGGAGCATGTCGAGGGGGATGGCGAGGGGGCATCCCAAACCACTGTAGCCACGGGAGACGTGGGCTTGGACGTTGAGGGGGCTACCACGGCGCCGGAAGATGTGGATCCCGGTGCCCAAGGTCTCGCCTCGGCAGGGGATGTGCCGGGGCAGGTCGCCGTGCACCTCGCCGCCGCCGCCGACAACGACGACAACGACGACAACGACGATGGAGAGGACTGTGCTCAAGGAGAACCTTCATCCGACAGCACCATCGATTATTGGAAGCTATGCGCGGAGGAAGGAGAGGGCGGGAAAAAAGTCTACGACATACGCCTTGGGGATTCTGCCTCGAACCCGATTATTTTGTGAATCGCTAAAATGTATGCGTGCAATATACAGCAGGATATCGTACCGAAAATCACTGATTCTCGGCGGCCACGCAAGCAGCGCGCAATCGGATAGGAACAACCAAGACAGAAACTCCGGCTCACCGCAACTCGCGCGGGGGTTGACTCACCGACGCCGCTGTGGTCCCTCTGGTCGCAACCACCATCTCTCTCATCCATCACCGCACTCTCCCATGATGGCCCCCAAAGACCACTTCAGAGCCTACAACTTATACCCAAGTTTGCGGGGCGAATCCAAGTCCGAGTTCTCACCAGGTCTGCGCAAAATTGTGGCCTTGTATGCGGGGCCGAAGCCGTTGATCACCAGTATCTGCGAGCACAAGGATGAATACAAACCGGCGAGCCCTAGGTCATGGCGACATCGACTAATGTACAAAAAAGGTTTCGCGGGGGCGTGGGTAATGATAGTGAGTGCGGCCAATCGTCCTCGGATTCATTCAGACCTTTCACACCAAAACACAGTGCCCTGCTAATAGGTCACACCAAGTTGCACAGCCCGGTCCCACTCCGGCACATCTGGCAGCAATAGAGGCTTTTAGGGAGGCCGAAATCCGATGCCCTGGTGATGAGGAGTATGCCTGGGAGGCTGCCTACGCTGCGAAGCGTGCGTATGAGGAAGAACATGGTCGCCACCTGCCAAGCGCGGTAGAAATTGCTCGACAGATCGCGCAAGACGAGGCCATGGCCAGGCGCCTTTCTCAAGAAGGACACATGGACGTGTTACCTGTTACGGTGAGCAAGGCGCTCTATTGTTGTATATACCACTCACGAGCGGGTGAAAGTCGCGAGTGGAGGACAACGGGGGTGAGGGGAGCTCCCGCGGTTGGGGACGGTACGCAGGCCGTTTGACGCATGCAGACCGTCAAATCATGGCGGATGCCGCGATGGCGCGTGCAATGGCGCAAGACGAAGGCCTTGCCCAACTGCCGTTTGCGGTACGCCTCAGAAGCGAGCAACCCATCGCTTACTGACGGGCTTACAGAATGTCGGTAACAGCGACGTTGCCGACAGATCACTGCACGACGCCGAGGAAGACAGCGAAGGTGAGGACGTCATAATCGTTGACGATGTCGAGAACCTCCAAGAGGACGACATCGCTCGGGCTGAAAGGCGCGCTGAGCTCGACAAGAATGAGGTAAGCACCGACTGGATGCGTCTATGGGAGTGCCTAAGCTGATCTTCGGGTAGATGGAAATGAGACTAGACCCATACAGAGTGAGTGCGCGTATGACCCGCTTATGTAACGGACATCGACTCACAATTTACTCAGGCAGCTTTGGAGCTGGGCACTGAGGGAAGGCAAGGCTTAGAGGGCTCGACAAAGGTGCCCACAAGCTCAATGAAGGAATGCCCGTGTATCTGACGTATATACCTATAGCGGAACATTGCGCTATTCTTCTACGAACAGGTGAGGGTCCACAACCATGCGTTACACTGTCGTGCTGAAGTGTTCGGAAGTGTCGACGCACGCCAAAGGTATATCAAGTGCTGATGGACAAGAAGCACCAGCTTCTAGTCAAAGATTACCTCATCTTTGAGCAGTTTCTTGCACTCGGACTCGAGTTCTGGGACCTGCGCATCTTGGGCTGGAATGATCTGTGGGCCGGGGTAGAGATCAACGTGCCTAGCTACGTCAGAGGGGTCGTGTTGCGCATCAAGGGTGTCCGGGTCTGCACTGACCTTGGCAGAGTACTGAACGCGCTCGAGAACGACATAGCCAAGCTCGGCTTCTACCTGGCCGACAACCACTGCAAGGCACCCAAACTCACTATACTGAAGGAGCTGAGGATCGCTGAATGGGGGCGGCCCGAGAGCTATGTCAGGGTCGTCATGTGGAACAAGGTGGGTGGCACGAACCTCCTCCGTCTCTTCGACCGACAGGTTCAATAGGATGGCCACAACACCTGCGCTTACCGCAAATTACCCAAGAGCCGCGTGCTTAAGCTGTCGTTGGTAGCTGGCCTCAAGAAGTTCCTCGGCCACGACAACGTCGAGGTGTGGGACCCCGTATGGTCGCAATGGGAGCACCGTGATGTAGACGCGCTGGAGCACCTGAACCCGTTGACGCATACGGTTCTGGTGCGGGTGCCCAACACTCACCGGATGCCCTACCTCGGAACCGAGATGGCGTGCCTCGATATGCCGTTCAGTGCGACGCCCGATTTGAATACGACTCAGGGCATACCGCGCAAGCGAGCTCGAGGGGAAGCGTACTAGAGTGAGTAAGACGTGCCGAACAACATCATCGTGCTCACGCATCAAGCAAGCTATTCAGTATCGAGGAGAGAGCGAAGTCCATGTAAAGAACGGTTCAGCATCAATTAAATCTTTCCCCTCGACCTTGTTCGCGCACGGCTTGATATCACCATTGATACTGTGTAGAACGCTGACAACAAAATGATTGAGCAAGAGCCAGCACCTGTGTGGCCCACCACGCATGAACGTCACGTGCGACGAAGGAGCGGTGTAGTGAGTTAATCGCGCTGGACCAGCTAGTCGTGCTGAACGTCATGGCTTAGGATCACGAACATCGCGAACGGCAAGAGGTCATGTGGGGCCTACAATCCAGTTAGTGGGTTACTTATGCTGCCCCCCACGGCCTTACTCATCTTCTACTCATTCGACACAACGCGCAGGCGAGGTACTTCGTCCTACTGCTCGTTGAGTGGGTTCCATGCGAGCCCGCTACTCGCTGTGCCCGCCATCTATCGTGAACGGCAAAGATGGCGACATGCTCTTGTATGAGTAAGGAAACCTACTGCACACGACAGCCAGTGCGGTGATCGTGGAAGGTATGTATAATCGAGGGGGGGGGGCACAAAAACTGCACAGGCGATGAGCCTGAGGGTCACTGGCCCCGCGCGCATAGAAGTCAGGAGGGTCTCGCGATCCGGTGCGTATTGCGAGGACGCTACGGGGGAAGCTGATAGAGTTGCGGGAGGTGGTGGGCGTGATGCATACCATCGGCATGCGTAGAAAATGACAAAAGACAGATGAAGTGAGTAAAGGTGGCATTGATCACGCGGAGCGCTCACGATGAAACCTAGGTACTACAAGAGGTCCCCTCAAAGTCTATGGTCCGTTCGCGACGAACGGTGATGTAGGAGGGCCGGCTGTTGCGAGCACGGTGCCTCGGTGTATATCGCGCGGTTCCAGCTTGTTAGGCTTCGCGGCGAAACGGTGTGGGACGTTTGCTTACTCAATGGTTAGCAACCGCTCAACGTGAAGTCATCCAATGAGACGGTTCCTGACGGGTGGTAGGGGAGAGAGGGTGGTCGCGTAGTGAGGTACGCGTGGTACCTCGTCTTGCACAATACGACTGATCTGACACCTTGCGCTGGCCGTAAGGTGCGACCAACACCTTCGCTGAGTTAGGGTAATGCCAGCCCATGATGACTGCGATAATGGAGTACGTAAGCCCCCTTCAAGGAGGTGAGGGTGCGAGCGACTGATGCACGGGCGGATGTTCCAGGGCCTTTGCGAGGCAGTGGGGTGTCGGGGCCGGTTGGTGCAAGGCTCTGGCGGCGAGGTGGGGTCCTATATGTGATCTCATGCACGGAAGGGAGCCTGCGCCTTCCCTGCACTTGCGAAATCGAGGACACGAGCATCAACTACGCCGTAGGAAGTTGGACGCGACTGGGGGGTGGCGTCGCAGTTACTACCTTGTCGCCACGTGACCGCGTTGCGGGGTGTAGGCGCCGCCGCACGCTTGGGTACTCTCCTTGCTTGCTACCTCACAGACGAGGCCTCCGCGTGTCCTTTGCCTTCTGAGCCAAGCACGCATGTCCAGACCGAGCGCCTGTCCACCTACTCCCAGCTCTGCGCCCCGACGCACGTATACGTTCGCTCGCGCTTGACACTGGCCACCACATCCTCTGCGTCGCCCCGGTGCCCACGCTCGAATTCGAAGGCCACCGCGTCGACCACTATGCGCACACGCAAACAAACCCAACTCCTCGGCATTAAGCTCATACATATCCAGGTAAGCACGGCCCCTCGTCCGTGAAGGAACTCCCTCATCACTCTACTTGCCACGAACGCGGGCACCCAGGGCCTCATACTCGATATTCACAGCTGCAACCTGGGAGCCCTGAGGAGACCAGAGAACCGTTTTAGGGCCTACAAACTGTCGCTGGGGCGTCCGCGCGCGCTGAGGCGGTTGCACACGTACTCCAACACGTTCCTCCACTCATCGACTGCGTCTCCCCCACCCACCCACCATTGACCCTGGACACCGCAGGCTTCTCATCCACATCAACGCGCGCACATCAGCCATAGACCGCCGCGGCTAGAAGGCCTACCTTCCTGTCTCTATCTTGGGAAGACACAGGCCGAGGTCCAGGAGCCCCTTCCCCTTGACAGGTGATTCGCAGCTGTTGACCTGCCCAAATACGTGGGGCGCGTGCGCTGAGCACTCGAACTAGTCATTCACCCTCGCCTCCCCCGCCGATTAAGCACCGCACACGACTACAATCCTAGAAAAAAGTATGATTGTTGACTTGGAAACGTACAGGGTACGTCCAGCAGCGGGGATGACTCAAGGAGAGGATCTAGCGTTGAACACACATTTTCAGAAACCGCTTGGAGGGTAGAGACGATGGATTACGGTGGATGCACTTCGTCGAGGTGAGTACCCAAGGTGCGGATGCGTAGAAAGCGCGGCTCAGTGGGTCTGCATGGTGCAGGCGATGTGCAAGATAGGGTTTACCTACGTGGAACACCCGGGAGGACGCAAGACTGAGTTCGCCAGTGCTGCCGGTAAGCCCACATTAGCGTGGGAGAAGGTATGTGCAATGCCGAATGAGCGCAGGGGTATCGTAATCAACTAACACGATCCAACTAGTCAGTCCACAAGAGAGGAAGAGTCCCGCGTAAGGCCAAAGCGAGGTACGTAACGGAATGTATGCCTACCATCGGTAAAATTGATTGGGCTATGTTAGGCTGGGCAAAGAGCTTCGCTGACTCTACGGCTGGCAAAAGAACACGTTCACGCTGCACGCATAATACTGAATCCTTGGAAGCTGTATCTTTCTTGGAAACAACCGTTCTGGAGCGTGCTATCTACATACAAGTCTGAAAGTTGGTATTCATCTCGCATAGCGTTATGCTTTCTTGTATCACACGCACCATGCGAGCGTAAATCGGCCCGCCTCTCACTTTCCGTCCTGCACGATATATACGGCAAGCCCGTGGCCCAGTCCAAATTTTGTCGCGCGTTGTGCGCATTGAGGCAGGATATACGCGACAGTGTGGGGCACCTCTTTGGTTAACACGATGATGACTGGGCACGGGATGGCAACGGCGCCTCGAGCCTTCAGACGTGACCTGTATGTTTAATATACATGGCCTCGAGCGTTCGGCGCATACCTAATCAGACGCACTCACCCAGGTAGTTCGCCTCAACCGCAATAAGGCGAACTGTCTTGGGAAGGAGAGAGTGGGGATTCCGCGCATAGGTAACATCCTAGACACCACTACTGCCGGCACGGACGCAAGCTCCGTGGTCTATAATCGTCCTGGAGTGTGAGTAATCCTAGCTAGCGCCGGCATTCCGCGGTGAGTGTATGGGTGTTGTGTGGCGTGGACCCTCGCCCATTCCAGTGGCCTGGTAGCTGGCGTGGGCAACGCCTCATTGTGGTGTCCCGTGATGCACCGAGAGCATCGGCCCTGTGGAAGCCTTATGGTGGCATCTAGCACTGGCCGGCTATAGAGTTGTATGTGAGAAGTGAGAAGCGAGGTACGTACCCAACAGGCCATGTTAGCGAATGGCGGCATGCGTGCACCATGAGGTCTGAGACATGCCCATGAATACCGGTGAATGAATAATAAGGGGAGACGTGGCGCTTAAGTTAATCGTAGTGGGGTGGGTCACCAGGGGCTGGCCATGTACCGGGGAGGCGTGGAGTCCAGCGAGAGTGGGTGGAGCAGTGGCGGCGAGTTGGCGACGGAGGAAGAGCTGTGATGAAGATCGGCGGGGGTGGCGGGGTGCGGGGTCGTCGATCAGAAGTGAGCCTGGGGAGAGGCGGGGCAGGCACCGATGACGTGGCGTAGTCTGGGCGCGTTCGACCAGTAACTTGTGAAAACATAGGTGAGCCAGATACGCACAGATAGTTATATAAGGATCGTAGAAAATCAAGGCGTGGTGGGGAAGTGGTAGCGCACATGGTTGAGGTCTGGTGGGTCCATAGTTCGACTCCCAGCTGACGTATTCTATTTTTGCGATGGATTCAAGGCCGGCCCCTCGCGGTCGTTTGGGCGTCTGGGTGGCAGTGCTTTTGGGCGCTTGTTGACTGATAAACGGGCAACATTGCAATGTTGCCTGATTGGAGCGCTAACACAAGGGTGCTATGGTTCCTTGTCTCCCCTAGGCAGACGATGAATGTGAGTTACGGAGGGGGGGAGACACTCACATACACGTCTGCTTTCAAACGCGCCCTCAGAACCGTAGGGTCCTCGCTTATCACAAAGAGGTGATGCCGAATGATCCGTTTGCCCATACAGAGTATATCCCTTTTGGGAACTCCGCGTATGGTAATTCCAAAAAGGGTATAGTCCCATAAGCACACATACGGCTTTCAGTCTTTGGACTCGTTTCCATCCTCCTCGATCCTCTACGACACTCTAGATAAGCGTCGAGTGATCATGTGTGCAGATTCAACCAGGAGGAAGGTGTTCCTTCAAGATTTTAGTGCAACATTCCCTGTTTATTACCGCAAAACTAGAAGATTCCGAGCCGCTGATCCCTCTCACATATGTACTTACTGCATCCCTGTTCTCGTCCCACATCGTCTTTCTAGAGGCCACAGATATAATAAGAGATATATACTTGAATGTTGCATAAACTCGAAAATCCAATCGATCGTCGAGCTCTGCATTTCGACGCGACATTCTTTAGTTGCCCCGCATGAACCGCAATCCTTGTTCCTATACATAATTCTCAAATTTTTGGAACCAGATGAATTGGAAGGTTGCGCTGCAAAAATGACGTCCTCTCTGTACGACCGGTCTCCCGCACTGGTATCTGGAAGGTAGCAATCACCACAGTACAAGTCCATTCCTTGGATAGACTCGTCTTCGACTGCCAGCATATAATTTCTTGTTCATATGACTCTAATCGGTACTTGAAATATGAATTATAGCATCATAAAAATGCCCCTACTATACTATATTCCAGTGCGTGGTGGAATGAGCGAGCTTTCACTTGCTTTCGCGTCTCTGTAACGCGCGAGACGCGTCGCGCGTACTTGTGTATAGATCTTGACGCGTCGTCGGAGATCAAAAAATGGCTGACAAAGCCAGATGGGGGACCCTACGGTTCGAGGGCGCAATTGAAAGCAGACTATATGGTTCCTAGTGTTCGAGTCTGCGCTGAACACGACAACGATCATACGGCCTTACCTCGGCCGTGCATTGTTAGGTTGGCGGCCACGCAAGGCTGGTCTACTCGATCATTTCAATATCTATTACAACGCATGGAAGGCTTCTGAAGGCCTCTCCTAACTCCTCCTAGGCCGCACGTAGTCCCTTCGTTAATGCTACGCACGTATACTGCCGAGATGGGTACTTGTATGAACGTGTTGGACCACTGTAAACTTTGGTAGATGTATCTCGACGGTACAGGTTTCGGAATATTCAATAAAGTATGGCATTCAACTAGGATTCGTACACATACGACACCGCCGTGATACACCTATACAGAACCCACGTTACCTAATCAACGTACACCTAGATTAATTACCTGCCCAAGCCGTCAGCAGCTCCTCCCCGTCTTCCTCATCATCCTCGCTCCCCTCGCCCTTCATCGGCACCTCCAAGCCCACCTGCGCGAACTACGCGTCGAAGTCGGGCATAGGCATCACCTTATCGAGTGTCTCGTCGATGACCTTGTCCAACGCCTGCTGCACGCGCGCAAGCTCCGCATGGCGCGCGCCATAGTGGCCCTCCACGAACGCGACCTCGCCCTCGGCAAAGAAGTCGGCGTAGTATGCCTGCATAGCGTTCGCGTCGAACACTGCTTCCACGCCGTAGCCGCAACGCCCCCCGCAGCGTGGTGCAGCGCGAGTATGTTATTCATGCCGCGGGCCCGGGGCCTGGGCCCCCGCTGCGCCAAATCTGCACTTAAAGCTCGGGGCGGGGGTGGGCACGTCGTGGTACGGCGCGCAGACGAGGTTGAACGCGCGGATGGGCGCGAGCGCGTGGAAGTCGCGCGTGAGCGTTTTGCCGTTGCCGACGCGAAAGAACGCGTGGAAGAGCGCGTAGTCGCCTGGGTGGAGGACGACGATCGCCTCTTTTGCGTCCAGCACTGAGGGGGGCGGGGGTGCCGCGGGAGTATCGTGCTGTGGGGCAGGTGAGTGAATGGGCGATGGGCTTAGGCTGATGGAAGGGATGAGGGGAGGACAGACCTCAGCTCCATTAAAGACGCGCAGCCGGATGCAGGGTCGTTTCAGCCATGGGTCGTAAGGTGGGCTAATCAGCGCAAAGCTCCGCCTAGAGATGCAGCCCGTATGTTAACATGATAGCGCTGCTGGCAGAAGAGTGGTAGTGCAAAGACTTGCGTACCCCTCCCCTTGCGACACGGACACGTTGTCGATGTCGACCTTATGCTTCAATATCGCCTTGTGGGCGCGGCCAGGGAAGCTAAGCAGCTGCGTGCGCGCGCCGTACACGACGTACGGCTGCCCGTCCTTGCGGCGGTTTTAGACGAGGATGGCGAGCGCGAGCATCGTGTCGCCGTTCGCGTTGTAGTCCGCCGCCCACAAATAGTCCGCCTTGATGGTGCGCCTCCGCGCGGCGACCTCGGCGTCGCTGAGCTCGTCCATCTCATCGTCTAGACAGTGTAACCTATCATTCGGTGGTAATACGAACTTGTCAGACGTAATTTGCGAAAACAGAAGGCTTCGGCCCTGAATGGGAGGCACTCACTCGGAGTTGAAGCGGCCGGCGTGGCTGATCCAGCACCCGATGCCTTGGGAGTGTCCTTTGGCGAAGACGGGACTGGTAGGATACTGCGCGTCCCCGAACGGTTCGGTGGCAAATTGCTTCAGAGCCGGTGGGTGCACAAAGTCGGCGTATTCCCGCTTGTGGCGGCGCTTGTAGTCCGCCCTCTGGCAAGCGGCGTTGCAGTAACGCGCCGCCCTACGAACACGTACGATGATCCGCACCCGGGATGGCGACTATAGTCGGGTTTAACAAGTGCCACTCGGGTGACTGACTTGTAGAGGGAGCACGTCCGGAGGGATACTCGCTCTTGTCACCGCAGAAGGAGCACTGGTGCTTTGAGGAGCGCTGGATACAAAGGCTCTTGCGGGACGTGCGCCGTTCTTCTTTCGAGGCGGCCACTTGAAGGCGCTGCTTCAGAGCGCGGGTGATTTCCAGAGGATCTTCGCCCGAGCTGGATGGTTGAGAGCTCGTCGTAGCGCGAGTACTGTTATTGGATGTCGGGGCCATCGTTCTCTGCGCTAAAACTTGATGATGGCACGCGGTGTTCTGTGCTGAGTATATAGCTAGTCGTAGTACCTCCAGCCCGAGATCGTCTGCGCCAACCTACGGACATTCTAAATCATTTCTGAGGACCCTGCCGCTGTGACGACACAGCACGTGAGTGTGACAGACGCGTCCCTGGCGCGACGTCCTCCAGCGGCCCCCGCACGTACGGCAGACTGCCGCACTGGCCAGTTGCATCCACGAGAATAAATCGGAGCACGATATTTGTTCCAAGATAAAGAAGCATCACACCACCCCGACGTGGCTCACCGCGCCGCGATCTTGTCCGCTAACTCGCCCATGCCGGTCTCCCGCAACCGCTGCACGAGCACGTCCGTGTTCCCCGCCTGCGCGACCTGCCCGAGCAGCATCTCGCCCATCATCTCCATCATCTGCTCCGCCCCCCGCGCCATGTCCGTCCGAGCGTCCCCGTAGTGGCTCCGCATGTACGCCTCCTCCCCGCGCTCGATAAAGTCCGCGTAGTGCGTCTGCACTGCGCGCTGGTCGAACGGCGCACGGAGGGCGTGCCCCCTCGGTGCCTGCGTGCTACTGCCCTCGGCGGCGGTAGTGGAAGCGGGGCCCGGAGGTGATTGGGCGGTGGGGAGCGAGGGAACGAGTGCGGAGGGGGGCGTCGTGCCGTCCCAGGACACCCAGGGGAGGACGATCGATTCGACGCAGTGGAACGCCTCCCAATCCTTCGAGATAGCGTCCCCGTCCCCAACGCGGAATTGCAGGTGCAAGATTGCGAACTCGCCCGTATGCAGTGCGACGATTCCTTGCTCGGCATCTTTGATGTGGGCGGGCCGAGCGTCTTTCTTGACCTGGGACACGTACTTGAGCAGTGATAGCACGATCCAGAATGAGGGTAGCACTCACTTCAATACCGTTGACGGATGCCACATCGAGCCGGGGGACGTTGTCCCAAGGGTCGGTAGCCACGCCCACAGCGACGCGAGAGCTCCTGCCGTATTGCCGTACGTCGGTCAGCACACCCATCGACGTCAGGTAAGCCAACCGGAAACCTACTTGTCCTGCGTGAACTTGACATAGTTGTCGCCCTTCGCCGCGCCGCGCAGAACCGCATCCGTCAGCGCCGCCCGGCTCACAACCTGCGCGCGCGAGGCAAACAGCAGGATCGGGTCCTTATCCTTGCGGCGGTTTTGCACGAGCACCCGGAGCCCCACCAGGCTACGCGCGGCGGCCTTGTAGATACGGATCTTGGTGCGGCTCTCTTCGCCGCCCTGCGTCATCATCCGCTCTTGGCGGGCCTTGTGCTGGAGAGGGTCTATGGCGTCGACGAGAGATTGGAGACTATGCAAAGCGCGTTTCTGTCAGTGGTCGCCCGGTCATTATGAAACGCAGACGCACTCGCAATCGATACGCCCGGCGATGCTGACCCAGCACCCGACGCCGTCTTCATGCCAGTGTGCAAAGACGGGGTGCTGCGGGTACTTTTCGCCTGCGACGGGTTGGATGAGAAAAACGCTCGTCGTCGGGGGGTGCGCAAAACCGGCGCACTCGCGCTTGTGGCGGGCCTTGAAATCGGCGAGCTGGCATGTCTGGTTGCAGTAACGTGCCGAC
The DNA here is from genome assembly GCA_022606255.1 of Trametes meyenii. Taxonomy (NCBI): domain Eukaryota; kingdom Fungi; phylum Basidiomycota; class Agaricomycetes; order Polyporales; family Polyporaceae; genus Trametes; species Trametes meyenii. The sequence goes on along the minus strand of JABYQG010000003.1, from coordinate 1,603,806 downwards.
CTTTGAGTGCAATCGTCAGAGACGGTCTGTGCCCTATAACGGGCGACGGGTGAGTGATTGTATGAGGGCGTACTTGCAGCGAGAACAGCTCTTGAGGGACGCGCCGCCGTCTTTCTTGCAAAAAGAGCATATTCCCTGGGCCTGGCGCTCTTCTTATTTTACCTGGTTGAGCTTGCGGCGCATGCTGGCCATGCCAGCCTCGGTGGACGCCATGAGCATGTCCATCGGGCTGGACGGCTGAATGTGGTTGTATCTTCTTCTACTGGATTGCATTTTGGCGGCTGCCAGGCGGGAAAAAAGGCCTTGATTGTTTGAGTAGAGACTTTTTGCTGATATGTCCTCGTTTGCTGTACTCGTCACCAAGGACAGAGGAGTGTTGGGTCTGGTCCAGACGAGGGAGGCAAGCGACTTTAAGCGCGCGGCAAACGCTAATTAGCGTTACTTCTGTCCACGTGTTGAGTGACCTTCGCGGGGCGTGACCGGGCCCGCGCCTCCGGAGGGATTGGGAGGGTTGACGGCTTGATCGCGTACAAGTTATACAACGACCGTCCCCATGACCGTCCGACGCCCTCCTCGCCCGGTCCGACTGCGTACAATGCCCCTGCTCGCCCCCTCTTATGCGAGCACAGAACACGGCCCAGGCTCGCTTCGGTGCACCTTCAAAAGCGCCGCCGACCTGCGCGGTCGCCGCACCCAGCAGCCCCATACCCACACCCACGCCCTCCCAAGCATCCCATCCGTCTGAGGACCATACACGATGTCCTACGCCTCCCCCATCAAAGCCTCGCTGAACCGTATCGCGTTCGTCACTGGGGCGGGCCAGGGCATCGGCCGCGCCATCGCGACACGTCTCGCTCGCGACGGCTTCGACATCTCCATCGCTGACATCGAGCCCGCAAAGGCCAAGGTCGACAATGTCATCGAGGAGATCAAGTCTTACGGTCGCCAGGCCGTGGGTGTCTTCGCCGGTACGTTTTCACACCCTCGGATTTCCTACGTACACTCCCGATGCCCACTCACCATGATTCCTGTCCAGACGTACGGCAGCCGAAGCAGATCGAGGCCGCAATCGCCGAGACGGTCGACCGTCTCGGGCCGCGTCTCTTCGTGAGCGTCGCGAACGCGGGCGTGACGCAGGTGCGGCCGCTCCTGGAGTGCACACCCGAGTTCATCGAGAACGAGGTGCGGATCAACGTCCTCGGCCTCATGAACACGCACATCTTCGCCGCGAAGCAGATGGTGCGCCAGGGCTTCGGCGGGCGCATCATCGGCGCGGGGTCGATCGCGTCCTACCGCACTGCCGAGAACCTCGCCCCGTACGGCGCGACCAAGTTCGCCGTGCGTGGCTTCACCGAGGCTGCGGCTAAGGAGTGGGCCCAGCATGGGATTCGCGTGAACGGTTGGTTCCCTTTGCGATCTTTTTATTGAATTGTGTGCGATGGCTCACGTGTATGATGGCGCAGCGTACGGCCCTGGGATTGTCGACACGCCCATGTGGGATCACATTGACCGTGAATTGGCCAAGATTGTACGTACTACGTGGGCTTCGGGCTGCCTCTATGCACGTTGACAAGCCGCTCTCGCTCTATAGGAGGGCATCACCGTCGGCGAGGCTAAGGCGAAGCGCGTCAAGCAGGACATCAAGCTTGGACGCATTCAGGAGCCCGAAGACGTCGCGAGACTCGTTTCCTTCTTGGTTTCCGAAGAGGGCGAGTACATTACCGGTCAGACTATCAAGACCTGTGGTGGCGCCTCTCTTTAACGTGCCTCTCGACGGCCTGGGCACAAAATTGAGACATAGGAGGTTTGGGACCTCCTTTAGACCGATAGAGGCGTCCTTGCGAGCGTGGGGAGGCTTGGGAATCCCGGGGCGGGGCCGGCGTGCCTGCGTCTATCCTCTATCTGGGAAACATTTGGGACTAGGTGCCGGTGTCAGTGCCGGCGTCGGTGTGCTGTCCTAGAGGCGTCCGTTTGTATCTATGTACACTAATGGTTTGGTTCGGATTCAAGAACATCATTGCCTATCTATGCAAGTCTGTTTGAGCCGGTGTTCCGTCTGTTTGACGACTCGTATCGCGAGCCCTGCTTCGATGCGTCGCTTCTCGGTGAGCGTCCGTCTATGTGACGCTGAACTACATAACTCACACCACCTTTTCAGGGCCCGTTCTGTAGCGTTCAATCCTTCCCCGCGTCGACGTCGGGTACACGGAAACGGGCGGGCGTTATCCTTATCTAAATACCCCGCATTTATCTGCAAGCGCCGGACGAGCTTATCGTATCAGCGGAGGCGACTTATCAAACGACGGGCGCCACCCCGCGCTCGCCCACATTTGGCCCTGGCCACCTGCCGCTGCATGGCGCTCTCGCCCCGCACCCGAAGTTTTCCAGGCCCCCGCGCGAACGGTTATATACCCCCGGGATAAACTTTGCACGCCCCCCCTCGAGCTCGCTCTCCTGCCACGGCCCCCACCTACGTCGGACGACCGCTCGCGCTCGACCGGAGTCACCGACGCCGTGCAACTTCGCCCCGAAGACCCCACCGACGATTAGCGACACCACGCACGCGACAGGATGCCAGGGCTCTCAATTGTGGACAGGGTGTCCGCGTACGCGCGTCCCGACGGGTGGGTGCTCGAGCCGACGCCGTCGACGTTCGCGCCGAACGGGAGGTGGTCGAACAAGGATATGGACCCCGTACCGCCCAAGGGGGTGAGTGCCGCCTATCTCTGGTCGTGTGCGCACGGATGTGCGGTTGCTGACGGTATCTGCCGGCTTCAGAGGACATGGTCGACGTTTAACTACATCGCGTATTGGGTGTCGGACGCGACGAACGTCGCGGTGTGGGAGCTCGCGTCTAGCATGCTCGCGATCGGGCTTTCCTGGTACGTCCCTCTGCCCCCCATCCCTCTCTCCAGCTTCAATTTATCCCTCGAGCTAACACTCACCCTCCCCGCCAGGCGCCAAGCACTCCCAGCAATCGCGGTCGGGCACATCATTATCTCGCTCGTCATGGTCGCCAACGGAACGATCGGTGCGCGCCTGCACGTAGGCTTCCCCGTCCTGAACCGCTCCTCGTTCGGGTTCTGGTTCAGCTACTTCTCCGTCGTCTCGCGCGTCGTGCTCTCGCTCTTCTGGTTCGGCATCCAGACATACACCGGCAGCGAGTGCGTGTACCAGATGCTCAAGGCGATCTGGCCGAGCCTCGCGCGCATGCACAACGGGCTCGCGCCCGGCGCGCACATCACCACCTCGGGCATGATGTGCTACTTTTTGTATTGGCTCATCCAGGTGCGCATTTTCCATGTTTCGGCCAGTAGTCTCCTGGCGGTCGCAGCCCAAGAGTGGTGCAGGCTGACGTGGGCTTGTGTAGTTCCCTTTGATGCTCGTGTCGCCGCAGAAGATCCGGTGGTTGTTCATGGTCAAGGCGTTCGTGGTGCCCCCGGCTTGGCTTGCCATGTTGATTTGGGCGTTCGTCAAAGTGCCGTCGAGCGAGGGCCTGTTTAAACAGCACAGCGACCTCTCAGGAAGCGCAATGTCCTATGCATGGCTGAGTGCCCTTAACAGCGCGCTGGGAATTTACTCGACTCTCGCCGTGAATATCCCTGACTTCACTGTGAGTGCACACTGCTACTTCGCTCTCAGACGCGCGACCGACTGAAATGTTATACCAGCGTTATGCTAAGAACGAGAGAGCGTGAGTCCTTCCCCTACGACACTACACACACGCCCCCGCTAAACAGCTCCCTATAGTCAGTACGTGCAACTCCTCATCATCCCAACCGCCTTCACGCTCGTCGGGTTCATCGGCATCGCCGTGACCTCGGCCGGCATGTCGCTCTACGGTACGGTGCTCTGGGACCCGCTGCAGCTGATCGACCGCTGGGACAACCGCGCGGCCGCGTTCTTCGCGTCGTTCACGTTCGTGCTCGCGACGCTCGGCACGAACATCTCCGCCAACTCGCTCTCGGCCGCGAACGACATGACGGTGCTCTTCCCGCGCTACATCAACATTCGCCGCGGGCAGGCGCTCTGCGCGCTCCTCGGCGGGTGGGTGCTGTGCCCATGGGAGATCCTCGCGAGCGCGCAGGGCTTCCTGTCGTTCATGAACGGCTACACGGTGTTCTTGGGTCCGTTTGCGGGAATTATGGTCGCGGACGTGAGTGGCTTGTCTTCTCGTGGATACGCCGCTTTAGGTCGTTGCTGACGATGCTACGTAACAGTATTGGATTGTGCACAAGTGCAAGGTCGACGTGCCCGCGATGTACGATCCGCACGGGCGGTACCGCTACACGTACGGCTTTGTGAGTGGTTTCGCGTGAATGGTTCCCTTTCCGGTCGTGCTTACGCGCATTTACAGAACTGGCGTGCGGTTGTAGCCATCCTGGTCTCTGTCCCGCCAAACATGCCGGGGCTCATCTCATCCATCAACCCGAAGATCGACGTTGGCGGCGCGATGAAGATTTTTGACTTCGCGTGGCTCTTTGGTGTACGTCATTGCCCAATCGTGATCGTAGAGCGCGTTCGTGTACTGACCCATATCGCCTAATAGTTTTTCACTGCGTCCGTGACATTCACCGTCCTTTCGCTCGTGTTCCCCGCGAAAGAGACGTTCATCCCCGAGGCGATCACAAGCGAGAGCGCGTTCGAGGACGCGCCCGGCAGCGAACGCTCGTCGCACCTTGAGAAAGGCGTCGAGGAGGAAATCAAGGCCGTTGTATAAATCGGTTGGACCCCCAGCCTCGCTGAGCAATGCTACTCGATATGCGAGGCGATGTTCTTTAGTGTTGCCATGATTGTTTGAATGATCATGAATATAGACGTATTTCTGTACTGTATGTAGCATAGTAGACGTTGGATAGGATAGGTTTTGGGATCCGGAATACCAGTGTATTGATCGATTTGCAGGGTCGTCCCGTTCGCGCCCCTTGTCGAGCGCATACTGAACCACCATGGTGAGCAAAGTTGGATATGAAATTTGTCACTTCGTCGTCCCTTTGGATTTGTCGCGGCGCTACTTATGTAGAAGTGAACGGTCGCCCGCGATGACATCGTTTACACTTCCGACTACTTAAGAGTCCCAGCATTCGCGATCGCGACGTCAGACACAACATAGAAGGACGTGCGCTCACAAGCCTCTCGCCTGTTCGACGTATGTACAACGCCCAAGGTCGCTCACGCTCAACTCGAATGCTTCACCAGCGGCCCAATTAACTCCGCAAACCAATTTAGCCCAGCCGCCCGCATGTTCCCCAGCATCCTATCCACCACCTCCGGCCTGATGCAGTCGCGCATCATATCGAACATCTCCACGCCCGCGATCTCCTTCACCCTTACCAGCACCCTCTCCAGCGCCGCGCGCTCCGCACCATACCGCCGCGTGATGTGCGCGAGCGGCCCGCCGCGCGCGAGCTCTGCGTAGTACGCGCTGACCACGGGCTGGTTGAAGCGCGCGCGGAGCCCCGCGGGGGCGCGGTCGTCGTGCCCGAGGTGCGCGGCGAGGATGTCGTCGAGCACGCTGGGGGGCGTGCCGTGCCAGGGCGTAAACGCGACGTGGAGCGCGGCGAGGCGGCCGAACGCCTGCCCGTCGTTTTTGATGTGGTGGTTGTCGCCAACACGGAACTGGGCGTGGAAGATGGCGAAGTCGCCGCGGTGCAGGGCGACGACGCCGTTCTGGACGTCTTTCACGGCGGCAGGGGGAGCTTCTGGCGAGACCTGTGGGTTCGAATGTCAGTGTGCCAGATCTATTGAGCCAGTACGGGGTTGCTCGGGCGACGGGCTCTGCCTTACCGGAACGCCGTTGAGGCTCTTTAACAGCAATCGAGATGCCTTCTTGAATGGATCATATGCGACGCTCAATACTGCGTGCGTATCCCTGTGTATCACAAACGCGATCGTGAGTACTCAACGAAGAAAGAGAAAACAAGCGTGTATGCGCACCCCCCTGCTTGAAACGTAGACACAGTGTCCTTCTCCGTCCTCCCTTCTATCACGTCCTTCGCTGCCTCCCCGTGACTGGTGATCTGCGTGCGTGCTCCAAAGATGAGAATGGGCGTGCTGTCTTTGCGGCGGTTCTGCACAAGGACCGAGACCGTGATGAGGCTTTCTCCCCAAATCGCGTACTGCGCACTGGTCGTCATATCGCCTCCAATCCTGTTCAGACGCTTGTCGGATTCCTTCTCCCCATCGTCCCCCATCGGCTCCAAGAGAGTAGAGAGTCTGCATCAAGGATAAGAAGGGCGGGTGAGTCAATACGAACGGCCTATCTCCGGCACAGAGAGCCGATACGCACTCGCATCCAATCTTGCCAGCTGTGCTCACCCAGCATCCGAGACCCTCGATATGCCCTTGTGCGAAGACAGGCGTCGGGGGGAACTCGTCGCCCTCGAGAGGTTCGGTCAAGAACTCTTTCGTGAACGGTGGGTGCACAAACCCCGTGCATTCCTGCTTGTGTCCGGCCTTGTAGTGCGCCAACTGGCACTTGGCATCGCAGTAGCGTGTGGATCTGAGAGTGGGTTGAACCAAACATTAATCTGCCCAAGGTTCGGCTAAGCCTAGCTGGTAAAGATACTCACTTGCAGAGGGAGCAGCCCGGAAGAGGCTCTGAGCTAGGTTTGTGGCAAAAGCTGCACTTTGACCTGGTAGCCTGGTCGTGCTGATCGACCTTGATCTTATCCTCCTGAATGCGGCGTTCCGCGGCGGCATTTATGTTCTCGACCTCTTTTGGGAAAGGGACCCACTTGGGATCGATGTTGTAGCGACGATGGTATTCTTCCGGCATAAGCGAATACGTGCCATGACTCATGATGGTGCCAGAGACTTGAGGTAAAACGGCTGGGGTATCAAGGGGGACCGTGGAGGAACCTGAGAGGGGGATAGTGTGAGAGAACTTGAATCATGTCGTGGTACAGAGGCTATTAGTAGCGGTCCGTGGTAGGCCAGTGCTTGCAAGGCATGGTCGCCAGATGACCGATTGAATAGAACTTTATGTAAACGAGAACACTTCTTCTCGCTCTGACCATGTGTATGGGTGTATGCGAGTACAAGTATATCGAGCATGAGTGGCAGTCGGCCCGACTGACTCGAGAACATCGCGGACCTTCCAAGTTCGCTTGACTCGCTTTCTCCGCCTCGCGTTATGTCACATTCACGTGCCCCGCGTATGCTTGGGCGCCTGATTCATTCGACTCGGTGACGCCGATGCAGCCTCCGCGTTTCTAAGGCTGGTAAGCACTCAGTATACGAAAGTAACCAGTGATTCGCCTTACTATGGCTCAACTTTGTCCCCTTCCGTTGGATTTCTGAGCGTGTTACCTGTACGCCGAGCACATTTTCGCAATACTCACCAGCAGTATCGGGTCGGGATAGCATGCACTTGAAGGTAGAGGGTAAGCACCATCTCTCAGCGCTCTATCCATCACTTTAGCTTGGGTAAGGTGGGCGTGCCCCTAGAAACAGAGGCTGGAAGTAGCGATATAGGTTCCAATTTTCAAAAACCCCATATCCGCTAAGAGGCCTGACGAAAACTCGCCAAGGCGCAGGGTCCATGTAACTTTGTGCAAGATTTATACGTGTCAGCAGCATATCGTACTCCACACATACCTTGACCAGACGCTCCCTACCGTACGCTCTCCCCTATATATCAGGCTCGTATCAGTGGCTAAACAGGGAAGGTGTCAGCCAAACGCGATGGACGAGTCGTGCAGGGACTAGGCAACGAGCCAATGGGCATCTCGACGCGATCGACGCGCCGACATGTTGACTGTTTTAGAGCTCCGAGGCTGACCACACCCTAGATGTCCACTTAACACCCCTCTGCTCAACTCGACCCCTCCATCTCGTACCTCCACCTCCATCACCTCCACCTCCCGGATCTCACTTTGTCTCGCTGCTTTTTGGAGCTTCCCTGGCTCTCCGCATTCGACGCTGATACGCTCTTGAGTCTATTCTGGCTATCATCTAATGGGGTTCTTACCTTGCGTGCGTGGCTGGAGGAGAGTTGCGAGGATCTGGCTTGTGAACTGGTCTTGATCTTGGGTTCGTCTCTCTGTCTCCCTTTCGGTCCTTCCCTTTGGTTTCTCTCGCCTTCGGTCCTCTCCTCCCTCAAATACTTTGCCGTCGATTCTTACCCTTCTCAGTCGCGCTTCGCTAGCTCCCCCTCCTACTTCCTGTTTCTCTCCTCGCGTTAATCCTTCCACTCTTGTCCTACTTGTCTGGCTGGCTTCTTTCGTCATCTAGTCTCTCTACGGCCTACTCTGGGGCTAAGTGGGCTTTCGCATCTATCAGTGCCGTCTCTTCTGGTTCCTTGTCACTCTCTTGTTTGACCTGTTCTCGCGTGTTCTCCCTGGGTGTTTGTCTCGGCCTTTATGCTGCTTGCTCTCTCAGGTCTGAATCCGTATCTTAGTTGGCGTCTTCTTGCGGTCTTGGCTGTCGATGCGCATACTGGACGTGTCTTCCACCCTTTGTTGATCTCCTCTTGCCTCGTGTGCCTGGTTCTCTGGTCTCCTTTGCTCGCTGCTTCACTCCCATTCTGCTGAGCTCTCTAGTCGGCTTTCTTACTCTCTGTTTTCTTTGTCCCCTTCAGTGCTTATTTCCTAGTCCTCTTTCTTGTTCTTTTTGGTCCTTTTTTGCTCGTCTTTGCCGCTCATCATTTTGTCCCTCCCTCGCTTTTCACGTTTCCTGCATCCGTTTTCACTCTGGTTCTCTTTCGTGCATTTCCCTCGCATCCATTGCGGCAGGGCGGACACCGTTTTCGAGCGGTGTCTGTCCTGGCGCAGACCTTTCCGGGGTGCTCGGGATAAGTACCTTGGGCGGCATCGGGCTCGAGAACTCGATGCCGTCTGTAGGGAAACCAACATGCGCCTTGAGCTGTAATAAATTGATTGGCACAACCTCGAATTCCATCATCAATTAGGCGAAGACTGGGTCTACGCACGCCAGAGACTACTACTAAACCGTACCGTCTCCGACTCGCGGGCTGGTGTTTCAATTTGACTCGTCCCCCACATGAGTCAGGATTCGCGAGTTCGATACCCGCAGTGCCGAATCCTGATATATACCATCGATCATTCACAGCTGAATCGAAAGTCTCACACCTAGCTATACTGTCAACTGCGAACTGGTATTTCGTTCCGAAGACGGTATGCCTTCTTGTTTTGGTTTTTTGAGTATCCGTAAAGCCTAAGCCTGTGCACTAATTGTAGACATGCCGATCCACAAGCTGACGCCCGTCGATGGGGAAGCTTACGACTCGAACAAGAAGCCCCCGCCCTTCGGGCATCCGCTCAAGTATTACTTTGCTTTGGACGACGATTATGTGAACTTAAACCACGGTATGTAAACCTTGTATGTATTCCGTCATGTCTCACGGAGATCAAGCAATACGCTTCCAATAGGATCATACGGTTCCCTCCCCCGGCCTGTTATCTTCGCGGCGACGGAGCTCGCGTACAAGATCGAGCGGAACCCGGACCTCTTCCATAGGATCGAATACTTTGGGGGGCTCAACAAGTCCAGGTAGGTATACATACACCAATTTAACCCACCCGTCGAGTATGTCGTCCCACTCGGGTGAAGTAACATGCATTCACAGGGCAAGTATCGCGAAGCTTATCGGTGCAGAGACAGACGAGGTAGTCCTCGTCCCGAATGCGACCCACGCTCTCAACACCGTACTTCGCAACTTCGAATGGCGCGAGGGAGACCTCATCATCGGCGGTACGCCCCCCCGCCCCCAATCCCCTGCTCGATCTTTGAGTAGAATAGCCAGCCATCTAACGCGCACCGATCGACTACAGCGACGACGACGTACGGCGCGGTCGCCAATACGGCCCTCTACCTCTCCGATCGTTCCGAGCAGCCGCGTCCCACCGTGCTCGCGGTCGACTACACCTTCCCGCTGACGCACGCGCAAATCCTCGAGCGCTTCACCGCGCGCTTGCGCCAGGCCAAACAGGCGCACGCCGCCACTCAGTTCACCGACGTGCCGCCGCTTTCGCCGGGGCATTCGAAGGAAGGGCGCGGGAAAGGCAACAAGATCGTCGCGGTCATCGACTCGATCACCGCGAACCCGGGCGCGCTCATGCCCTGGAAGGAGATGGTGCGCGTCGCGCGGGAGGAGGGGGTGTGGGCCGTCATCGACGCGGCGCATAGCATCGGCCAGGAGGCGAGTGGACCGCAGGAGCGTGTGCTTTATGGAGGAGCGGCTGATCAGTGATCTCCGCGTCGTGTAGCTCGACATCAACCTGAGCGAGGCGCAGCCCGACTTTTGGCTGTCCAACTGCCACAAGTGGCTCTACGCAAAGCGCGGGTGCGCGGTGCTCTACGTTCCCAAACGGTCAAGGGGCAGCTTGGCGGTGTGATTCGAGCGAAGGATATCTGACTCGTCTTATAGGAACCAGTACATCATCCGATCCTCCATCCCGACGTCGCACGACTATGTACGCCCGGAGAAGGCCAAGGTCAGCGGGACAGACTTTGTGCGACAGCACGAGTGTAAGTGCCCTAAACCTTTACGGATCGTTGTGGCCTGACGCAAGGCAGGGACTGGCACGGCGGACGAGACGCCGTACATCACGGTGTCCGAAGGTGAGTGTGCTTCGCATGGGTCCTATGGGCGCATCCGACTCATTGAGAATGATCCCAGCCCTCGCCTTTCGGGAGTGGCTGGGCGGGGAGAAAGCCATCAACGGCTACTGCCACCAGCTCGCGCTCGACGGCAGCAAGAGGCTTGCCGAAGTCCTCGGCACGCGGGTCCTCGACGAGTCCGGCGAGCTCACGCTGAATATGGTGCGTCCGCAGCGCACATCCAGTCTTTTCCCCGCTTGACTTGGCCGACCCTGTGCGCGTTGAAGCCGAACGTGCAGCTGCCTCTTCCTGTTGAAAAGACGCCGGGAGAGGTGTACACGCCCGTGCAGTTGCAGAAGATCAACGCAGCCCTTCGGGACGGACTCCTGAAGGAGTGGAAGACGTACGGTGCGCACTACTTCCACGCGGGTGCGTGGTGGACGCGGTGCAGTGCGCAGGTCTACAATGAGGTGAGCGGCAGGGTAATTTTTCGTTGAGGCAGCGAACCTAAGCTCAGCTCTTCTCAGGTATCGGACTTTGAGTATCTCGGAAAGGCTTTCAACGCCTTGTGCAAGGAGATCAAGGAGACTATTCTTGCAGAGAGTTTAGCTTAGGGTAGTGCGCATAAAGGTTCGGGTTTTGCACTCTCCAGCTTGAAGAATTCCCATGATTATATGTATACGTAAGAAACTCGGGAAGGGATATTACGGAGACCTGTTTGAATTAACATGCCGTCAGCTCGAACACGCAGGTTTGAATGAAGCTTGGGGAGAAAGCTTGCTTTCAACAATCACAACACGCTACGGTGGATTGCGTATTGCCGAAGCAACTAGTAGCTGAAAAATCTTGAGGTCTCGGATGGCGGACGTAGACTGTGTTTCGTTAAATGGGAATCAGTTCGACGAACGTCGAGTTCCACGGGCGGTCGGGTGCATTCACGTGTCGTAACGAAGAACCGTCGACGTTGAGTCTTCTATCTCCTCATCTATAAAGGCGACATGCAGCCTTAGATGCCTCGTTTCCCGTCCAGTCCTCACTGAACGACTCAGCCCATTCAGCCAAGACGCCATGCCACCAGCCAACGCGCATCCCTCCAGCCCAATAGCCACGTTCGACGCATCTCAAGCAACTGGCATGGACAGCGCCAAACGGGCCCTAGAGCGTCGCAAAGCCGCCGAGCGCGCCTTCCAGCGGAAATGTACGCACTGTGGCAAAACCCACAGCATCCCCTTGAGTGGGTGTTCCCGGTGCAAGTAAGCCCTAAGCCCGTCCCGCTTTCGGGCGGCGCCCTATCACGCTGGGGCGCGATCTAACATTTCATGCATCGCGGATTTTCCATTGAAGGGCCGCCCGATACTGCGACGAGACCTGCCAGCGGGCGGACTACAAGGCGCGGCACAAGCGCGAGTGCGCCCACTTTGCGCACCCCCCGATGACCGTCGCGTTCTTAACGCAGCCGGTCGCGGAGGAACGGTACGCCTCGCAGCCCGCCTTCGCACACAGGCACCGCGACGGAGTGGGCTGCTGGGTGGGCATTGGCGGGGACATCAGATGCGAGTGAGCGTTTCCACGTCGACGTCCGGGGCTTGGCCACGGTCGCTCAGAGCGAAGCAAGTTTGCAGTATCTCGTCGACGCTATGGATCCCCTCGAGACCGCCGAAAGGCGCGAACGGCTCGAGCGCAGCGGGCCACACGTTACGGACATTTTCCGGGTGCACAGGGCGGGGAAGAGAACGATGCTGCCGCTGCGGGTACTTGTGCAGAACCGGCGGAAGGACAACGCGCGGGTCCTGGTCTTCGGGGCGCGCGCGCAGGTCGTGAGTTATCCTTATGCTCTGGATAAGCTGATGCCAGGGCTGGCCGAGAACGATAATTTTGAGATCTTCACGTACAACCAGTGGGTGCTCGCGACTCCGCGTGGCATCGTTAGCGTAGGCTGATATGGGTTCGCTGACACGTAGGGAGGATTTTTTGGCCATTGGCGTCGCGTACGACCCGTTCGAACACCGGCCACGCGTGCTAGTAACCCACATCAACGGTACAACTGTGCGGGTCACGCATCCTCGCCTTACCTCCCAACGTGCATACAATTCACGCTGGTGTTTGCTAGGTCGACCAAGACGCCCTCCCCGACTCCGTGAAGGACGCAAAGCAAGGCATCGTGTCTCTCGGCCCAGGCGACCACGCCATCATGGCGCTGCAGTTCCGCGTCTGGAACGGCGCCAACATCTCCTTCAAAGACTTCCAGGCGCTCGTCTGCCTCGAGTCCATCTTCGTCCCCTACGCCGTCTGGGACGGCACGACGCACCCCGCCTCCCTCGCCGCGTCGCTCCCGCGCGCGTCGTACCCGGCGCGGGCGATCATGCTGTCGCGGGGCGGGCGCGGCACGGACAACGCGCTGCAGGCCGCGTTCGACCAGGACGCCGCGCGTGCGCACTACGCGGATTACCTCGAGCGCGGGCAGGATGCGTACCTCCGGAGCCACTATAGCGACGCGCGGGCGGACGCGGTGAACGAGTCGCGCCAGATGGCGGACATGTTGGATGAGATGATGCTCGCAGAGATCAAGCAGGCCGGGATGATGGATGAGTATTTGCGTCACCTGAGGGCGAGCGGGATGGACGAGCTAGCCGATCAGATTGCTGGAGAGTACTGTTGAATGTGGTGCACGAGTTTCGAATGAGATAGCCACTCACCTCGTTGCTGCTAGTGCATTGACCCATCTTTCGGGTACTGGATATATCACCTCTAGTAATTATCGAGTTGGGTGAAGAGTTCGGTTGTTAAAGCACACAGTAAAGGGAGGGAAGACATTCGCGGCGCGAACAGCACCCTCACAGACTGGAATAGCATCATCAACAAGAACGACTAGTGCAAAGCAGGTAGGTACTCGATACTCGACGAGCTTAAGCGGACTCGGGACTCTTGGGCAGACAGACGCGGGCAGGCAGGCAGAGGGGTGGAGAAGGACGATGAAATGGTAGTGGAGGGGCCGCGACGACGCACGGCATCGTCCCCATGAGACGGCGCGCCTCGGCTATGTAAACACCAGGTAGGGGGTCTGGACCAGCATGGGCAGTGAAAGTAAGGTTGCGTGCTAAAGCAGCGAGGGATGAGGAACGGCAGCGCGTCGAGCCTGTCGGTCCCCTAAACGAACGCAAGGGGTATCATGTACTCGCGCGTGCGGGCGGGGGTTGACACGCGCTTAGGCTCAGTGAGCGTGGTGCCGGCCGGAGAGGTGGCGGGCATGCCTGCGCTTCACGGCTTGAACGGACCCGTCGGTGGGGCGGATTTTGCTGATGTGGGATCAGCTACATTCGTTGGATTGCAAGGTCGTGGAAGGAGTACGTACCATCGGCGAGTCGAGCTGGGAGCGTCGGAGGAGCTAGTAACACTGACAACGGGCTCGGCGTGACTGGGATATCAGATTAGCAGTTGAATTCCTGACCGAGAGGTTGTGCCTACATAGTCGCAGAAGGCGTGGCTGAGGTCTCCGCAGACGTCGGAGTCGGCTCAGAGGAGACAGTGGTCGTGGGCTCTGGCGCAGGTTGGGTTGAAGTCGTGGACTCGGGCTCGGGCTGAGCAGGAGTAGTGGGTTCGGGCTGTGGCTCGCTGCTAGAGGGCGCTTCAGAAGAGCTAGGAGGAGGTGCCTGAGACGAGCTAGGAGGGGCAGCAGTCGGGCTCGTGGTGGTGGGCTCAGGGGACGAAGTCGGGCTGGTCTGCGCAGGTGTAGTCGTGACGGGTGCGGCCGAGCTGGTGGGGGCCGGGGCCGAGGTCTGCGCGCCGCCAGCGCCGGAGCTTGCGAGCGACGCGATGATACCATCAGTGAAGATGTCGTGCTGTGCGCCGTCGCTGAAGCCGTAGAGGTCGTTGTAGTACGGCGCGTGGTAGGTGTCTTCGAACATCTGCATGAAGAGTCGGTACAGGCACTGTTAAGACGCAAGGGAACAATAAACTGACGTTGTTACCCTCATTCTGGTACCAGTACATGGGCGTCTTGGCCCCGATGGTACAGTTGCCGGGGTCGGCGTTGGGCTTGTCCCATTGAGGATCAGCGCCGCACCTGGAAGTAGGAAATAAGCGGCTGTATATTTCACCGGCCATTATAAAGTGCTTACCTGCGGGGAACGGCGGGCTTGCCGAGCGCCTGGGAGCCGACGTCGCCCACGACTTTACACTTGAAGCCGGTCATGTAGACTGCAAAAGGGAATTCCGCGTTAGGAAACTTCGTGGCTATGCCCTGTCAGCCGCAGCATGGACGCACTTTGTTCGGCGCCGCTGTCAGTCTGCAATCATGGAACGCCGGACGTCAGCCCGAAATTTTCACCCGAACAGAACATGAACGAAACGCACGGAGTGGATCCAGTTCCAGGAACAGTGGCAGCCGTCTTCGGGGCACGGCGGGAGGTTGGGGACCTCGAACTTGGTGTGCATTTCCCAGACGCAGGTGTGGTTAACAGAAAAGACGACAAAGTCCTCCGGCTTGATGTCGTTCACGTCGGACTTGTACGCAATGGCGAGCGCGCAGCCCTTGACGTCGTCGAGACCAGTGGTGTGGTACTCAGACATAGGTGCGCCGGGGCAAGGGGAGTTGCTTCCGTAGCCAACGTCTCCACTGTAAAACAGCATATATGCGTCAGCCCGACAGAGCATGCTACCTGGAATTGTCGCGTACCCTTCGGAGGAGTTGTACCACGGAGTCGCGCCCTTATCGCAAGACAAGACGCTATCAACCGATCCCCCAGCGTTGAGGTAGAAGAAGTCGCCGGAGTTTGGAGGGTGATCAAGGTGACCGTGCTACATTCCAAGTTCAGCGTACTGCCCATGGAACACTGCCGAAGAAACCCGCCGTGGGTGCGGACCGATACTTACGAACCACCACTGCTGGTAGGACATGCTGTACAGGGGGACCTGCGGACGGTTGTCGTAGGAGTAGGTCTTATCCGTCACGTTGAAGCCGTACATGGACTCATGCCAGAAAGCTGAAAGGCGAAAGCACGGGGCGGTCAGCTTCTGAGCATATCCGGACGAGTACCTTTTTTGCTCACCGATGTGCGCAGACGCGGTTGTCGCGAGCGTGGCCACGAGGGCAAGGGAGGCCGGGATGGAGGGAATCATGGTGAGCCCGGGAGAAGGAGTGTCGGTTAGCTAAAGAGCGGCGGGCCCGCGAAGGGCAAGGAGCGGGAGGTAAGGGAGCGGGGGGCGGGAGAGAGGAAGAGGGGAATATGTGCAACGGCAGAGGGAGGCCGGGTGTAGCGAGTTGGACCGCTTGAGCGCCCCATATATTCCAAGTTTGCTTGTGCGCGAGTTAATTAATCGCCAATCGCCCGGGGCGGGTGTTCTAATCCCGCGTCGATTACCTTTGCCACGAGGTATGACGGCATCTCCCTCGCTACTCCCCGCCGCGTGGCTATTCCCTTGGTGACCACGTTCATCCAAAACATCTTGCTCGGGGCCGCCCATATGACGGCTTCATGCAAGCCCACCGCCGCGCCCGCATCAGCAAACTGCCTGGAGATACTGCAGCCTAATGTAAAGCCAGTAGGTACCTGTAGATATGGTAGGCGTAGACGCAGTACTGTGGTAGGTACGCGGACTCTACTAGGATAGAGTCATACGCTATAGTATTTCTTCTTATGCTGTAGATCTGGGTGCCACCGCCTGACAGCCACCTGCAGACCAAGCGCTTAGACCTGTCAAGCCTCCGTAGGTCTACCGCTGGCAGTCTGATAGCGTCCTACAGGGCCTTACATGACTTCGCGCGAGCCGCTGTATTACACCATTCGTATGCTATCAGTATATGCCGATACCCTGTCTATAGGAAATTTTCATACACCCATCGCGCTACAGAACACCTGAAATACTAGTAGTAAAAAAACCGCTTTTATTTATGTCACCGTACTATGTACATGTGAGGCATACGTAGGTGCAAAGGACAGCAGACCGAAGAACTAACGGACAGTATACTAGTGTAATAAAAAGACTTACGGAGAGGCGCCATGAGGTTGAAGGGCCGCTGGTGACGCTTTGAAGTGGGGCGCGCTGCTGAGCCTCATGTACACTACCGTTACCCTACGCACGGAAGCCCCCGTGCGCGTGCGCGCGAGGTCACTGATGACAGTCGTGCTTATAAGAAATGCATACAGGAGCGGGAGCACGTACGAAAAGCAAGTGAAGATGAGAAGTTAGAACGACGCGGTATGCTTGCCACTTGGGCTTACCGATGACTCTGAGCACACACGTTTGAGAATATTGTGACCGGGTCACCATTGCGGTAAGAGCTGCGTCTGAAAGTGAGTAAGTAAGTTGACTATATGCGCGGTATACCTAGTAAAAAACCAGAACATCAAGCTAATCCGGCTCCGGACACTAGGTTAGTAAAGCTCCAACTTCGGACTCACCTTTGAGTGTAGTACCTTGCGTGAGAGCCGGTCCAAGCCCCATTTTACATCGCTATATGCGCATATAGATGGGACGTACCGGGAAATATGAGGGAAATGTACAGGGGGGGTCCACTTACTACGGGCTGAGGGGGGGCCCACTCCGAGAGGGCGAAATGTTGCGGAGATGGTGGAAGTAGAAGGCAAGCCGTTCAGTCGCGTTTTCAGGGTAGAGGGCATTTATATAGTTGCGCGCCGCCGTGCGGGATGAGACTCTTTCGATCGACGCCCGAGGTTCGAAGTGAAGTCGTTGTCATGGTCTGTCGCGGAGGAGGTACAGTAGAGATGACGTCACTTTCCGGGAATGGAAGGTTGGGAGCTCCACCGTGCGACAACTACCTACACGCGAGCGGCAGCAATACGTCTTTGGAGTACACACTATCCTGCTCAGTTATTTTTCTTTCTTTCTGGACCGCTCGCGCTGTCCCGCTGTACTTTGAAGTTTGGTTCAACGACAGCGAATGACATCAAGTATACTAGGCGCCTGTATCCGGCTGAACTTTGAACACTATAGCTAACTGCAGATCGTGAGCGGAATTTCCGCAAGTGAATACATGTATAGGTATGTACACCATCCAATGGACTGAAAAATACATATTTCTGTAGAACGATCGTAGGCGACGGCGAAGATCTAGTAGAATACGCCGTCCCGGATGATGTACTGTGGCGCGCTGCATGTGGCCTATAGGCCGTCCGCCTGGCAGGACGAGCGCCTGTAGGGCCTTACCTACCTCGTGGCACGCTGCAGAGCGCTGTCTTAGACTCGCGATTTTGCTGATGCGGGGCCTTCAGGACGCGTACGACCACCTCACACCTGGGCTATCAAGGGCCAGCTGGCGGACACTATCGCGGTCTGCCGTACCACCAAGTCGCGCCAGACGACCGACATGCCGCCCGCCAAACCGGCAGCGCAGTAGACGCGAGGGTGGTGGAGCGCTCGAATGTTTGCCGGAAGACGCTAAGATCTGCTAAGATATCGATGCCGAGATGTCAGATAACTTCCGATTGGCAAGTACACTACGCCTCGTTAGACGAACCTTTCATACGTGGCGTCGGCGGCCGGGGTAAATGGAGGAAAGGAAAATCGCTGGCTACGGCGGGAGGTGAGCGTCGTGGCACCGGTGAAAAGTCCATTGCGATGGCGGCATGCCGAGGTCTTGTATTTGCCACACCCGGAATACCCAGGCACCATAACGTCAATTCGTTCAGAGAAGCGCGCATATCAATCTCTTCCGCAACCCGGCCCGTTCAAAACAGCTTGGACGGCCTTGGGGCGACAACCACAAATGCACGGTCTTGATTTATGCGGGTACGATGCAGTGGGTATAGTAGCACAATATAAAAACCCCTGTCTCTGAGCAGCAACTGCAAAATTCCATGCTTGTGTTGAGACATGCAGGGGATTCACTGCAGCAGCGCGCACGATTTAACCCCCGATAAGGCCCCCGGAATGATCCGAGGGTCCCGGCGCATGCCAAAAGATTACCTTACAAATAAGTGACGCCTTAGCGAGACAGGCTATCCAGCGCACCTCCATCAACACACCCCCACTCGATATTTTACCTCCAAATTCCATTCGCAAAGGGCCTCCCATTTCGTCCAGTGCAGATATCCGCGGTTCGGTGAGCTAAATTCACCCACATATCCCTTTCCTTCGCTCGTCGACGACAAGCCCTTTGTCGTCCCGCCTGTCCTCGCTCCCAACGATGCTGACGACGGCACCTAGAGAACATTTCTCCACTCGACGCGGAACATACACCGGATACGACGATGGCGGATAGCAGCACAATCCACAGCCTGACGAGTACGCTCTCGTCCCAGCCCATGTCCACCCCTGGCAGCCAAGACCAGCAGCAGCACACACAACACCCCCAGCACCCTCAGCACATCGCGAACTCCAGCGAGCTTCAGAACCACGCTGGTATGCAGCCCATGGGCATGGGCCCTCCGCCCCCACCACCCCCGGCCCCGGTCGACGGGGCGAACCCCGAACAGCCCGTGAAGCGCAGGCCCGGGCGCCCGAAGGGGAGCGGCAAGAAACCCATTGACCCAAACGCCCCTCCGAAGATCAAGCGGCCGGTGGGCCGTCCGCGCAAGGATGGCCTTCCCGCGGGCTCTGTGGGACCGAGGAGACCCAGCCGGCCGCGGAAGCGGCCCCCGGGTTCGTTCGCGAGCGGGTCTCAGGCGTCTCCCCCGGCGAGCTTTGCGTATGGGGTGAGTACACAGAACGTATCGACGCGGGTTCCGTTGTCTCACCAGATGCACGCTGCCTCCACAGACGCCGTTTGTGGGTGAGACCGGGTGGGGGTCGGCGTCGGCCCCGCCCATGGGAGTTCATGGTGGACGTCCCCCTGTCTTCCCGATCGACCCTACGCTCGACCAAGATGACTGGGCGGACATGTTGTCGCGCAACCGGCACGATAGGTTCCTGCGCGCCCTCGTCACTGCTCTAGAGGCCCCCAATCCCGTATCTGGGTCAGGCCCAAGCGTAGAGGAAGCCTTCAAGTCGCACCTCATCTCTCTCGCGCCGAATGCCAAGAATGCAGCGCCCTCGATTCCGTCGCTCTATTCCATCCTGAAGACGTTCTGGCTGCCCTCCTCTCCCGTCTACTTCTCGTTGACTGCATCAGCCTCGACCGCGCGCACACCATCAGAGCACCGATTCTTGTACTGGGATCCGCAGCCCCTAGTATTCAATGGCATCTCCTGCCCTGTGTGCTCCTCGCCGCTCGTCAACCGGGGCCGCATCAGCTCCGGGCCGATCAAAGTATACGACCTGGGCAAGCCGTTCTTCGTGATCGGGTGCGAGTACGTTTGCGGGAGCCCGATGTGCCTCGCCTCAACGGGTCAGCAAGGGCGCAAGTTCGCGAGCACCGACGCGTCGATCCTGCGTGCGCTCCCGCTGAAGCTCAAGGACGAGTTCCCCGCGCTGCTCTTGCAGAGTGGGCTCGACCTCGGCAGCGGGCCCGATGTCTGGAACTGGCAGGGCATGGGCGTGTCCACGACGCTTTGGGCAATGGTCCGCGCGAGCCTGCGCGCCGGGCTGCGCAAGGAGGCGATCCTCGACATCATCCGCGCGATTCAGCTTGGGGTGCCTGATTATGAGCACCTCACCTTCAAGCACGAGGAGGAGGACCATGCTCCCGGCGGAAGCGGCGGCAGCGGTCAGCAGGGCGGCGAAGACGATGACGATGACGACGACGAGAACCATGAAGTGCAGCAGGTGGAGGGCGACCTCGAGGACCCCAAGGACGTGAGTGGTCCCGCGTCTACCTCGCACGCTGGGCTCACGACCCACGCCCCGGGTGTGCAGAAGTCCCAAGAGGAGTACCACGAGGCGTGGAATGCCAACAGCGGCGCACAGGAAGGAAACGCGAACGGAGCCACCACCAACGGCGCCCCACCACATATGTCGCCCCAACAGACGCATGCGGGGCCGAGCAGCTCCCAAGATCCCTCGTCCGGTAGCCAACAGAGCGCGAGCGCGCCACCCCCATCACAATCCCAGGCCCAAGGCCAAGCAACAGCGCAGCCTCCTCCCCCTCCGCACTACGCCTACCCGCAGGGCCCGTACCAACAGTATCCGTATCCGTACCCATACCCGCCGCCCTGGAGCCAACCCCCGGCGCCGGCGGACCAGTCGGCGTCGCTGAAGCGGACGTTCTCGATCGTGGACGGGACGCCGGAGCCGGGGATGAGCGAGCCGATGCACAAGCGGATCCGGCACTGCTGCAAGTGCGGCTCGAACGAGTGCAAGGGCAAGGGCGGGCGCGCGTTCTGCACGAACCCGTGCCAGGACTGCGGGAAGCTCGAGTGCAAGGGGCGGAATAGCAAGCGCCCGGACAGGACGTGCGCGGATGCGTGGCCGTGATAGGAACCGCTCAAAGCGGCTCAGGCTGCGCGAAAGGGACGGGCGAATTCATGGAATATGGATGCGGCACGGTGCTCACTCTTACGGCGTCTGCGCGCAGAATGGATTTATGTTCGTGCACGGCGTGGTATTTATTCAAGTATTCGTTTGTTGTAACGTTCCGATGTTTCCGGGGCCCGGTGTTGTATTACTAGCGAGTTTTATGGTTTCTCGATTCCTGTACATAGCCCACTTAGCGGCAGAAATAAACGCGTCGAGTAAGTGAAAAACCGAATAGACTTGCGGGCTGTGCGCACGGCCACGGAGCGCCTGGCGTGGGTGAATACGCGAGTGACGTCAGGAGGGACGAGCGGGAGGGGCCATGCTCGGAGTCGGATGCGTGCGCTCGAGCCACGATCCACAAACTTTACAAAGGCCCTCTCCGGACATGCATCCTCTCTTCTCCCTTCCACCACCTTCCTCTTCGTCCATACCACCTCAGTACCGTCATAGTTGAAAGCAACATGTCCAATCTCGCCATCAAGGCCGGGCGCAAGCTCTTCGAGCGGAACCTGGAACAGTACCAGCCCGCGGATCCGATGTACGAGACGTACGTCGATAAGAAGGGGCGGCAGCGCAGACGCAGGGTGTGTGGCGCATGCTCTAGCTGGGATTTGGGTGGCACATGTTCACACTCGATGCATCGATGTTATAGCGCGAGACGCCTCCGGGGCTTTCAACCCGCGACGCGAAGATCCTGAAGTCCGTGCAGAGACGGGCGCACTATCTCGACAAGGGCTTCTCGCTGTGCGGCCTGCGGTTTGGGTGGACATTCATCATCGGTACGTCTCGCAAGGCCTCATTCCCCAAGAGGTCGACTAATATCCATGAAGGTATCATACCCGGCGCGGGAGACGCCGCCGACGCCGCGCTGAACTATTTCCTCGTCGTGCGCAAGGCGAAACAAGCCGAGTACGCCGCCGCCCTCCTTTCCGCTCCCGCCCCCTCTCTCTCGCACGCCGGCTAACTCTCCCGTTTCACAGGATCCCCGGCTGGCTTCTCCGCAGGATGCTCCTCAACAACACTGTATCGGCCCTCGTCGGCTTTATCCCGTTCGCGGGCGACGTCGTGCTCGCCGTGTACAAGGCCAACTCGCGCAACGCCGCGCTCCTCGAGGAATTTCTCCGCATCCGCGGCGAAGAGTACCTCAAGCGCGAGGGCGAGCGCGTGCAGAACCCCTCGACGGTGAAGCCTGGTGCGGGCCGTGAGCCTGGCGAACAGGTCCCCGGGAAGCCGGAACGTTCCGCCACTGGGTTTGGAGGCGGCTGGTTCAGGCGCGGAAGCAAGGGGAGCAAGAAGGAGAAGGAGAAGGCTCCCGCTGCTTCTGCTGGTCCTGCAGCCGTGCCGTCCCCGGAGCGCGGCCGGTTCGTCGAGGACGTGCCCGCAACGGGCGAGTCGCCCAGCGGGCAGAAGATTTAACCTCTCAGTTGAGTTTGGATAGGAATCCTATCGAACAGGTCGCCGAACGCTGTATAGCCAATGATACCCGTCCGGACTGCTCTCATCTTACTTTACCCTTCTTCCTCATGCACTGCTCGTGATACCTTCCCCTTATACATACTGGATGAAGCCCTTTTGGAAAGTACCTGTGTTAGTACGTTATATGCGGCAATGGATTTTAACTCGAGAAGCCGACCTCACTGTGCTCTCGGGTCGATCACACAGTGGGAATGTTTTGATAAATGATATATTGGTGGTTTATGAATGATGATCGTAGTGATAAAAGAAAACCTGGGAGGACTCGGGAACGGGCTGCTCAGAACTGCATTCCCATAACCCCAAGTCCAACCACAGCCTCCAACTGACCCGTACTTCCACCCATACCAACGGGGGTAACAAGCCCCCGCGGAAGGTAGAAGTAGCTACTTCCCGAGTCCACCGTCAACTCCGGCGTCGTCTCCTCCACACCCCCACAGGCAGAGTGCAGAGGCGCGCCCGGAGTCCGGCGGAGCGTTTCGGGGTAGACGTGGTGAGGCGTCAGCGGCGCGTCCTCCTCCACGAAGCTGAGGGGCACACCGAGGCTGATCCCGAGCCCGACCACCGCTGCGCGCGGCGCTGCCCGCGACCGACGATGAGGGAACGCCGGCCGAGACGGGGACGCAGTGGACTCGGAGATCGGGGGCGTCGCAGGAGGCGGGGGCAGCATGCTCGGCGACGGTGCGCACGGCACGTTGTACGGCACACCCGTCTTCGGGAACGCGACGACGAAGACCGGCGACACCACCGAGGGGGAAGCGGTGGTAGTGGTAGTGGTGGGGGAGGTGGCGTCGCCGCTCTCGAAAGTTGACCGCCTGCCCTTCCCGACCGCCTCCTGACGGAAGCGACGGGTGCAGGCGCGGGCCTGTGCCCCTGCGAGGCACTCCTCGAGCTCGGCCCTATTCGGGCGGTGGGAGCTAACGAGGGGAGAGAAGGTGGGGGTGGGGAGCATGGAGGGGGAGGGAGCGATACTGATGATGCGGCTAGAGAGGACTGGACCAGCCATAGTGCGAGCAACGGTGGTAGCGGCAGGAAATGCGGCCATGATGATGGTGGTAGTGTGGTGGAGTGGTGGGTGATAAGGCTGGTGTGTGTGGGTCACTATCTGCACAGCAGATGGAAGATGAGGTGTGAACGAGATGAATTCCTAGTGTTGCAGAGGCCGGGAATTTATAGGCTATGGAATAGGAGGTTGTAGAGCATTGCGTGCTTAGTACGATTCGTCGGTAGAAGGACGCGGAGGGTGTCTAGAAAGCGGATGTGTGGTTGGCGGACACGTACCAACAGCATAAGCCGGCCCAGAAAGAGTTCTACAGCGTTGATCCTCTCGGGGGAGACGGAAGCGCGAGTCCCGAGGTGGTATCCGCGACGAGTTTCAGGCCCGATCGTAATTGTGTACTCGCCACCGTCCCGTTGGAACGCGGATGTATGCGGACGATGGCGCTAGCACCTTCGGGGATAATCATCACGTCAGAATTTCTCATTATTGAGAGTGTCAGCTGGCGGGAATAGCATACAGCTTAGGAAAGCTCACAGGATATCAGGCCGGATACAGTACTCACTGTCATGGCGGTACTCTTTGGGATACTGAGTCGGCCGCTGTTTGCGCTTGAATATTAATGCCAATAAGGCTAACGCAGAAGAGGGATTCCAATTGCATGCGATAGTCCCCAGAGGTCTTGCTCAGGGGGAAAGCCTTAGACATGATTGAGCGCGATGCATCAATGTGGGGGGTGACGAAGCACTTAGATGAACAAGCGCCCGAGCGAGAGTAGTTGTGGGTCCAACAAAATAGGCGCCTCATTTCTTGTACTCAACAGGCCGCGGCGACTAGCGTCGACTCGACCATTCGAAGCCAGAGACCTCCAGAGACTCGTGGAATCATGCGCATGAAATGGTTCCTCTAGATATAGCGTTAACTATACTTATGCTACTCCGGATCGTACAGATAAATTACAACGCGCAGGCGTATGTGCAGATTAGTATACAGTCCCGGATCTGCGCCGCCCGCCGCGTCCGCGCATCCGGTCGGGGCCTCCCATGGAGTCTCCGAAAACCCCACGTAACAAACGGCAGCCTTTAATGTGCGGTGCGAGCAGCGACGTGATACAAGTACAAATGCAGGCTTTGCAAAGCGGCGACAATGCGATCTCAGCGAGAGAGCATAAATAGCATCCACGCACCCTTGCTAACCGCCCCGGCGAGGCCAGAGCGTGGGCGCAAATCGAGAGCTACGGGTTCTTGTAGTCGGTTGTCCGCCATGCGGTGGTCTTCTTTCCCTCTTGCTTTCTTCGGGTATCGGTGCGAGCCGTGGTATCGTCGTATCGTCGTAAAATGTCGCGCGTCCCCCATTTCCCATTGCCCGTCTCCCAAGCTCCATCTGCCCTCTCCGAGAGGCCAGAAGTCGAAAGCGCGTGCCCGTCGCCCGGATGCCTCCGTCATCCGCGCTCGATCACGTCCATCGCCGAGTCGAGCAGCACCTTCGGCAAGAGCAGCATCCTGCTTTCGAACGGGTCCGCATCCACGCCGCTCCCAATGACGCTGCTCCGCGCGTCCCGGCGCGTGACGCACCGCAGGCCGAGCTCCGTCGTGCACAGCACGCGCCCCACGTCCTCGGGATGCGCCGCGTGGATCTTCGCGTGCCCCAGCCCCAGCCCGAGGCCGTTGGGCATCGCCCCGGGGCCCCCGGCGGGCATGCCGAGGTCCGCCATCGCCATGGTCATCGCGGCCGCGGCGTGCTCGTCGCCCTCGCCCTCGCGCATCTTGTTGAGCATGCGGCCCGGCTCGAAGGGGATGCCGCCGTCGACGACGAGGACCTCGAACGTCGTGGAGAGGATGTCCTCGCGCGTGACGCGCGCGAGCTTGTACACGGCCTCGGCGATGCGTCGCAGCTGGGCGTGGAGGGACGTGTCGGCCGTGGGGGCGTTGGTCGCGCCGCAGAGCGTGAAGACGGCGTTGGACCAGCGGAGCATGGTCGTGACGAGCTCTGTGACGGCGTACTCTTCGAGGCCGGGGTAGAGCATTCGTATTGAGCGGTGCGTGAGGGCGCGCCAGCGGGAGGACGTCGCTTGGGGTTCTGTGTATGCAGCACGGAGGGGCGCCATTCGTAATTGGAAGGATATGAAATGAGTGTGAGAAAGGGGGACGTACCCGAAGTCTGCATGTGCACCAGTATCCGCGAGAGTAGCGCATCCAGTTTTGAGGGAAACCCGACACAGAACAGCGAAAGCGAGCGGGCGCAACATGTTGCGATGCTGGCCTGCAGGGCGAGCTGCACCAGAATGGGGTCTTGCGTGTGGTCTCGTAGGGCGAGGATATGTGACAATGCCGGCCCAAGCCACGGCGTGCAGTTCTCCATCTCCGGCGTGAGCACCAGGGAGGCCTTGGCCTTGGACCGCTTCACAAACGTGCACGAGTCCGTGGCCGCGGCGGCAAAGTGGTTGATCTCGGCGTTGAGGTCGTCGACGGCCTGGATGATCTGCGCGCCAGACCAGCCGTCGGTCTTGGTGAGGAAGACGTCCATGCTCCGCGCACGCGCGTAGTGCTCTGCTTCGAGAGTCATCGAGGGCCCCAGCGGGACCGGCGGCGCGTCATCCGGCCTGCGTGCGTGCCGCCTGTTCCTGCTCCGGTCCCGATGCCGGTGCTGGCGCTCGCCCACGCCCGCACCCGCCCCTCCCCGCACGCTGCCGTTGGCACTGCTGAGATCGTCGTGCGTACCGGTGTGGGAGCGCTCCCTGCTCACGCTCCTGCTCTTTGCCCGCGCCTCGTCGCGCTCAACGATGAGGCGATCGCGCTCCGCGCAGAGCATCTCGATCTCCTTGTCTTTCTTGCGGAGGGTGTCCTGCATCTCGCGCAGGGTCTTCTCTAGCGCTCTGTAACGCTCCATGAGTGCGTGGACGTGAGTGCGGGTGGCGTCGCGTTGGGCCAGGGTGGCGTCGCGGGTGAGCGCGAGAGGGGGCTGCGGGGGTGTGCGGGCAGAGGTGGGAGCTGTGCGGGCACCGTGCTGGGATATGCGTTCGCGGCGTTCGGCAGTGGCCAGCTTGAGACGGAGAGCACTGCACTCGCGGGTGAGCTTGGCGATGGGGTCGACGAGAGGGCTGAGGTCTGGGGAGTCGTGTATGCGGATGCGTGGGGTGGTGGATACGATGGGCCCGCCGCCGCGGAGGGTGTAGAACTCGACGGTGGTGTCGGTGGAGACCTGGAGGCGCATCATGACTCAGAGTGAGAGGGGAGAGAGGGCGTGGGCAGGGAGAGGGGGTGACTTACGATGTGCGGTCGACAAAGCTGATATGTATGCTTGTGCGGGGCAGGCGCAGGCACTGAGAGCGTCGTGGTTGGTGCGGAAACAGCTTCTCGGCACGCGGCTGCAGTCAACCAACACCAGCAACTCTCCCTCAGCCACTCGCTCGCGGCGTCTGCTCGGAGATCACAAACGCATGCAGCCGGCGTCTACTCCGAGTCTCTCTCTCTCTCTCTGCCCCCGTCGACGTCCATCGCTGTCACGGACGTTCACATGTGCTGGGCCTTTTGGGAGCTGCTGTTCCGAAACTCTCCTTGTCTGCTCTTCGATATCCTCTGAGACTGGTGGCTCCTTCTCTGCATGAAACGAGGTGATGCGTGAAGAGAGAGATGCTCAGGTGCACAAGAGCCTTCCGACGCGTATCGCCTCGGGCTCGCAAGAATCAGGCTCGACGAAATGAAAGATTGGGCAAGTAAGACGGCCCACAAACGTGTCGACGGAATGCTAGATACAACACGCTACGGGATCGCCGAGGACCCAGGCTTTTTTGGTACGGGGAAATAACTCGAGTCCGGGCGGATGTCGATCATCTCTTCCCCGAACCACATTCACTGTAACGTCACCTTACCCTCTGCCAAGGTAGCGCCGCTACGGATTTCACGCAGTCATGTAGCCCGTTGCTGCAGATAGGGCCCACCCGGGTCATGCGGCATAGCACGATGGTCAGCACGTAACGTACGTCCGTGGTGAAATCGCAAGATCATGGCCGCAGGCGACCGTCCCTGAGGGAGCGATATGAAGGGCTGCGGTAGGTACTTGGTTCCGGCGCGAATACAGACGCAGCATGCCGTAGGGGTTTTTTCGGAGTTGGCGAGAGCGGGAAGCTCGCAGCTGAGGCGATAGATGGCACAGAAGCGTAAGCTCAGGAGTAGTTCATTCGGCAAGCTCGTTGCTGGTCCGCGATCCGTGCCGTCATGGATTCGTCGCATCCTGGCTTCCGCTGATGTGTTACGAGCGAGTGCTGCAGGTGCTTTGAATGTGCAGCGGTGATTTGAAGGTGTGATGCTGCCCCGTAGAGAGGTGTGAGCGTGGGTGGAAGGTGATGGAGTGCACGGCGCATGTGCGACGATGGGCCGATATGTCCCAGCGGGGCCTCGCTGCGATCGTCGACGGAGTGCATCGCGGGCAGGACGCTGCCGTTTCGCCCACCGAGACGCGCCTGAGCGCAGGGTCGGTCCACGCCACAACCGCGTTGTGGGGGCGTGTTCCTTACGTAAGCCAACGCCCCTTGTCCGAAAGCGGCGACCCGGCGTCTGCGAGCACCCACAGCTGCAGGCCCTGGCTTCGGAGGCGGAGGACATCAATTAGCAGCATGCCGCGTGTTTCCTGCTTCCCTCCCTTCCCCCACCGCCCGCGAGGGCTTCCTTATAATCTCGCACTCGCACACACGCTCCTCCGACTCCGATCTACCCGTTATCTCCCTCACCCGCCGCTCCCCGCTATCTCTTTTTCCTGATCGACCACCATGAAGCCCGCCTCGGGTACCCGCAAGCCATACATTGGCACCACCCGCAGCCTCGTACTCGCCCTCGACGTCGGCACAACCTTCAGCGGCGTCTCGTACGCAATTCTTGAACCCGGAGAGGTTCCCAAGATTCACGGTGTCACTCGGTCGGTACTGTGCGTTGCCCAAGACCCGCTCTGAGTTCATTTTGAATGAACAGCTTCCCCGGACAAGAGCATGTCGCAGGCAACTCCAAAATCCCCTCCATCATGTACTACGACCCGAGCGGGTCCATGAAGGCCGCAGGCGCGGAGGCAGAGAACGCCACCATTGTCGCAGAAGCAGAGGACGAGGGTTGGACAAAAGCCGAACTGTGAGTGCCGCTCATTCCGTCATTTCCCATCGCGCCTCCTCAACGCCGTCCTAAGCTTCAAGCTACGCCTACGACCCAAGAGCATGAAGCTCAAGATGAACGGCATGCGTCTCGCGCCCCTCCCTACGGGCAAGACGGCGGTCGACGTCTTTGGCGACTTTCTCTCGTACCTCTTCCGCTGCACGCGCTCCTTCATCATCGACACCCACGCCAACGGCCCCGCGCTCTGGCACGCGGTCGAGAACGACATCCAGTTCGTGCTCAGCCACCCGAACGGCTGGGAGGGCGCGCAGCAGTCCAAGATGCGCAGAGCCGCCGTGTACGGCGGGCTCATCCCCGACACGGACGAGGGCCGCGCGCGGATACGGTTTGTGACCGAGGGCGAGGCGAGTCTGCACGCGTGCGTGCTCAACGGGCTGGCCGCGGACGTCCTCCAGGTGAGTGGGACGCGCGTCTGTCGATGTGGCGTCGGGCTGTAACACACTTTTTCTTTGTGTTTTCTGGGCAGAATCCGTCGGGACACGGGTTCATCGTTGCGGACGCAGGCGGAGGCACGCTGGACATCAGCTCGTACGCGATTCGCGGGACGGCGCCCCTCGTCATCGAAGAAATTGCACCACCAGATTGTGAGTGTTCGGACTCATGTTACAGTCGATCACCTCGCTGACCGAATGCACCTCGCAGGTGTCTTTGCCGGCTCGGTGTTTGTCAGTCGGAGGGCACGCGCGTTCTTCGGGGGTCAGTCAACAAAATTTTGCGATGCAATGAGGCGCGCGTTGACTTTTTGACGTTGGCGCCGCAGAGAAGCTCAGGAACTCGAAGTACGGCACCTCTGACGCGCTCGACCACATCACAAAACGGTTCGACGAGACCACGAAGCGGCTCTTTCGCGACCGCAAGGAGATGCAGTTTGTGCCGTTTGGCTCGCCTCTAGACAAAGACCTCACTGTCGGCATTCGGGGCGGACAGCTGAAGCTCACGGGGTGAGTTGCGGTAGCTCACGGGTTCTAGTTGCGTTCGGGCTCACCGGCGGATCCTGCAGGGCCGAGGTGGCGGCGTTGTTCGAGCCGTCGATAGAGGCGGCGGTTTCCTCCATCAAGACGCAGATCGAGGCATCTGGCGGGGCTGTAAAGGTGCGCTTGCAGTGACGGATAGACAGTTGGTAAATCCGCTGACTGTGACTGCACACAGTCCGTATGGCTTGTAGGTGGCTTTGCAGCGAGCCCGTGGCTGTTCAGTCAGCTGCAGGAGCGGCTCTCGCGCTACCAGGTCGCTGTCAGCAGACCCGACACTCAGACGTACGCATATTTCTGGCGGCCCACGGCTTTGTAACTCAATTTATGTTTGCAGGTCGAAAGCCGTCGCGGACGGTGCTATCGGGTTCTATTGCGATCACCACGTCTCGGCGCGGATATCGAAGTTCATGTACGGTGTTGAGTATTTGCGGGAGTTCGACCCGAAGGACGAGGAGCACATCGCTCGCAAGCACCGTCTCTTCGAGATGCCGTCGGGACCCAAGCTCCTTCCGGATGCCTTTGACTGCATTCTCGCCAGGGTTCGTGGGATCACCCTCTTTCGCCTCCCTGCTGTGACGCTTACCTACATCCTGGCAGAGCGTGCGTGTGAAAGAGTCCAACGTCTTCAGCCGCAAGTACTGCACAGAGGTGACGAACCTGTCGACGCTCTCCGTGTTCGAGGTAGAGGTATGGTGCTACCGCGGCGGCGACACGGTGCCCAAATGGATCCACCGCTCGTCGGACGAGTTCTCTACACTATGCTACGTGCGCGCGGACCTGTCGCCGCTCGCGGGGAGCGCGCAGGCGAAGCAGGGCCGCGGCGGCAAGATGTACTGGACGATCGTGTTCAGCATCGAGATCCACTTTGGGCTGACGGAGTTTAAGGCGCGGATCAAGTGGGTGGATAATGTACGTGTCCGGTTTGCCTTTTTTGAGGACATTTTCTAACCTTTCTTTGGCGTAACAGGGGCGAACCAAGTAGTAAGTACCACACGAACATTTTCTCCTGACTGTAACGACTGACCTGTCGTCCAAGCGGCCCCGCGTCGATCGTTTACAACGAGAGCGGACACCGGGCGGAAGAGGACGAACCAGACAGCTCTCCCGAGGACAACGTCACCGTCCTTTCTTCGGCGTCGGACAAGTACCCCTCCCGCTCTGCATCGCAAGCCCCCTCGCGCGATCCCAGTACTCGCAGCGCGCGCACCTCAGCGCACGCCTCTCCGCGCATCCCCGAGGTGCAGCGCGTCCCCGACCCGGGCTCGCGCGCGCCCGACATCGAGCGCACGCGCACGACTTCCACGTCATCGAGTGCGTCGCGATACGGGGACAGGGGCAAGTCGCGCGACATCCCCTCGAGCCTGTCGCATACTCCTCGCTCCTCCGCGGCGCAGCCCGAGCCCATACGGACCGGGGACCGCTCGGTCAACGTCTCCGGCCGGTCCGCCGAGTCC
The DNA here is from genome assembly GCA_022606255.1 of Trametes meyenii. NCBI lineage: Eukaryota > Fungi > Basidiomycota > Agaricomycetes > Polyporales > Polyporaceae > Trametes > Trametes meyenii. Next base: position 1,572,830 of record JABYQG010000003.1, on the reverse strand, counting down.
GGACGCAGCGGAAACACGCGCCTCGGGGAGCAGCTCAACGCGGTATGGGGCGCATCGCCGTCCGTGTCGTCGCCGCTCGCGGAGAACCCGCCGTTCAACGCGTTTGCTAGTGTATCTCGACACGAGACGAAGGCGCCCACCCCGCGGGAGCCGTCCAAGGCGCCCTCGCCCGTCAAGGAGGGATCCAAGGCTCCGACCCCGCCCTCTGCACCGTCCATCGCCCACACCCCGCGCGATTTGCCGCCTCAGGACCTTCCGAAGGCCCGCACGCCGTCGGTGGTTTCGTACGCCACTGCCGCACCCCAGCCGCCGACGCCTCCCGTCGCGACGGTTCCTCAGACTCCCGCTGCGCCTGCGTCGAAGATCCCGACGCCGACATGGGGCTCACGCGCACCTAGCACCGCAGGCTCGAAGGCGCCTACGCCGCAAAGTCAGTCGAAGGCGACGACCCCGAAGGCTTCAAAGGCACCTACGCCCAAAGCAGCAACGCCCAAAGCAGCAACACCGGTGGAGGCCTCGCGCGCAGCGACACCCAAGGCCGAACCCGAGCCCGAGCCGGTGCCACCTCCCATGTTTGAGCCGCCATCGCGCCAGTCTACGATGCCCTCCGAGATCATCCACGTAAGTCCCAATCGCAACATCTACTGACTTGCGGTATCGTTAACATCATTCGCAGCCTGCGCCTGACGAGGACAACGACATGCCCGTCATCCCGCCCATGCCCGGCCAGATGACGGACGGCGCGCCCCCGGTGGGCGTGATGTCGCCCATGGCCGACCTCTGGAACACGCCCGTACCCGACCCCGCGCCGCCCTCCAGCCAGGGCATGTTCTCCGACTTCCTCACGTCCGGCGACGGGCCGTCGTGGGGCAACACCGGCATCTCGAGCCTCGGCCTCGGGAACGTCGGCGGCGGGTTCGGCGGATTCGGCAAGGCCGCCGGCGGGGGCTTTAGCGGGTTCGGGAGCGCCATCGGGAACGTGAAGAATAGCTTTGGCTCGTTTGGGTGGGGTAGCTCGGCTGGGCCCGCACCCCCGCTAGCCGTGGATGATGGTGCGGCGGAGCGCGAGGCGGAGGAGAGGCGGAGGCGCGAGGAGGAGGAGGCAGAGGCGGAGAGGCTGAGGCGCGAGGAGGAGGAGCGCAAGGCCGAGGAGGAACGTCAACGCATCGCAGCGGAGGAGGTGGAAGCCGCACGCAAGGCCGAGGAGGAGCGTAAGGCCGCCGAGGAGGAGGAGAGGCGCAAGAAGGAGGAGGAGGCTGCCAAGAAGGAAGAAGGTTCGAAGACGCCAAAGAAGATGACCAAGAAAGACAGAGAGGCCCTGAAGAAGAAGGAGGCCGCTGAGAAGAAGGCGCGCGAGGCTGAGGAGAAGGCGGCTAAGGAGGAGGATGAGCGCAAGGCGAAGGAGGCCGAGGAAGAGGCGCAGAAAGCAAAGGAGGCTGAGGAGGAAGCGAAGAGGGCTGAGGAGGAGGCCGCTGCTGCCGCGAAGAAGGCTGAGGAAGAGGCCGCCGAGGCTGCCCAGAAGGCCATAGAGGAGGCCGAGGCAGCAAGGAAGGCTGAGGAAGACGCTGCCGCTGCCGCTGCTGCTGCAAAGACTGCCGAGGAGGAGGCTGCCGCGGCTCATCTGGCCGCCGAGGCTCAGAAAGCGAACGAAGAGGCCGACGCTGCGGCAAAGAAGGCCGAGGAGGAAGCGACCGAGGCCAAACAGAAAGAACAAGAGGAAGAGGCCGCCAGGAACGCGGCAGCTGAGGCCGAGGAGGCCGCTAAGAAAGCAGAGGAGGAGGCCGCCGAACTGAAACGGAAGGAGGAGGAAGAGGCGAAGAAGCTGGACGACGAGTGGGGCCTTCCCGTTACCAAGGGCAAGAAGGGGAAGAAGGGGAGCGCCGCGTCGACGGCTGCCGCAACCCCAGACGCCATTTCGCGCGCACCATCCGGCGCCCCTGCTGCTGCTGCTGCTACTGCTGCGGCCCCTGCGAAACCCCTCTCGAAGGCTCAAAAGAAGGCGGCGAAGAAGAAGGGGAAGAAAATGGGCTGGGACGACGAGGAGGCTCCCGCCACACCGACCGGCGAGGGTCCAGCCGAAGGCGGAGAGGACGACGGATGGGCAATGGCCTGAGTGTCCGTCCCTTGCGCTGGTCGCGTGTACGATGTTGTACGGATGGAACTTACGGGCTTAGGTGTGATGTATCGTTTGGTTATTTCTATCTGCTCTGCTTGATGTTTGTACTTCTGATTGCTTTCGTTACCGTCTGTTTCTTGTATCACGGCGCGATAACCTGTACTGACGACCCTTCATACACTATTTCCAATTGTTATAAAACTGTGTACTACATCCCCTCATACACTTCACCTTCTCGACCTTCTAGGCTTCGATCTCAGATGCTCAGCGCTCAGTGTTTCACTGCAGTTGCTTTTTGGTTTGGTCCTGGATAATTATGACCCGGCCCCGCAACTTGAAGAAGCTTGATATCCATACAGCCGCACGTGATATTACTGACTCGCGTGTGGCGTGTGGCGGTTGGATCAAGTCGCTTCTCTTTGTTATTCAGGTTATACCTTGCAGTTTGGGTACCCACGTCTCGAACATCCGTGTACTTCGGGGAAATCGGTCTCTACTCGGGCGGCCTCTACCCTCGGCTTTATGCCAATCGCCCTAGCACTGACCAGTCTGAATTTCCCTGTTTTCTATCCTCTTCATATCCTCTACCACCGAATACCTCTATCCTCGTTCCTACAGGATGATGCGCAATGGTTCAGCGGGCCTTAAGTCTGTCTCCGTTAGCCCGAGCGAGGCTATGGTGGCCAGCCAGCAGCAACACATAACCGAGCTTGTTGCCAAGCAGAAGACCTTAGAACACACCATCTCGAAGCTCAAGGCCACAGTGCAGGCGGAACAAGAACGCGCGGAATCTGCCATCACGCAAATACAAGAGCGGTGGAAGGCCGAACGCGCAGAATGGCGCGAGGGATGCGACGCGCTGCAAGTCGCTCATCGGATCGCACATCTACAGACGGCGGGTGAACTCGACCGCGCACGCGTTTCTCTACTGGAAATGAAGGAGACCTTGCGAAAGGAACGGTTACTTCGAATGCAACGCGATTTTCGGCTAGTCATGTTCCAAGCCAAGGAACTTGATCTAGAGCAGCGTGTGATCGAACTCACGCGAGACCTAGAGGAAGCAAACGCAGAGAGAGAGGAGCAAGTGTCGGATTTGGAGGAGCGCGTACAGGTGACGGCTGCAAGTCTAGAGGCGCGTTGTGCAGAGCTAGCTGAGCAGCTCAAGGAAGTGGCGGAAGAGCAGGGCAGAACGCTCAAGGAGAAAGAGAAGGCTGAAGTACGTCCCACCTCTCCGTGGTTTTGGTTCATCGTTTGCAGCATCGACGAACGCCTTATTCAACCTCGTAGGAAGAACTATCCACATTACGTACAGACCATGCCTCACTCTCTGCAGCTTCCGAGCGCACTACTAAGAGCTTGGAACGTGTATCCTTGCAACACGAGACACTCAAATCCTCCCATGAAGACCTCGAGAAGAAACATGCGGAATCAGAGGCCACTGTTATGTCTCTCCGCCGTCAGGTCGACAAGTGGGCATCGCTTGAGAATCGCGAGAACACAGAACTGGAGAACCTCCGCAAGGCACGCATCGAGCTCGAAGTAAGGGTGAAGCAACTGGAAACAGAGAAAGAAACACGCGAGGGACAAGATGCCCAGCAGCAAGCACTCGTCGATAAATTACAGCGTAAACTTGACAAATACAAAGAGTCATGGGCTGCCCACTCGGTCAGTCTATCATCCGGTTCTCGTTCATTGTGCGGCTTCAAGTTGCTTATGGACTTCCTGCGGTAGAAAGCAACCGAGGAGGCCCAGGAAGATGCTGAACGAGTCCAGGGTGAACTGGAGAAGGTGGAAGAGCAGAATCACAAACTCAAAGCTGAGCTGCAGACTCAAAAACGCTTGCTGGAAGAGATGCAGAGCAAACTCGAAGGCGTGCAGGATCGTGCGCGCGCCGGAAGCAACACCGTTCCTAAGGCCCCCAGGCCGGTAACTACTCGCCATTTCTCGTTCATAATCGTCTCACCCCATTCATCACGCATCCTAGTCAAAAGGAGGCTCTACTGTAAGACGGGTTCCAGAGCCTATGGATGATGACGACGACGAAGACGTCGAAGAAACACCGCCACCTGTCTCCAAAAAGCGGTCGACACCATTGGCTCGTACACAGGCACAAGAGGAAGAGGAAGAGGACGATGACGAGATACAGGAAGTCGCCCCACCTCCGAAACGTAAACCTCAACCCAAGCCAAAGAATAAGGATAAAGAAGCCAGTCGTTCCTCACTAGATAGCCCCGATGATCCTGCTCCTGCACCCAAGCACAAAGCGTCCGTGGACAAAGGCAAGAAGCAAGAAAAAGATAAGCGACCACATAAGCAACAACCCACTATCGACGAAGACGATAGTGATGTTCAAGTCGTAGAGCTAAAGCCTAGCGCGCCCGACAAGAAAGGCAAGAAGGATAAGGGCAAGCGGAAGGAGAGTGATGTTGCTGAGAGCGAGGACCCAGAACCCAAGAAGCGCCCCAAAAAGAAAGCCGCTGACGAGGACGAGGGATCAGGCGTGCAGCCCGCATCCCGACCGCGCGGGCGGCCCAGAGGGTCAACGAAGCTCGCGGGTAGAAGCTCGGGAGTCAATACTGCCCGCAAGGCTCGACCACCAGAACGGACATCGGCCGCCGCCGCTACCTCTGACGAGGATAACGGCGAAGAGGCAGAGGTGGCACCCAAGAAGAAGAAGCGGAAGATTAACCTGTTCCCAAGCTCACAGCCGAAGAGCTTTCAGTGGAACCCGGGCGAGGTGGGTGCTAAAACTAGGCTAGTTTCGTGTCGCTGACGATGCTGCTATTTGGATACCAGGGCGACGGTGGTTTGAACATCCCGACTATCCTTTCGCCGGTGAAGGAGGGGGAAGCACCTCAACCTAGGGCGAGCATCACATCTGGGCTAGTCAGCCTCGCGCGTCGGAAGTAGTGGATGAGCTCTACTGCTGGAACGTACGTCCTTTCTGTTGATATTCTATGTTTTTAATATTTCTGATATCCGCGTGGACCAGAAACTGATCGGTGCGCTTTACTCGCCCGTGAATCCGAAAGAAAGAGGAGTAACGTTGGCGCTTGTTGCAGTTTAAGCTTGGTTTTCTGGGACCCGTGGTAGGGGCGCGCTGCGCGGAATCTCAACTTATTGTGTATCGCTTCATAATCGTTTGTTTAGGGGCCGTACGATCACGCTGCTTGATCAGCCAGGTATGCCCGCCGAACGCCCAATGGTCCTCAAGTAATGGTAATCTATTGCGTGCACGCTATCCAATAGTGCTGGAGGAAGGTTTGACATGACTGCCGCGGACAGATTTGAAAATGGACTACGGACGAGGGTAAATGTCGGTGTCACATCTGGGCCCGCTCTCCGAAAGTTTCCTGTAGGTTGTCTTGAGTTTCCTAAGGCCGCTTTCCGCGGAGGGTACAAAAACAGACAGACGTGATGTTGTCCGCGACCCGGGTAGATGGCTAAACTACCTAACGGGACTGCAAGAATCATTTCCGACCCGAACTACGATGTTTCGTGCACTCACGCCATCCCACAGATCGGGTGGCGCTTTTCATGTTAGACCCATAACCGGTGTCGTGACGATAGGGTCAAGCATCTAAACCTGAGCGCGCTACAAGACTGGCAATCATGTCTACTTCTTTCACTTAGTCTCTCCGTGTGGAAGGATTTAGCAACCTCTGGGACGATTACTAGACCTTGCACCGCAACCGTTGGCATCCGGCGAATGCGACTGGACACCCCCAGTTCTATTCGTAGTAGCACTCCCGCGAACCGAGTGTAGTACATCACAGCGCACTACTTTCACTCGCAGTAAGAAGTCTTTAGCATGTGATGAGCTTCTTTCGACTAACCCAGCGATTTATTCCTTATCCGCCGAAGCTGGAACCACTGGCCAGTGCCAATTATGATCGGGGCCGGTTTTCGCAATGGCGGTTAACCATGGCCGAAACCACACTTCCGTTTCCCGAGGAGACGGTTTTCTGTAGAACTCGTTCTAGGCCGGCGTACACTGAGCACCGATACAAAATCCGCACATCCGCTTTCTGGACACCCTCCGCGTCCTTCTACCGACGAATCGCACTAAGCACGCAATACTCTACAACCTCCTATTCCATAGCCTATAAATTCCCGGCCTCTGCAACACTAGGAATTCATCTCGTTCACACCTCATCTTCCATCTGCTGTGCAGATAGTGACCCACACACACCAGCCTTATCACCCACCACTCCACCACACTACCACCATCATCATGGCCGCATTTCCTGCCGCTACCACCGTTGCTCGCACTATGGCTGGTCCAGTCCTCTCTAGCCGCATCATCAGTATCGCTCCCTCCCCCTCCATGCTCCCCACCCCCACCTTCTCTCCCCTCGTTAGCTCCCACCGCCCGAATAGGGCCGAGCTCGAGGAGTGCCTCGCAGGGGCACAGGCCCGCGCCTGCACCCGTCGCTTCCGTCAGGAGGCGGTCGGGAAGGGCAGGCGGTCAACTTTCGAGAGCGGCGACGCCACCTCCCCCACCACTACCACTACCACCGCTTCCCCCTCGGTGGTGTCGCCGGTCTTCGTCGTCGCGTTCCCGAAGACGGGTGTGCCGTACAACGTGCCGTGCGCACCGTCGCCGAGCATGCTGCCCCCGCCTCCTGCGACGCCCCCGATCTCCGAGTCCACTGCGTCCCCGTCTCGGCCGGCGTTCCCTCATCGTCGGTCGCGGGCAGCGCCGCGCGCAGCGGTGGTCGGGCTCGGGATCAGCCTCGGTGTGCCCCTCAGCTTCGTGGAGGAGGACGCGCCGCTGACGCCGCACCATGTCTACCCCGAAACGCTCCGCCGGACTCCGGGCGCGCCTCTGCACTCTGCCTGTGGGGGTGTGGAGGCGATGACGCCGGAGTTGACGGTGGACTCGGGAAGTAGCTACTTCTACCTTCCGCGGGGGCTTGTTACCCCCGTTGGTATGGGTGGAAGTCCGGGTCAGTTGGAGGCTGTGGTTGGACTTGGGGTTATGGGAATGCAGTTCTAAGCAACCCGTTCCCGAGTCCTCCCAGTTTTTCTTTTATATCATCATGTCTAAACCACCAATATATCATTTATTAAAAACACCTCGTCCAACATGTGAAGCCTGAGCACGAAATTCAGAGCATGCTTGAATCGAAGCTCAGTGGTATACATAGAAAACATTTTCAGAGTTCCTAGTCCCCCGCTTGGCATTCTTGACCGATCATCCACGGATGCAAGCGGTTGACAGCCCTCGCAACGCAGCATGTAGGCATTCGTGTCGAGCGTAAGAAGTAAGACAATATTCACCCACTTACAGTCCACTCCGGTGCCGTTCCGCGATTCTTTGCATGGCGGTCTTTGAGCTCTGGCAACCTCAGTCCAAACAGACTCGCTCACAATGGACGCACGTGTAGCCGAACAAGTATAGCATTGACAGTACATACAAGGATACAGGAGGAATGTCGCCGAATCATGAAACTCCATTCGACGTAGGTTCTCAGTGAACGGAGCGATTAAGTAGGCCTTTCAGTCAGAACCACCACAGAGCTCCAAGAAGCGCATCTGGACCGTACCCTATGGTCGTGCGGAACGCAGACATAGAACACAGAGACGCGTGGTGGCCGCAACGGTAAGGGAAGAAAATCAGCGCAGGGCCTTTATAAGTGACGCGTATAGCGGAGACCGAAAATCACAACTCCGCGGGCACATGACTCGGGCGCGTGTTCTGGGGACCGCGACATGGGCGCCTAAATGCGACTCCAGCTCAGATCTGCGGGGACGGTGCTCAGCGACTCGGATATCGGACGCCACGAGGGCTCGGTCGGACACAGCCAAGAATACGCCTGCGACGGACAGCGTGCTCGCTGGTGTCTGCTGGCTGACCATCACCTCCCTCGTCTACGATTAGCCTGTGATATGATTTGGGATGTTCTTGCCGACCACCTCCATTACGCCTGGGAGTGCCTCGCCTTCTGGCGCACCCACCCTCCCCCTCTTCTCAATATGAGGCTGAGTCCTAGGGGTGGAGACGTGAATCCGCTCATGGTGAGCGAGAAAGCATGCCTGAGAGGCCATATACTTATGGAAGCATAGTGTCAGTTCTTCACTTGGGACTGCAGCCAGGCGCAGATGAGCTGGTGGAAACACTTCGAAAGCGAAGTTCCCAACCTAGCGCAACTGGGGGTTACTCAGGTTTGGCTTCCTCCGCCGAACAAAGCTATGCGGAAGGTCAGAATTTGGCGCTGAGTTTGTCGTCCATCTTATGTTCTAACTGTGCATCAGCAAGGTCAAGGTTATGACGCGTACGACCTCGTGAGCACCATCTCTTCACCATAGTCATACGGTCGAGTATGCCAAGATGTCTTACGTCGTCTTACTGACAACTAATAGTGGGATCTAGGAGAATTCTACCAGAAGGGCGCCATTGCGACAAGATGGGGCACCAAGGAAGAACTTGCACGAGCGATCGAAACAGCAAATGCGTACGGAGTAGACGTTCTGATAGATGCTGTTCTAAACGTAAGGCTGCGTCACCTCTGTATACATCATGCTCACGTTTGGTAGCACAAACTCGGTGCAGATAGGCCAGAAAAGTTTATGGCTGTCCCTGTAGATCCCAACAATCGGTTGAAGGACATCGGTCCTGCACGAGAAATTGAAGTTAGTACTTCGCATAGGGACCACCGAAAATCGATGTAATGACCGTGTATGTGTAGGGCTGGACAGGGTTTGACTTCCTCGGAAGAGGAGACAAGGTCACTTATAAGTTGTGCGAAGCCCCGCATCCCGGCATCTGATACGCATACAGTATAGCAGCTTCAAGTGGACACATGAACACTTCACAGGTACTTTCGTTGACGTTTGTGTTCATTCCGGCGCAACTTTTCTGACGAAGTTACAAGGCCTTGACTGGGACCACCGGACCCGTTCCAAGGGCGTCTTCCGTATCTCCACCTCGAAGCACCGCGGGTGGTCCCGCTGGGTCGACACCGAACTAGGCAACTATGATTACCTTTTGGGCATAGATGTACGTGGGTTACATTTATGTCTCACCAATATTCCAACCCATGTAGATTGACCACCGGCACCCGGAAGTTCGCAAAGACCTCCTGGCATGGGGCACTTGGGTTTTGCAGGTGAGTAATACCTTGCCAATGCAGTGAGTAGGAGTTAATTGATACTGTTGTACCAGACTACGGGCGGCGCTGGATTCCGTTTCGACGCTATCAAGCACATGGATCGTCGATTCCTCTTGAGCTTCGTACGTCCCCTTTCAGTTTGTTCCAGGGGAATCACCACCTCATACTCGGTTAGATCAAGCATGTCCGCTCGACCCTCGGACGAACCGACATATTTTCCGTAGCCGAGTATTGGTCGAGCAAGTGAGCGCTCCACAGGTATCAGTAGGACCCGAGCATGACCTCCTTCTCAGCATAGACTTAATAAAGCCCTACATTCGAGCATTCGAGGGTTTGGTATGCTTCCTATTGCTGATCTAATGTTCCAGTGACGATATATCCGGCTTAGGTCACGTTCTTCGATGTTCCCCTACACTACAACTTCCATGACGCAAGCAAGGCCGGCGCCCAGTACGATCTTAGGAAGATCCTCGACCGCACCATCCTGAAGTATAAGCCCGGTGACGCGGTAACGTTCGTCGACAATCACGAGTAAGCCCTCAGCTTCCCAATACACCGAACTCCGCTGACGAACATTCTCACTTCCCAGTACGGTAACTGCCAAAAACTCCTTCGCTTCCGAGCTTTGATGAGGTACTCACGGCTCCGCTTCCTCCACAGCAAATCGGACAAACGCTGGAGAGTTGGGTACGCCACTTTTCTCAGATCGGGCGCCCTGACCATCACCTGTTCGGTCCCGTCCCGCGCAGCGCAGCGCTAACCCACCTTCCGACCCCAGGTCGGCAGGAATTTCAAAATGCAAGCCTATGCGCTCGTCCTTCTCTATGGCGAAGGCCACCCGTGAGTCCTTTCCATGAGCTCCCACGAGCCAGTCACCCCACTACTCATTACGTGCTTTTCCACCCTTCTCTTCTGCCCTCGCGCGGGACCATGTTGCAGATGCGTCTTCTACGGCGACCTGTATCCCAACGAAGAGTGCTACGACGAGTGCACTGCGCGGGGCCTCCGTACCCTGATGGACGCCCGCCGCCGCTTCGCGTACGGGCCTCGTAAAGAGTATCCGCAAGAGCGGAACTGTGTTGGCTTCGTGCGCGCGGGGGACGCAACGCGCAGCGGGTGCGCAGTGCTAGTCAGCAACGCTGAGCAGGCGAGGTGCGTGCCGCCTAACCCCCTCACAACCTCCCCTCGGAGTTCACGCAATGGTCCCGGTGCGGGTGCTAACGAGCTCGCGAAGCAGCGACGCGGGCGCCGAACAAGCCCCGGCCCACATGCACACGATTCGAATGGACGTTGGCTCGGTAAGGACTCCCCTTTGTTGTCCGCACGGAAGCGGAACGTCGTCATGGGGCTGATCCCGGATGTATGTTCAGCGCAACGCGGGCGCGACGTATCGGCCGCTATTCGAGCCCCTAGCGCAGACTGTTACGGCGGCCTCCGACGGGTGGGCGGTGTTCACCTGTCCTCGTGGTGGCGTGCAGGTCTGGGTCAACGAAGGTGAGGGGGCGCAGGACTTGGGCAGACGGTAATGAGGGTAGTATTGGTACACGGGACATTGGTATTGGTAGCGTACAGTGGTAGTAATTGTCACAGCGACAGTTCAACGATAACAGCGACGGACGGTGTGCGATACACCCTTAACGCGTAAAGCGCAGTGGTAAGCTATACATACCCTCCAAACGCTTGTTACTACAACGCTTCAAACGAGCGTGCGTCCTCCGTGCGCGCATAAGACGACTGCGACTGTTCATCCGGATCTAGGTCTGAGCGCACGCCCGGTGCTCGCGCCGCCCCGGCGTACTTGCTCGACTCGCCAATCCGCCGCGGCATCGCATCGCGCATCTCGACAATATCTGCGACGGTGCTTTTCTCCTCCTGGATCCAGATGCCCGGGGTGCGCGGGACGCCGAGCGAGAGCGTCGCAGCCTCGCCCCCCGTCTGCATGAGCGCGTGCGGGCGCTGTTCGCCGTCGAAGAGCGCGGCGGTCTCCTCAAGTGTTCTACCTGTGCAACGGAAATGGGTGAGCGAATGAGGAGAAACAGAATAGAGAGGAACTTGAAGTGCACACCTTTCGTCTCAATAATGTACACGACAACGAAGACAAGTTCGATAATAAGCCAGCCACAGTAGACGAGGTACTACAAGCGTTTATGTCAGAATTGCGGACTCCATTCTGAACTTGAAGCGGGTGCCCACGTAGTACCAGCCAATTGCTCCGAGAGCCCATGGGTTAACGAATTGATTGAACGCGAGGGTGAGAGAGACGACGAGGTTCTAACAAGAGGCTTGTAAGCATGCAGTTACTATCGGTGAAGACAGCAGCGGTATTCACCATAACTGCAAATCCTTTTGCGCGAATGTTGAACGGGAGGATCTCCAGGGTGTAGGCGATGAGCATAGGCGTATATGCGATGTCGTAGAAGAAGTAAAATATAAAGATGAACGGGATGGTTGCTAAATTACAAAGTGAGCGGGAAACGTTCTTGGCTAGAACGTCGGGGACTGCTCACCCTTTGCAGCCGTTTTATCGTTCAACGTGTTGAAAAGAGCGGTGGTAAGAGTCCATACCCCGAAATCTATCGGAATATATCAACCAGAAATGAAATGGTGTACATCACGAGTCCGCGTACCGATCAGCATGCCGACGTTCGATATGATAAAGAGTGTTCTTCGGCCGAGCTTGTCGACTAGTAGCGCGCCCAACATGGCCGCCACTAAGTTCCATACCTATGAGTGTAGCTTATTATTTTGACCCACATTATGGAGACAAGCATATAACAGACCTGGAGCCCTCCATTGATTGCAGCTTTCATGCCGGCATCTGAGATCCCTACACCCTCGAGGACCAGATTAATGTAATACGAGACTAAGCCATTTCCACTGCAGGGCCAAGTTAATAAGTGTCCTGCTAGGCCCTAGAGCAACGGCAGGTGGCATCTACTTACCTCCATTGGGAGAAGATAGCGAGAGCGATGATGATGAGCATCCTCTTCCTGTTCCCCGGAGTGGCGAACAGGGTGAAGAACGATGTGCTTGTCGCGGCCTCCTTCTCCGTCTTCAGCGCGTGGCGGATCTGCGCCATCTCAAATTGGATGAGTGGGTCCCGCTCGTCGTTTGTTAGGGAATGATATTGCGCGAGCGCCCTTGCGGCTCTCGATTCCTAGAGTATAGCCCGTTCAGTGTAACCGCCACTTAGTACCATGAGCGAGACGCAATTTACCCGGCCTTTCGCGACGAGGAAGCGGGGCGACTCCGGTACCATCCTATCGCAAAGAACAGTCAGTGTTAAAACCTGAGTTTCGCACGACACAGTCGGAATCCCGCTCACCAGATCATGAACACTTGCAGAAAAGGCCCGAGCGCCTGAACCAGCGTCGGGACACGCCACGACCAATGTGAGGTCGCCGCTCCCGAATACGCGCCGAAGCACGCCCAAGCAGCTTCAAGACGTCAGCTGATCCGGGCACGAAGATAAGAAGATGCCGCGCACATAGGATGCTGCCCATATACCAGGATGCATTATACATCGAAGTTAGCTTGCCACGCTAGCAATGCTCGTTTGAACTAGACGATCACTCGACGGACACTGCGGAGACCCGCACCTGTGTCGGATACGCCAGCTCAGTAATGAGGAGGGGCGCCGCGTTGAGCGCGAAGGTGAGCCCGAACCCGACTGTTACGTGTTCTTACGTGTTAAGGGAGAGTGGACATGCGGAGGGACCGGAACGCACTGAGTCCGCGGGCTCCAATGAACATGCCAATGCTAGTCGCTACCCCTTGGAGCGCGACACCCGCGAGCATGATCATGGCCCCTATGAACAAGGTAGGCCTACGCCCTAGGTGGTCCGCTGAGTACGGAGCAAAAGGGAGACCCTATGGCGTCGATGCATTAGGAAGCGTCACACGTCAACAATGGATAAGAGTCGAGTTACAGCTATAGAGCCGATGACTTGCGCCGCACTGATCAGACCTACGGGAGTTGTATGGACGAGTCAGTTGGCGGGTGGCAGGATGTATAGAGACGCGTACCCAACGCCTTGCCGTTCGGATGCTTAAAAAATTCCTGCCAAGCGGGTAGTATCTGAAGCCCTGAACGCGAGCGAGATATGGTTAGACTATGTGTTTGGTGCATCCTTGACTAGGAAAGTTGCCAAACGCACCATTTACCAGCGATGAGTCCAGACCGTTGATTGACGCAGTGAGGAGGGGCACTATCAATAAAAGGTTGAGAGCGCGAATGCCTATGCGCGGCGGTAAGTAATGTCAACCGGGTACTTCAACCCGAGGAGGCACACTGTTATTCCTCCACCAAGGGCCTCGGTGGATGAAGTCGACCACGGTCCATTCCGTGAGGGTCATTCTTGTGGTGGATACGTCTGCGGAACCTAGCTCTGAGCAAACACTGGCGGGAGGGCAACACTGGCATCACGGGTCTATAAGGTTCCTCGCCTGCTTTATATCCCTATACCTGATGCTCTTCTTTGAATCCCCTGTTAGACTCGTGCTTCTTTTCCTTCCCAACCAAACTGTGCCCGACGCCTTTTCCAGGTTAACAGAGCCACGATCTTGGCAGGGATCTGGGGGTATGCAGAAGGCCGAGCCAGGGACCGGTAACCGGTACTGGTCATTACTGGTCATGGGCATCATCACACCCGTCTGTGCCGAAAAAAAACCACGAGTACGGAGAAAGGCCGGGTCCAAGGGTAAGGAACTACGGGCAGATAGTGTGCGTGAATCCAGATGCCTTGGAGGGCTTCGGCTAAACTTCGCGAGTAGACTGGTCAGCAACTCAGGTGTTGATGGTTAGCTGTGAGCCGACTGCACATTAAAATGATGGTAGTTGACTTGAGAATTATTTACATAGCGACAGTACCGACTCACAGATTATATCGCGTGGTCTAAGCTCGTGCATAAACTGGACACAAAGCGGCCCATTTTTCTACAGGACGCTCTCGGTCAACGTCACAAGACATGTTGACGAGTAAACGCAGGGATAACTCACCCCACATTCGCCGAAGGACGGCGGATGTTCAAAAGACCTGTTTTCATTTCCGCACTCGACTCATTTCGCCACATTGAATCTCACGGGCCAACCAGCGGCGACGCGCTGCGCTTCCGGGTCAGGGCCCGGAGTGAGTGCTTTTCTAAGACACAAGCTCTATCGATGACCGCAGCGCAAACCATATGACAGAAGCAAACGATCCGGGTACTGAAGAGGTGTGGATGTTTGCCGGCATGCGGGGAAATAGAGTGGAAGAAGAGGGCCATCGTGACCTCGGAGTCGGACCTGTATCATTGAATCTCGTTTAGTACTTTCCAGTATGTTCATCATGTTGATTACGAGCATGAATCTTGATTACCGGAGTAAACTTAGAACTGCCATGACGCTCCCGAAGCTGCAGCTTGAGACAGTCTACGCACTGCTTCTAGGGTTCAAAGCACTAGGAAAGCACTACTCAGCGTTGTACATGTATAGCTGTCTCGGAAGTCACCGGTCATTGGTTAACCGCAAGCTGTATTAGACGCTCGTGCTGCAGTGCTCTCTCAGCTCTGTTTGCGGAGATTCTTCCAGATTAAACTCCGCTATGCGCACCAACCCGAATGGAGTTCATCGCGCGGTTTGTGTGACACATGTCTTGAAGTAAACGGGTCGTGGTCAATATTCACGTTAATATTCTATTAAGAATCAACACAACAAGAATATATCCGATAGCGAGCAAGTTGCGCGAGTGTGTAGCCAAAAAAGATAGCCAAGGGGTCACTAGTAGTTGATACATGCATGTACAACGGAATGCGTCGAGTAACACAGTGGTAGTTTCGATAGCACTTTGAAAACAAACATGAGCGCGATGGGCAAGAAGAGATAGATCGTCAGAGCAGGTAATCGTTTGTCACGAATGCAACCCTATAGAAGTAACGAGACCGCAGTGATCGCTCACCCACTGGCCCTTCTTCGTGCGTAAGTCCTTTCCTACAACTTCCACATCTCCTACACAGACGTGCTTGCCCGTGAAGAAAACCCTGTCCAATCTCCGTGGAGGGAAAGACGTAGGGGGCTGATACCCCCACGTATAACACGAGGGGTCATCGGGGGACTGGCAGGCGTCGTCGAGGCCTGCAGCGACGTGAATGGTCTGATCCTTGTGGTCGCCGATCATGTTCATGTCGCCGCCGACAACACCGGCGCCAACGTCGCGGGCGCGAAGCATTTCTGCAATGACGCTCAGTTGCTTTGGTCGCATTTTTGTCCCCTGTGGAAGGGACTCGAGGTGCGTGTTCGCGATACGGACGACCCGTGTCACCGAGTCGGTAAGTCGGATAGGAACGTCGACGAAGATAGCGGTTCGACCCATGCGACTGTTGGCGAACTGGAGCATCTGTGCGTTTTGGAAGGGGATGCTGCGGGAAACTAGAGTGGCGTTTCCATATTGATGTGGCCACGGCTCGGGCGTGGTAGGAAACATAGCGTAGTGCTTGCGCACCCACTCGCTAGCAAGGATGGCAGCTTGACTCCGCACGTCTAGCTCCTGCAGTAGGATCACAGACGGGGCGGGCGTAGAAGATAGGATAGCAGTCTCCAGGTAGCCTAAGATGCGCCGAATTCTATCGTCGTTATGGGCACCCATGAAATCCACGTTCCAAGTGAGCAAACGTAGCTCAGTAGGCGTCTCCTTTGCATGACGGTAATGGCTGATCCACTTTTTCTTGCGGAAAGAGTACCCCTTCGCTTTCAGAGGGAGGAGGGTATCTCCAGACGTAGTCATGACGTGCGGGACGTCCGGCGAGGCGGATGAAGACGAATTGGTGGATAGGGTAGATGGTGAGGGCGGCGTCTCGGACTGTGGGGATGAATGCGCTGATCTCGAGTTTGCCTGTGACTGTCCGGGTTATATATCAAGGGCGGGTAAGTGGCGTGCTGCGTGGTCCAACCTCATTCCAGAAAAATGTACTACCTCGTTTATACCGTCTTGAGCTTCGCGTTCTGCGGGCCTATCCTTTTTTGTCGATATCTTGGGAATCGTTTGTGTGTCCATCTCATTTTCGGGTTTCTGATCATCTGCGATGGGTAGAGGGGTAGTAGGATGATGATCCTCCTCGCCGAAATCGCCTACGTTTGTCGTGTTGTTCGCTGAGTAAATGAGCGTGTATAGGGCATCGAGTCAAGAGCGAACCTGCAGGCGTTTTGGCGGGCATGATGAGCCAGGCCAATTTTTTCAGCGCTGTACCACAACGAGTGACCATGCTCGCCACGAATCATGATCCTATCGAACCGCAACCTGCCTCAAGGCAGCTCGTGGCGGGAGGGCGCGGCACGCACCGCGCCGCGACAAGTGGGTCCGTCTCGCGTCTGCGTCACGTGCTATGGCGAACGGAGATAAGGGAAATTCTGGCGAGGCGATTAGATCGGGCAAAATCTCAAGAAATGTGCCATCGCGGATTTCAAAGCAGCTTTGCAACGAATTCTCTCGCGACGCTTTACTCAGCTGCCCCAGTCCAGTCACTGCTCTCGGTTCCGAACGGGCTATAAAGCCCACAAGCTGTTCTGCAGAGGACGCGCACATCTGCTTTACACTACCCCGATCACCGTCAAAATGGCCTCAGAACGTATCGAAGACGAGCATCTCGAAGAGGGCGAGGAGAATGACGAATTCATCGACCCAAACGATGTACTCATTGAGGTCGCAGAAGATGGCGAGATGTTCATGGACGAGGACGAGGATATCCCCGTGGATGGAGAAGAACATCCAGACGAGTCGATCGTGTATGAGGACAACTCTACCCAGCATTTCCCTAATCACAAGGGCTCCGTCTTCGCGGTATCGACACATCCCAGCGCGCCCATAGCCGCGTCCGGAGGCGAAGACGATCTTGGATACATCTGGGACTTCACAACAGGAGACGAACTGGTGAAGCTCACGGGCCATTCCGACAGCGTTACGTCTACCGCATTCAGTGCAGATGGTGAACTTGTGGCGACCGGCGGAATGGACGGGAAGGTACGGATATGGAGGAGAGTAGGGAAGGATGACTGGAGGACTTGGGAGTTTTTGACGGAGCTGACGGGTCCCGACGAGGTCATGGTAAGCATTTCCAGCCGCCGCGTTTTATTATTGTTCTCGCATCGATCTCGTACGCAGTGGTTACGTTGGCATCCGAAGGGCAATGTTCTACTTGCTGGATCTAATGACACGACTGTATGGCTTTGGCAACGTATGTGCTACCTCCCTTTCCATGTGGTACAACAAGACTGACCGCCGCTTCAGTTCCGTCTGGAAATACTATGCAAGTATTCGCAGGGCACATGGGGCCTGTGACGTGCGGGGACTTCACACCGGACGGCAAGCGCATAGTGACTGCAGATGGAGAGGGTACACTCATCTACTGGGACCCACGCTCACCTGCGCCTGTCTTCAAACTCTCGCCTTCAGACGCACGTTTCGCCTTGGACGGCATCACTTCCCTGGCCATCAACCCCTCGTCCACTCTTGCTGTCGTAGGAGGCACCTCAGGCGGCGTACGCGTAGTTAGCCTAAGCAAGGGTGATGTTGTAGGTGCCCTTGCTGGGCATAGCGAGGGCGAAAGTGTGGAGGCGGTCGACTTCGTTGAGCTTGCAACGCCTGGCCTACTCTCTGGTACTGCAGCGGCGTCAAGCGGCGTTGTGGTCACCGGCGCAACTGATGGGAAAGCGCATATATGGGATCTCAGTACAATGCGATTGCGCGCCACACTGGAGCACGGGGTGAGTCTTTTGTGGACAGTCTATGTTTCCGACTAAGGGGGCTTTTCCAGGACGCCGTTACGTCGTTACACCATCTACCACCTCCCAAGGCCCACCTCATCGTTTCTGCTTCCGTGGACAACGTTCTAAGGACATGGGATGCTCGTACAGGCACACTGGTGAGAGAACACAAGGGCCACCATGGTCCTATTTTAGGGGCAGCACTTGGTTTGGGCGGTGACGTTGTCGTCAGCGCGGGAGATGACGGTGTCTGCCTCGTCTGGCCAACAGAGTAGGCAGATCGAGAAGAGCAAATAATCCAACCGGGAATGTATTGCTAGTACTCTGTGTAGATGCCGCTGATATCCTTATTGTTGATCACGCTACTATGACATCTTCATACTTCATCCGGCGGTACGCTGGTATGAAACCAGTACTGTTAAGAAGCGGTAAAGGTCGTTCAACCTCCACTATCCCAGGGAGATTGTGTGCCTACACCGTGACTTTCTGCTTCCCGCCGGCGCGGTTAGGCAGGCGGACGACTGAACTACATGACCTTCCACCTTTAGCGACACACAGGCGCCGCAGTAGCGCTGGCTTACGTAGGCGCCGAAGTGTAAACCCATTTCCCACCGCTGCTCTCCGCCCAAACTAGTACCACAGCTGTACATCTGCGGATAGCTGAAGCATGCTGGCTTCCCGGCTGCAGCATCCTGGGTAGCTGCGGCATGCAGGCGTTTGAATCTCACAACTGATAACAAACAATCGTCCTTTGGCGCAGCCAGAGTCCGCGGACGGACATATAACAACAACAGGCCGCCGCCCACACCGCCAGTCGACTCCTCCCCGATCTGCCAGCATACCTACCATTACATCCTCTCCTGCTCTACATATTGTTGCTCTTTTTATTTGGCTTTTCCAATTACACATGGAGATCCACCTCGCAGACTTGAACTATACCGCCACCAAATTTGAGGTGAAACGCGCGTTTGCAGACGTATTACACAAGAGCCCGTTCTTCAACCCCAACGAACACAAGGCCAGACCGGTGTACGGCAATACTCTCTATAATGTTATCGCGCACTTACTCTATCCATGAATCACAGTAATTTTGAGATAGAGTTCAGAGATCCCGACACTGGAAAATCGGTACCAAGCACCGGGCCGGGTAGCTTGCCCAACAATGGCACTGCCGTGCTAATCCTACCGTACCGCGGGTTGGGAGATCAGTTCTTTCGATGGGCCACGAGGCCGGGGAATCGCGTCAGCGTCCAAGGGCGAAAGTTATGGTTAAAAATTAGCGACAAAAGGCCTCCCCGCAGGCTGCTCGAAGTCTTGCACAAAACTCCCTACATAGACCCAACCGCGCAAGAAGAACGAGGGTCCAGGCTTGAACGAATTCGTCGTCTTGACGTTGCGCTCGATGCCATTCAATTTGGAGTGTATTTCCAGTGCCCAGATGACCCTCCCGGTGCTAACAGGCGTTTTTCCAACGAATACGAGATTCGCCGGGAAGACACGGTCTCGGGAAGGCTTTGTCTAGACTACAATCACAAATTATTGCGCATTGAAGTGTGTAACTATGACCTCCTCTTTATCGGAAACACGGTCTGGGCTAAGCCGTTTTCGAAGATGGGGAACTCCGTGACGGACTACACCGCAAATCACATTGTCATCGACCTTGCCAACATCAAGAAGACCGGGTACGGCGGCCCCAACGCGGCTCGAGAGACTTGTAAGACGCTCACTTCCTCCCATGTTGCATAAGTATTGCATTACGCCCAGCTGACGCTCTCTGTAGACGTCTGTTTTGAGCTATCTTACCCCCCCAGGTTTGAACGGCAGCAGATGTACCGCGCATATTCCGGTAACAAGGAGAAGGACAAGAAGGGTTTTCGCGAACGTCTACCTTCCCTCGACGACGCGCACGAATGCGTTGGCCCTTTCGCCTTCCAGCTCCGCCTCGTCCTAAATACCGACAACCAGCATGCTCGGCGGAACGTCAAACATCTCTGCGAAGAGGCAGGAATTAGACCACCAGGCAAGGTTGATATCGATGTCGACTGCTGCGGCTTCTTCCTGCCGGAGACGATGGGTGCTGTAGGGGCATGGATACAGCACTTCCAGTGGCCTGTGGCCTTTCAGCTGGACGCGCTCCTGCGCAACGGGCTACTGCACACGGGCGATCTTTACGACTTGCGCGATGACATCGAGGCGCTACATGGCGCTGACCACGAATTTGCAGGCGATGTGTTGAGGCACTTCTCCGAGAAACTAATTTCGAAGCAGCGCAGCGTGACGGTCGTCGAGTGCTTCAAGACAACCTTGGCCGAGGATCGGAAGACGGCGGAGTCGTTGTCTGAGGGCGAAGACACGGAGCTGCCTCTGAAGACGGGCACACTGAAGTGCTACCATGCAAAAGTCACCCCTACGAAAGTACTTCTCCAAGGGCCCTTCGAAACACAGTCCAACCGCGTCGTACGCAAGTATCACGACTATCGTGAGAATTTCATGCGTGTCGAGTTTCGCGAAGAAACCGGCATGCCACTCCGGTGGCCCAAAGAGGTGAGTCATTGTTTCAATTCGCCAGGTTACGAACAATGGCTGATCACCATTTGTGCAGGTCAGCGGCCGGTTGCTGATTGAGCAGCGCTTCGGGCACGTCCTCAAGAAAGGCTTGACCATCGCGGGGAGGCTCTTCCGGTTCCTTGGGTACTCTAACTCGGGGCTGCGCGAGCACACTGCGTGGTTCATGGCTGACTTCGAGCATCCGCACGAGGGGCTCGTCACCCCGGACAAGATACGCGGGGACCTCGGCGACTTCTCCAAGGTCAACGCGATTCCGTCAAAATACGCGGCGCGCATCGCGCAGGCGTTCAGCGCGACGGACCCCTCGGTGCGCATCACGAGAAACCAATGGGACGACGATATGGAAGACTTGGGCACTGAGCCGTACTGGCACACCGACGGCCAGGGTACCATATCGCCGGGGCTACGTGATAAGATCTGGGATGTACTCGTGAAGGCGCAGCCCAACAAGGCCTCCCTGACACTCAAGCCTTCGGCGGTGCGTCCATGCGTTTACTCTTGAAGCCTGCACACGAGGCTCATTAATACATTCGTGTAGTTCCAAATTCGTTTCTTGGGTGAGGAACACTTTAAAACGCCGAGTGGCATCCGTTTCCTGAGCAGGTCACTCTAGGTTTTAAGGGCGTTGTAGTCGTCGACGAGACCCTCGAAGGCGTTTACATGCGTCTACGGCCTACCATGAACAAATTCAAGGCGCACGACGAGGAAGAAGCTGAAATCGAGATCGCTAAAGCTTTCGTCTTCCCTGGTACCGCCCGATTGTGCCGGTGAGAAGGACAGCCCATCGATCTTATATACGTTACGGCTGACTCCACGGCTCCAGCCCACTGGTCATGGTCCTCGAAGACCTGGGCGTCCGAACGGACGCGTTTCTCCGGCTCCAGGACCGCGCCAAAGCCGACGTGGTGACCGCCAGCGACTCGATCGCAAAGACCTGCGTCCTGCTCAAAAAGCACAGCCTCGGGAACAGCTACGGCCTCCGCTGGATTCTGCAGCACTTGGAGGGGGCCGGCATGCAGATGCCGCGGGAGAAGAGCAAAGAGCGGACGACGATCGACAACGACTTTATCTTGCGCCTCGTCAAGTACGCGCAGACGCACATACTGCGCGAGATCAAGCACGAAGCTCGGATCCCGATTCCGGATGCGCACCAGCTTGTGGGCGTCGTGGACGAGGGCCCTGCGTACGTCAACAGGGGTTACAAGGATGTGTTCTGCCTCAAGGAGGGTCAGATTTTCGGTACGTTCATGTCGGCGCCAGTGTTTTGTTGCGAGAAATTCAACGCCGCGCTAGCATGCGTTCAGGATCCGGATGGCGGAGAGCCCCAGTATGTTAAAGGTGAGCACCTCAAGACCTCACGCACATGGAACGCGTTTCGAGCAGCATCCGCTTAGGCCAAGTGTCCATCTCTCGCAATCCCCACATTCATCCGGGCGATGGTGAGTGGCTCGCCCTAGGTTGCACACTCCGTCTCCATACTCACGAGTCCCCTAGTCCAACGCGTTCACGCTATCGGGAAGCCCCCAGATGACAAGTTGTGCTTCTTCCGCAACCTCCGCAACGTCGTCGTCATGCCGTCCGTGGGTTCGTGGCGGCCATACCCGTGCTTAATTGGGCAGGACTGACGAAGCGCTCTTTACTGGCAGGCGACAGGTCGCTCGCCTCGTGCCTCGCTGGAGGCGATGTGGACGGGTGGGCACCTTTCGTCACCGATCCTCGCATTGCACACAATGACTGACACCGACACCGACATCCTCCTAGCGACGAGTTCCTCGTCATCAAGGACCCGACGCTGCTGCCGACGGGCTGCGTCGAGCCCGCGTCGTATGTAGGCGTTGAACCGCGCCGGCTTGACCGGCCGAGCACCGTCGACGACATCTGCAACTTTTTCGTCGAGTACATGCAGTCGGACGTCGTGGTGCGTGCGCTTCGAAAACGGGGGTTAGAAAACGTTCACTGAGAAGTTCACCATGCGCAGGGTTTGGCCGCGGACGTGCACATCAAGATAGCTGGTGAGTTCCGTACTCTAGTACGGTGGGATGCGAGTCGCGGCGAGCTCTTACCGTCCAACTCCTTGCGTTACCAGACCAGTCGAAGGTATGGTCAGAAGTCGGTCCGTCGTCGCGCCTGCGCTCACAGAGGGAGCTTACTAGGACGGCACGTTCGACGAAGACTGCATGAAGCTGGCGCAGCTTTGCAGCCAGGCGGTCGACTACCCGAAGAACGGCGTCCCCGTCGACCGAGAGAGAATGCCGACCCCAAGGATCAGCATCAACCCTGACTGGAAGAAGGTGCGGTGCTCTCCGGACCCTTGCAGGTTGTCCATTTTTTGACTTGAAATGTACAGACGGAGGACGCCGACCCTCGCCCGTCGGACTACTACGAGTCAACCCGTGCGCTCGGCGTGCTCTTCCGCAACTTCCAGATCAAGCCAGTGCAGCCCCCTTCCAACGGCGAGCCCGACGCGCCTCCACCGCCTCGCGACCCGCCGCTGTCCGACGCGATCTCGCGCACGCTGCGGCCGGGGGTCGAGCGGCACCTCGCGCACTATTACAACGCAGACGACGACGTGGACGCGCTCGCGCCGCTGTTCCGGCACTACGCGGAGGAGCTGCGGTACCTCTGCCTGACGCACGCGCTGTCGGAGCGCGGGGGCGTGCGCCTGTCCGAGGAGGAGGTCGCGGTCGGGACGATCCTCGCGACGTGCGCGGACTCGCGCTGGCGCAAGAGCCGCATGCACGACATGCGTCTGCAGGCCAGCGAGCTCGTGCGGCGGATCAAGCGCGCGGGGCTGCGCGTGCCTGCGGGGGAGGACGCGGGCAGGGACGAGCTCGCGGGCGCGTTGAGGCGGGCGTGGCTTGCGTGGGACTATGGTGTGCGCAACCAGGCGGTGTTTGGGGCGCGCAGCTTCAGCCTGATCGCGTTGGGCGTGGTGTGCGAGATGCTGGAAAGATTGGCTGAACTGGAGGCTCCGAAAGAGTCAAAGGAGGAAAAACCGAAGTCGGGCTGAGGTGCATCTGGTTTTTGTTGGGAGTACTCGCCCGTGTCACTGCTTGTCTCCGGTCTCGTCGTCGTGGACTACGCTGTGTAACATGTTTATCTCGCTGTACCTGTGCATGTTTGCCTGGAATTGCTTTTCTATACATTTACATATCATTCCGCCTAGACCCGACTTGATACTTCGCAACCCTTTTCGCCGTGATGTATTTGTACTCTACATGTTATGTGGAATTCCGTGATCCTAATCTAACGAAAGAGTAAGTCGCAGAGGAAACGAGCTACCATTGGCCAACAGCCCACTGCAACACGACCTATTTCCTGGTCGGCATGAGGGGGCAGGGTCTGCTGCGAGCTGGTTCTTTCTGGAGCCAGGTCGGAGCGAACGTGGCCAGAGTCGGAACGTGGAGACGTGAATAGAACACAATTTGCAGGCTTCGTAGACTTCTCATGTGACGGGTGCTACGAATGTGGAACTGCCACCGTCCGCACTACATCATCCCGCGACTGCACGCAGCGTCGAGGACGCTGTGTGCGAGGACGAGGACGAGGACGAGGACGAGGATGTCGACGGTCGTACTTACACGCGTCATATGTCGCGCAGCCACACAGCGCATGACGTCGGCGCAGTGCAGACGGGAACATGCATTCACCCGTGCCGGCCGAGGGTTTTCCCTCCATGCCTGTCGCACGACGGACGCCCCGCAGCCTCTCTGGACGTGAAGCGGTCGCCTGTGGCCGCGCGTGCGCTCGACGACGACCGCGACGAGGCGCATGACGGCGAGGCGAGGACGATAGCACCAGCCAAGCCGAGCGATCGCGTGCGGTGACTCAAGCGGGAGGACGAGCAGGCTGCTGCAAACCCAAGGCGGCAGCGCTAGCCGGCATGCTTAGAGCGTGATCATCACGGCCCCCCGGGGCTAGAGCCGACGAATGCCGTCCATCGGTCCACGCCCGGCTGCAGGGGCGTCCCTGCACAGTGCGATGCAGAGCGCAGATCCTCGAGCTCGCCGTCTGCGGCAGCGAGCACGACGAGCGCCGGGCGAGCGTGCATGCAAAGATAGACAGCGGGAAAGGCGGGGGAAGGGTCTGGAATGGCGGAGGATGATACGAGCCCGTTCAGAAAGTTTACGTGCCTGCGCTGAGACAAACAAACACCGGGCGGAGCCGCGCATATATATCCGGCCAGCCCGTTGACAGCGTTCCTCCGCCCCAGCTCTCTCGCCCTCCCCACCGCTCGGCTCGTTCGTCGCCCCCTCTCTCCGCCCGCCATGAAGTCGCTCTCCACCTCCATCGTCTCCGCCGCCCTCCTCGTCGCTGCCGTCAGCGCGCAGGACTTCCAGATCAACACCCCGTGCGTACCGTCTCAAACCACCCCGCGTTGTCCCGCGATTCTCACTGCCTCGCAGTAACCCGCCCACTCAGTGTGTTCCCGTTCAGCTCTCCTGGACCGGCGGTCAGGGTGCGTATTTAAATTTGGCGCCTAGTTGTACGCTTGATTCTGACCTTTTGCTCTAGCTCCGTTCTTCTTGGTAAGTCCATGTTGGGACGAGTGAATCGAAGACTCTAATCGGAATGGTTCTGGGCTCGTTTTATAGGCGTAAGTGATCCCTCCTTTTCTGCTTACTCCTCAGGCTCATAGCCGTCTGTAGCATCAAGCCCGGCGGCCAGCCTTCTGCTTCCGCTCTCCAGCAGTACTCTGGCTTGACCACGAACTCGTTCACCTGGTCTACGAACATCACCGCTGGTGCGCATCTCTCATCCCTTATTTTTTGCAATCCGCAGCGTCTCATGAACCGTTTTAGGTACCTCTATTGGCTTCACGCTCACCGACAGCGCCGGTAACCAGGCTCAGAGTGCTGCCGTCACCATCCAGTCCGGACGTATGTGCTGATTTTGTCCACACACGGTGTTGTCATTATGCTCACGTCATTCTCAGCTGACAGCAGCTGCTTGAACGGTGCCGCCACCTCGGCCGCCTCTGGCACTGACTCTGCTACGTCGGCGGCATCCTCCGCTACCTCCCCCGCTGGGTCGACGACTGCCGCCGGCTCTACGACTGGTGCGACCAGCGCTACGTCCGCTGCCTCTCACAGCTCAGCTGGTTCGACTTCGCATGGCTCTTCCACGGGGTGCGTGGACCTCCGCCTGGCTTGACGGTTTCTGAGCTCACACATTGATCACAGCACGTCCGCGTCTGCCTCCGCCTCCGCCACCGGTGGCAACAACGGTGCCTTCAGCAACGTTGCGTCGGTCGGCATTGTTGGCGTTCTCAGCGCTGTCGCCGCCGTCCTCCTCGCTTAAACGCATCGCGCCGTCCTTGGTCCCGCGGCTGCAAAAGGAGTAAACTGCTTCGAACTTCATCCCAAGAGAGACTTTGCCTCAGGCCACCCCCGACCGATAGCCCACCCTCCTTGCCGTACGCTATCCGCCGCTCTATCCCGTCCCACCCTACGCTCTTCTCCGTCGCGTACGTTACGACGTGTATTGTTCTTTTAATCTCGCGCTGGTCGGCCCCTTCAATGTTGTACGTAACGTTGTCGATCATGCCCTCCTCGACCTCCTCTTCCCAGCTTTCACGGACTCGCGGTTGCCGTCTGCCATATCGACCAGATTGCTTACCCCCGTTCTTTGACTCTCTTACCTCCCGCGCTTGCTTGAACGATGATGTTCGGATCGCCTGGATCGATGTTGTAGCGGCTTATATACCAATGAACGCTATGACCATGCAAACTTCTTGGGCTGTGTCATGCTAGATATAACGGGCGGCGGTCGTCGTCGTAATCTTGTGTTGGGGTTTGGTGCGGAGACGACCGTGGAGTGTGCAAGGTGACTGGTTATCTCAGGGCATGTGTTGTGATGCTGGAGCGGTGGTGCCCATGGTGCGCCTCGGAAGACCGGCTGGCTATCACTGTTTCGCGCGCTCACGGTCAGCGGCACAATGGTGCCCGAGCAGGGCCCGGGCACGAGGCTACGGGAGCCCGGCCGTAGATGGGCCTGGAGGTAGGTGGAGATACCAATCACGCTCGAGTGAGTGCCCAGCATGTTATGGATGTGCACGAGAGGGTCACTGAACCGGTCGTAACGACCCAGGCGACTAGTTATACTGCCTTGTGGGCGTGGCCATGGAAAAATCGCTCCTGGTGAGCTCGAATACAAGGTCTCCAGGAACGCGCCTCGCACTCGAGCCGTCGCTGTCATCGTCGCGCGCCACGCTGCGCCGCGGCGCGTGGCAGTCGCGTGGGGATCGCCTCGGTCACCAAGCCCGACAGTCCGCTTGAACTAGGCGGGAAGCTTGCTGCGTGTCATCCGACGCGGACATGTCGCTGGAGCACTTGCTTCCCGCGACCACTCGGCAACGACAACGACAAGGGCTTCCGCGCACACGCTGTGCAGCGTGAGGGGTCCAAGTTCCAGCAAGCCCCCGACTCGAGTTACTCGATAGTCTATGCCGCCGCCGAGGATCAACTGAGGCGCGATATCAATTGCAATGTCTCTTCCGGTCGCGCGTGTGGTGGTTCCCGCACTTTCCCTGTCTAGATCTGTGCGCTGCGGTGACTGTGCTGTGTTGCCCTGTGGATAACTAAGGTGCGTACTTATCGGCCGTTGCGTCGCTTCAACTTGTCCGCACTGTGCGCAGGTACTACAGTGAGTGTCTCACAGTGTCTGGCTGGGGCCAAGTGAGCGCCCGAATTGATGGCAGATGGCTATGGACCATGGTACGCGTCGAGCGGGTCACAATAGATGGAGGAGGGGCGGCGGGACCGTGGGTTTGCCACTTTGATGTCTGAGTTGGCTTTGCGCGAAAGAGCTTAGGGTGAGCGACGAATTTGAATGCGAATGATGTTGGTTCGTGTACTAGCAGTGGCAGCCCGCGGAGACGCTGGTCAACTGTGAATTCAACTTGCTTTAGTAACTAGTCGTGCGTTCTGCGTTCACCCGCTGCACGGCCGCCTAGATCCTGCTATACTTAACCCACCAGCGACTAGTTCCCGGCGAATATACAGCCTTGCACGCGGGTAAATGTGCATTTGTCCAAGGTGAGCATCGAGCAATTCATCTGTGGCTGTCCACTTTGTCGGGCAAGGGCTCACACGGAGTTGATAGGACCACAGTCAGCCTGCAGACGCTGGCATGATCCATCAGGACGACCCATGGTTCACGGTTCATGGGCGCGGTCAGGATGCACTCCGACGGCCAAGTAGTGACTGGTTCCGAGAACCCGGACCCCGTGCCGAGCCCATCTATGTCCGGTACTCACGTCTCGCACGGTGAATCATTGGTGGCCGCTGCCGCCCGGACGCTTTGCATACCACGGAGAATTTGCTGGCAGCACGTCGAAAAAAGTATGTGGCCGGTGGTAGAAGCTGTACACGGAAGTCGTATAAGGGCGTTTGCTCACTTGGATTTACTTTAGCGGACTTCACGGGCTTCCATGTCGCATTCGCGTATGAGTTCACAGTTCTCGTCGGAGAAACCATTGGTATACCGCATCGAAACCCTACATGGATCGCGATGAGCATCAACACCCGATGGTGCACTACGGGCGAGAGCGCCTTGGCCGACCCTGGTGACCCGTTGGGCTTTCGCCCTCCGCGCATCTCAGAACTTGACCTCGTCTCGATCAAGGGAACTCGGGCGGGGGCAGGCCATCGCACAAAGTTGGTGGTATCCGACCACCCGATCACATCTCCAATTCGATATCGTTTCCCTCGGCATGGGCGTCGCAGCAACAGCAGTGGGAAGAACGGTGGTTGATGTCGACGACCTTGTTCACCGCCCTGTTGCGCCGAGCGCTGGCGCCTCAGACCGAGGCAGGAAGGGGCGCTGACCGCCGACGCCAGGGGCTGATCTCGTCCGAGGTATGTGTCCTAGAGAGTCCCATCAACACGTATAAAAGAGAAGTGGAGCGCGACGGTGGTTCGGGCATCCCCCAAGTCTCCTTCGCCTTCGCCTTAGTCGCCCGTCCCTTTCCCTTCTTTCGACCGCCTGGAAGCGAGGAGCTGTGCTCACTTCATCTTGCTATTACTTTCCTTTTTTTATTGTGTGCACGCCTCCGGACGCTCGCATATACGCTCGTTGTCAAGACTTACGACCTATAGTCCTCTAACTTAGTCCTATCCGAACACCAGTCAAGATGAAGTTCACTACGGCCATCCTCACCTCCGTCCTCGCCGCCTCCGCCCTCGTGTCCGCAGCGCCTTTGGTGCGCCGGGCCAAGACCAAGATGATGACTCCCGCCACTCGGTTCGATGCCTCCGGTGCCATCTACTGTACGTCCTAATTTTCCCTCGTCATTTATCCACACGCTAACTCGTTTTGCAGTCATCACGAACGAGCCCGATGAGAACATGGTCATCGCCGCCACCATTAACTCCGACGGTACCCTCGTAAGATCCTCATTATCTCCACCGAATAACTCATGCTGACCGTCACTTGATAGAACCTTGACAGAGCGGTCGCCGCAGGTGGTCGTGGCGCTCATGGTATCGCGGACGGTCCGGACGCGCTGTTCTCTCAGGGCGCCATCAAGGCCTCCGCAAAGGGCAAGGTCCTTGCGACGGTCAACGTGAGTGTATTAGGGTACTTCTCAATCGAATAAGTATTAACGCTAATGCTATGTAGTCCGGGTCGAACACTGTCTCGCTGTTCACCATTGATCCCAACACGCCGACCAACATCCAACAGCTCGGCGACGTCGTGTCGTCCGAGGGTGAATTCCCCATGTCGCTCGCGTTCAACGGCGATGGGAGCCGCCTGTGCGTGCTGAACGGCGGACAGGTCAACGGTGTCGTGTAAGAATCCGACTTCCGTGTCCAGACCAGCCGACGAATCCAACTGATATCGCTCCCAGCTGCTATAAGGTTGACAAGAAGCTCGGGCTGGTTGCACTCCCAAACACCCTCCGCCCTCTCGGCTTGAACCAGACGACGCCCGCCACCGGGCCTGCAGGTACAGCAAGCCACATTGTCTTCAGTGAGGGCGGCAAGCAGCTCGTGGCGTCGGTCAAGGGCGTGCCGCCTACCCCGGGCTTCCTCGCGGTCTGGGACGTCAAGGACGACGGCTCGCTGTCGCCCGATTTCAAGAAGGTCGCCCCCGCCAAGAACGGGCTGCTGCCGTTCTCGATGACGGTCATCCCCGGTAAGAACGCGATCCTCGCGACGGACGCCGGGCTCGGGTTCGACATCTTCGACCTCAAGGACAACAACCGCAGCTCGGCGATCAAGATCGACAACCAGATCGCGACGTGCTGGTCGAGCTTCAGCAAGAAGACGGGTAACTTCTATCTGACGGACATCGGCACTGCGACGGTGACGGAGGTGCACGTCGACGACAACCTGAAGGGCTCCATCGTACAGGTGTGCACACATGGTTGGCATGACTGGGCTCGAGGGGCCGCCGTTCTGACCGCATGATTCTCTAGCAATACCCTCAGGCTCCGGGTTCCGCTACGATCGACAATGATATTGCCACCGTTAACGGCCAAGAGTGCGTCCTTTTCTCCCACACCAGAAAGTGTATAGCTCACACACACCTGCTATCGCAGCTTCCTCTACGTCTTGGCACCTAACGCCACTGCAGTTGACGTCTTGCTCCTTGACGGACCTGGCTCTGCGAAGAAGATCTCCTCGCTCGACCTCTCCGGTCCCACCAAGGCTGCAGGGGTCACGATCAGTACGTCTACCTTTCAAGTTGGCCTACAAGCCGGTGACTAGTAGTTGACTTGATACACAGGCCCCAACAACCTCCAGGGAATGACCACCTTCACTCGGTGAACGGGCAGGTGCTGATCGCCCGTCCTTCCGCAAGCCTCGGCATATCGTACATAGTTCACGTCTTTTGTCCCGTCTCATGCTGTCCTGGGTTCGCGTGCACGATCTGGTATACCCCCACTGTCTCGATAGGTATCTAAGTTATTGACGGCATCCTGTGTACACTTTTTATCAATTATATATGGGGATCGATACGTCTGAGTACTCACCTGAGACGAGGTGTTCAAAAGGCGTCGGCGTCGAACCGTGCCATGCCCTCGCTGATGAGAAGCTGTCGTGCCAACGACTCGTCAAGAGCTATCCAGCGCATATTCGAGCCGTCGCAACCAGGAGCAACCTCCCATGCCCTCATCCCGTGGGACACCAATTCCAAGAAAACCCGTCGTATCTTGCTCATTCTGCCTACTAGACCATTTAGCAGTCCGAGCGCCTTTGGATATGCTTTAGACACGAGTCTGGCCCCTGAAAGTTCACTATCGGAAGGGCGTTCGTCGAGGAGGTGATCAAGTCCAGGGAAATCGTCGTCGTGGACGTACACAGAGAGATTCGTGACCGAGCTTCCACGGAGAAGCTCGCCTAGACGATCCTGCCCAACGAGAAATGTTGAAGTACGCAGATTTATTATCAGAAATACGTCCTGGGACTAGACACAGCAGCATACGTACGAACAACTCGGTTAGGCCCACGAACGGCAACAAGCCATCGGAGATGTCTACCATGAGATGGGTAAGGGAGGGCGTTTTCGCCACCGAACTCATCAGACCGGGAACGTCGTTATCAAGTTCAAACCTAGATGCGATAGAAATCCATAGACGTTGTAGTCGAGCATCTGCGAGCGCGGCGGTCGTGATAGAGGCGGATGAACTTAGGAAGTAAACATCCAGCCGTGTGATATGACAAGACAAGCCAAGGCAATATAGGTCCGTGATAGAGCGCACACGCAGGTATTGCAAGCCTCTCGTCCAGGTACCGTTCTCCATCTGCCACATCTTCGCCCTCGTGCGCCATACGTTAGCCACGTTTAAAGACGACTCGTCACCCGGTTCAAGAGAGAACGCGGCTGGGGACCCGCTGCTTGTACGTAGATTCCATAGATCAACGAACTCGGCATTGGGAAAGAAATGGACAAGCGGCCCGACCCATCCAGTCTCGTCGGTGGCTGGCGAGAGGTTGAAGAGCTTCAGCCTTTGGACACCGGGGAATGGGTTTCCATGGTCGGCTAGAATGGCATAGGAGAGGGCAAGGGAAACTATGGTATTGCGATGATATCGAAGGAAGGGGATAGGGTCTACGCGTGCTCTGGAGTCTTCGTCCTCTTCGCCTGGCACCGCTGGAACTTGATCTGTTAATGAGAGGTCCACTTTTCGAAGGTTTTGGGAGACCACGCCTGCGAGTACGTCCTGATACTCGGAAGATACACTGTCCAGTGTAACTTCTTCTAGACAGGGGAGGGTGCCGAGAGCGGCTCGCAACTTTTGCGGGGTGAGTATCGAACAGATGCAGTAGATGGATAGGGACACGAGATTCGGGGAACGCGTAAGTAGATCTATGAAGAGCTGGACTGACTCGTCGTATGGCAAAGGACGGCGAAGCTCAGGAAACATGTTGAATTGCAGGTGGCGTAGGAATGGGGTAAGTCGAGAGCCTGACTCGGAGTCTCCGCCACGGTGTTCCATGTTCAGAAAGGCGAAGAACGAAGTTAAGCTGGAACGAGTGAGCAGGACCCTTTCTCTCAACAGTGTGTGGACCAGGTCCCTGTGGAGCGTGCGGCACGTCCTTGTAAGCCTGGACAGATCTTTAAGCCAAAGAAACGCAGTGACATGGAGCAAAACGTCCTGGTTGAGGTCGAGTATGTGCATTGGGATGGCTTCGATATCGCGGCAGGTAGCCGTGGCGGGTGGGTAGTAGTGGGTGGCGGACGATAGTAGCAGCACACAGCGCGTCATGATGCGGCGACTATGCGGCGGTTCAATAAATACAAGTTCAAGATATCTAGGGGAAGTACCCCATCTTGCAGTGACCTGGGGAAGTACCCCGTCTTTCAGTGACCTGGGGAAGTACCCCGTATCGCAGAGATCAGGGGAAGTACCCCGTCTCGATAGCCTGTATAGGCAGCGTGTAGCCTCCAACGACAAAGATGTTGGTCCTGGTGTCCGCCCTATCACCACTGGCGAGACCGCTTCATCACTAGACCACTCGCAAGTAACGATATGAAGGCAGCAATGGGATGGATGGACTGCGGGCATGACGGATGACATGCGGGGAATGCAGATCCCACACATCGTAGTCCTTACACGGGCCACTGTTGACGTACTATGAATATTCATATAGATGTATCCGCAACATGCAGCTACACGACTGCCTAACACCTAACTCGAGCCAGCATAACGAAAGCATGGGACAGCTGCCGCTACGAGATAAATAGTCCCCTGGGATCACCACGCATGCCCGGCCACCCGTGGAGGGAACGCGGGCGGCGGAACTCAGGCACTACCAGATTAGGCAATTCGCTGATAGGCGACCACCATGTTGGGGCCTGACGGATACCACACCTTCTCGCTCCGAACGCTACTATGACTGTCAACTGTCGACCGCCGCGAAATCCTCGAGCGGCCTCTGTCTCTTGACACCTATGAAACCACCACAGCCAGATGACGGGCAGTACAGCACGTGCTCTCTGAGGAGGTACTCGAGCGGCTGATTCGTGCTTACTAAGTGCTATACAGCCAGTCAGCCTCTCGACTACTGTACTGTTACATGAATGCCTGTACAGACGGCCGAGCACGGGAACTCCAGCCCTCCTCGGAAGCCGAGCACGCTGGCCAAGTCAACCAAAAAGAAGGCGTCAATGACGGCTGATGCCCGGCTGCTCGTGCAATGCGTTCTTGAGACTCGTGGTACGGCCGGTGGCGGCACTACACAAACTGCACGCCTGGTTGGCGAAGCAGGCATTCCTCGATGTCCTACTAGCCCTGGGTCACTTCGCAGACTACGTGGCAGACATCTTGGAACTATGCAAAACAACCCCCATGCTCATCATCCCGGACGGTGCGAGTCGCGCGTCGCTGGGATCAAGCCCTCGGAAGGGCTGCGCGGGTGCCTACAGGATGGCGATGTGTCAGGCAGTTTATTGGTGCACGGTGAGTGTTTGCACCTACGCTGGAGGACCGGCATAGGTGCTGCATGGGGCCGCCCCGTGGGTGACCCTATGCGCGCGCCCGTGTGTCCCGCCCGGGATCCTCGAAGATCGGAAAGGCGACTGAAAGCATGCAGGTGTCGGCTACTAGTAGTACGAGCGCAAGACCACCTTCTGCCCGTGCACCGACACGCGGGGGGAGTGATGGCGTGCGTGTTCTTAGAGTACAAAGTCGGACTGTTCGCTGTACGGAGCCTTGATGAATTTGAGGTCCTAGAGGGCCAGATATCCAGTCAGATACACGTCCTTTAAGTAGGGCTTCGTGGTGCGTAAGCTATGGACCCCTCGCAAGCGCTCGGGGGAAGCGCTGGGCCCTAGAATGCGGCCGAATTGTTCTCTCTCTCTCTCTCTCTCTCTCCGATTAGAAACTCAGTACTCCTAGCGCTCAGCTTGAATTCGGACGGCAGTGACGGCACCGCCACGAACTGGAGTTAATGTTCGGCGTGACGGTGCTGCCTCTTGCTGCCTATTACCTGGGCTAAGCGTCGGACGTCGAGCAACAAGGAAACGGCGTTTGAGCGACAGAAGGTTGATCCTCCAGGCATAGCAGCTACATTACAGACCGTCACAACAATTACTCTAAGTAAGCATAATATATCTCAACGTACAGCACCCAATACTTCGGTCATAACCAGTCGTTCCTCCCTGCCATGCTCCCACAGTACAAAGCCTGCCATGCCGCCGTCTTGCTCTCCCTTCACAAAATATCGAACTCATCCCACGC
Organism: Trametes meyenii; assembly: GCA_022606255.1. NCBI lineage: Eukaryota > Fungi > Basidiomycota > Agaricomycetes > Polyporales > Polyporaceae > Trametes > Trametes meyenii. The sequence goes on along the minus strand of JABYQG010000003.1, from coordinate 1,538,604 downwards.
GCCCGGCACCTCCGACGCCCGTGGCGTACGCAGCTCCGCAGTCTCGACGAGCTCGAGAACCATATCCTGCACGAGCCCGCGCTCCTCCTGTCCGCGCATCGCAAAGAGCGTCGCATTATCCATGTCCGCGTTGAGCAGTCCGACGTCAACGCGCCGCATGTCTGCGCCCTCGACGACCTGCACGAGCTTGCCGGTATGCACCGTGCGCACCTCGACGAACTCCGGCGAGAACAGGATGACGTAGTCGCCCCGGTGCGCGTACGATACCGCCTTGGTTTCCCAACGGAGATACCCCGACGAGCGTGCCGGTACACCGTGCTTGTCTGTGTAGCAACCGAGCTCTACACAATGTGGTATCAATAGTGATGTGAGAGTAGTGTCGAGAGGGTGCTTACCGTCATATATGACTAGTAATTCGTCCGAGTTGGGGCAACGCAGAACACCCAGAGGCTTGGCGGCTGCACAACGCACCTTGAGGCCAGCCATGGGTAGATTGTTATCGTCTGCGCTGCTGAAGTCAGGCAGCATGGTGGTCCTCAAACCTACACTCAAGCTAGACGTGTCTGAGGATCCCTGTGAGGCACAGTGAAACTGAACGTACTTCGTGGGATCTGCAAGGAAGATTCCCTTCTCGGAGTAAATGACGATGTGTCGGCTAAGCACCGAGATGCTATAAGCGTCTTTGGGTACCACTAGCGGCTGTAGGCGCAACGCACGAGGTCAGAAACTTTATAATACTGCAAAGACGTCTAGTGACTAACGTCTCCGAAGGATCGAAGTGAGGACACGACAGAGTATGTACTTTGCCGTGTGTTGGAGACGTTGGTGATTTCATAAGCATACAAGTTGACCTGCAAGAAGCGCTTCACGGTGTAGAGCACTGTCGTAGGTATTGTGAGTAGACGTTGTCACGGGGGAGAGAGAACTTGCCCATATAACGATTGCCTATGCGTCCGGCTCGGAACATCATTACACCTTCAGCGATGACCTCCACCGACGCGTCCAGAGTCTGCTCCGTTGTGAATCCCAGTGCAGCACGACCTACGAGGTCCAAGGAGTAGGAATATAGCCCGTCTTCATGCAAAACGAAGAATTTCCCGACGGCCGGAAGAGAAACCATACACGTCGGATTAGGTAAAGTGAGCAGTTTGCGAAACGCTACACCTTCAATGAGTCATCACCGCGCAAATGCGCCTGAGCTGTAGCTGGACTCACACTGTTCGCCGCGTCTCGCGGTGTAGATACCCGATGTACACGCAACAGCGATGAATCTTTGTGACCCGCTAGCTATGGATCCGTGTCAGATAAGACGGCACGGCGTACGCTGGAAGGAGAATTCGCACACAGCTCCGTTGCAGCGTTAATCCTGCCCGTATAGCCCTTCCCGACGCCGTACGCCGCGCCCAGTGCAGCGAACCGGAAGAAACCTTGGGTGAGCACATGAGGCGCAAAGAGCTAGAAAAAGCACGACGATTGCATGTCAGCGTTCCATCCAGATCGAGTGCATGAAATACTGACCATGTTGCTCGCCTGCCTGACTTGACGAATCCCCAGCGCTTCTTCCAGCGCAGCGCGCCACTTCTGCCTGGAATTCTCGCTCGCGGCGTATAGGGTATATCTCCGGCTCATCTTCGACGACGCATGGTATATCGTGAATGGGTACATTTGTCGATAGCGCGAGCGGACGCGCTCCAAAATTCCGCTGCCTTCTTCCGCCTTCTCTTTGCGACTCTCGGTCGAGCCGTCAAATTGGCCGAGGCGCAGGTACTCCAAGGGTATAGGCTGTAGGAAAATGTTAGATAATCGAGAGTCTTACGTTGGGTTTAAACGCTTTGCTGGTACTGACCCGTGATACAACGTGGTGCTTCGTTACTGTACTCGATCGCGCTTCCGGCTTGAGCAGAAGGACTACAAGGGAATCCAGCTTACGGGGCAAACTGAAGTCTAAACGTGCTTACGGTAGTTGTCGAGGAGAGCGACGTGGAGGTCGGCCCAATGCAAGTCCATGTTTGTCTTGTATCGTCTCGAGAGCGGGCCCTGGTAAATCAACGAGCGACTCTCGTCGTATAGGTCTAGATCCTGCACACGTATTGTTCAGTCGATCGCGCGTTATCGCATGACAGAAAGACAACCCACGATAATCTCGCCCTTCTGGTAGTTGAGGCTTTCGCATAGATTCCAAAACTTGACCTTGTCTTCCGACGCAGCGATGCCTGGCTGCGTGCTCTTGATGAAGTCACTGAGTATCTGGATAACCAAGGGGATGGTGTCCATGTCTGGGTGGTCGGGTGCAGTGTGCTTCTTGGCGTTCTCGAGCAGCAGTAGGAGACGTGGGAGGCGGGTAACCGGTCGGGAGAGGAAGGTGATCAAGTCACGCTTCCGTACACGAGGGTCGAGCGAACACTGTTGAAGGAAGTACTGATATCGCTGACTGCGCCGCATCTCAGAACGGTGTCGGGCCTCCGCTAGTGGGTAGTACTTGATGTACTCCTCGTACTCGTTCTGGTAGTGTAAACTATCTAGACGTATAGTGGTATCTCATACTGCCTCGACAAGTAGGATGCAGGCTTACTATCGAGGATAATATCTGAAAGACTCTGGATAAGGGGATGCTGCTCGCGTTGGCGCTCGAAGAGTGCGGCGAGTTGACGATGGTGGTGCTCCAAAATCTTGTCCATATTGGAGAAGACTTCTCGTACGAAGCTCTTCGCACGGTGCTGAGGAACCGCCGACGTATTAATGAGCGGGTCTATGAACACCTGTCTTCGGATTGAGAATATTGCCGGGAGGTCATGGTATATGGCTCCCACCTCCTTGACCAGTTCCAAATCTTTCACGTAGTCTTTCTCGGACTTGATAATCTCGAACAAGATAGATTGTCGCTGCACTTCGCTTGGGCCGAGCACTTGGCGTGCTTCCGGGGGAACAAGGCGATACCATTCCTCATCATCATCTTGCAGCTCACCGATTTGGAACTTGCGCAAGGCCTCTTCGAAGTCGATGCTGGCGCCCGCGTCAAATTCGGTGTATGGTGAGAAAACATGATCAATGCACATACGTCGAGTCGGACAGCTCGGATGACAACTCTCTGGCGGTTGACTAAGCACTGTCGGTAGGTTGACAATATAAGATATAAGGGCGGTGAACATACCTCGGGCGTACCCACAAACGAAAGTGGCCTCGATTCCCCTCTTTCAAGCTGCGTCGGAGTAAGTAAACTGTCTGGACTAAGCAGCGAGTCACTCCGGGAACTCCGATGGGAAAGCGCTATTACGCTGCTTGAAGGTCTATGGGACGACCTAGAAGACCTCTGGGAGGATGAGCGGTATAATTGTGGCTCTGGGAAGGAGATGTGAGATGTCTCCGATTCATATGCGCTTGTTGCTCTGCTTGGAGGTCGTGCGGGAACATCGAGACTGATCCGCGGCTGGGTGCTACCCGAGGAGGGCGGGGTATATGCATTGTGGCGACGATCTGCCCATAGATTAATGGGGGAGAGCGGGGGGTCGTGGGCGGACGGCGAAGGGTTTGCGGGGGGCGCTGCGCCGTGAGGGATGGTGACATATGGATGAGGGCGGTGTGCCATGGGTTGGCCAGGAACGGGAAAGGGTACGGAGGAGCTCTAGCCTGGGCTTACGGGTGAGGCGGAGGACATACTGCTGCGAGACGGCTCAGACCCACTGCACGCTCTGATAACGGTCCGGGTTTGCAGAGCCAGGCACGCGCTGACCACTCCTATGACGACTGTGACACCAGCTCTGCGAGTATTCTTGAACTGAGGCCGACTTGTCCGAGTAGGTCCGAGTGCAAGAGCTAGGGCTAGAACAGAGGTCGTCGTCGCCGGAATACAAGTTCACTATGCTCGAGGTGCTCAGAATCCAAGACTGGAAGAGGTAATCACACGCCAGCTGCTGGGAGCCAGTATTAATGAAGAGCGTGCAGCAATAGAGTTCAGGCGCATCCATTTATTCATTCTACGGGAAATGGCCAGGCAGCCCAGTTAAAGCCACAGCGTTGCTTCATAGCGCGGTAGAAAACAGTGAGGACCGCTGCAGCCACGACGATCTTTTCCACACCGCCGGCTACGGTGAACATGCAATGAACGCATGTCGTGGTCCTGCGTTCGGGCGCCGTCCGTCGGAGTTTCGAATATGGGCGAGAGCACTTCCCGCTTTCATTTACCGCCCCGTCGGATTTTTGCGGACTTCAGAAGCGTGTGTGTCCCATCTGTCTCGGAAACCTGAGCGCAAGTTTTGCTGCCTCTGCCATCGTTCCCTTTCCACCGAAGATATACCCTTCGTCTGTTGGCCGGTCTCTAAAGCTGGTCAAGGGCTATTAAGAGTGCTAGGCTTCTCGCTCTCGAAACCCCTACTGGTCCTTTGAATTTACAGCTTTGACGGCACAAACTGGCTCACCAATCTTTCAGCGCTGCTGGTCCTCGCCAATCGATAGCACTCGCACGAGGTACGACAACCTACACCGTGTTATCACCTCGTATCCTGAATTTTGTTATGGACTCGGTCAGTGCTATGTCAAACACCCAAGACGCACTTGTCATCTCAGATTTCGACACCGGCGGCGATGACGATTCCCTCTTTGGCTCTCCTCCTTCGTCTCCGGCGAGAGGTAGGTCACCGTCACCGCTAGCATTGCCTGGCGGTTCAGGTTCTGCACAAAACGTGGGGGCTCTTGCACTTCCTGGTTCCCACCTTGTCGCTGAACTACCAACCAATCCGCCAGCGTCCTTGCCATTGAGTGCGAGCGCGTCTGCTCCGAGCCAGGCCCAGATACCCCGGGCGCAGCCTCGGACCACCGTTCCACAACCTGTGGCGCAGCCTCAATCGCGCGCGTCGTCTTCGCGAAGGAGCACTCCTGGACCATCACGTCCAGCGCGTGGTGATCCCGCCCTTCGGAGAACCAGGAAAGGCAAGGAGAAGGAAAAAGCTGCCACGCCCAGGCCTACCCCTCCACCCATCTCCCTTCCGTCTCCCAATGAGCCACCCCCACCGAACTTCCTTCGAAATCAGCAGGCCCTCCTTGGTCTGGCGGGCATGGTTAGCGGGGTCCATCCGGCCAACCTCTCAAAAGGACGCCACACACGAGGCCTCACAGCGGAAAACCCCATAATCGTCGAGGACGAGCCGCAGCCTACAATCGGAAAGCGGGCCATTCATCCGAATCCCTCGCACCTGCCTCATCCTACTAGTGAGCAAATCCTGGGCACCCTGCTGAAGCAGAAAAATGTCTTCCCTGTGGTGGTCTCTTTGCTGCGACACCTTGTCCCCGGCGCACCCTCTCTAGCCGCCGTGCCTCCTGGCTATCCCTATCACCCGTTTCCACATCACCACCCATTCTATGGGCACCAGGCGCAGGCACAAGCACAGACCCCGTCCCAAGGTTTTACCGATCGTAGCTCTCCTTCGAGTTCCTCTGGCGCTCCGCCCTTAAAGCGTCGTAAGCTTAACGCTGTTCCTGCGGGCGCTGCGGATTGGGACGTCCCGTATCCCTTTCAAGAAGGCCAAGGTCCGGAGAACTACCGACTCCTCTGGGAGCGGGAGCGAGGAAAGCAACTCCTCAGGGATCTGGTCCAGCTAGTCCATAACGCCGCGCGGAAGGCGGCAACGAAGGCGTGGTATCAGCAACAAACGCAGCAGAGGGCCTCAATGCCCCCGGTATTGAAGTACTACCGGCCTGCGACGTTCTACTATGGGCTTGAGCCTGGTCAGTCGGCTCCGTCGTCATCATCTCAACCTCAGACCCACGCTGGTCCTAGTCGGAGTGTAACGCCGGGCTCGAATACCCCTGGTGTAGGCGCATACAGCGGGGACCATGGGTTACCTCATGTGCCCGTCCCTTCCACCTCTATGTCGCCACCACCTCAGATGCCTCCTCTCGTCGATGCCACCAACCCGCCACCTAATGCGTTCGACCAATTGGTAGAGTCGCTCCTCGCGGCCCAACAGCAGCAAGAGCCGCACCACGCTTCTCGGTCTACGGGGTCGAACTTGGGTGAGCAAAACCCAGCCGGGCCCGCGAACCCCCAACCATCGTCGGTTTCGCCCATGCCAGAAGAGTCCGCTCAGGCGTTTTTTGATAACTGGCTCCAGATGCTAAACACGTTTCCGCCTGGCGATCCGAACGACCCTAGCGTCGGCTCCGGACCCCCTCCCGGCGCATCGACGGCTCCTGCCCTTTCTTCTGAGCCCTCATCGTCGACCCCGATGTCGACGCAATGCGGCTCATCGCAGATCTCTGACGATCTGATAGACCCTGCGTTGCTGGGCATGCAAATCGACCCCGCGACGGACGCCGTCGTCTCTAGATCTGTGGTCGCATCTGCTACGGTCAGTCAGTCCGCTGTCGCATCCGTGTCTACCCCTGCACAGTCGACAAACCCGACTCTGGTGAGACCCACTGGCATCGACACGGCCGCGGCGTCCATCGCGATGGCGTCGACGGCTGTGCATCCCGCAACCCCCTCGCTCGTCGACTCGCCCAGCGTCACCACGTCGTCGCTCGCGGACCCGGCCGACCGCGACGTGGACGGGGGCCCGGCGACGCCGTCATGGGACTGGGCGTTCGCGGGCGCGCAGCACGCACAGGTGGAGGCAGGGATGAAACTGCTGGACGAGCTCGCGGGGATGGACGCCGACGCGGGCTTGGATGCGGTGATGAACATGGACGTGGATATGGACGGGTGGGAGGACGCGTTTGCCGCGATCGCAGGTGCAAGTGCGGGCGGCGAGACGTTTACGCGTACGCAGGCCGAGCAGGATATCCGTGCTGAGGATCAGGGCAGCGGCGGCGAGCGCGCTTCTCGGGACGATCTCGAGACGCCGCGAGCTGCCCTTGCGGACCCGGAGGGTCCATCGTCCGGAACCTCGCCGCAACCGTCGGCGGTCGACCCTTCGCAGGTTCGGCCGTCCATTCTGTCCGCCACCACCGCCGCCGTGGCGCACCCCGAAACGTCGTCGTCGACTCTACCCCTCCCTACGCATCCCGCGCCCGCTTCTGCGCCTCTACCGCCGCCCACCATCCCGTCCGCGCCGAGCTTCTCGGTGCCGTCGCCCGCGGCCGTGGCGCCGCGTGCGAAGGGCAAGGCGAAGGCGATCCCAGGCACGGGGAACGGCGTCGGGCACGGGACGGCGTCCGGGAAGCAGGACCGGCGGGCTGTCATCGAGAAGGCGCGCGCGATGCGGACGGCGCTCGTGCGGGAGGTGGAGCGCGCGAAGGTCGCGCTGTGGGAGACGACGCTCGAGCAGGGCGTGCTGGTCGGGCTCGGGCGGGAACTCGAGAAGACGGGGTGACGCCTGGGGGAGGCACGCGAGGGATGGGGGTCGAGGTGGAAGTTGGCGTTGGGGTCGAGTGGCGAAAAAACATGTGCGGCTGTCGTATGGTCACGCAGTATGTCCTCACGCGTAATGCATTCATTTTCCTGAATGAACGTCCTGCAGAGTTGCCGGAAGCGTTAACGGCACCACTACAGTTAGGTTTTGGCTGTCAGTGCGGCCCATTTCCTCGTGGAACTTCGACGGGTCGAAGGCGCGCCTCGCTCGTCCTGCTCGGGATCAAACTTCACGTGAGGGCCGCACCCAAGAACTCTTTGCGGGAGGTCTAGGAACCGAAGCGGCGAAGAAATTCAATCCTCAGGAAGCATGTTGGCCCAGCAGGCTCTGCACTGTTCGCGTCCTCACGACCACGGGCGCGCATCGTCGACGTCGTACGTACGGCGACTTGCCCGGCGATCCAACCGCCCTGGGCGTTGCAAGAAGTCGCACCACGCCACGTACCACTTTGGCCATCGGGTTTCCAGGACCTCACTTTGGCAGAGCGCGCGTACGCATGCACGGAAGTGAGGCCGGACCCGAGCCCGGGCGTGCGTGTTCTGGCTAGCAGAGCTCCCGTAACTGCGCGAAGCTCAAGTAGACGCAGTTGATTATTGGCCGCGGCGCACAAGGTTTCGACTGGTAGGTCGGAGGTCCCTCCGGATCGCTGGTGCGCGATCGTCGACGAAGCTGTTAGCTGGCCCGGACCAGACACTGCATGGCAAGCTTGTGACGATGTACGAAATCAAAGTGCGTCTCGGAGCGGTGTTTGCGGTGCAAAATCGCGATGTCTTCAACTTGCGTCGCGTGCGTTTCGGGGTGCCTAGCGGGTACCTCCGCCGCGACCGAGATCGTCCGGGGAGAGCGACGCGGGGGACGTGTGGGCCGTCCGGAGTCGACGGACAACAAGGCCGTTGTTGCAAACGAGCGCCACAACGCCCCCGCGCACCTCGCGATCACACATGTACATGCAGCTGTAGCGTAGGATGTACGAGCGTTGTGAGCTGACTGCACGCGTGCGCTGAAATATAATATTTTAAATATTGACTGGGGGGTGAGGAGGGGAGGAGGGCGCGGCGCGTGGCAGCGCAGGAGTTCATGAAGAAGGCTTCGGAGAGCGAGAGGGAGAAGACAGCCAAAGTCTCGAATGGCAACACGCGCCGCGAGGACCCCGGGACACCCCTGCCCCAGTCCAAGGGCACCGCGCAAGGGCACGGACCACCCCCGCCAGCCCTGCGAATCGAGGGCCGGAATCGGAGGGCGTGGACTGTGAAACGTGCTGGATTTTTATTTGGAAAGTGATTGCAGGCCCTGAGGCAGAGAGAGATGCAGGACAAGGCGGGAGACGGGGAGACGGAGGGAGAGAGAGGAGGTTCCGGGGTCCGGGGGAAGGAGTGTTAGAATTGTGGACTGGGACGCGGGCGACTCCCTCAGCCCGCCCTCTCCTGCTCTTGCCTGTGCAAGCTCCCCCTCTTTCTCTCTCCCCCCACGCTCCCCTTCCCGTTCGCCCCGCCGACAACGACGACGACGACGTCCGCGCGCCCTTGAGCATCCGTCGCACCCGCTTTCATCGACCACCCAGCCCCACTCTCGCCCCCGTCTCCACCCCGGGCGAGCCTTGTTATCGCCCAGCACCCTCCCTCTCTCCATCCCACTCTCCGCGCCCCATTCTGCTTCTCGGCTTTCTCTTCTTTCTTTCATACTCAGTTCTCTATCATTCATCTTCATATGGCCACGACAGCCAGACAGTCAAAGCCCCCCAGGAAGGGCCCTGACCCTAACGCTCGGTCCGTGTCTCTCCCTCCCCGCTCCCGTCCTGCCGTCCTCCTCTCTCTCTGTCCCCTTCGCCTAGCGGATTCTGACTACAAAATATTCTACACTCTCATAGCCGTGCTCCTGCTTGGGGTCCGCGCGGGTCGCCCAACTTTTCGCCTGGTCCCGCCAACGCACGCCTTCCCAATGGCAACCAGCAGCAGCCCGCTGGCGCCTTTCCTCCTCTGAACGGAGCCCGCCCCTCGGACAACAACCCCCACACCCGAGTCTTGCAGCAGATCTCGGGCCTGACGGTGCGTATCCTTCTTTCCCTTCGCCCATCCCGAGATGCCTGCTTGCCCATGACGCAACCGGCCCGCCGTGGCTGATTGGTCTGACCGTTCGCGCGTCGCAGGGCACCACGATCACGATTTTGACCAAGACCAACATGCGCCTCGAGGGCGTCGTCGCCTCCACCGGCGCCGAGGGCGACACCCATGGCGTCACCCTCAAGGACGTCAAGGAGATCTCCAACCCCGGTGCGCCCCTCAGGGAGCAGTTCTTCGTCGCCGCGACCAACATCCAGGACTGGTCCTCGGGCCCGGCAGACGCCAAGGTCCCGAACGGAGCTGACAGTGCGTGCATCCTCTCTTCCCCACCCTCTCCAATATCCGGTGTTGACGGCTGTGCCGCCCCTTTGCCCTGCGAATGCGATCTGCGCTCCCTCGCCCCATCAATTCGCTCGGATAGCCTTCAAGACGGATACAGACATATCTAAGGCTGGAGGCCGGCGCGAGCGCGAGCTGCAGGCTTGGCAGCCCGAGTCCGCTGGCGGCGAGGCTATCGAGGGTGCCGCCGCCGCCGGTCAGACGAACGCTACTCGCAGTGTGGATGAGGTCACTTTCGGCCCTGGTGCGGCTGGCGGCGCGTGGGACCAGTTCGCGGTCAACGAGAAGCTGTTTGGCGTCAAGGCCGGCTTCGACGAGGATGCGTACACCACGAAGCTAGACAGGAGTGCGCCGGACTTCAAGGAGAAGGAGCGGAAGGCGCAGCAGATTGCGAACGAGATCATGGGCGTGAGTGCTCCCGTCTTGGTTACCGTGCGCTCTGTGGCAAAGTTTGCTGACGGTGCTCGTGTGAACGCGTTTTGGCCGGTCGGGGATTTTGCGCGCATAGACCGTGTCGAACAACCCCCATATCGCAGAAGAGCGCGTCATGAACTTGAACGCAGACGGCTCCACTATGAACGAGGAGGACAAGTGAGCAACCCGTCGTTCGTGATCTACGTGGCTGTGCTAATCAGGCCGTAGGTACGGTGCTGTAGTACGCGGTGCAAATGCGTATGTACCTCCTGGCGCCCGTAAGGCAGGCACAGGTCCGACTGCCACCACTCCTCCTGCGAAGGCGGATCTCCCGAAGGTGGCTGTGAACGCTCCGGACGGGACAGCCGTTCCGTCGACTACGAACTCGACTCCTTCTGCAAGCAAGGTCCCCTCGCCTGCTCCGGGAGCCACGGGTGCGACGAAGCCTGCGGATGCCGTGCCGGCATTTAGGAACTTCGTCTCGACGGAGAAGGACCGCTTGATGAAGAAGAAGCAGGCGCTCATGAAGAGCGAGATGGACAAGCGGCTGTCGGACCTCGTCAACTTCAGCAAGTCGTTCAAGTTGAACAAGCCCATCCCCGAGGACCTCGTGCCCATCCTCGCCAAGGACGAGGAGAAGCAGCGTCTGATCAAGGAGAAGACCGTCCGTGACGCCGAGGACCAGCGTGCCCGCGCGATCGGCGTGTCCAGCACGAACGCCGCCACGCCTGCCGCCCGTGCGCTCCCGTCTGCTAGCCTCGCGCCCTCCTCGAAGCCGGTCGCCGAGACCGCCAGGGTGTCCGCCTCCAAGGCGAGCGCGAGCTCCGTCGCGTCCGCCGCCAAGGGCGTCACCGCCCCGACCAAGCCGGGCGACGCGGGGAAGAAGATTTCGATGTACATCCAGCCCATTCCGCCGTTCAAGGGCAAGCGCGTTGGAGGTCCCAGCGCGGGACAGCCGCAGAGCGCGGCCCCCTCGACGAACGGCGGCGTGAAGCCCGCAGCGAGCCCGCTCTCGCCGACCGCGGCGAACAGGCTGAACGTCAACGCGTCCTCGTTCCGGCCGACCGCGAAGGGCTCCCCCTTTTCTCCCGTGCGTGATCGCCGCTGTGACGTTACGTGGGCGGCTGTGTGCGTGTACTAACCCGGTCGTCGTCCTTCGCAGGCTGGCTCGCCAAACCCGAACGGCACGCCGTCGACGTCCTCGCCCAAGGGCAAGCCCGCGGAGGCCGCCTCGCCGCAGGGCCCGCCGAACCCGTTCTTCGGGACGCGCCTGCCGAAGCGTGCGCCCCCGGTGCACATCAAGGACGACTTCAACCCGTTCAAGAACCACAAGGTCATCGAGGCCTCGCAAGTCGGTGCGTCATTGTGCTTGCTCGTGTGCGCGAGCGCACCGTCGTGGCTGACAAGACGTGCGGTGTGGTGTGTGTGTATGCGTGCAGCGCCGACGTGGCCGTTCAGCGGAAAGAGGTACATGCAGATGTTCCCGCCCATTCAGCAGCAGCCCCAGCAGCAGTCGCCGCCGATGGCCCCGCCCGGGCCCCCGCAGCAGATGCCCCCCGCGCCGTACGAAGAGGACCCGAACGCACAGGCGGCTGCGCGCGGCTACGTCTACGCGTACCCGCCATACGGTTATCCCGGTCAGGTACGTGCAGCGTGCATCTGCTCTCTTGTGGTACGCGCCCGTGCGTGGGGGGACGCTGACACGCCCGTGGACGGGTTCATTAGATGGTGCAGCCGATGATGCCTGGAATGGGACCCCCGCCGCCCGGCGCATTCATCCCCGCCCCCTACATGCAGCCCATGCCCTACCCTATGCCCCCACCAAACGGTGCGTATCTCGTTCATAGCGGTGCTGGGGCATGGCCTAACCGGCAGCCGCCTGGCGCTCCAGCCATGTACCCACCAACGCCGATGGGACAGATGCCTCGTACGTCCTTCGCTCTCCTTCGTCGTGCCCCCCACGGACGTCTAAGTACCCGTCTGACACTGTAGTTCCCCAAGCGTACATGACCCAGCCCCCGCCCGGCTCGTACCCGCCCCCACCAAACGGCGCCGGCCCGCGGCCGTCGATGCCCCCGACGCCCATCCCGTCGCACGCGCACCCATACTACCACCACCAGAGCCCTCAACGTACGCCCGTCTCGTATCCCGTCGGCGGCGCACCCGCGCAGGGACAGCCCGTGATGACTGACGGCTATTTTCCCGCAGTGCAACACGCGATGCCCTACCCGATGATGATGCCCCCGCCCGGGCCTGGGGGCGTCCCGCCCCACGCGTACGACCCCTCGCAGCAGCCGCCCCCGCCGCCCGTGCCCATGGGCGGCGTGAGCCACGCCTGAGCGCCCGTCACGCTTGCTCCCGTCCTTGTTGTCGTCTGTCTGCCCTGCATTGCCGCTGCCGCTGCCCACCTCACTCGTCCACTGCCCCTTCACGGCCATCTGCACTCTCGCCCGCCCCCTACGTCCCCGCCCGCATCCACCCTCCTCGTTCCCATCCTCATCTGCACGTCCCCGGTCCCCGCCCCTACACACCGACCGCATAACATCATGCCACGACTCGTAAACCGCCCGCTGTTGCGGCGCGCGTGGGTGCGGTGCGTGCGTCGTGCCTCACGCTCTGGAGTCGAGGATGTATGCGCCCACGTATACGTGCGCGCGCGCTCCTCGATGTGAGCGGGGCCCGGCCCATGCACACCTCCCCTCCCTGCGCGGCCGTAGCCAACGTACACATCCGCCCGTTCCTCCTTTGATCCTCCCGTCTGTCCGGCATCGTCCACCACTATCGCCGTTGCCGCTGCCGCCGCCACTGCCACTACCACCACCACCCTGCCTGCTCCATCGATCACGTCTGTCGCTCCCCGTCGTCCCGGCTGCCCACCCAGTGTTGTTTTGGTTTGTCTCGTGTTGTCAGCTGCAATTTGTTGTGATGCAATGTTTCGCCTCCACCCCGCCCCCCGACTCCTGTCCTTTACCGCACACCCGTCGCCCTCCCCTTCCCCAGCACACCACCACCACCCCACCCCATCCCATCCATCCCCACATCTACCCCTACCACTGCCCCCGCCCCTCTTCCCCTCCCCTCCCTCTCACTCACCTCTCACTCACTCTGTTAGCAAAAATCATGCATGGCTCGCACGCGCGTCGGTTTTCGGGGGTGGCGGCGGAATGGTCTGGACTTGGATGTAATGGAGCCGTTCGGTGCAGAGATGCACGTGGCGGAGCGATATTGATACTACAGCGTGACGTGTGCGCGAGCGTGAGACGGTAGCGAGACAAGGAGACGAGTGTTGGTACGGTATAGCAGACGTGCAGGTAAGGATAATGTCGGGACTCGTGTGGAGAGTAGGTACAGAGGGATTTGGGGGCGGATAGTTCGCCAGCGAATATGTCTACTTAATGTAAGAGGTTGGGCACGGGCAAAGAATGATTGATCGTACAACTACAAAAAAGTGAACAATACAGGGCTAGGGAAAATGCGCTACCGCGCGTCCTTCCCGCCGAGAATGGCCAGGCCTACCTTCTTAAGCAATCCCTTCAAGCTGTTGCTGGCCCGATTGCAGTTGGCCTGCAGCCACGCCTCCATCTCGCCACGCAGCGCGCCCAGCTCGTCGCTGACCGGGAGCTTGCCGCCCGGACGCGCCAGCGTCGGGTTCAGGAGCAAGTCGAACAAGCGCGTCCACAGCTCGCCCTGCCAGTACCGCTTGAACGGCGTCGCGAGCTTGTAGCGGATCTGGCCGTCCGCGGTCGGCGCCGACGCCGGGACGACCGACGCCGCCTCGATGTACTTGCCGTACAGCAGGCAGTAGATGATGCCGGCGAGGCCGTAGTAGTCCGTCTGGAACGTCCACGGGCGGCCCTCGCGCGCCTCGAAGCAGTCGCGCGCGTCCGTCGGCCACTCGGCGACGTAGCGCTGCCCGGCGGGGAAGAGGCGGGTGTCGATGGTGCGGCCAAAGTCGATGAGCTTGATGCCCTTGTGCGCCCAGCCGCCCGCGCCGGACGGCTGGTAGACGCCCTCCCATGCGGACGCGGGCCCGGGGACGTCTTCGAGGCGGAGGAGGCAGTTGTCGATCTTGACGTCGCCGTGGATGAAGCCCGCGCGGTGGAGGCCCTCGAGCAGGCGGAGGAGCTCGACGGAGAAGAACATGACGAGCAGCTCGTCGAGGCATGCGCCTTGTTGGGTGATGCCCGCGGCGGGTGCGCGGTTGACGATGTCGAGGAGCGTGCCCTGTTTGCAGAGCTCGAGCACGAGGAAGGACTCATCCTTATAGGCGTAGAGGGCCTGCGGCGCGATGATCGACTGGCGGAGGTTCGTGGGGAGGGTGTTGTGGATCCGGCGGAGGACGTGGAACTCCCAGAGGTTGCGAGGCTTGACGACCTTGAGCGCGACGCAATTCTTCTCGCTGTCTTCGTCATCAGACTCGTAATCGTCTTCGTCTTCACTATCGTTCTTGCGCGACAAGTCCAAGTCGATCGCTTCGAAGACGGCCCCGAAGCCGCCCTCACCGAGTTTGTCCACGACGCCAAAGTGCCGATCCTGCAGCCGCACCTCGAACGTTTCAGAGTCCTGCATTGTGCGACTCGATGTCGAGTTCCCGCTCGCACGTCGCGTCTTCTTCTTAGCGAACTTCTGCAGCGCATCCAGTTTCTGAGATTCTGAGGCTCGCAAGTCGTGGAATCCGGCGTCAGGAGGGATCAGACGCAACAGTGTAGACACGATTGGCGGGTCGAACGGGTTGCACGGGTTCGACGGCTTGAAGGACGACGCGACGCCCAGAGCATCGGCGAGACTGAGAGTTCCCGTCCTTTCCTCGATCTGGTCTACCAGCTCCCCCTCATCCTCGTCATCGTCCCGGTCTTCTTGTAGCTCGGCCGCTAGCTGTACAGCCGCCTCCACCGCATCTCGGTGGACAGTGAGGCCGTTAGGCGTGCCCGTCCCGCGGGTGCTCATCGTGTACTCGAACGTCCGCTCCGTGATGGGCGTCATCACATCAAACTGGCCAAGCCGCCCGCCGAGCGGCCCACGGTATCCGCCAGTGTCGTCGCCATCGCCGTCACCATCGGCGCCTTGATACTCGTATCCCTCGTCAAACATACTGTCCTCGCCGCCTTCAATAGGGACAGACTCGTCAATGACATGCGCGTAGCCTTCCCCCTCTTCAAAGCGGTCGTAGTCGTCGTCATCCGCGTCTTCGGAACTCTCGCTCGTCAGAGGCTCGCGCAACCGCTGCCGTTCGAGCTCGAACTGTTCTCGTGCGCCCGGGTCGCCTTCGGACTCTGTGGTGGGCGTGTCGGGTTCAGATGCTTCCCGTGATTGCTCTCGCTCATCTTGCTCTGGTACCGGGCCCACCTGGGGCTCCTGCTTTGTCGGAGGTGGCGCGAAGACGGCACGCAAGGGAGTGCGTTCCCCGAGAACAGGCCGGCCAGAGCTGGCGGGTGCGAGTGGCTGTTTTGCCGGGATACCCTTCTCAACGAACGGGGTAAAAGTTGGCCCAGGAGTCGCGGAGTTCTCGGACTTGGGCACAGGGCGACTGAAAACCTTGGGCGCGTTTTCGTCTGTGAAGGGCGTAAATCTGACCGCCCCGGCGTTCTCCGGGCGTGCTGAAGGCGGGCGAAAGGCCTTGTCGGGATCGTCTGTCGGGATCTCCCATCTGCCTTGAGGACGGTCCCGGTATGTTGCTGAAGCAGGCGTGAGCGAAAATACGGGTGGAGGCTTCGAGTCCTCTGGGTCGGTGTGGATGACGAGCTTCTTCAGACTGCGCGCGTTCTCATCTTGCCTGGTGCTAGGCGGAGGTCCGGGAGGGTCTTTGGCAGACAAGGCAGGACGGCCAGGATTTGGGGTGAATGCCGACATGCTCACATTCGCGTTCTCAGGATCCACAAATGGCCTCATCTAGAGCGGTAAGTGTCATGGTATGGTATACTGATAGTGGCATATATCTAACCTTAGGTGCAGGCGCAGGGGTCTGGTTCTCTCTTCGCGCATTCTCGTCGACGAACGGTCGGAACGCTGGTGGAAAAAAATTAAGTGCGGGAAGGACGGTTCCATAAACAGTACCGACCTGGTGTCTTCGCAGCCGAGTCCGACTTAGCATTTTCGTCGCTCAAGGGGCTAACGAGGGGCTGGAACGCCAGAGGTGTAACGGGGGCAACAGATCTTAAGGGTACATGCTTGCTCCCTGGAATGTAACGTGAAGTTTTATCCGGCGAGTTATACATCCCAAACACGTCTCGGAGTGCCTCCTTGGTCGCGAGCGTGACAGTAGGCTCCGGGACTCCCCCCAACTTGCGCGTCATAGTTTTCGTGCTACCACCTTTGCCCTCGTCAGCTGCAGAGAATGAGACCCGCGAACCAGATGCTTCCGGAGGAGGACCCCATTTCTTCCCTAGAAGGCCCATAGAGCGGGCACGTGCCTCTTGCATGCTGTACTCGACGCCCTCTTCAGTGAAGAGCAGCGAAAGGTTCACCCGCAGTTTCTCTGGGCGCTTTCCCGGTGGGGGCGGAGCGAGCATGAGTCCGTAAGGATTGTTCGGATCGGACTGTAGCTGGGGCTGGGGTGGGCGGGCCGAAGATGACGGGCGCGACGACGACGAAGAGCGATTTTGCGCGGCCTTCGTTGACGAACCAGAAGTGGGGGGTTGCTTGGGAAGATGGTTCTTCAACGGCGCGGCGCGCAGGGCTTGGGTCTCTGCCGGGGCGTCTTTCCACATCATGCCATAGGAGGGTGAATCTCGCGTAGGTGCAAGGGTGCGAGCTTTGAACTCTTCGTACTTGCGTTTAAGGGGGTCTATTGGCCGGGCGCGGCGTTGAATTCCCAATTGGAATATCTTGTCAGCTTCATCCAACCTGGTGGATATGACATGAGCAATCTATCCGCGGTAAGGTGGTAGATCAAAACTCCGGCCCCTCTAACCGCACCGCATCAAACAAGGTCTCCCTCAAGCTAGGAATTCAAACCAGCCACGAAGGACCACTCCTTCGAAGGAGGAGTGGCATCGATGGAAACGGTCCGAAGCAAGGATATGAAGTTTGTGCACTCACTTCCCTCGTTTATACAGAGCCTCCGCATACTCCTGGTATGTCTGCGCGTAGATCCTCCCAATATTTCTGGAAAGCAGAAAGGCGTGGATGGTAATGGGGTCCTCTACATGCCTGGCATAGAGCAACCAAAGCTTCAGATACCGCAGGTCGCTCCTATAGGCATCGTCGTCGACAAAGTATCTTGTGGCCTCATCTAAGAGTTGAATCAAGCCAGACTGCCCGAGATGGTTCTTGTAAGCGTCAACGGTCCACTTCACGAATTCGTTATAGGCTGCAAGCGGATCGGCGTCCTCTGTGAGGGCGACCGCGAGTCGATCCCTGTATTTGGCGCGTTCTTTTGCAAGAATCGCGGCGCGTTCGGCATCCATAGACAAGTGAGAATCTTGAGGAGGGGGTCGGGAGTTACAGTAGCAGTCGTCGCGGTCGAACCTTCAGTCGGGCACGGAGCGCGCGTGGCCCTCGCGTTCGGCGCGACGGTCACCTGACTGCGACTAGCCATGAGTATACATCGCGTGGCCCCGACGAGGGCATGCTTGTTCTGTTCCACGGCGGCCCCTAGCGCTCCTGGTAGCATTGATCTCCCCCTATATCATCTGCTGGCCAAGCCAGTTAACGTCAACACAACGCAGCTTACTTCTACTCACTATTTACGACGGAGTACTCTTTACAAATCGAGCGGCATCTCATCCAAGTCCCAACCGAAACCTCATGCACTCTTGGACGGTGACTTTCCATCACCGCTCGCTTTTCTTTCATGTTTTGTCGACTCATGATAATCTATTCAACCCTCTACTAGACATCTCCCCTCCAATAACTACCCCTGAATAGCCCACAGCGCCGAAATATTGTGCAGCATCACGCGCAGTATACAAGGCTGTGATTCTGCGTTAAACAAATTACAAATGCCAACGCAACAGTCGCACTCTTGGGCTTGAGCCTCCACCAGCCGCCAGCACAACCTCACTAACTACTTACTTTTTTATTGCGGTCATGCCGCTCAGACGCAGAAGGCGACTCATCAATTTCAATGCCAGCATCCTCTTCTACATCTCTCAGCATCTGTCGAGGCACGACCTCTCCGCCCTCTCCAAGACTTGCCACGCTTTACACGGCACGCTAGTCTACACCCTTCTAAGGGAGTCCGTTTGCCTCTCAAATGCTAACATACAATCTTTCTATGAATTCATGCATCTGACGAGCGACCACACCTCCCCATTTTCCCCGTATCTACTCAACTTAACGCTTGGCGTACCAGATAGCAATGCTCCCTTAATCCTACCTGCCACCCACATGCAATGGTCTGAAGTAACGCAAACTTTTTTAAGGCTTCTGCGTTGTGCCTCTCGGCTTGTCTCGCTCTCACTCGGTCTGATCCCCTGGATATTTTCGCCAGAACACCTGCGTCTAGCACTAGCGTTGGTACCCCGTCTCGAGCATCTCACGCTGAGCAATTTCACGACCGAGTATGGCGAAGCTCTCGCAGCAGCAACCTGTCCACGTTTGCGGACTGTCCACTTCCGTAAATTGTCATCGCGGACTTGGGGTAACGTCGGCTTTCAGAATCCTCTCCCCTTCCTCCGAAATGTCCGCTTAACCATCACTTCTCTCGGGCTATTCGCGAACGGCTCGGGACTGGACGACCACACGGCGCCGTTCCCTGTCATGCGTCAACTTGACACTACTAGTCTACATCGCGTGGACGACAATACATGTTGGGTTGCGCCGCTTATACATCTATTCCCTAACCTTGAACACCTTCATGTTACCGAACTCGCCACATCTTCCGAAGTTCTAACGTTTGACGGCTCCTTCCCGCTCACGGACGCAAACATCGAGGATATTCGCGGATGGCGCGCAAAGGCGCGGGAGTGGCAGGCGCGACACGGCACATGGTCCAGCGGCTTAAAGTACCTAAATGTGCGCACTATGTTGAACCTGTACCAGCTCGGGCTGGTCTGCGAAGTGGCACGGCTGGACATCCGTCAATGGGCACCGCACATTCCCACAGAGCTTATCGGTATTGCTCTCTCGGACATCCGCGTGCGGAAGTTACGGCTCGATGTACACATCGAAGACGCGTTCAATACCGCTAGCCCCGTCTCGCTTGGCCCTGTCTTCAATACCAGGACGCTCACCCATCTGATCATCGCGGTGCGGCGGAAATTGCTCGTCAGTATCACTATGGACACTCTACTCGTGCGTATTCTACCCCCTTCGGTGCTCAAGCAGTAACCATATGTTCGCATCGCATCGCTCATACACACGTCCCACAGTTCCGTCTCGGCGCACTCCTGCGACATTCCTCAGTTACGCACATCCTCCTCGGAGACTTCTCCCAAAAGCCTCCCACGTACCCTCCGTCCTTGGAGACTGGACAGTGCAAACGCCAACCACGACGCGCCCCAACCTTTCCTATACCAGAGCTCACTGCTACATACACCCGCAAATCGGATCTCATTGGGGCTCTCGCATGCGACCCTTCGGCACTATTAGGTTTCTTCCTGTATTTCCAGCCCTATGGGTTGCGAGCATGGATGCGGGACAAGACAACCGATGCAATTGGCCCATCGTGGGAAGAGCTGGACCAGCAGTGGGCATACGAGGTTGCTTTTGCGGAGGGGATGTTACACCTTGATGATACGCACCAACCCTAGGCCTTGTACATCTGAGAAGACATGGTGTTAGTACATTTTAGACTCTTTATAATATTTTCAGTAAACTCTTGAAACCTCCCAAGGTAAGGCGATAGGGAACTCAGAAAGCAGATAGCGTAGCGTCTGGTAGGAGCCGCGTAGAGTTTCCCGAGTCGTCCGTATAGTGACTGGGTGCCTTGTGTACGTATACAATTGATCAAAATGACGTCCTACGATAGCCAACAAGTGCCATGCAGTCCACCCGACATGAGGCCCTTCAGCGTCGTACATTGCGCCTTGGGGGGGTGGTGTGGCGCAGCTCGACGGGCAGTGCAATGCCATGAATAGTTGTTACTACGGTAGAGCTACAATGAGTCCGCTGTACAGTACAAGTGCATGCCTCACGATCCTCACGCCGCCGCTATCGCCGCCTCGACCGCGCTGTCGACTGGAACTTGGACGTCTCACGCCGAAGCCGTCTACACGTACACAACGCATCAGAACACCGTACGTCCTACTAATCAAATGGAGAATAACTCACCTGCTCGCTCGCTCCCGTTCGAGTTCTCTTCGCTCGACCTCCTCTGCAGTGAGCACTTCGAAGCGCGTACGGAACTCCTCAGCCTCTGCCCAGTCACGCCACACGCTCCGGAGCGGCTTCGGCCCGCGCCCATCCTTTGGTGCGCGGCCCCACGCCAGCCCTAGGCCGGTCTTGTCCTTGAGAAGGCTCTGCCCGCTCTTGTCGCGCGGGCGGTCCGCCGCGGGCGTGCCCTCGTCGGGGGCGCCTCCACCAAGGACACCCCACTCAATCGCGTCGCGCTTGTGCTTGACGAGCTCTTCGTGGACCGCGTGCGCGATGAGCGGTGCGGCCTCGCCCGCAAGCCCGAGTTCCGTACAGAGGGTTACGGAAAACTCTTCGGGCGTGAGTGGGGAGAGGAGGTCCCACTCTATGTGGTCCTGCAAGTGGTGCGTCGCAATCTGCACGTCGATCTGCGGTCGGCCTGTGAGTTTGCCTCGCGGACGCAAGGGGAAACGGTATGCATACACTAAGGATGACGCGGCACTCGTTGACTTCGTCTCCGGGGGTTTCATCTTCTGGTTCTGCCATCTCCGCGTCGGCTCCCATATAGGTGGATGCGACACCTTCGTGATCTTCGATCTGTGCGCGTATTTGTGCGGCAATTGTGTCGACCCATGGCCTATGCGGTAGATCCAGGTCCGTGCAAAAAATGCGCGCGAAGCTCTCGGGAGTAATGAGATTCTCATTCACATTCCAGACGAAGCAATCCCGTATCCGGTGCGTCTCCGTTTCAAACTCGACGCGTACGGGAATGAGGGCCGTCGGCTTTTCTGCCTGTTCTTCCAAGGCGGCTTGTGGGCTGAGCACGTTGAGTCCAAGGAGAAAATAACCAGCGAGGAGATACTCACAAGTAGTCGTGCTGTGTCGGCGGCATTGGTTTCGGGATAATGAACCTCGAGGGGGGTATCTGGCCCAGGTAACTCTGATCTAGCTCCGTTTTCTCCTTCTGCACCTGTTGGATGGGTGGGGCCTGGACTACACTTATGCCGACCCCAGTTCCTGCGTGAAACACAGAACTACCCACTGGGGCGCGACTAGAGAGCCTCGCCGCCCGAACGGCTTGACGGGTGCCACCACTAGCAACGAAATCCGAGTCGTCCGAGTCGACCGCGCCCGCATCTGGGAATTCGTCGCCGGAACCAGGTTCAGTATAGTTCACGACACCCCCGCGACGCTGGGTCCGCGACGCGACGGCGGCGACTGACGATGGTGCAAGGATGGGCTGCATAAGCAGGGTGGTTCCCGTCTTGAGGCGCGACGCATATGTGGACTGTAGGGCCTGCGGAGTTGTAGGCAGTACCTGCCGTGAGGGATGCGGCGGCTGCGCCATGGCGTGTAGCTGTATGGGAGGCGCTTGCGGCGTAGGAGGTATGGAGGACTGGCGGGTAGGCGGGGCGGGAGTTTGGGTTTGTGGTGTGGGCGCAAGGGTGCTTCCGCGGGTAGGCCGGGTACTTCGTCGGGAGGGGTGCGTACGTCCGTTTGTAGGTGGGGGTGTGACCGAATTCGACCACTGCCGGATATTGCTATAGTAAGCTGGTTCCCTCGTATATGAGCTTCTGTGCTTCGCACGGGGTTGTCAGAAAGAGACATACCAGCATGGGTAGGCTGAGGAGGCGCGGGCGCAATTGGCTGCTGCCCTCTGAGGAATGTTGATGGCCCTGCGGCCGCGTTAGGGTCAGACATGAAAAGCCCGTTTGTGGAGTTTTGTTGAAAGCCTTTTTGAGCTTGCGCGAGCGTTTTGAGCGTTTTCCGGGGCAAGAAATAAGGCGAGAAAAGCTGGATTGTACCCAGTGCCGCGGTGGTCGAACTCAAGTCGCGCAGGGCATTTTGGCGCCCGCGACGCGTCAAACGAGACGGCTCACGGGACTTTCGGTTCAAGCGCCCAACTCGCCCTGCTGTGGCGGACTCGGAGAGCTTGCCTGGGCTCTTCGCTATATACGCCATGTCTCCCACAACCAAGCCTCATCGCGACCTCAAGGTCAACGTTCCCAGGCACAACTCACAGCGTATAGGACCAGTTCTCACCGCCAACGTTGAGGTAGTTGCACATGAGGACAAGGTCCGCGTCGACGTCCGTCAGACTGCACTCGAACCGACCAGCGCGCTCGCTCAGGCCATCGTAAGTACATGCTAAATTCGCATGCGAATGATATCTCCAGACTTAGACATAAGCCTATAGGAAAGCGCGTCAGACTGGAACTCGCTTCTCTTGACTGCGCGAGCGGCGCGGGGTCCCCAGTGGGATGTCGGCACACAGCAGTGGGTCATCTGCACTACGATTTCGTTCGGCTACCGATGCTATGGCTACCAGGTGGCTCGTGGACGAGCACTCTGAGTTATACTATGACCCTGAACCGCTCCAGGAGTACCTTAAGGACGCCCAAGCAGATGAGCCTTCCTCCTCTCGACCCTCGCAGCGACAACAGATGGACGTCGTCAACTCGCCACGAATGCCCCGTGGCTCTATGCCTCCAGGCGGTATGACGCCCTCCATGTCTCACGCTCAATTGTACGGCGGGCCCCAGCAAATGGCCTCGCCGCGACATCCATACCCAGGCCCCAACCAGAGCATGGGCGGTCCCTACGGAGGCATGGCAGCCATCCCCCCTGCACAGTTCTACGGCGGCGACGCCGTTCCGGCTTCCCCGATACAGCGTGGCCCGGGCCCTGGGATAGCTATGAACCCGGGCATGGGCATGGGGCCACCAGGGATGGGCATGAACCCTGCGATGGGCATGGGCGGCATGGCGCCGGATGGCTCGATGTCGCCCGAGGTGCGCCGGCGCGTGACGCGCGGGATGAGCATGGACGAGTTTGGGAACATGCACGGATGAGGTTGCTTGCTTGTACATATTTTTCGTTGATGTTTTATTGTGTACTTTGCCTGACGTTGTATGTTATACTTTTAGCGGCTTCTCAGAACTTTCGTACCGTACGGGTGTGTATAGGAAATAAGGATCTCTTGTATCAGAGATCTCAAGACCGGTAATGCAATGATGTCAAATACACAGGCTTTACAGGTGGGTGACAGACATAGCTTTCGTGTAGAAAGCAATTGAAGTACTGAGCATCTTACGAGAACAATGGGCGGTCCTCCATATCTTCCGCCTTCATGAGCTCCAGCGCCTGGCACATACTCATCTCTTCCCACCGAATCGGTTCGGCCTCGGTCGGCTCCATGCGTTGCCACGCACTGAGTCCATGTGGGTCAACATCGAACAGAATACACCGGAGGGCGGGAATGGCGCGTGTAAGACCAGGCACCCAGTCCTGTGCGCAATAGCACTGCGCATCGTTGGAGATATTGGGTGCGTCGGTCGTAGTATCATAAGATACAAAGTTTCCCCAGCTGTACACCCAGGAATCAGGAGGGTTCCGGACGGAAATGAGGAGGTGCGATAGGGACGATGAACCGAGGAGCTGGCTTAGTTGCGTCTAGTGGATCCAGGTACCATGCCAATATTGAGAAATCGGTACGCGGCTGAGGTGCTGTGGGGAATAACTAACCAGAAACTCTTCGAATGTCCGTAGGCCGGGTGCAAACGACCGGGGCGTGATATCGACCATGAGGTGGGTGACGGTGCAGGTCCGCGACACTGCGTTAAGCACGATAGGCATGCCATACACAAAATCTCCCTCGGACCATACAGAGAAACGTAGGGACCGGGGGCGAACCTCGGATTGAATGAAGGGTTCAATGAGGTGAGGTTCACGCACGATAGTATATATATCGACGCGAGCAGCGGGGCAGGTCAAGCCGAGGTAATAGGCGTGCCTAGGCAAGCGCACTCGAAGATATCGTAGGCCTGCCTCCCATGTCCTGTGCTGGGTTTGCCATACTCCCGCGTGCTCACGCCATCTTTCCACGAAGGGAGGCATGACGTGAGTGTTGGAGAGCAGAGAGATCCTAAGGGAATGAGAATCTGGTACAAGTGCACCGAGCAAATCTAGCTCCTCGACGTGTGGAAAAAGGGTGGCGAACGGCGCGATCCATGAAAGTTCATTATCCGGTAACCAGGCAGAAACAAGAGTTTTGAGCTTGCGGACGCGAGGGAATGGCAGCGTATCGCTATCTAACGGGACCGAGGACAGGCGGAGAGAGGTGAGGGTCGCGCGATGGTGTTGTAGGAACGGGAATGAATCCAAGTGCTCCTCGGCGCAATGATTAATGTTGTCCGGTCCAAATTGTACGGTCCTTAGGTTGGAGCCGACATCCGCAAGCACGTCGTGGTACTCGGGAGGGAACGTATGGAGTACAATCTCCACTAGGTTGCGCGGGTGGGCGAGACCATGCTGCAGCGCTTCCGGGGTCAGTTCGGTAGAAATGGCACGGGGAGAGGCCATGGATAGGGATTCAAGGTGAGAGGCGAGTCGCAGGATGTTGATAAATGCGAGCAGAGTGTCCGAGTCCGAAATGGAAGGCCAACCCGCTGGCAAACCGGGCCCATGTTCACCTGGGCTATAGAACTCTTGGATCTGCAGACGGCGTAGGTATGGGGCAAGTTGCTGCTTTGCTCTTGGCCGTATGAAATCGAGGAACGATGGTAGGTAATATTTATGGAGTATTATGGTTTCTTGCAGGAGTGTATAAGTGAGAACATGGTTCAACCCCCAGCTGACTCTAGTAAGGGCCAGGCGTTCACCTCGTAAGAGGAAGTACCTGGCTAGGTAAGAAAGAATGTCAGTGTTCAGGTCATTGAACTGTGTCTCGTGAGCCATAGCAAGAATGTTGGACAGGCTTGCTGTCGACTAGGATGTAGACCGTACTTGATGAGATTTGATAGTGAGCGGGTGATCATGAAGATGGGGTGACTCGGCGAAATGATGTTGGACGTTTGTATATAGTGCAAGTCGATTGGCGCCTTGATATACAATCGTGTAATTGTCACGGACCCTGCTGCATCCGTCGTCCCACACTGACCGTCCTGGACACACAGGGAACAAGTCAGCAGTTGCCTAGGCTGAGTCCCGGTATGACACAGCGTCCGAAGCACATCGCATCCACAAGACGACTCGGGGGGCAGGACGAATTATTAATCCAACTGAGCGGGGTTAATTAGATGCTGTATGGTACAACTGGCACTATTAAGACGAGGTTTTCTCGCTTTTTGCTCTATCCTCGACCCTAGGTGCAATATCATAACCGGAGAAGCCTTGAGAGGCTTGCACGACTTCGTCAGAAGCATCAGGTTCTAGGTGACCCTGCGCATTGCGCCGCGCTCTACGGGACCAAGGCAGTCAGCAATGTGTAATGATGAGGGACGACGTCGATAGCATACCGGAAGAATGTGTAAGACAATACAACATCGTCTAGATTACGGCACGCAGGGTCGTCGAGGACGTCGCGGTCGATGAAGAAGAGCAACGGCATGTCGACTTCTTCTCCTGCGAGCAGCTTCTGTTCCTCGAAGCAGAAGCACTCTACTTTGGCGAAGTAAGGGGCGATCTAAAGAACTGTGGTGTGAATACAATATCAACCGGTCTTGAACACAAAGACATACTCGGTCGGGCGTGACATTGTAAGTCGCAATTCCAATGATATCCTTGTCCGACTTGTTCTTGGCCCTGTAGAACGCGAGGCTCGTTTCCCCGGGGAGCACGCTCACAAACTTCTGCTGCGGCGTGAACTGCCACGGCAGCGCATCGGCCGTGTCCGCATTGAAGTGTACTTTGATGCGTCTCGCGTTCTCTACGGGTACCAGGCGGTCCGCCTCGAACTTGCCCATGCCGACCTTGGGCGTACCGGCGAAGCCGGTTGCGGCGCAGAACATGCGGTACAACGGGACCGCGGCGTAAGTCACTCCAACACCAAAGATAATCTGGACGAATATAGAGGATCCGTATTCGTCAATGGTCGGTCACAGCAGACGGCCCTGGGGAACATACCACTGCAGAGGTGTACATGAGCAAGCTACGGTTCCGCGCTGCATATACCTCCTCTCTAGTCTTGAACCGTGGTCTGGGGCCTGGCGGCGGGGTGCTTGAGGAGGATGGCCCACTGCTTGTTGAAGCGTTCCGCCAGGAAGTCCGGCTGGGCCGAACGCTTTCTGAGGATAGAGTGTGTGTCGGTGCTCGCCATGCACCCCGCGGAGACCCGTGGAGGCCCCTCTGGAGGCGTGCGGATAAGTACGGCGTGCTAAACACAGGGCGTCGCGTGCACGTACATGCGCCTGAGCAGCAAAGATGCCGGTGCGAGCAGTCGAGGGCGAGGACGCTGCCCAACAGGCCGGTCGGAGGAACGCAGCGCGGAAGTGGTTCATGGCGAGAGCGACTACAGACGAACGGCGCCTGTACACCTCTGCCACACACCCCCACCTCCGCCCTCTGCCGCCCGCCGCTTATATTGCAGCCCTAGACTCCCGCCGTGTCGCTCGCCCGTTCCACGAGCACCCGCGCCCTGCATCCTTCGTTGTGCCATAGAACGCGCTGTAAATATCTGTTCAAGGTCGTCTTGCGTACTCAGCCGTAATGTCTGAAGCAGCGTCGTCCTCGTCCACCGCGCCCAAGCCCCCCAGCGCGTCCTCGTCCAAGCCCAATGACCGAGCCGTTGAGGACATAGAGAAGCTTCTCAGCCGGGAGGCCACCGCGTTCCAGCGGGAGTTGGAGGTCGAGCGCATCCTGAAGGCCTTCAAGCTCAAGTACGTCTCCGTCTCTATCTCTCTCACACCCACGCGCTCACTGTTGCGCTCTGCGTATGGTATTTGTAGCCCTTATGAAGTTCTCGATATAACCGAAGAGGCTACACCTGAGGAGATCAAGAAGAAGTACAGGCAGATTTCGCTATGTGAGCTTCTTGCCTTCCTCTGCCTCCCGAGTGATCCCTCGCGCGACTGCATATTGACTGACACTGTGCATTGTTGGATATTCAGTCATTCACCCTGATAAAGCCTCACATCCCCGCGCCCCAGAAGCCTTTGATCTCCTGAAGAAGGTATGTCGTATTACATTAGTGGCGTCTTGACACCCTATCGCTGCGTAGTCATATGGTCGTTAGGCACACGACTCATAATTCCTGCCCGTACTACGTAGTGCTCATGACCGTTGCTGTTCGCAGGCCGAGTCCGAGCTCTCCGACAAGACCAAGCGCGAAGAGCTCGACGCCGTCATTAACCAAGCCCGCGCCATCCTACTAAAGACGCACGGCCTCCCTCCAAACACGCGCGACGACGATGCGCGCGTGAAGAGTCTGTCTCCGCCCTGGAAGCAACAGTTCCTCGCAAAGGCGAAGGAGATGCTCATCGACGAGGAGGTCCGGCGGCGAAAGTGCGCACTGGTCTCAGATTGCGGTTTTACCACCCGGCTGATCGCTTTTCTGTGCAGGGCGATCAAGATGAACCTCGCGAACGAAGGTCTGGAGGCGCGAAAGAAGGAGGAAGAGGTCAATGCGAAGAAACGCAAGGCGGAGGAGGAGGCGCGTTGGGAAGGTTCGCGCGCTGTTGCCTGTATTGCGTTTGCGGCGCTAACCTCCCTCCCGTACCTAGAAACCCGAGAGGAACGTGTGGGCAGCTGGCGGTCGTTCGCAGCCGGTTCCAAGAAGAAAAAAAAGACGAAGGTCACGCTTCTTGGGTGAATGCCGGCCGCCACCCCGTTGCAGATACGTGTACAATAGAGACCGGGCTCACCTTGGACGCGGAGCTGGGTTGCGTGTATGTACTATTTCTCGACTCGGGAACTATCGTTATAGATCGACATTCTTCATTGATTAACGGAGACAATAACATACACAGAAGGGTATGCGACGGCGGTTTACCTGCCCCAGCCGTCGGTACGAGGCCCTGCCAGGTTAATGCGCGCGCATGGTAGCTAGGGCAGCGACGTCTTCGGCAGAAGACTCAGACATAACCGTGGGCGTTTGGATGCGGGCTCGGCGAGTCCATGCTCTAGGAAACCCAGCTAAAGCCGCAGGTTTCGGCGAGCAAACTGGAACGTCTGCTGAAATACTACTGACTTATAACTCGACGAGTATTGAGCAATACATGGATTACAATCAATTACGGTATTGTCCAATTCGTGCTTCTCTTTATTAACGTCATACGCCCCGCGCCCCCCCCTTTCTTCATCAGTCGGAGAGCTCGATGACATCCTCATCCACCGACGTCGGCACAACGCGCCTGCGCACATGTCGCGTCGGCGCCGGGACGTTCTCCTTGTCGCCCTCGACCTCGTCGTCGCTAATGTCGATCACCTCCATGGGCACGTCCGCGCCGGCGCCACCCCGCGCCATGCCTGCGCGCGAGCCCACCGCAGGCGTGCCCGAGCGTGCTCTGTGCGCCTGCGGGCGCTGCGTCCCGACGAGCGTCGTCGCCGCGCTGAAGAGCGTTCTGCCCACGGACTGGCTGCGGGGCTCCGCCTTGACCTGCGTCGTGACCTGCGTCTGCGACTGAGCGTCGTTCTTGCCGTTGGTGTGTCCGTTGACGTTGGACGCGGCGTCGCGGAGAAGCGCCTCTTCCTCCGCGCGGTCGACCTGCTCCATGAAACTGTCGTCCAAGTTGAAGTCAAATTCATAGTCCTCCGAGCCGGGCTCGCCGAACACGGGTTCCGCGCGCCCCTTGCCCTTGCCCTTATCCACGCCCTTGTTCGCACCCGGCAGGCTCGCATTGGGCGCGAACGGGTTCTCGTCGTCGTCGCTGCTCGGAATGTGAGGTGGAGCCTCGCGTGGCTGGGAGAGCCCGATGGCGCGCGCGAGGTCTTGCATCGCACGCTTCTCACCCGTCTCGACGCGTACCCGTCCGACGTCGTCGACTGCAGCCGCGGCCGCCCCATTGGCGCTCGTCCTGCCACTCGCCGAAGCGTCTAGATTGCCCGTGGGGCCCGAGAAGTAGCGCGAGCGTTGTAAGTTGACCTCGCGGAGCGGAGGTTCTAGCGAGGGCGATCGTCCCGCACGGCTGGGACGTTTACGCCGGCGCGGTTGGCCGGCGTCGTCGTCGTGTTCGCGTTCAATTCTGCGGGGTGACTGGGAAGGCCCTGCTTCTGCGTCTGCCGGGGGCGGGGTGATCTCTCGAAGGGGCGAACGGGGAACCGGGGCTGCCACCTGAGCTGGGGCGTGCTCGGGTGCGGGTGCAACCACCGGCACGGGTACCTCTGCAGGTTCGTCTTCGACGGGTTCCCTGTGTGAGCGAATCTCAGCGGGTAAAATACGTAGGGACGAAAGCGCCGCTTACCCTAGCCGTTTCTTCAAGGCGCGAAGGAATGTGGCATCGCGCTGCTCGTCCCGATCCGCAGTTTGGTGTCCTTTCAGTTCGATACAGTCAGGCTTCAGGAGAGCTGTTCCCTGGCGTATCCAAACGTTCTTGATGATCATCTGCCCTTCGACCGCATGAGTAGAATTCTTGGCAGTCAAGCCAGAGCGCGCGCGAACATGAACGTTGGGAAAGCGTGACTGACCTTGCAGCCCAACGGGGTCTCGCCCAGCTCAAACTCCGGTAGCTTCTTCGACTCGATCGCCGGCAGAGTCGATACACCATCGCTGAGCTCAAGCTGCAGCATCGACCTGGGGTACTTTGGCATCGGTTTTTGCTCTTCCGCGTCGGCATCCCCGCCGGCTGCCCTGAGGTCAGCCTGTTTGCGGTATTCCTGACGCGACTCGTAAGTTTGGAGCAGGCTGTATGCGCTATGGCCGATCTCCATAATTTCAACGATTTCGACGAGTATAGGGCCCTCTAGGAAGACCTTCTCTGCGTTGAGCACGTTTGGGGGGAAGCCAGTCCCGGCAACCATGCTGTCGGCGAAATTGGACTGAAGTAGCTGGGTGTTCACGTTCTCGAGTATTATAGGCATGTCGCGTGCGGTATTAAGGTGGGGGAGTTCTTGCTCAATCCACGTGTAGCAGCCCTGTAGCCACTCCTATAACGCATGAATAAGAAAGTGAGAACATGATTGATATGCGAGACCCACAGGGTCGACTGTCGGACGTGGATAAGTGCGCTTGAGCCATTGTAGGACTTGGGTGGGTGGAGGTGCCATGTCCGTAGTTTACGCGACCGGGGCAAAAGTATTAAATTGTACTGAACGAGGGTGCGCAGTGAGAATGATGGTATCACAGCACGACCGGCGTATACACCCACCGGAGGGGAAGGTGTCGTTCTGTTGGAAATTATGCGGGCTATATGCACAAATGGGGCGCAACACGAGAGAGGATTCGCAGTGGTATTCAAGATCGGAATTGACGAGGTCAAAGAGCGGTGCGATCTGCTGTGGCGTTGAGACTTCAATCAGTGTTGTCCTCTCTGGACGAATGGGTGGCTGGGAAGCCTAGTTTGGCCGCCCCGCTGATCATACCTCGAGAAAGAACGCGGCTTAGTTCAGATGTACTGAGGGTAGCGTCGACGTCGCGAGCAACTGCTGAAACCTAGAAGCGAGTGGCAGGAGATCGTGGTCGGGCCGAAGCAGGGTCGGAGAGACGATCGGTCGTGAAGTGCGCGTGGAAAGCGGGTATCTGCTGAGAGCGTCGTGCGTGCGCAAAGAGCGGTGTCGTAAAGGACGTCTGCGTGGCCGTGGCGGAGGGAGCGCGGGGAGGTGATGGTCGGGGAGAGAGAAGGAATGGCTTGCCGACTTTGACTGGACGCGTTCCTTGACCTGCACCGCGCGCACGCGTGCCATGCGCCCGCGACGCGTGACGTCCTGCCACGTGATGTACGGCCCCTGTGTGACGTCGTCTGGCGCCCTCTGCGCTACTTGAGCGCACTCAGGCTCGGAGTCGGGCGACTTGCAGACGCGCTGCTCTCTTTCGCCTGAACCCGGAGGCAAGAAGCAAAACGTCGACGCGGCCGCTCCCTACCAGCCATCTTCCCCGCCAACGATGCCATACTAATACGCCCGGCGTGCTGCTACCTGGATCCCTCCATGCTTGCCCCCGCTCTCCGTGCTTTCACTCGTCCTCACATGCAGTCTCCGCACCTAGTCTCCTCCCAGACCAGAGCTGCTTCTCGGACAACCTCCCCTTCTCTACCACGCCTGCCGGTACCAGACTTGCACAAGACGCTTCAAAAATACCTCAAGTCTCTTGAGCCTATCCTTCTTGAGGCTGAGAAGCGTTGGGGGCAAGACTTCAAGTCCGCGTATGACGCTCGGGTAAAGCTCGTCCACGACTTCGAACATGATCTAGGGCCACTCTGCCAGGATAGACTGTTGGGTAAGCCCTCACCGAGGCAGGGTATATGCGCACTATCGCTCATTCGACCCACGCACCTGCAGCGCTTGATAAAAAATCGCCCAACAACTGGCTAGATGACAATATCTGGCTCAAGAAAGCATACCACGAATGGCGTACTCCCCTCATCATCAACTCAAATTGGTGGCTCGCTCTAGGGGACGACTCGACTGTACCACCGTCTGTACGCCATCGTTCAGAGTCCTTGACCAGTTATACTGCATGGCAGATCCGCCGGGCAGCCTGGCTAGTGCATCGCACATTGCTCTTCAAGGCTCGACTCGAACAGTAAGCCATCCATAATTTTGCCACGCGCATCGCTCAAGTGTAAAAAGGCAGGAAATCTACCCAGATACCTCGCGAACAGGCACGCACCTTCCCGGGAGCTCGTCACAGTGTTCGGCATGCTGACCTTAATCAGGTCTCTGGTTCCGTCATGCAGCACTGCAGGTATTCAACATTTGTAGAATACCCCAGCGCGGATGTGACATCTTTTCGCCGCTTCCGCCCCTCACCGATGTCGACTCTCGCAGGGTGGTCGTTGCGGTCGCCGATTGGATATATGCGATCGACGCCGTTGCCCCAGACGGCACGCCATTTCCCGCCGACGTGATTGAGAAACGGTTGCGTGCAGTAACCTCGGACGCGCAAACTCGCCTCTGTCGTGGAGAACATCCAGCGCCTATAGGCGTTCTTACGGCCGACGATCGCGACCGTTGGGCAGATGTAAGGCCAAAACCCACTGAGCACCTTGAATCGCATACTCAACGCCCTCTAGAACCTCACCCACCTGCTTTCGCTCTCCCCCACGAACCAAAGCATCTTCCGCACGATCACCGCATCCGCTTTCGCGCTCAGCCTAGACGCCCATTCCTACGCTTTGCCCGCCTCGCAGCATACGCCCGACCCCGACCTCACCGCGCACCTGCACAACGTCCGCTCCGGGCACAGCGCACGCCCAGGATACAACCGCTGGTACGATAAACCGTTCACGCTCATCGTCGAGGCGAACACGCGTGCCGGCGTCCTCGGGGAGCACTCGCCCGTCGACGCGCTCGTGCCGAGCATCATCGCCGACTACGCGATCGTGCAGGAAGTCGACGAGGACGCGTTCGCCGACCGCCTGGGCGACGAGAGCGCATCTGTTGTACCTCTGTGCTCCGACGTCGAGCCAGAGCGGGTGGGCGGGTGGGAGCGCCTCGACTGGGTCACCGACGACAAGATCGCGGCCGAGTGTGAAGCCGCCGCGAGGCGCGCCAAGGCGATCGTGGACGACTCGGACAACGACGAACTCGTGTTCGACACGTACGGCGTCGACTGGATCAAGAGCGAAGGTGCGTCTCGTCGTAGACGGTGCTGCGGCTCCGTCATGGTTCGTCCGCACACTAATCAAAGACGCATTTTGTTTCGCCTGCCCAGCCCGCCTCTCGCCGGACGCGTACATCCAGATGGCGCTCCAGCTTGCATGGTACCGCACCTGCGGCGAGTTCACCGCGACGTACGAGACCGCGCTCACGCGCCTCTACAAGCACGGCCGCACCGAGACCGTCCGCACGCTCAGCGCGGACAGCCGCGCGTGGGTGCTCGCCATGGTCGACGCCTCCGTCTCCGTGAGTCGCACCCTTCACCCACTCGCCGCGCCGCCGTCGCCGTCGTATCGATCGTGAGCTGACGTTCGTCCGCTCGCAACGCGGTTCGGCTCTGCAGAACGACGCCCGCCTTGAGCTCCTCCGCCGTGCGGTGCAGACGCACACGCAGCTGACGCGCGAGGCTGCGACTGGTCGCGGGATCGACCGGCACTTGCTTGGGCTGCGACTCATGCTTCAGGCCGATGTGGGCGAGCGTCACGCACTCTTCGACGATGAGTTCTTTGCTAAGAGCCAGGAGTGGAAACTGAGCACGAGTGGGCTCAGTGCAGGGTACCAGTTCCGGGGTACTGGGTATGTTGGCTTGCAGTATCATGTGGAGGCGAGTTACTAATTACTTGTGAACAGGTTTGGGGCTTCATTTGATGATGGTTATGGGATCAACTGTGAGCGTGCAACTGGTTATCTCTTTGTTATGTGGCACTCATGTGCACCATGTATAGATATGCCTGCCCCTGATAATATCAGGTTTGGTGTTGAGTCCAAGCATTCATGTCCCAGGACAAATACACAGCTGTTCATGTCTGCTATCAGTGATGCCTTGCAGGACATGAGAGCACTTTGTACACCTCCACTGCTGTCACATCTATAGATACAACCTAATGCATCATCTCTACTCTGTCATTTTGAAGGTTCATTAAGTTTGTTATTGATGACAGGATATGCATTGATCCCAGTGAGCTAGCATGATACACAATATACAAATTTAAGCAACTAGCAAAACTATCAGGCCTCCACCTCCAAATGGTCAGGTTGAATCCAGACATCATCACCCCAGGCAGCTGCCATGCGCCCAACCAGAGTGTTACAAGCCCTGCCTGTCACAAAGCCCCAGGAGCTGACCACATACATACCTCGCTTGCAGCGGGTAAGCATGACATTGGTCCGGCGCTCATCTGTGAGGAAGCCAAGCCCACTGGAGCGCACAACTGAGACAATGATGAAGTCCCTCTCATTCCCTGCATAGAACATCGTAAGAATGGACTCTATGCATATGGAAGTGGTCTACTCACCTTGGAAGGAGTCCACATTGAAACACCTGTCCTGCCAGACCAGGCCTGCCTCTTTCATCTCCATCTCCAGGAAGCTGCGCTGGGCATCATAGGGGGTGATGATGGCATAGTTCTTTCCCTCCACCTGGAGCTTTTCAGCAATTTTAAGCACAGTTGCTCGTTCAGTGGGGTTCTGGGTGTAGATTTTAATAGTGGCATAGCATCAGATATCACACACAACTTACATGGATGCTCTTCTCATGCTGCTGCTCCTCAGAGCCCTCAACATGGACAAACCAACAGCAAGGGGTGTCACCAGAGATGGGATGATTGGGGTTGGACTGGAGCTGGCCATCATAGACAGCCTCAGAGATGACATCACCAATCAGAGGAGGCATTCGGTCTGAAAGCAGTAGGGTCAGTGTTTGTGTTGGGGGTGCACAAGGTATCTTACATTGGGTGTTCAGAAAGAGTGCAGTCTCACGAAGGGAGTCTACCTCAAAGATACTCTTCATGTTGGGGTCATCCTCTGAGCCATATGGGGGTACTGAAAGGGATACATGAGTAAAATGTTGACACAATAGATGAGAACACTGACACTGCTTGTCATCCCCAATCATGCAGAGTTTGTTTATGGTGGAAAATCTTTTGAGAGGGGAAATGTAGTTGCCAAGGGTAATCTGACTGGCCTCATCAATGACCATGGTCTTGATGGGATTGGCACAAGTAAACATGCTGATGCGAGGATGGGATAGCATGGATAGAGTGCAAAGGATAACAGGGACCCCCTTCACCCTGGGTGCAGCAGATCGAAACTCAGCAGAAGTGATAACATTCCTGATAACTTGACCATAGATGTGCTCATGCCTGCAATGGAGTCAGTGCAGTCCATCATGTAAGGTCATGTCACTCACCATCCAACATGGAAGTCCTTGGAGACAAGCAGCCTCCAGTCTTGAAAACCAATGTCAGCCAATTTCTCAGCAATGTTCTTGACAGCAATGTTGGACTGGGCCATGAGCCAGATCCCACTTACTCCTGCTGCAACAGCAGAAGTTACGTAGGCAGCAATGACTGATGTTTTACCTGGGAAATAGGATATCAGAAGACATATGCCCACTAGTAGCAATAGCACCTACCAGTCCCAGGAGGACCTTGAATGATGGAGATGCGGGTGTCATGTTTGTTTGTAAGCATATGGGTAACAGCATGTTGTTGGGAGTCATTGAGAGGGTGTGGGGTGACAATGGGGGGTATGGTGTGAGAATCAGGGAAGTTTTCAGGCCAGGTGAAGTCGTCAGAGTACTGGAAGATGTACTTTAGGAATGGGCTGTCATAGATCTTTGAGCGACCTTGCAAGGCTAGCAGTACTGCATCATCCCTCATTCGATCAGCATTGGTTCCAGCGTCACGACCTTGGGAGATGACAGAAGTAATGGTCCGCCCATTGAGGTTGATACCAGTCTTGAGATGTGCACGGCGCCCATTGACCGCCTCGACAGTGGCTTCGACGGTGAAGTCTAATCCAGTGGAAGGATCGTGGACCACCATCTTTTGGTTCGTCTAAATGAACCATTGTTAGCATACAGCATACAATGATGGGCGTCCCACTGAGACTTACTTTTCCCTCCCGGAATCGTGTTTGGAATCGATCAGCCTTTATCTGTACTAATTCAGGTTGGTTGCTGTGTGCTCCTCGGACGGTCGAATACTCGTGCACAGTGGTGGAGGGTGCATTGTGTACAAGTCGATGTTCGCCCCTTACAAGTTGTATATAACCTTGGAGTTCCTGACGACAAAGGAAAAGGCGAGTTGAGCCACGGTGCAGACACCGACGACAAGTTATCGAAGACTTACAGTGTCAGACATGCCCCGGGTATTGATCTTGTGTGCCGCCTGGAACCTATCCTCCATCTCGGGGAAAGCGGCCAAGCATTGTGCTACCCACGCCTGTTGAGCGAAACAAATGGTGGAATTTGTGTCTTGGATAGTGCTCTCGAAGGCGGCGATGACATTATCTTTCATCACCGGGACGCGCTCGCCCACGACGAACTCGATGGCCGCAAGCGGCTCGCGTCCACACCCGCAAGCACTCGGTATGTCGATGCCGTTGACCACGGCGACGTTCTGATCGGCGTGAAGTGCGATGGCGAGCTTGCCGAAGTCGAACGCGAGGAGGAGGACGTCGGGGTTGCACAGGACCTCCGACGTGAGGATCTGGCGGCCCTTGTACGCGTTCGCGCCCTTGCCCTTCGCATGGAAATGGATGATCAGCACCTGGTTGGCGGTGGCGACAGCGAGACGGAAGAGATTGCCGCTCTCAGAGTAGATCGGAGCGAGTCCGACGCGACGAGGGGTGGGGGAGTCGGTAAAGAATTCCTGGA
This sequence comes from Trametes meyenii, assembly GCA_022606255.1. NCBI lineage: Eukaryota > Fungi > Basidiomycota > Agaricomycetes > Polyporales > Polyporaceae > Trametes > Trametes meyenii. The sequence continues at coordinate 1,502,023 of JABYQG010000003.1, read as the reverse complement.
AGAGCTCTTTGGTGAGCTTAGACTCCATGACTTCTTCCTGGACGGCGATGGGTGGATAGTCGTCGTCGATGAGGTTCTGGTAGATAGTGCGCGTCTTGGGGGCCATATTGGAGGTAATACCTGGAGGCTGAGATGACGGGAGTCGTCTCGAGGGTGAACCTACAAATGGGCAAGAGAGACAAGGACGGTCGAACAATGCGGGAAGGGCGTGTCGACAAGAAGCCTGGACAAGAAGCGACATCTCGGGCCACAAAGCGGGCATTTGACTCTTCCTCTCCCATGCCACTACTTATACTGTCCCAGGGCGCAAACTTGCGATTCACCGGATAGAACCGTGCACACACACCTTGCCGCAGCCCACATGCATTGCCGCAGTGAATAAATGTATTCTGGATCGACGCGATCCCAAAACATATCCTCGGGATGTACGTGTAATAGGCCGCGAGCGGAAATGAGAGATTGACAGGCGCGGCGAACGCAACGGTCCGCTCGAGAATATAGTGCAGCACAAGAACAAGACGGACCAGCTGGGACCAGCCTGCCGTACTCGCCGGCGCTCCAGTCCACCCTGTGGGCGCTTCGCAGCCACCCGCTGACGAGAAACCAGCCAGTGTCACTTGCACAACGTTCTCACCTTCCACTCACGCCGTCTGTCTTGCCCTGGTTTCTCCCATGTCTACACCCATTCTTATTGGCGTCGGCGCAATAGCTGCGGCCGTCGCAGGCCGGGCTGCAATGCGTCGAGGGCTGCTCGGGGGCAAGACCGCCGCAGAACAATGGGTCAAGGGCGGCTTCAAGGCTAAGATGGATCGGAAAGAGGCCATCGCTATTCTCGGGCTGAAGTAAGGCTTTCGCCTCCCCTATTCCGCACGGTCCCACTCAACATGTGCTTGCGCCCGCAGAGACGGCCCGCAGTTGCGAAAACAACTCAAAGACGCACATCGGCATATCATGCTCGCGAATCACCCCGACCGCGGCGGGTCACCATACCTAGCTAGCAAAATCAACGAGGCTAAAGACCTGTTGGACAAAACGGACGGGAAAACGCGGTGATCGTGATAGTTCGGCCTGGCTGGTGCGCCCGACCTATATACTCTTTCGTCTCTTCATAATCTCATAGTCTTATAGACTTATAGATGACTGCTCTGGATTTATGATGTATCCATGCCTAATGATGTATATTTCACTCTCATAATACCAGCTCCCTTCCTTTGACGCTTCACGCAAGTCCGGGTCGTCGTGAAACCGTCCAGTCGAGCAACCTCCCCATCCCCAACTCCTTGTTTCGTCGACCCTCCTTACCCCAATGGCTCTGTCGGCTCTATCAAGATGTTCGCCATCCTACACATGCCTTCGTTCTCTCAGTTAGACCTTTGCGGCTGCTCATCAAGGTCTGGGGTAATTTACTAGACGACCCTAGTGCTGACTAAGCAGCCTTTCCTTATCATCTACCGCGATGTCCTCTGCCGATCTTCCGCCGTCAAAGCTGGGCACGAAAGCACAGTGAGCATCAATGGACGTAGAATGGACGGTTTGTGACCTCTCAAGCGCAGCTGGGATCAGGTGTACTCATCGGAGCTCACAAATTTCGCGGAGATAGGAGATGAGGGCGAGGTTTGGTCAGTCACGTTCAAAGTCCACATCGCGAGAATGTCCTTCCTGTGCGCGTACCAACGGTCTGACCGCTTTTTTCACGCGCCAGGTTTGGCGAAGACAGCGTAGAAAAAATGGTCAACTGGGCGCAGGACAACGTTCCGACGGACCCAGCGCCGTACGTTCTTGAGGTGGGCGCGGGCAACGGCAATCTCCTCTTCGCGCTATGCGAAGCAGGTTACGCGCCCGAGAGGATATGTGGCGTGGACTACAGCGAGGACGCCGTCAAACTTGCGCAGAGCATCGCGAAGTCGAAAGCCACAGCATCTCCGGAAGAGGACGCGGAGGAAGAGGAGGGTCCGTCGACTCGCTCCCGAGCGGACAAGATTGCGTTCGCGACGTGCGACTTCCTTCAAGACGACGTTGCGCATATTGCAGGGATGCAGATAGCCGCGGAATCAGATGCTGTTGCTGTCTGGGACTTTGTCCTGGACAAGGGGACGTTCGACGCGATCGCCCTGGCAGAAAAGGACGAACTGGGTAGAGCACCCGCAGACGGTTACCCGGCGAGGATAGGCAGAGTCGTGAAACCTGGCGGTTATTTTCTCATTACCTGTAAGTGTCTGTCTAACTAGCTTGCAGCCCGGTATTACACATTAATGTTGGGCTTACGGCTATAGCGTGTAACTTCACAGAGGAAGAGCTGAAGACTAAGTTTGCAAACGGCGAGACGGGTTTGCGGTATCAGTGGGTGGACTATAACCGTCACACTCTCGCGTATGCCTATATTTACGTTACGCCTTCAGTTCTAGGATAGCTTGGCCAACGTTTTCGTTTGGGGGTCATAGTGGAAACGTTTACTCAAGTGTCGCTTTCCAAAAGGCATAGCGCACGGTAGCCGCTTATGCGTGGTGTGTAGAAATCCGACCCACTGTATCATAAGACGTGCTACTTAAAATGTAGGAACAACGTCCATACCTGTCCTGAGTGCATCCAGCGCAACCTGGTTCGCCCACTTCAAGAAACCTTCGTCGCCCTTGAACGTAATAGGGAGAAAATACACTAACCCCAACCCAACCGCTTGAATTTTGGCGCCCTTCAGGAACACTTCCTCCAGGGGGCCCTTGTTCCGCGTCGAAGGCAAGTCTTCCGAGCTTAAAAGCGGCGTCGCGAGCTGGGTGTTCGCAAAAGCGTGCACGAACAACTCGCGCAGGAACTCGCGGGCCTGCGGCTTGAGCACGGTGAAGTCGACGGGCTTAAGCACGGCGAGCGTGCAGCAGTCCTTGGCGAGCCACCATCCGTAGGCGCGCGCGACGTTGCGCATGCGCGTAGACGAGATGCTCTTCACGTTGAAGCCCGCGCGGTCGTCGTCGGTGAGCGTCTTGAGGATCTCCGCGCCGCCGACGGTTGTCTCGCCCATGTCGCGGAGGAAGTCCCACAGGCAGAACTGCAGCGTAATCTTGTGCGCGTGGGACAGTCGGCAGAGCTGTTGTACAACGAGCGCGTAGTACGGGTTGTATTGCTTCTCCTATGAACGGAGACGTCAGCGTGGGTCAAACGGGGGCGTGGCGTAGATGTATGCGCACGTTGCCGCAGCAATGCAGAATGACGCGAATGATCTCGCGTTGCTGCACCTCGGTCAGCTTGAGCTGCGAGAGCCGCTCGCAAGCATCCACGTAGTCCTGCGGAGGCGTGGGTCAAGGGAGAGCGCAGTGCTGAGAAGAGGGGACGTACGTCACTGCTCATTAATACGACGAAAATGCCGCGTCTGATGTCGGTGTTCATCCCCTGTTTCTTCGCGAGCTTAAGCAGAGCGTTTTCGCTCGGGGCGTCCTGTGGGGCTGCGCTTGTCGTTTGGGATTGCACCTCTTGTTGGTGCTCGACGAGTGGGTCTCCTCCCCAGGCAGCACCGACGAGCCACCACTTGCCCTTTGTGTCAGCCGCTCGTAGGTCCTCAAGCGAGACTCGGAGAGGCTCATGAGATATTACTGCGGTAATAGATTAATTTCCGGAGGCAAAATTCTGCCTGCAGCTGGGCATACCGTGGCGCTTCTTGGTCAACCCTGACAGGAACTTTTTCATTCGTTCGACGGCTTCGTTTCCGGCGCTCTGAGCCGCGGCCTTCTTGATCTTATTATTCTTGAGGTTGCTCAGGGTCTCAACCATGAAGCGTGTGCGAGAACTGAGCGCGTGGGTGTCCGGAGGAAGCTTGGAATGAACGATCTGGATGATACTCTTCAGCGCAGTCGGGTCGTCTTGTCGCAGCTGCTGTCCTGAGTCTATGGCAATCTCTTCAGCTGGGTGTACCTTGCGCAAGAACAAGCTACGTACTCCTCGCGACTTTCAGCAGTAGTTCAACCTTGAACTCCGTGAGGTCTCCATCGAGGAGCGCGCGAATGACGTCGTACATCAATATGGATGAGATGACTTGGAAATTATAGAGCTCGGACAAAAGGACGACCAAGTTTGAGCATTCCTTCCCTGCAGGTTCCTCATCGGTGTTCGTCGATACGGGCGGAAGGGCGGTGCTTGGGTCGTTCAAAGCAACGAAGTGCTTGTCGTAAGAGGCCACCACGTGTTGGACAAAGAATGCGGCTAATGTTTGGATCGTAAGCACGCGAAAGGGTGTGGTGCATCGTAAGGACTGACCGAATTCAATGCCGACAAGCTTGTGAAGCGCAGAAACGAAGGCGGCGTGCAATACCACGTACTGGTCCAGATGCATCGAGTGAGCGGATATACCATCGACGATGAGCTTCGTTAGGGTTTCGGTAACATCTGCCGTCTCGTCAGGTACGGGAAAGTAGCGCCAAGGGAGGTGCACATACCATGTCTCCGGTTATTTCGGTACACTTCCTCGACCCCGTCTACGATTGACGCGATATTCTGTTCGCTCATACTATTTCGCACATGAGCATCCTACCCGATTTTGAGAGTAAGGACGTGCTTACCGGTTGAGCAGGCCCTTCAGCTGTTTCGTCAACTTGAGCTGGGCTTCGGACTGCTGGCCATCTTCGGCCTCAGCGCGCTTGCGGAGATGGGGAGGGACATACTTCGAGCCTACGATGGACAGGCGGATGAGGCTATTTTACGGTGGTCGGAGACAGGGACAATTACCTGATGAGGCGGGTGGTAGCGCCTCGGTTTTGTCCAGTGGCGTCTCATCGTCTTGGAGTTCGTCCCCGGAGTCACCGCCTCTATCACTATCGCCAAACCCTTGCCATTCTACTTCATCATCCCCTACCGAGCTTTGCGCATCCACATCACTCATGTTGGCATCGTCGAGATCTTCGCCCTCGGAGGTGTCCTCGTCTTCCCACTCTTCCGCCTCTTGAGATTCCGCGTCCTCAAGATCTCCGCTCTGTAGTGGGTTAGATCGGCGCTAGCACCATTCGAAATGAGGCTTACTAGAGACGATGGCATAGACGGTTCGAACGCATCCAGATCATTCAAGAGCTCTTCGGAGGAAATTAGTTCTGTAAACATAGAATTATAGGCCCACGTACCGTCGAGTCCGTCTTCCTCTTCGCCTCTACCATACTTGGTGGTGCGCTTTCCGCCCTTCACCCAGCCCAATTTTCGCTCCATGTAGGCGATATATGCATCCTCTTCCTCTTCTTGGGGTGTTCGGAGGGAGGGTGCCGGCAATGATTTCTTCGCCTTTTGCTTCCCCGCTTTTGAGGATTCAGCACGCTCTGCAAGCTTCTCAAGGGCACTCTTCGGTTTGGATTTCTTCTGCTTTTCGGAGCCTGGCCCATCCTTCTTGATGGGTTTCGCTGAGGGTACAGGTCGAGAGGCAGATTCTTGCGCTGGTTCTACCTTGACTTTCTTGCGCTGAGGAGAGTCGACATGGTCCCCCTCAGCTCTTCGTTTGCCATTTTGTTGACTTTTCGGGGGGTGCGATGAGAAAAATTCCGCCTTGCGTTGCTTGCGACTGTCCCTCTCGAGTTTTCGAGCGTCCTTGCGAGAAAGTTGACGGCCCCCTCCTTTACGCTTGTGTTTATGCGCGGAGTCTGCACAGTGAACACGGTGATTAATAGGAATATTTATACGCACACACTTACTCGCCTTTTTCTCCGTTGAGCTCCTCAAGGAGGGCCTGGGGGAGCGAGGGACCAGTATGGGAGCGAGGAGGCATGAATTTGGTGATTCTCCGCTATGATTGGCCAAGAAGGGTCTGGGATCGAGTAGGGCGCCTATGTTGGGCTGCTGTCGCTCGCGCGCTGTTCCGCTGCTTACTCTTGTCCACTACCGTCGGCGGTGGTCACCTCCCTCGCTTTGTTTCGTCATCGCGCCTGCTGCATCCTTAACATGTCTCATGAGGAAAGCATCAGTTTGGAGGAGACCAACAAGATTCGTATCTCGTTGGGTCTCAAGCCGCTTACGGACGATAGCACTCCGGCCAACGACAAGGAGAAACAGGCCGAAGAGAACTATGCCAAGCAGCGCGAACGCGAAGCCAAGGAGCGGGAAGCAAAGTAAGTGTATACAGTTCGTTAAGTGTATTTGCACGCTCATGTGGTCGCTATATAGGGCTGTCCAGGACCGCCTCGCGAAGTGAGTACCATCCTTCTTCCTGAGCCTCTCGCAGCCACTTCTACCCCCCATGGCCAGCTTAGGCCTCGTGCCGGTTTCAAGAACCATGAAGCTTACGCGGGGCTCTTTGTAGGGTGAGGAATAAGAGGGAACTCAATGCAAAGCTCAAGGGTTCGACCCTCGGTGACGCCGACGCGGATGTAGACGACACCCTGAAATGGATCAAGAAGAGCAAGAAGAGGGAGAAGGAGCTGGCCAAGAAGCGACAGGAGGAATTGGAGGATATGGACAAGATGTTCCAAGGCGATGATTATACTGAGAGTATGTTTCCATTGTTCAGGTTTCCAGCCCTTGAACTCACATCAGATTGGTAGAGGATCTCGAGGGTCTCAAAGTCAGCCACGACTTTGAAGGTTTGGAAGAGGGCGAGGCTCGCATCCTTACGTTGAAGGATAGCCGTATACTCGATAACGAAGGTACATACGCGACACCTCTTATGAGATCAATGCTGACTAGGGATTGCAGAGGACGAGCTACAGAATGTCGAGTTGGCCGAGCGAGAACGAGAAAAGAAGAATCAAGAACTCAAAATCAAGCGGCGAGACTATACCGGCTACGACGACGACGAATTTACTCCCGGACAAGCCGGCATGAAACGCGCAGTTTTAGCCAAATACGACGAGTTCTTGGAGGGTTCCAAAGAAACCGTGAGTTTCGTCCGCACCCGGCTCACTAGGTTCTAATTTAGCGCCGCTAGGGGTTTCGTCTGGGCAGTTCTTCTACATCGTCAGCACGCCAGAAAAACGAGGAACCGTCGGCAATGTCAGTAAACAAAACCCTGCTATCCATAGACTATGCTAGTAAGTGTTACCAGCTATGACCGAGACCGAGTATGGCGAATTCAATGTGCCACAGAGAACATCGAATCTGCGGATTACTTGCAACCAGGAGATATCGGTTTCAAGAAACTCAAGGTAAGCTCCTCAGGCTCGCGTCGAAGGAATTTGCCTCATCTTGTGTTGGCTCAGACTAAGAAGAAACGTTCAACACGGCGGGCGGCGGAGTCCGATATCACGCCTGTGAATGGTGAAGACCAGATGCAGGTAGACGAGAAGCCGATTGTCCCTCGACAACGTAATCTGGACGTCAATTTCGTAGATGACGACGAACTGCAAGCCGCTCTGGCGCGTTCACGACGCGCAAAGCTGCAGAAACCCAAGAAACTTTCGCCCGAGGAGATTGCTAAACAAAGTGTGTCGTACAATGCGTTCTAAGTGACACACGCTAATCTTGAAACGTATGTAGTTGCTGCAGAGCGTGTCAAAACCGAGGAGACGGATGCCATTGATGTCGACAATCTTCAAGAAGACGACGGTGGTCTGACAATTGATGATACCTCTGAGTTCGTTCGTGCAATCACTTTCGACCCCACGCCTGTCAAGAAAGAACCTCGAGAAGCCTCCTTGCAGCACGTCGCATCGCGAGAGGCCTCAAGACAGCTATCCCCTCCTCCGGTCAATAATGAACCGGTCGACGAACCCATGGAAGAGGTGGAGGCCGGTGAGGTTCTCGTAAAGGAAGAAGAGGACGAAGAAGCAATGCTCAACGCCATTGAGAACGCGATCCGCGAAACCGAGGCAGCCGAACGTGCAGCGCAGGAGAGCGGCGCCCCCGTTGGCACCGCGGTCGAGCAAACATTTGGGCAGGGCATGGCCGCGACGCTCAACATCCTGCGGCAGCAAGGGGTCCTCGCACAGCCGAGTGCAGACCTGCGCGAACGCGAGCGCGTGCAGCTGCAGCGCGACGTATGGTTGGCTGAGTACCGGCGGCTGCAGGCGCATCGGGAGCTTGAGAAGGCCCGGCAGCGGGGTGGGAATAAAGACCAAGCAACGCGCGAATACGAGAACCGCGTGCGCGAACAGCAGGAAGCGCGGCAAGTGCTCGACGCGTTCCGTGACTATCGCCCGGACGTGAACATCGTGTACCATGACGAGTTCGGGCGCGAGCTCACTCCCAAGGAGGCGTGGAAGGCGCTCTCGCACAAGTTCCATGGCAAGGGCTCCGGCAAGGCCAAGACGGAGAAACGCCTAAAGAAGATCGCCGAAGAACGCAAGAAGGAGGCGATGGCGAGCGGGGACACGCCGCTCAGCATGAACCAAGCATTCCAGAAGCGCCAGGAGAAAACCGGTCAGGCGCATTTCGTGCTCTCCGTCGGCAACCGCGGGTCCGTCTTTCTTTAGTTTCCCTCCGTAGAGCGAATCTTGCTAACACGACCGCGGCCCTTTCATAGCGCGGTACCGCAGCTCGCAGACTTCCTCGACAGCCAGCCTCTGACGAAGGGCAAGACAGAGAAGAAGAAAGAGAAGAAGAAGCAGACCGACAAGAACGGCACGCCGCAGCTCGACGCGACGGGCTTCATGACGCTCCCCGCGCCCGGGCTCAGTCTGAGCGGCAGCCCCGCGCCAGGGGCAGGGTCTGCGGGGACGGGCTCGCCCGCGCCACGTCCAGGTTTCTCGCGCATCGCGTCTGCGGTCGAGCCGGACACGCCGAAGGAGTCGACGCCCGTCCCATCCGAACGATCGAAGGTTGTCATCGGGCTGGGCACAAAGCGCAAGGCGACGACCGAGGCGATGAACTCGCCACCCCCCAAGAGGAGGTATTGATCCTTCACTGGGTGGTCGTATTGGTCGTAGATCTGCCCGCGAGGACATGCACCTCGTGACGCTAGAGATACATGCATATGGTAAATAAGTTACAACGTATGTACACTACACGGACGGTTCGACGGTATACATGTAATATGGGTATTTTGCTTGGTATAATCCGAGATCACAAGGTACTGACGCTCTTGAGCCCGAGGTCCTTTGTGACCGCACAGCGGTCCTTATCGGGGCCTGTTGCGCTCACGAACGCTTTCATGAGTGACTCTTGGCCGTCATCCGTCCTGTAACGTTCGGTCAGTCTCAGGCTGCACGTCTGAAGACTACACATGAAGACAAACCACTTGACTGGATGTGCATTTTTGTCGAGCACGACTTTAACCGTCGACCAAGAAAACCGCACAAGAGAGGGATACCCAAACGTAGGATCCAGGGAATTCTTGATCCACGCTTGGGTCTTTGGATCTATACTGCCGAGTAAGAACAGCCTGACGCGCACAATGTCAGCGTAGAAGACATACCTGACGGGTACCCACTACCCATCTCCGCCGCCCATTTCGCCATCGCCGGAGGCTTCTCTCCTTCTGATCCTGCAAAGTACTTGGACACGCGCCCAGAAGGATCTTCGTAACACTCTTCGTACACCCAGCCCTCGATCCATGCGTCGCGCGTGACCTTTGCAGCAACACTCGCCGCGCCGACGATCTTATACTTCTGGTCGGCCTTAGTGGCTACGGTAAAGCTGATGTCCGGGAAGAGTGAGGAGAGGTACGCCTGGTAAGGACCTGTCTTTCCGAGGGCGTCGACATACACCTATATGCGCCCGCTACTATCAGCTTGCTGGTCTCGGGTCGGACGTGGAGAGCGGCTCAGAAATGAAGTGGAAGAGCTTACCTCGGATAGCTCTATACCACGGGAAAGAACTTCACGAATAAGGAGCACGGTTGCCTCCTGCGCCTGCTGGTTAAGGTTGAACGGTGGCCGGCGGAGCATTCCTGCAGAGATGGCCTTTGGGCTCAGTACGCGGACAGACCAGCCGAGGTTGGAAGGATCCGAGGCAAGTGTTTCGAGGAGTGAGGAACGGATCTGCGCCGTGAGCGTTTTTGAATCTAGTCAACTTGAAATCAGCATAAGCATGACTGCGGGCACGCCGAAACCCACCTGCGAAACCCAAGCCCTCAAGCTGCTCCTTGTACGCGACAGGGCAGTACGCGACACCATAAACCATAGGTCCGAGGACGGGGCCTCTTCCGGCCTCGTCTACCCCAAGTATATACGGTCCGGAACCGGAGGGTATTGGAGAGTGGTAAGTGTAGGAGTCGATGAGCGGGAGAGAGGGGTCGGCAATGGAGGGAATGCTCGTGTCGCAGATTTCGGAGTTAGGTTCGGGTGCCGGAGAACTCATCGGGGCCTTGAAAAAAAGAGGATGAGACGGTGCAAGTCCGAGGTATAGCTAAAACGCGCGAGATGAAGGGGTCGTCGCTGAGAGAACTTGGTGCAGAGAGTCGAGACGCGTTTGTGGCGCGCGGCTTGCCTGGTTTACGCGTTAGTCACGTGCCTCCTCTAGCCTTGCCAGTCTGAGTTCTGGCAGTAGCCTGAGTTGGTTGGCGTTCCAAGTTTTCCTCTGCCGGGTGACTATAGCGTGTGTATTTACCTCATCGAACCCTGGTCTTTTCTCAGAACCATGGGCATGTCGATAAGAGATATCCATAGCACAAATTCCGATGTTAAAAGCATGAGTGTAATGTACTTTTCGTGTCTGCCCGACAGTGTCCGGGGCTACTGGGGTGCGATGTGGTTTATAACATCTCCACATCATCGTCGTCATCGTCACTTCCCTCTACATCTTCCCATCCACCCTCTTCGTCGCTGCCCTCTTTGTCCGGGGATGGCTGTATACCGAGCGCTTCTAACTTCGAAATCAGCTCCCTAACGTGCTCGAGCAATGGTGTGTCCGGGTGTTCTTGGTTGATATGAAGCTAGAGGGCATCTCCATGGGTAAAGATATCCGGACAGACAATAAGGCAGCAAGCGTACCATTTGACATGTTTCTAGGCAATCTCGTGCGTCGCGTGCGAGATCCTCCCAGGTAAGCTCGTCGAGCTTACCGCCGCTCTCTTGCGCTTTCTCAGCCATCAAGAAGAAGCACCAGCCTTCCAGGTACCATGCTTCCACTTCCTGATCATCTGTCGCCATAATCCCCTGCAGGACAAGCAAGGCGGGTGTATAAAGTTCGAGCTCTAGGAACAACTTCACCAACGCGAGTCGGCTAGGTATTGGCGGGAGACGCGAGTCGTCTGGCGAATAGTCATTGGTGCTAACAGAGGAATATCTCGGATACAGAACTCACCGAGGTCTAAGTCCTTCCACTGACTCCACGCCTGCTCGAGATATGCCTTCGCCTCCTCGGGTCGCTGTTGCGACATGCGCACGGACGCAAAACTCTGCAAAGCCTCCGTATTTCCAGGGTCGGTCTGAAGCGCGAGGTTGAGCAGTTCCTCACACGTCTTCTCTGCGGCGGGATCGAAACTAGCGCCAAATGCGTCAGCCAACATTCGGCATAAAGCTCGAGCAGCAGAAAGACAGCGCACCATAGGTCGTAGGAAGGATCCATCCAAATCTCCACCATGCCTATAAGGGCCCTAACGATGTTCCGCTTCACCTCCGCTTCGTCGTCGTCTGTCGTGGTGGGATCGACCGCACGCTCCTTGCCCTTGAGCTGGGCCGACAAAATGTCCACTGCCGCCTGGTAATGCTTGAGCGCGAGGTGCGGGTCGTCATCGCTCAGCTGCGCAAGGTACAAATGCGCCGACGGAGGCGGGGATCCCAGCGCTTCGGGGTGTGGGGGGATGAGCGACAGGAAGGTCTACAGACAAAAATCCGCACAGGTGCAAAATCTCAGTTAAGATCTCCCTTCGGGGCGCGCGATCGAGAGCGGTGGGTAGAGCGTGCTTACCTCCTTCGCGGCCTCGAGCTCGCCCGTCTCGAGCTGCGTGACGCCCAACATCTCCTTCGCCTCAGCATTCGCGGGCTCGCGGTCAAGCACCCGACGCGCGAAGCGGCCCGCGAGCTCGTAGTCGCACCGCACGATCAGCTCCTGCGCCTTCTCAAGGAGGGCGTGCACGGACGGTGGCGAGACGGGCTCCGCAGTGTTTTCCTTGAATATTGTTTTCGCTTTGCGTGATTTTGGCCGAGTACGCCCCATATTGCGAGTGCAAGGGGAGGAAGACGGGGACAGAGAGTGTGTATAAATGAAGGGGAGAATGACGGAAAGGATATTGGGCGTCTAGATGCGGCTGCATATGGGCGCCTCGATCAGATGCTGTGGCTGGCGCCGCGCGACTTGAATCCTGCCTCCACTACACAAGCCTGCGACTAGCTATACTGTGCATGTTTCTATGTTAGCAAGTCTTATTGGATGTTCTTGAACAACTAGTTTCACTGCATTGCTTGATTAGTGACTGCCCTCCCCACTACGCCTTTAAAATGGACGAGTTCAATGGCAAAGGCAAGGAGAAGGCGACAGATGATGCTCTCTTCCTGGAGCGACTTGAGATGCTCTACCAACAGAACCTCTCGGACCTGCGGGCGTTTGCTGAACGGGAAAGCAGACCTTTTGATGAAGTGGGTACGCCTTCATAAGAGAGATGCGGATATCCTAAATGCCTAGCAGGTCAGGAGACGTGTGGCGGAATTGCACTCAAAATGCCTGTTCGAGAATGCTATTTCCGTGCCGTCATCGAGCAAGAAAGAACTCGGTACGCGTACTCCGCCGCGCCATAATTTATATAAGCCCTGCATTAACCCGAAAAAGTTCCCCGGATTCTTATGGCTGTCTCACAGCAGCTAGAGTCTCTTGAGACGTTGGTTGGCCTTCAGTCATTCTTTCTGGTGGTAGATCCTACGAACCAAGATGATGACGGTTTTCTGGGAGGATCCGTTCAAGGCCGTGAATTTTGGCGCGGACATCGCGGTTGTGGTGCTGCAGGCGCACAAGCGTTCAAAGCTCGGTGTGCCCGCGCCGCACCCGCCTTACATACTCATCACACGTCGGCTGCCGTGGATGCTGTCTTCCAACAGTCTTCGATTCAACCCCCCGCCACTGGTACTAAAGGATCTGCCCGTGAATTAAAGGGGGAACTCTATGCCGCCATGCGCGATGCATTGAGGTCGGTGCCGTCTCGTAAACGATGCACTGCGCTGACTCTATGCGATGTAAAGGGCGGCCTCTAGTATTCGCACCGCTGAAATGAAGTGGACGAATCACTCCAAGCTTCACGCATATGGGGTGCGCCTCGTAGGCTGGCCCGCCAATGTGCCACTTCAGAATCCCTCCACGTTATCCACATCACAAAACAAATTGCTCCTCGAGATGCTTGGTAGCGGGCGGATAACTTTCATCCGTCTCGACGGGGCGCAACCCCTGAATGAGGGACATCTGAAGGGGTCGCAGCCGTTGCAGGGGGAAGATGAGGCTATGTTTGAGGATTCAATCGATTATTCGTGGGTTGCTGCGACCCCCACTAGTACTCCGGCCCTGACGCGATCGACGGTCAGTCAACCTCTATGCCACCAACCAAGATCGGGACCCTTACGACTGTCAGATGCAGCAAGATAACTCCACAGGCGTCACCGCGTCTACAAGTACGGAACGCGTTCGTCGAGGCGATGCGGCCGTTTCACTACCTCGACACTCTGACAGACCCACTACTCCAAAGAGAAAACGTGTTGAAGAAACATAAATATTTAGGAGCCCTTCCACTCACATTCTCTCCACCTGCAATAGAGTACTTTCTTTCTGGCTCGTTACCCGGGATTTGCGTATTCGTGTTGTACTTTATCTGTTCGTTGAAGGACTCGGAAGACCATGTGCCCATCCCACTCTCGTTTGCTCATGGCAGTTATTCAGAGGTTTGTTCCGCAAGGTGCTTCGGCTGCAGGAGATACTGGGAATGCAGTGTTCATATAGCTAGGGTAAATTTCCGTACATGTAAGGTGTCTTGATATGTTCGGATAATCGAGTTCGCCAAACCAACGCCCAGGACCAGTGGGCCCGGGGACCTCGCGCGGTCCCTTCAGGAGGCGTGAGATCCCGGCGGCCGATTGCCGATCGGTGACGTTCACGCATTTGAGCGCCCGGGCTGGTATTTTAGAGGAACGGCGCGCCAGGTGCACTGCTGCCCTCCACCTCCGTCCTTTCTATTGCATCCACCTCGCAAGTACACACACGGCCGTTGTACTTGGATATTTGCGGGAAACACTGCGTGCGATGAACTTCCTTGCTCTCACCAGTCGCCAGGCTCGACAAAGCTTCACGACGGCACCGGTACTACGCGTACGGCAATGGCAGCAAAACCAACGGCTCGCTATTCATCCCGCGCTGAACATCCGTCGCGGCTTCGCAGAAGTCAAGCACGCGGCGCAGGACATTCCGAAGACGAAACCGAAGGCGTCAACTGCCTTGCGTCGAGCCGCGTCCGCGTCTCTACCCATCCGTTCCAATCCGACCCCGACCCGGAGCGATATCCAGCCCATCTTCACGTACGCGACGGCGGAGCGTTATCTCATGCCAAATTTACGGCATTCGTTACCCCAAGGTGCGGTATTGCTACATGACGCGTGGTGGGTGCCGAAGTGGACGGACAGCCAGACCGGAAGGGACGGGGAGGTGTTCCTCTTCGCGAACGGCAGCTTCGTGTGCTGGGGTTTAGGTGAGGATGAGGCGAGGCGATTCGCGAAGGAGGTGCTGGCGAAGTCTGCCGCTGAGATTGCACCGCTGAGGGAACCCGAGACGGAGGACCTGGAGTTTGTCACGGACCCGGAAGAGTGAGTTCGTGTGGGCACCCCGTGTTACGTCTTGCTGACTTGGTGGCAGGAACACACGACTACAGGGAGACTTGATCGTCCTCGGAAAAACGTCGCCTCTCAGCAGCGAGGGTACTATGCCCGTGGAGCTCCCTCGTTCAGTCTTGCCTTCGGAAACCGTGTTCGCACGATATGCCTACTCCCAAGCCCTGTCTCGATCGACTGCTCTGTCTGTTCTTGAGTCATCTCTAGAGGACTACCTCACGTCTGTCGCTTCGCTCCCTCGAGCTCTTCAGAAGACTGGTAAACCTGGTCTTGGGCGGCGCGCAATCGTCATGAAGTTGGGAGAGCTCCTGGTCTTCCGCCAAGGCTTGAACCTCAACCGCGAAAACTTTTCGGATACCCCGGACTTCTATTGGTCGGAGCCCGTCCTTGAGGGTAAGCAATCACCCATTCGCAAACGCCGCGTTCTCTAAGAGATATACAGCCTACTTCAACTCGCTGAGCAATGCGCTCGAAATACGGGCACGAGCGCGGTCGGTGAACGACAAAATTACTTACGCGGCTGAGGTTAGTTTCTCGATTGTATTCGTTGGGTGTTATTCATGTTGGATATGCAGATGCAATCAGTCCTTCGGGAACTCCTCACGGAGGTATGTGCAGAGAAAGTGGTCCATTACCTCGAGCTAACCCTGTCCTTTGTTAGACCTCCGCGCACCGTATGGAGCTCATCATCATTGCACTTATTGCCGTCGAGGTGGTCATTGTATGTGTCGCCTGTAGTACTACGCTAAGCCTCCACTGACGCGCGTTTTAGTGCCTCATACGGGATGGGCCCGAGCTCTGGGAAATGGCGTTCGGAAAGGCGGAAGAGCACAAGCCTTCCGAGAGTGGCGATAAAGCTGCTTAAATGTCAAGTACAATTGTTGATACCTCGTAATTCTTGGTGACGCCCCGCTTTCTATGCTCTGCACATGTTCCGCTACACAGTCCTCACCGCTCTAGCATTCATATAGAATACATGTATCATACTTTCTGCACATCACTAGTCACAATCTATCTAATGATGCACCTCTGCTGAAGCCTCCAGCGAAGCACCAAGTACATACTCCTAGGCTGCCTAGATGCAATTGGTGTGTCCCACTCCATTCCTAGATGATGTCCTTGGGTGTTAATGAGGATAGTAAACAAACTGCGTGCAGTTTATGGTGCCTTGGCGTGAGCCTCTATCCACCTTACGCAATCGTCCAGGAACCGTTGCGGGATATCACCCGCTTCATGCATAAGCTCATGAACAGCATCCTACGAAGGTTCGCATGAGCTGTGTTCAATATCACCTATTGTTGGGATTGTCTTACCTGGTAGGTCACGAGTTCCTTGTTCTTGGAGATCACCTTGTTGAAGAAAGCAATGCCATCCACTGGTGAGTTCACCTATGTCATTCAATTTATGAGGGCATTGTTCGAGGGCAGTGGCTTGTGATGCTCCCGCTTACCTCGTCTGCAGTTCCCCAAAGCATAAGCATCTACATTCAGGTCAGCTCTTTATCTTTCACATTGAGGGGTGTAGCCGTACAGGAAGATGTTCCGGCCAGTGTCTCCAATCAGACGCGAGCAGCTCTTCTCCCTACGCCAAATCTCAATCAGTACCGGTTAGGAAAATCGTTGGTCTCCGCTTACTTGCAGGATCATGTCGCGCAAGCCCAGCGCAGTCCCATTCGGTCTGCGGAGGGGATCTTTCGCCAACCCTTCAACTATCTTCGGGTCGCGCGAAAACCTCTGTCAAACACTCGTCAATGTCCCCTCCAACCGCGCGCAATCTCGACACCCGCACCTCTGGCGGCTGACCGGCCGGGAAGGGGCAGGTAGGCCACACAGCGGACACCACCCGAACCAACAACTTCGCCACTTCTGGCGGCCGGTGTGTTAGCCCGACGAGCGGGGAAACCGCGATGACGCCCGAGAGCATCGACACCGTCTCCGGCGAAGGAGGCCCGGCCAAGCGCGTCGGGAAGACGAGCGTCAGACCGCCACCCTACAAGACAAGCGTGCACGTCAGCGTCCGCGCTCGTCCAGCCAGCCAGCCAGCCGCCGGGACCAGCGAGGAGAAGAGGAGAGACCGACCGCCGAATAGCCCATGACAAAAATTGGCGTCCCCGCATGCTTCCCCGCGAGCCGCCGGACCCACCACTCGAGGTCCCGCACCTCCTCCCGCCGGCTCGTCTTGCCGAACGCCTCGCCCGGGCTGCGGTGCGCCTCGTCCAGCGCCGTGCGGCCGAACCCGCGCATGTCGTACGCGAACACCTCGACGCCGCGCCGCGCGAACGCGGCGTGCGTGTCCGCGTGCCGCGCGATGTGGTCGTTGTACCCGTGCACGAAGAGGAGGACCGCCTTGGGCGGCCCGGTGGCGGCGTAGGTCCGCGTGTAGAAGCGGTGGCCGTCGGGGCCGTCGAGCCACGATTCGGTGTAGGTCGGGCTTGGGTCTGGGCGAGCACTGGTACTACCAGCGGGGGAAGCCATGGCAGTTCGAATGTGGCGCGGGTGGTGACTCTAGCTACCTCTGAAGAGCAGGGGACGCCACCGCTGGTGTGGGTGCAGCTGCAGCTGGATCCCATCATGGATGCCTTGGGTACTTATATACCATCTTGAACGGGGTGGTTTTTGGCTTGATACTCCGCGATGCCGCGGGTGCCCGGGCGAGCGACGCATGTTGCGCCCTGGGGGGAATTCGAATTTGAGTATCGTCGAACTCCGACTCTTCGTTCTGAGCGCTGAGCGCTGAGACATTGGCACAGCCGCATTCAACTAGGGCACGTCGATCACCTCCGGAGTACGTACCTCCAACAGCCTAGGTAGTGCTTTCCTGAAGGACGTATAGTAAGTCGATGGTATGTCCCTGCCGCACGCCAGCACTCGAACTCGAACTCGAGGATGGTGCGTCCCATGTAGCGGCTAGCCCATGATGATGCTCCCGCCGCGGCCCTGAGGACCGCTGATGCTAGTAGTACGCCGCTATAGGCTCCGTCACGGGTCAGTACTTCAACTTCCGTTTCTCATGCTGCGGTCCCACGGTCACAGACAAGTTGCCTGCCTGCACGCTCTATAGGCTCGGTTCGAACCAACTTTGGTTGAGACTCGCAGGGCGTCGACAGCAACACAGCAGGATTCAGTTAGGCGGCCTAACATGTCGGGAAGTCAGGTATGGCCCTCGAGAAGCATCAACCGTCCTCTGACTTGTCAGGCCTGCTAGCTAACGCCCGACCCTGGGACGTTTATGTAGCCATCCGCAACCAATGGCCAAGCCGCCGCCTCCGAGTCGACGCCCCCGGCCGCTGCCGCGGGCCCAGTGTCCGCGCCGGCTCAAACCAGTGGCACAGCTAGAACCTCGAGCTCTCCGAAACTGCGTTTCGGGATACTAGGCGCCGCCCGCATCGCGCCCGACGCGCTGCTGAAGCCCGCGCGGAGCCACGACGACGTCGCGGTCGTCGCGGTCGCGTGCAGGGACGAGGAGCGGGGGGCGCGGTATGCGCGCAAGCACGGGATTCCGAAGGTGTACGCCGGTGCGAGAGCGTACCACGGTGCGTTTCGGGTGTGTTGGCTTGGGTTTGCGCGTGCCCTGTGCTCATTGTCAACTGGATGGGGTGGGGATGGGGTGGCGGCTGTGTAGACTTGGTGGCGGACCCCGAGATCGACGTCGTTTATAATCCGGTGAGTGGTACCTTTTCAAGCTCAGTCTGCCTGCTGCGGGCGATGTGCTTGGAGGAAATGCGGAGAATCATCCTTGAAGCTTGAAGTCTAACGTCTGCATGTAGCTGCCGAACGGACTTCACTTCGAGTGGACGATGCGTGCCTTGCACGCCGGGAAACACGTCCTTCTCGAGAAGCCGACGACGAGCACGGCGGAAGAGGCGCGTCAAATCTTCGCGCTCGCCGAGCAGAAGAAGCTCGTCGTCCTCGAGGCCATGCACTCCACGTCAGTCTTTGCTTCCCGTCACCAAGTTCACAGTGCCGGAACGCTCGCGGCGGCGGACTAACGAGCGAGGGCCCGGGGCATAGATTCCATCCCGCTATGCAGCGGGTACGAGAGATCGTCCAGAGCGGCGAGCTGGGCAAGGTGAAGAGCGTGCGCGTGCACTTTGGCCTGCCGAGCGTCGTCTCGCGCTTCCTGTTCCCGGACGACGATGTGCGGTTCAAGTACGACCTCGCGGGCGGGTGCACGATGGACATGGGAGGTCGGTCGCGCTCGTTCCAGCGACTACTATCGAGAGGACAGATGTACTGACTGCGGTGCATCGTCACGCACAGTGTACTCCGTGGCGGTCACCCGCTACGTCACCGGGACGGAACACACCGCCGTCGAAGTCACCTCCGCAGAGTCCACAGGTCACCCCCTGGACCCCGCCCGCATCGACCGCGCCATGCACGCGACGTACGCGCTCCCGGACTCGGTCACCGCCGAGACGACCACGGACTGGGCCATCCCCGGGTGGGGCCCGTTCGGGATCATACCCAGCGCGATCAAGCTCACGGCCTCGGTATCGCTGGAGGGCGGGGACGTCGACTTTTACAACTTCGTCTTGCCGACGGCGTACCACTCTATCAAGGTCAGGCCGAAGCGCGGGGCTGCGCGCACAGAAAGGGTTTACCGCTACGCCGATGGGAGGGGCGAGAAATCCTGGTCTACGTGAGCGGCCGACGCCATTGAATGAATGGCCTTGTGATGATGGAAGAAATGCTGACATCTGGGCCGTTGTATTCTGCAGATACCGCTACCAGCTCGAGGCGTTTGTTGACAAGGTTCGTGGGAGGACGCCGTGGGCGTGGATAGACGCGGAAACGACCGTCACCGAGATGGAGATTTTGGAGAGGGTCTATGCGAAGGTGAGTTTTGCGGAGCTGGGCCCGCCGTCCCCGCTACTTA
The DNA here is from genome assembly GCA_022606255.1 of Trametes meyenii. Classification (NCBI taxonomy): domain Eukaryota; kingdom Fungi; phylum Basidiomycota; class Agaricomycetes; order Polyporales; family Polyporaceae; genus Trametes; species Trametes meyenii. The sequence continues at coordinate 1,482,509 of JABYQG010000003.1, read as the reverse complement.
AGAAGTATTGCCCTGTCGTTGCACAGGCAGGTCTGCCCCCGCGCGTCTCTCCGCCGTTCCAACTTGAAGGTGACTCGGGAGTGGCGACCGCGTAGCCGCATGCATTCTCTACTGTAGTACCAAAGCGCGGGTGGATTATCCTGCTGGAGATTTATATGACGTTGTGGGCTGCGACTCTCTTGGCGGTGTTTCGCACAAAATCGCAACAGAGGACCCAGCGGCGGGTAGCATGATTTTTGAGAGAACGTGAGCGAGGGACCGGAGGATTGGTAAGTAGCCGGCCGCCGGCTGCCAGGGGTGATACGCGAACGGACACCGGGAACCGGGCCAGGGCCGCCCGAGCGGGTGTGTCGCGGCCGGGGCCGTGGCTACGGAGCCCAGCGGGAGCCAATCGCCCTGGGCCCCTGCAGACGACCGCCCGAGCGAGCGAGGAGCAGCAGGGAGGGATGGTGTTCAGGTCGCTGCCCGGCGTGCACTCGTCCCATCGATCCCCCCTCTCCCTCCTCCCGCCCAGCCCCAGCCCCAGCCCCAGCCCGCGATCTCCGTCTTCCCTTCTCGCACGTCGCCACCTATATAATCCCGTGCACGCTTCCCACCGCCGCACCCTGCCCGTCGTCCGCCCCAGTCCCACAGCCTACTTGAACGCGTCCCGCCTCAGCAGCTCGTCGTCCCCCATCATGTCCGACGCACAGTCCTTCTACTCCCTCAAGGCCCAGCTCCCCGGCGGCAAGACCTACGACTTCGAGGACCTCAAGGGCAAGGTCGTCCTCATCGTGAACGTCGCCTCCAAGTGGTGCGCTTTCTCGCTCGCTTACCCGCTATCTACCCGAGCACCCACAAGGCCTAACACGCATACCCATCACCTCTCTAGCGGCTTCACGCCCCAGTACAAGGGCCTCCAGGCGCTCTACGACAAGTACAAGGACCGCGGGTTCATCATCCTCGGCTTCCCCTGCAACCAGGTGCGTGTCCCGTCCCTCATCCCCCCATCCCCCCATTCTCCCCATCTATCCCTCATCCCCCAGCGCGTTCGCTCACGTCATTTCTCTTACCTTCCCCCCCTCTCTGCACACAGTTCGGCGGCCAGGAGCCCGAGAACGACGAGAACATCGCCCAGTTCTGCGAGCTCAACCACGGCGTCTCCTTCCCCCTCATGGCCAAGTCCGACGTCAACGGCGACGCCGCGAACGAGGTCTACAAGTGGCTCAAGGGCCAAAAGTCCGGCATCCTCGGCCTCACCCGCATCAAGGTGCGTTCTTGCGCTGCTGGTTTTTTTTTAGCGGCCCCGGACTTGCGCGCCGAACGCGAGGCTGACGCACCGTGCGCACAGTGGAACTTTGAAAAGTTCCTCATCGACCGCGAGGGCAAGGTCGTCCACCGCTGGGCGTCGACGACGTCCCCCGACTCGATCGACGCCGAGGTCGCGAAGCTCCTCTGACTCTGCGACGCCGCTACCACCCGTGCGCCGCCGCCCGACAAGACCGTGACGAAGTTGTGATCGAGAAAGTGTATCTTCCCCCCTGTGTACCAGTAATAATGCAGAGCGAGACTCGAATGTCATTTATGACCTGTGCTTATTCAACATTCAATATCCAACAACATTCCGGTGCTCTGCTTGATCCGTGTGTCGCCCGCTGCGCCCGGGCGTACAAACATACCAGCGTCGCGTGAAGGTTCAGAAAACACATGCATGACCGCGCTATGTATGTACAACGTCTGCGCCGGCTACGCGAAGGGGAGAAGAAGGTTAAAAGTACGTCATGAGCAAGCGTAAGGCCTAATCCGACACACGTGCTACGAAAGTCTGTGAAAGAGGAAGACAGAGAACATCAAAAAAGGGGGGGGCACAGGCACGATGGTGTAAAAGTACGAACTATGGACTGCGAGGCGCCGGAATATACGGATATATAGGTGCGAGTATGGACAGCAGGGCGAGCGAGGGCGGGCGTGGGTGGGTCGTGAGTAGCAGCGGGTGACGGACGTGCGTGGGGCGTGGGGGGCGGGGTACGAAAGCATCGGGACGAGTACAAATAAATACACTGCACACAGCCTACACACACCCCGGTCTACAACACGCCCCACGCGAGGAGCGCACACAGCGCAACGCCCACCAGCCCCGCCCGACCGCCAGCCGCATCCGGGGCGGCGCCGTTGACGGCCCAGCCGGCGGGGACGCCGAGCGTGACGGACGCCTGGGACGCGGTGGACACGCTCGTGAGCGTGCGGCCGCTCGTGTCGGTGAGGATGAACGTCGCGACGGTGGGCGAGGGCGTGATGGCCGGGAGCGCTGTCGCGTTCGGGTGCCGGGACGCGAGGAGGGGCGCGTACGTGCTCGTCGCGAGCCCGGAGCGGACGAGCGCGCCCGCGGACGCGGGGACGGACGCGTTGAACGCGTACGCGGGCGTCGTCGGCGCGGGCGTCGCGAGCGGGAAGTTGGGGAGCGTCGTCGCGACCGTCGCCGAGTAGGACGCGAGGAAGGCGGAGACGGAGGCGTAGGGCTCGATCGGCGCCGTCGCGTTGTTGACGGGGTAGAAGCCGATCATGGGGGCTTCTTTGGTGTTGATGCCGAAGCTGGGGGAGCGTTGTTGGTGTCGATTTGGACGGAGGAAAGCGTTGATATTGGGCTTACCTGAATATCGAGTACACCGTCCGGAGGAAGGGGGATCCTGTCACGTGCGATGGTTAGTACCCGTCCTTGCGATGAGTACAAACTCATCTACCTAGCTGCCAATCAATGCCGTCTGAGCTGGGGGGAAGGGCCCTCGGCCACGAGAGGCACAGGTTCGGATTCCCAGACGCAGGGCCGATGAGGTAGTCAGTAGGCTGCATGACAAAGTCGCTCCCCCTACATCGCACAGAACTTCAACCTCTACACAGCTCAAGCAGGCACGATCCACGTACCCAAAGTTCAGGGAGATCGTCTCCTCGGTGTCGCACGGCACGACCCACTGTCCCACACCTTCCCGCGAGGCACCCCGTTCAGTGCCTGGCAAGGGACGAAACGAACGCAGGCTGAAGATGACGTACCATCGTCCACGAGGCGAGCCCCCGATATGAGCGAGAATATCCGCGACACCTGCGCGAGCCCCACCGTTAGTCCTCGACGGCGCCTCACAGACGCCCATCTGAGCACTCACGTCCTGGTATGGGCCATAGATACCGGCGGTTCCACTGTCAGGCACGGGGAGGTGGAGCAAAACGGTTAAAAGTCAATATAGGGAACCGCACGAGGAGAGAATCGGCCTCGCGATGCGGGGCGAGCACGTACATGTCGATCAGAGCCAGGGAAGAGTTCAGGGTCTGTATGGGGTACGTCGGCTGTGGCGTGACCACCGTTCCGTTTACCTGTTTGCGACGTGTGGGTCCACATGCTGCGCACATAATCAATCCCGCACGTTGTAGCGGACGTACCGATATGCTGTTCAGGGCGACCGCCCACTGAAGGTATGTAGACCTGTTGCTCTCCGCGGCGAATGGGGCGAACGGTACGACTTCGTTCCACTCGATGAGGCTCCGGTTTGTCACCACAGAGCCATCGATGGCGCCTGGCGGAAACAATTGAACTGGGCGCACGTGCGCGGGCGCAGACGCGAGGGCATACCGAACGCAAGGGTACCGCTGGAGTCTCTTGTCAGGCTCACGCCAAACAGGGGGTAATCCAGCTGTCCATTTTGTGCCATCGTAGCAAAGAAAGGGGTCGCTGAGCGGATAATGGTGAGTCAGACGGGCGCCATGGCAGGCGGACGGGGACCTACCGTTGGCTGCCTTACTAGCAATGGATGACAGACGGGGGAAGCCCAAGCCCAGAACTCCACTGACTTGGTCCCGGAACTTGACATTGGAGGATGTTGCCAGTCCTAACGTGAGTCAACCGTCTGTCAGCTTCGTTCTCCCGGTGGTAGATCACCTCATTTCATTGGAGAATTGGAATCGCGAAATGAGTTACGAGCACGCATGTCGCCACCGACGGAATACTCTGTAACCGGGCGCCATGGCCGCCGTACTGCCTCGCTGGTGACCACAGGCGGGGGAATAGGAGCTGAATCGATGGACGCACTGGGGTGCGGCCACCGCTTCCCGTCTGCCGAAAATATCGGACCTCCGCAGCAAGTCCACGGCTTCGGCAGACCCGTTCCAAGAAGAGAGTGCGCTCACCGAATGCCTGGCTCGCGACGGTGAGATTCGCCAGAGACACCGACTCCCGAGCAATGAACCCTTGGGCACCTGGACGAATCCAAACGTCAGCTGCGGGCGGGCGGTGCTGGAACGGCGGGGTGGACGCACCTGTGTTGTCGGCGTAGCTGACGTTGAACGCGGTCGCGTTCGAGTTTACGGAAACGAATGTGGGGCTCTGGAAGGCGAGGGGGTACTTGGGGACGTTGCACGCGCTGGAGGTGCAGTCGGAAGAGACGAGCCAAAGGTCCGCGGACGCGGTGTCGAGCGCGAGGCGGAGGGAGACGTTGCCGACGCCCGCGAGGGCGTAGTAGGTCCTGCGCGTTCGCGAGTTAGAGCCGTAATTGGCGCGCGTTGTCGGCAGGGTGAGAAAAAAGGCGGGGGGACTCACTGTCTGTCTGAGGAGAGTGCGACGGGCACAATGGTGGAGTTGTTCGCCGGGGGCAGGCTGGTTGCGATGCCCTCTAGGACCTGGCGAGAGCGCAGACCCGAGCCGATGCTGAAGCTCTGTTCTCTCCTGCGCATGTCTGGCCTCCAGCGGCCTGCGATGGAGGAGGCCGTGATGGCGTAGGTGCCATCGAGGAGGGCCAGGACGAGGAGAGCGAGAAACTGGGGCAGCATGGCGGTGGTGGTACCGTTGAGTACTGAGCGGTGAGCCGGAGAAGGCTAGCTCAGCAGACCGAGAGCATGCGCGCGGGGACGGCCCAGATGGCGGGGGCGAGAAGGCGGCCGGGGGAAAAAGAGCGGAGGCAGCAGCGAGGGGCTGCGGGGACGGTGACGGCGGCGGTTATAAGCAGAGTGTGGTAAACCTGGCTCGCAGCTCTGCGCCGGCCTTCCTTGCCCTTGGGCGCTAACCCACACAATCCGGGGCAACGGGCGTCTATCCGGCTCTGCCTTTGCATTACGTAAGCCCTTACTTTAATCAATCGTCCCCGACGCGGCAGCTGTCCCTTGGCGCTTCGCCTGAATTTGTTGTCTCTATTAGCCCGCGTGGCACCGTGCTCACTCCCTCGACTGTCAGTCCTCCGACCTGGTCTCTGCGTGTTCGTTGGACGGGTATTCGCAGCGCATGCGGTCAAGATAACGTCTCACCATGTCTCGCCTCCTCGTCGTTCTCTCCCTCTTCGTCCCGCTGCTCGGTGTTCTCTGGGTATGCCGGGCCTTCATCCCGACCTTTGATCTCGTGGCGAGCTTGCCGCTCTCTTGGCCCCTCGCCGTGCACCCCGGTGCGAAGAGTGCGCAACACGCCTATGGCGACGACCACTCCGACGACACCGCCCAACAGCATCTCCATGTCGTGGACCAGGACCGCCCAGGTCAGGACCCTCAGCCGAATGGAGATGCGTCCACTGTAGATTCAAAGCATGTAGACGGCGAGTTTAAGCGGACCATCGTCGCGGTAGGCGACCTGCACGGTGACCTTCCCAACGCCCACAAGGTCCTGCAAATGGCAGGCGTGGTGGACGAAGACGCCAATTGGTCCGGAGGTGTGAACTTCTTCGTCCAGACGGGCGACATCATCGACCGGTACGTGCATCCGCACACGCGCGGGCGAGCAAGCGTTCACACATGTACGCCTTTACCGCTGCAGGGGCGACGATACTATCAAGCTATACCTGTGGATGGACCAGCTCCGCGACCAGGCCAAGGCCGTAGGTGGTACCGTCTTGACAAACTTGGGTAACCACGAGTGGATGAATGCCATCGGTCAGTCCCATGTTCTACCTCTTCACGTTTGTGACGGGCGTTCATGCGTCTAATATCGTACCACAGGTGACTGGAGGTGAGGCTGAACCCTTCCGCCCGATACGTAAACTGTAGCCGCTGACCCGCCACAAGGTACGTGCCCGCGACCGAAATCAAGACGTTCGGATCCGTCGCCGCGCGCCAGAAGATGCTCTCCACCGGGCGTATCGGGCGCAGCTGGGCTACCAACTACACCACCACCACCCGCCTGCCGCTGCACCCTTCGCTCGGCCCCCCGAACACGGACTACGACCCCGAGACCGATTCCGTCTCCACCTCGCCGCTCTCGCACGCCGCGATCTCGTTCGTCCACGGGGGTCTCGCGCCCACGTACCCGGACCTGACGCCGTTCCCCTCGCGCATCAACGAAATCTCGCATTCGCTGCTGCACAAGCTGCAGCACCGCACGCAGCCGCCGCCGCATCCGCCGAACCCGTACCCCGGTCTGCCGCACGAGGCGACGCACCACGAGCAGCGACTGTACGCGTCCGACGGGCCGCTGTGGTACCGTGGGTGGGCGCTCGACCCGGAGGAGAAGGTGTGCAAGGAGGTGGACGACGTTCTGGACCGCACTGGTACCAGACGGATGGTGATGGGTCACACACCGGACTTCCAGGTGCGCGCATACTTTAGCCGACTGGCGCCGCGACGACGGTACTAAACGTTGCGCTGTAGAAAATTGTCTCTAGGTGCGGAGGCAAGATCATCATCATTGATACTGGTGAGAACGCATGCTTTGCTCCTTACGGCTTTTACAGCTCTAACTGGCGCTGTGATAGGTATCTCGCATGCGTATGGCGGAGCGCTATCTGCGCTTTCGGTGACGTACTCGCTCACGCCTGTTTCCGGCCGCGATGCGAAGGAACAGAGGTGGACAGAGAAGGAGGTCGTCAAGGCGCTGTATGTCGATCGCGAGGTGCTCCTCGCATCGGATGAACGGGAGGTCACCGGCGACTTCTTTTAGACCCGATCCGTTTGGTGAAGTAACTTATCCGTTTTCTGTTGTTCTTTCGACTTTGGATGGAATCTACTAGCGTAGTGGCTGGGTTTATAGCCGCACTGAGAAGCGCCAACGGTAATGATCGTTTTGTGGTCGAGGATGTCTGGAGAGAACATATTCTGAAAGGTAAGCTAGTTACCCTTCGCTCCAAGGCTACTGGATCTAGGTTCCGCCAATAACCGAGAACACGCCAACATGGTGCGTCTCCCACACGTTGGATACAAAGGATCGAACTGCCTGACAAGACTGAGAACGTTCTCGACTGGTACTTCCGCTGCGGCTACAATGTGCCGCCTCGCGACAGTCCTTCCCGCTACAACTACGATGCTATACCAAACGAGCATGTCTGAGCTCGAGGATGGTGCGCTGCAGTGACGGGAACACGATCCGAGTGGACCGAGAGTGGCGGGCCAAAATGCGAGGCGATATCCGAGGGTGAAGCATTACGTCATGCACGTGTTTGGCAGGTGACCTGCCATATCGGGAAAGGCGGAAGTGGGGGGACGTGATCGGCGCGTTCGCACAGGTCCGCACTCCAATGACATCCTCCGACATGCCTAGCATATTTATACGCCCCCCCTGCGCCTCTAACGCTCACCAAACTATCCTGCGATACCACTCCTCCTCCCTACTCAACTGTATAGGCACCCCTGAGTATACTCTATCCCCCAGACTTGCACTCGAGCACCATGGCCGACCGCACCACCCACATAGACTACACCGTCACGCCCGCCAGTGAGCAGAGCATTTACTTCGACGCCCCCGTCGTGAACTGGAACAAACAGCCCTCTGACGGCGTCCCGTCTGCTCCCGGTTCCTCTACAGCCGAGAAAGATGCGACTTTCCCCGGTGCATTTGAGCTCGATTCCCCCACCCCCGTCAGCCTCAACCCCTCCATCTCTGTGGGCGCCCCGCGGGACCCCATCGTGCGCAAAGGGCCCGCAGACGGCGACGAAGAAGAGACGCATATTCAAATGCCCACCCCTGAGATGGCCGACCAAGGAGAGCCATCCTCCCCGCTCTCCAACGGGCCCGCGCACCGCCGCTCGACCTCCGCGCCCACCTCCGACTCGGGATACGGCAGCACCGGCGGACCGCGCCGCCCTCAGTCCAGCGCATCCGAGGCCAGCACCGGCATCGAGCCCGTCCCCATCCTCTGGACGGAGTCGCCCAGCCAAGAGGCGCACCACCGCGCGCAGGCGTGGCAGCGCTCGATCGATGACGACGACGATGGGCAAAGTGGTCGTCCCGCAGGGCGCCGACAGGACAGCCAGTTCAAGCGCGCGTCGTCGCTCCGCTCGTTCCAGTCCACCAGCCGGCGCGAGAGCGCGAGCGTGCTGAGCGGGGCGGGAGGTAGAGACGGGGAGGAGCGCGTGAGCGTGCGCACGGCGCCGTCCGTGCTGCGCAGGCGGCGGGTGAGCCTGAGCGGGGGCAGCTTCGCGAGCGGCGCGGGGACGGTGGGGCCCGCCGCGAGCCCGGTGATGGACGACTCGTTCGATGCGCGGAGCCGGAGCGCGGAGATGAGTCTGAGCGAGAAGCAGATGGCGAAGCTGAACAGGTCGCAGAGTGAGTGCGGTTTTGGGGCTGTGGGGGGGTTGACGCTCGTGGGCTGACGTTTATTGCAGTCAAGGAAGGGAAGAAGGTCGTGAAGGTCATTAAGGCGGAGGGGAAGGCGGAGAAGAAGGCGCTCGATGAGGCTGTTAAGGAGCTTGCCGACATACAGAAGTTACAGAAGGCTGCGGTTAAGGTGCGTCGTTCCCCCTCTGACCGACTATCTTGATGGCGTTAAATATCATTTTTACAGGAGGAAGCAAAGTCCTACTCGTCGTACGCCAAAGTACTCCGCGATTTCCACAAGGCCGAGCTCGAGTTCTTCGCCGCACGCGCAAAGTACGAGCGGGCGCAGGCCGACCTCCAGGCGCACGAGGACTCTCGCGAAGCGTCCAAGCAGCACGCCGCAGAGGCGACCGAGATGTTGCAAGAGAAGAACCGGGAGGTCGAGTGGCTGAGGGCACAGAAGGCTGTCGATGACGTGAGTATAATCTCGACTTCGCCGCTTTAATAAACTGATAGCGGTGTTTCCGACAGCGTGAGCGGGAGGCCAAGATTAGGCAGCTCACTGGCAAGGCATAGGCAAATCTTGTGCATTTCCTTGGCACGGCGGCACCCTCGCGACAACCCCTAACACATACCCCATATCTGATTCTTGTGGAAGACACAAAGCCTACTCCATTATATCCCATGTACACTACAATCTCTAAGACCGTCCTTTAATTTTTACTACGAATGCTTCATCGTTGACGGATTGCAGAGAGCGCTCTTGATGCGCAAGTGAATCGCGAACCACAGGACCTGCCCGATATGGTCGTGATGCTACTCGCCAACCGCCCGGCACCATTGTGGCGCTGGGTTAATACCAGCGACCATGACATGCCAACTTTCCGAGTCTGGCCCTCGGATCCGGGATGCTTATTTCGTGCCTTTTGCCGTTCTAGGATATCAGTGCTGCAACGTCGCGGGAGGTCGACATGTGTCTTAAATCAATGGTCTCTCTTGTAGTTTGAGAACTTGGTTTGTGGTCCGTTACCCGAGGCTGTTCCCCGAAGAGGCCGCTTCCTTTGTGCCACTGGACTGGCCTTTTCTACAAGAGCACATCGTCTGTCTAACGCCTGCTGGTGCACCGCCCGAACGCACCGAGTTAAGGTCTGCGCCAAGGAGGCCTGCCACACGACGTGGCCGCACAGTCGCCCTCTAGTCAGGTAGCCGTATACACTGGGTCGGCTTGCTCGGCCTCCTCCCCGCAGCGCCCTCTGTCGCCTTCTTCTCGCGCACCACTGCCATGCAGGGCTCGAAAGCTGAGGATCGCCGGCGCCGCCGGGGTGCACAATGGGGTAAGTGAGTCCTGCATTCATCATGCGTCGTGCGACTTAAAGTTTGTATTCATTGTATACGCCTCCTTGTGGACGCTTCTCAACCAGTGAACGTTGTTGGTGGGACGAGCGAAGCGTAGATGTGCCTCGCGCCGCCAGAGTGTAGTGCTGCGCATATACGCGCTTCCAAGTTCCAAGTTCCGGCGCGCCTTAGCGCCGATAGAACTGGATCTTGCCGCGCCTTGTTGAGACGAGATGTCTCCCAATCTCCGCGACCCTGGAGAGTCGGCTAGTCGTTCCTAGCTTCCCGATACGTCTTTTGTGTCAGGAAAGACGTCGAGGATACCCGTGCAGTGAGCGTTGAGACCTGCTCCGCGGCAGCACTGTGGCGGCACCAGTGGTCCTCGCGCGGTGTGGCAGTGAGGAAGGGTGATGAAGCTGTCACGGTGCATCTGCATCTGGCAGTTGCTCTCTGCCTGCGGGTTCGTCCCCGGCGACCTTCTCTTCGGCCTGTTCCTCCCTCGATGCGCTCGGGCAGGGTGTGGCGTCCGTGCACCCTTTATATGGGCCCCAGCGGCCCTGGCATGCTCCTCCCAGCTCGCATCCCGTCGGGCATCCCCCTGCTCGGGTTCTAGCCCTCACCTTCCTCCTCCGTTTTCTTTTCTCTCCATTGAACGCCTGATGATCACTTCACGTATTCTGGTCGTCCTTCTTAGCGCCGCCATAGCTGTGCATGCGGCATCCGAGGCACCTCTCGCACGACGCATTCTGCACGAGCGCCGCAGGGCCCCGCCGCAGGGCTGGACGCCTCGACGACGCGCGGACCCCGACACGGTCCTGCCCTTGAGCATCGCGCTCAAGCAGTCCAACCTCGACAACCTCGACGACTACCTGCTCGACATCGCGGACCCGGAGTCGCCCAACTACGGACGATGGTGGACGCCCTCGCGAGTGCTGGAGACATTCCGCCCGTCAAAGGCGTCGCACGATTCCGTCCGGGCGTGGCTCTCGGGCGACGGGATCGACGGGTCGCGGATACGGGCGAGCAAGGATCAGTCGTACCTGCTCGTCAACGTGAGCGTCGCGGAGGCGGAGAGCCTGCTCGCCACGCAGTACTACGTGTACCAGCACGAGGACGGGTACGAGCACGTCGGGTGCCACCACGGCTACCATCTCCCCGAGCACATCGTCGACCACGTCGACCTCGTCTCGCCGACGGTGCATTTTGAGACGTTGCGGTTCGCATCGCACGCTATGCGCAAGAGGAGCGTGCGGCCTTCCTCTAGCAATATGCAAAGACCTAATGGCGCACCTGTGTCCAAGATGAACGGTGTAAGTGGTTGTGAAAAATCTTCTGGTTTATGAGAGGCATTAAGGAGCTGACCTATAATTAGACTGTATACACGGATGCGGAACACTGCGACCAACAGGCTACGCTCGATTGCTTCAGGGCACTATACGACTTTTATCCAGATTTGAAAGAGACTGATAGGAACACCGTCGCCGTTGGTAAGGACTTCCTTCTTAGGGTAGAAGGTATCGACTTACAAACTCTCCGCTACAGTTGAGTTGGCGGACCAAACGTTGAACTCTGATGACCTGGCCATGTTCCTCAAGAAGTTCAATCCAGAGGCCGCTAAAGCGCTGCCTTCTTTCATTCCTATCGACCAGCTCAACTCCAGTGAGCCTCCTGCGTTTACCCGTAAAGACTTACGAGGCCCTCTAAACCATCACCTAGCGTTGGCGGACTTCAATGAGACCGATCCTAATATCATCTCTGAGGCCGACCTCGACTTCGAACTCATAATAGGCCTCCTTGGCGCCCAACAACAAGTCAGGAACTATCAGGTCGGCGCCAGTGCGTTTTACCCCTTTTCAACACTGGCATACATACGCAGTAAACCTAACTTTTTTTCACTCAGGTGGTTCGATCAACTTTCTGCTTGACAGTTTGGACGGCAGCTACTGTACCTTCGAGGGAGGTGACGACCCCAACATCGACGGTGTCCTCAACCCCGAAGACTGCGGCACCGCGCCCCTTTCCCACGTCATCTCTGTGTCCTTCACTGGAGGGGAGGATTTCCCACCCTTCTATATGCAGCGACAGTGTACGGAGCTAGGAAAGGTCTGTTCCGGTCCTAGTTAAGAAGCCAAGATGGTGCTGACTTACGTCCTTCGTAGATCAGCATGATGGGTGTCACCTTCCTCTTTGCTTCGGGAGACAACGGCGTCGCGTCTAATGGCGATAACCTCTGCCTCTCTTCAAACGGCACAGCCGTACCGGGCCCCGGAAATTTCCTCCCCAATTTCCCGTCAACATGCCCGTACGTCACCGCGGTCGGCGCGACCCAAGTCGACCCCGGCAAATCCGTAAGCTCTCCCAAACTCCCTTTTTCTTGACAATCCATCGCTCACCGCCCCGTACATGATACAGGTCCACGACCCCGAGAGCGCAACCTCGCCCTTCGGCTCCGGCGGCGGCTTCTCCAACGTCTTCCCGCGCCCCAAGTTCCAGCACCGCCAAGTCGAGGCGTACCTGAAGCGGCTCGGAAACCGCGTCGCCCCGGGCCTCTTCAACGCGTCCGGGCGCGGCATCCCCGACGTGTCCGCGAACGGGTTCCCGACCGCGGTCGTGATCGACCAGAACTACACGCTCGCGGGAGGCACGTCCGCGAGCACGCCCGTCTTCGGCGCGATCCTCACCGCCGTCAACGACGCGCGCCTCGCGCACGGGAGGGGCCCCGTCGGGTGGATCAACCCCGCGGTGCGTAGACACCTTCCGCTCGGAGTCGGGCTCTCGGGCGACTCTTGCGCGGCCGCGACTCCGTGCTCAGGCTGGTGCTGATGATGAGTCGGGCGTGGTATAGATATACTCGCACTGGTTCGCGGACGCGTTCCACGACATCACGAATGGGACGAACCCGGGCTGTGGCACGGATGGGTTCCCGGCGCTGCCTGGATGGGACCCGGTCACGGGCTTGGGCACGCCTGATTTTCCCAAGCTCGTGAAGCGATTTTTGTGGCTGCCTTGATCTTGTTTATTTTTTTTGCCGCTCTCAGATAGGACGTCGGCTTTGGAGAACGGACGTGAGCTCGGACACTCTTCTGTATTGTTGATAGTGGGCGTCGACCAGCCGGGTGGAGGATGGTGACTGGATGACGATAGAACGAGGACAGTGGACTGTCATTGTACTGCTATTGCCAATATTTGGCTCTTTACACAACGTGCTAAGCGCCGTATAACGCCTCCGAACAGGCCTGAAAAAAAACAGATTGTAGAATGGTCGTCGACGCCTCGGATGGACCACTCAGCATGATCGCGACATGGCAGACGTCCTTCTTTACGGGTAATTCGCCAGCGACTAGCAGATGTCATGGTGCTGGGCATGTCACAAGGCCCTTTGGCCATTAGTACTATGCTAGTGCAAACACAGGGAGAGCGAACAATCCTCCTGCACTTTTTTTTACTCCTCGAATCTAGCGAACACTATCACTAGCGATTACAGTAGCGGGGTGGGGCATCTTCATGAGTACAGATGGAGTCGTGGTTAATACAGCGATGGTACTAGTGCGGCAACGACGACGGCGATGACGAAGGCGATAGCCGCCGCGGCGTCAATGGGCATGGAAGGCGAGCGTGTGGAAGAGCTGAGTGAAAGAATGCGACGACTGCGAAAAAGATGTGCGTGTAGATGGCGAGGGTAATGTACTACTACTAGACAGGGAGAGCGAGCGAGCGAGAAAGAGAGATGAGTGACGTGAGACGGTCATGAAAAATAAGATACTGCTTCGTACGGGTCTTGACGGCGGACAGGGGGCAATGCAGGGGCGTAGTTTGGTGTGAACCGTCTATGATCCGGCGCGAGACGCGCGCACAAAATCGGTGAAGTACTTCCGGAACGCCTTGGGGTCAAGCTCGCGCATCTTCGTTGCGAACTCAACGGAGGTCGCCGGGGGCCAGTTCTGCGAAGGAAGAAAGACAGACACGAAGAAGTCGAATGCTTCCTGTCCTCTCGTCTTTGAAACTGTTTGCAAAAAGTTGGCGATCTCTTGCAGGACCTACAGACGGATAGCTCAGGCCTTGAACAAAGCTGGTTTGGCAAACAGGCACCACTTACAACTACGATCTGTCCGTCCTTGATGTTGAACTGTGGTGATGACAGGACGGCAAAGGCGGTAGGTACGACACGCTCGTAAACAAAGCGCTCGAATCCCGGAAATACTTGTTGGTCTCCCGGTGCCTTCGGCGGTTCTGCCCAGACTGTAGCACAGCGCCCGAGGAATTGGAACGCGGCCTTCTCGCTGGAAGGATCTGAGGGGTCTTCGGCCAGCCGGAGCATGCTTCCCAGAAGATTCTCCAGCTGCCCTTTGTTCCCTAGCCAATCGCGTCAACACTTCGTTCAGAAGCCAAGCGCGTGCAGGCTTACTATCCGAAATAAAGACCGTGTGGAGTTTCGAAGAGACGATGCTATTCAGAAGGGCGAGATAGGCGCGCTTGGTGTCGACGTGGGTAACCTGATCGTCCGTGCCGGTTACTGGTTGGGCAAGAATGCCGTTGATGTGCGCGCTGAGAGGCCCGACGAGCTGATCTAGAACGTCCGACATGTCCTCCTAAACGATCATCAGGATTTTCCTAACGAGTTCAGAATATGGCCATTTGTTACCTGAAGCTTGTGAATCGAGAGCCCGATGAAGTTCATAAAGTCGATCAGTTCTGTCGGCTCGAAGTGAGCGAGCAAGTTCGCCATGAGCGTCGGAATCAGCTGGGCGACAGTCGAGCCGGTGGTAGCCAGGATTCGAGCGAAGGCGAAGCGCGTCTGGCATGTAACTTGTGAGTGATGTAGGAGACTATAAAGGGAGCACCCTTACCGCATCACGGACAACCCTGAAGACGTTCAGGGATTCGAGGCAGACTAGGATTGCCTGGCCCACTTCCCTGAACACATCGAGGGGCGGAGCGATGTAGCCTTCTGGCACCGGGCTCGGATATTCGGGGAAGCCCTTGGCGACGTTACCCAAGGCCATAATAATGTGGTGAACCTTTAGGATAGCCAATACGTCTTCCGGACCTTTGGCAGCTTGCAAGCTCACTGAGAGCTCGTCGAGTAATGGTCGGACGACAGATAGTAGGAGTGCAGCTGCCTGTTCGGGAGCTCTGTGGAGTAATGATACTAGTGTCCCAGCAGCTTCGAAAAGATATAGCTGTGAATCGAAGATCGTCGAAGCGGTCACAGCCTCCTGAAGGATATCCTGCGGCTCTGGATTCTCAAGCTCGGGCAGCTCAACTTGAATGATGAGAAGATCGCGGATGTTGTCTAGCAGTAGAACGGCGACCTCAGGGGTGATCTCGTTGCGGTCTTCTCGAACGAAGCGGTAGAATAGATAGTAGACGCGTGAACGGATGCTCGATTCTGGGCTATGCAATCCTCTGAACGCCAAAGGTCAATAACAAAACTTGGCATGGCTAATACAGCCACTTACTGTGTTCCAAGCATGGATCGTAGGGTGGGCATGATGCATTCTCTCCGGACCTTGAAGAAGTCGCCGTAGCGCGCGACAGTCTCGAAAAACTGCATCACAACCGTTTTGTGGGGATACGCAGAGATACCAGACTGGACGAGTGCGTAGAGCATCTCGCCGTGACTTGTTAGCGGATACTCGGAGTAGTCTGTCTCCTTTCGCTTATCCCTCTGTACAGCAGGCGCTTGGCAAAACGCAGCTCGTCCCTTCCCGCCGGCTGGTATATAGATCGGAAATGAGACACCTTCGTAGAAACAGTCGTCACCATGAGAGCTCGCACTTACCCTTGTTGATTTCGCCGAATATGTACACAAGGTACACAGCAAGTTCGGCGTCGTTCCACTTGAGCACGGCGCCGTTCTTGTACGCGGTCAGCGTGTTCAGCGCTAAGGTCCTAACGGAATCTGTAACAAGGTCCGGGTCGATAATGAGCGTCGAATCCATGAAAGTTCTGAGGTCCTGTTGATCTAGATGAGCATTTGGCTCTGAATTCTGTTAATACTGGACACACTCTGCGCAGATCTTCGAACGCGATCTTGTCGTCTTCGTCCATATCTTCTGGATCCGACTCTTCGTCCCATTTTAGCTTCTCGAGAACTACGGATAGCAAAGAAGAGAGGAACGAGCGTTTTGTTGAGTCGAGGGGATCTGTGGATGATTTTCGTTGTCGCTTATACTGGAAAGATTGTGGATTTAAGACCTTGCGACGGTGCACATCCTATATTCACTTACGCTGAGGAGGATCGTCTGAAGAAGGGGGAAGACAGTGGAGCACGTGTCGTCGTACTCATCAGCCATGAAGTGAAGCATCACTGGCAAGACCTGGAGGAGCAACTGCAACGCCTCGGAGCGGATGTTCTCATCAGGGCACTCCTAAAGCAGACAGTCAAGCCTATAATTCGAGCGGCAACAACACCAAACCAGAGCACACTCACATCCGTCAACTTGCAGAGCTCTAATCCGAGCACATTGAGTAGCTTACCGAGGGCCTCACGATAGGACTCTTCTCCCTCGTCGGTATCAGACCCGCGGCTCTTCTGCTCTGAGCGAGTTTTCTCCTCGAGCGCCTCCAGCACTTGTCCCAAAGAGAGAACCTTGATGAGCTGCAACTTGTCTCCCGGCTCCTTGAGCCCCTTTGCGACAATCCGCGTAAGTGCACTACAGGTAGCAAGACGGATGGGTAACGAGATATCAGACAGCAGGGTAAAGAGGAGAGGGACTGTGTCTCGCGTGACAGTAAGGTTGATGTCGATCCACCCGACGTACGATGCAAACGTCCGGATGCCCCAGTCAACCACTTCAATCGCCGAATCTAATTCTCGTTCTGGAGAAGGGGCGTTTCCCTTGCGCAGCTGAGCCATGCGCTCAACGCCGTCGGCGACAATCGTGAGTACGGCTTCGTTGATGCGCGGAGCGTCTCGTTCCCGGACTGCGTCCCGAACATGAGTGTCGCGTGCATGCCGCTCGGCAGTGAATTGTCGCGCGGATTTGATGATTTGGTCTGCGACCTCGCCCGAGATCTCTAGGATTAGGTGGAACAGAAGGAGTGAGACGTGGGGGTTGAAGGTGGTCTGAGACGTTGATTCGGGGGGATGGATGAGGGCGAAGAAATCGGTGAAGAAGGTTGGCCACTTGTCGATGTAGGTGCAGAGGAAGAAAAGAGTGAGTGTGTGGGCGAACTTGTTACGCAAGACTGTGCAGAAGTCAAACCACTGCGAGGTACGGACCGTACGGGAACTCACACGAGGCGTCGGCCTCTGCAGGGCCATAGAGATACTCGGACTGGATGTAGTTGAGAAGAGATTGTCGTAATGTTGAAAAAACATTATCGTCTAGTGGCTCCAAACTACTTCCGGGACAATCACTAATTGAGTGACGTTCTCTACCGTCAGACGTGCGCATAGACTCACCGGTTGTCCAGAAAGTCGTCCAGCACCCGAAGCGCGAAGAAGCGGACTTGTGGTGGGTGTTTCCTGCCTCCATTCGGGCCAGTTTCAACAAACACGGCCAGGGCGAGTCGCCAAATCGTGCTGTTTTGTTGAATAGCCGAGAGATATTCGAGGGCTTGCTGGTGCAGGGAGCTCTGCTGGGGATCGGACGCAATCAGGATCGCCTGCACGAATTGGTTCAAATCCTGGTCCATATTGCGGTGTGGTGTGTGTATGTCGCCAGAGACGACAGCGGAGAAGGGCGGGGGACGGAGGCAAGGTGTTTTGTCGCGCTGTGGCTTCGGGACCTTAAAGTTACAAGGCGTGCGCCACGACCGTCGATTATCTTAATCTTTCGCGGCCACGTGCTATGAGATCGACAAAAACTCAGGGCCGCGTCGCCGAAATTGTCCTTTCGAAAGCGTCCGCTTTTTGTGACAGTCGAGTGCAGTGAGCAGGAGGGAAAGATACGTTAAAAGAAAATACGTACTACGCGCCGCGCGCGTTGCTGCGATTTGTTCCGTTTCTTACGTCGTGCTCGAGTCAAATATGGTCATCGGTCTCTGTGCGCACGTGAGACGCGCGCCATTAACGCGTCTCGCGTAAGTATTCTGGCCTGCGCGCATAGCAGACTTTGAAACTGAGCCTATAAGCTATGTTGGGGGAGTAGAGAATCGTTATTACAACTACTAATATTCATGAGCAAGGGTACCTCGGGCATCCGTGTC
Organism: Trametes meyenii; assembly: GCA_022606255.1. Classification (NCBI taxonomy): domain Eukaryota; kingdom Fungi; phylum Basidiomycota; class Agaricomycetes; order Polyporales; family Polyporaceae; genus Trametes; species Trametes meyenii. Next base: position 1,464,544 of record JABYQG010000003.1, on the reverse strand, counting down.
TATAAAATCATACAAAATCCAGGATATATACATTACCATCATACATTCCCAAGCATAGTCTCCCCGATACCTCGTCGAAAGCCAGTGAATGGCACATGTTCGGCGTAAAGGGAAGTTCCGGGTCAGGAGGGAGAAGCATCCCCACCTTTGCGGTGCACGTCTGTGGATCGTAGGCAAGCTTCATCACCCGGTTGAGTTGCGTCTCCCAGTTGTGCTCTAGCCACACACCGCGCACACCCAGCGCGCCGACTTGAGCGAGTTGCGCTGACGACTCGTTACCGATGGGAAAATCCTTTGAAGATATATCCACGAGTTTGACTGATTCTTGGGAGACGTCGAAGGAGAACCGCAGGAGCTGCGCGCTGTGCGGGTTTACGGAATGGTAGAACATCACCGCCGCCAGACTCGGCGAAGAGGTTGCAGGGGAGACTTGAGCTATGTGGTGTCCTGGCACTGCCATTGGTGTAGGGCCCTTGAATTCGGCTACCATAGGCCCCAGATCGGTATAGGCGTAATCGTCTCTCTCTTGGTCGTCGTCGCTATCGTCGTTATCAACCCCGGCAGCGGGTGGGCTGGCGGGCGGTGTCCCGTTTGCAGATGTGGAGAAAGGATTGGGGATCCTGTACACCCGCACCACGAAGTCTTCGTTTACCTCTCCGATGAGGAACAGGTAGTCTCCCCAGACACGAACCCACAAAAAGGAGAACGACTACCAGCATACTTATGAGCGATGCGGGGTACAACGGTCGAAAGAATGCACGTACCTGTGCGAAGCGTGGATCGACCCATTTCGTTGAACCGGTCACGGGGTTCACAAAGAGGATTTGCAAAGAACCGGCACCGCCGCCAGTGTCCAGCGCAAAAATAGTCACTATCAACAGCTTATCGTACACCGCAATCTCGTGGATGATGGGGCGAAGAAGCGGGGCACGAGGATGCGGGACAATTTGCAGCTGCTTCGACTTGACGGACGGGTATGTGGGGTATATTCCGTATTGCGAACTTTTAGCGTCCTCGAGCGAGATAGTGTGCACCTCGATGACCCTGGACACAATGGTCAATAATCTGGACGTAAAACGGTCTGAGGTAAGACTCACTCCCGATGGTCGCAGACGCCGACGACTAGCGTCGCGCACTCGCCCTCGCTGCTCTGCACGAGGGTGCAGCTCCGGAAAAGTCCCGGCACCTCGGTAGACCACACGCGGTGCGAGGTCGAGACGTCCTCTAGTGACCACAAAGACATCCGCGTGTTCCATGACTCGCGCTTCAGTGCACGCTGGGCCGTCCACAGCCACTTTCCCCCCGGAAGGAACTGCATCTGGTCTACGTACTGGCCGCTCTTGTCATCGATGAGTGCGCGCAGCCCGCGCACACGAGTTCGGGAAGCCTGCCAGTTCGCATCCAGCCGAATAGCCTTGATGGCGAGCCGCTGCAACTCCTCTCCTGGCAGCGAAGACGGCTGCGCGTTGTAGGGTAGGTCGAGGGGGAGCTGAAAACCTGCTATGAGGCGGTGCCAAAGGTAGTCGTTACCTCCGAATGCATGCAGAGTGCGACACGTCTTCAGGTGTAATGTTAGCGAACAGTCACGCGATGTCATTGACGGTGGCGGATGGTGTCGGACGTACCCGACGCAAAGCCAACACATCTCTGACCCCAAGATACTGGAGGACATCCAGAAGGATGTCTTCAGGAAGGTACGTGAGCATGCTTCAACATCAAGGATGTGGTGGTTGGGGGGAAAGGAGACATCTTCGCTGACTCGGACGACTCGGACTGAAGGAGTCCGAGCTGTGAATGCGCCCGACTGCCCCAGGCTGCTTTAGATTATCAGATAAGATAGGATTGAACACATATTGATGAGATCACTGCCTCGAGGCCTGTGCTTGACGATCACAACGTGCCGCAACGCATACTTGCAACTTCCAGCCACGCCCCCGGGGTCCACGTCGATCCAACGTGTAACCGTCCTCGAAGATATCCAACGTGGAGGCCGTATATGACTTCACTACAATTTTTGGGAGCTGTGAACACGACTAGAAGGCTTTCAGAATCACACCCTTTATATCTAACAATGTGCCGCACGTACGCCTCTGCGGATTTCAGCGTTTGGTGTCCTTTGTCCACATACAGGTACCATACACGGTACGTGGGCATACCGCCGAGTTACACGACGTGAAGGCTCTACTAGCATGGGATGTATCCTACCCGCAGCACACGTAGCGCGCAGCAATCAAGGCGGTTAGGACGCCGTATCGCAGAGGCATCTGTATAATATCATGGGAAGCCACGCAGACCGCGCACGGGAGAGCAACAATATCGACACGCTGATCACAAAGGCGGTTTCGTGGTCATCAACGCAAGGCGGCTGGAGTAACTTCATGACACCGAGGCTGCTGCATGTGCGCCGTGCTCTTGATGGAGGGGAGTGGTTTCGCTAAGGACCTCAATAGACGATAAAGCGTTTCAGTATTCTCCCGTATCCCCAGCCAACAGCCGTTTTTTCCCAAGCACAAGGGAAGGACGAAGAGCAGAAGGTCGGGTAGATAGAACGAGGCTAGCGCTTGCGATGATTGTGCTAGTATGTTTGTGTAGCGCCCGATAAGATAAGTCCGTTTCGGGCAAACAGGCATCAACCGGCCGGCCTGCCGCACCATATAAGCGTCCTTTGCCCCTTTCCCTGTCCTCCCCATACTCTTCCTCCCCTCCGTCGACGGAGGACTATACTCGTTCTCTGCCATCATGGATCCGAACGATCTCAACTCCCTCTCTGAGGTCGAGAGCTTGTCCGACTCAGACTGGCTCGACATTGCGAGCAGCAGAGCTTCTGAGGACAACGACTCCCTCGCCGACTCGGACACTAGCGATCGAGAGGATCTCGAGTCAGACTACCGCCCACCCTCTCGCCGCTCACTCATCAGCACCGACAGCTCCCGCGAGGGCGACATTCAAGGCTGGGAGGGTATCATCGAGGACAGTGCCGACGAGACGCTCGCCCCCGCCACCGCCCCCACAAGCAGCCTGACCGACCCGCGCCTCACTCACCTCTCCTTGTCATTCAGGACTGCGGCGCTCTCGGAGTCTGCGGTTGCGAGGCACACCGCCCTTGCGGACCCGGAGGAGGAGCAGAAGGTCAAGGACGCGCTCGACCAGAGCATGGTCAGCACTCTCAGCGGATCACGCTCCAACTCCCTAAACGGATCCGTGCAGACCTCTGTCGTGCACTCGCGCGATCTGCGCCTCTCCTTTCCGGATCCTCTCACCAGCCCCCGTGCTGAATCGCTTAGTCCGTCTTACGAGGATATTTCCGTCCCGACCGATACCGATCCGGATGCCGTCCAAGGGGACGCGCAAGCCCCGGCAGAGACTCAAGAAGTCACAGCAGACCTGCCACCCCCCGTTGTAGATCCGGGTACTATTCCTACACCCGAGGTCTCGCGGACCGGCGACGACAACACATGCACGAATGTAGACGTCCACGCCCGCAACGTTGTCGATTTCTCCATCGTGCTCTACGGCGCATCCTCGGCGGCCAATCACCGTGTAGTACACCGACTTCTTGAGAAGCTCATGGCTGCGACCGGCTGCGGGTTTTCAGCGCTGCCACAAATAGACGTTCCCCATAACATCCGCATGCTAGTGAATGGCGGGCGGACGATGCATTGCATTGTCTCTGTTGTTGACCATACCGACTCTTTCCCGCACGAAGAGGTAGGTGTACATTAATCTTGTTCCTTGGACCTAACTTCATCCTTGTATAGCCGAGTGCGTTCGCCGCTATGCAGAAACCGTCACTCGCTGTCGTCTTCCTTCCGGCACCTGTCAGGGCCGTGCCTGAACATACACTCTATCTTCCAGTACTAACCCAGGATTCGCTGAACGATGATGACGACCTCTTCGGGCCCGGGGACCGTCTGCTCGACGCTGAACATCACTGGGACACTCTCGGTATCTCCAAGGAAAGAGTCATCTCCGCAGCCTTCGCTCGTAGCCAGTCCTCGGTTGTCGAAGAGGAAGAGATCGAACGCGCTTCCCCTGTGAAGGTGGTACGTGCCCTTAGGCCGTTGCTCCCATGGACAGAAGCGTGGTCTATTCAGATCATATCATCGCGTCATGCTTTCACCATGTTTGTGCATTGTTTCTTCTTTCGCGTGGAATATCTCACTAATGCGTGAATAGATTCGCTATCCTATCTATCGTGCTTGGCTATCTGATGAACGGGTCTCTCCCGACCTCGTCAAGCGTGCGCCGTCCCAGCCCGACTATAGGGATCGTCACGCGTTCCTTGCCCCCTTCTCCGGCCATCAATATGTCCGCATCTGCGGCCGCTCCCACAACGTCTTCAGTGGGCCTGATCTCGTCCTCCTTGAAGGATTTCGCCCTCGCCGTCCTCAGCCCGTACCCCGTTGCTTCCACATCCTCTTCCGTTGCTACAAAGGCTGCTCCATCCCCCACTGCAGCGGCCGTTCCGGAGCTAGCGCATGAAGCGGGTGCGCCTTCCGAGTGCGAGTGTGGTTGCGGCTTGATTACCTGGCCAGGTAAACTCAAGCCGACCACGGATGTTGCACTCCGGCCCACGCCTCCCGTTCCTTCCCTAGTTGGTCCCTCGTTTTCCAAGGGCGGGTTGGCCGCCGTCGCCCCTGCTACCACAGTCATCGGGAAGGGCAAGGCGCGCGCAACGGAAGACGATTCCCTCTACGCCCTGAGCACTCGCATTGCCGGGGCTCTAACGGAATACCTCGATACATGCATCTCGTTTGGCACCGCACGCAACGACATGCAGGAGATCATAGACGCCCTTGAGGAGCTCGGGCAGGCTCTCGGGAAGCAGAGCGAGACGGCGCTAGTGCAGACCAAGGCAGTCGTCGAGGACGTGCGCCGGACGATTCGGGCTCGCCACGAACGTGCCCGAGAACGCGCAAAGGAGATCCGTGCGGCGGGTGAGCGGTGGTTCTCGTCAGCGTACGAGGCAGGCGCGCGCGTGCGCGACAGAGTGCACCTGGCTAAGGAGAACGCGCGGGCACTCCGAGAGACTGTGGAGTCGAAGAAGGCGCTCTGGGAGGAGGCACGCTGGGCGCGGAAGGTCAGACGCGAGACTCGTCGAGAGCATCGTCGTGAGCGTCGTGCGGAGAGGCGGGAGCGCCGTGCCCAGCCCGTCGGCCGCGGATGATTGTATTAGACCCATTGGTATGGACTATGTCGTGCGTTTCCTGATTTGCCTCTATCACAGAAGTCACATTTAGCTCGTATGGTTTGTATGATATATCGCCGGAGGATGTATGTATGTAACACTATGTTCACAACTCTGAGTCCACACTCGACATGACACCTTGTAATCGAATTTTCCTGTATCCCGTGGCATGATATATCATCCCGCGTCCGCGTCCGCTGTGAGCTATACAAGCGCAGCCCAGGGACTACAACTTCAAGCGACACGGACGCGTCGTAGGTCGCGAGCTTGCGAAATGAGACGCGCATCACGTGCCTCAGCCGTGAGTGGCGTCACCACTGCCTCCGGACCGAGCTAGGGGCGGCGCAGCAATCGACCCAGGGCGATGCCTGCGATCGGTCCTTGCCTCTGAGGCTCTCTCGTCCTCTCCCACTTCCCCGCTGTCCTTCTTTCTCTTCGCTTTTCTGCAAAGATGTACTCCTCGCGGCCAACGTACAACTCGCCACCACCAGAGCTCTCAAACAACCCTTTTATCGACCACTCTTCCAACGCCCTCGCCCGCTTCCCCGACATTTCAGGCTCGGAGGACCTCTCAGGCTCCTCCGCCCAATTCACATCATGGCTCAACAAGCCACAGACATCTGCAATTAACACAAACCAAACAGGATACTTTCCTCAAGGCGCAACGTCGCCCACAGGATACAGCGCCGGGTACCAAACACCGCAGCCACAGTCAGCCGGGCAGTGGGGCGCGGGCGGCTCGGGCTTCTCGCAGCCACAACAGCCGTATGGTCAAATGATGTCGCCGCCCGCACAACCACAAATATCTTCGGGCCCGTTCCAGCCGTCGAGTTCGTTCGGGCAGCAGCTTGTCGGGCAGGTGAACGGCGCGTACGGCGCGGCGCGACAGCCACAGCCCCAGTACTCCTCAGGCTACCCCGGGTCGCCGCAATATGGGCAGACGTATCAGCAGGGATATCCGGGACAGCAGCAACAACCTCAGTATCTCTCCGAATTCGATCCATATTCACAAGGTCAAGGTGTACCCACGAGTGGTCCCGGCGTGGGTGCGGGGCAAAGCACGGTGCAATACGGTACTGGGAATCGCCAACACCCGCGCCAGTTCGTGCAGTCCCATAAGGTCGAACTTGAGACGTGGGACTCGTACACATGGAAACAAGTGTGCATATACGTCCCCGCACACTTGCTCCGGTTCTTACTGTAATCTCTATGCGTACTCAGGCACAAAACTCGTTTGAGGAGCTCAAGTCTGCGTGGGAGCTGCGGAAACGGGAGTTGGAGGCGCGTCTCAACGCGCTAGGTGGTGCCGGGCTATTTGGCAGCGGTGGCGGTGGCTACGGCGGCATGTACGGCGGTGGCCCTGCACAGCAATACGCGCAATTAGAAAACATGGCGAAGGAGGCCGGCTTACACATCGGTAAGGCCCGCGAGCGCTCGAACTTGCTGCCCAATGCTCCCTCGAACGTGCAGACAGGACTGACGCGCGTGCAACAGATACGGTTGCGGCGGGAGCGTTCCAGATGCAGGAGGTCTTTGACGGGTACCGCCAGTCGAACGACATCGCGTCCAAACGGCGGGTGCGCGAGGCCATCAACGCAGCACTGAGCAGCCTCCCGGACTGGCCGCAACCGCTATACTGAGAGGTCAAAGATCCATATTGTACTTGTCGGCTGTCCGATAATGAGCGCTTATCGAGTCTGCTGTAACGTTGTGACTGTGCTACGGATTACCCGGGCTGGATTCGTCTCTCGTTTGTCTCATGTTGTCCTTCACTGACAGCTTATGTACGTATCTTTCTCGCACAGGTTGGAAGTTCAGGGAAGTGGCGGCCGCTTAATGTTCGATCTACGGAATAGTACTCTCTCACTATAGTACCATCGTCGTGAGTACACATCTGATCAAGAAATAAAACGGTCGAGTATAGCAACTAGATACGAAGTATAACATTGCTGGCATTCTGACCACGAGACAGTACTAATAATGTAACAATCACATTCTACGATCCTCATGATGAGTCGAACATGATACCGAAAATGCGTGACTCGAATAATTGGATAGTGTTCGATCTATACGCGTGCGGTATGCCCTAATTTAGTACCACACCTCAATATTTGCCGGATCTGCAAATCCTCTGATTCTCAGAACCGTATGGTACTGCTGTTCATAAATTGTGCCAAGGAAGCATTGAGCAAAACACACGTACCCTCAGGGAAGGTTGGCGAGATAAATAGCGGAGAGTTTGTGCGGGTGCTAAGGCCAGAGAGGCGCGCTACCTTCTCTTGCATATATGGGAATTCGCAGCGGAGTTGACGTCAGCGACCACGAGTCTGAGGCGCGGATGAAGGGGCACCGCTCCGCGGGCCCGAGAAATTTGAGAGGCGGCAAAGTCCCTCCAGACTGTTCAGGCCAAAAGACACCGGATGTACCCCATCAATCCCCGCGCGACGGAACGGAGCCATCGAACTGCCCGAAGTGTGACAGTTGGATGCGGAGCTTGATGTCTAATCTTGCGCAGAAGCCGGTTGATTCTTGAACGGACACCTCCGCCCGCGAACATCTTGAGGCTCTGCTGTGGGGTATAACTTGCCCAGCGATTGAAGGGCGTGATAGGGGAAAGCGGTAGAAATATTCGTGCGGGGCACAAGGAAGGGCCCTTTAGAATGTGGAAGCGCATGTAGCAGATCATAGGGCGCGCGCATCTAGTAGTAGTAGCGGTCTGATGGCCAGTCTGGAATGGCCGCGTGGTGGCGTGGGATGACTCCGTTTCGAGGCTTGCATAGTCAAGGCGGATCAGTCGTGGGGTATGGTTGCCTAACCCCACCCCGGAGCGGGGCGGTTGAGGCTCACAACAACAGATGCCGTAGACCGCTAGTTTGCCTGACCCCTGGACCTGTAAAGGGAGAGCAAGGAGGGACCCGCTCTCGTCCTTGCAAGCAAGGACAGCGGCAAGAAGGGAGCCGCCGATGCCGATGACAGGAAGGTTGCACTCGAGGCCGTAATGGTCCGATAGCACAATTCGTGGTAGGAGCTGCGAAGGAAAGGCCTTCTAAGCGTGGATCCAGCAGCACGGTACATAAAAGCGTACGTACCTCCGAATCACCGTTGAGTGTGACGGCGCCCCACTCCTCCATCAAAGCCACGAAGTCTTCAATGCAGATGGAAGTCAGAGAGCGAGAGCCTGAGAAGGCTGCTGGTGAGGGGGCGAACAGTGTCGTCACACAGTGCGACGGGGCTCCTGACTCGCACATTTGGCCAGGAGGGAGCGCGAGTTGTATTTCTCTTGCACCTCCCCAAGCGAGAAGAGTGTGGTCGCAATCCGCTTTTAATATCTTTCTCTGCAATCGTTCGAAGGCCTCGTGACCTTCCCCGTAGCGGATGCTCATGTGAATATTGAAAAGACCCATCAGGCAGTATGCCTCGTCTTCCACCCGACGTGTCTTCCGGCCCGATGCCCACGAGAGGCGGCGAGCAACATTGACATCGCTTACACGGAGGCGGAACCTGAGTACGTCGGCGTCTATTCCAGTGATTTCTTCGAGGAGATCTGCGAGTTCCGACTTGTCTCCCAGTATCGACCAGTCTTCCGCTACAAACACGACGCGGCGCGGCGCGATGAGCTCCTGGAGTGTCCAACCGCGCTTGAAGTAAGCGCTGGTTCGGAACGCTGAATCTGGGTTTCGAATGTCGGTGTCATCGCCGGGGACGTCCGGGAGATGAGCGATGCATACGGCGGCCTTCGAGTACCAATGGTACATGGAGGAGATGGCCTCGGATAGCTCGGTGTTGTTTCGCTGGTCGATGCACGGGGCATCGGACCAAAACCAGGGGATCTCGAGGTCCTTGGCCAGCCGTCGACACTGGCGAATCTTGGGGGACACGCCTGAATCGTCAAACGTCGCGCCGCCGTCTGCTAATGAACGAATTTCCTCGAAAGAAGGTTCACGGTCCCCCCAGACGTGCGAAAGAGCGACGTAGCCACCGGGGACGGCTTCGGGGGTTAGGAAACATTGAAAAGAGATGCGCTCGCGCGAGGAGGAGAGGAGGCGGAGCGGCATGATCCTGAAGACCTGTATCCTCGAAGGGGGGTGTAAAACGAACCCCAAGAATAGAGAGGGGGATGAAAGGCTATAAATGGACAATGGTATCGCAGTGCATGTCGCGTAGATCGTCCATGAGGCTTGCGGCAGCCTGGAACGAACTTGCGAGCCCAATCATCTCGGAATTGGAGCCTCCAGTAGCCTCGTGTGTAACATGTTGCATCGATAAGGCGAAAAGACTCCGAGGGAGTGGATACTTTGGACGCCCAGTCGCTCTGGCTTGCGGTATCAGGCGGTAGATATTAGGGCCAATACCGCCGCTAAGCGGCTAAGGTTCATTATTCAAGGTTGAACGCAGCGGCACTTGGTCCACGGCCCCATGAACGTGGACATCCCGGCGGCAGCCCCGTGAGATATGAGGTATTGTTCATTTATGGGCCCGTAAGTTAGCCACGGTACTGGAGGAAAACTGCACCTTTTTGAGTAGGGGGCCTTTTACTTGGGCCCCTAATTGCCCGCTTCCACCGTGACAATGACGAGTATAACAACCATACGCAACCATACGCGGGGGTAATGTGATTTGCGGTAGGGATCGGAGCTTGTAGTGGAAGTTTGAAGCCCTAGATGGGCTTGCGCCAATACTAGGGTGATAGTAGCTCATACGACTTATCTCGCTTGTGATATAATCCTGCGCTTCCTTTGAAGCTTAAATCTCTCGGAAACGTGTCTCGGGCCGGTAGGGATAGGCCACAGAGGTCGAAATTATAGGATTCTTGGCGCGCTACAGGTGCGCTGACCACAAGGCTAGGAGGCTGATGTTCATGGCCTCTGTCCACCCCGAGTCCCGGTATGCGAAAGGTATTCAATCGAAGTATTAACTACGTAACAGAAGTGGCGCTTACCGTAGGCATGCTTGACCTTGAAACGCGAACTGCCGGTGATCCGTTCAATTGGAGTCTTTCTCCGATATCACAGAATGCGGCCCTCGAGGACGGAAATTAAGAGAACACCCAGCGGTGACACTTGATTGATGCATGCCCATCATACGTGTGCGCTTGTGGTAGTTTCTAGATAACTCCCGATGACTACGGTGGACCTGAGTCTGCGGGGGCCGTCGATAGCAACCGCTGCTGCAGTTCGTACTGAGCAAGCCATTCAGGCTTCTTGTCCTCCCTACTCTTTTCTAGAGTCGCAATCTGCGTCTTGACCCACTCGACTTCACTCTCCGGGACTGACGGCACGCCCCCGTCCTGCTGCTCCTCGACCTTGTTCTGCAATGGCAACGCGTCACAGCATCCGGGAGAACACGAGACAGCGTTACGACGTACCTCGCGCTTGGTGTTGTATACTTGGAGCATGACCTTGAGTAAGAACAGGTCCGAGCTCGTGGTGAGCCAGCCGACGTTCGCCCGGCGCTCCTCGGGGTCGAATGGGCGGATGCGCACGTCGTTCCAGTCGACATTGCGCACAGCCTCAACTTCGGTTTTGCCGAAAAAGCGATCGCGGTATCGCTGGAGTGAAAATTTGCGTCCAAGCCCGCGGTCGGCCCACGTCTCGACCAGGGTGCGGTGCGTGCGCGTGATGCCAGTGGCGATGAGCGAACGCGTGTTGGTGAAGCGGCGCGTTAACGGGGCATGGGGCCCGCGTATGAAGAGGTCCGGGACAGGCACGTTGAACATGTTGAAAAAGTCTTCGATCCCAGGAAGCACCTCGACGACAGCGCGGCCCTTGAGGATATCAGAATACGAAACGCTACATGGGCCCATCGCGCTGGGGAAAGCTCACGTTGGGGACAGCTGCTTCGAGGAATGCGCTGACTGTAGCGTCTTGTGGCTTGCCGTGGATGAGGGCTTCAACCTTGTATTGTGCGAGGTATATCGGGATGAGAACGGGGTACGCTGCCATCTATACACTACTTGTAAGTCATATGCCGGCTATGATAAGCCGTACGTGTCGAATGCTCACCATTGTCTCCTTTACTGTAGACGGCTCAAACCGCAATATATTTGAGACGTTGGCGTCCGCCATCGATAAAGAGCGGGCGACGTCAGGGAGTCGAAACGGGGTTAAACTGTAGGGTAAGCACAATATGTCGTCTCCGTCATGTCGCCGCAGCTCTTCTGACCACGGAACTGCTGGGGTGTCGATGAGCTGTGGAGTCATCAAGCTCATGCTAGATAACGGCACATAGACGAAGCCTATAAGCGTTATATGTGAGCTGGCCGATTCAACAAAGTTCTAGTAAGGTACGAGTGCCTCGTCTGCGTGTCCTTAGCGGGTGGTACTTATTTATCTAGGACTTCGGCCGCGTTGACGCTTACACCTCCGAAGCCATGAGAGTTCCCTCGAGTCACCGCTGAAAGACTCTGGCATGGGTGGAGTCTCTTTAGACAGTAGTATCCTCATAGCTGACGGCTTCTCGAGATGTTGTGAAGGCCCTGCCAAGTGCGCGCGCGTGACTGGCGGGCATGGATACACAAGGAGATGGCGGGCGGGGTTCCACACGCAGCTAAATCGAGGAGGAGCAGCCCACCTGGTATGTCTCTACAGGATAGACGGCGTAAGGACACGTACGGCGATGGCATAGCTAAGGACGCACGAATGACTGAACTGAACCTGGGCAAGATCCTACAAGAACTTTGTAGGGTCTACTAATTTATGTAACAATGACGACTCACCTTAGAGAAGTGGTCATCGCTCTCTTGCTTCTTGGACCAAACCGTGGTCTCTAGCTCCGCGTCGATGACCCATGTTGGGAGGTAAACTGGTGTTACACGGATGGGTCGCAGAGCCTCAATTTCTAGATTAGGAAATAGATGTCTGAGCCAAGTTCCAAATATTTTCTCGCCGGTAAAGAGGGAAGTGTTCCAGCTGAGCTCTGCGATTGCCTTCGCCTTGGAGACAGCGAAAGGGAAAGCTGAGCAGGACGCGAGTCAGGGCAGGGACGGTGCTGCGTGGTCGAAAGGAACAACCTCTGACTTTGTTCGAGTATGACCTGCGCGCTGCCGCTCTATGCTTCGCGGTTGTCGCGAGGAGTGAGCGTGAGAGTCGTCGACATGAGAGCATGGCAGGCGGGGAAAGGACAGAAGGCTCGTCCAAGACCGCAGACGGCCGACTCGGTTTAGGCTCGATGTGGAGAATGCCGAGCGTTGTGGCGCCCACCCAATTCGGAACCCTAGCTGCCACGGGGCCCCCAAACGGGGGTTAGGGTGTTTCTCCAGACCACGTGCACCAGGCTACGTGTCAGATGGGATCGGGCGGAGTGCTCGCCTGCGGAGCACAACGCTTTCTCCGTCTCCCAGTCGTTTCGTTTGCATCTCCCAGTCACCCTCCCTCTGTCCTGCCCGTCTGCCCGCCATGGGCCACCCTGGCCTCCTCTTCCTTGTTCTCTTGCTTGCGGTTTTGCTCGTGCACGCTGCCGACCTCTACAAAGTTCTAGAGCGTTAGTTCAAGGCGCGCAGCCTCCTGGCTCAGTAGGTCTTTCACTGACACGCTCTGTAGTCTCTAGGACGGCCTCGGAGCAGGATATAAGGAAAGCGTATAAACGGCTCAGGTATGCACCTCCGCTCTTCTGTGCTCGCCTCGTAGTCAAATCGCTGCAACAGCCGCAAATTCCACCCGGACAAGAACAAAGAGCCCGGCGCGGAAGAAAAATTTGTCGAAATCGCGCACGGTCAGTTCTTCTCGCACGCTGAAATACGCCTTCTCATATCTCCCCCGAAGCCTACGAAGTCCTTTCCGATGCCACGAAGCGCCAGATCTACGACCGCCACGGCGAGGAGGGCCTACGCGCCCACGAGGGTGGGCAGCAGCCCCACGCGAATCCGTTCGACATGTTCCAGTCTTTCTTCGGCGGACACGCCGCGCACCAGACGCGTCGCGGACCGACGTCCGTGAGCGAGTTTGAAGTCTCGCTCGCAGACATCTACACCGGCGCGAGCATCGACTTCATGGTCAAGAAGCGCATCCTCTGCGACCACTGTCGCGGCACTGGCGCCGCGTCCTCAGCGGACGTGCACACGTGCAACGCGTGTGGAGGCCACGGCGTGCGCGTCGTGCGCCAGCAGATCATGCCCGGCATGTTTACGCAGAGCCAGGTGACTTGCAATGAGTGTGGCGGGCGTGGGTCGGTTATTGGGAAGAAGTGCCCGCACTGCCAGGGGAACAAGGTGATGGACCATACGCAGCATTACACGCTCGAGGTGCCCAAGGGTGCCCCGGAGGGCCACGAAGTCGTGTTTGAGGGCGAGGCGGACGAGAGCCCGGACTGGGAGCCCGGAGATGTGGTGCTGCGGATACGCAGCAGGAAAGAGCGGGGCGGCTGGAGGAGGAAGGAGAGTGGGCTATACTGGAAGGAGACTATTGGGGTTGAGGAGGTACGCAACAACATATATTGGCTGTCCGCTATATTGATACGAGTTCTGATCTCGTAGGCTCTGCTTGGTTTCGAGCGCAATCTCACACACTTAGATGGGCATATTGTAGAGTTGAAGCGCACTGGCGTGACACAGCCAGGTAAGATCTCGAAGCCCTGGCCGTATGCTCCCATCTCAATAGCTATCGTTAGGGTACGTACAAACAATCAAGGGCGAGGGCATGCCCGTCTTCCAACAATCTGAGTATGGGGACCTATACGTGGAATATAACGTCGTCCTGCCCTCGGAAGTGTCGCCAGAGACAAAGAAACGTATGTTTTTGCTTCGTTTGAGTCAAACTATTGTTTAACTACGTATCCTAGGTTTGCTACTTGCCTTCCATCCCGACAGCCATGGGGATCACACCAAGGACGAGCTATAGATTTACAAGGCTGTAGAGTACGCCCGACGCACTTACCGCGCCGGACATTATAATATTATTCGCTATCGAACGCTGTATTCATCGACCATCGAACGAAAACAAAAGGGCTGGATTGTAGAGCGGACAACAGGTGAGGTGAGAGTACAGTGGTGATACAAATGCGTTGATACATGTCCAGTCATGCCTATCACACCGCAGTCAGTAACGTCTACCTCAGGAATCAGTGACGCCATGCGTACCAGGTAGTTGTAAGACTTGCGGTCCTCGCAGCGCTCCAAATACTCGCGCTGGCCAAGCTGTTGTGAGCATGCAGGTGAGTGTGGAGATAACGTGGGCGTACCTCGATGAGGCCCTCTATGCGCTTCTTGATCGCCATCGGGTTCGGCTGGAAACGGCTCGCGAGCTGGCGCGTCACCTCGTTCACCAAGTCGTTATGCGTCATGTGTTTGCGGTCCTTCATGATGCGCACGATGCACGCCTGCGCCACAAACACCCATCAGCATCACCCAAAAACTGTCGATGGGGGGAGGGCGTGACCCCACACCCCGTCATCTAGGCCTCGAAGTGGGACAAACGCACCTCCGTCTGGTGGCGACGCTCCTCGTCGATACGGTCCTTGGTCTCCTTACGCTCCTCGGTGTTCTCCACACGCGACGCCACGGTGCTGATCTTGATCTTCTGTAGGGGCGCGGAGAAGTCCGCATTGAACGAGAACGAGTCCGTTGTGTGCACTTCCCGCCCGGGCGGGTGTTTCTTGAGGATCTTGTATTTTGCGCACGCGAGCGACTGCAGCTGCCGCTTGAGCTCGACTTCTGGGATTGCCGTTGCAGATGTTATTTCCTGTGCAGTGGCAATACGTGCATGTCAGCGCCGCTGCCCGTACATTTAGAATATGCACAATGAGAGCAGCAGCACACCTCGTATGTGAGGAACTGGTCGTCGAGGATATCCTCGAAGAGCAGGAGGATGACTAGCGCGAATGTTGACACGTTGAGATCGTGCTTCTTTGACTTGAACTTTACCCGCACGTCCGCGTTTCCTAGTGATGGCTGCCAAGTGAGCCTTCGCCCGGAATGTTGCGACAAATAGAACCGCTCGAAGGATTTGGACGCGCCGATGAGCTGCTGGGGGAAAGTACATGACGCGGCGGAATGCGACATGGGCCAGAAGGTCGAGGTCATCACGGTGACGGAGATCTCAATGTCTTGCTCCTGTCAAAGTGTCGTGAGCACCTACGCCATAGATGCGAGCGGCGATGCGCATACGATAGCGTTCTTTGCCAAATAGTCGCGGTATGCCTGCATGGTATCTGCGGAGATCTTCATGTCGTGGAACATGCCCTCGAGCTTCTGTGTGAATTGGTAGCCGCACTCCACCTTGAGCTTCGCCAGCATGCCTCGCTCTGCGTCGTCGGATACGGATCGGCCTAGAAGCAGACGCTTGGCCAGGTGGCCCTTGTAGTACCGCTCGAAGACGTCCTTGTCAGTGACGAAGCGGAAGACGGTAATCGTCTTGTCTAATACGATGTCGACTTCTGTATCTGATTTCTGTAGTAACTTTCAGAAGGACACTGCTGAATTTCCCGTTGTGACAACGCACCCCCTTCAAGCCCTTCTTCAGGTTGTCATCGATGAACAGGGAGATATATTCTGGCGACTTCTCGTTCAAGTTGATGAATGTCTCGAACGCCTTGGAAGCTATCAGCACATGGCAATTGGCAACGAGACGATATCCGTACTTCATTGAGACCACTCTCGAGATCGCGGTCACCGAGGAACGCTTTGCTCCATATTCGGTCAAACTTATCCTTCAGGTCCAGGACGTCCTGAACCCACTTCAGGGCCAGGGCAAGCGTCTGCGCGGCAGCATTTGGTGGACGAGCCTTCGCCTTGCCCTTGGCCTTTGCGGAAGGCTCTGCCCCTTCCTCTTCTTGCGATTCCCCGCCATCTCCACCCAGCCCGGCATTAGCTTCGTTGATTTCCTTCCCTCTCCGGATGACTGTTTCTCGCAGCGACTTCCGGAGGCAAGGCAAACCAGCAGAGACCCTAGTGAACAGCCGGTATAGCAGCGCCAGGTCCTCAATTTTGTCAGCGTCGATCATAGCATCCAGTCCAGAATTAGGCATGCTGATGACAGTCCAGAGATGAGCCGAGACTAGATGTTGCTCCAGTATTCGTTGCAGGGGAAGGCTGGTGAGGGTCGACAGAATATGATGCGTTCGAGATTCCTCCTCCTGAAATCGTGCCTCCACCTGGACACCATTAATCATCGAACGGCATATACAAAGGTGAGTCACCTACTCTTCGCAGGTATTCAGGTGCGTCACAGGTTTCCAGAAGCCGCTCGCCCTCTCGTTTATAGAAGGCCTCGCTCTCCTTCAAGACGGCCGGTTCCACGTCTCTCCGATACAAAGGGACCTCCTCGCGGCTAGTATTGTCCATTAGCTGCAGGAAGACGTCTACGCATCCCTTGACTGAAGAGCGGTTGATAGTGTATCCGTCACGCTCAATTTGAATGAGAGTGAGGATGGCAGATATGACATGGTCTTCGATTGGGGGTCTAATGATATGCTTGATGAACAGTATAAGGCCCGCATCCCATATCAGAGGCACCTTCGCGTTCGCAGTGTACACGCGATCCTGCGAGCCGTTCGTATACTGTGGAATAATACACGACAAGGAGCTAACTCACCATGTACTTCAGTACATCTCGCAACTTAGACAGGCTTGACGTATGGTCATCCCAAACCTTCTTGAGAGCCTTCAGCAGCAACTCACACTCCTGACTTCTCTGAATGGGGTCGCTCGTGACTCCAGGGGGAAACATGGGGATGATGTGCTCTTTTGCCAGCTTGTCCAAGTTCTCCGCGACAAGCTGCGTCGAGCCTTTGTATAACTTGTCGCCGTGCTTGTACAGGACCATGTTGTACGCATATCTGTGGTTCTCCTCGTAGGACAGGCTCGCGGCGTTATGGTTCTGGATCTCGATGATGTTCCTGGACAGCTTCGCCCACGTCTCGTCCATGGAGATGTCCGGGCCATGCTGCGGCAGCACGCGCGGGGGCGCGCCGGTCAGACGGTATACGGTGCTGACCCACGCGCGAGAGTGATGCATACCTTCTTCACAGGTTTCTGTTGCAAGGGTTAGAGAACGTAGCCTACAGTGCACGGCAGAGCCTCACAATTCGACCCTTAGATCCTCTGATTCGGGGGGGCACTTGTGCAGAAAGCGAGAGTCGGCATGCAGTCCGTGCAACGTTGAATATGACATACCCGAGGCCATGACGTTGAGGTGAAATTATTTGGAGAAATTGACGAGGTCGGAATGTCGTGCAGAGCAGAGTAATGGCGGAGAAAGACGAAGGAGGGAGCTTCACTGTGTTGGTGCGCTCGCGGTGGCATGGGGTGGAAGTACGCCGAACAAGCGCCCATACTACTAGAGTGGAATAGCACGGTTCAAATCTCGGTCAGACTCTAGACCGCGTCGTCATTCCAGATCAATCCGCAATCGAACTGAGTCGTGGCCGGATGTGGCCCTTAAAACGCAGATTTGCTATACCGATCGGTAAAATAATATACAGTAGAGTACAACGACAGAGAGACACATATACAAGAGTAGGCAGTCGTATACATATACAGATGGGCGCGGCAGCACGTCAGCAAGCGCCGGACTAGGGCAAGTCCCCAGGGCCGCCCCCAAGCACTATCTATGGAATGCGTTATGAGCAAATATTTGGATACATCCTATTTGTAGGATCCTGGGGTATCCAGCCCCCAGAGAGACCTTTCTGATAGCTCCAGTCGTCCGCGTTCTCAGCCTGAGAGACGTGCGCCGTCGAGGCTGGTCAGCACCAGCCAAGAAGATATGTCGAGAACACGACGGACCTTCCACGTCCAAAATATCCAACCTTGTACTGCTTCTCCGATCGCGACTTGGGACTCCCAATATCTAGAAAACGTCCGTCAGGCCTTCTAGCACATAGAGCGCAATGGTACGTATGACACATACTTCCGTAGGAACTTCTTGTAATCGCTGCTGAATGTGGACGAGTCGCCCGAGTATCCGTCGCAGCTGCCAAACACCTGCTGGCCGGATTGCCATGTCCCGTCCCAGCGTGCCCCGACGCCGCGACCGTTCAACCATTTGGCGCAATCGGTGATTGCGTTCGACCACTCGCCGCTGACCGTGTACAGATTCGAGGATGCGTAGGCCTTGAGATTATTGAGCACTTGGCAGGAGGACTGATGCAGATCATTATCATGCCATGGCGTGAGCGTACGTAAAAAATACAACGCATATAAAGCGCACAGTGATGTGTTCGTCTTGCGAGAAGCCGAGCTGGTTGTAGTTGAATACCTGATACTCGTGCTACACGGATCGGGCAAGACGTCAGACTATCCTATCGATAACAAATTTGATTTGTACTCACGTAGTCCATGAGAACACCTTGAGCGGACGGGGCCGTCAAGAAACCATCCCAGTTCTGAAAACATTGATTAATGCATTCGCTATACAGGGATCATTGACAAGTGGACATACCCCGACACCAAGGAACGCGTCCCCGATCATGACCTTCAACGATGTCCCGGCGACTTGGCGCACCGCGTGGTACGCGTCTTGCCAATAACCACTAACAACGCCGCCGATGTCGCTCTGATACCCCGCTGGTTCGTTCAACAGCTCCAGCACATCGATCATGCCGCCGACCTGTTCCGCAATGAAGCGGATGATGTCGAGAGTGCGGTTGACGTTCGATCCCTGCGCCCAATTTGCGGATCCGCGTCGTCCAGAGTTGTCGTAGCCGTTCTGCGAGCCTGGAGCGCCGTGCAAGTCAAGAATGACGTGGACGGTGTGGCTCTTGGCCCAATTGAGTGCCCGGAGGAGGTATGGCCAGGCGCCAGGGACGTAGGGAGAAACAGATGTAGTGTAGTTGGTGTAGTCGGATGTGATGGGGACGGACCAGTAGCCTATCTGCATGCTACATCGGCACGCTCGTCAGTTGTCTAATGCGACAAGAGAAACAGTCTGACTGACCGGACATGATTGAGTCCGGCAGTCTTGATTGCGATGAAGTCGTCTTCAGTGATCCACGAGTTCCAGTGGTTCTGCAGAACATCGAGCGCGTAGTCTGGGTCTAGCATCTGGCCAAACGTGTATTCGTCTATAATGTCGGAGTTATTCGTGTTTTCGAAGATGCTAGGTGTTATCCACGGCTGTGACAAGGTGAGGTCCCGCGACGTCATAGAGTTTTATCATGCTGAACTCACTTCGAGAACGAACCAGCCACCACTGCCAATGATACGTGGTTGTAGTTCAATAAATGGTGAACGTGTCAGAAGAACGACGTGACGCACAGGTTAACCCCACGAATGGTGTCCTTCCCATAGTTGAACGGCATAGCAGACGGACTCGTGGAGGTGGATGTGGGAGCGGTCTGAGACGGCTGCACCGATCCACTACTTGTATTATTACCCGCCCCGCTAAGAGGTGCCTGGGGGATCGTTCCTAGCTGCACTTGTTGTTTCGGCACGAGGCGACAGTGTTGCGCTTGGTTGCCGGGCGCCCATAAAACGAGACCGACGAGGAGAATGGGAAATGGTAGCAAAGAACGGAGCATTCTCAGGACATAGACGACGTCGATGTGAGGGAGTAGAGGGCAGGCCTGACTCCGTGAGGAGCAGAACTCGAACGGTGTACGCTAGGCACGAGGCCGAACCGTGCAGAGCAAATTCATTGAATTTTCTCGGCGCGTGGTGCCGAGACGGAGCAACCTCGCCGCGGCAGCCTGGCACGGTTTGAGTCTCGACGCCAGCCGCTATGTCGAAGCCATAATGTGGGCGAGGAAACCGGGAACAATGGGTCGTTTCGGTGTGTAGCACGTCCCCAGCCATGATACCAGTGGTGAAGCAATCCGATTCGAAGCTGTTGCAGTAATCAAGATGTTTGTGGCTCAATTGATTATTGTGGCTTAAGCGCTTACGGCCCAAGACGTTGTGGCGCCCGTCGTATGCCCGGTTAGATCCGATCTACACTCAACTTACGTACATAGCGCGGGCACTCACAGGCGCCCGGCGGATGTTGTGCATGCTCTATGCCGACCGTCACCCACCGTCACGGTTGTGGGACAAGGATCATTCAGCCAGCCCTCTTTTTTGTGCCCATTCCAACCCTTCAACGGAATATGGCACTCGTGAAGATAGCTTCCGGCAGAATTCCCAGTAATATCGGCAACTAGATGTTGGGGCGCCAGAATCGATGGAGCACTACCAGTGACAAGGCCGAACTACGCCCAACCCCAGGTTCGAGACACAGCTCGCCAGGAGCGAAGTAAAGTGAGTGCTCTAAAGTATAGTTCCTTACGCCTATGCAAATGTGAAACGATATCTGACCATAGATGATCAAGGATCCTACATCTTTTTTCGTCAAGTTCTCTTGAACGTCGTCTCGAGAGTGGGTCCAAAGCGACAACGCCCCTAGCAGAAAAGAGGACATGACATTGCCGGCGTCGTCTCGAAAAATTTTCTGTACGCGCTCACACTGGAGCCGCTCACGTTGCCTTCGTGCCTGACGTGGTGACAGCACGACGACAGAGGATCCCTGGTAGGGTGCCGACGTTCTGCTAGCCACAACCATCCCATTAATTCCCTATGCGGCGATCCCTTTGAATTCCTGTGGTCTATTCAAAGAGACGGGCCACATCCTGTGCGAGTTATCAAAAATGGAAGCGGGGGCCTCGTTTCGGTAGGGCAACCCCAGTACTAATTTCCTCTTAGCGCCAAATTTTGGGATCAACACTTGTTTACCACTGCGAACCGCGACGAGCTTGGCCAGGAGTTACCAACTCTGTCGTCCTTACGCGATAGTGCCACTCGCGAAGAATACTTGATTCCAGACAGCCACCGCCCCATTTTAATCGACCCGGTACACAAGCGTCCACGGGAAGAATGTCACGCTGCTCGAAGTAGCCGCAATGAGAGCACCGTACGAATCCACTCAGGTCTAATTCTTCTTTTCATGCCACGCCAAGTCTCATGCATGTTCACGTGTTCACAGGATCGGGATTGAATGAATCCTTATCTATATACGGAAAACCCGATGGATGCAAACGAATCGGCACTGAGGATACATTTTCCTCTGAACTAAAAGGGGGACAGGGCAGGTACTACCGTATACGTATACAGAGAAGCGAGGTAATCTGATGACGCCGCGACAGAACTTTATTGAACGCTGCCGGCGTAACCAGCTACGGAGTACTCGTCTCCGTCAGCCCACCGGCCGGACGTCGTGATCGGCGAAGGTGTTGCGCCCCGGAGAACCGTCTGCGGCGTAGTACTCTACTTCGACCACCCGGCGCGCCTGAAGCTACCAATTGGATGCCGCGTGAGCCACCCCAAGACATGAGCCCGTACGCGAAAGGCTTACTTTGCTGTAGAACTGGCGGATAACGGTGCCGCCGATCCAGATATCCTTGTGGTATTGGACGAGGACCCTTTGCCCCCTTTGCTATGGCGGGGAATGCGGGCGGTAGGAAAGATATACAAGAATAAGGGAACCGACGCGCTCACGTATGCAGGGGCCACGGGCACTGCGTTTGGTGGTGCCTGCTCTTCGGCTTGGCCATTCTGTGAAGGAGCAAACATCAGGCACCGATGCGGAGGTGAACATTGTGCAGGAAGACTAACGGCAACGCCGCGGGCGCTCGCCCACGCACGGCGATTGTGAGGGGAAGTGGGGTGTGAAATGCGGGCCATTGTGGGGGAGATGATGCTTTAAGGAGGGGGCACACAATGGGGAGGTGCGTTTATATCTCTCGCAGGCGCTGCGCCGCCGCATGCCGCCGATTGCGGTACATAGTTATATGTGAATTTGAGAAAACAGTCACAGGGTACGCCATTACTAGTTACTATAAAAGGTTTCCCAACTAAACCCCCAATCCGGTCCACAGGCTCGTGGTGGATGGATGTAGGAAGCCGTACGGAGGGGCTGCGCTCGATCAGCCCGCGACTGGATCGTTCCCAGCGCAGTCCTCGATGGCCAGTCATGCGCGGCTACTGCTACCCGAGCGCGTTCAGATCCTATCGAGCCAGCGCCTTCCGAGTCGCCGATAACAGATCTCGCTTTCTTAGAGAGGAAGCGTCAAGGAAAGGAAGTGACTTCGCCCAGTATTTACTCCTGTTGCGGATCACTTCGTATGTATCGGGTTGTTCGTACCCAGACTTGAATGTGAGTGCTAACGCTGTCATTGTAATTACATTCCCCGCCGCTGATGGCCGCATAAGCCGGGAGCCACCCAGAGACATCGAAGGCGACCGGAGTTGGGATCACGGGCGGTTAGGTGACCCGCCGGGCGCGATACACCGGAGAGTACACGTAAAAGTCAGTCGCTGACAGGTAATCACGATGTCAGGAGTACCATGTACAACGTAGACGATCGATGATCATTGACAATGTCAGCGGTTTGTCCATGACGTCTATGACGTTCATCGCAGCGGTTACTAGTACCGTCACGTACTAGTAGTGGAGGCAAGGCACCGTCCTAGTCCTGCCTCGTTAGACGAGGTTGGGAAGAATATGCTTTATTGTATACAGGACTCTACAAAAACTCAAAGTCGTGACGTTGCAGGCGTCGTGACCGCCCAAGGGCTCTGTTGGTAATAGGATCTCCCGGCGAGTCGGACTCGGAGTAAAAGGGGTTGGTAACTAGTAGTATGATTAAAATTTGAGAAGTATCACGGCGATAGGTATGCAACGTCAACGTCGCCCGTGCCAAGGCGACTCCCTTTGTTTGAGGGGCGAACGGTGGCGTCGAAGACCGCAATAACTTTGATATCGTTTACCTCAGGCGGCATGCCCATTGCTACAGTGGGACGCGCAGCGCGATCCCGGGAAGAACGGAATATGACCTCACGGCTTCCTGAAGGGCGTCAGGTCTATCAGCCTTGAACGAAGGTTTTTTTAGACAGCCGTGCGTCGATTCTACGATCGAAAATTCGATGTATGTAGGCCCAACGGTTTTGATCATGTGCACAAGAAACTTGTTACAGCGCCAAGTTAAGCTCGAGGAAATAGTACATACATTTTGAGCATGCTTATTATTACAGAAATCGATACGAGAGGCGACCGGTGCCACCGCTTAGGAAGGTTCCCGTTGCGCATTGAAAAGCAGTACACGATGAATGAACAAGGGACCGGCGGACCGATGGGGTACTAGTAGGAGACAGTCGGAAGGCGAAGTTGTGTCACTCCCTCTGGCGCATGTTGCGAGCGACGAAGTTGACACGCACTGTGCGCGAATAATTGTCGGGTACGATGAATTCTACTTGATAGACCTGACCGGGCGAGGGGCGTTAGTAAACGTACATGGCCGATAAGTAGTGGTGCACAGTGCCGTCGTTGGCAAGGCGCACTTACCGTGCCGTGGGTAGTAAGGCCGACGACTACCCCAGGAATCCAGACGTTGGGGAGAAATTGTACGAAAACGGAGTCGTTCTATTCGCGTGGGAGGCATTAGCGAGGAAAGAGACTGGCGGATTCGGAGGGGGCCACATACCACTCGCTGGAAGAGAATCAGCCACGCAAAGGGCAAAGACGCTCAAGGACCACTCACGTATGCAGGCGCTAGGTCGAAGCTTCCGCCGGCTCTCGGATGCGGTCCAACGTCCGCGCTATTCTAGGGTGACGATTAGGCTAGGCAGCGGCAACAGGTCTACGGACAGCTCTACATACCGTAGTCCCAGCCCTGCCTCCTCCAAGCTGGGGACGTTGGGCGTGGGAGGAGCGATGAGTGGGGTAGGTGGGAGGGCCCATTGTCGTCGAGAAGGGTGAGGTCGTCTGGGTCGCGTAGATTGGCAGTGGTGGTATTGTCTATAGTTGATTTTATAGGCTTCAGATGGCTGCGGACTTTGATTCGGTAATTCGCGGGAATCGCGGGCATCGAACACGCACATCCGTACCACATACAACCTTGTTGTTCGGGTTCCGGGATACGGGGGTGATCTGTGTCGGCTCGCACCGCCCGAGTCGCTGTTCCGAGCTTCCACAGGCTGACTCGGAGTGTCGTTTGTACGGTCGGAGCCTACGACAGGAACGGCGTGTTCATCAATCGATCTCGTAGGCACCCATCTAAGCGTCCGACCAGCTAGAAGAGTATACGTCCGAGCCCTGCAGTGGGCGTTCGTAACTGGGCCCTTGTTGCCCGCTGGTTCATCATCCATAGGTAGAGCGGGGCCGGCTTGCGGAGCCTCAACAGAGGCCTCCATGTTCCCAGGAGTTATCGGTAGAATGAACAATTTTAGGTACAATGAACAGAGCGGCAGACATCGCGGGATCCGTGCGGCACCACAAGGCCCGGTGCTTCCCCAAGAGAGACCGCTTTTTATTGCCAGATATAATTCCAGCGTACAGCTTCTGGAGGGCTCTCGGTTTCTTTACAGAACGCCGGGCATCGATTAAACATCCACAGGGCTCAGGAGGGAAGGAGCCAGAGGAGATTAGATTCCAGACAGCAGCCTTTCATGATACACCACAGTACACACAGAGTCCGGGTACCCAAATTCTTCAGTGCGGAACCAGACAGCAACGACAAGTTTGGCAACAGGCGAATACTTCAACGAGTATGATCAGGAATACGTGGAATATTAGATGACTTATTCACGTGCCACACAGCTTAGACAGTAGCAAACCCAGGGACAGCAGTACTACATGCCAGCTAGATGGTGGGGTTTGAGAGCAAGCTGCAACATACGCGCGCGCCAGCGCTGCCGAGGGGAACTTCACACGCACGCGGCTGCTTCATAGGTTCGTGACACGTGGGTGCTGTCACAAAGGTCGGCGTACTAGGCGCCCGTTCTCTGGAGCCACCGCCGCGGTAACTTGTATCTCAGCCAGACACTTCCTCGACTACACCGCTGGCAGCTCTTCCTTACGTCCATATATTGAGCCTTAAATTGCGTCTTAATCACCGCCTCTGCGCTGAAACCTACCTCATCGTCTCGCCCGTACGCCGGTAGGTTGGCTTGGCAATGCCGAACCAACTATCTATACCCTTCAAAAAGACATACGTCGTCCCGATCCGCCAAGCGGTCAGAGACTATATTCTGTCTCATTATATCGATACGCACCCCGACGCATATAGGTGGGATGTCAGCCATTGGGAGAAACTTCGTGCCGCGGCAACCAGTGGCGGAGTCCACATCGATCGTGTGAGCGCGCTGATTAGGTAGGTTTCCGACTCGAACTCAACTTCTTTGACGACTCTTTGACGAGTGATTCTCGGAAGTTATCACGCGCAACTTGTTTTCATTTTGACGAAACTCCCTCCAGACGTCTGTAGTAGTGCTTCGTTACTTCTTCGTCGCCTTCTAAGTGCGTATTGTGCAGATCGGTCTCGAAATCCCTTATGCCCCCGCCTTCGACAGCGATTCTCTTCCACATTCGCTGAAGAATTTAGTATACGAGCGCGCCTCTCTCTTGTATAATCTTGCAGCGCTCTATTCGCAGCTCGGCAGTGCGGAGGATCGTTCAACGCCTCAAGGCCTGAAGCAGGCCATCAAATTCTATCAGGTGCGACCGCATCACACATCCGTCGACCACTTATTCATGTCACCGCGATATATTGTAGAGCGCAGCGGGGACCCTTAACTACCTCAATGACTCTGTACTCCCGCAGTTACATGCGTCGCTCGCAGCAGATGATCCGCCGATAGAGCTTACGGAAGCCTTTGTCAAAAGCCTGCAATTCCTGATGCTTGCGCAGGCTCAGGAGTGCGTGTGGCAACGCGCTGTCATGGGTATGATGCTTCCCCGCCGCCCTTGCCGCTGTCTCAAGCCGTGTAGATAACTACAAGAATGGGCTAATTGCGAAACTTGCTGCTAAAGTAGGTGTAGCCATTAAGATATGACATGGATTCTATTGAAGTGGGCTCTAGGTCGGAAATTTTTATGCCTCGGCTGTCAAGTACATCAAAGACGCGTCTCCCTCCATCAAGCACACATATCCTTCGGTGAGTCCCTCTGTCCCGCCACACATCGTATGCCCTGAGCGGCGCGGAACAGTACTGGGTCGCCCATTTAGAAACGAAGCACTTCCATTTCCTGGCAGCTGCTCAGTACAGAAAGAGTCTAGAAGATCTCGAGGGCCACAAGTGCGTAGTTATCCGTCTCGGTATAGATTGACTCCAACGCTTCAGGTTATAGTTATGGACACGAGGTGGCACGTCTGATCGAAGCTCAGACTCTTGCTAAGAAGGGATACGACGTCGCGCGACGTGGAGGGGTTGCACCAGCTGTGCAACAAGACATAAAAGTAATTCACAGCACTTCTCTCCTCACCGAGTAGCCGCAACTGACGGAGCCAATTAGTCGCTTTTGGACATTGTGCATAAGAATGTGACTCGCGCAGAACGCGACAACGACCTCATTTATCATAAGGATGTCCCTCCCGCGTCCGCGCTTCCGGCCATTTCGGAGGTCGCGATGGCGCAGCCTGTCGTGGAACTCAGCCTGCAAGATCCGAAAACCATTGTTGGAAGAGACGCTGTGATCTTTGGTGAATTAATGGGGTGGGGGGCGCGGCTTGCCATCGGTGAGGGAAATTTTTTTTCTGACAATGACAGCATGATCTTCTGATCTCGGGACATAAATAGACATATACAGCGAGAGAAGGCGCGACTGGATTGCAGAAGAGGTTCAAGCACGTCAACGAGGTCTGAATGATGCCCTCTCCAGGTCAGAGCGCCGGAGTTATTGTCGTACAGGTCGAGGTGGACTGATCCTGTCAACGTATCGAAACAGCACGCTAGATAGCTTGAACCTTCCAGCCTCGCTGGACGCGCTAGATAGGCCAGTCGGACTGCCACCAAGCCTCATCAAAAAGGCAGAAGAAGTCAAGGTAGAAGGCGGTCCTGATCGCATAGAAACCTACATTAGGGATGTGCAAGCGCTAGCGAAGCATGTTGCTTCGCTTCTTGATGAGGTAATTGGGGCCGTTTCCCGGCATTCCATCCGCTAATTCGCGTCACAGGCCATGGATGTCTTGGACCAGGAGGTGGACGAAGACGAGACTCTGCGGGAAAACCGACCGGGCCTGGAGCGCCTTCCGTCACTCGAAGCGAACCGGGAGCTGATTACTAAAGAGCAGCAGTACCGCAAGGTTCTGGAGCAAGCACAGGATAGCGATTCATTGGTCAGGAAGAAATGGGAAGAATGGGAGGACAGCATCACGCAGCTTACCTGGCCAGAAGTGCGTTTGCCTTTTGTTCTTCTCGGGGTCACAGCGAGTCCTCATCGTGTGCGGTCACGGCTGGGTAGGATGAACTGGAACTCTCGATTCCGTCTTCGACGGTAGCTTACAGCCAGCGCGCGGGAACGACTATCGCCGACCCTACGCGTGCCCATGCCCGCGCCCTGCGCACGCTTCTCGAGAGGCTCGAGGATCTGTCAAAGTCAAGAGTCGAAATCGTTGCCAGGGTAGACCGCCTCGCTGGGTCTGATGATATCACGCAACGTGTCTCCAAGGCGGCGACAGCCATGGAACAATGGGTGAACGTGCAGCCGGCCATGTTCGAGGATATATTGGACGAGGAGCTCTCAAAGTACGACAAGTTCCGTGTCCAGCTTGAAGAGAACGGCGAGAAGCAAGAAGAGCTCCTGCGCTCCGTAAAGGCACGTGGGCTGTGCCCGCTTCTGCGATTCTGTTGTGTCGGCCTCACGGCTGATGCTAGGTGATACTTGCCGCAGGAACGTCATGCCGAGTTCATTCGATCACGCAAAGAAGATGCCATTGTTAAGGAGCGTGAGCTCGCACTGCAGTCTTTAGACCTGGCGTATCACAAGTACAAGGAGATCGTCCGGAACTTAGAGGAAGGCCAACAGGCATGTCTTCTCCTTCCGTCGCCCCTGCCACAGCCACTGGAATCTGATACGCCCTTCTGCTCGGCAGTTTTACAATGACTTCTCGGCTTTGTTGTCCGATTTCCGTGCGGCGTGCAAGGATTACGCTGCAGCGCGCCGGGAGGAAGCTAGGTAAGTTGCTGTGTCCTCTGATCGTCCGCTCCATGTGTTCGGAAGGCGTAGTTAACGAACACCGCGCGCAGCCTATTGACAGACGCTATGGACAACCTTGCACTCTCTAATACTACCGCCCCAGTGGCCCCTGTCTCTACAACGGATCTCGCAGCGTCATGTCTTCCCGAACCGTCTGCCTCACCAGCCGATGAATTTGTGAGCGAAGCGCCCCAGGAACCCGCAGGGAAGCATGATCAGAACGCAGTCTTCGATCTTCCCCCTCCAGACTCGGACGAATGGGAAACATTGGAGCTGCCGCCCGCACCCACGGCACCTCCGAAGCCGCGACCAGACCCTAAGAAGAGGGTGACACGTTCCGCGCAAAGAGCGTAAGAAGGAAGGGGCGGAAGGGGACGTTCCGAGTATGTTATGTGGGGTGGTGGTAGTCCAGCGTACTGGTTTGTCTTCTGTCGAAGCATCTGTGGCTACCACAGGTTGCGTTCTGATGTAACACCCCGAGGCTCGCGAGATCTAGCCATTTGTTTTCTTCGCTTAGCGGTGGATCACGGGTGACTTCATTCCCGTGCCACCTTTTCCGTTGTGGTTGAGGACCTATGCACACCGCCATCCGTAGTCCTGGCAGGTACAAAGAGATCTATCCACCGCGCCCCGGCACTGCATGGCCGACTAACATTAGGATTTATAAGAGTCGTAGCAAAGTTGCTTCGAAGGAGTGTTTTTGGTCCGAGCGGCCCCAGCCTTTGGGAATATATTGGACTCTTGCAGTCAGCTAGTATCCACATCACCGACTTGCTCAACTAGTAGACTAAGTAGCGGTGTTTCGCGAACTTACTTTGAAGTAATATATTCTAGCGCTGTGCTGCTTCCATAAGCGTAGCGAGAACTAGAGCACAGCCGCCCACGGCATAGCACAGCTTTATCTCCGCACACTGCCTCGGTATCTCGCCTCTCAAAAGCATACGGAACGGCGCGTAGGTAATCAGAACCTTGACCTGCGACCACTCCGTCTCTCGCCCTCCACGAGCCACTCCATCCGCACGGCCGGTGAACGGACAAGTTGATCGATCATGGGATCCCACGCACGTCGACGCAGCCGCTCCAGCTCTTCGTCCTCGAGCTCGTCCTCGGGCTCCGACAAGGACAAGAAATGGAAGAAGCACGACAAGCACAACAAGCATAATAAGGACGTCGGCGCTCCTGGATTTCCTGAAGCGGTGGGTCACGGCCAGCCTCCGCCGTACCCTCACGTTCCACAAGTGGGCCAGCATGGCGTCACGATGCCCGTGCCCCCGGCCTTCCCTATCCCTGGCGGACACGACTTCGCTCACATCCCAGTGCCGGGAACACACGGCGACCACGGCTCTCGTGGACCCGAAGTCTCCCCAGGCGCCCCTAGTGCCCAATTCCCCTCTCCAGCTAGCCACAGTGGCACTCCAGTGGGCATCCAGCAGGCCCCGCCGCCCTCCGGATTTCGCATCCCGCTGACCGACGGTTCGCCCTTCCCCTCTTTTGCACAATCTGGCGAGCCGGTCGCGCTCGATGCGGATGGGCACACGCCGGTGTACATGGGAAGCGCGCTGTTCGGGAACGCAGTCCATCCGTGCAAGATCGTGCCGGACTTCACACCGCCAGTGCGCGTTTCGTACGGCGGCGAAGAACGCGAGCATCGTGGGCGGTACGACCTGCTCCCGTTCGACTCGAACACGATGGAGTGGGTACGCACGTTCTCCGGTGTCATCCCAAGCGGCCGACGCCCCGTTGAGGGCGGATACGAAGAAACCGGTGGGAAGCTGTTTCACGCACTCGCCACCGTCAATGGAGTACGTGTCCCCGGGAAGACGGGCGAGCACCTTGTATGGCACAGGCTTTTTTGTTGAGGCGAGGATATCCTGACCGTATCATTGACAGGGCGGTGCGAACGTGCCGTTCGGCGGACAAGAGCACGTTGTCACTGATGACTATTCCATCCTGTGAGCCCGCATCGCCTTTTGAAGTGCTTCCTAGCAGCTGACCGACTGTGCCCTAGATGCTGGCGCTACTGATCGCCAGACTCGTCCGATCTGCGGCGGATATATGAAGCCAAACCGTGTACAACAGGAATGCTACTGTGTCGACTAGCTTCTGTGTTTCCTAGTTCGGGTAACCTGTGTGTAAAATCCTATACTACTACAAAATCCAAGTCCGATACATGTGTAGGCTAACTCAGTGGGAATACGCCGTGTCGATTGTACTGTAACATGTCAACAAGCCTCGCATGGCGTTCTCAATACAACCTATTGTAACCAGGGAGAAGCGGCCACGAAGCGTGGTGATTAAATTGAGCCACCAGCCCACACCGCCTCGCCTCGCGGTGTGGCACAAGCTGCGCAAGCAAGATGTGCGGCCTCGTTCATCCTATCCAACAGTCAGCTTCCGTACTAGAACGTGAACACGTTTAGATGAGCGCGTGACGTACAAAGTACACACTTGACACGCCCACACAGCGTCCCCGCGGCCAGCGTCCCGAGGAGTAGATCGTAGTAGGTCCCCCACTCTCGGTGTGGCATCCCGCGTGGGGGATTGGGTTTGAGCGCCGTTCTTGGGAGGCACGCCCAAGCGTTGCCCGTTCCCACTCATCCCAAGGGATTCCTGCCTCCTCGACCGAATCTCGTTCCGGACTAGCGATCCGTAGGACAATTTGCTCCCCTCCGCGGTTGGTTGTGGAACCTTGGAATCTTGCGGTTGTCCACCCGTACGCGCCCGTGTGTTCATACTCGTAGTAGATCTGGCTTTCTGCTTTCCGTTTGGGGCCCCTGAGTTGGCGGAAGCGCCCGTACCGCCCTTCGATGTTGATTGTACGCCGCTAGTGGTGGAGGGGAGCGGCGTGTCGTCGTCCGAAAATAGCTCTATTACATCAGGCCCTGGGGGCTCCAGATTATCCTGGGAGGAGGCTTTGTCAAGCTTCGAAGACGACCCAGGGATGGGCGCTGGTTCGGAACAGGGGAAGATGAAGTCCGTTATAAAACGCTGATTTGATGTCTTCAGGCTGTCTAGCTCCGCCTTGTCTGTGACATCGAGCATCACACGGCGGCGGTCTTGGTCAGTCTCCGGTGCAGCTTCGTAATCGCCATCGTCATCGTCATCATCGGACTCGTCTTTGACTCCGGCGGTGGTAGCTGTCGTCACAAAAGATATACGAAGTCAGGTATAGGTCGGTACTTCGATATCACATATGCGCTTACACTTCCCCTGGAGGGCAAGCAGACGCCGCCCAGCCGCCAAAGCGCGTTCCTCCCTCGCGCGTTTACTGTGAGGAAAGTGCGGACGATTCGCATCAGCATCTCACAAACAACGTCCCTGGGACGTTACTCCACATACCTAGCCGCCTTCTTACGGAATCCTGCCCCGGCCTTCTTCTGGCCCTCGTCGCTTACGTCTT
Source organism: Trametes meyenii (assembly GCA_022606255.1). Classification (NCBI taxonomy): domain Eukaryota; kingdom Fungi; phylum Basidiomycota; class Agaricomycetes; order Polyporales; family Polyporaceae; genus Trametes; species Trametes meyenii. The sequence goes on along the minus strand of JABYQG010000003.1, from coordinate 1,433,079 downwards.
CATCGAGCGCTCGACCCGAACCCTTGAAGGTTCCTTGTGTGGTAACGCGGGTCCCGGCCTTACGGCGCTTGGCAGTCTGTGCGCCTGTGTGATTAGAAGGACCTGCTGCTGTTTGACGTCTCCGGCGTCGGAGGGAGGTTGGACGAGCGCGCGATTGTGCGCCCCCGCACTGTCGGATGAGTCGAAGTTCAATTAATCCGGTTACGCACTAATAGACTATCGTGAAGGGGCAGGCGTACCATATATTCAGGTAGGCCGAAGGCATCTGCTCCACCACCGCCTACGCGTGCGGAATCTGCAAGACGCGTGCCAGAGGACCAATACCCTATAGGCAATTATTAGTCGTAGTTAAAGCGTGCCAGGGAGCTTGATACCAACCGTCTCCGTAGTAGCCTTGGCTTTGTAGCCTCCTTACATCGCTTCCGAGTTTATTCCAGTACGCTTGAAAAGCCGGTCCGTGGTTCATGTGCTACGTGCGCTTTCTGGATTCACATAGAAGCAGGAATTCAGCAACATATTGCTCACCTTAATATGAGCTAACTACCGCAATTGTTGACAATGTTGTAAGTAGTTGCGCCTCGGAGACATGTCGCCGTGCAGCGTACCTCGTGACATAGAACGTTAAGCAACCAAGACGTCGAAAGGAAGGTGCCGCCAGGGTTACGCAAAACGAGTTCTTGGAACAGCATACGTTAGCCTGTTGCACTCGCGGAAGTATGTCCTCCTCATTGTAAAGTTGTAGATGGTGCTGTAGCCGATTGGTTGTCGCATACACCGAAATGCGTGATTGCAATGATGTGCCCCTCAACTAATTTGCGCCTCAAATTCTCCTTCCTGCCGAGTTTTAACAACTTGGACTCTATGTCTTATCTTCTCTCAGGTAACCTTGTGGACACGCGTTTCTCGAAAGTGCATCTCATGACATTGTTGATAGAAACTGCGCAGCTTCAAACCATGCTAGGTCATTCATCGGAATTACCCCATGGAGGCTTTATGGGTAAATGCCGCCGTCTTGAGGCACGGGGATACTCATAAAAAGCGTAACTCGAGCAGTACGGCCATATAAGTATGATTGTGGTTGAGAATGTCCTTACCTACGACCTCCCCGTTATTCCAATTGCGACCCGCAAACACCTGGTTATGCTGATACTGGTGACACGGCCTCGTTTGGACATGTCTTTTTCCTTTGACGGATGCCAAAACGCACCTCTTCAAAGCTATTCACCGCAAGACCCTCGGCTTTCATGACGGGTCGGACCTGGGCTGCAAGAGCACGGAGAAGTTGTTTCGACTCCTCTACCGTGGCAGGGTCATCTATCGGGAGCGGCGTGATGAAGTTGATGTGTGGGTTTGGGTTTGACTCCTTCTCGTTGAGCCTAACGTGAACCATAGCACCAGAGAGCGCAGACTCGGAAGAGGAGGCGAGAGTGGCGGCCGGCGGGGACGAGAGTGTGGCTGGACGGGACGGCTGAGAGCGAGAGGCTCGTTGACAGACGCGGGCCGGCGGGAGCGATCTGGCTGCGATCTGGCTTGGAGATCTCGACGCGTCCAAACGACAAACGCGCCTCGCGCTCCGTGTTTATCGCTTTTATTGCTGTTTGCAAGCGCCATGTCGCCGGCGTCTATCCCAGGTTTTTTCCGCCACTCGCTCTCGCTTGCGTCCGTCCGCCCCCGTCTGGCTTCGAACGGCTGTATCTCCCCCAGTTTCCCTCGTATTTACTCCAGTCTTTTACATTCGGATCCCCCTCGTCTGGACGCATCCAACAGCACCAATTACATCGGTATTTGGCAACCCAATGTCCCAGATTCCCGGGCAACGTTGCCTGGTCACCCATTCATCCGGTCTTTACCCTTTCGTGGACCGTAAGCCGTTGGAAGTGGGTTTTTGGGGGTGGGTAACGTTTATGAAGTATTGGTGAGCGTCATTCATGAAGCACTGCACGCCTACTCTACATAAAACCTCCTCCCTAATGTTCTCACCTTACGCTTCCTCGTTTCAAGCCCATCCGATGTCTGTACGCGTGTATATCCGAACCATGAATATCCCGCGATTGTAATGTACTTTGGGGTCTTGAACATGATATCCAGACTGACTCAACGATGATACTCGTGTTGGAAGTCACTTTTTTCGAGGGAGAGGATGTGTGTCGCCAACCGCGCAAGTTGAGGAATGAATAGGGAATTCTGAGAGTGCGACTAGGCCAAGAAGCATGAGGTATATCTATTGAAGACATGCATGCTACCTCCGCTGAGCGTAGTATGAAATACGTCGGTGGGGCGACCATAGGAGATACAGGAATAGGGGGAAACGGATGATTGTTGATGTGACAAGCAAACCTTTGAGTCCATAACCTCCCTCACGCGACCTGTAACCCCTATATACACCCTTGTGCCCTTTCCGAGCGTTTTCTCGCTCTGACCCTTCGGAACATGCGTGAAGTAAACGTCGGACGACTGATAACGGCGGTGCCGGCATAACATGTGGTCCAAAGCTAGTGATTTTTGTGCCATAAGATGCGCGCAGACGAGAGGTGTCCGAATGTGAAAGAATGGAGGGATTTCAAGTGAACATGAGTGAGATGCAGCCGTTCGAAGCCAGACGGGGGCGGACGGACGCAAGCGAGAGCGAGTGGCGGAAAAAACCTGGGATAGACGCCGGCGACATGGCGCTTGCAAACAGCAATACTGAGATCGCCATCCGCGCCTGCACCCGTCCTGCGCTCGCCCAGAACGTACCACTCTTGGCTCACAACCACCATCTTCTTCCCCCGACCCACCGCTCGCCAGGCGTCGCCACCCGCTCTAACGCCGTCCGCATCGCTGCTGCATTGTATACATACGGGGACGGTCCTCGCACAACATGTCGGAGGGCAAGATGAAGCTCGCCGTGCTCACATCGGGAGGAGACAGCGCAGGAATGAACGCGGTGGTGCGCGCTGTTGTGAAGACAGGCATTCTGAAGTGAGTTACCCAATAGTTTTCGGGAATGTAATTAGGATGGCGAGGATAGATCTTGAGCAAACTGCCTTCTGCCATAGCCCATAAGGTTACTCGAACTAAGTGTTTGCCTTGAAAGCGCCGCCTGTTTCTTTTATTTTCTCGAGTAAATATGCAGAAGCCGAACTAACACTATTTTTGCAGGGGGTGCGAAACTTGGATCGTCCGGGAAGGGTACGAGGGCCTCGTTCGTGGAAATACTGAAGGCCATCGCCACGCCCAAAACGCAGAGAAAGGCTCGATGAGCCCTAAGCCTCACAAGGGCCCCGAAAACCATGAAGACTTCGTGCACAATCTCCGCTTCGGTGATGGTGAACTTCTCAAGGACGGGACAGGCGATCACCCAGGTGGTAGAACACTTAGGGGTCGCTATATCGTCCGCGTAGGCTGGGATGACGTGCGAGGCTGGTTCGCCGAAGTGAGTTTTACGACCGCTTGCTCCGCGACTGTGTTGACTCAAACCAAGTCATAGGGTGGTACTCTCATCGGCACAGCACGCTCGACCACTTTCCGCACATGGGAAGGCCGCTTGACCGCGGCGCACAATTTGATCAAGGAGGGCATTGACGCACTTGTAGTTTGTGGTGGTGACGGCTCTTTGACCGGCGCAGACGTCTTCCGCGCCGAATGGCCTAAACTCGTAGCGGAACTCCGCAGTCAGGACAAGATCTCCGAGGAGCAAGCGGCGAAGCATGCCCACCTGAAGATTGTCGGTCTCGTTGGTTCCATCGACAACGATATGTCCATGACGGATCTTACCATTGGAGCACCGACAGCACTCCACCGTATATGCGAGTCGATCGACAACATTAACTCTACCGCGTTCTCGCATTCGCGGGCCTTCGTTTTGGAGGTGATGGGCCGCCACTGCGGCTGGCTTGCACTCATGGCAGGAGTCAGGTAATTCACCACGCAAATTAATTTTAAGGAGGACAGCTTACCCGGTCGTCTCAGCTGTGGTGCAGATTTCATCTTCATCCCGGAAAGCCCACCAGATGCGGACAAGTGGGAGGATGAGATGTGCCAAATGATTCAAAAGGTCAATATATGCGCTTGCGCGCTACATAACGCACTCATTTGTGTCTAGCACCGTGACGTAGGGAAGCGAAAGACGATCGTCATTGTAGCCGAAGGCGCGCACGACTCCAAGCTCCAGCCCATCCACGCGGAGTTCGTCAAGAATGTTCTCTCGGAGCGTCTCGGCCTCGACACGAGGGTTACGACCCTCGGGCATACACAACGTGGAGGCAAGCCATGTGCTATGGATCGCATTTTGGTATGTTCGTCTGTAAAATATGGCACTGTCCTAGCTAAACCATTGGCCGTAGCCAACGTTGCAAGGTGTCGAGGCCGTCGAGGCGCTTCTTGAGGCGACCCCAGACACGCCTTCTTACATGATCGGCGTGAGCGAGAACAAGATAACTCGCGTCCCGTTGATGGACGCAGTCAAGATGGTAAGCAGATCCCATTGTTTGATATGTTCCATGTTGATGGCTTCTGGATGCATTTCTAGACTCGCCAAGTCGCACAAGCCATTTCCGAAAAAGACTTCCAGAAGGCGATGTCGCTTCGTGATCCCGAATTCTGCGAGAGTTTGGAAGGCTTCTACACGACCTCGGTGCTCGAGCACGAGCCGAGGTTGCCTCATCACCTCGTGCGTACTTAATTATCGAATGCACTCACCCATACTCATAACAAAATTAGCGCATGCGCGTAGCCATCATGCAGTAAGTATATGCCGTAACAACAGTTTTGGGGAGGCTAACTCTCCTGAAGCGTCGGAGCCCCGGCCGGTGGCATGAACGCCGCTACGCGCGCAGCCGTCCGCCACTGCATCCGGCAGGGCCATAAGCCATTCGCGATTCACAACGGCTTCGTCGGCTTGCTCGATGACAACGTGCACCAACTCTCATGGCTCGGGGTCGACAACTGGATGACGCGCGGCGGATCCGAGCTCGGCACGAACCGCAAGTTACCGGACATCGACCTCGGAGCGGTCGCGGCCAAGTTCCAACAGTACAACTTCCACGCATTCATTATGATCGGCGGCTTCGAGGCGTTCAGCTCGCTCCGCATCCTGGAAGAGGGCCGTAAACATTACCCCGCGTTCAACATCCCAATGGTGCACCTCCCCGCGACGATCTCGAACAACGTGCCGCTGACCGAGTTCAGTCTCGGGAGCGACACGAGCCTGAACGCGCTGGTAGATGCGTGCGATGCGATCAAGCAAAGTGCATCGGCGAGCAGAAACCGTGTATTTGTCGTCGAGACACAGGGCGGCAAGTGCGGGTACATCGCCACTATGGGTGCCCTTGCGGTGAGATTGGTAATGTTCCGGCTAGGAAAGCTCAAAGTTCATTCGCCTCGTAACAGACCGGGGCATGCATCGTCTACACACCTGAGAGCGGTATTGGCCTGGACATGCTGCGGAACGACGTCAAATACCTGAAGCGCAGGTACGCGATGGACGCCAAAGGCAAGGCCGAGGGTCGTTTGGTTCTCAGGTTTGTTTCGCGGCATTCCGCGTTCCGCATCCGCTAAAGCCTCGTGAACAGGAATGAGGTCTCCTCCGAGGTGTACACCACCGACGTGATCACGAAGATGTTCAAAGAGGAGGGCGGCAGCCTCTTCGACTCGCGCTCAGCCTCGCTCGGGCACACTCTGCAGGGCGGGATCCCCTCCCCGCTCGACCGCACGCGCGCGGTGCGGCTATCGCTCAAGTGCATGGCGTTCCTCGAGCAGCATCACCAGGAGCTGCTGAAGCAGCAGACGCGCTCGAAGCAGGCTCCCCCTGATTCAGCCGCGGTGATCACGATTCAGGGCACGGCCGTGCAGTGGGTGCCCGTGCAGGACATGGTCGAGCACGCGGACATGAAGAATCGCCGCGGGAAGCACTCGTGGTGGGAGGGCCAGCGCGAGCTCGTCGAGGCGCTCGTGGCGCGCCCGCAGATTCTTGCGAAGACGGGGGAGGCCGCGAAGAGGGAGATGGTGCTGTGATCATGCCCGAGGGGTGCATGTGTGCAGCATGAAAGCGTTTGTGACAAATCGGAAGGCATACTATCATCAACGTGTTTGTAGAATCTACCTAGAAGCAAAGGCTCGAAATAGAAACAGTGTATTGTAGCAGCAGGAGTTTATTGCCTTCGGGGATACTGTCTATAGGATGCGTATACCTTTCCGCGGCGCGGTCGACAGCGACACGTTCAGTGTTCACTTCGTGGCGGTATCCGGACATGCTCATCTAGCACGACTAATTCTAAGATAAAACGGTAAGTTAAGGCGTATAGTTCGTTTGAATGAGTACCTGCGTATGGCGGTTCATGGAAACGCTGTCAATTATACATGATAACTTCATTTCGTAACCTCAATCGTCAGCCTACTACTGAATCCGCGCTGATTGCACGAAGGCTAGTGGGCCAGCCTCACGCTCCCGGCGGCATACAATTGATATTTTCGGGGAACTTAATATCTGCTGCATTCATGCTCGGCGCAACTCTCTTTGCAGAACTCTGCAATCGGCGGCCACAAAGGAATCCGGAAAGTGCGAAAGCCACCTCGAACGACGAGGGTTGCCCATAAAGGGGCGTGAGAAACGAGGGAGCGGAGAATGAAAGGGTGTTTGGAAAGTGGCTGAAGTGTTGGTGCGGGCGCCTAGGAGCTTGGACTGTGCCACCGCGCGCGCTGTTCCGTTCAGAGACTGAGACTGTCCTCCGCGCGATCGCGAGTTGGCCACGCCCCTCTCCGCCTTTTCTTCCCGACCAACCGCCCCTCAGCCCACGTCCCGCCCATGCTCGCCAACGGCAAGCACTTCGCAGTCCCCAAGCCGGGCATTCCCCGGCCCAAGCTTCCCGTCGAACACACCAACCCCCACATCAAACAGCGTCCGTCGTCTCTCTTCCCCTGTCGCGTCGAAGCACTCATTTCTGGCACAGTCGACGCGTCCAAGCCGCCCGCCGTCAAGTTCCAGGAGATTGTGAGAGATGGACAATCTACCATCGTACGTGATTCGCGATCTTCTCTCAGGGGGCGTGGCTGACGCACCCATGTAGGTGGGCAGGATCAAGATCCCTACCGTACGTTTCTTTTCTCTTCATGCTCGCCTGTCGCCCCCAGGTCGCGTAGAAGCCTTGAAAGTGGCTATCTTAGCCAATTGGCTCCGGCTCATCGGCTACATCGCTCTATTCTCCGTCGTCGCGTTCAACTATCCACATGCACACACCTCTGGGCAGAATCTTGTCTTGTGGCATGGTGAACGCCGCTTTGGCTGTCCGAACATGCCCTTGTACCCGTACCCGCACCTGCTTCTAGTTGGCTCGTGCTCAACCTCTACTCCGTCCCGGGCTCCTCAGGCTATGGGGCTCTCTAGGCTATCGTTCCAACAACACGCCGACGCTTTCTATTGAGCTCAGCTGGGTGCAACGATCCGGTGGCGAGAGTAGAATAGACCAGATCCCCGATCCTACGCTTGTGAGACGCATGAGCTCCACTACTGCTCGTCTGAGCCACGGACGTTCCGATTAGTAGTTGGTGGAGTTAGTGGCGGAGCCACATAGCGTCGAAGGGCCGGTCGAGGTTGTGCATGGTCTACAGTGTAATCTCAGTTCAATAGCGGCGGGATATGCTCGTATTGCTCCGTGGAGATCTCAGCCGCCTCTTGTTGGCCCTGCTCTCTGAGGAACAAAACGTATGCGGTGTGGTGTCCGCTCCATCCGACTGGACGTCCCAGTAGAATTGGCCGCTCCATGTCAGAATTGAGCGATGCGCACAAGCCTCGTTTCAGCCACTTTCGTTTTTTCAGTGTACTTTTCGTCAAGTGCAATATACTGACTTGTTTTTAGCCCAATGGACATGCTTTCATTCTCCGTAGGCTCGACACAGGCGCGATCAGCCAAACTACCATGTTCCGTGCGGCATTCCCTACCGCTACCGATGAAGCCGAAAAGAACGAAACGAATTGGGTGAAGATGTCTTTCGACGCTGCTGGCGCAAATAAATCAGGCAAGGCGCGCTTTGCAGGCACCTGGGTGACCCCCGAGGTTGCACTCTATTTGGCCGACAGCTACGCCCTCGGCACTGTCGTCCCCGCGCTCGCTGGTGCAGTCCCTGATCCCAACACTACGTTCCGACGTGCGAGGAACGCTACCCAGCAACCCACACCCACCGCTTCTCCTACTGCTGACCCAGGCCCGGCACCCGCTAAACGTCGCCGTGAGGCTTCCCCTGCATCCCCCGCGCCCGCGGTGAAGGAGCCAGCAGCTGTTCCTCCTTCTCCTCCTCCGTCCCGCACGGCGACGTCTCCCACTCCTCGCCGTTCCGCCCGGCTTAAGAGCCCTGGGGCGAATGGGCCTTCTACACAACCTCTTGTCGCTCCGAAGACGCCTCGCACGCGGAAGGCTGCGCGTGAGGCTATGCCGACTCCTGCCGGTTCCGATGAGACAGCCGTGGACGAAGATGACGTCAAGGCGGCGAAGGTTGCAGAGCCTGACATGCAAGAGGACATCAGAGAGCAGAAGGAGCTCATCGCGAAGTTGAAAGCGGATCGGGAAGCAGCTAAGGCTCAGCAGAAACAACGGGCGGAGGAGGAGGCCGCTCCGAGTCCCAGCCAACGTGAGGCGGAGAAAGCATTGACTGAGGAGGAAGAGCCCAGTAGTACCAAGCGGGTGCGAGAGGAGGAGCCGAAAGTACTGCAGTTCAACTTCGGGGACAAGGACGGGGCCAGATCAGAAGAGGTTGGTGAGCGGGCGATCGCGACCAACAGCAGAGTGCGGCTCCTCTCACAGCTGCCGCCCGAGCGCAAGTCGCTCGCGTGGGGCGCGCTCGCGTTCGCTGCGGGATTGGGTGCTATGTACGTCTGCGGTTCCGATTTAGGCGTTGCGCGATTGGCTGACTGGCCGCTCCTTCCCTTTCCCCCCACGTCCGTCCTTAGTACCTTCCTGCCCAACCTCCAGGGCGTATTCTTCTGAGTCTCGACGATCGCGCGCGCATAGTGCACCGTGTCCCCGCGGCGCCGTATACGTGTATATTGTCTGTCGACTGGACGGGTGCCCGCCGGGCTGGCTTTCTTCTATCTATCCGCTGCGTTCTGCGCCCCTCCCATACGGTTGCAAAGGTACGTACATTCACCGGGCGGCCCACGTCCGCATGACAGACGCCCCCGTTGTATCATTCGCCCGATCCCGTTTCCGCTGTCCTTTCTTTGTTACCGCGATACATACACCATACAGTTCATCTCGTCTCGTCGACCGCGGCCCGCGGTTCCCTCTTGCTTTCCCATATATCGCTATATTTTCCCCCTCTCCTCAATCGGCGCTCGTCTGTCGCCTCCCTCGTCTTCAGCCTTCTTCTCTTATTATTCCTGTCGTGTGTTTTACATATGTAGTTGTCGCGCCCACGAAATGTTCTTAATGACCCCCGCCGAAGTATATGCATCACTGGATTGTAGGACGACAACGCCTTTTTTACGGGACCGACGTCGAAACAGGGTGCACACATGGTGCATGAGCGTCCACCTGACGCACCGAACATTCGAGCTGGAAGTACATCAAGCCATGGCCAGGTGCAGATAGCACAGTCTCGGTACCGAAGGTATGTTCTGGATCGCAGGTGAGAGGCACTGAACTCTTCGAATCTGCGTATCTAAAGCTCCCCTTCACGTAATCGCCACCGGGACCGCGGGTAGATTGGGTGTATGCATGGGACGAGGTGAGCTCCTGGCCAGCGTGCTCCTCCTGTCACGAGTCTATAGCTGACGATAACGAGGCTGCAGATTCAGGCGAGTAGACAGTCTCTCCGACGCCGTTGGGCTTCTCGCTTCCAGAGGCTTGCTTCGCGGCCGCCGCTCTACCGTGTACGAATCATGCCCTCGACGGTTCACGGCGGTGGACCGATGGCCCCTATACGTTCTGTGCAGGGGAATGATTGCTATGTTAAGCTCGCTAGGTCGGTTGAGCCTAGTTCGTCGTGGGCCGATGTTTATGCCACGACAGTTTTGCGACTTTCCAACGCAGCCCTGCAGCCTATCCACCAGGCGTGGGCCACTAAGCACGGACCAAGGTTGTGCCGAGCCTCCGGTCAATTGGCCAACACTACGAGCTGCGGGGGGTCGCTCGGTACCGAAGAATTCAGCCTATCGGATTGTCAGGGCGGGTGAGTTCCCGGACAAGCCTTCCAGCATAGGAGCTCTGTTGATGGCAGGCGGTCTCGTGCGGCTTCCGTACGGTATCCTTCCCAACGCGCGTAGCCCTCGGCAGTCGCACAATGGCACCGAGGTTTGAGGTCATATGATATGGCTTTGTACCCCTTGCGCACTTTACTATGCTGCGATGCCAGTGTGGAGAGGCCCAATGCCTCGGTACCGAGAGACTTCCCACCCGCAGCCTTGGTGCGCGTACGTAGTGTGGGTGCGTTCAACGATTTCAACTACGCATGCCCGATTTGCCCTGACGACACCTTCTGGCCCAGTCAGCATGCCGTATCGAAAGCCCATCCCCTTGCGATTCGAGCCTCGGTGGGACTAATGGGCGAAGTTCTTAGAGCTGTGCTAAGCCCCCTTTCCGACTGTTCAATGGCCGGCGCCCTCCACGATAGCGGTCGCTGTGGCATGCAGAGAAAAAGGCATCCCAGATTAGAGCTGCGCACCCGGCGTGCGTATCTTTGCGCGGAAGCCCTGGTGTGCAGCGCTCCGTGCGCGATGCCTCGTGCACCGCCCGTAATTGACTTGAAGCCTCTGTGGGACCTCGCGCGCCGGGGGCGGCATACTGCCCAGCGGAGCGAATGGCGCAAATGCTGGTTGCTATGCCGTCCACCCCTTCTACGCTTCGGGTCCAATGCGTGCGCGCCGGTTGCCCGCCGCCCGCAATATACTGTGAGGCATCCTTTCTGGACGATCAGCCAGAGGATGCCTGCGCGCTGCACATGCACTCGCCCGCTCCCACTAGATAGCGTGGGCGGAGGCGTGGCTGCCAATACAGTCTGCGCCCGCCTTTGCTCCTGCGTGGGGACGCCCACACCCACTGCTTAACGCGAGGCCAAGTGCGCATCGCAGCACTCCCACGGAGCCTGGTACGCTGGGTTCGCACACCCAGTGGCGGAGTTCTATTGGTGAGTGCTTCGCGCTTCCTATAGGTCGCTGGTCTGGAGACTTCGCCTGTGTGCGCACGGGTGCGCCGTGGCGAGGGCCCGCGGCCCAAAGTCGGTATATCACTCGGGTGCGACGGGTGGAGGGGCTCCCGGTAGGTTCTCCGCTCCTCCCTCCCTCTTCGCCCACCGTGCCACGCCGTGAGTTGTTGACCGGTCGGTTCGCAGTTCTGCCTCGGTTCAGTGCGCGGCCTCGCCTAGAATCGTGCGCCCGTAGGCGTCCGGCGTCCGGGTTTGTTTGACGTTCATTGTCCGCGAATATGGGGCACCATTATGACGACAACCTCGGTTAGTGGGTTCGATTCTTCCGTGTCCCGACCCCGTGAAATGCTGAAAGGCTGTTTGTGTATCCAGGTGCACTTCTCATCGGGCAGATGATATCGACATTGTTAGTACGAACCCCCCTCACGAGCCCCGCGGGGGACCTTCGTAGGTGATCGGGGATAACTTTGTGCTAACTCGGCGTGCGCTGCGCAGCCTTTACGGCATTAGTACTTTGCAGGTACGAGATCCACGTTTCTCCGGTATGCGGCTGCTGCGGTGCTGAGGGTGGTGTTGTGTAGACATATGTATACATGATCCGATTTCCACGAGATAGCCCCGAGCTCAAAATATGGGTAAGCCGTTTGTATTTGGCAAACACAATCGACGACTGATACGCCGGATGGCTCTGGTGAGGTGTTGGCTGTCTGGTGAGCTCTAACTACGAGTCTTCAATTGCGAGATACGCTCTAATGTGATTCAGGTTGCTCGACTCGGTCAACGTCGTACTTGGTACGTTTACCGATACTACGTACAAGGTGTGCTTCTGACACAATGTTATTAGTCTGCCATGGGCTTTACTACTGGGCGGTCAGTGAGGGGATCCATGCCCATCATTATGTGAGCGTCTGAGTCGCATTCCTCAGTGGGGAATGGTTGGTAGCATGCCTGGGCAAGGTTCGACTGCCAATCATGAATCTTGGGCCAAGCGGTGCGTCATCCTTACAACACTTGGTACTGCCCTAACTCACGGAAACTCAACGAATAGCTCGTTCTTCGTATGTTGATTTCTATTCAGTCCTGCCGAGATCGCTTATGAAACAGATGTATTCATGCACCAGATTTCTGCCGTGCTCAATGTATGGATATCGCAATGTTTTAGCCCAACGGATAACATGTTGATTGTGCTGGGAAGCTTACTGTCGCCGCAGTGGTCCAAAGGTTCGCCCACCTGCAATACCTTTGAAAGCTTGTACTTAGCATCATCCCCCAGCTTCTTTATTCGGCGGATTTACAGATGTAAGCCTTCGCGTATAGAGCGTATGAAACCATCGTCTGACCATGTTCTCCTTGCAGTATGCCAGACGAGATTCGCCCGATATACGGTGCCATCTGTGCTGGTACGCGTTAAGAATGCGAACTGACGTCGGTATCCGCTGACGCGACATAGACCGTCTTCGTGCTTGGACACCTCGCTCTCGGGGCTTGTAAGTTGGGCTGTTACCCCAAATTGGCGTCATATCACGTCTCACAATCTCGCCCAGGGGCCACCGTAAAAGTGATATTCTCGTTCCAAAGGTAACGCAGTTCAGTTTATAGCGACCTTGAAGCCGACTTTGGAACAGCACCTCCCTCGACTCCCTCTCGCGGATCGCCGTAAGTCTCATTTCGATTGATACCTCCGTCTTGGGCGTTCGAAGCATACCCTTAAGCTTGCCACCTAGTACACTGCCGCGCTGCCATATACGCTCCTCGCGCTCCTTTCCGACGCCATGATTGCTGGCACTCTGATACAATTATCACGAGGAAGGACACCAGAATGGGATAGGTGAGTTGCTACCGAATCTCAAGAAGCTGAATGCCGTGAGATCACGTTGGATTGTAGCCCGAGGATGCAGACCATGACGATGCAGTTTGTTACATTCGCCATTAACCGCTGCGTTTTGGTCACGTAAGCTTAGTTTGCGCCTCCACATGTTCATTGTGCCAAATCTCGCTAACTTCGTTTCAGAGTCGCTGCTTTCATTAGATTGGTCGCGGTAGGACCTATGTTTCTTAGCGCCACCATATCTCGGCTTACCGATGATCTGTAGTTTACCATTCTGCCCTGGACGGCCTGGTTCATTACCGTGGATTTCATCATGGGAAAATGTGACCAGTCTCTCCTTGAACAGTTCTCAGCCTCGTGCTTACTCGTTCGCCTCAGTATACGCCAACTCCTTCATGGCGTGCTTGAACGCAAGATCGTTCTTCCCAACTCCAGAAGTATCGCGGGGCGACTCTGCCATCTTTTCCTCCGTGCCGGACATTTCTGTTCGCTCAAACGGCTCAGTCCTACCACACTCTTACTCACCGATGCCTCCCCGCAGGCCTGCCTCGGTAAGAATGTGTTGTCTCAAATACGCCCTTTCTACGTACTCACGCGATACGATACAGAGAGCGGTGAGTTTGCCGGATATGGTCTTTTGCAAGAATAAATACAAGGGCAGCATCCCGGGGCCCTCTGCTGGGCCCGAACGGGACATATGTCCATGTTTGCTAGACACGAGATGATGTTTACGACCCCATGTATCTTTTCCCTATCCTTATTGCTCATTCACGACCCTACCGCCAGCAACGAGCATTGTAGCGAGATTGATATCGAACTCTCGGAAGGTATACGACGGTACCCTCAGGCTTCTTAGTCGACTCCGACGCGCAAGACTGGGGTCTTCGAGGCACTGACTCCTGTCATCGATGCGCTAACCTAACGCAAAGTCTAACGGCGTTCTCGATGCCCATGGCAAAGCTCAATTCAGATTCAGCGGCACACAAACCCGATTCACCTAAAGTGTGGCATCTCGAGAGCCGTATAAGTATACATGCCCAACAAGCATTCGCATTCGTTCTCATGTTACCCCCGCTTCTGGTGGGCATGCCTGTCAGCTGACCGCAGGGGTGCGGACGCGAGTGCTACGTAACAAGGACAGAGCTGTCGGGGGGCATTGCCTTTTCCGTGTCTTCGTCGTTCACGGGCACCATCAGCGGACTCCGCGGAGGGGTCATAGCGAGGAACATCGCATTGGACCCGCGCGTGAGGAGATTGATGCGTGCGACCCTCCCCGGCAGCGTGGACGGGTCGAGGAGGGCGTTCAGTCCCGCGAAGTCCTCATGACCCGGCAGGGTGGCCAAACTGTCTCTGGAAGTTAGCATATACCCGCGATGGTGTGCCCCACGGTGACTCACATGTTCTCGAGAGCGGGAAGAAGGAGGAAACCATCCCGGAAGGCGTCGTAGCCGGAAAGGTCATCGAGAGTTGATCTGGCATCGTCAAGTTCAAGTGCACAAAGGAATAGTGAGTCGAATCCATCCAGACGGGCAATCTCGGCTTTGAAGACAGTCGCTAGCCTCGCGTTATCGTTATGTATCGACATCGAGGGCGAAAGCCACACGGGAAGCCGCGCGCAGCTCCATAATGGACGTGTGGTGGTGAACTGCCAGCCGGTAATGGCGACCTATTGAGAACAGTGATTAAAGATTGCATCCGCTGTAAAGGCGATGGAGCCCCGCACAATATCTGCCGGATTCTCTCGTGAAACGAAGACGTCCTTCAGCCCGATATCGTGGATGTCCAGCGAGAACGGCGACATTGCCGGATCGTCGCCGTCGAGGCCATGACATCGATTCGTCAGGTCACACAATAGTCCGGCTATTCGCTCCACTATCAGCCGGGAGTCCTCCAAATCGCGCTGATAGGACGGAGGGGCATCTTGTGCGAACAGCATCCGACAAGCATCGAGCTCGCGTTGTGCGCAAGCCAGGTAATACGCCCGAGCCGTGGTGAATGGGCCACGATTCAACCCGAAGCGAGACCGGCCCTCCACAAGGAATGGTTTTGATGAGATGGGCCCAACTTCCCCGGCGTCGTTAATCAAGCTTCCGATTTTGTTGAAGCGATGACCGAAAAGCTCCAAGATCCAACGTGCGAGGTCGGCAACGATTCTATCTTGTTGATGAGCGGCTAGTTTCGGGAAAATGGTGTCCAAGGTTATTCCTGCGGGCTTGTCAGGGGTTAGGTTCAGTTTCCGTCGTTGTCCCCAGAAATTTTGCTTACCTTTTCATAGACAACGAAACAAGCACTTGTGGAGTCGTTGTGCTCAGCACCATCTCCAAACGCTAGGACCTTCATTACTGGAAGAGAAGTGTGCCGAGACAGATATTGTATAGTCGCTAGCTTTTGTATTTTTATGTCATTGACAGCATCGTGGCTAAGGAAGACACAACCGACATACCTCGGAGATGACAACAGAGGAGGTACTATGGAAACAAGGCATACGGAGGGTCACTTCGAGACCACCCGCGAGTGTAAGGTCATAAGTCTATTAGATTATTAGCTTTTACGATAAGACGTATGGTGGCTTCTCCGCAATTAGCTCACAAGGGTGAATTCATCTTCGAAGATACACAGGGTAAGCAACGCAGTAGAGATATACTCCGAGATCTTACCTTTGGTAACGAGCCTCACATCCCCGATTCCGGAATCCAGCTCCTCCTCGATGACCCGTCGTATCTCCGTAGTCAGCATCGAGGTAACTTATAGAGGTTGGTGGCGAGGATAGCAGAGACGTGTAGGATTCAACTACTAGCTACGAAGGTGCGATATCATGGAGAGCCCACTGCCCGTGGCACACGTGTAAATCGTGGGGTATGCTTTCGCAGTGCCTCTCGGCCGCTCGGAGCGGCGAAACCCAATACAAGGCCCGAGATGAAGTCATGCCGCTTGCACGCCTCTCCAAGCAGCGAGGCTAAACTCTATGCCACATGTGGGCTATACGCTCGAGATTACTCGTAGATGCGTACGCTGCCGCATACATCCAGCTGCATGTATGCGTGCTGTTGATCGAGCAACCGCATCCTAGCCCGAGCAGGGTATCGCCAGAGATGAAATTGCATCAATACAGAGCTTCCAAGGGCTCAAGGAAACTATTTACCTTGTTCATAGCCAACATCATATTGTTATCCTTGTCCGACTGATAAGAAAGAAGGCAGACGGCCCAGGAACGCGAGAATGTTGCACGCAGTGATGGTGGTCGAAAACAACGCCTGGATAGAGCTGGCAGTGGATAGCCGTATGGCCGCGGCCGATTTCGTCAGAATTGATCGAAGACATACGTACTTCGATCGTTCACAGATCCGTTCAAGATCCCCCTTCTTGGATCCATACCACCACCATGTTTGTCTCGTCCGAGTCGCAATGGCACACTGTGTAAGGCATCCTACGTACGGAAAATCTACATAATACTTAGAAGCCGTCTACATAAGCACGATGCGCATCCCGTTTGCATCTGAAAAGCACGCGAGCATCGCCAAGCAGGTCATCGACGTCGACCGCGAGCTGCAGCCCGAAGTGGTGAAGCGCACGCTGACCGTGGAAGAAAACATTCTCGTGGCGTAGGTTGCATGTTCTTTCCACCCCGAAAAAGCACACACTAACGAGGGCGTCTTTAGGACATTTACGACATTGACCGTGCGGCTAGCCCGCCTAACATCGAACGCGTTCCTCGAGAACGTCGACCTCGTCGTGCGCACGATCGGAGAGTTTGGGGAGGACGCGGAGCGCGGGCCCCCGTCCGGGTCAAGATAGCGAAGAGTCCACTGGTGTTACATGCGAGCTACACAACACATTTGTATTCTGCACATCGTCTCCTATTACTCCATGCGACGGGCGGCTCACGCCTTGGCGTCCTGGCCCTCGGCCTTCGCCTTCTTCTTGTCCTTCTTGCTCTCTCGCAAAGGCTTCGTGAGGAGCTCCTTGAGCTCCGCGTCATCAAGCTGCTTATCAGACTTGACGAGCTCGGGCTTGTACCACACCGGCGGATGCGTGATCAAGGCCGGACCGCCGGGGAGGAGTGCGATCGTGAAATGGAATGCGGCTACGAGAGTGCTCGCAGGCGTGAAGCTGCGGAGTGCATCGTCAGCCTCATTCCACCCCATTCCAACTGAAAAAAGAGCCACTTACATAACTTCATAAGGCTTGACGAGGTTGTGCTGAACGGCCTCTTGGAGACCGAGCCGAGCGCGCTTCTCGTCCTCGAGCCAGCGGATGTTGAAGGGGAACGCGCCCGCCTTCTTTTGTACCTCGGAGAACACGGCACGCGACGTCTTCATCTTGAGCTGGTACGTCACCGTCGATTCCTTCTGGTAGATAGAGGTTCTTGATTCTTCGAGGCGGGCCTTTAAGGGAACTCGTGAGTTTTTCTACGGCATAGTTATAGGAGAAGGCGTACCTTGCCGTCCTCGCCCGACGTGACGAGAATATCGATGCCCCAAACCTCACCCTCCGCAAACGTGACAGTCTCGAACTCCTTCTTCTGTGCTTCACTCTGCAAGGACGTCAGCCCCCCCGCGCGCCTCGATATTTGCACCACCTACGGGGTTGAGGATGATGCGCTTCTTTCCATCGATCACATTCTGCGACTGTTCGCACGATAGCATACCTGTCCGACACCCCATGTACATGAGCACTCCCCGACCACAAAGAAACCACACGCTCGCTCACCCTCCACAGGCTTGCAGTCAAACGCCGCGGCGACCTTCGCGACCGCGTCCGTGACCTGCCAGTTCTTGTTCCCAACCTTCACCAGGCGCTGGGCGACCTCGGCCGCGGTCCACGCCGCCTGGAGCACGTCCGCCTTGCGGCCCGTGACGGGTGCGGTGGGGCCAGCGCCAACGACGACCGTCTCGGCCGCGACGGCGGCGAAGCCGTCGATGTGCGCACCGAGGTGCAGCTTCACGACGTCGCCCGCGGCGAGCGTCTGTCCTGCGGACGGATCGGACGAGAGCGGCGAAAAGTGCGCGACGGTGTTGTTCACGGACACGCTCGTCGGGAACGCGACGCCTGCGCATTGGGGTTGACGTAGGTCGATGAGTCGGGAGCGGAGGCGAACGGCAAGGCAGCAAGAATAAAAATGAAGTTTCAAGGCGTCAGTGCCC
This sequence comes from Trametes meyenii, assembly GCA_022606255.1. Lineage (NCBI taxonomy): Eukaryota > Fungi > Basidiomycota > Agaricomycetes > Polyporales > Polyporaceae > Trametes > Trametes meyenii. The sequence continues at coordinate 1,414,992 of JABYQG010000003.1, read as the reverse complement.
CAGGTAAAAGAACGCTCGGAGTAAAACGCGCGACGCACCCTTGCTGACCTTGACGCCTTTGACGGACTTGTTATACACCGCGCCGGTGCCCTGCTCGATGAGCTTGTCGCCCTCGACGCACAGGTCGAAGATCTTCGCGCCGTCGACGGTGAGCGCGACGAGCTTCTTCAGTACATTGTTCACGATATCCGCTGCGGTCTGCACAACGCGGAGGCGCACGGTGAACCGCCGGGTATGAACGACATGGAGTAGGTGCGCGTGGGCCGCCTGTCAGTCGATCCCGCCTCGAGCTCGCGAACGAAAAATCTAAGCGGCGCGCGTGTGCGGCACTGTGCGCCGCTGCCGCGTCCGCGGACGCACCTTATACTTGGTGAAGTCGACTGCCGCAGTGGACTCCTTCGTCTCCTCGGGCTTCGTCGCCGTGGGCTCCTGCTTCGTGGGCTCAGACATGTTCCGTTATGAGGTAGAAAAAATGCTAGAGAGGCGTGGGGGAGGGAGGAGGGTGTGGAGGAGGGGACGGGCTGCAGGGGAGGCGCAGAGGCAGATCAATCTTAATCTGCGTTCGTCCCAAATCGGGAAGTATCTCGGGTTCGAGCACGCGACAACGCCGCTGGCCTGGGCAGAACTGGGCGTGAAGGCGAGCGTGGTGGCGACTGAGGGGCATTGTAATGGTAAGTAGAAAATGTGAAAAATGTGCCGGGGTTTGGAGACAAAGGCTTCTGAGAAATTTGGACGATATTCGACGGAGATAGAGCATGTGCAGTGTGGCGAACCCTGAACGACGTGAGCACAGACGGTATCATCAGTGCTTGTAAGCACCACCACAACGTCATCAATACAGTTGGAAGCAGGGATGTTGAGTAAAGAGGTGCCGATAACCCGTAGACAAAACGTGTCTACATCAGAGACTTGACTTGCCCGCGAAAACGTCTGGTGCTTATATAAGTAAATTAAGGAAATTTAGGGGGGTGGACCCAGGTCACAAAGCAAGCACAGGGGGAGGGGTACCTGACACGAGCAACCAGCGAAGGAGGGCAAGGGTCGGGGGGGAGCGGAAGTTGTTTCGGCATACATTCGTCGAAGCAACTCGACCCGACAGAATGCGCTCCCCACGCGAATGAGTTTACCGCGAGACCATTGAACGTCTCGCCTTGTGCATATATTTAGACCGTTGGGTTTTAAGTTGCATACCCAGGGCAGGAAAACCCGGTCGAAGCACAGTGCTCATTAGCTGTGGACGACGCGTTGATGCATTGAAGAGGAGGGTACAAATCTATTCCTCCGCCTCGGAGTCCTGCTCTACTCTTGCCTACAAAGGTCGTCAGCATATGTCACTAATGCTATCCATCCTGACGTAGGCTTCACCTTGTTCCCGTCGAGACCGCCAAGCTCGCTCACCAGGCCATCGAAAGGATACTCCCGACGCACAGCAGGGATCTCCGGGTGCGCATAGTTGCAGAAAACACCCAGTGACACGAAGCCGAGGACTGCGACAGAGAACCACCGGATTGCAGTTTGAGGTGGCACGACGGGGACGTCGGGACCCCACATGGACAAGACCTCTTCTTGCTCATGAAGCTATGGTGGTGTTAGAATGACGCTTTCCAGCATACGAGAGGATACACGTACGGGTTCGCCGTAGTTCCTCCTGAACTGCAAGTCCTCCCACCCGCGGGCGGGGCGGGTCTGCTTCGATACGAAGGGCAGGCGGGGGTAGTCGGCAAGTTGCGGGTCGCCGTCCTCCGGGAGGGTGGAGGTCAGAGGTGCCGGCGACGTCGGGGCGGTAGTGGTTGGCGTGGCGTAGGACCGGACGCGGGGGGCAGCTGCCCTCGCTCGGAGGGCAGCGCGACGGGCGACGGTGAGCGATGTGTTCATAGCGTGCAGGGGACGAAGCGCCGGCGCTGGCGAGTGGGAGTGAGCCCGTTGATCACCGAGGATAAGTCCCTTATCCAAGTGGTTATTTGCGGTTATTATGGGGGTTACTGGCAAAAATAATGGGTGCCTACCCCAAGGGACGCGGAATGATCGAACTGAGCGGGGATTGGAGAGGTCGAGTTGTGTGTCTTCGTGGACCGCCAACCTAGAAGCTCATCAGGCAAATCCCCCGTCCCTGAGGTTCATGTACCCCGCCTCAGCCCGCCCCCGACTTTCTCTCCGTTCTACTCCTTCTTGTCGTCTCTCGCGTTTCCCAGATTGAAGCCACCACGTCCACGAACAGACCCCTAAACACATGATGACCGTCACGACCCCGAAGCCGAACGGCGTAACGCGCGATGTACAACAGGAGCTCCTGAAGCAGCACACCGAGAAACGGCGCAGGAACGGCGGCGCAAGCCCCGTCCAGTTCGAAAAGTCCCTCACTGTTGGGTGAGTGCAGCCGTATCGAAGGGAACGCCCCTGTGGGATACTGAGAATCTGCTTCGGATGCTGTCTGCGGATCCTCGGTCGACCTCAAGTGACGACTGGAACTGCGTATTCCTAAACCACATATCCAGCGGCGTCACCATGCATCCCTACGAGCATCCGCTCAACAACGTGCTCGATTTGGGATGCGGAACGGGGCTCTGGGCGATCGAAGTCGCGAAGACCTGGCCGGTCAGTCTCACTTCTCTCCATCTCACTCGTGTTTTCGCTACCACCGTACGAGGGCGGCGCGTTCGTGGAACCACTATACCAGATTCACTCCGACCACTTGAAAGCATCTTCTTCGGCCTCTGCCTTAACTCTACCCACGCACTTCTAATTATGGCGGTGCGTGGGTAGAGTAGGCCCACTACGGTCTCGTGCCCCCGCCATGTCTCTCTTCCACCACCCCACCTTGTGAGGTGAGTTGAGCGCGGCCACCGTAGTCCGCCTCAGCATTTGCTGAGTACTCACTGCTGTGGGGATAACGAAATGTGACCGCTTGTAGTAGCAGAAGCGGGTGCGCAGAGGCAACCCTAGGCGGTTGATCCCCTTCTTGCTGTAACGACGTCCTCCTGCTTCTGCTCTCACGAGCGTTGCGTTGCTGGGATACATGGATACAAGCATTGGGGTCCTTTATGTTCAAACTCATCGGGCGAACCTCAGAGTCGACGTAAAAGTCCCGCAGAGCGTGCAAGGCTCTCTCGTATAAAGTGTTGCTGCTCGTTGTGAGATTAATGGCGTTCGGAGCGGGGGCGAAAGGGAAATGGCACCACGCCGATCCAATTACTTGATTGTCTGTTCTTGCTAAAGTATCTGCCTCATGCGCTCTCATTCGATTCCTATCCGTCAGTCCAAACCTTTGTTACTCATCCGCGCCCCATCAAACAGCATTGCAACATTGTCGGGTTTGATATTCTCCCCATACAGCCAGACTTGACACTAGTGAAACTCGGCATTGAATATAGAGAGCTCTCTGAGAGAGTAAAATGGGTTCACGGCGATTTGTGAGTCATTATCGTTATAAACGAGTTTGGATTACCGTTAACCTTGACGCGTAGTTTGGACCCTCTCCCATTTGAAACAGGTCGTTTTGACTTGGTAAGAATATGCTGCATTGGCCTGAATGTACCAGAAGACCGCTGGCAAGATTTACTAGAGGTGAGTACTGTGCTTGGCCTAGGTGTCGATGCTGACGAACCGTGCCAGGAATGCGCACGCGTTCTTCGACCGGGCGGGAGTATAGAGGTCATAGAAGAAGATCTTCTATTTCCCGCTGGCCGTACCCGCAAGCCCGATGGAGAAAGGACCTCTAAATCACAAAGCATGCTCCGCGCCTCGGGCGAGCGAATACGCAGCGATTCCACCGCGAGCAGACTCACTACACGCTCGACGCATACAACCACAACCTCCTCAAGCTACCTATATACGACAGAGCACTCGTCGCAGAGCAATAGCCTCGACTCGATGCTCTCTTCTTCCTCGCACTCGAACGCCGGCTCGCAAGACGCGCTCTTCGCCCAAGACCACCCGCGTCTAAAAGAGGCTTGGGAGGAAATGCTGAGCCAGCGCTTCCTCACTCACAAGCTACTCAACGTCCTCCCCTTCTACCTCTCCTCGTTCTTTTCAAACGTGCACGTCCACCCCACCATGCACGTCGCCCTTCCGCCGCCATCGGCACAGCGAGGCACGCGGCGTGTGATCGAACACGCGCTGCAGCCCGGCGCTCAGAGCGAGAACGTTGCGCACTGGGTTGAGGACATGCGCTCACACGCGGTGCGCCTCTCGACATCCGACGGGCTACAGAAGGGCCACTCGGCGGCGCTCCGCGCGAGCAAGCCCTCGAACGCGACGGTCACGCTCTGGAGCGCGCTACATCTCGCGCGCCAGGTGCACCTCGTGTCCGCGTGCAAGGAAGCGATCTGGGAGGCGTACTGCGCGCTCACCGGCGCCGCGCGCGAGGCGTTCCTCCACCCGGATGACGCCGCCAGGGGGCCCCCGCGAGAAGACCTGCGCGAGGAGTTTGAGCGCGAGTGGGCTGCGTGGGAGAAGTGAGTTTCTCTTTTTGTGTCGCTCCTTGGTGGCGAGCGGGGGCTGACAGCGCGTATGCGACAGCGACATGAAAGACCGGATCGGCATGCGCGAACACGTACAAGAGGCGATCGCGTGGCGGGACCCGGACCTGATCAGCTTCCGTGGCAGCAGCTCGCTACGCGCGTCCTCGGAGCGCCCCCACATTGTCGACCCGCAGATGCAAAACCCGGAGTGGGACGTGTCGGAGAAGGCGTCGCTCTGCCGGTCCATGCGCGGCTTCATTGCTTGGAAGCCGGCCGCCTAACGCTTGATTGCCCTTCCCACCACGCCGCGCCACGCTGTTCATGATTGCGGGGACGAGTTTTATGTCCATTTGACGATGCGCAACGTACTGTACCATGTGTTATATCTAGAGTTGTACTTACGAACTTTGTGCTTCATTTCTGTATTTGCATCGGTGTTTTACGATATCAGTGGTTTCTTGTTTTTATCGCTATCTCAGTCTGAAATCGTTTCCCGTTATTCAATCCGAGATGATCGTCGTTCTGGACGCTATAGGAATGCGGATACGCTCCCGGGAATTACATCTAGTATTACTAAAGCTACGCAAAAGGACGCAATGATAAGTTACTGGATCGGTCGCTAGAAATGTACTTATAGCTAGTGTCACGGCGCTTGTCGCAGGCGTGAAACGCATATTTTTTGCAGCGCGCGCCCGTCTGGCAGCCTCCGACTTCAAACGTCGATAGCTCGCCTGTATTCCATTCTTTTGCCTCGATTCTTGTAGTTTTGAACTCTACTCCTCAGCGCGCAGGGCACGGTACCGATTTTGTGCCAATTCGACAACTTTTATCTCACCCCTCCCCGAGACTTCCCTTCCCGCGGAGAATGGGCATAGCTCGCGAAGATGTCAATATTTTTTCAGGGCATCTGACATACTACGCTCTAAATAGATGGTGTGAGGGCACGGCGAACGTCCCGGACGAATGTAAATAGTTTTGATGATATTCTACGTCTGCTTGGTGGTACAGTGTAGTCGTGTCTTTCAGTGATTCATGTATGAGTATCTACTTCATTGATATTCTCTATTCACTTGGTCTATTTCAACATTCTGAGCTCTCCAATAGAATATCTAGGTAGGCTGAAGGCCTATATATTGTAGTATCATAGCCACGTCACGGTCATCACTCGGATGTGCAATGGTGAAGTGGCAATTCTCCGATGGCGGCATGACACTCGAACTCTCCCAAATGCCAAGTACATGCCATAAATAGTGAATCATGCCTATTCTACCGAGAGCGGGTGGTCCTTTTCACCCGATGAGGCCGTTAACATGCACCCAAGCCCAAGAACCACCTCGCTCTTACCAAGCCTTGGATAGGCTCAGCTGCCCCGTAAACCCCATAATTGTATCCATACCCTCCGCACGTCCCGTTAGTACATACATCACCTTATTTGTACGGAAAATCTGGAGCGCCGTGGCCGCTGCACTCATTCTCTCCCGGAAGGGGGGTCTCGGGGAGGTATGAGGCCAAAGTCATCATATCGGCGTGAAAATGGTACCGTGCCCTGCGCGCTGACGAGTAGAGTCCGAAAATGAAAGAATCAAGGCAAAATAGTGGGATACGGGCGAGCTATTGACGTTCAAAGTCGGAGGTCGCCAGACGGGCGCGCGCTGCAAAAAATATGCGTTTCGCGCCTGCGACAAGCGCCGTGACACTAGCAATAGTTGTCAATGAGCATCCACGTTCTCCGTGTTCTCTAGCTCCGTCGTGGGGTTGTTCGCGATCTTTCGTATAGGCCGTGGCTTCGGTCGAGGACGCAGTCCTAATTCCTCCCGACTGATGCTCGGTACGGTGTCCACAGAAGACGTGCCATCTATGGCCACAGTGTCTGAGTCTTCCTCACTCTCCGAGGGTGACTTCGTGCGTTTCTTCGATGTCCGCTTACCACCTCTTCCGCGACCACGACCACGACCGCGCCCCGTCCCCCGGGCCCGCCCACCACGCGAGGACGTCGATAGCGCGGTACCGTCGTCCTCGCGAGCCTTCCCCTTCGAGGTCTTCCGCTTCTTCGCTGGGCGCTCCGCTGCCTTCTCGTTTTCCTCGTAGTCGCTCCCTCCATCATCATCGAAAGGCGCAGGTGTGGCGGAGCCACGCAGCTTAGCCTGTTGCTTGCGGAAGTCCTGAACAACCTGCTGTAACCGTTTGCTAGTGTATGCCTGGCGCTTGCGCGGGGCGGCGTTCCCGCCGGCAGGAAGGTCGAAGAATCCGACCAGGTTTCCCTGCATAGTCGAGGTTGCGTTCTAGCCTGGCATCAGTGGATTGTTCGACAACGGGCGTGCCAAAGCCTCACCTGGGTGCGTTTGTTCATCTTGCGGATGATCGGGAGTAGTAGGTCGTCCACCTTGGCCTGATCCCATCCAAGTTCCGAGTCGAAGAAACTAACCTAGATGAGATAGTGTAAATATTGCTGTGTAGTGTACTTACTTTCTAAGCGCATCGAGGTCGGGCATGCCCCACTTGAATGGCTCTGTGGAGCCATCTACGGTCGGGTGGTAGTACGCGTCCCTCTAGCGTGGTATCCTCGTTAACACCAATGAGCCCTAGGATGCTGGCCAAACTTACGACGGCAGGATTCGGCCATTCTGCGGCTAAGTATAATTCCTTGAATTTCTTTTTCTATAGGAAGCCCGCTGGTTGTCAGCGCCCTAGATTTACGGAGGTCCCTAGAACACACTCACGAAACGTCTACGGAATCGGGTAGCAGACTCTTCTGGCTTGTCGCGTCCGCTCTGCACCTTCTGCCACCACGCTCGGAACTTGTGTAGCCCGTCTTGCCCGGGAAACTCGCTGAGAAGCTCCATCGCAACGACGGGTCCCACACCCGGCAAACCCTCCGTATAATCGCTTCCAAGAAGATATGCGAGGCGCACAAGCTTGTCACGATCCAGCCCGAGCTCGCGTTCAAGGTCCGAAAGTAAGAAACATTCTACGGTCTTGGACTGGTTGAACATGTTCCTGAGTACACGCGCACCGCCGAAGAGAAAAACATCTGAATCGTCGGTGATGATACCATCGACGAGCCCAAGTGAGAGCAATGCCGCGCATTGCGCCTCAGCTTCCATGGGGGCGGTGATGTACGGAATTCCAAAAAGGCGGAGCATGATCTATGATGAATCTCCCTAGTCAGTCTTGGGCCTTTTAACCGCAAGAACAGCACCAACCATAATCTGTGAAATCATCTGCTGGGTGATATCCTCCGAGTCACGCATCGCATTCTTCTTCTGTTTGTTCAGCTCCCGGATCTCGTCGTCGATTTCTCGCCGTACGGCATCAATGTCCTTGCCCTTCACTTGCGAGATGAAACGCGCAAACTCGCCCTCCTCTGCGTGAGGGTCGATCTCTTGGGCGGCATCCCAGTCTTCTTTGGCACCTTCAGCACCCTCGGCGCGGCGGGCCGCCTCAGCGGAGGGGTCCGCAGATGGGCTGGGAGACCGAGACCATCTGTCTTCATCGTCTTCCGTTTCAGAGTTAGAAGACTCGTTTGCCTTCTTGTCGCCAGCGGTGCGCGAGACGGGCTGAGGGGGTCGCTTCTCATTGTCCCGCTTTTCTGGAAGATATTCTTGTGAAACAGAGTTAGATGTGGAGGGTGCCGGCTGAGTGTTGGCACTAGTGCTGCCTGCCCCTGGATGCGGCGGCGACGAATGTGTAGAACCTGCCGACACTTCTTCGGGAGGGGTTGAAGACATGGGTTCGGACGTAGAGGCTCTACCGGTACTGCTTGGTTTGACTAAATCAACTCCAACCGACAATGTTCGCGCTGGAGTGGCAAGTACTTCCTCCATCTCATCATCCGATTCTGGGCCGATCATAATTGGCACAGGCTGGGTTGGGCGAACCATGGGTACGAGTTCGGATGTCCCAGGCGGAGCGAGCGATGAATCGGTGGCCGAGGGGGTCATTTCCATGTGAGGCGTAGGACCTACATGTGACACAGTACCCACGTCTACGGAGACTTCCTCCATCTCATCCTCCGAGTCTACCACGGTTAGAGATGACTCCTTGGTTGGATCGGGAGTTGTCTGTTCGGGTAAGAGCAGAGTGGGAACGCCAAAAATCGACGAGCTCGTGGCTGACGTTGGACCCTTAGTCCTCGACGCTGGAGGCCGTCGCGGTGCGGCGCCGCCGATAGACAAGGCCGTCTCTAATCGTGTTGGAGACGTGTACAAGTCCTCATCGTCTGACGAGTCGTTGACGGAATGGAATTGCTGTGCCCTTCGCCGGTCGATAGAGGTTGGCGGACGGGGCGTGGCGAAGGCTCCTGACCCAGACGATTCACCGACCTTCTCGATGGATGTTGTAGTCGAGCCGGCTCGTCTGGACTCCTCAATAGCACGGCGAAGACTCGTCTGTTCCTCAAGCTCAAGAGATTCTTGGATAGCAAACGAGAGCTCCGGGTCATCAACATCATCTGTGTCATCGCCTAATTGAGGTAGCTCATCCTCTTCAGGCTCAAACAACGGACGTGCATTTCGCTTTCTCATAACCTTGGTCGTCAGAGGTGTTAGCCCCTTGGAGGTGTGCCGGTTGGCCAACGCCGTAAGAGCCTGGCCTCGACGAAATTCCCGCAGGTCTGGATCATAAGGCGCTTCAGGAGGTGCTGAGCTAGGTACAACAGAGTTATGAACGAACCGCCACCTGGTGTGACAAATGGGGTACATACATTTGTACTTCTTCCATGTCGTCATCCTCGTCGCTGTCCTCAACGGGAGCCGGCGTTGGGTCGATTTCAATGGGCTTCGATGCTGTACCCTCATCCCTCATGCCGAGGACCCAGCCGCCGAACTCGCCCTCGTTCTTGACCAGAACGTACTGCTTGTTACGCTCGCTCGCGATTCGAACTGGAATAGTTTTGTGCGCTTTGCCGATGCTATCAGTAGTGTCTAGTAGTTGTTGTGTTAACGCGTTGCGCTGCTTCAAATTCTTGATCTGTTCTTTAGAGAAGTCAAGGGGTGTCTTCGCCTTGCGGAGCATGGTCTGCAAGCGCTTGTAGGATGTCTGTCTGGACTTCAAACGCAGGTCGCCGATGATTTCATACTGAACCTCCGTGGGTAATTCGCGAAAGGCAGGCGAAGTCACATCGAAATCCTCTGGCCGCATCTCCTCGATAAAGGCTCGGAGCTCCTCTTCGGTCGCTAACCTCGGGTCCGGAGCAACGGAAGCGGTAGCCTTTGCTACCACTTCATCCAAATTGACGTCAGGCAGTCTGTATGGGTCTTGCCAACGCGATTTCTTTTTAGACGATGGAGGGGTAGCTTCGGTATCTTGAGTAGGAGACTTCTTGGCGGCGGGTGTCCGTGCCGTTGGGCCTGTCAAATCTTCGAGATAGACAGTGCTCTCGTTGATTCGGGCTGGCCCTGTAGGTGCTTTGCCTTTTCCCTTGCGGTCAGGCCTATAGAAGCCGTCCGCGGTCAGTACACGTGCGTTAGATAAACCAAGGTATCTGACGTCTTTCCAGAAGCATGCTCCAGAGCCTCCCGGCGTATTTGAGCAGCTAACAGCTTTTTAGCTATCTTCGCATGGTTGGCTGCGGCGCCGCTTTTCTTGCTCTTGCGCTCTGCCTGATGCCTGCAATATAGCTCCGACTACATCCTGTAAACGATTATATCGCTCACAATGGTCGACATCTTCAAGGCAGGCGCGCCGCCATCGAAGACGAATACAGGCTTGATGCCATAGAACAGCAGTTTGGTGATTCGCCGTAGGAAGCCCAGGACATGGGCGTTGACCAGACCGCGACCTTCCTTATCCCGCATCGTTGCTTGGAACTGGTACATCCAAATACTTGAGTCGATTGCCATTGCCTTTCCCTCCATGGTCTCCAGCCTATACCCTGGAATGAACTCGAGGCTCCGCCGATAAAAGTTTCAGGGCACGCACAAGACCGGCCGACCAACCGGCTCCAGAAGCTGCCAGAGACTTTTCACACCCATCCTGCAGCAGGCTCACTGAATTTGTGTGCCAGTAAAAGCACACCGTAAAAGCACCGAGGCAAGCCCATATGAGAGTAAGCAACAGAGGGTCGTCGGTCTGACAATGGCCACCTTGTTCCTCCCGCAATTTAGGTGCCCGCTCCGGACGCGTCGCGCGTAATGAGTCACGCTTTCGGTAAATAAGCTAAATTTGGATAAGCAAACTTATATTAATTAAATAAGCACCCTTCTCACGACCTCGTATAACGCCGAACAGTGCTTGAACCCGGACCACTCGCCACACGCAAAGGAGTAGCAACACGCACTAGCTCCATCCTCGACATGCCTGACAGAGAGGTGAGTATCCGCATATATATGCCTCTCCCACTAGACTAAAGTACTCCGTTACGCCCTTCTTGACAGGACGACCTTGCCGCGGCCATCTTTGGTCACTCCGACTCTGACCTATCCTCGGACGAGGATGGTGTGTCCAAAGGCCTGGAACCTTCTGGCGTATCGCTAACCAACGTTTTTGTAGACTTGGATGTCAACCAGCGGCGTCATTCGCCCCCGGCAGAGTCGTCGGGGGACTCTGGAGACGAGTATGTGCAGGAGAAGAAACGCCCCGTGAAGCCCAAGCGGCGGACGAAGAGTAGGAGGAGTGGGGAAGAGGAAGAGGGCAGGTCACAGCGAAAGCGAAAACGTCCGTCGAAACGCGCACCCCCAGAGGAAATCGACCTGTCCCAGTACCCCCCAGAAGTCGGTGCGTTGTGTTAATGTGTGGGCGGATGACGTCGTGTGTACTCAAGTCGCAACAGCGAAAAAGATGGCGCTTGACATGAGGTTTGACGCTATCCTGAAGTCGAAGAAGGGTAACCGGCAGAAGCGCAAGCGCAAGGATGATGACGACGTGCTGGACAAGTATGCGGACGAGGAGGTGTCGCGGCTCAGGGAAGCCATGTTGGCTGCTGCTGCCGACGACGAACAGGCCAACAAGGAGAAACTGCCGGCAACATCGAAGCTGCGGCTGCTCCCTCAGGTCATGGAGGTTCTCCGCAAGTGCGCATTTCATCCCTCCTCTCCTGGTTCCCATGCTGACAGTCCGTTCTAGGACCTCTCTGGCCCAGTCTATCATCGACAACAACCTCTTGGAAGGCGTGCGCAGGTGGCTAGAGCCACTTCCCGACCACTCTCTGCCCGCGCTCGACATTCAGAAGGAATTCTTCCCGATTCTCAAGAAGATGGACTTCATCGACACCAATGTTCTCAAAGAGTCCAAGCTCGGCCGGATCATCCTCTTCTATACCAAGTGCAAGCGCGTTACGCCCGACATCCAGCGCGCCGCGAATGACCTTGTCTCGATGTGGTCTCGGCCGATCATCAAGCGGTCTGCGTCGTACCGCGACCGCATTATCCCCCTGGCACCTGGCGACGGAGAGGGCAGCACATCCCGCGGCGGGGAACGTCTCAACGCCATACTAGCGCGGGCAAAGGAGAGTGAGAAGAACCGAACGCGCAAGAACGCGGTTATGATTCCGCAGAGCCAGCTTGGCAGCTACACTGTTGCGCCCCGCTCGAACGCCGGCCTCTCGAAGAACAACATGGCGGTCGACGTGGATATCCAGCGGAGGAAGCAGAACCAAGAGCGGCTAAAGAGCCTCACGCGGAAAATGACTGGCAAGTCTTGAGCGCGCCTTACTTCCAGTCCCTCTCTAGGCCCTTGCGCTCCCTTGTTGTCATGTTTAGCTTATGTACGTTTGTAATACTATCATCGAGACGGGTATAGGATGCGTTTGGCTAATATTACCATACAACGGTCGTCATTGTTGGAGCACCCAGTCTCTACTGTGTTAGCTTAACATCTTTACTACGGTTATCTACGGGCACGCTCCCCCTGTCTCACCCGCGACCCAGCTTCTATATGCCCGTCTTGAACAATCGCTCTATAAGGTGTATCCATCTTACTACCACAAAAAGTCGTGTACGCTACCAGCAGCTGGCGTACTATATGTCACGAAAGTCACCGTTCTTGTATATAGTCACGTACTATGGTGGCACTCATTTTGTTCGAAGCTCGATCTCCTGTAGCCCCAGCCCTACAGTGCCGCGAATACGCTTCGAACAGCTCGAGACGGCGTTCGGCGTCAACCCAGCACGCTACCGTTTCGAGCATTGTGATGCGATCTGCCACTTGTTGTGCACTACGGGCTTTAGTGACCTCACGCCGACGGCGTGGAGGTGGCGGTAGCGAACAGGGTGCACATGCCGACTGTGATGAGACGCCAGTACTCGACTTCACGACCCTATGATACATCAGTTACAGCCGGAAACCATATGCGAACACAATGCTTCGGAGAGCATGCTATGCGTTCAACACGTACGCACAGAGATCAAACAACCAATAGATAGCAATAATAATTGTTTTCAATCGATGAGGGAGTACATCCGCTAGATAGGTTTCACCACATGGATCGACAGACCCGCTTGCACGGGGTGTGTATATCGCCGCCGCGACCAGGAGCCACGTTTGCTGAACAACGTCTGAAGGTAATAAAATAACAACAACATCCACCCGAAGATGAAGCCAAAAACCCGCGGGGAGCCCAGGCTCTCGAGGGCTTCCGGACGAACGAGGGAAGGCCCGGCGCCAAGGAGAAGACTAGACTAGTAGCTGTACATGGCGTTTGCTTCCCAGAAATGAATTGAAGACCAAGACCGGTTGGGGTATATTACGCTGTTTACCCTGCGATCGGGTTTGTTTAGAGCGCGACGGCAGCCACAGCGCCGAGGACTGTGACGAAGAGGGCAGACGCAGAGAACTTGACGGACGCGAACGCGCCGTTGTTGTTGCCCAAAATGCCCTCGTTCGCAGCGCCGACGGCGGTGGCGCCAGACGAGCTAGGCGCGGCGGGGACGGAGGAGTGGCTGCTCGTAGGTGCAGCGGCGGGGTTGACGACGAGGCTATAGAAAGCATTCATCGTCAGCTACGCTACGCGTCGAGAATACAAGGCTGGTCACTCACGTAGTACCGGCAACAACAAGCGCAGAAGCACCAGACGAGGAGGCAGACGCGCTCGCGCTCGACGAGGACACGGCAGAGGAAGACGCGCCAGCAATGCAGGAGGTGTCGTTGCCCTTCTTGACAGTGATCGCACCGGACCAACCCTCATCATCATCGGTGGCAACGGAGACCATAACAACAGAGCCCTCCTTGAGGTTGGGCGCGTTCCAGGTAATGTGGTTCACAGAGTGGTCTCCAAGGTCAGCCCTGCGATCATTCTGTCAATCCATCGCTCAGACACGAGCAAGTCTACCACTACTCACTCGATGCCGTTGCAAGGGTCATCGTTGGGGACGATAATGACATTGTAAGACTTGGCACCAGTGTCATCCCACTTGAGGTGCACGGGCTCGCACTGGGAGCGAGGGGCAAACAAGGTTAACCTTCATCCTTCCTCGGCAGGACGCTCGCTAGCCGCGTACCTGGGTGATTTCGGGGGTTTCGACCGTGAACTCGGCGAGAGCTCCCTGGATGGCGAGCGCGGAGAAGAGAGCGACAGAAACGAGGGTGGAGTACATCGTGAGACGTGCAAGGAGCGGAGCAGGGAGCTCAAGCTGGCGGTGTTATAAGGGGGGGAGGGGGAGGCGCGGATGCGAGGACGGAAGAAGATGGGGGAGGAGGACAAGATGCGAAGAAAAGCAAAAACGGGCAGGCTCCCCGCGTGGGCCCCGTTCCCCGGCAACCGCACGCCGGCCAAACACCCGCAAACTCAAATCCCCCGATTTCCGGCCGGCAAGGCCGGCTTGCCTCCCGCTTGCCCATATTTGGGACCGTGCCGCGCGTGTCCCTGCCGCTCGGCGCGGGCCCTGCCACGGCCGCTCTCGCCGGTCGTCCGCCAAAATTGATGCCAAGGGCCAAGGTCGCTGTCCAAACAGGCCCAGGGCCGTGCGTAAATACATCGCAAATGGATACATGATCGACGCCGCCGGCTCTCTCCCGCCAGGTTGGTGACCAGCCGCGCCCGTCCTCTCTCGAACGCCGTCGCCGTCCACCTCGCGCGCCCCGGCCACCTCGTTGCACGGAGTCTGTAGCTCAAAGCTTGCTCTTCCCCTTGAACGTGGCCAACATCGTCCGTTTCGTAATCCTGCGCGACGAGCGGCGACAGCGTTAGTTGCAATTCAAACACGCCTGTACCGGGCACATCAGTGCGCGCTCACCCTCCGTGCTCGACCCGCGACGGCGTTTGCCTCGCGCCCTCGATCGGCACCCGCTCGTCGACGGGCACATAATCGCGCTTCGAAGCCCCGACGTACACCTGCACGCGACGCAGATCAAGTCAATAACCGATAGCCTTGGTATCGCTGCTACTGCACAGCCCCTCGGTCGTAACAACGCCCGGGAGCGAGAAAATAGACCTCAAGTCTGACGGCCGCGAGGCAGACGCACCTGTCGTGGACGCCAGATCTTCACGCCCCCCTCCTGCAGCATCATCTGCCGCCAGTGCGCGAGCCATCCGACCACTCGGGGGACCGCGAAAAGCACCGGGAAAAAGTCCAGCGGGAAGCCTGCAGGTTCACGTCATGCAGCGTCAGCGCTGCACGTTTTCGGGGGCATTCACGGGCCTAGGCACCGAGGACGTCGTCTCGCACGGACTTACCCATCGCACGGTAGATGAGGCCGCTGAATCAGTGAACGGGACGCGTCACCGCGGGGTTTGTAGACGGTGAGCGCGCGGCTTCCCATCGGTCGTGAAAAGCTTACCTCCTGCGCCCGGGAACACGGGTCAGCTACCGACATGACGCCGCGCATGAGGCGAGAAACGCACCAAAAGTCTACGTTGGGCGCGAGCTTTCGCTTGATAAAGTATTCATCCTTCATCGCTGCGTCGTGCAGCGCCATTGCCGTCTCGAGCAACGCATCCCGGCCCGTCCTAATACATCACTTGTTGGCAACACGACTCGAACAGCGAGCGCGGCACATGCCGACGTACACCTTGAACACTTCGTCCGCTGTCTTTCGGACAATGAATGAGCGCGGATCAGACTGCGGTGTCGGGGCTGTCAGTACAGGTTCGCAACGGCGATATGCTTGAGCGAACGCACCGTCTTGTATACACTGTTCTTGGCAGGTGAGATGATAGACCTTATCAGCAATACAATGAAAGTTACGCACCGATGGCCGAATCCTGACAAGGTCTTCTCCTTCTTTTTAACTGCCTCCAAGAAGGCCGGCACGTTCTGCGGACTACCCGACGTTAGCAGTCTAGTCTCCTAAGCGCGAACCTTACTTACCTCCCGACGGAGATGAGCATACGGATGACGGCCTCGTTTGCACCACCTTCAGTCCAAATTAAGCACAATGGTCCGTCTTTATGAATGAAAACGGCACACCATGAAGCGGCCCACTGCGTGAACACACGTCAATGTCATATATGCGTGCAACCAACTGTCCACTTACTATAATGAAGCACAGCCAGCGCTACAGAGAACAATGAGTAATCCGCCCTGCGTCTGCCTATACCGAACGTTACGCACGCAATTGCAGAGTATGGATCGACCAGAGAGCTGCCGGTCTGCAACACAGTTGTACACGATGCATTGAGTTCGTGGTCGGCGTGGATGAGGAACAGCACGTCGAGCGCCTTCTCCAGCACTGGGTTCGGGGTATAGTTCTCCTCGCCGAGATGGTCCATCTGATATAAGAATCTAGGACGCGAAGTTAGTGACTAGTCTTTATTACCTTGAGTTGAGAAAAAGTTCGCAAGACATACGAGCCGGTATAGCTAAGACCTGTTGGAGGTGTTACGAAGTCACGACCTTGACGGACACGATAGGCCATCCTGGCGGGACGTTAGTTTCCGTGTGTTTTGACACATAGGACTAGGGCCTACGCTGCGAGTGTGGTGGCTTTGCCAATGAGACGGTATATCTGTCTGTCCATGGTAGCAAGTGAAGACGCGTCGCCCTGCGTGTACAAGCGCTGGCCTGTTCATAATATCAGCCACTCTCCCCGGGTAAGACGTTTCAGACAATGTCTGCAAACCTTGAAGGGAGGGGTTCGCCTCGCTATAGTACGAGCCGAGCATGGAGAATGCGCTTGTAAGCATGCTCATTGGATGTGCGTCGTATCTGCCATAAATATCCCGGTTAAGTTGGTTATCTTGTGCTTGAGCAGGGCGTATATATTCACCTGAAAGACCTGAAAAAGCCTTCCGCGTCCGAGTGCATAACCGAATGCCGCATAATCTCACTCGAGAAGAACTTGAACTGTTCTTCGGTAGGGAGGGCGCCGTAGATGAGCAGATAGGCCGTCTCTAGATGAGATGACCGAAGTGCGAGTTGCTCGATAGGGTACCCCCTGCTCCAAGGTAAGTTTCCGACCCAAGTGGGTAAATACTTTTGAAGCCCACCTGTACCGGAGTACTGCATGGAACGAGTTAGCGCAACGCCGGCATAGAACGAATTGTATACGCACCGCCGGCATCTCCATCGATGTAAGTGATCTCGCTGCGAATGACCGCAGTATTCAAGAAACCCTTGTCCTGAACGCGAAGGCCCTTCTCTGTTTCGTTTTCCTCCCGCTCGCCCGGCTTCTTCTGCGCTTTCATGTCCTTGAAAGCGGTTGCAGGTATCGCATTGTCCGTAATGCTGAAAGATGGTCTGTACCCTCGCCTTCCCACTGACGCTTGTGTAGACTCACGGAATAGTGTAGACCTTCCCAGTACGATTGTCCCGAACCGTCAAGCTGTCTGAGGGGGTATTCTCCTGCTGAGAGGTCGTCGGGCGGCCCATACCTATTTGGATAATATTCAATGACAGTAACGGTGGTGGTATAGACGAAGCAACAGATGGGGTAGGTACCAGCCCGGCAGTGGTATATATGCGAGTACGGGGGAGAGCAGACCCCAAGGGATGTGAATGCGGTCAGACGCGCGTGGACATCGAGAGACTCTGATCCGGACAATTCACATGTCTATGACGCGTCGTGGTCACGGGAAACGCGTCGCGCGTCAATACGGGTGTCTACAGCGCTGAGGAGACCCGCACCGACTTCAGACTGCGTTCGGAGTGGGGTAGCGCAGATCTGTCCTTGCTTGTGCTTGAACCCTCGCTGTCTAGTCTAGTAGTCGCCGACCTCCTGTATGTTGACCCGAAAACATGAGCTCTGTCGCCTGCAGCTACGGTACCTAGGCGTGTTGAATATTTGGAGTCCCCAAGCTGTCCCATGACATTCGGTCTCCCCAAAAACCCGAGTCCCCGAGCCGGGGAAAGCCATGGCCAATTGCGGGGTAAGCCCGACTCTCGCCAAGTTATCAACCCCTCTTTCCTTGCCTCTCGAACTCTCTACGACCACTGCACATCATGCCCCCGTCTCAGTACACAAAGCTCACTCTCGCCGAGAGGCCTACTGCGGGTATCACACCCAGCACCTTCAAGCGTGAGGTCGTGCCCTTCGACCTCAAGCCTAGTGCGAACCAAATTCTTGTCAAGTCGCTCTATGTTTCTCTCGACCCTGCCATGCGTGGCTGGCTAGACGACAAGCGGAGCTACATTCGGCCCGTGCAGATCGGCGAGGTCATGCGCGCGGGAGCGATTGGACAGGTTGTCGATGCCGGACCGGGCAGCAAGTTTAAACCAGGCGACATCGTCAGTGGGATATTTGGTATGTCTCGTAATTACGTGGAAATGGGTTTGGGAAAACCCTGAATACTTTCATCAGGCTGGACTGAATATGGGGTATTTGACGACAAGATTGCTGAGAAGATTGAGTAAGAGTCTTGACACTTGCCTTGGAACTACCAAAGGATTTTCTTATGAACGTACTTGTAGGACTCAGCCTGGTGTCGAAGTGTTAGACTACATGGGCCCTCTCGGTCTGACCGGTATGCACACTTTTTGTTGAGCATACCGTCGTCCTGTGACTCAACAGTTTATATTAGGTCTTACTGCATACTTTGTACGTGCTCGTCTGCATGCATACACATCGCGATTATTGATTTTTCCTTATTGACTAGGGGCTCCTCGATGTCGGAAAAGTTAAGGCGGGGGAAACGCTGGTGGTCTCTGGGGCCGCCGGCGCCACAGGCTCTGTCGTGTGCCAAATTGGCAAGAAGAAGGGCGCGAAAGTGTACGCGATTGCGGGCTCGCAGGACAAGTGCGACTGGCTCGAGAAGGATATTGGAGTTGACAAAGCGCTCAACTACAAGAGTCCGACGTTTTTCCAAGACTTCCGCAAGACTGTAGGCTTTGTCGACGTATACTTTGATAATGTCGGCGGAGACATCCTAAACTTCGTCTTGACGAGACTGAAGCAGAAGGCGAGAATCGTACTGTGTGGTAAGCACATTTCGCCGGATTAGCGTTTGGAAGAGTGCGTTGATGTGCTACGTAGGTGCCATATCCGATTACAGCAAGTCGCCAGCCCCTTAATGTGTATTATACGAGACTTATAGTGTTTATAGACAACGCCCGCCCTAAAGGCCTCTCCGCCTACACTAACCTGATCGCACAACGAGCGAAGATCGAGGGCTTCATCGTGTGAGAGTGGCCTTGAAAAATCTACAGATGTATGCTTACTTCTATTCAGCTTCGATTACGCCGACCGCTATGCCGAGGCTCTGCACGAGATCGGATCGTGGCTAAAGGACGGAAGTCTGAAGCGACGCTTTCACATTGTGCAGGGACTGCAGAACGCGCCGGATGCGCTGAACTTACTTTTCACGGGCGGAAATACTGGCAAGCTGTAAGCCCCCCATAACGTTCAGTTTGTCTCGGTAGCTGACGGCGTACCTTAGTATTGTGCAAGTGTCAAATACGCCGTCCAAGCTATGAGATGCTATGTAGGCTTAACCATGTGTAGTCTTCCTGCATGTTCTGTGTTCGTAGGGGGGAAACCCATGAATCTCCCCATGTTGGATACCGACAGACAACGCATTGTAAAGAGATGAACTCGAAGGTCTTACACCAGAAGGTGCACGGTATGCTCTACACGAGATGTTTGGGAACCAGGTTTACACATCTCCGGCTCGATTTGACGTCTGTCTTTACACAGGTGTTATTCCCTCAGAGACTGGTTACGGAGCCACCATACTTGCGTTCTCCATTTCGCGCAGCCTTTACTTGCGGGTCGTTGACGTGCTCGCGCGAAACTGTCGAGTTTGAACCCTTGCGTTGAAATACACTCTACCAGAAGCGTACGCCTCAATACCTACCGTCCCGCTTCTACCAACTCTACATATTAACAGCTTTCACTCACCTATGATTTTCTCACTGAGGTCGAACGCCTACCCCGCACTACACACCGCCGCGGCGACATTGGGGACGTTCTTTCCCCAACGTCTGGGGCACAAGACAATTGAGACTCTAGTCACACCTGCTAGTTCCATCGAAAATCTTCACCACGTTAGGGCTTTTGGGGAGCAGAGAACTGGTGCGGTCTGGAAGTATACGCACTCGCTTTCGACACGTCGACTGACTAAGTTCGAAATGGCTTGCAGGTACTTCGGAGGCGTATTATCGCACGTTGGCCATAGGAGGTTGTTGACATTATCACACGTTGGGGACATGTGTTCATCCCCTAGCTTCTGGAAATGAGCATACGGTGGAGGGCTTGGCCAGTTGGGAACTGCATTGCCAAGGCACGTACTACGTTATTATATACCCGCCGACTCGGGGCGTACCTACCGGAGTGCCTAAGTAGAGGCCGCATCCAGTGCTTGACTTGGAGTACACACTTTCCCAGTGCGCAACCTCTAGATCCACTTGAAACTTCGGCGTATATTGGTGCGTGAATTTAAGAGACGTTCCATAGAAACGCAGAGCAGCTTCAGGCCTTAGAACTGCCGCTAACGGTCGACATTCGAGGCCTTGGTCTTTCCCAAACTTGACGTAGTCGAGCTCCTCGCCATCACCACAACCGCGTGCGAGGTGGGGCTAGATGTGTATCACGTGCGGGCGCGCCGTGGAAGGGACCTGCCTTTCTGGTCGTGGGGGATGGGCTTGCGGGCTCTCGAATTCGAGGGAATCTCGAGCTTGCCTGTGTTCCCCATCGTCATTGTCGCATGCCGCCTCATCATACCCATCGCCCTCAGCGACCATGACTGCAGTTCCGCCGCCGCGCCCGACCAGCAGCCCGCGCTGGGACAGCCGGAACGAGGGCTTCGTTTCTCCGGCCCGCCTGCAGCAATGGAAGGAGGAGAATGAACGCACTCATACATTCTCTAGCCCCCCACCAGACCCTGAACCACGACCCGAGCCTGAAACCGCGGCGACCCGTCCTGCACAGGGAGGGCGAGTGACTGAGGTATATCCGAAAGGTAACGGCACTACTCCCAGCAAGCCGCAACACCGCTCGAAGAACTCCTTCTCCGCTTTCTTCTCGCGCAAGTCCTCGCAGCAAGATGACATACCTCCGCTATCCTCTCCTCCTGCGCGACCACCTCCACAGGCGTCTGCTTCACAGATGGGCGGCCAGAGCCAGCCGGCGCCGTCATCCCCGCCGCGCGGGGCCTCCCAAGACGACTCAAGCGTAGTAACTTCGCCCCGCGTGCTACAGAAGGAGCCACCCCTCTCCCGCTCGCAAACAAATCAAGCTTCAGCAGCCCCGATACCTCCTTTACATCCTGAGATTCGGTCCGTGGTGCAACTGACCTTAGCGCACGCTCACAAGGTTTATTTCTCCGGCCCTCTCGTACGACATATCGAGCGGCAGCCCGATGGCCAGAAACCTACCAGAGACGAAGGTTGGCGGGAAGTCTGGGTACAATTGGGAGGCACAACTCTGAGCGTGTGGGACATGGAGGAGATCAAGGAGGCGAGCAAGCAGGGTAGACAGGTCCCGCCGACGTATATCAATGTGACAGACGCTGTAAGTACAAAAATTTGGACAGCAGCTGTCGTCGCTCTGATCTCCCTTTCACCTCCCAAGTTCGTGCATGTTTTGGGTTCTATTGACCCTCCCCCAAGCCCGGGTGCGCCTCGAAGGCGGTTTCCCAACGTACTCACTCTCAATACCGCTGGGTCTAACTTATATCTCTTTTCTTGCCCGTCGGCGGAGGCTTTGGTACAGTGGACTGCCGCCTTGCGTCTCTCAGCATGGGAGAAGTCTCGCCTGGAAGAGATTTATACTGCTCATTTGATTCGTATCACTATGAACGATGGTGAGTATTCTTCTCTGTGAAGATACCATCAACGGTTTGCTCAGCTGCGACACAGGTAGGAACACACCTAGCACTTTGATGAATGGAAGGCTGGAAGGGTGGGTTCGCATTCGTATAGCCGGCCAGACCGACTGGAAGCGGCTGTGGATGGTCGTCACCGCGGGCAGTAATCTCGGACACCCTGAACATGGCTCGGTCTCATCAATGGGACACGACCGTCCTGACTCGCCAAATGCAACCCGCAAGAGGCGCATGTCTCACCTGTTCTCTCGTGAGAAGAGTCCTACACGTTCCCACCTTCCTGCACGGCCAATGATCCAGCTATTCGCCTCTGCCAAGGCAAAGGACAAGAAAAAAGCGCTCCTAACGATGCGCTCGGTCTCACAGGCGTTCGCGGTATACCCTGAGCGACCGGAGCTGATCAGCAGGAGCACGCTTATGAAGCTCGAGGGTCAGCTCGGCGATGAAGATATGGCCGGCGTGCTAAAGATGCGTGAGGCTTGGCTTCTCGTCATGCCGGAGCTTGAGGGTCAGAACACGCGCGCGTCGGAAATGCTTCGATGGATCATTGGTCCGCTCGCTTATTGCTCATAAATGTGCTGAGGCTAACCTCTTTGTTTCCAAGCCATTCATGACGCGTTCACGCTGTATGGTCGGCCAACCATGTATAGCTGGGATCCTCGCGATGCTGGTTCGATGATGTTTGCTTATCCCATCGGACCCAACCGCGACGTATGCACTCGCCTTATCAATCAAGTGGACGTCGCTGACCGTGTGCCTACAGCTGCTTTTCCTGGATCGCGAGTTCGCGGAGACATTAGATCCCCGAGATGACCGTACCTCTGCCATCCGCTCACAGCTGCAGCGCATTCTGCTAGACCGCATGAACGGAGTTGGACCCGACAATCCTGCCGGACCTTCCACAGCAGGGCCGCCAAGACTTCCTCCTGTCCCACATGTTGCTGCTGAAGAGCCGCGACAGCCACCGCTGGAACAGGCAGCTACGAATAACGGTGGTTCCCTACAGTTGCCACCGCTTAGCTTCGATTCCTCGCCGATGCAGCAAGAACAGACCGCGCCCCAGACAGAACACGGAAGGCGACCCCTTACTCCTATCACCGAGAGAAGCGTCCGTCTAGAAGCCGCAAGTCGATCGCTCTCTGGAGAGAAATCACAAGAGGGCAAACCACAGTCCGGTCCCTCACCTCCTCAGCCCACCATCTTGGAGGAGCCCTCATCTATTTTGAACCAGCCCTTCGTCACCAGTCCCACCACTACGAGTCCACCACCTGACTTTGGCCGGCGCAGTGTGGAGTCTTTGGGTCAGACTTCACGCCCTGGGTCGAAACTTGGTCAACAAGCCACGAATGTTCCCTCGCGATCTCCTGTCGTCTCGGGGCCACCCGTACCAGCACCTGCCCCGGAACCCATGCGACAACCCACGTCTCCAGAACTTCGTTCATCCCCACCTCCGCGATTTCAGTCTCGTGCTCTCACTCCGCCCCGCGCCGCTTCTCCTCTCCGCGTCGCCTCTCCTCCTCAATTTTCTTCTCAACAACCCGAACCCACGCCGACGGAGACCGCAAGCACCGTGCGGATCGTACCTGACCGGTCGATATCTCAGTCTTCGATACCCGTCACCCTGCACAGTGCTACGAAGTCGATGTCTCGTATGAGTTATGACAAACCAGAGCCCCCTCTTCCTTTGTCAAATTCGCCTCAGCCGCCTCCGGAAGTACCTCAAAAGAACGAGACCGAGGACATCCTGGGCGATGCCGGTGCCGCGCTCTTTTACATGCAACACATGCAGCAGCAGGACGCCCCCGTTCCCATCCGCAAGCGTGGACCGCCACCCCAATCACCGCCCATCGATGACGAGGACGAAACACCTTCAGAATCTGACTCTGAACCATACACGCCCCCTCCGCGCATCGCAACCTCACCCCTTCGCGTCCGGCATGCCAGTCCTCCGCCCGGCGGCCAAGCCGCGCCTGTAGTGCCCACGAAGACGAAATCGCCCAGACCCACCGCCGATCTCCCCGTTTCGCCCTCTGCCTCAGAAGCGCCCGTGCCCAGACCCAGTACTTTACGTAATCGTCCAAGCGGCGCACGTGCGGCGCCGTCGACACGGATGTCAGCCTTTTTGCAAAACTCGCTCTCCTCTGACCAGACCCCGAGCGAGACGACGCCGACGCCGACGACGACGGACAAGGACGACGACCAAACCGACTCGATGGCCGCCGCTGTGCAAGAATCTCCCCCCACTCACGACCACGGCTTTGACGACCCCGCTGCTGACGCGCTCGCAGCGCTGTCATTCCTCGAGCGCGAGGAACGCCCCGCACCCCCTCCAGCGCCTCAGTCTCCGTCGCAGAGGCAAGCAATCGCATCCCCAGGGTCCCCACCGCTGCCAGAGGTCACCACCACTCCAGCAAGTCCTTCGCAGACGCGTCAACCTGTGTCCGCTGAACCCCGATCTTCGTTTGCGCCTAGCCGCCTCGCTGCGGAACGTAAAGCCAAGTCTCAAGCTCAGCAGGCTGCTCAACAGGCCGCTGCGCATAGGCCAGGCAAGGCGAACGGAAGGAGGGCCAAACCGAAGAGCGGCGGCGCGTGGGGCGAGAGCAGTGAGGAGGACGAAGAGGACGAGGAGGAAGAAGAGGAGGATGACGATGTAGACTCTGACGACGAGCCCGCACTCAAGAAGACTAGCGTAAGTGACCAGGCCTCTGCTCTTGGACACGGCGCACCCCCTAGCATTGGTGGCCGAACCCCCTATGCACAGAGTGCGGGCTCCCCCGCCCGCTCTCAGGTCGATGTGAATACCGGCGCGTACCCTCCCCAGCGCCAACCCCGTAACCTTCCTCAAGTCCCGGGTCAGAGAATCCCCGGTTCGTGAATTCATGGTACCGTTGTCCCGGTACTGGTATACTCATCTGCCGCCGTTTATAGATCAAGAAGACTACCTCGGGGCTCAACCTCAACCTCGTCGCTTCGTATCCGACACCTACACAGATGGCGGCCGTCGTACCATGTACCCGGAAGGCATGACTCGACAAGCCTCCCCATCCTTAGCGGCCTCTTCGATGCGTCCGGCGTCACAATTCCCGCAACAGCAGGCCCCCGCAGCACTACAGGCTCCCTCGCGACCGATTTGGAGTCAGGTCCTCGACCCTGGCAACAATGTCGAACCTACCAATGGTCGAGATACCTTCATCCAGATGGAGGCTCCCGCGGCAGCAATGACCAAAGCTTTCACCCCGCATGGTCTCCTCTCCGCTGGTCTTCAAGACAAGCAGGACAGGTCCGCCAAGCGTCAGGAAGAGCTCGCGCGGGAAACTGGTGCTTCCCTCATCAACGTCCCGAACAAGCCACCCCCTCCTCAGACCGGCTTACTTGGCGCCGTCACCGCTCATGAGCGAGAACGCAAGCGCGAGGGCGGGCTCGGCGCCGCACTGACCGAGCGCGAGCGCGAGAAGCGTATGGCCGAGGAGCGGCAGCGTAAGCTCGATGAGTTGCAACGCCAGCAACTCGACCAGATGCAGCAGGGCGGGTCGATGTACGGCGGTATGGGCATGAACCCAATGGGCTTCAACCCAATGATGGCCAACCCGATGATGATGGGCATGAACCCTATGATGACCGGCGGTTGGGGGTACCCTGGCATGATGCCCGGTTTCGCGAACCCGCAGCAGCTCTTCGCCGCCCAGCAGGCCGCCGCGCAAGCGTATCAACAAGCGATGGTAGCCTTTTCCACTGCGGGCTCACAGATTGGCGGTGGCGACGGTGGCGCCCCGGGCGCACTCAACCCGATGATGACAGGGGGCTCGATGGGCATGGGAGGCTTCGACCCACGTATGTCGATGATGGGTATGCCTATGATGAACACCGGAATGAGCGGGATGGGAATGGGAATGGGTGGCTTGAACCCCGGCATGAACCCTGGCATGGGCATGGGCGGTATGGGGGGCATGAACCCCATGGTGGGCGGCGGTAGCATGGGTATGCAGATGACGGGTGGCTCGACCTTCGACCCCCGCTTCTCGCCCGGTGCTGAAGGCGTCCTCCGTCAACAAGGCGACTCCACCCCCTCTGGCTCTCGTCCTATCTCCTCGCATCCCAGCTCTCCTGGCCCCCAGGCCTCCCCTTCTGGTTCACGCCCGGCCGACTCGAACGAGGGTTCACAGAACCCCTCTGGCCCTCCTTCTAACGCCCAGTAAACGCACCCTCAGACTCCAGACTGTCCCCGCTCGCTCGCATCCATGGACTGCTTCTTTTAACCCATCTATCGCCTTTCGTTTGTGATTTATTCCATGATAGCACTCCGCTCGTTCTCCCACACTGCTTTTTTGCACTCGCCGCCGCTTGATATCGTACGCCATCTCTTAGCACGGAATCTTGTTGATTATACCGTAATGGACTCTCTACAGCACATATGGAATCTCGAAGCAAATGCTATGGATATGACGTCTTTAGCGTCCACACGATGAACTCTCATGGCCATCCCGATGCTCACGAGGTCTGCGGGCAGAATGAAAGCCCCCTCTCACGTCTACGCGATAATGATTGCTCAAACACGTCTTACCGAGTCTTGGTAGAGTCTTGGACGAATTCGGTGGCAACAACTTGAAGGGGTGGTGTTCCTAGGACTTCAGCATGTAGTGGCGTGAGGCGACGATTCTCTAGGAAGATTGATACAACTTAACGTTGACGATTTACCGGGGTCTATATCATACAACCAGGACGCGCACCAAGAGGTT
The DNA here is from genome assembly GCA_022606255.1 of Trametes meyenii. Classification (NCBI taxonomy): domain Eukaryota; kingdom Fungi; phylum Basidiomycota; class Agaricomycetes; order Polyporales; family Polyporaceae; genus Trametes; species Trametes meyenii. The sequence continues at coordinate 1,388,665 of JABYQG010000003.1, read as the reverse complement.
TTTTTACAGTATATGTAGATCGACACTTGGGGTTTTCGTTGGTATACGTAGGGGTAAGACTATGTAGGGTCACGGTGGGAAGAGCGAATAGCGACCAGGTCGCTGCCGCACACCTCCATTTAGCTATACATGTATATAGCCATAACAAAGGGAAGAGAAAGAAAAAGAGAGAGGAAGCGGTGAAAGTTGACGAAAAAAACCACCCTCTAGCTGAGACAACCTAAGGAAGCGGCGGGATACCGCTCAGAGGTCCTCACATGAACTAGCCGTAGCAGTCGTAGTAGACCTCCCCAGAGGCCGCAGGAGAGAGGGCGAAATCGCAAACGAGCTGGTCCCCGTCTGGGTCTTCGACGAAGGAAGACTCAGGGCAGGAGTAGAACGATGTCTCGGCCTCGAGGTAACTTGAGTCGCCTTCAAGGCCTTCGAGGCCGTACTCAGGCGCCAGCTGTGGCTCCGAAGGGGGGGAGAGACCATACCACCTGTGGACGATGGCAGCGCATGAGTCGGTGTACTTGAGTGCCGGTTGAACCTCAGCAAGGTACTTGGTAATGCCGTCAAACCGCGCCTCGTAAGGTTCTTCTGTCCCGTCGTCACCATCATCTTCAATGCAGTCGGAAAGTCTCTCGGACGAAAGAAGCATGGCGAACGCGCCAATAAGACGATCGCTTTTCTCTTGCTGCTCCGTGTACGAGTCGGAGCCAAAGCCGTAGGCAGCGATGAAGAAGTCCTTACTGGGCTCGACAAACGCGTTACTAGTGTTCATCTCGAAGTGGGCCCCGACTTGATCTGTGACGAGGGAAGAAGCGCACTCGCTATCGAAGGCGCCCTCGTATACCTGCACGACGACGGGAGAGTCCAGGATCGGTGTCTCTACTGTTGGCGAGTCAAGTTCCGAATACGCCGACGCAGGGCCAGAGGCTTCGAGCGCGATTTCTTCGTCACTGGGCAGCATGATGACGATCCGCAGGGCCTTGTCAGCCGAAGAAGTGCGTGGGATCAGGCGGCCGGCCTCAAGGTCAGCGTCGGCGGAGTGGAGAGCGCGCCAAGACTTGTGAGCAGAACCGAGGGGATCATTCGCACTGGAGGCGACGAAGCAAGAGAGGTCCTTGAGCCCGCCGAGCAGCTTCTTGCCGAAATATTCCATCTTAGTAAGGTCCACCGCGTGTATAGCAGCTTACGTACCTTGAACAACGATCGGAAAGTGCCAGTTAGCCTCCGAGCGAGGATTGCACCACTGGTTGAAGGCGACGCTGGGACAGGAATAGGAAGAACATCTCCGGTGGCGTCGACCCGAAGAAAGCCCAAACGCACAGCGCCGAGAAGTTCATAGACCGCGATGTTTTCTCGAGGAACGAGAACTTCTGGCCTCTCTGAGCTTCGATGTCGCTGCCATCGACCGTAGAGATACTGAGCGCTTGGTCGGGTGGCGGGACCGAGTGACGGCAGTAACGGCAGCGGACCATGGCAAAGACAGAGAGGACAACAAGTACGAAGATCAAGAGCAGGAACACCACGACGATTACGATCATCGTCATCGGCGAAGACACAGAAGAATTGGTATGAGCCGGGCCTAGTTCCGTAGGGGGAATGGAAATTAAACGGGTCAGCCGATAGTGGCGGGAAGTCACCGAAAGCAGAGAGGAAAGCAGGGACGAAGAGCGGACGCTGGAGGCTTCCTAGAATAGAACATGACGCCTTTTGGTGTGTAGGTGAGGCTGACATAGAGGTTCGCCAGATCGGCATGGGCAGAGACGTCGTAGTGTTCGCTTGAGAGAGCAGGTCCGGACTGCCAGCCAGTTTGCGGGCCAGAATGAGACGGTGGTCAGTCACAGTAGCACCAACCACAGTGTTAGACAGAATGTCCGATTCAATCGGCACGGATACCCGTCGAGTAGTCTGAGAAACTGATTCCGAGCCGTCAGGAGTCCTACCGCACGATTGAACCTGAACCAAGGTGAATAGTGCTGAAACCGGTACTTACCAAAGGCTACCGCCGGCGGCGGGCCCTTCAACTCGACCGCGGCTAGTAAACCGCTGTTTGATTGCTTGTATGCCCCACTCCCCCCGTCGGCGATGACTCAATATGTGAGATTAGTGGCAGCATCATCCATCATCAATACAGAGAAAAGGTAGATACGGGTGAAGCTGCACATGCTGGCAGTACTTCAGTTCGGAACTTCAAGAAAGTAACGGTGAGCTAAGCACCGTGGCGGGCACCGAGAGATCGTTAGATGACTGTTAATCCATGTTTGTATTGACTAGTCGGGCGCTTAGCAAGCACTCAGTCCTGCTGGCAGTTCAAATTTTCAAGATCCAACTTCTACACAAGGTGCAATCCCAGCTGCCAACAAGTGTGCCAATATTTTGGGGGGTTAAGCCTCGAGTGGAGAAGCAAAGGCTCCGAGTAGAATGATTCTTAAGGCAACATGTCTGGCAGAAACATGGGTCAAAAAAGTAAGATACTCCGGGTGAGTGGGATCTTATGGGATTACAATGTGAACGAACGGCTTGCGGAGGTGAATCTACACGAAAAAGAAGCATCTAACTGGGGAGAACCACACGACCGTAGTACCTTGCTGTAATTCTGGAAACCCTAGGCGGCTTTGACGGTCAAAACAGCGCGATCATATAGCTCCGTGAAACTCACTACTGCGAGTCACTTCCGAGTCCACTGGCTCGGAACCCTGCTAGGTGTGCATTGGTCGACCGTGGTAGATTGCCCACGGCCGAATGTGCCAATTGCTATATCCCAAATGTCGATGCCGTCGTAACGACCCATGCCCCGTATGAGACGGAGAAGAGGCACCCGGGACACCAGAGACGAAGGTTGGTTGTGGCCCGTAGGATTGGCCTGGACACCTATAGTTAAGAGTGCCTGGGACGCGAAGAGCGGGATAAAAAAAGTGTGGAGGCGCATAACGGCTTTGACTGAGTGGGCTGTATAGCTTGACATGTCGTGTCGGGAACGCTATGAAGCGTACATATAAGTGCCATGGGATGCATCCCTGAGTTCGCGTTGCTCATCTAGACGAAGAGGCCATCGTTCAATTTGTCCCCGAGCTGCGCGCGTCGAGTTGTGCGGCGGACAGACGAGTAGACAGATGTTACGACCGGCGTGGATGGGCGCAAGGCGGTTTAGTCAGGTAAAGTGGTAATAATGTATACTACCATGTCCCGCCCACTGTCATCAATCTGAGCCAAGACATGGTTGCACTACCAATGGATTGACATGGGGAATTTGCCAGGGCTGGCGATAGTAGTACCGAGCTGCGTCCGACGATAGCGGTGTTCTCGTTCGATCCTTGTTCCACGCACCTCATCAAGGATGACAGTGTCGCCAACGCGAGGTACGGCCACCAATATAACTATGCTCTGGAGGCAGTGGCCGCCCTATGTCATGGGTCGTTGAGGTGAAGTCAGTCATCGATATGTCAAGGTGCCTGAACTATTTGAGCGGAGTCTAAGTTTTCATTCTCGGTACCTTGCCATCGTGGAGCGTTTGGATTACCCTTACCATATCTATCCGGACGACTCAATTGCTCGGCAGAGGTGCAAGGGAACATCAGAAAGAGGTTCGTAGAGAGAAGGTGGCGGTACCCGGTGAGCCTCCGAACTGGGTCGAGCCGGCGCAAGCCTGATCAACCTCCAGGGACCCACAAGCGGCGTGACTGAGCGAGATTAGATTAGATCTTTCTCACGCAGCCTTCACATTCTACTGAATAACTTACGCCCATACACTTTTTGAAAGTCGGCCGGCAAGGTGACTTGGGATTATCCTCGATATGCCACTCAGAATCGGTTACGGTGAGCGGAATCGTGTTGTGCTCTCATAGCGACTCAAGACGAATATACTACTCCGGTCGTTCAGTACGGGAACACTTCTCATCTCCGCTCCTGCAGTTTGCAGAGACTGATGGCGGAAAGACCTTCACACTGGTGGAGTGTCCTAGTACGTCGTCAAATCCCATCCCAATAATTAGCATCTAATACTATCGTGAAGGTGGCACCGGTCAGCTCATCGGACGACTCGAAAAGGACGAGATCGATGTCGCGATGTGGGCACCCACCTCCAACTATGAATTACCCCGCGGATGTCCCGGAGATTGACACCTTCACATCCCAGTGCTCTTACGGACCCTCTCATATCTGGCATCGCGAAGGGTTCTAAGGCGTACAAGCTTGTTGGGAGCTATGTCACTACGCCGCTGAACTGGTGAGTAGTATCGCCGAGACGAGCTTGAGCTGCCCGAGTATCAACTTGAAGTTGCCACTAAAATGCTTCCTCGGTCAGGGCAGTGATAACCGGAAAAGACACTCAATATAATGGCATATCCGATCTGAAGGGTACCACCATTGGCATCTCGCGCTATGGAAGGTAAGTCGATGCTTATCATGTCTCAACGCGTATGTTAATTAGGATCATGTCTTGTAGCGGAAGCCAGACCATGGCGTACGTGATGGCCCTCCAACAAGGCTGGCCGACGAGCGAGCTTCAGTTCAAAGGTCGGTAGCCAAAAAAACGCCCGCCCGGGTCTCGGACGTGTCTCGCTGACAGGCACCCTTGGCAGTCAACAACGACATCCGCGGGCTCATCGACTCCGTCAACGACGGGACCACGAGCTCCTTCATGTGGGAATGGTTCACCACCAAGCCCTTCGTCGACGCCGGCGAATGTCGATTCGTGCGTTGCCGCTCGCCCGAAGCCGGCGCGCGATGACCCCCCTTACACACCCATTTTGCTCAACCCAACAGATCGGCTCGGTCCCCACCCCCTGGCCGTCCTGGCTCATCGCCGCGCACCCGACACGCGCCCCCGCAGACGCGCTCAAGCCGTTCCTCGAGGCCCTCTCGGGGTACGTTCGCGCGTTCGACGCGCCCGAGCAGCGCGCCGCCGCCGACGTCGCGTTCATCAAGGACAAGTTCGGCTATCCCGAGGCGGACATCCAGGTGCGCCAGCCCGGTTCCTCCTACTAGCCACCGGGCACTCGTAGTTAACCCGAGGGCACGCTGACCAACGTGGACCTTGATCCATCTGCGGGGGAATTCGCGCCCGACTTCTAGGCGTGGCTCAAGACGGTGGGCTACCCGCCGAACTGCGCCGAGATCCCGCGGCAGGTCATCCTGGACACGCTCGAGTGCGTTTTCCCCTCCATTGAACATTCCCCCCCTATTCCCTGCTATTTCTGCTGTCCGGTGCGGTACTCATCGCCGGGGTCCGGCGCCCGTGTGCGGTCCCAGCGTCCTGCAGAAGGCCGGGTTCGTGCAGAGCCCCGAGGGCGGCTTCGACGTCACGCAGTTCGTCAACACGGACATAGCGAGCCTCGTGTAGACGTAGAAGTTGAGGGGGGAACAGAAAGGCGAGAAGGTGAAGAATGTTCGGGGCTGCGTTTGCGCGTGTACAAGTAGCCGCCGGGAAAGGGAGGGCAATCCACGTCGGGTCTTGGAGCATCACACACCATGGAAGCTGTTCACGGGCACCGTTCCCGGTCTATCCACAATATATACATAGCCCTGTGCAATAAACAATTCAGTAGGTTGCTATACTACGGAGGCTGCGCCGGGATGAGTCGAGCATGAGCGCCTGAGAAGATACACGGTTGGGGTCGGAGGACGTGGAGTGGAGTGGGGTTGCGCAAGGAGTTGGAGGGAGCGTGGTTGGGAGCGATAGCAGGAGGTTTGAACATCCGCATTAGCAGCCAGGAGAAAGGTAAGCAGATAGGTAGAGTAGCGGGGGTGGCGACGGCAGCAATTATGTGCGCGTAGGTAGACAGGTATGAAGACATCGAGGCCGATGGGGCAGGGATGGGGAATGAGTGAAACGACCACAGTAAGGAATTAGCAGAATATGCACGGTAGGCGGGAGAGCTACACTTCTGGACGAGATGATGTATGCCAATAGAAGACGTAAATGCAATGCGGGGCGTTAACGAGGCGGTGCGATAAGCGTCTCTAGTCATACAAGAAAGGAACAAAAAAGTCTAGTGTGTTGTCCTCGAGACTGGAACAGCGGCCCGCGGGCGGTCTTCAGGTTCCGGAGGGTGCACGAGGGTGTCGATGTAGCCATCTACGTTCGGGACGAGCAGCCTTTGAATGTAGCACGTCAGCATGCGTCATCTAGAAGACGCCGGTCGCAAGGAACTTACTTCAGCCATAACCGCCCGCCGCCGCTCTTCTCTCGGACCACCTCCCATTGACCCCGCTGTCGTAGGCCCGGGCCGTTGGTCTGTCCTGAAAGAGCATCGATGAGGGCCTGCCGACCCTCGCGAGTACCCTCGGCTTCAAGAATCCATTCGCCGTGCCAGCCCCGACCGAGCGCCATCCCGGCTTCTGTGGCACTTCCGGAACCGACGTAAGGGATGCGAGCGAGCCACATATACTTGCGCACGATCGCATATCCTGACGGGGAATGCGGACTGGGGACGCGTGTTGTGATGTTGGCGAGTTGCATCTCGGGTTCCGGGAAAGGTAACCCGTTCGCGCGTGCGGAGTCTTGAGGAAGCGCGAGGATGAAAACAGGGTTCATGAAGGCAGGGAGAATATTCGCGAAGTAGAAAGGAGAGGGGAGCGTCAGAGGGTTGTCCAATGGGGGTGCACTTGGGGGTATATAGGGAACAAGGCAGTACCCATTGTACATGAGCCATGTCTGTCTGGGCTGCCCGTCGTCTGGCTCTCCGCTGGACAACGGGCGCGGGCCTTCCGGTGGGGGCGTTGGGGGCACGTACCCGAAGTTGGTCACAATATCGCCATCCGAGAGGTGTTCCCAAAGACCGCAATTGATCAACTGCTCCTCGCAGGCCATGATCGCGGCTTCGTCTAGATTGCTGCAGGGCACGAAGACGCGAAGGACCGGTGCTCGTACACGGGATGTCGCCAAAAATAAGTCGTGGGCGGAGGTCCCCCTCGGCACGGCCAGCGGCGCTCCGATAGACGCTCTTCGGCGCTCGCGCGCGGGAGGGCTGCCCTCCGAATCGGTGTTAGTGCGCGAGATCGACGGGGGACTTGAGAGCGAGGACTCGCTCGAGTAGCTGACAGACGCAAACCGGCGATGAGGCTCCCTAAACACCCATCCGTCCTCGTCGGCCGCGAAGTAATTACTGCTGCGGCTTTTCGTGGCTACAGTCCTTCGCCAGCTGCCCGCATACATCTTGAGCGCCAGAGGGTCCGCTGATGGTGGCGGTAAGGGCACTTTGGACCTGCCGAAGAACGTTGACAGCCCGCTCTTGCTCCTAGCAGATCCGCCTCCCTTGTTCCGGGGGATCGCCTCCGCAATAGTCGGCGTCCGTGGTGGACTGAGGGAGGAGGCGCGACCCGTCGAGGACGCACTGCGGATCGTACCTGATCGGGTGAGCACTCGACGACCTGCGCTCTTCGGCGAGGCCGTGGATATCGCATCGTCCGCGTCCCCAACGCCACCGTCCATAGCTGAGAGAGGTGCGGGAAACACGAGTTCCCGGACGCCATGTTGCTGCGCGAGTCGAGATCCTAGGCGCAGCGGCGAGGCAATAACATCCTCCGAATCCTCCAAATCGGATGCGGGAGAAGGTGAAGCGCTGTGCACGAGCGATTGGATGAGCAAGACAAAGCGCGAGTGTGCAAGGCAAAGGGACGCGAGTCGGGAGGAGGTGTTGTGGAGCTGTGGGTCCTGAGAAGCGCGGGCAAAGGCATCAAGCACCGCCATGGTGTGCATGGGGTACGCGTGTAGTGGTACGTATTGCGACAAAACTGGAGAAAGCTATGGTCAACATGAAGCGGAGAACAAAGTTGCGGGGCATACTGAGGAGGGTGAGCTGATGAAAATCGACCTGGATGTCCGATTTTTGTTCGAGGTCCCCGAGCGCGCGAGCATAACTATAGCCTGGAACGAACTGGGACAAGATGACATCCTGGCACTCGGGGCTGGACGTCAGACATTGCCTGAGAGAGCGACAGGTGCTTGCGAGGGCGTGAAAGTCCGTCCAGGAAACCGTCTCGAGAAGGCGGGCCAGAACGCCCGGTTGCGTGAGGGCAAGAGAAAGGAGTCGAGGGGAACGGGCGGAGGGGCGGGGGACGCGTGCCGGGGTCAATCGACGAGACACGATGGATCGCGCAGGCGGGTGTCCGGCGCCTGGATCGGCGCGGCTTGAAGAGGGTATAGGAGGAAGGGGCCGCTCGGTCCTGCGGGGCGAGAGAACGGCAGACATAGTGGTCGAAGGGAGGGAGAGCAGGGCGGGGGACGGAGAGATGGAGGGAGAGATCAACGGGAGGGGGCGGAGGAGGCCATGGAGGATATGGTGGTGGTGGTGGTGAAAGGTATAGACGGGGGATTATAGTCTTATTAGGTCATTGCACGCCCGGCCGTGGTTTTTTGCGCCGACGTCGGTGGCAGTGCACGCCATAATAATTCTCGCTTAACGCGTCCCATAACCAATTCTGACTCGGCCCTGACTTCGAAGTTCGACTTCGGCTTCTCGCTAGATAGCCTTTTCTCCGATACGCCACCAGAACGCGGACCTTCATTTTTCTCTAAAATCCCTGCGAGTCCGACCAGCTGCAGAGACCTCGAGCGGCCGTCGTTTACACCGTAGACCACGACGAGCACGTCTCGACGGGCGTCCCCCGGGTCAAACAAGACTCGGGCAGCAACCGAGCACCAACTCGCCCCGGCTTCGGAAGGCGACGACTCCATCCACCCAATTCTTCGTTGCGTCAGGCCATGATGTCACCTCCTCCTCCGCCCCGTTACCCGTACTTCCGACTCCGGCACCCATCAGCGCCAACGCCGCCAGCTGTCACTGAGCCGTTCCGCTGCCGCTGCCGGTTCACGATGAGGCTGAGACCAATAAGTCCTGCATGTGAACATATACAGCCTTGGTCAGAATAATTTATCTTTGCAATACTTCCAAAAGAATTCCGAGATTATATATCTCTTCATTCCTGGAACAGTGTGATTGTCGAGGTTCAAATGCAGCCGAAGAATGCTCGCATGAAAGGCAGCCTGTACACTGGATATTTTCTAACGAACACCCCTGCAGGAACTTGAAGCACGCGTCGTTCGTCTATCTGGGCGTTGTGGCCCATTGTGTGCAAAGGTGAGCATATTGGAGGAAATAAATACGACCGACTACCCTATTGAATAATTATCATCCAGGCCAGAACAAAGTAGAACAGTCTGCGAATTATAGTCAGCAGAGCAATCTCGCTGGATTTCCAAATATTTACTTACAAGAGGGGGTATACCGCCAACAGAATGCGCTGGGCTTCAATCTTGGTGCCATCCAGGAAGTTGACCGACGCTACGCGTATACCGAGTAGACATCTTGAATTGACGTACGTACGTAACAAGCATAGCAAAAACTCACCCCATACACACCACGCCCATGCAACGAGGGCCACCGGTGCCCGCACATATATCAAGTGCACGAACGTTGACACCAACGCGGCCACATTGAGGGGGGCCACGCAGTACCCTAGCACGCACAGCCCTTGAAAGAACGATCTAAGGACCAAGATGAGTGCTCATGGTGGTGGGAGTTGACAAGCGCACTTACACTCGACCACCGAGAAGCTAAGTAGTGGTTAGCGCTATCAGCAGCCGACAGAATAGTCTATTATGAATCGTGCACGCATACCTTGGCTTGAACGGTCACGACTAACGAGCCTACCGCAATAATGACCACGACGCTTGTGAACACGCCCAATGACTGAGATGGCGGTGCCTGCATTCGTAAAACCAGGTTACGGTGTTGGTCTTAAACGGTGGACAAATGACGACCTACGTTAATGCTCAGTAGTATGCCCAACGCCAGACACAGGACTAGCGGCCCCCAGAGGTCCCAATCCCTATAGGAAGCGAGAATGAAAGAGTAAGCTCGGGGGACGAAATGCGTGTCCCGTACCTCAGGAGATCTCTGTTGCCGCTGCTTCTTGGTGGGTACAATACTTGAACGAGTTTAGTGTATATTGACAACAGGTCTCTTGCCTAGACATGTCAAATTATAACGATACAACACAGTTTGATATAGGGGAACACGCTCACGATAGTCGTTGTTACAGGTTCGTCCAGCGTGTCCGCCCCCGTGTAGCTGTCCCTCGACGTCTATCATCGCTTCTTTGTACATCTGGCATACAACATACCGCGTCTCGACCTGAACTCCCCCCACTATCCTCCGATTCGAGCGCTGTCTACCGGAGCTAGAACCCTCTACAGGTGTGCCTATGTTCCCCGACACGCTCGCAGCTCCGGACCCAGAGGGAGGCGCCAACTGCTCCGGGGCGCGTGCCTTCCCCTTATCCCCCGGGACAGGCGAGATCGGATTGGAAGCCAGTCCTGGATGCGTGAACCCCGGGATGGACTCCTCGTCAAGGTCATCGTCGTCTGCTCGCGCACGCCGCAGTTCAGCGCGCACTCACAAGCCTCAAGCCAGGCACGCGGACAGAAAGCCCTCACCTGCCTCGATGAATTGCGACGTTGACGTGAGGGGCGTCGTCACGTCCATGTTGTCCATGCGCTGCATAGTCGTATGTATTCTCTGGACAGAACTTCAGGGATAGGATATAAGACGGCCTAGTACTGCTGGCGGTGCGGAGGCAAGCGTGTAACTTGGCACACTACGTCGCGCGGACGAAGCGCCCGTCCGGCCATTTCCAGGCTGGTTGCACGTGACCGACTCTAAGAGCAAGCTGACGCGTCGCGGTGCAGTGTCACCATTGCGGCGTAGAACGCTTCTCTCCACCGTACACTCATCCTCCCCTCCTGTTTTCTACCCGCCAAACATCATGGTATGTTCATGGGCCACAAGTTACAGCGCATACGTACTAAATAAGAATACAGGGTAACGCACCGTCCGGTTTGCCAGGACAGAGACCCGGTGGCCGCGGCCAGCCCGGGGACCAGAAAGAGAAGAAACAAGAGCAGAAGAAGAAGTGGGAGCCGCCGCTCCCGACGAGCGTCGGAAAGCGCAAGAAGAAGAAGGGGCCCGATGCCGCGTCGAAGCTGCCGACCGTGTTCCCGACGACGCGCTGCCGGCTGAAGCTGCTCAAGATGGAGCGCATCAAGGACTACCTGCTCATGGAGGAGGAGTTCATCCAGAACCAGGAGCGCCTTAAGCCCGAGTCCGCACGCGAGGAGAAGAACGAGGAGGACCGCACGAAGGTCGACGACCTCCGTGGTTCGCCCATGGCCGTCGGTACCCTCGAGGAAATCATAGACGACGACCACGCTATTATAAGCACCGCGTCCGGGCCCGAGTTCTATGTGTCGATCATGAGCTTCGTAGACAAGGACCTGCTAGAGCCCGGTTGCCAAGTACTGCTGCATCACAAGAACCAAGCGGTCATTGGCGTCCTCCAAGACGATACGGACCCCATGGTCAGCGTTATGAAGCTGGACAAGGCGCCGACAGAGAGTTATGCGGACATTGGTGGTTTGGAGCAGCAAATACAGGAAATTAAGGTGCGTTTTCTTGCCGCCTTGATTGTTACCGCGTCCTGAATTGCTCGTGTAGGAATCCGTAGAACTGCCCTTGACACACCCAGAATTATACGAAGAAATGGGTATCAAGCCACCAAAGGGTGTCATCCTTTACGGCGTCCCTGGTACCGGCAAGACCCTCCTGGCAAAGGCCGTCGCGAACCAGACATCAGCAACGTTCCTGCGTGTAGTCGGCTCGGAGCTCATCCAGAAATACCTCGGAGACGGTCCCAAGCTCGTGCGAGAACTGTTCCGGGTAGCAGAGGAACATGCGCCAAGTATCGTGTTCATTGACGAGATTGACGCTGTCGGCACCAAGCGGTGAGCTCCCTTTGTCCCTTCGCGTATTCGTGCTTCTCCTGACAGCTGGCCAGGTACGATTCGACGTCCGGTGGCGAGCGCGAGATCCAGCGAACCATGTTGGAGCTCCTCAACCAGCTAGACGGTTTCGACACCCGCGGAGACGTGAAGGTGATCATGGCGACGAACAAGATCGAGTCGCTCGACCCCGCGCTCATCCGCCCGGGGCGTATCGACCGGAAGATCGAGTTCCCCCTCCCGGACATCAAGACGAAGCGGCATATCTTCAAGCTGCACACGTCGCGAATGAACCTCGCGGAGGACGTCGACCTGGAGGAGTTCGTGACGGCCAAGGACGATTTATCAGGTGCGGACATCAAGGCCGTATGTACGGAGGCGGGTCTTCTCGCGCTGCGGGAACGGCGGATGCGGGTCACGAAGGCGGACTTCACGTCTGCACGAGAGAAGGTGCGTTTTCCTATTCCTGACATTTTGGTGTCCGGGAGATCGCTCATTGCGCGTTCGTCAGGTCTTGTACAGAAAGAACGAGGGCACGCCGGAGGGACTCTATCTGTGATCTGTCGTCTGTGTTTGTATTGTTCGTCGCTCTGCGTATCATACCTTTCCGCTAGTCTCTTCAAAGCGGCGAGCAAGCTCCGCTGTATTGAGTACATCGACATCGCACAGGCCGTATCATTGCCGTCCTGCGGAGATCTGTGAGTACAAAGGACGACTTCATGGGCGCTATACACACACCCAAGAACACTGCCGCAGCGATGGGCGATAGAAGCTCTCACGTGGAATTCAGGTAAGCACCGAGGTTCGTGCCCCTCTTGTGCCCTGCTTCATTTCTTACGTATACGAACCGCCCGCCATTAGGTACATTCGGCAGTACACCATCGATCCCGCCGTTTCGCTCGGCTGTCGCCCTTCGCGGGGTTTAGAAGACCTCTTCGCGAGTCTCTTAGACGTTCTTTGGTGCAGTTTTCGCATCGCCGCATTGGCTCCCCCGCACCGATGGCGCGCGGCTACGAATGCGGGGTCCTTAGACCCATCGTCCGCACCCAATCTGGGCCCGGCCCGTGGGGAATCATACCTAGTTTGACTCCGGGTGAGTATCGCGGCTTGGCGAGCTAAATTCGCGCAGGCGAGACTATGTTTGTTCGCGTGCGGTGCAGTATCGTGTTGTTTGAGTAGGAACGATGACGGCGCACCTAAGGGCCTCAGGTGGGCTCAACATGCAGGAGGTATGGCTACTTTGGCTTTGGTGTGTTGCTCATATGCTTAGGCCCCCAGGCTCACGAAACTACGCCACGGCACGGCTGAATTTCTGAGTGTACGGCGCTGAGCTTTAGTATGAGCTAAAGGGTTTGGTCGTGGGCATAACCATATTGCAATAGCGAATTATCGTTGGTTGCAGATGCCCGGGGGCCATAAATGTGGCAAGCCAGGGTGTGCTCACTAATACTAACAACTTCGTTCGAAGCAAGGTGAACAAAGCATCATGTCGACGTCGCTTCCAAGGAGGTCGCAAGGCACCGAGCTGCTTGTTTTTGCTAACAATGTAAATGAAGCGCGTGTCTGAATCAGTACTGTAACGTACGTACGTAGCACGCAGCGGTCTCACACCGGCGAAGCTCCTCATTAACACCCCCGACGTGGGGACGCGAAGTCGTGCTCTATTGACCGTGACGTTGCTCAATCAGTGTGGCTGCCTCCGGGGAACAACCTTGTCCTCGCTGGCGCGCGTATACGGTCATGTATGAAAGTACAACAAAAAAACGCGTCGCTAACGCGACACACGACGACGACCGCGACATTGTTTACGCCTCACGCAACAATGCACGGAGCGGAATGAAGAGCAGTCCTTCGAAGACTAGCTAGTGTCCGAGTCACGACTCGCGTGTAGCGGATGCTCATACATGTACTGTTGGAGCAGCTTCTGTGCGGACGCTTGATGGTGGCGTCTCGGGGACTTGCTCGGCTCAGAGTCCAACATATAGCGTCGTCACCTCCGGACGCTCTGGCGCCGCCTCTCCCACTCGCCATCCTCCCTCTGCCTATGCTGGCCCTAAGGTGCTCGGTGTTTGCGCCAACGCGACCGTGTGTCGGAACGGGCGATGTGATCTCGCTGTCTTTTCATCACGGTCCGCCAACTTCGGAGACAAGTCCCGCATTCCAACTGGTTCAACTTGCACATGCTCGCCATGCACTTTCTCGCGAACCCTATTGAACAACCCTGCGGACGTCTCTATCGACCTACCAAGTCCACTCCGAAGTGTTCCTCCGACGCGACTGGTCGACCGCACATCATCAGCCGGTGCCTTTTCTGACGATGGACGCTTCCTCGTCGACGCGCGCGCCCATCAGAGGGAATCGACGCGTCCTATCCTTCCAACTGAAGCCCGACGCGATAGAGACGCGCATACAGCCCACCATTGGCCATATCGGGACCACGATGAACGTTTTTGAGCAGGTGCGCCACATTGTCCGAGGTTGGTAGATCCCGCTCGACGCGACTCGGTACGCGATCCAGATGAGGTGTCGTCGCAGTTGTTCTCTGCAGCTGGTCGCATCGTAACTTTTAGACTGCCCCGCCGTGATGTTTCCGGGGCCACGATGGCGTTGGCGCGATGTTTCCATCGCAGACGGGTTCCATCATCACCACGAGTGTTGGAGAAGAGGGCTGGTGACTGGGACAGTGAGCCTTCGCTGTCTCCTATGAATGGGCCGTGTGTATGCGCTCTTGTGGCCGGCGTCCCGCGCACGCTGAGCGTGGTCGTCACCGACGGCGCGTCCGAGGACGATGATCGACGCGGGGGTCGGGAGCCGAGGTCGACGTCACCAACGCGGTCCCTGAGGCTGCTCAATTAACGGAACGATCTGGGCAGGCGCCTATCTGGGCGGGGGATGGGCGCCTGGTCACGAACGAGCCTGCCCTGAAGCCGGGAACGTGGCTGGGGCTTCTCGCGATTGGGGGGCGGTCATGGCTGAGCGGATTGGTCGTTGCTTAGCTTCCCCCATTGTGCTCCGTACTCTACCTCTCTCGTCTTGTTCGCAACATTCCTCTCCTTTAACTAGGCAAAGTATGCACGAGCAGCGCCCCGCTGCTCCTACGCCTCTCTCTCTCGCCATGCCCCCTTCCCTCCCCCGCCGACGCTCGTCTATGCTCTCGTCTGTCTCCGACCCGCACACTCCGCCCCCGCGCAACTCTCCGCTGCCCGTGATGTCCTCGGCATCCAACAGGAAGAGTTCGGACAGTTGGAATAGTTCAAACTACGACGGAGCAGACGACCTCGAGTGGGAGTGGAAGCCGGAGCAGACGCGTCTGCTATCCAGGGTGAGTACCTTCGACGCGTCTTACCGCAATATTCCCCCTTTCCCCTCGTCATATCTCTATTTAACGTATTTTTCGCGTACGGGTGTATTGAAATGTCATGCTAGACTCTCGATGCTCTTCCCGCACACCTGTTGACCCCGTTCAACGGCCCTGTCCCACCCTCAAATCTTCTCGACAAGATCGCGCGCAGCGTCATCTCTGCCAAAGGACCTGCTGAGTGGCCTCACACATTGCGCGCAACGCGTGCTAAGATCGTCGAGTTGGCCCGCCTTCGTGGGACGGAAGACACCTCCAGCGACACCATCGCGGAAGAAGAGATTTCAGACAAGGATGTCCTTCAGCAGACAACGAACACAGGTCCCAAACGACCCCTCTATAGACAGTCGAGTATGGATTTCATGCAATCCTCCAAGCTCGATCCCGACGAGAGCAGCACAATCGCTCGGTATGTTCGAGCGCCTAGGTGGTCTGTTGAATCTCGGCTAACACTGTCGCGCGTATAGTCTATCATACCGCTTGCAACACACTGAACGTATGATTCCCAATCCTGCTTACGCCCGCAGCTCCCCGCGTCTTCGTTCAGGCATGCGAGCTGTCCCCTCCACCCCTAGTTCCACCACCCTCAACTCTGAGAGCTCTTGCAACACTGGCTCTCGCATCCCGCGCTTGCAAAGGTCCATGTCGTCGATCTCGAATTCTTCCGATTCGTATGTCCAGCCCGCCGTCGACCCGCGCGTTCAACGCATCAGACGCGCCGACTCTTTCGCTGGACCTGCGCTCTATGGCCCTGGTTCCCCCCTCAAGCGTGCTCCCTCCTATGGTTCGATCTCCAAGAGGCACTCGGATGCTATGAGTGTTGACTGCTCTAATCGTTCTGATGTTACCTCTTCCGACGAGGAAGAGAAGTTGCGGAGTAAAAAGGCCAAGAAGCCTCGTGTAAAGGCAAGCTCTCCCACCCCGCCGCCGGTTACGTCTCCAGTCCTGTCCCCTGAGAAGGCGAAGCCGCTGCGGCGGTCCACACGCACCATTGTGAAAACGCCATCAACAGCGTCCCCGTCGCCTGCCAAGGATACTCCGCGTCGTGGCGCACGACCGAGAGCCAATGTTCAACGGAATCCGAGCATCTTAGGGCCCGAGCTTCCTCCTGTTGTCCCGCAGTCGCCCTCGTCCCGCCTCATGCCCCCCACCCCGTCTCCTCACAAGACCCGCAAGTCGCCCGCTATTCTCACTCATGCAGCTTCGTCACCCCGCGACTCTCCGTTCGCCGCCCAGTCCCCGTCATCGCGTAGACCCTCTCGCCGCACTAAGGGCGTCCCGCTGGCTAATGGTGCGATGGGTAGGAAGATCTCGTTCGGAGCCCTGGCCAGCCCCAGCGGAGGAGAGAATGCCGGCCCGTCGGTCGGCTTGGGGTTGGAGAGTGCATTCCAACTGAACTGAGAATCGTTCATCCATTCGTGCTTCCTCACCCACGCGAACCCCTCGCACCTAACCACGCCTCCGCTTCGAGAGGCATCTCAATATATGTTTATTGACGGTTCTCATCAGCCAGTCGCCTTCGGCACCCACCCTCGTTGTTTATCTCCTCGATTATTCCCCTCCTGGAGCGGCTGCTCCACGTCCACATTCCCTCGTCTCGTTTCTCAACTCGGAGTCTCGGCTCATCACACGCTCGTTCCTATTGGTTAACACCACACAGTCCTTCTACTCTTCTCCATTTCTGTGCTCTCGCCTTCGGCCAAGCAGTAAAGGATGCGCTTGCCGCAGCTGCCTCGATCCCTCCCACACTATCGGCAACAATGCCCCGGAGTGTCCCCGCCTTGGGCGGTGTATACCAGCCACGCTGCTGGTTGTGATATGGTGTACTATATGCTGGTCCCGTTCCCCTCATCCGCAACAACACAAGTGCTTGCTTTCGGCTGTACTGATCTCACATTCCCGCCTCATCATACATGGTGCACTTGCTTCTTCTTGCGTTCATCCATCGCTACTACCTCGAGGCGCTAATGCCACACTTCGCGCACATACTGCAATTGACTTGCTCCTACAGCTCATTTCCCAACTCCCCACCCTCTTCGAATTCGCTTGTTGCTTATAGGTACCCCATCTGTATCCGTTTCTTTGCGCATGGCTCGTGTTCGCGGGTCGCGCACCGTGCACTGTTATCTCTCCCGTACATATCTACTTCTGCCCGCCGCTCCCTTCGTCTGCAGCGCATGCGTTACTTGGCATTCTCAGTGTACCATGTCTTCCGCTCATCGGGTCATTCGTGTACATGTACCTCTTTCAATCGATTCATCTCTCCCCGACTTGAAAGAGCGAATCCATCGAAACATATCCTGGCGTACCTTGCAACGGCGCTTACTTTGCACCGTGACCCAATCAGTTTCACAGTTTGAGTCCTGGACCATTGCGTGAACGGACTGTAGTGACTGGTGTAGGCATTGCGTGCGACGTTCAACGCCGGACGTTGACTTCACAGAAGATGCGATACCTCCCAGCTTGCTTGCGCAACGGGCGTCATGCCCAGGACGCTAAAGTTTCCAACTCTGAGTCCAGATCAGGCACCGAGGGCGGAAGCTGACTCTCAGAGCACTTCTGAGAAAGAGGAAAACCCTTGCTACGACATGCATCGTGCTCTAGGAATGAGTGGATCATTATAGCTATCTGAAACGACAACCCCGGTGAGCGCCGCAGCCACTTGTACAGACGAATACAACGGACGTACCGAGAGACCTGCAGGTTCATGACGGCTCTGCGTTCGCACCCTCCGTCTGCAGCCGCCTCTCTGCGATCTCCGCACGCTTCTGCTGGAGGAGGACCGCGGCGCGCTGGTCCCACTGGTACGCCCAGTAGCCGGCGAAGCCGAACGCACCCATGGCGATGGCGTGGCCGACAGGGTCTATATTTGTGGCCCGAGCAAGACATTATAGAGTTCGTGAAGCACCGAGGGGAGCAAGGTCGAATACGAGATAGGGTTGAGACAGGGCGATGCGAGGGAACGGTCGGTCAATAACTGCGTTCGGTAAACGGAGGCACGGGGGGCGACGCACTTTCGAAAATGTTGCGCTTCTGGATGCCAAGCTGGCCGACGCGCGCGGCGAGGCCGAACAGCGAGAAGCCGACGATGTTCGCAATGAGGGACATGGCGGCGGCGAGGTGAGGGGGCGTTGAGTTGCGGGAGTCCTGCTCGTCTGTACCGTCGTCGTCCGTGACGTTTCGTGCGATAACCCCCCTTATCCCAGGCGCGAGGAATGGAGGAGATATTATTGGTTTCTGCTTCGGCGGAACGGGCCGGAGAAAGCCGTGCCTGCACTCGAAGGTGTGGCTGCGGGCGCCTAGCGATTCGTGCTCTGCTCCCCTGTATTCGGGTCGCAAACTATAGTGGGTCTGGATATACCCTTCATTTCTGCTTTCACCCGCACTCCATCCACTAGCGCCACCGTCCACCTACTCCTGACATATGTCTGAGGAAGTCGAGGCCGTGACCACGCCTGCGGCGGCAGGGCTTGCTGCGGGAGGGGATATCATCCAGAAGCTCGATCAGGCGAAGGAGCTTAAGGAGCAAGGCGACCAGGCGTTCCAGGGTGGCGATCTGAAGGGGGGTACGTCCCCTATATAACCTTCTTGCTATCGCGAGCGGATTCTCACTTTAATCTACGCGAACGCGATATGTAGCTCTAGCGAAGTATCATACGGTAAGTGCCCCGTGCCACTAGCGTCGGAGTGTAATGTTAATACTCCTGCTCAGGCGCTCTTGTATCTCAACGGCCTCGACAAGTGAGAGCCGCGTGATGTACGAATGCATAAACGTAGCTAATGCCGTTTGGTTTGACGCATGTAGGAATGCTTTGCAGAAGGCACTCGGGAAACCTGTACCCGCACCACCACCAATCGAGGCCGTGGATCAGGCCGCGCAGGATAAACCCAAGACAGAGGTGAGCTCGACATACGCCCTCTCATGCACTGAAAGCCTAACACGAATCTTCTCACGTAGGTTAGAATAAGAGGTTGCCCTCTCTACGGCCGCAGCAGCTAATATTAAGTCATGTGGCGTTTTAGGTCGACGAGCTGCAGGAGAAGATCTACTCGAACATGTCACAATGCCATCTAAAGAACGGCAACTGGAAGCGTGCCATCGAGACATCGGACAAGGTACGCTAGACGGTAGTCCTCGAAGCTATGTTCAGCGTGAGTTTACACTACAAGCTGCCATAGGCCCTCGCGTATAACCCGAAGAACCGTAAGGCATCATTCCGTAAGGCCAAAGCGCTGGGAGAGACAGGATACTTCGAGAAGGCCGAAAAGATCCTGGAGGAACTCATTAAGGATGCAGACCCCACAGGTTCGCGTGACTGAACCATACATCTTATGGCGGGTTTCAAGGCGAGCTGACGGATCCCCCTACTTAACAGATAAATCCGCGTGCGAGGCGGAACTGAGCCGGCTGCGCGCCGCGGACAAGGAGCGGGAAAGGGCACACAACCAGAAGATGAAAGGTTCGCGGTCCGTTACACTTCGTGGCTCTTTCGCTCATACGCAATGCGTCCTCCCAGGCTTCCTGAACAAGGAGAAGATAGACTTGGGAGCAGATTGAGGACCCGTCTAGCATGATGCCCCTATTTTTCGCGGTGTACGATGTTTTGTGATGTCTAACGAACCTGCAATGTACCATGTTTTGGGCTATCCCGCACGCTGCAGATCATCGACTACGATCGATTCACGTTTCATATGTATCGACGTTTTTCAACTTGCCCCGCCGTGCGATGGACCGATCGGCGAGGTAACAAACGCGTGACGCACCTGCACGTGGCCGCGCTGAGACGCGACCGGGGTCACAGGCTTATTATGGCTGAAGTTGCTCTTGCCTCTTGCCTCTTGCCTCTTGACCACAACCTCCACAGAGACACGCATATCGACCTCTTCCGACTCAATATCTTTTTCATTGATTACATCTACTCCGCGAACAGGCCAAGGCCGTATCATCGCCATGCAGCCCGAAGAATTCAGCCACCAGTCCCCACGAGCAACAATCGCCGTCTCTGTGTTGTGTGCTCACTATCCTGTTGTCGAGAGCTTGCAGAGTTATCTTGAGAAAATTATTGATACTACGGGTGCTATGTTAGGCCTAACGCATAGGGACGACTCCGAATATTATCATACCATGCTCTCGACGTCTTACGTGGCTGGGGACGCATCATTGCGGCAGATTAAGCAATTTGTTCCAGCGGCACCCATGTCGCATATGCGCGACGTAAGAGGCGAAAGTCCTGACCCCTGCAGTATTTCTGACTGTTTCTATTCTAGGTAATAGACCGTGCACAAGAGAGGCTATTCTTCAAGGCCAAAAGCAGCCGGCCGTCAAATATTCTCACCGCGGGTTACAGGAAGGTACGCTGCCATCACACGCCCTAGCATGGACTTGTTTCTCCTGATACCTCTATAGATTACACAAAATGACACTAGGGTTGCCGCAACACGAATGCCGCTCACCAACTACTTCGTGAATACGATCGTCACAGCGCTACAAGCTCCGTCATGGGAGACGCTGCTTGGAAGGTATTTGGCTGTGCCGCGCATGAGTCTCATTACAAGCTGCTGAACTAGATTTTCAGAATAGGGGAGGATGCTATGTTTCATCTGCTCTCTGAAACTTCGATATTCGTTCCCTTGCCCAATGGTTGTCTATGCCAACTAACGGGTGATCCTATCGTCAACCTTAGGCCTTCAGATGCGACACGAACCGTAGGTAGCAGCCAATCAACCGCACGGCGGGATATGCCCTCTATCTGTGGCACCAAGCGGAAAGCGACTGAAGTGTTGGAGGACGACCGACCCCTCAAACGACGAAAACATAGCCATAGCAACCCTACCAGCGTCGCGCCAGACGTCGTCATCATAACCACAGGTCCTAACCAGTATGATGCCATACTGTTGATGGAATATGGATGTTGCTGACATTATGGTAGTGTAACGCCTGCAGATATAACATTCCTCCGCGCCCGTATGTTCTACTCCCGACCGTGTTTAGTGCCGCACACAGCCAAGATAATAATTGGTCTGCCTCCGAAACGTGCATACCAAGTTTCGTTTCCTTTTGCCACGTTGGCACTGATTTCAGAGTATGATGCAGATATACTAAATCGCTTTTATCCATGCTGGCATCCAGAATTTAAAGTGGATAGCGCCGGTCAGTGGGTTGATCCCGATCCTAAGCAACAGATAGAGCACGCCAGACACTTGGCGAAGTACATGTTCCCGAGACAATACGGGCTGAGTAGTCCATTCATTACCCCGAATCTACGTCCCGGCTATGTCCGACCACCCGAGTATCTCGACCGAGAGGCAGAAATCAAGGTAGGCTAAGGGGTAGCAGCAAGACAAGTATTGACATACAGATGCGCTATAGACGAAGGGATCCTGCAAGACACCCAAGAGGCTGAAGAGCGTTCTAGATACGCTGGAAAAAATGATCTGGAGGCATCACAAATGCAGATACAAGTCCTTACTAGATCTCTCATGCCCCTCAAAGGTATTCGAGCCCCTCCATATTCCAAGTGTATTATTCTCACAACGCGGATAAACAGCTAACGAAAAATGACTTACCGCCCCTGAACAGCAATGTCATTTTGGTACTAGGACCCTGGAGTTTCGACGAGACACGTTACTGATAGCGATATGACCAGGAACTCATGTCCGAAACGTCCATCCAGCTACAAACCCAAGCGACGTTGATCGACACCAGCGTGTCTCTCGACTCTAGTAGCAGACCTATTCTCCTGCATGACCCGTCCCAGGCACGTAAGCAAGCTCAACGCAAGCCTAGATTCGCCGAGTTCATGTGCGACGTAGGAGAGGTAAGTACGGCTTCTTGGTGATGACGCAAGTATCGATGAGTGTGCCTCAGGTCTGGAGATACGCGGCACTCGTTACGAAAGCCGTCATACCTAAAAGTCTCTGGGGATGTGACCGAAACTTTCAAGTCATTATGAAATGTTGGTGCAACCTCTCGTACAGCGGAAAGGAGGTAACAGTGCTCATTCTATATAGATGTCAAACATATGATCACGGCCCGCCGTTACGAAACCTTCTCCCTGCACTACGTCCTACAAGACTTCCAGACTTCCGAGTGCAGCTGGCTCATGCCCTCTGGAGAAAGTGTTAAGAAGCAGACTCGCGTCTCGGTGTCTGACTCGCTGAAACGACGCGAGCTGCTTGAGGAGTTCCTGTTCTGGTATTTCGACTCTTTCCTAATCCCTTTGTTAAAGGTACGTAACATGAAGCTCGAATGAATTCACTCATGCTGAGGCAGAGAAGACAACGTTCTACGTGACCGAGTCGTCGGCTTTTAGAAACAGAGTACTCTATTTTCGACATGACGACTGGAGCACGCTTTGCGCCCCTCTGGTCGAGAAACTGAGTTCGGATACTTTTCAGAAGATCGAGGAGGTATGCCTGGGTCTCCCGACTATGTGCCCCGCCCGTCAGGAGGCTAAAGGATTGGTTAGTACGAGGCGCAAGAGATCCTCCGACAGCGTAGGCTGGGTTTTTCATTTGTGCGCTTACTTCCAAAGGAGACAGGCGTAAGACCTATCGTTAATCTGAGGCGCCGGGTGGATAGGGTGAGTGTGCGTCGTTCGGACGTGTTTCCTGGGGCCTAATCGTAGTTCGCGCCAGGACGACCATCGACCTGGACAGTCAATCAATCAGATCTTACAGGCCGCATTCCAAATTCTTACCTATGAAAAGGTATGCCAGCCTATCCTAGGACGAAACACCCAAGATCAATGTCAATAATCTGAGCAGGATCATCAACCCGAACGTCTCGGTGCTTCCGTATTCGGTCCAAACGAAATCTACTCGAAGTTGAAAGCGTTCAAGATGCGACTTAACAGTGTTAACCCTTCCGCGAAGCTGTGAGCAGTAATTACGTTATGTGAAGCTCCTCGGCCTTAGTTGACAGGACTTGGCAGGCCGAAGCTGTACTTCGTCAAAGTCGACGTTCAAGCCTGCTTCGATACGATCGAACAGACGAAGTTACTAGAGATACTACGAGATATCCTTACGGCTGTAGGGAATTCCCATACTGAGAAGCCACAGCGACTCATCCCTCCCTCATCCTACTAGGACTCGTACATGATACAACGTTATGGCACGGTGAACAAGGCAGGAGACAAAATGCAGCGCAAATATGTGAAGAAAGCTGTCCCCGAAGGTGAGGAATCTACCGTCGAGTCCCTAGTTACAAAACGAACACCTTCGTGCAGATGACCACCCGCACTTCTTAACCTACGCTGCTCAGCTAGCCGAAGTCTTGCGCAACACTGTCTTCTCCGATCAAGTAGGTGTATGTTCCATCTCGCTATTCCGACTCGCTAATTGAGAGAACACAGGTTGTCTACCCGTTTTCTCGCAAGAAAGATATCATCGCACTACTTGAGGAGCACATCACGGAGAACATAGTGAAAGTACGCAGCCTTTGCTCTTGTCTGACGCTACATTAACATGATATCATGTCCATGCAACTTTCCTCAAGATTGGGAACGAGTACTATCGTCAAGTCGTCGGGATCCCGCAAGGCTCTGTGCTATCCGCGATACTATGTTCCTTCTTTTATGGCGACCTGGAGCGTCGGACTTTCCGATTCACCGAAGACCCGGGATGTGTGAGTCATGGACAGGCCGAGTTATGGCTCTTCCACAACTGACCAGGCCACGATTGGCGATCAGGTACTCATGAGGCTGATTGACGACTGGCTCTTCGTCACCACCGATTACTCTAAAGCAGTCAAATTCTATGACATGGTATCAAGGGGTAAGCCGCTGCAGTAGAACTGCTTGCGGAAAGTATCTTGGATGCTGATGTGCGATACAGGTCACCCGGAGTATGGCTGCTTCATATCCAAGGATAAGAGTCTCATCAACTTTGACCATCGCGAATTGGTCAATATTGTGGACCCTAGGTCCAAAGGTAAACCATGCAGATATACACGTTGTTTATACTAAAAGCACAGGATGTAGTCTTCCCTTGGTGCGGTTACTCGATCAACATGCACGATTTATCTGTAACGGTCGACTACGGCCGGTACAACGATACCTGTACGTGCTGTCTGCCGGTTCCTCTCGCTGCACTCGGACGCTAAAAACACGCGTAGATTTACAAGACTCCCTCACGGTCGAGTTTGGTCGGCGTCCCGGAACGGCTTTCGCCTATAAGATGATGCAGTGGGTGCTCACACGCTCCGTGTTGTAGCTTTAAGCTGATCGTTCGGGGGACAGGCTGGCCAAGTCGAAGAGCCACATCATTTACAACGACGCAAAGCTCAATTCCAGAGACGCCATCTTCCTCAACATCTATCAGAACTTCATCGTCCTAGCCATGAAGATGCACCACTACCTCCGGCAGTGGAGGCTTGACGTCGGGAAGCATCACGCTTTCGTCCTCAGTACGTTCGCCTTCCACGGTTAACGATCCGCCAAGGTGATAAATGTTGTGTCCTGCAATACAGAGGTCATTCGACAGACCATACGATTCGCCTACACGTCTGCACGTTGCAAGGCGGGCCACAAACTCGCCAGGACGCACGATGCACGCGTCGACCTACAGGAAGAGCAGGTATCGTGGTAAACTCTAGCTTTCCCTCCTCCGCTTTTCGCAAAGCCAACCGGGTATGCGCATACAGGCTCGGGCTGCATGCATTCCACACGGTCTTCTCGCGCAAACTGCAGGCATATACCCGGATGTTGAGGGTGCTCAGTTTCGAGCTCTCTTTACCGCGCCGGCGGCATCTGCGGAAGCGTTTTCGCAGCATCGTGGCGGAGGGACTGTCGACTCTGTCCTTACTTTGTTTCTAAAGGCTCCGCCGTATACGCACGCGAATATTTCGAGATGTTCGAGGATGTATGGAGCTCTGGATGCATTCGGGTTACAGACCTGAGCGCAACGAGAACACACTCACCTATTCCGGTTTGGCGGATGGAAGCTCGTCGGACGACAACGCGCATTACGGTCCGGAGACGTGCATACATGGGAGACCAGTGATACATATCCTGTGGGTACGGGTACGGGGACGAGAACGGTAACGAGGCTGCGAGGGGACGAGCGAGGAAACCAAGGGATATAATAAAGACGCGAACGGGAAGCGTAAGAAGTGGGAGAGAGAGAGAGAGGGAATTCTCGTACAACCCGGGTGCGCGCGCACGCCTCGGCAAGAACAGAGGTATAATGAGAGGGGGAAACGCAGCGCCGGATATTCAGACTGACTGTATATACGAGAGACGAGAGGAGACGTCGGACAGGAAGGGACCGGCCGGGCGGGCGAGACGCGCGAGGGGGAATAACGAAGAGCCGGGCGTGAAAAGATCGTGTAGACAGTGTGGGGGTAGCGCGGGATAACAAGGAGTGTGAGCGTAGATACGGGTAACGTAGAGGGAAGCGTAGGCGGGCAAGAAAAACGATGCGGGGGCGACTCGATCATCGTTTCGTGAAGATCTTGTTAAGGAGACCCAGCACCTTGGGCACGTTCAGTTGCACGTACTCCAGGTCCAGCAAGTGCTTGTTGTCTTTTTGCTGTAGGCGTATCGAGGTCAGCTCATGCATATGTGAGCAAGGCGCGATGCCAGACATACCTTCTCGAGGAGATCGTCGATGTTCAGGTCCATCTCCAAGATCGCCTTCTCCCGGCCCTTGTAGTGCAGCGCGATGATGAACGTACCCGGGGTGGGCGACGTGAAGTTGAAGTAGATGTTCGGCCGCCGATTGTCGGGCACGTTGCTCTCCACGATGATGCCCTCCTTCTCGAGCTGCGCGTGCGTGAAGCGGTACGGGCCGTGCACGACCGGCTTCGAGGGCTTCTTCTCCTTGCCGCCGACGGTGACGACGCCGACGCCGGTAGACGAGCCCTTCTCCTTGGACGCGGTGAGGCGCACGTTCTGGAGGTACGCCTTGTACTGCTCGAGCTGCCCGCGGAGGTAGTTGTTGTGGTCGCAGATCGTCTTGTACACCGCCTCGAGCGACTTGGTCTCGAGCAGGACCTTCTCGCGCAGGTTTCCGAGATGAACGAGCTCTGCGGCGACCTCGTCCTGCATGAGCTTGTAGCCGTCCGCGCGTTCGACGATCTTCTGCTCCTCAAGCTCGCGCAGCATCTCCTTCACCTTGATGCCCTTGCGCACGAGCGTCGCGTCCTTCGTCGTCGCGGCGCGCTCCGCGATCGCAGCGAGGTTGTACGGTCGCTTCTCGGCGAGTCCGGGGATCGAACGGATGAGCTGCACGAAGATAGACTTGGCCTCCATGTAGAGCATGTCGCTCGGAGAGACCGAGTCGAGTAGGATGTCTTGCACTGGTGTCTCCCATCGACTGTACAGTGGCAGTTCTATCGCCCGATTCTCCTTCCGAGGAACCTGTGGTGGTGCGGCCCCGAGCTCGTCTGTCAAGATACGCAAGTGCTGCTTGTCATTTGGTGACTAGAACAAACAGACGATGTCAAATCAAGACTTTGGTACCACAGGTACAAAGGTCACATACTAGAACTTCGATATGTTGCAGGATGAGAGAATGTGTGTTGTACAGCTCGTTGAGCGTGATGTTGATGACAAGGTCCTTCTTAGACAAAGCCATATATTGATCCATCTAGTGCGAGGGGTCAGATATCGTCGTGTACGCACCGGCAACATACACGTACCTCTAGGGTGTCGTAGAAGTCGCCGACTTCACATAGGTTGTTCAAAAATTGATTAATCCGCGCCTTGTTGTTCTCCACGAACGGGTTGAGCGTGATCATGTACGCCTCCTTGGCATATGACGGCTTGTTCGCGAGATTCTGCAACATCTTCGCAATCTGTACGCAAAATAAGATATATGCGCTTGGCTATGAACCTGGTAACGTACCAAAGTCAATGTTCGCCGGGGGTGCTTCGCCGGAACGCCCTCCACCAGCATGTATGCTTGTGGTGTAACTATGGCGGGGTTGATGAAACGAAGGAAGAAGAAACCGCCGATCAAGGAACAAATGGCGTAGTCGGTGGCATCCGGATACTTTCGCTGGAGGAAGTTGTTTCAGTGCCCAACAACCGGGTAACCAGTGTTTAGGCGTTTAGTCACTTACCCTTGTAAGACTCCTAATCTGTTTGCAGATCCACCGAATACCGTACGGCACGCTCTCCATGCTGTCGATGATAGTCAACAGGAAGCTATTCGCAATCTCCATGAGCATCGTCAACCGAGGGGCGATGATTGCCTGCACGTCCTGATTCGCCGCGGCGACCTCAGGGGCAACACCCCTAGGAAGGTTCGGCGGAAGGGACCCGGTCTCTTCCTCGATCTGCTGAATCATCTGCTCGTAGACCTTGACCGGGTTGATCTCCAAATTGAGGTCCTTGTGCTCGATGAGGCTGTTGATCCGCTCGGCGAGCACGCTCTTGAGGTAACTCTGACCGGGCCCGCGGCGAGTGTACGTCGTCATCATCCGCGAGACTGGGGTATTCGCGCGGAGGAGCGAGCCAAACTCGGTAGCGGTCTCGAACTGCGAGGAGAGCACAGACTGGAACATGGTGAGCAGCAAGTGTTCTTCTCGACTCTCGTACTGGTTTCCGTAGAGCGTGAACATAACTGTCTGTAGGAGGGTATCGATCTCCGTCAAGCTTACGAGCCGGCATAATGACGCGATATGCCGGGGCTCTGACTGGAGCAGGAAGAAGAGGTTGGAGTACTGTTGCAGCTTGCGGTCATCCGGGTAATGGCCTTCGGTAGCGTCGACCTCCTCTAGATGTTTCTCCACTTCGTTTTGCTACGGCAATGTAAGCATGGAACAAGGCGACGAATGCTGGGCGAATGGGGGATACACCGGACCAGGACTTGAACGCTTGATCTTGACGTTAACCAACCCGCGCCCAGGACAGCCTGAACTCCCTGAGAGTATATATGCGGCCTGGCGCACGAGCAGTCTTACGGGTGGAGATTGCGACGTTCTTGTCCTGGCCTAGTATACGGACCATTGCCCAAGATGAGTGAGTGAGCAACGTACCTCATCGAGAGCCATTCGATTCTGGATTAGGAGCCCGATCCGAGAGTCCAAGAAACGGACGTCCCGCTCAAGGACAAAGTTACGCTTCGACTGTGCAGATATCCGGGCTTTGAGTTCCCTTAGTCGCTTTTGTGCTTAAAAGGGTGGGGGGAGGCGATCTAAACATGGCGTCCTAGGAAGACTAGTATGGACATACCGCGTCCGAGCTCGTCCTCAACCTCAACGTCCTGCTCTGCCGCCATACTGAACAGCGCGGTGAC